>CM069910.1:135374241-137774241 GCA_036172215.1 Camellia granthamiana
TATACCAAACTATATGTTGCATGACATGCGACTTTTTTGATCTGATGATGTCCCAATCTTAATAAAGGACAGTTATATGTGGAATTATTATTTAGGTTTTTACATTTTTCTCCCTTCTGTAAGTAGTTGTATGCTGAAGCAACAATTTCTGCTCTGATAAAATGGTCAAGATGAACTTGAACAATAAAATCCTGATCCTTAATGAAAGTTCTGATTGGATCTTAAATTAGTAAGAAGGAAAAGAAAAAGTGATTTTAGCTGTCCTTATGCATGGTGCCCCATGCCTATTCCAAGGCAGTGGCGTAGGTAGGAATTTTATCTTTCAACGAAATATTTGTCCTCTTTAATGTTAGATTTTAGTTCTATCAATTTGACAAAAATAAACATTAAAACTATTTAAATTTTTAAAAATTATTTCTACTTCCCAAATGATAAAATTATATAAAAATGATAAGTATTTTTTTATTTTTTTCACTAAATTAATTTTTAATTTTTTAGAGAACAATTTTGCATATTGATTTTGAAAATCAAATCAAGCAGTGCCTGAATCTTCTCCATGTGGGTGCCTTACACACCGGAGACAATATTAAATCCAAGGGTAATTTATATCATTGGTTTCTCTTTAATGTTCTCTTTTTAGTGTTGTGTTTGGAACATAAATTTGGATAAAAATTTGAAAGAAACAAAAAATAAAAGAGAAAAAAGAGTGTGAAATCTATATATTATGAGTCTTTTCCACATCTAAAAAAGAGTGTGAAAATGTCTCAAAATGCATTCCCAAAATATATCTCTCTTTCTCTTCTTTTTTGACTCTTTTCCCAAATTTCAAGTGTAGTGCACTACTTTCTCCAACGCAATTATCTTCTCCACATCTAAAACTTTGCACTCACCCACCCATCCTCCCTCTCTCTCTCTCTCTCATGGCTCATATAATCCTTTCTCTAAACTCTCATATCTCTCTTTCTCTCAACTTTACTTTCCAAATTTCAAATTTCAAAACACACCTTCACTCCTTCTCTCTCCCATGCTCTTCTCACTCTCTCTCTAAACTCTCCTATCTCTCTTAAGGCTCTCAGCCTCACTTCCCAATTTCTATCCTCACTAAACACTTTCTTTCTAAACACTCTCTGTTTTGTCTCTCAGCCTCACTTCTCCCAGTCCAAACCCAACAACTCGACGGCGTCGAAACACCAACATTTCGGTTGAGAAATCACCCACCGTAAACAAACCGTTGTCGTACGATACCTGGTAGAGACACATCTGATGGTTGTTGCAGCCTAACGAGTCAATTTGGTTATATCGAAGATTGAGCAAGTCTGAGTGTAACATTTTTGGCACAGGGAGCACTAGATCCAAACGAACCGTCGCCGTACGATACTTGCTGAAGTCGTGGTCAACAGTAGTGTTGCCGTAAATAGCCGCAAATAAGGTTTTGGCCCTACGGTGTCGCGTTGGAGGCGACGTGGAAGAGGCATTCTGGGACAGCAGTGAGGGTGGTTTCGGAGAGGGTTGTTGTCGGTGAGGATGGTGTAATTGTATGGTGAGGGTGATTTCGGATTTTGATTCGGCAGTGAGGATTTTTGAATCTTGGGTTGTTGTCTATGAAAGGGACTGTAGTTTTGGAAAAAATTGTAAGAAGAGGGTTTGGAATTGGAAGGGTTGGGAGAAAGAGGTAGAGAGAGAAAGGAAGAAGAGTGAGAAACCAAACATTATTATTATTATTATTATTATTATTATTATTATTTATCTTTTTCTATAACCTGGGCATGCCCTAGATTTATGGGTTTATGTGTTTTATGCTCTTAAAAGTGAAGAGCATGCCCTAGATTAATGGATTTTTGTACTTAGGCCTGGTTTGGAATACTCAGAAAAAGTCAAAAAGTTACTCAAAAAATTAAAAAGTTGTCACTATTCACCAAAATAAATAAATTAATTTTACACATAAAATTACAACGCAGTCTGACCGATTCAAATCTGTGGCTACGTTTTTTTAGAAAAATTGCACAATTGGGGTGTAATTTTAACACACTGTTGTTCGGCCCGTGAGAGCCCATCACGGATCCTGTTTTGATAATCTGAACCGTCAATGTATAGAACTCGTCGAGCACTATATGTCTATAAAAAATCATATTGATCGAATATTGCTAACTGCATGATCAAATCAGTTTTGTATAAAAAAATGATGGTGTTATAGTTAACGGTTGAAAAAAAAACTAATCTGATTAGATAGCTATCGATATCCGATCAATGTGATTTTTTTACAAGTATATAGTACTCAACGAGTTCTACACATTGAACGGTTTAGATTATTAAAACGGGACCTGTGATGGCCCCCACGGGCCGAACAGCACCGTCCAGTGCAATGTCCGAAAAGTAGACAACCATTTCTTAGCATCAATTCAGCTTACGCTGGCCGTATAACTCACAGTCTAATCTTCTCCTACACACTAATTTATACAATTTTTTAATACACATTTTTCCATAAAAAGTCAAAAAGTTAACCCAAACAACTATCTTTTTTTCCTCAACTTCTTAGTCTAAAAATTCAAAAGGTGCACTTATTTAGGACACTCCAAATAACCCCTTAGTATAGGAACGGTTAAAAAAAAAAAAGTAGGGGAGAGGGATTTAGAGGCAAAGGGCATGTGAAATTGGTCCTTTTTTTTTGGTATTTGCTTTGTGTGCTGGCTGATGCTGCTGGGTTTGATTATGGTTATGTTAAAAAATGTTTGTGGAATTTTTTTTTAGTTTACAAAGTCGAATTTAAAATTTAAATAAATAAAAAAAATGAAGTTGCTTAGAGTTATTTTGGGAAGATGGTTATAATTAGCTTTTTGGTGAAAAGCTGCTTATAAGCAGCTTATAAGCAGTTTTTTTGTGAGAGAGGAAGTGGGTTATAATCTGGGAAGCGGATTATAACCCACTTCCCAAAATAGGGCTTAGTTATTAAGAGACGAAACATTATTAGAAATATTTATGTTTAATGATGAGATCAGAATATAATTAGAAGATGTTTTTTTGGAAAATGTTTTTTTTCTTTTGTGAACAAATTTGAATTCAAAATTTAAATTGGGTTTTGTTAACAAAAAAAAGTGATTTAGTTTTACTATTAAAATGTAATCTTTTCTTAAGGAGAGATAAGAGAGATAATGGGGGTGGTGTGATTTGTTTAAAGACTTAAAATGCCCACCTCAGTGACAAAGATAACATATTTTTATTTCCGGATAACTAATCGGACCTGTATTTATATTTTCACCTCAAATTTTTCAAATTTTTAGCAACAAATTTGATAAATTACATTTTTACTTAATAATTTTATACTTAATTATATTTTGATCTCATTATTAATTACATTGTGCTTTTAGGCATGGGCATACACTAATATAACTATATTTTACCTAAAATTTATTTACTTTTTACCTTTTCCTATTCAAATCTATGTTCCAAACATGACCTAATTGAAATTTTATTTTGGACCTTATAATTTCAATTTGAATAATTTGAACCATACACTTTCAATTTTACAGGTGGTCCTTATAGTTTCCTTTGAATTCTATTTTAGCCTCTCTAATCTTGTATGTGATCTTTTTCCATTTAAATGGTTAAAACATCACACAACGAAGGGATTATATTGTAACAAAATAAAAAATGTAGGGTGCAAATTGTTTAAATTTGAAGTACAAGGATTAAAGTAATCCTTCGTTTAAATTACATAGACTAATGACATAATTTACCCTAAATCCAAAATTGACATGAATTTGGACTCTGTACAACACAATTTCACATGAACAGGGTACGATCTTAAATTCGAAATTTACATGAATTTGGATTACCTGTAACACATTTGGAGGTGATAATTGCTTCATATTGAAATTAACACAGTTATTGTGGTACTTGATGTCCAAGTCTGTAAGCACAAATCGGGTATTTAAGGGAAGTTTTTTGCTAATGGGCTAAGTTAGGTGACATATTGAGAAGTTCTAGTCGCAAGGAAAGCAAAGGAGTGACATATTGAGAGAGTGTAAATCGTGAGAGACGCAAATATGATATAAGGGAGAAAAATAAGCTAAATAAATTGTAGAGAGGGAGAGAAGGAGAGAGGGGGTAGAGAGATCGGAGTGACGGTGAGGGAAATGAAGGGTGTGTTTGGTTTGTGTTTGTAGAGTAGTTTTTGAGATAAAAAGTACGAAAACTTGTTTGGTTTGCTTTTTTTCACAAATAGTTTTGGAAAATTGTTTTGGGGAGAGAGTTTTAAAAAAAGTGATTGATTTGATGTGTATGAGAGAGAAAGTGATTTTGGAAAGTAGGTAACCAAATAAAATTTTGAGATTTTTTTTGAAAAAATTTGTTTGGTTTGATTATTCTTGAAAATTTGTTTGTAGAGAATTTTTCCCAAAAATTTTTCCGAGAAACAAACCAAACAAAACCGAAATGTTTGACAAAAAAATAGAGATGAAAGAGGGTGAGAGAGACAGAGACATAAAGAAAGAGAGTGCAGGTGAGAGGAAGAAGAGAGGTCTGAGGGAGATGGAGAGAAATGAAAGGATTGAGGAGACTTGGTGAGTAGTCAAATCTATTCTTGGGAAGTTTTTTATTTATTTATTTATTTATTTATTTTTTAATTTATTGATGGGAAGGGTAAGAGGGAGAAATGGAGATAAGGGCATTTCCAATGATTCACTAATATTTCATCAAATTTGAATAAAAAAAACACAAAATTCTCTATTTGATATCAGTTATTGTAACGGTGAATTTGTAACTGTCATCAAAACACAGATTGTCCGAGGAGATGACCGGCCGGTCGTCCGATCGGTCGACCGGCAAGAACAAATGAAAAAAATAAATAAAAATTCACCAGCTTGTTGATAGTCCACACCATTGCTCTATTTTGGGAATTGTTCGATTAAACAAAAACCATCAAACCATACAAACAAAAAAAACCAAAAAACTAAATATGATTCCTATGAATTCAAACAGTCAAACCCAATTGCCTTACCAAAGAAAATCAAAGAAATCATAGTAAAATCCATACCAATTCCTAGGAATTCTATTTCCTTGAAGTTCCAAATCATAATAAAATTCCAAAACAGCTCCAATCCTTAGAAGTCGCCATTAAAAAAAAAAAAACAAAAAACACAAACAATCAAACAATTTCCTTTCCTTCTTATTCAAGAGACCATAAATCACAACAAAACCCTTATTTCCCAATCCATCATATACCCATCAAACACCAACTCATCACTCATTTCTTCTCATTTTCTACACACATAGAGAGACGAACATAAAAAGAGCTATATATATAGAGAGAGAGAGAGAGGAGAAAAGAGAGAGAGCATAGATCTCAAGGGGTATTGAATGGTTGACAAAATGCTTGAGAGCACAAGATGTTATCAGCAGAGCAAAAGAAATGAAAGCAAAAGCGATGTATGTTTATGCGATATATGCCTTTTAGAAGATCTGGCAGATGTACACAGAGAGAGAAAGATAGAGATAGAGAATGTAAAGAACGACGAAAGGCTAAAGACAGATTTGCTTCGGAAGCAAACAACTATGGATGTCTATTGATAGTCCAAACCATTGATCTGTTCTGGGAATTGTTCAAGTAACAGGATAACCGGAGGGACAACCGGCCGATTGTCCTCTGTGTACTATCCGCAACAATTTGCACAGTATTCTAGTGAAAGGTGCCCAGATCCTCAGTTTGGTGAAACATTTGTTATTTTCTCAATTTAATACATGTTTGATGAAACAACTTTGAAAGATCTGGCAGATGTACATAGAAAGAAAGAGAGAGAGAGAGAGAGAGAGAATGCAAAGAACGACGAGAGAGCAGAGACAGATTTGCTTCGGAAGCAAACAACTTTGGAAGTCTGTTAACAGTCCAAACCATTGCTCTGTTCTGGGAATTGTTCAAGTAACAAGATGACAAGGGAGACAATCGGCCGAACGTCCGTCCGGTTGTCTTGTGTGTACCATCTGCAACGGTTCTGCACAGTGTTCTAGTAAAAGGTGCCCAGATCCTCAGTTTGGTGAAACATTTGTTATTTTCTCAATTTAATACATGTTTGATGAAACAACTTTGGAAGATTTGGCAGATGTACACAGAGAGAGAGAGAGAGAGAATGCAAAGAACGACGAGAGAGCAGAGACAGATTTGCTTCGGAAGCAAACAACTTTGGAAGTCTGTTGACAGTCCAAACCATTGCTCTGTTCTGGGAATTGTTCAAGTAACAAGATGACAAGGGGGACAATCGGCCGAACGTCTGTCCGGTTGTCTTGTGTGTACCATCTGCAACGGTTCTGCACAGTGTTCTAATAAAAGGTGCCCAGATCCTCAGTTTGGTGAAATATTTGTTATTTTCTCAATTTAATACATGTTTGATGAAACAACTTTGGAAGATCTCGCAAATGTACAGAGAGAGAGAGAGAGAGAGAGAGAGAATGCAAAGAACGACGAGAGAGCAGAAACAAATTTGCTTCAGAAGCAAACAACTTTGGAAGTCTGTTGACAGTCCAAACCATTGCTCTGTTCTGGGAATTGTTCAAGTAACAAGATGACAAGGGGGACAATCGGCCGAACGTCCGTCCGGTTGTCTTGTGTGTACCATCTGCAACGGTTCTGCACAGTGTTCTAGTAAAAGGTGCCCAGATCCTCAGTTTGGTGAAACATTTGTTATTTTCTCAATTTAATACATGTTTGATGAAACAACTTTGGAAGATTTGGCAGATATACACACACACACACACACAGAATGCAAAGAATGAGGAGGGAGCAGAGACAGATTTGCTTCAGAAGCAAACAACTTTGGAAGTCTGTTGACAGTCCAAACCATTGCTTTGTTCTGGGAATTGTTCAAGTAACAAGATGACAAGGGAGACCATCGACTGAATGTTCGTCCGGTTGTCTTGTGTGCACTATCTGCAACGGTTCTGCACAGTGTTCTAGTTAAAGGTGCCCAGATCCTCAGTTTGGTGAAACATTTGTTATTTTCTCAATTTAATATATGTTTGATGAAACCATTGGAGTATAAAAAAGAATACTTTTTCACTAAATTTAAATTTGGTGATGAATTTAGTACAGCGTTAGAGATAGTCTAAGAATATGTGAAAAGGAAAATGAGAGATACAGAAATGAGAGGATTGAGGAGTGGAGAGACAAAAAAGTTGTTGTGTAGTCAAATCAATTGTTTGTTTTATTTATTTATTTATTTATGAGAAGTGTCAGTTTGTACATTGGGAAGCTATATTTGCTTTGGGGAAAAAAGAATTAAAATTAAAAAGTGATGCTTACATGTTTAAAATATCTAGGTGAATAAACCTATCATCATTATTGAAGCATATAAATATATGTATATACATAATTCGGTCGGTTCGGGTAAGGCAGATTCTGAATCATTTGGCTCGACATCCGATCAAAAATTGAAATTTTTTTATGAAATTGAACTACAATCGACCGTGTAATTGGCGAAACTGCCCATATTATGATCGGGTCAGTCGGGTTCAGGTCGGATCTTCGGCTGATTCAAAGATTTTTGAACACCCCTAGGTGCTTCCCTTAAATTCTTGTATTAAGCTCAAGTAGGCCCGTCACAAATTAAATCGTATTTTAAGTAGTTTGTGGAAAAAAATTCCAACCGTTGGTTATGATTCTAAATTCTTGAAGAATTGGGAATCTTCATCGTTTGTCCAATCCCTAGTTACTTGAATTTGCATGTTCATGAAACTCGAGTTTTTTGAAAGATATGTATACTCTTTTTTTCACTTCTTTCAATATATCAATACAGGGATACTTTACAAGTAGAAATACTACTGTAATGTGTTCTTGCACTGATTTTACACGTGGTAAGGCATCTAAAGAGCAAAATTTTACCCCAACAAACAAGAGGCTCTTACAATGCACCAAATCATCTTTTACGGATGTGATGGAACAGGTGTTGGCTCATCTTGCTTCTCCATTACTAAACTCCTTGATGGTGGACCGAATATGCTCAATAGTACCTACACACAGTTACCAAAAATTTACTTATTCCAAATGCCCATGACAGGAAGCAAATAAATTTTAAGTACTGATATTATTGTCTATGACTTTTGGATTAATAATAAAATTAAGATTAACAATTGCCAATAATTGGAAGGAAACTTTTAGAAATGATCTCACACCACAGAACCCTAGGATGAAATTACTTCCAAGTAGTATATATCAAGACAAAAACATGATAATATGGACAATTAAGTCTTGTTTTTTTTTTATTTTAAATAGCTGTTTATGATTTTGTTTGATAAAATTTGTTTAATTTTTACAATTAAAAAGTATAATTTTCAAGTAAGTTCAAATTGTTTATACAATTGCTATTCATATTTTAATAAAAAGCCTAGTAAAATTGGAATCAAACATACCATTATGGAGAATTGAACTTTTACGAATAAGTTATTGAATGCCACAAGAACACAAAGAGAGGAAGTATGCATACAACTTACAGGTAAAAATACAAGCCCATGCAAGAAACCAAGAAGGACCAATGCCAAGTACATTTGGAAGTAATAAACCTGCAAAACAAAAGATAAAATTTATATTACCAAAGAAAAAGCGTATTGACAATAAAAAATCGAATGTGTAATGTCAGATACCACAAAAACTTCTGTCCTTGAGAAGCAAAGAACAAGCACTCCAACTAGCTTTGTGAGCGTAATTCCACTGCAAAAGCATATCAGGAAGATGGATTTGTTACTTCAAAACTATTTCATGTTGACAGAGAAAAATTAACGCACGTAATTATTGTGTACAACAAAACTAATAATTTTTTGCAGCTGATCAGAGACCTGCCCAAGGCATTGAGCTTTACTTTACAGGCCGGTTTGTTAGAAAGAGTTTGATCTGTAGGGTATGTCTGATGTGCATCACAATCATATTAAGATTGATTACACAACCACGTTCGTGGGTTAATCTGAAATTTCTTTTCTTTTCCTTTTTTTCTAAAGAAGAAAAAGAAAAGATGCGGATGGGAAGGAGTGGTCAAAACGATGGTTTCCCTACTAAGGAAAAATGGATGGCAGTGATACCATCACATCATTATTTTGGTATGTTTAATTTCAGTGCATCACATCATTATTTTTGATCTGTTAAGCTTAAAGGGCACTGAACAGGATAAGATATATACAATCAGCAATGGAGTTTATAAATCTATGATATCTATCCACCGATAAGCACTTGTATCCATTGAAAGATACTGAAATGAATAAAGAAAAAAGGAAAGCAGAAACCAAATGCACAAAGAATAATCAGGCATTATCTGTTTCTACTTTTAATTTCTGGGTAGGTGAAGGCATTATCTGCTCTCTCAATCGATAAATCGACTTTTATTTTTAATTTTAAAAAATTTTAGTTATGTAAATTAAATAAATAAATCAATCATGTTAGTCCAACCCAAGAATTGCAGGATCCCAAAAATTGGCATTATGGTATACAGCATATAACAAAAGAGTTCGATTTCATAAATCAGAAAAAGGAAATTGCATGATTCCTAAGATGGGCACTATGGTATAGGGCATATACAAAAGAGTTTCCATTTTAATTGAGTCGTAAAAAAATCAAAAAAAGAAAAAGCAGAAATGCAGAGTTTGATTCTCTAAACAACCCAAGGGTAGTTAATTTTATTGATTATTTCAAAGTGTCAGTCTACCACTCAATATTCATTCATATTGGTTCAAACACATGCATGTTGTTCCATCTTGTTTGTCAACAGCTGATGTCTTGTGTCTTCTTGTTTTGGTTTTTGAAAAACTTGTTACGAGTGCAATTATTTGTTTGTCAACAGCTGATGTATTGTGCCTTCTTGTTTTGGTTTTTGAAAAACTTGTTAAGAGTGCAACTATAGGAATTAACTAAGTGGTGCAAAAGCCTCATCCAGACAATAAAACACACAATTTGATTGTAGAGAGGAAAAAGAACCTGAAGACAGAAGCACCCATCGTACCCAAAGCCTCCTTTGTGCGTTGGTTTTTATCTCCACTGCTTACCTGCTTGAGAAATGTGTGAGAACATAATGGTGGAAGACCATAATGCACAGTTTGCATATTAAATATAAGTCAAATAAGTAAATCAATAGCTTTCTATTTGAGAAAAAAAACCCTGAGTGTCATCAAGTTACCAATCGTAATCTTTACTACTCCTCACTAGGAGTAACTTTACAAATCAAATAAATTTTCTTTAATCCCTTTCAAAAAAGGCTCAGGTGTTTGAGGCTGAAAGAATTCTATTATCATCAGTGCGTTCAATACACCATGCTAAATTATAATATAATATAGGCATTCTTTTAAACATCACAAAAAGCTTTAACATCGATGATCTTTCTTTTTCCTATCTGACTTGTGCTTTTCTCTACACTTGGAGTACTAATGAAGCATAAACTGATTACCTGCAACCCTCAATTTGAAGTTAAAAAAAAAATCTTATTTTCCTTTTCTAGATCATGTTTTACTATGAACCAAATCGCACATCTTGATCCTTTTTGATGCACAACGAAAGATTTATTGGTTGATTGATAATAAAAAGGGGTGGTGAGCACAGATTTGAGAGGGTGGGAGTATGTGGAAGGAGGGGGTGTGTGTTTGTGAGTGGGAAAGAGAGGGAGAGTAGATTCTGAGGGAAAAAGAGAAATATGGAGAGACCACTTAGTTTCATTTATGTTTCTCACATTCATATTTTCTTTTTTTGTTTGGATGTTTCAGTAGAGCTTGTAAAAAAGAAAAGAATTACAACCTCACTTTGTCATAGTATTTTAAAGGTCTGGCACAAATTTGCATAAAACTCCAGAATAAACAATTGGAAATCACTTCTCCAAGTGAATCTATATTATGAAGATAAAATTAAAAACAGAGTAAAACTGACCGAGAAAGCATGTGTTATATGCACGCAGAACTCAACGGCAATGCCCACCGACATTACAAGGTTAACAACAGACACCGCATTCAGTTGGATATGTAGAATTGCCATTACACCCTGCAGAGTTTCATCTTGTAAGTGGAGGCAACAAACTGGTGTAGATTGGCTTAATTATAAAATGATGAATCATAAGTGTAATATTAATTAAAGATTTCATAAATTATTGTCGAGGAAGAAAATGTACCATCATATCCACAACAATCATTGTCAATACAAGTATAATGATTGCTGAACTCCATAAACTACAGTTGAAATAGCAAGAGCAGAACAAAATTAATATTTTTCTGGGAAAAGAAAGCACTTTATTTAGGAAGCAAAAGCAAAGCCCAGAAGAGGGAAGAAATATACTGACCTACATGTGATAATTAAGCAAACAACAAAAACTGCACCTGTTAAAGAATCAAACAAACTTAATCAATGCTTTTAAAAGGTGAGCAGCACTATAACCTGACAAATGCACATATGCAGTATTAACTCAGGTTTCATTACTGTCCAAAATATATATATATATATAATAACTATACCAGAATAATTACAGTCTGGTGTTAACACCTCAGTATGAAGTGATAGGAGCTATGAACTCAGGAAATGGTTGAAATCCACTTACGAAATGGTCAGAACTGAAATTCATTTGATATCAAGCCACTTGAGGGTTTTCATGTTCAGATGTCAAAGAAACCTTTGAGCATCACTTTGAGTAAAATAGTTAAATGACAAGAAAAATGACTATATATAGTGCCAGCTCCTTGATCTTCATATAGATCACAACCACCAAGCAAAAAAAAGTAAATATATAATATAAAAAGCAAAGCATAGACCATAATCCCAAATGGATACATGTACAATTATGAAAAATGTTTATGAGAACTTGATTAAATGCAAGATTTGAATCAAAGCTATGTATGGCAAGCCTTAGGTTCTTCAGGCAAAATGTAGTCACTAGTTTAAAAAAAATTAACATAACTTTGCCATCAAGAAGACCATCAAAAAAACAAATAGGCAACTTCTCAAAAACACGAGAAGAGTTTAAAATAGTGTTCAGAGTAGACTAACCCTTGAGAATAAGAAAAAGAAAGAGAAAATAATTCTGTTTTTTCAGTTATAAATAAGAGCCAAAAATTTCAAGTAATTACAAATTTTGAGCTTTAGCAGTGCCGACCAAATTAAAAGTAAGAATCCGTAAGAAAGTATCCCTTTGTGCATCGATATTTTAGGTGTTGTCAGTTCTAAAAAATCACTAACCAATAGCTATGGCAAGGTTGATCAACGCTGTCCTCCATATGTCAAGGTATTGCTCAAAAAACATATAAAATACGGAATATGGGAAGATCTCAATCTGCATTAGGAAAAAAAAAAATTTACACAAACAAACATGGCATGACAAATGCACAGATTTCTGCAATTTGCTTAAGTAAACAAAGGCTTACATGAAAGGATCAATAGATTGTTATTTAACATAGCTCAATAATAAAGAACATGCTTCTTAAAATGGAGCAAATTTTTGGAGGTAGTGCCAGACGAGGAAACATCGTAGGACTTCCATCCCATTAACTGGACAGAAGACTCTTGTACATAATCCACTTTGACTTTGGATTAATTTTGAAGGAAAGGATAAGCTTGAGCATTGTGGTCCATTTTGTCACACAAGATTTTGAATTTTTGAATTTTTTTATAAAAAAATTCCAGTATTACTAACTATATAATATTATTAGGGTAAATTACACTGGCACCCCTTAAGGTTTGTCTTTAATACAAGTACCCCCCCTCACGTTCTAGAAATTACATCCCCCTCTCTGAGGTTTAAACTTCCATTACAATTTAATCCTTCCGTTAGTTAACCGTTAAGTCAACTAATGGAAAAAACTAATATAAGAAATTAATTTTTTTAAATGCCTATTTTACTCTTATTAAAAAAAAAAACTTTCTTAAAAAAAAATTATTAGAGTAAAGAAAATCTGCAGGGAATTACAAAAATTCATTCAATACATATATTATTATACTATTATCACAAATATTATAATTAGATCATTTTCAATCATAACTAAAAAAAATAGTTATAACCAAACACTGCATAAGGTATAACCAAATACCTTTTGAATCATAATTAAAATAATATTATAATCAATAGTTATAACTAACACCATAATAGGTGATAACCAAAGACCATGACTGGGGCATATAAAATTTTCCTAAGTGGTAAATTGTTTGTCAATTTTATATATGCAAACAAGGGTAAAATAGGCATTTTAAAAAATTAACTTCTTATATTAGTTTTTTCCGTTAGATGACTTAACGGTTGACTAACGGAACGATTAAATTGTAATGGAAGTTTAAACCTTAGGGAGGGGGATGTAATTTCCAGAACGTGAGGGGGTACTTGTATTAAAGACAAACCTCAAGGGGTGTCAATGTAATTTACCCTTATTAAAAAAAGGACTTGTGGATTCTATAACTAGACTGAATTTGACGCTGTCAGATCGCTTGATGAAGGCAATCAATTGTCCAAGAATTGACTAAAAGCAAATGGGTGACAAGAGACATGGTCCCATCCCCAAAACCAAAACTACATGTCTCCCTTATACAATGAAACAAGAGAAAGCTCAGTCCGAACCAAAAAGGACTTTTGGGTGCAACCAAATTATTATCAGTTGCTTGAGTTTTGCCCATATTTACATATATATGGCTCATGGAAATACAAGCAGATTAATATCGAGAAATACGTCGTGGGCTCTCTTAACATGTAGTGCATTAACACATGCAAACAGTATCATTCTTTTCCACATAAATATTCATTATTGACGTGCTTTTGATATACCAAATGACAATTTAGTTTAAATTATCAAATATTTTCCAACATTTACAAGTGATAAACATAAAAATTGCAAAGGAACTGTATGATTTCCCGGGTCACTGCCTAGTGTAATGGTAAAAGTTCAGGTGTCAACAATTATAACGCAGCAGCAAGTCTGATGACAGCCACTTCATGTCACACCACCCCTCACTGACTCTTAATGGACCAGCACTCAGTAGGGCCTTTTAAATATGAGAAGAGAAGTATAACTCAACTCAAAATGCCTCCCAATTGCTTGGTTGGTTACACAAACAACTTTATGGGTGCCTTTATAATTTCATTACACGTCTTCCAATACTTAAAACAACTCATCAAGGCATTAACTTGTTCAGGAAATTATTTTTTACTTATTTTATGTGTTAATAATGAAAGGCGTAACAGGGTGCTCTGGAATTTCAGATGAAACACACATTGAACATTGTGAAATCAAGTTAAAATTTAATTTGAGACAGTTCTTTTTGCTAATTTTATGTTCATATTGATCTGGTACAATGTTATTTGCATTTCACTATGTTTTATGAGTCAAGGGTGTTGTGGTTATATCAAAGCTTGCTTATCAGCCTCAATGCCGTGACACAGAATCAAGTCACGGGGATCAGCTTCTCTGAAGGGAAAAAAAAAGAGGGGATAAGACTACCTACCTAAAATCTCTCTGAGACCCTGCTTTAAAACTGGAGCCTCATATGTTGGGTATAACCCTGATTTTCCCCCAGGCTTGCTGGTCATGGGAAGTAGTTATTGTCTGGGGATTGTATTATTGGTTGTTATGTTACTAGGTCTTTTGTAGAGTTTTTTTTTTTGTTTGTCCAAATGGTCTTTTATAAAGGCTTAAGTAAATATACAATAGTCTTATTAATCACAATCTCTTAGTTGCACCCTGAAGTCTAGTCTAGTAGATTTAGTAGAAGACAACTTACAGATATGCAAGTAATCTTTCTATAGAGTTTAAGAACATGTTTGAGTGATTTTACTTGGCTCTTGTGGGGGTGAAGTCCAATCCAACTAACATTCCCTAGGTGCTTCCTCCTACTACTCTTCTTCTCTTTCTTTCTTGCAAGTTGTCACATTTATAATCTGCCACCAGTTAAAAACTGTTACTTCCAACACTAAAAAACAATCTTTAGTAAGACCCATCTTTCCTTTCATAAAGAGTAAACCCTAAACAATCAAAACCACAAGGAAAAATTACTATTCTCAAATTATGTTCACAGCTCTTAAAAAGCAGATACCCAGCCCGAGAACTCTCTCATACAGAACTCTAACCAAACCTCATGCTTTCCCTTATTTTGTGGCCATTGATTGAACTCAAAAAACATTATATTTTAGTCATGGTCCAAGATCTGTTACAACTAGATTTCTGAAAATCTATCTTTTGAAGCTGAACTAAGTTCTTCCGTTTTCTGGCTACAGCCTCACACCCTCCCTACAACTTTTTGAAACCATAATCCACAAACTATTAGAAGCCTTCCCCACCATAAAACCTCCGTAGGTAGACATATTTTTGAGTATCCAAGTGGGGTATCCTGCATTAGCTGGACTACAAGTCCAAAGTTTACTCTTCTTACATCAAGATCTAATGAGTCATAATTCTATCAGGCAATGCTTCAAAGCCCAAAAGAATGGAAATAAAAAAACAAATGATAAATTCATAAGCTGGAATTATAGATAAAAGGATAAAGGGAAAAAATGATATTAGGGCCTAACATATATACAAATGGATTGTCTGACAAAATAGACTAGTAGCGGCCAAAAAAAGCATGTGAAGAGAGAAAAGTATCTGATGTTCCAAAACATAATCAAATATGTACTCCAAATCATGAAATGGAAGAAAAGAACTCAAATGGCAGATCCTTGAAAAGTTGAGGCAAGGGTTACATAAAAACTATGATGTTATAAAGTATCCTAACTAACAAATATGTACAGCTAGGATATGCGAGAGTTAGGGTCCTAACCATGATGTAATTCAGGTGATTTATTCCACCATGTTTTCCATGAAAATATACATTCATTCAAGTTTGCACAAAAGAAAAATGCGAGAATGTTGAAATCCAGTAGATAATTATGAAAACCATGAAATAAGTGGCACAACAGTCTCTAGTGATTTCATACCTCCTATTTCACAGTCACAATCACAGAAATGGTATTAATGCAGCAACATGGTAATGCAAAACATTTTTTCTTTCTTTCAAAAATATCAAGCATGTAGACAAAGAAAGACAAAAAATATAGAAAATTTATTCTCATTCTTAGTTTCATGTCTGCATCATTATACCATCATAAAAATGTAGCATCTACTGTATAAACTGTTAATTCTACTTCCAATGCCTCCTTGTGTTACCTTCAATGAATTAGAAACCCTGGAACTGAATTCTCGTGCAGCCCTCAACGAGTTGACGTAGTCAGTCTGAAATAAGTTATAGGAATATCAAGTTGGGAGTTATACACAAGACAAAAGGTGACCCTATAAGCTTTTAGTCTAAGTTTAACTATCCAGGTATAGAGTCATACTTGCTTGTTAAGAGGTGTGTGATATGTACGGAAAGCTGATGCTTGAATAACACCATCCTCATACCCTGATTACAAACAAAAAACCACATATGCATATGATACTAAAAAAATGATAGAAGTAACAATTATGAAGTAAAACAAGTATGCGAATTCACTTACCATTGAGTTCCACACCATTTGTGTAAGCCCCATGGCCACCTTTTGCACAATCAGCTGAAGGTAGAGCATCTAGGAACCATGGAAGCTTCTCCCTAAATTGTGCTGTAGATGGACGATCATTTTGCAAATCCGAGTGACGGAAACACTGGACAACTCCAGTACCGTTAGTTGTAAAATTTTGATATAAAGCTGAGAGATACCCTTGACTCCACAATTGATATAGAGTGAAATTACCGTGGTACAGTCTTTGCATACTCCACCAATGCCACACGAACCACTATCGGGTGGACAACAAGCAGGCTGAAAGGAAATTTTATGTGCTTCAATAAATTAGTTCATTTTGCAATAACTGATGTCAAATAAATAACAAAAGAAAAAAAAGGCTAAAGTTAAATGTTTCACTGGCTTAAGACATAGAGTGATGTACATCATATCTTAAGGAAGGATACGCAAGTTATGGCCTATAAGGACTCACTTACCATTGGTTGGCTAGGTCAACCACATATCATCAATACAAATTGACAGAAAAGAATTCAGGCTAATACAAGTTTGTTTGGTTGTGTTTTCAACTTTTGTTTTCATTTTCCACAAACACAGATTTGTATTTTCCAATGCTTCTCTACATAAAAACTTTCAGCATAAAAAACTTCTACTTCAAAGTATTGATATTTTATAATGATTGATATAAATATTAAACCTGAGAATCATGTAACTCGCAATTCATGCAAACCTAAAACAAAAATAGAATATTTAGCTAAAAAGTTGAAAATAATTGGACAGGCATTGAGCTCATTGAAAATAGAAAAAAATAAAATAAAATAAAAAAGCTATTACCTGATCATTAGGGGGACAATAACTTCCATTTGTGAACTTCCTACAGCAACCAAAAGCTTCTGGAGATATCCACACAAGAAAATCATCGAGCCATGAAGCAGCAGGTTTAGCAATGTAACTTGACTCTGGTGTTAAAGATGCTCTTGCAATCTGCAGAAGACAAAACTTTCAAATTTAAAAAAAAAAAAATCAACTCTTGGAGCAACCTGATGCAAAGAGTAAAATGAAAAACCTTGGGAGAGTAACATACACTCCGATGATTTAACCAACACAGAGAAGAGTTAAAGGTTTCCAATGGAAGGATGAGAAAAAGCTACCCAACAAGGGCTCTCAATCACCTTATCCCAAGCAAAAATACACTCGCCAATATAAAAATGCACCCTACTTGTTGGGTTTTGTGAGCACAACAATTCCATATATATTTGAAACTATTACAATCACAAGATCCAGGATTATTTATTTTGCGCAGCAATCACAAGGACATTGTGATGAAGATACTTGTCAATGATTTGAACCTTCTTCGCTTATTGTAGAAGTGAAAGCTTGATATTCATTGTTTGGCTGATTTGCTAACAACTTAAGCTTTTGAGGGAAGCAATTCTAATATGACCTTGAAAAGGAAGGTCATTTGTTCGAATTGCTACATCCCTTTGAAAAATACAACACACATGTGGTATTCTGCCCACACAGGAAGGGGAATTTCGATGATATAAATAAACATTTGAAGTCATGCTACATCTGTCAATTTTATGTTTGCAGAGCAGCCAGTCATTCATGAACAATACAAACACACTAATAGCTGTATAAATCAATTACTAATTTAGTAAAACAAGATTGAAGAGAGATTAACAACTAAAGAAAACAAACCAGTACAAATACGAGTATACAATAGTTTCACACAGATTTTCTAGAAAACTATAATGCAATCCTGTGGTGATTTACCTCAAGTTCTACACAAGGTAATAGAAATATATTATATAGAATTAGTTCTGCTCTTCCAAGATAAATCTTCCCAAGTATAGAATAGAAATAAATTTGAATCATCATAATTAACGACATTATCACTCATTGGCTTATGTAATAGATATAGTGAAATTATTGTATCGAACAATGCATCAGTTGAACCCCATGCTGCCTCACACAGGGCCCAGTCATAGTGTTAGCGCACAAAATAAAGTTCAAGATATCAGATATCCAAGAAGCAACAAGTTTGACATAAAAACCAGATTAAAACAAATCATCTACCATGTCACAACTTACAACCTCAAAATGCATACAGTTAACATTATACAGAAGGCCCTATCTGAAGCTGTATGTATGATGCTATGAGTTATTGCATAAATACATGGCAATGGAGAGGTGTTACACATAGGGCACAGACAGTGAAGAAAAAAATAAAAATAAAAAAAATTCTTCAACACTATATTAGAAGAGAACTTATGCATATATACCTCATTTAAAAGAGAGTCAGAATCGCATTGGCTAATGGAGCACAACTGGTTGGTTTGTCTTGATTCTGAGCTGAGGAGATAGAGCAACATCATTATGACAACCACTATAAAATTATGTTAGGTTGAAGATTAAAAAAATAAATAAATAAATAAAAACCTTCAACCATAAACCACTTTAAAAATTACAATTGAAGTTTGTGTACTTCATTCCAATTATGCAAAGGCCAATTGCCATCTTGTTTTCTGGACAATATTCTTTTATTATTAGAGACATGTTGGAGATACGGAGTCCACTGAAATGTTAAATATAGTTGTGATTGGAGTAATTGGTGGACAAGATAATATCAAGCTGATACTATATGCTACAGCAGCAACTTTCATAATATACCAGCTGGTATCACTAACATCACTACATATAAGATGTTTTTCTGACTTTTGTCAAATCATCAAAAGCAAGATCAACTATATAGAAAGAAGAACTAGATAACAAGAAGCCAAAACATTTTAAGGACCATTATCATCATTGTAGTAATATGATTTATAGCTAACAGCCTAATCGTAGACTGCCACTCAGAAACTAACATAATGTCAAAACCAGATTAAGGATCAGCAAATAAAATTGACCAGTAAGTGTCAGAGAATGTTAAGAAGTAAATAAATTAAAAATAATATACGCTTTTGACAGTTTACTGAAAAGTACTCAACCTTAAAATTAATTATCTTATTTTAAAAGCATTTCCAGTATTCCCTGGAATTCCTTGATGTATTAAATTGATCCTTTTAGCACTTACTTCTATAGCTGATACTTTCTTCTTCTATCTATAGAACATGAAAATCCGTTGAAGGTATACAAGATTCATAAACATGGGTCAGTGATCTAGCATAGCATGTAGTTGTTCACTGAAGAAAATGTTGACAGCAATAGTAATGTCAACGATTGAGACATAAGATATTGATAGAGATTTTACGATTAAAAAACAATGTTTAGAGAAAGCAGAGTTAGAAATGGACACTTGATATAAAACATTAAGAAATCTATAAAAACAATGAAATATCCGAAGAACCAGCGTATAGTTAAAGAATTGTGCAAGTAACAAGTACTGTGTAAGGGAAAAGCATACTGAAAACTATGAAGTGAAGTCCCGCATCACGTAGGTACAAAAGTAATGTGCAATATATAAGCGTGAGGTCACCTGCACCTTATCAGCTAGCTTTTAGGATTGAGTTTTACCCAAGACTGTATAACATGGTATCAGAGCTGGAGTACCACGGATGTGTAGGCTATGTCCCCCTAGCTTGCATGAGGCGGTTGATGTAAGTGAGCACGCTGCGTGTGAGGGAGGGTGTGAAGTGAAGTCCCACATTGCCTAGGTAAAAAAGTAATGTGTAGTATATACGTGTGAGGGCATCCTCACCTTAACAACTAGCTTATGGGGTTGAGTTTGACCCAAGGCCGTGTAACAAAAACTTCCACCGGTTCAATACTACTTGTACATTAGCATCAACACACAATTTAAAACTTCCATGAGACCTCCATAGATATTTAATTTCAGTGACAACATATCTACTGTATCTCCTAGATATTTCATATAGCCATGGATGGCATGCTAGGAAATTTTAATTTCCACAATTGTTCTTACATATGCATCTCTGTCTCTCACTTGCTCACAGGCACATGTGCACACATCCGATTCTCTCAACAATAGTTTCACAAGTTCCAAATTTTAATGAAGTTTAGATAGTTCAAAAGAATCAAAACTGTCCAGTCAACAGCAAAGTCCATAGGTTGATCTTGTATTATGAGCATGGTTATTAGAATCCTGATCCGGATTGCAGGATCTTACGATTCTGCGACTTCAATTGGGCCAAATGATCACACTAGGATCTTAAATTTAGTAAGATCTTACACCTATTCATAAAATCGTGTAGAATCACATACAATCCTGATTCTACTATGATCCCAATACTAACAATTTTTTTTGTTATTATTTATTTCTTATATATATGTATGTATATGCATATATCTATATAAAAAATTTGACTATAAACACTTTTTTCAAACGTCTTTTCTAATTGATGTTAACATAAAATATACATTATATCAAATTTATTGTTTTTATTTAATCTTTTTAAAATTATGTAACATATATTATCATTATTGATAATTTTTCATTTTAGTTTACATTGAAAGTAGCATCTTATGATCCTCAATCCGATTCTACGATCCGATTCATGAGTCTCTTCACAATCCCACGTAGGATCCCAATTTTAACAACCTTGATTATGAGCATTGGCAGGAAGCAAATTCTTCCTCTTTATGGACATAGAGAAATCCGCATGTAATCAAGGATCCAAATTTGGTTTCGACTTTTTTTTTGGTTAGCTTGGAAATGGAAACATTTCCGAAAAACAAGGGAAACAGTTTAAAAAGAAAAAAGAAAAAAGAAAAATAAATGCGTGAAAGTGTTTGAAAACAAAACTAAAACTTATCTAAACATATATGTAACCTAATAATTGAATAATTAAATATGTTTGAGTTCTACTAATCCATTCACAAAAGGGCATAAGTGTACAATTTGGTGCTAAATGTCAATACAAACCAAAATTAATTAAAGTCAAACAAATTATCAAACACAAGTGTTTATGATTCTGACTTTAAATTAAACAAAATTCTATACCTTGCATGTTAACACATGCATGGTCACATGTAAACAACAAATTTGATACTTTTTTCCTAGGAAAAAAAAAAACAATGATTATCAGGTATCAAAGCAAATGCATAAGAAGAAATAATTGTCACCATGATACCTGTAATTGTAGTTTTTCACAACAAAATATACAGGCGGTCCAATCCTGAGATACTCTGAAACATTATTGAAATAACCCTGCCAGTGACGGAATGTTTTGGTAAGATCCCAAGCCCAATATGACTTGATATTCATAGGGATAGCAATTAGGAGAAGGGTCCCCCAAGGGCCCCAACCCAAACCACCCGGTTGCCATCCCAAGACATGCATATTCCATAAAACCATCAGATATCAAATCAAACCTGAAGATACGAGTCTCGGGGGAGAACAATCTGTTGTTCCAGGCCAGGTTCAATCCTTGTACATAATGCCTTCAAGGATCAAGAAAAATGAAAGGTTAACTCAATCAAGTAACACAAAGAGAAAAGAAATACAACCATGTACATAAAAGATTTTATAATAAAAGTTGGGGAAGCTTAC
Organism: Camellia granthamiana; assembly: GCA_036172215.1. Lineage (NCBI taxonomy): Eukaryota > Viridiplantae > Streptophyta > Magnoliopsida > Ericales > Theaceae > Camellia > Camellia granthamiana. The sequence goes on from CM069910.1 coordinate 135,396,214, forward strand.
AATGCTAACAAATGCCAAAGCAGCAAACACAGAAACGACAACAATTTTCACCCACCAAAGACCCAGAATGGGTGCATGAACCTCCTAGAAAAGGACAATTGAAAACCCACAGATTAAGATAAAGAAGGTACACACAAAAAAAAAAAGTAATCATGCACAACCTTACCAAACGGGAGCATCATGAATAAGTAGTCAGTAAGCATAAATCTACAAATATTTTGGAAGGAACATGGTCAACCACGAGTTGCTGTCCCCATTTAGCCTAGTGTTGAGTGTTTAACTATTCACAAAGTCAAGTATTCAAGGATACACAACACCTACATGATCCATCTACATGTATGTGCGTGTGTAGTACATATCACACACAAACTACACACACACACACGAACCAACCTAGAAATTTTGTAGAACTTGTGTTCTGTAATATTCTTAAAAAACAACTTAGAAAATAGTTTGACAAAAATAAACACAAAAAATATATTTTCTAATTTTCAAAAAATATTTATGTCCCCCAAAAGAGAGAGCCATATCAAAATAATGAGTAATTTTTTATTTTTTAAAAATTTTTACCAAACTAGTTTTGATAACAATTTAAAAAAACAAATTTTCCAAATACTCAACCAAACAGAGCTCCCAGTGCAATTGGTTGCAGTCAACATTTTCAACACCACGGCTGATGTATTAAAAATGGATCTTGCTGCAAAGTATCCATGAGACACACACCCATAAACAAACAAAAAAAGACAAAAAGGGAAAGATCACGAGACACTATTCACCAATTTCAAAATACTTTTCATGAATTTCATAAAACATCTAACCTTTTTACCTTTTTCCAAAACACTTTTTATCCCAATCCAAAAATTAACTAGTGCTCCGGGGCACTTGTTACTATTTGACATTAAAGACATGTAATAATTAGGATTTTTGAAGTTTTTTTTTTTTTTTGGTTGATAAAGTTGAGTGAGTTAACAAGTACACAGGTTTTAATTTATCAAAAAAAAAAAAGTATACAAAGTTGAAAAGTCCAGTCCACACTTCTCCTTAAAACCTAAGTATTAAGGAGAGGGAAACTAGAGCCTTATAACTAGCACAGATGGGGCAACTCCAAGCGATGTGGGACACATTCCAACAGGTTTTAGTTAAGCCCTAGGAAAATGCCAATAACCGGCATGCTTATGCACCAAAATTAAGAACACCAACAGAAGATGTATACTTCTTTTTTGGTGTGTAACCAGAAATTCCCTTATTACACATCAATAATTCACTTTTAGTCACTACATTTTACAAAAACAAAAGTATTACTTACAATCATTCTATATGCTGGTCATATACGAGCAACATTACCTTGCACTGTTTGTGTTACTATTTATGCCCATGGATTTACCATCTGAGGCCCTGAGGTACCGCACAGTAAATCAAATATACATACATACATATATATATATATATATATGTATATGTGTATGTGTATATAAGGTACAAAAAAATAGTTGGACAGTTCCAGCTGTACCAAAATGACCATATATTTTCTGAATTATTGCAGAGAATCCATAATAGCTTTATATAGTTGTATAATGTAGTTGGCCAACTTAAGAAGAACCACAAAACAAAACAAAACAAAAAACAAAACAAAAAACAAAGCCAAAAAAAAAAAAAAAAACAGAACCGCGTGTTATTACCTTCATATATCGAGTCAGTAATCCAGGTTTTCTCTGACCAATGCCTACATGGTCATGTAATAATTTTCTTCAACCAGCATCCATGTTTGGATTACTAAACAAAAACGATAATGGCAGTGAAAAATAAAAATTTGCAGACATGCAAGAAATCTTAGTTGTACCTTCATTTGGATCTGTATATGATCCAGAAATTTTAATGCAAGGAAAACAATCAATCCTCTTCTCCTCAGCTCTCATAAAATCAAAAACAATCAAGGCAACAAAAGCAGTAATTTGCAGAAGGAAGTCCAAGAGAACTGCCAATGCTGCAAAATAATGTGGTTATGGAAGTCAACTGATAAGCCTACAATAAACATAAAACTAACAAGGACAAGAATAATAATGACAACCACTGCTGTTACAGTGCTACTACTAGTTCTGCTACTTTTTCAATGTCATTAATTAAGATAGGGAGTACTTTTCTGACCTGCAAACATAGAAAACACACGGCATGCCGGCATAGGAATAAAACTTCCAACTGCAAATGCTAAAACCTCTGAGAGGCTAGCAAGGGTTATGGATGGTCCAACTTCTACAAGTGCATTACTTATTCGGCCTTCTAAAGGCAACTCCAATGGCTGCCGCTTAACAGCATGTACCAGTATACACATGTTATCCACCCCAACCTGATATAAAAACAAAAAGAGTTCAATGGACACTAAGCTAACATGGAAACTAAGGAAAGAATTATCAAGAAATATTTTGTCAAGAAAAAAAAAAACTAATATTTCCCAACAAAGCTTGCAATTAAAGTAACATATTCTGTGACGGTCCTTGCAATAGAACATGTAAGGCATTTTAAAAGCTAATTAACATTTGGAAACCAAATAAGATTGAAGCAACTATCTCAGAAAAAGCATTAGAATATAAGAAAACGTTGAGTTCCTCCTCATAGTTGAACTTTCCAAATGATGCAACTCAGTGTAGCAAAGGCTCCTTATATCCTCCACAATGTTTTTCTTTGAAATATTATTTTTACTTAGCTACCATAAGAAAACAGTGCCAACTTTGCTAACAAGCCATATTGCCAAGTCTTAATGCATTTTTTTCAGTAACAGAAACATTGGAGCACCCTAATGTTGCATTGGTCTGGAGATTTATTCAAATATTAAGTTCTTCCAAATGTCCCCAACTTCACCCACCAAGCCACAAGCCTTGTCCACACTCCCATGATCTAATTGTGTCATCACAAGATTGTAATTAGTCTACCTCTCATGGCATTGCTCTTTGTATAATGCCTCAATTCACTGCTCCTTTCACACATCATCATGTGTTGGACTTGTATCACTCAAAGGTACGCGTAAGCTGGCCCGGACACCCGGTTATCCAAAAAAAAAATTTAAAACCCACTGCCTGTTGTGTCAACATTTCATATCTAAGACTTGGTTTCTTCACCTATTGTTTGTTTTACAAGTAGTAGCAAAAAATTATACTTGAAGGACATCACCCCATAAATGATAGGTCAACTAGATTTGTGGGTTATTTGTTATTACGACACACATTATTCACCAACTATTTATGTAGGTTTCCACTAGAGTACATAATCCAGACCCAGTTACAAACATGAGAATGTGTTCAGCTTTGACAATAGCCGTATTTATGCATATAACAGCCAAAAGCTAGGTTGCCCCATCAATACCTCTCCCAGTGCCTCATTTTATGATTACTGAGATGGGTCATAGATAATGGATTTTATATTCATGTTATGGAGAGAGCTTTCTATAACAGTAGAAAAAAAATAGTTTAGGTTAGAGACATACCCTATATGAATATATACTTGTACAGGAATCTAATACTTCTATTTATCCTAAACACATTTTGCATAAATAAATCCATAATCCTGCGGGCAATATTTCCACACACAACGAAAAAGGCTCTCCGATTTCTAGTGTGTAGCTTACATGTGTAAAAGGTACAGGCCAATGAACTCAATATTTGAGGTTTAACTTTGCATTTACCTTTCAACATGTTTCCAAAGTTCTTTCAATATTCCGAAAATGAATGTTCAAACTATGACAATAACATATTCAAAGATACCAACAAGGATATGATTCCCTTGGGGGCAGGACGCCCTGTGTGGTGACCTCTAGGGTATGTGATTAAGATAAGACATAAAATTACTAACAGCAGAAGAATATTCTGTATAATAACACTATTTTGGAGAATTCAACTTCTAGGGGTGTTATGCCTACTTTGACAGTAGCCATAACTCAAGACAGGACTGAGAAAAAACCTCAGTCCACAATAATATAGAAATCATATTAAAGCTACAAGGATTTTTTAAACAAGTGGAACTTACAGCCAAAACAAGAAAAGGGATGACTTCCATAATTATAAGTGTAGATTTTATTCCAAATGCACTGAAAATCCCAACCGATCCAAGAACAGAGAGCATGACAAGCATAACTCCTGAAAGACCAAGCAATACCTGGAAGCCAACCAGTCAAATGATTTAAACTAAATAAAAGAAGATAAGGTTAATTTTTTTTTAAAGTGAAAACCTAGCATTCCTAAATACAAATAATGTGTTCCAAAGTAGTAAAAGGGAAGCTTAAAGATAAACCAAGCATAAAATGAAGGAGATCCTGTGGAGTACATGATGTCAGTGAGAGTACTTTTTTTAAGAAGCAACTCAAGGATGTGCGAGGCAAAATTAGAAGTGTTCATTAATTTACTACATCCCAAAAATCATCCCATTGCCCAATAGCGGAGCAGAAGAAAACTGAGCCCAAATTTTTTAAGTTTCAGACCCTTGACAAAGACACAGACACTACCAAAAGATATATAGTGACTCCAAAGCATCCATATCAATTTCATGCTAAGATCAAGGTGGATACTTGAAAAATTAAGAATCCACTCCTAATTATGTTTAGTCCTCATTTTCATGTTTTGAAAAAGGTAAAAGAGGCTACTACGTAAATGGCATACAACTATCAATAAGAAAAAAAACAAACAAATCAAACGTTACCAAGACATATAAAGATTGAAAATATATACAATAAAGAGAGTTAAAACATGAATGGAAGGCACCATACCTTAGATGATATATAAAATGAAGTGAAACTTGGTGTGTCGCCCAAAGTCAAAGATATATAAGCAAACATCACAAGATAGCTTATCTGAAACAAAATAGGGTAGCAAAAGAAAATGAACAAGCAATCACAAATTTCACTTATTTAAATAAAATTGCACTAACCTACTGAATGGAAAATATCATAAATTAATTAACAAAATTGCATAATCAAGAGGTCTTGGTTTGGTGAGGACCAAGTTCGAAGGGTGTGTTTATCAGGGATTGTGTGGTGTTGTGGAGGGGGAGTTTCCTTGGCGTCGGATTTGGGTCATAGGTGTTCCTTCAACAGCGGCATATGATAGTATTCTAACGATTGATAATTTGGTTCGTCAGGGCATGTTCTGGTTAACTGGTGCTTTATGTGTTGTGAGGCTGCGGAGTCAGTGGACCATTTGCTTGTTCAATGTCCGGCAGCTTCTCGCTTGTGCGATCTTATTTTTTCTACTTTTGGGGTGCAGTGGGAGCAACCAGAGGAGGTGTTGGGGGTCTTGTGGAGTTAGGCAGGGGGTCGAGTGGAGAAGAGGCATTGGAAGGCCTGGGCGTTGGCTCCTCTGTGTTTGATGTGGCTCATTTGGCTAGAGAGGAATCGTCGTATTTTCCAGGAGGTTGTCCGTTCGGTGTCTTGGTTGGAAACACGGCTTCTCCATGTTTTGTGTGGTTGGGTGTCTGGGTGGGTGGATCCAGATTTGTTTACCTTTTTAGATTTTTTTGATGATGTGTTTGGTTGAGTGGTTTAGTTTTGTTTTTGTTTCTTGTTTGTCTTCGTGCGTGGTGCTCTTATCCTGGGGGTGTCACTTTGTATTCTTATTTATCCAAAAAAAAAAAAAAAAAAAAAAAAAAGGAAGAAGAAAACAATATTTTGCTATTAAAAAGGAGATGAGGCTGAAAGTTTGCAATGTCTCACTGAAATAGTTATGACATCCGCAGTACTTTCTCTTTTTAATTCTTCCTCAATGGAGCTTTCTGATGAGAAGGAAATTGTTAAATTTTTAGACTGCACCATTGGCAAGAGTTCATCCTGCAAAAAAAAGCTGTGTCAAAACAAGCATTCATAGAAACGAATGTTGTTGCATGCTTTGGGGAGGCGAGGAATACGTAAAATCAAGGAGAAAACAACATTAAGCCACATCATCATATAATTTTAAGTAGGTAAATCAAGTGCCTTCAAAATATATCTAGCTTCCAGAAAAATAATATGAGGACGTGAAGAATTTACCGACTAATTAGGGCACCTAACTTAATTGGATATTTGTGGTAACTAGGGCCAGGGCCAGATCTTTCTGTTAATTCATAAGCAATTAGACAACCACGTCCCTCCAAACCACCAAACCTCATTTTCTTAAAAGCGATAAGTAGTTGGGATATCTAGAGAAGAATTGCAGAATTGGCTATGATCACCCTAACAAGAGCAGCATTTTTAGTGAAACAAACATTTCTGATCCTTATCCAATCCATGTTCTCATACTTGAACAAATGTAAAAACATGATATAAAATGAGAGTATGGCCATTTGTCCACTTTTTTTTCCCTGATAAGCCATTTCTGAACACCTTCCTAGGTCAATAGTTGCACACAACTCCTGTTGTTTGATTGGCATCATTCTAAAATGCAATCCTCAGCAGTAAAATCACATCTTTTTTTCTTGTTACTTAACCACAAACAAGTCCAACTCTATGTCAGTTCTTACTACATTTTCCAAAAATTCATTCCACCACTGAAAACGTACCCCACTAATTAGCACTGTAACAGGAAAATAAAGTGACATCAGATTATAAAACTGCATAAATTCTCTCATTCAAGAACAAGGGAACAAATAATCAGCTATCGTTGAGGGGGGGGGGGGGGGGGGGGGGGGGAAACCACTAGTACAAAATGCAAACCTTCACTAATTGAATAAATGCCTTTTCCCAAGCAACTGCTCTCTTACTTTCATTGCCTTCTTTATCAATAGCATTGTTCACAGGATACGTTATAATAAATGCAGAAGCCTGCCATGGAACATCAATATTGTGTTACTGTGCACCTTAATTACATCTTCACTTTACAAGTGGTCAGCAACTTACCTCAGAATAGTTATTCCCAGAGAAACCTCCTAATGCAGTGCTTGGATCAAGAGGGGCTTTAAATGCACTTAGACATGTGTCTGCCGTAGTATAATGCTTAAAGAAGCATGCAGGGTAACATCATCAATAAGCAGTTAGTTTATTGCAAATAATATATAATAATCATCATATTGATTAAAAATAAAACTACATTGTAAAATACAGACACAAGGCTACTCATTATTACGGACCAAGAAATTTTCAATGCTTCCTCTTTCACACAAGATTCTCCATAATAAATTATATAGGTGCGCCCCAAGACAAATTTCATTCCCAAAAAAGCTTTTTCATTTTCACCCTCCCCTCTTCCCAAAAAAAAAATCCTTCTAATGGACAACCAATGAGTGTACAAATCTTGTAATGGCAAAGGAATCAAATTTTGATATAGTAATGTCCACCGGAACAAAAAATAACTATTCAATAAGATAAATTAGTTATCTTAAAAGTTTTATATATCCATTTGATCAAAATTTCAAGAGACATTTGTCTGCCAACACAGTTTTTGAACTGGAAAATTCAACAGCAGCAGCAGAATTAAAAAGCCTCAGTAATTTAGATGTAGTTACATTTTTGTTTTTTTCTCCTTGATAGATGCATGTGAAAACTATTGACACTGTGAATGAAACTTCACTGATTTCGATCTCCCCATTTTATTTTTTCCTTTTCTAATTCAGATTTTGACATTTTAAGCTTATATTCACTGTTTATGGAATAGGCTCCTGATATGAGACACAAGCTGAAGGTTAAGATGAATACCAGGCTTTGAGTCTCCTATGCCCATAACTCGATCCAAATTAAAACTTAAAACAAACAAACAAACAAAACTTCGCACGTTAAATTCATTATAATGGTCTCTTCTGGTTTTATTCTGAAAGAGGTCCTTCATCTCAAACAATTGAATCCCTCCCACCCCCTAAAAAGGCCCAAATGGTAAAGGGAAATGAAAAACAAAAAAGGTTAAGGATCTTAAGCTTACAACATAGAGATAGGGATCATTAGAATGTACCTGAAAACAATACTCAACATGTTGAACACCCCCATAGCCATCATAATTTGTAGGATCCATTTTGAAATACTATCACAGAAAAATAAGCTGTGTCAACACAACATGGATGGTGAAATAATATGAACTATATCCAAGTTTCAATAAATGGCTGTAAATATGACAATTTTCTATGCCAATCTTAAAAGTACAGAAATGGAAACGGAAATTTAGGTTCCAATTTTCTATGACAATTTTCTCAGTAATGCACATCGGTCCAACAATGATGCAAACGGAAATTTAGGTTCCATTAGAATTTTAAATAATAATAAAAAAGGCAATCTACTCGTAGCATAACTCATTAACATCAACACATCAACATGAGCAACAGAAAAGTAAGAAGAAAGAACAAAAAAAAGTTTGCTTAGAAACAAAGCATCAAAAAATATGCGTCAGTGGCATGCCTTGGTGGTATTCACATTTAAGTTTCCAGTGCATGAGGACAACTAGTATACACACCCCAGACAAATAACTATGGTACTCCTAATTAGTTGATGATACCATTTACTAAATGCTAAAACAACAAATCACAACATAAAGGCTGGCGAAATGATCAAGCTTGTAAACAGAATCTAAGAATACAAATAGGGTATATAAAAGGTGATGAGAAGTACAAGATCATACAATCATAGAGAAAGGAGAAGATAATCTTAAGTCTATCATTGGTGTTTTGTCCCTACAATCTGGTCAGTGAGAAAACAAGATCCTTGCTCCATTATTGTAGTCTTTGAAGCCACTTCCAGTTAAAATGAGATTTTTAAATCCATCCTTTAAACCACTCCAGTAAACCTTCACCTTCACTTTCCAATAAATGAAAAATAAACTAAAGTGAACCATGTATTCAAGGAGAAAGAAACTAATTTAGAGGCAATTGGTCTGCTATAAAGATCAGTGAAAAATGAGCCTTAAAGTGGGCACAAAACTCTGAAAGTCAATTGCTATCACAGTCAACATTGAAGAATCTCTTTTTTTTTTCTTTTTTTTTTTCTCCTCCTTCTAACAAGGTGTCCGGGCCATTTAGAGCACCTGAGGAGCCTCAGAGCATGTGCCAAGTGCACAAGGCTCCCACTTGTAGCAGGGGTTTGGGAGAATGGGAGAAGTACGTAGGCAGCCTTATGGCCCAAACTCGCAACGCAACGTTGGTGTGGGTAGCACTTGCCATCTTACCAAGTCACAACCTCTACATGGACCAAGTAATTTCCAAGATAAATCCATGGGATGGCCTCAAGTGTATGACTTGAACTTGGGAGGATCAATTTATAGATCAAGTTGCATGCCATTTACATCATTTCTACAGTCAGTGGGAAAAGGCAAATTCATATTGTTCCAGTACATTTTTTGTTTGGTCTGTGTAAAAACTTATGAGATTTTTGTAGAGCTTTGTACCAATCACAAGAAAGTAATCCATATAAAAATAATATGCTTGAGATCCAGACAAGACGGTACCTGTAAAACACTCTGAGTGGCACAATCTTGGCCTAGTGGCTTCAAACAAATATCACTCAGAGATACCAATGAGCCTGAATAATTTGCTTGAATTCCATCCACCTTCAAAACAGAATAAGCAAGCATAAAAAATAAAGAAATATCCTTAACTACATTTGTTCAACTATTGAACAATAACGAAGGACATAATAGCAGCAGTAGTCAAATATCTATTGAAAGCCTCAACTTCAATCAAAGTTACATATCAATTTTACTGCTCAAGAGTAGCACAGCAAAACAAATACCTTCTTTTGTATTTCGAAAAGCAAATTGATATTGTTCTCCGTCACAATGCTTGGTGACTTGCCATGCATTGCATCTGGAATTGTTGCTAACATGAGCTGCAAAACATGTGAGGAGTAGTCAATCTCTTGCAATATTAAAGCAAGATGACCTATCCACATAACAGGGGGAAGGGAGGAAAAAAGGAGCAACGAATGGAACGTCTTAAATGAATAAACCATTTCAAATCCAGTAAAGTAGTAATTGGATTTTATTAAATCTTACCACATATCAAACGAGATGGGAGACATTTAATTATTGGAACTGAGTTTAAATTCCGTCAAAATCAAAATCCAAATACTATTCAAATCCACAAAATATGTTTCTAGCATTAGTATGTAGCTAGAATATCCCCCAAGATATCCACTTAAAGAGGTTATATGGAAAGATAGGATATAAACTACACCAAACTCAAAAGACGCAAAGAGAATATGCTTTCTAATGAATTGGAATTTAATGGTCAAATTGGAAACACAAGAACTCAATCAACAAATAAATGCAGTTCTAGGCTTGGTTCATCTCTTATATGATGTTTGAAACAATCAAAAGGAGGACAACTTGCAGGCTTGATCCTTGCACTTTGAAAGCTTAATTGAAAAGTGAAAACAAATTAACCTTCACACAATGCTTTGCCTCTGTTAATCCTAATGTAGTAAAGATGACATTCTCAAGATGAAAAAATTAAGTAGATAGGGTCAAATGAAAAGCTAGGAGCACTAGCTTTCTAGATTCCATTTCATTTAATACAAGTCCATTCAGGTTCTGGATATGAAAACTATGTTATGGTTGTGCTGATCAAACATCAACTCCACATTAATTAATAGACAAACTGCACATTCCTGGGGATTAGTAAGTAAAGCCATGTCTCACACAGACCAAAATAACTACAATTTAAGATGGTGCTTAATTTAAAGGTGATACAAAACATGCAGAGTGCATGTCCCAATAATTGCATCTCCAGCGTACGAAGCTAGGGCTAGCAAATCAGTTATTCCATATATCTTGTTATAAAATAATGACATATATCAATAAACAAACTAACTAAATTTGGATAAGTAATTGTTGCTCTTAACCATATCAGCAATCACAAGATTCAAAGAAAAAGAGGAGTTGATTATGTTCTCCAACTTTATAGTGTATATATGAATAGATAAAAGTTATTCCATGAAATATTATCCCTTGGCAAGTCAACTCAGTCGAACTCTATAGAATATAGTATCTATTATTTATTGGCTCAAAATCTATCCTCAAAAAGTAAATTGAAAAGCATTTTAGCAGAAGTCCAGCATGAAATTGAAAAGCACGCTTAAAAAATGTGAGTGTACTACAAAAGTTTTAACATAATTGTACTACACAAAATATTATGTATTCCTCTCTTAGAGATTATTTAAGAGAAACAAAAAATGAAATTTTGTTTTCTATAGTGTTCTTGTGCACAAAAATGACAAGCAGCTTCAAAGATAGTATGTAAAGCTAACAAGAAAATTTTCCAAAAAATCTGATGGTGGCAAGTAAAATCAATTGAAAGGCAGTAGGATAAAACATATAATTAACAAACAAACAAAGAAGTTAAAAGATGCAGAACCTGCTCAATTCTGTAGAAAGGGGCTAGATGGCTGTCAAAAAACAGTTTCTCTTCTGCAGCTTTACTCCCAGGTCCCACCCATAGCTGAAATGGTATAGATGTCAAAACTCGACCAATATTTTGTAAATATCACCCAAGTAACAATATTGTGATAAACATAAGACACCATAAAAAAACCTAGAAGCCTTGTTTATGTGTTACATTTACATAACATTGAGCTTTTAAAAAAATCAACCTTGTTCTCATCCAGCATCCAATTCTGAGACTCCTCTAGTTTTACTATTAATTCCAAATATACAATATTCTAAATAAGTGTGAAGCATGACAAAGTTATGATCATTATTGCACCTCAATAAGGATGCAAACCGTCATGTTTAGCGTCCAAAAACTTGTAATAACTTTCTTGAAATTATAAGAGTAGCTAGCAATCAATTACTGAACAACTTTTAGACAATATACACATAAAAGCTAAGGCTGCTGCTATCATGGGTTTCGTAAACCTTGAGTTTTGTACTTCTAGTCTTTTTAGCACCTTTCACTTGATGAAATCAGTCCTTCATGCTGGTTGGTTGGTTTGTGCTAACTAACCATAGTTTAAGCAACCTTAGATATTTATCTACAAAACCAAATATGATTCAGACCATATGTCATGAATGTCCTTTTCCACTTTATTCTAGCTACTGATAATATAGCTACTTAAGCTACAACTGCCCTATCAACTTAAGCTTTTAGAACAATCGATTGTAAGCATAGGATTACAGCTTTGATCCTGCAAGGTCTTTTGTTCAAGTCTCCATGTTATCATTTGTTTACTACTTCAACTCTCTATTTTCACTTTCATTACATTTTTATGGGTCAAGTTCCACATGCAAAAGGTGGTTGCTTGAGTGGGACGATGCGAAAGGTTGATAACTGATATACATTGCTAGTACCATTACATCAAACTCAAACTTTTGGGGAAAGTGGTTTCTCATATAACAAAGAAATTTTGCAAAGTTTGGCAAAAAAGCATTCTAGTAAGTATACATTAGCAGGCATGTATCAAGCATCTAATACAAAAAGAGCTACCATAGTCAGTTGTCAAAACTAGACATCCATATAAGCAAACCCATAGACCCAAGGACAATAATGAGCACACACAACAGGAATTTATGGAAAAGGCACTGATTGCAAAACTAAAGAGAATATATTGATTTACTATGCGAAAAGCAATCTAGATAACATATCATACCTTTTCAGGCCGTGTCTCCACTTTAAAATGGATTAAGCCTAGACAAAGCAAGAGAACAACAGCCAACGACGAACATAGCACAAGGACTGGATTTCTAGCAACCATTGTTCCATATCTCCTGAACATAGATATGTGCCCACAAAATCAAAAACCATTCCCTATAAGTTGATATAAGCATTAGTGGCATAGGAGGTGACCTGTAGAATTTTGACATGTATCCTTGCACAACCGAAAGTTGAACCCCTTTTGTAGTTTGAGAAACATCCTCAAGCATCTAAAAATTAACAATAAAATAGACTTGATATGGGAGTCTCATCAGGAAAAATCGCAATAAATTTAACTCAACAGTCATGAATAGACATTAAATCTAAAGAGAGTAAACGGAGGAAAAAAAACATAAAAGTTACAAATAGTCCAAAAAGAAGGACCCCACCAATGAACCATTTGTTTTTTTTTTGCAATTTTCAGTAGGGATGTAAGAAAAGCCCAAAATACCAACCAAACCGATTGAACCAGACTGAACCAGACATATTTGATCTGTCTTTTAACAAGAATTGGTCTATGCATTTTTTAATTTGATTTTTTTCGGTTCGATACCAATTCAAACACCTTGTGCACTGAACTAAACCAAAACCGGCCGCTTCAACATATAGTGTATTTATAATATATATAATCTAATAATATAATGATATTGATAAGTATAATAAATTACTAATCTCAATTAATTAACCTTATCATCTCTATAACTTAAGTTAGTAAACCCTTATTATATATAATCTTAACTCTAACTTACTATTCTCGAAGCCTTAGAGTGTGTTTGGTTTGCGTTTTGAAATATGTTTTTGGAAGAAATTTCCAAAAACAAGTTTGGTTACAAATTTTCTCAAAAAAATTCTAAAATTACTTCTCTCTCTATGACACATCAATCAATCACTTTTTCTCTCTCCTCTCTCCTTCTCAATCACTTTTTCTCTCACACAAATCTACTCAATTACAACAAAATATCAAATCATTCCAAACTCCCAAACTCCAAAACTTTTTCTTTCACACAAATCTACTCAATTCCCCCTAAATTTTTTTTTTTTTTTTTTTTAAAAATTTGTCTCAAAACACAAACCAAACACACCCTTAGTATTTATTAAATTTTTTTGTTTGTATTTTTGTTAATCTAGGAATTGAAAAGTATTTATTAAATGGATGGATTGGATATGTTTGAAGTGGTGGACAGATGGCTAATTCAATGTTTTTACATAGATTAGTGACTATACTAAAAGGTTGCTCAAATTTGAAAGGTCCTAGATTGATTAACCCGTACCGAACCAAACCGTTTCAATGGTGTGGTTTAATGAGATAAGCAGTTTGTGTTGGTGCTCAAAATAATAAAACCGATATTATTAGTTTAGTGGAAAATTTTACCTAAATGCCGACCGTACCGAACTAATTACATCCCTAATTGTCGGTGCATTGTTGAATATTCAAGTATGACCTGAACAATTCAACGCCAAAACCACATGTAGAATATACTTCTAGTGCTATAGCAACAAACTCAGGAAGAAGAAGAAAAAACTCCCTTATGTTGACCGTATGTCTGTCAATTTAGTCAGGAATCTTAAAGCAAAATTTTAACCTCTTATGTTTTATCTACTATGCACTTCTTTCTGTCTAGTCATCAGCTTCTCCAAATGTCTATCCTTTTTTTTTCCCCTCTTTTTTGGACTTCCCTTTTTGTCTACTACGAGAGTTAAATATACATTGTTGGGCAAAGTTTTGGGGTTACTTGTCACCAAACATGGTATTAGCCTTTGTTCCAGGAGGTCCTAGTTTCAAGTCTCATGGTATTTGTTTGTCCTTCCATTATGTTTGTTCTTGTATATTTTGTTTAGTATGTATTAATGCACCTTGTTCAGTGCAGTTTATGGGCTTACCAGTCTCCACATGCAAGAGGAGAGTCACATTCACACGTGAATGAGGTTGTGAGAGGTTAATATACATTGATGCGTTCATTCTCTAACACCTTAAGCTTTTGGGGCATCTGTGACCCAACATGTAATGTCTAATTATTATTCACATCTCCTCCCCAGTGCACCACTTAGAGACCTCTAATGCTAATCAAAAGCAACCACACACACACACACACACACACACAAAAAAAAAAAAAATTACAGTTGTTTACCATTAATGTTATTCAAAGCAACCAAAACAAGGCAAAGATACCTAATACAAGATTTTCAAGCTATTTCTATGACTAGGAAAATAGGCAAAGACTATCTCAATGTTAGAAATCATTCCTCGAGAAACAATACAATGATGAAGAATGGTCGTTAAAAAAAGGTAGCACCTAGCTCGGGGAAAACATTCCTCCCCTGAAGCAGGTTAAAGTTATCCATCCCCCAGCTATCAGGACAAGGCTGGGAATTAGATCAATTTCCATCTGATTCAGAACAACTGGCTGAAATTTTCTTAACAAAACTGGATTGACAAAAATTAAGTCAGTCAAATTTTCTTGATTAGCAAGCTATTAAATTTTCCCTGATGAACAAGAATAACATTTTCCCTTATTTATTTTTCTTGATTAGCAAAAATGAATATTTTCCTTTTTGGGCATTCTTCATTAGCAACAATTGCCAAGTTGGTTATTTCCTAGCTTGCTCTGCAAGTGTTAGTTTAGTATAAATACCTATGTATGCATTAGAGCAAATCAACTTTTGAATACGAATAATAAAATTTCTAAAAGAGCATCTCTTGTTTATTTTGTTCATGGTTGGTTTTGTTTGTTGTGAGCGTTCATTCCATACATGCTTCCCTGCATCAACAGCCCCATACATGCTTCCCTGCATCAACAGCCCCACTAATGCTTTATGTTTTGCATGCAGGGAAATTCATAACTACAAGACAGGGGGCATAAGTGCATCAAATGATGAAATGAGAAAAGGCAAGCCAAGTAAACAAAACAAATCATAGGTCACATGTAGAGACTGACATGCACCTGTATGGAAGGATTCTCATCTTTTTGCTGGTTGGCAGAGTATTTTTCACGATTATTTGCAACATTCAATACATGTCTAGTTCTATAAGCTGGGCTCCTCTCCACTTTTCGATGAAAAAAACCCCATCCGAGAAACACAGAAACCAATATAATGTACACAATCGCAACAGCAAAGTCAATACATTTTGCCTGCAGTCATTGATAGTAAAACCAAAACAGAAAATGGTATTAGAATTTAAAATTTATGCATTGCATGATACCATTTTTAGTGATTAAGATTGTAAATTAAATAGCACATTAATGGCCTAATACATCCACATTCCATACAAACAATTATTTCATAGACCAGTTGTAAATTGGAGCCATTCCATATTGAGTTCTCTCTCACCTTAAGAGACCCAATTCTCACTGAACAGGAGCCTTTTTTTACAGAGGAAGGAGGAGCTGAATTAGAGCAAACAGGAGCCGCAGGGCAATCACCACAAGAACAGCCAAGTGAAGTATCACCACACGAATAAGTAGTCACGTTCATAAGTCTCATTCCAGATGACTCAGGAGCAGTTGGCTGGAAATCAATTAGATATGGTGAACCTGGCACGTTAAGGCCTACTTTTCTACCAACAAAAGCAAACCATTCTGCCCAAAAAAATCAAAATTGATGTAAGAACTACAGTTTCATCAACAAAAAGTGTTTAGTAACTTAAGAAGCAAAGGTGATCATAGTCCTTTTATGAAACCTTTATATGAACAACAAATTAATTTAAAATGACAAATTTTACTCAAAAGATTTTAAAATAATCAACAACTAACAAAGAAATTGAACCATATCTCAAATTAAAAACTTACATGTAAGCCATACAAAAGCAAAGTGTTTGATAGAAATATCTAAAACATTTAAATGGAAAAAAATATGAAACAAACAATTTTTTAACTGGCGACATTTGTGGATTCTTAAATATTTAAACGACAAAAATTTTCATCATTTGCCACAAGAATTTACTAGAAAAATACATTATGCCCTCATGAACCTAGTAAACAGTGTCATACTAACATTCTCCATTTCTCTTGAACAAAAGGAAAGATCAAAATCTACAAGCAATTGCAATTTAAAGAATCCTCCAATAAAAAATTTATCATGCTTACATTTTGCTCCATAGCCAATCTTTTAAGTTTTCTTTCTGGTACAAATTCCTCCAGTAGGAACTGAATTGGATTATTCAGTCATTCACAAAACTCAATTCAACCTAACAAGCTTTGGTGCCAATCATAATTCCTATCAATCAAAATTAAAGCAAACTATGTCTCTTCCCCCCCCCCCCCCCCCAAAAAAAAAAAAAAAAAAAAAAAAAAACAATATTGCATTCAGATTTTGCATTATTAATCTTGTTGGTCACTGCTCACACTCGTAATGTCACCTCTAGGTGATAGTTAGTGTGAATATGCATACATGCTTTGGGGGAGAGGGAGAGAGGGGTGTATCTGGTGCAAGTACAAGTTTTAGATACATGCAATAGGAACTTGGTCTTTGCAGAATGCATTGTGATAGTTGCTAAAGTGGTGTAGCTAGAAATTGGATCCAGTGGTATCAAACATGGCCTAAGTTGTTAGGAAATGGGTCCAAAAATGTACATCAAGCTATCTAACATTTTCCCTCACCTGCAAACTTGTCTTGCATGTGGAGAAACAAAAAGAGAACGAAACAAAAGAAGCGAATAACCAAACAAAAAAGAAGAAACCAAACGGGGATAGAATATGAAATGCCAAAGGAAAGACTTGAACCCAAGACCTCTCATCAACCTGAGCTCTGATGCCATGTTGAGTCACTAATTTTCCCAAAAAGCCTAAGCTGTTAGGAAATGGGTTCGAGAATGTATATCAAGCTATCTAACAACCATGGCAGAAAAAATTCTCTAAACAACCTATTTAAGTTCAATATCGATTAAGCTAACTACGAGTAAATTAGGCTCCTGATAGATAAATTCCATATACAGCCAATTTAAGGTCATTGTAGACTAAATTAATTACAACTAAACTGAAATCAACTTTAACTCATATGAAAGCAGGGCCCACTTTAGGTTAGTTGCTACATTATTTTCTTATCAAAAAGATTATCCCACTTTGTAACACTGCCCACAGAACATCACTAACAATTTCTGAAAGAAATAGAAAATTGATCAACCCTCCATTATTAGGCATCTTATGTGAGTCCAGATCCTCTCCTTGGAGGATCTCTACTTGGCTCCCTACTTGGTGGGCCATTGGGCCCAATTTCAATGATCCGAACCGATCACATTTTAAGATTTGTCGAGTATATCATACCTGTAAAAAATCAAGTCGATCGGATATCGGAAACCATGTGTTCGGATCATCAAACTAAAAATTGTTTATTAAAAAAATTTAATTAACTGTTTTATTTTTTAATATAACGGTTTTTAGTTCGATGATCTGAACACATGGTTTCCGATATCCGATCGACTTGATTTTTTACAGGTATGATATACTCGACAAATCCTAAAATATAAACGGTTCAGATCATCAAAATTGGGCCCAAAAGTGGGCCCAATGGCCCACCAAGTAGGGAGCCAAGTAGAGATCCTCCAAGGAGAGGATTTGGACTCATCTTATGTGGGCATGGAATAACAAATGAAAAGCTGTAAAAATCAGGCCACCTCATGTAGAAATCTAGGAGTAGATTTTCCAATAAAAGTGTTGTTCCTAGCTCCAATGAACTCCACCAATAAGTAAATTCAACAAAGAGTTGAGAACAAAAAGGTTAAAAATCCAACATAGAGTTGAGAACAAAAAGCATGAAAATCCAACATGCTTAATAATTCCATTATCCATATATGTATAATAACCAATAACGATATGGTCATGATCACTGGTTAAGTTTTGGGTTCCGCAAGCTATGAATCAAATAAAGTTGCTAAGTGCTTAAAACCCTTCGGGATTCCACAATGTTGGTGTGGAGCAAGCTATTAAAACTATCAAGAATGGGCATTGACCCTTATCGAAGGAACTCTATGTCCTGTTTCTATGTAAATATCTAGTTTGTCATTCCAATCATCATTTGACTTTGGCCACTTCTCTTTTGGGAACTAATTCCATACACCTTTCTATTCTGCTACTCCTTGTGTGTGAGTGTATGTGCCTGTTAGCTTGTGCATGTGCATGTGCACGTGTGGATGCACATACATGCATGAGAGAGAGAGAGAGAGAGAGAGAGAGAGAGAGAGAGTACCTTTAAAATTTTTAGCACCAGCACCAATAAATTCTATAGCCCGAGAATTCATGGTACCAAACTTCACATCCTTGCATGATTCAAATAACCCTTCACCGAAAGTGTCAGTTATATAATACTGAATCCCATCCACGGTCAAATTGCCATTAACCTGAAAGTAATGCATACAAATGAAAGAAAATACTAATAAGAATCCTTGTACAAGATTCACATACCCCTATATAAACAATTATGTAGGAGTATCCTATAAGCTTTCTATGTTTCTTAAGAGAAGGGAACGGTTGACAAGTTATCCTTACAAACACTAAACTCTATCAATGAAGCCTTGTTCCAATCAATTTGGGCATAACTATTTTGCTATTCAGCTCCATGAAGACCCATAAGTTCAGTTTAATTACATGCTACCACATCTTCACATACTATCTCAGCCAGTGTTAATTTTGGCCTTTCCCATCTCTTTAGCATTTTCTTTTATGTGTATAGTGATGTGACTCTCTCCATTACTGGAAACCATATTGATCTTACTTGGTTTCTCAAATTATCTCCCATTAATGATATATTTCTACATCACAAATGTATTCATTGCTAACCTAGCCCTTCATTGTCTTAACACATTCATCTCCACATCACATCCACATTTCAGAGGCCCTAATGAAGATATATTATTGGATCCATCAATTTCAAAAACCAAAACATGCACAGAACAATTGTATTGGCCACATAACATTTTATTAATGCATAAATTGGACCAAAAAAAGAGTAACTACTGCAGAACAAGCTTCAATCTTTAATCTCTAGAGTTATATTTTTTTTTATTTTTGGTTAGGAACATGCTGCCCATGTCATTGTAGCATTACTGCTCATACTATTATTTTACTATGCAGATTCATACTACAGTAATTTATTTATTTTTTTGGCAAGTATTCTGTAGTAAATTTTAGGACTGAGTTAAAAATTATAATTTTAATTTGTTTTTCTCAACTAAACTCAGTTATTCCCCTCCTTTCTTGGGTTTCAATGTTTCGGGATTTCCAGGTTGAATTATTGCCTTGAAAATTGAGCTACTCTTGGAAAGCTAGAAAACCAAGGGTTTCATAGAAATCTAATTCAAAATGGCACCATGAAGCAACAAATACAAAAATCTGACCGTGGCCACAGAAGTCACGTTGATAAACAGGCTCTGATTTGGAGAGCAAGAAAGCTCACAGAAAAGATTCAAGAAATTTCTCAAGCATGCTGGGCAGCCTACAAGAAAAGGAATTGCCTGCAAGGAAGAACATAAATTTAGATGTATAAGTGATCTTATATCATAGGGCAGTAGAATACGTATGAAGGACTAAATGAAAAAATATATCCAAGCGAAGCCTAAAACAAAAAGGAAACACTTAAATGAATCACCCATCAGTACAAATACATATGGCATAAACAAAGAATTCTAGCAAATAGGGCAACAATCTGCCAAAAAAATTAATTAATAAATAAATAAATACATTAACCACAATGCAGCAGGGATTGTTGTGAGACATTCGATAACTTAATGATATACAAAAAGACCACACAATGTGTACCATTCCTCTTTAAAATAGATATTAATGAGAAAAAAAAATTTAAAAATGAAAACTCCAGTTCAATGAGATTATTAGCCATTGCCCCCAATTTGAACAAGAAAATTAGCCTTCGGCCCACCAAAGGAATTAACCTAGAAATAATAGATAAGTGAATGATAAAAGTAACAGATTCTCATAAAATAACAACTATAATAAGCATCAAGCAAACATCACTATAAAAAATATTTAAAATGTGCACCCTAAAAGTCCCATTGCCGGATTCCTCCCTTCCATAATCATGCAAAACCTAAACTGTTTGACCATTGTGGTAAAATGATTTCTTAAATATAGAATGCAGTACTTGTATATGCCATGAAGCTTGGACTCTTTCTCCCTTTCTTGGGTAAATTACACTTTGCATCCTTGCACTTTACACTTAATCTCACTTTAGTCGCTCATTTTTCAATTGCAAAAGTCAGCCCCTTGTACTTTCGTCAAGTGGTAATATGGTCCTTCTGTTAGTTTGGTTTTAAATTAACTAACATAAATTGTCATGCGACCCTCACATAAATCATTTGTTAGGATGACTTGCAATATCTTCCATTTTTAGTACAGAGAGAAAGAGTGATTCTATTTATACCACAAAACATCTCCTTACAACGGGTGATGCTATTTACACCACACTTTGTCTCATTACCCTCCCCGTGTTCTTTTTTATTACTACAATCTTGTCCTTATCTAAAACTACCACAAAAACAAAACAAAACAAAACAAAAAAAACTCAAACCCTAACCTAATTTCTCAACCCACCCACCCCTTAACCACCCTCTCTTCCGACCACCACCACTTTCACTGCAGTTGTCGCTCAACTCCATCGTCGGTGCCACCGGCCACTACTGTCAGCTCGATCCCTAGCCCCTCTCTGCCTCACCCCGCCACCACCCTCTTCCTCCACCTCCTCTTCTTCATAGATCTAAAAAACCCCTAGGTCCTCGCTCTCTCTCACACGAGAGCTTGCGGTGAAGGGCATGGCAGGATACGCTTTTGGTATAGGGATAAAGGGATAATGAGGAGGTCGCGATGATGGGGAGAGATTGCAGAATCTGTTCACAGCAATCTGGGGAGCTGGGAAGGAGGATCATGACGAGGAAAGGGGTTTAGAAAGGGAGTCGCAGTAGGGAAGAGGGGGACTGGAAAGGGAGTCAGAGCAAGGGAGGGCTAGAAAAGTGATCACAGCAACAGAGGGGGGTAGCGGTGGTCAAAGGTGACAGTTGTGAGTGGGACCGAAAGGGGATGATGGTGGTGGTGGAAGGGTGGATGGAGGCTAGGAAATGGTGTCGCCAGTGGAGAAGGGGCTAGGAGTTGATGGTCAAAGATTGCAGTAGTGGCTGCCAAAGGTGGCGGTTGGGGGTGGGGTAGTTAGGCTTTGAAAGGTTGAGCGTGTAACGAGTATGGTATATTTGAAAATGAAAATTGGGTGTCACAAGTCAATTTGTTGTGTAAATAAGAATCACCCCCTTACATCCTTATTACACAAAATCTAAAAAGTACATAAACACAAAAAAGTACATAAACACAAAATCTAAAATCCTAATTTCTCATTACACATCAATTCCCTACATCTCCACCAATACACAACCACTTCGCCGAAAGCCATTGACACCCCCAACCCCTCCCCTCTTCTACTACCCCCTTCTTCTCCCACTCCAACCCCTTCCCTAGCGCCCAACCACCATGGTGGTTGGGGGGTTAGGGTAGGGGTTGTAGTGGGGGAAGGGGTTGGAAAAAGAGATCGCGGTAAGGAAGTAGACGAAGTAAGGAGTTCGTAGTAGGAGAGGGAATTGGGGAGGGGCTTTGTGGTGGGGGAAGGGGCTTTGTGGTGGTAAAAGGGGGCTACGAAAAGGACACCATGTTAGCAAAAGAGGGCTACGAAAAGGGCTTCGTGTTAGCAAAAGGAGGCTACAGAAGAGGCTTTATGGTGCCAAAAGGGGGCTGGGGGGGGTTTCACTGTGGAGGTGGAGAAAGGTGGAGAGCGGGTTTCGTAGTGGGGGAAGGGAACAAGAAAAGGTTGCAGTAGAAGAGGGGGATTGTAGTGATTGAAGGGGTCGCTAGTGGTGAGGGGAAGAGGTCACTAGTGGGAAGGAGGTTGAAGAGCATTGCGGTGTGTGGGAGGGCTAGGGTTGGTGGTCGAAGGTGGCGGGGGTCAAAGGTACTGATTTGTGGGTGGGTTAGAATTAGGGTTTGAAAGGTAAAAGGTGTAAAGATGAGTCTAAAAAGATAATTTTTTATTTTTTTATTTTTTGTGTGTGGTGTAATTAGGAATTCAGTGCAAGGAGATGTTTTTGTGATGTAAATAGAATCACCCAAACAGAAAATATATAAGAGAAATAGAGAAAAAAATAATAATAATAATAATAATAATAATAAAGTTATATTTTTTGTCCTAAAAACGCCATATGTGAGGGTCACATGACACTTGCCATCAGCAAATGTAACATCAAACTAACAAAAGGGCCACAT
This sequence comes from Camellia granthamiana, assembly GCA_036172215.1. NCBI lineage: Eukaryota > Viridiplantae > Streptophyta > Magnoliopsida > Ericales > Theaceae > Camellia > Camellia granthamiana. The sequence goes on from CM069910.1 coordinate 135,419,025, forward strand.
TGCCAATTGATCGATAGTGTAACGGGTAGACTATTACAATTGAAAAATAAGGGACCATAATGGGAGAGGTGCAAAGCGTGGGGTGCAAAGCGTAATTTACCCTTTCTTTTTTGAGTTTTTTCACTCATTTGCAGAAATCTTTGTATATGAGGATGATAAGAAATGAGAACAATGGCGAAGTGAGGGCAAGAACCATCCAAAAATACATATATATATATACTAGCAATACAAAAGTCCAATCATCTTGCTATTGTGTTTCTATCGAGAACAACTTTGATCAACCTAGCTCCCACATAGAAGGATAGGAGTCTTTCTTAGCTTCTTCAAAGTAAACGAAGAAGCTCAACTACTTATGGCACAAATGTTTTCAATTTATATTATAACAACCCCAAAATAATACCATGTGCTTCCATATAATTACTCTAAATCAGTATTTATTTTACAACTGAACTCAACAAAGTGTCATCCCAACTATAATAGATTTCGTGTGGCCTCATTTGGGAACAAGCTAATTTAGTAACTTTTTGGCTATTTGGCTAAAATATGAGCTAAAAAAAACTAGTATGCTTGGGATGACTTTTTGACTTTTTACGAAAAGAAGTGCAAAAAGTAGAGAGAAAAGAGAATCTTTGACTTTTTGGTATGGGTTGTTGGCTTTTTTGCTTTTTTAATAACTTTTTGACTTTTTGGCTAAACCGGCCTGTTGCCAAACGAGGCCTCAACTAATTCATTTCTCTATCTAGGTCGTATTCATTGACATACAATTTTATCCCTCTCTAACTCATTCCAGCCTTCTAGAGCCAAAGTTTCTTCTAGTCTTTTGTTTCTTCTTTAGCTTTTCTTTTTTTTAGAAAAGGGCATTGAACAATTTGAAGGCATCCAGTTATTACTGTATATAGCGCACCAGATGCTTTAATAGAAAGAAGGGTTTATATATGTCAGCAATAGGACTAACCTAAGTCTTAATGTTATTATATATCATCCATTCAGTTGTATAATCCCACATCCAACAAGAACCATCTAGCAAAATTTTAGGGGAAATTGCAAAGAACAGAAAAAGATATATATACACTTCACAATAAAAGATGCTGACAACAAAATTATACATTCTAACGGGTTTCCTAATTAATTGATCTGACATGGAATTTTTTTTTTTTTTTTTGGAATAGTAATCTGATATGAGAGAGAGAGAGAGAGAGAGAGAGAGAGAGAATGACAAGAAAAACAAAGATAAACTATACATAGCACATGCAATGGAAAACTTCTACTATCTGGTAGTGAACCCTTGTATTAAACTAATGTAGTAGATTAAGACAGAGTATATCTGTTACAGGATAGATAGCAACAGTGGTAGATTGGATGACCTTAACCTAGAAATAAGCATTGTTGCAAGAAACATTTGATAGACAAATTCATTTTGGGGCCACTTCAAAACTTTTTCCATCTCACTTATTAGTGAAGACATTATTATGAAAAATAAATCAATATATAGCACGGCATTCATAATATTAATATACATGACACAACTTCAAAAATAGATTTCAATGAAACATCTTACTTGTTGGACTTGTGAACGCAATGTGTTAAATTGAGTCTCTGTACAACATACATTGCCGGTGATTGTTGGACATAAACTTTGGATCTTCGATGACAATAGATCATCTGGCTGGAGAGTACAACGAAAAACATATAGCATCAGGTATTACAACCTTAGCAGCATTCAAAATTCCGATGTTCTAAACTAGTAGGACTCAAAAGCAACACAGGCTTTCACTTGTCAAGCTGAAGAAAACAGGGGACAATCCAACTACAACATAATATAGATGAGCATAAAATTGAGAAGAATAAATATAATGGTGTGAAACCATTAAAGAATTATAAACAAAGAATGAATTTCAGTCTGGCAAGACAAACTTCATACAAACATGTCCTGCTAACTAATTACATTATCTTTGCCTTTACTGCAATTAATACCTTCACAGCAGGGGAACCAAAAGGGCAGTTCAGTACTTTCCCATCACTACGTGCTCCACAAATGTCGTACATTGCACAATAATCTTCAGCATGTGTTTGCCTGATCAGCATAAAGAATTACAATGATGCCTTATATAATATTCCAAAGTGTTACTGCAGGTGTAATATATATTTGAACTGGGCAACAAGAGGAATGGTCAAGACTCAAGAATGAAAATGGAGAGAGTTAAATGCAAATTAATGCCACTAACATTCATGATACAAGTATTTTATTGAATTTGAGGTTGATAAAGCAGACTTCAAGTTTTCTTCTAATTAGCACAGGCAATGACAAAGTCAAATACAAAGAGTTGCACCACTAGCACAAATCCCAATAGTAGGTTCAGGCATTAACTACTATCACAGTTGCCTCATCAGCAAATTAACACTACATCCATCAACACTGCACTAGAAGGGAAAAAACATAATTACGTATGTACAAGTAAGAGCTCATAGAACCTCTTTCTATATGCAAACAGAAATAGACTGTTTTACAACCAATGATTCTATACGCATAATAAACAATCATCATACCAAATTAAGCATCAAAAACAAATTTGGGTGTTGGGTGTTGTGAGCTCAACAAAAAGAAGCTATAGTACATGCAAGAAGAAATCATACCCCCATGTTCCGTTGGGTGTCAAAAGAAACCGCATATCAGACCTTTCTGCTGTGGCAACAGATACAATAAACAATACCTGCAAACATAACTTCGCAAATTTAGAACTTACAAACTTTTCGTCCACATATGACTTCAAAAGAATAAGGCCTAAACCGAACTATGCCATTGCAAATACCAGAACATGTCAAGAACAGACGTTCCTCATGAGCCACTACAGATCATGGTTCAACTCTCCTAAGGCGAGTTGAATAACAACTAACAATTGACTTTAGCAGGTTAAAAAAAAAAAAAAAACCAAATAAGCCACTAGAGTTTGTCTTTAATATTTTATTTTATTTATTATTATTATTTTTTTTAATTTATTATTTTTTTTTTTGTAAGAATCAAATATGTCACATTAATTACAAAAAAAGAAAAAAATAATACAAGTACAACCATGGAATACATTCAATACTTTCATCACAGATGAATCAAACAAAAAAGCCCAAACATCGCATAAACCAGTTGGGAGTGATAAATTCAATGAACTGTATTTGCATATTAAAATTTTACGAAACAAAATTGACCCCCAAAAAACTATTGTCAACTGACTCAATTCGCATATGAGTCACGACAAACAACAACAGTAACAGTAAAAGACGACACAGCAAAAAGCAGATGAACTGCAATTCACCAACATTAATGAAGAAAAAAAAAACTCAGAGCAAAATTGTCACAGGAAATAATCAAATACAAAAGCACAAACATCGCAGAAACCAACTGGGAGTTATAAATTCAAGTAAGTGTATTTGCATATTACATATTTACGAAACAAAATTGAACCAAAAAAATATATATATCGCCAATTGACTCAAATTCGCATACGACAAACAAGAACAGTAACAGTACAGGAAAACACTGTAAAAAGAGAATTAACAGCAAACGACGAACATTATTAACTTTCTAGTCGAGAAACTCAAGAGAGAGAGAGAGACAGAGAGAAAAAAAAAAAAAAAAATTTCTTCTGCAAAATTGTTATATAAATAGTGAGAATTCGGATGATTCAAATCAACCGAATCTCAGATTCCAACTTAAAATCTCTAAATTGTAGCATAATTCAGTCAGTTGAATATTCAAAATCAACAAGAATTCAGATCAAAAGACAAAGAGCACAGAGATATTATAGAGAATCTTCAAAGCTTTCAGCAAAGATTGAACTGCGAGAGAAAGCGAGTGACGTCGTTGACACGCTCTCTGAGGACTGAAAAACGCGAAGGTTTTGAACATCGAAGAAGAACAGAGAGAGGAAAACGACCAAGGCAAAAAGCTTCTTGCCTGAAGCAAAGCTCGAAACCCTAGGCGGAGTTCCATTGCTGCTGTGCTGGTTGAGAACTTCATTGGCAATGATGCTCTCCTGCGAGGGAAGTGAAAAGTGAGGCGTAGCCGTTGTGGAAGAGAGAGAGGAGGAGAGAGAATAAAGAGTCGAAACTGGGATAAATACTCTCTCTCTCTCTTAAGACTCTGCTGTTGTGGTACTCTCTCTCTCTCAAGTCACATCACGGTTTTTAAGGACAATTCACTACTGGTGAAATGGCAAATTTGAAAATGATTTTCAGAAAAAAAAAAAAGAAAAGGAAAATCATAAGGTGAATAATTTAAAATTATATATTATATTTTATGAAAATACAAGTAGGACTAAGGTGGTGTTTGGTTTTTCTTTTGGGCTAAATAAGCATAAAAGGACAAAAAAAAATCAAAAAATTATAAAAAGATAAAATAAGCAAAAAGACAAAAAAAAATATACCATTCCAAAGCCAAATAAGAATACCAAACGCCTAAAAAAGTCTCAGATTAAAAAAGTTAAAAAAATTAAAAAACTAACTAAAAAAGTCATTGTCAAACGAAGGCTAAGACCATCTCTAATGATGTACATTTTGTTTCATCAAAGTGTGTTTGGTTTGTGTTTGTAGAGTAATTTTTTAGATAAAAAAGTATAAAAACTTGTTTGGTTTGCCTTTTTCTAAATATTCTCTCTAAAAGTAACTTTGGTTTTTTTTGTAGAGTAGTTTTTGAGATAAAAAGTATAAAAACTTATTTGGTTTGTTTTTTCTGAATATTCTCTCTAAAATAACTTTGATTTTTTTTGTAAAGTAGTTTTTCAGATAAAAAAGTATAAAAACTTGTTTGGTTTGCCTTTTTGTAGAGTAGTTTTTGAGATAAAAGTACAAAACTTGTTTGGTTTGTCATTTTTGCAAACATGTTTCAAAAGAATCCTGGAAATTGGATAACCAAACACATTTTTGAGAGTTTTTTTTGGGAAAATCTATTTGGTTAGATTACTCTTAAAAAAGTGTTTGTAGAGTATATTTCCAAAAAATTTCTCCCAAAATCAAACCAAACAAGGCCAGAATATGTTAATGGCTATGTTTGTCATAGACTATTTAGAGTAAAATAGTTATAAAAAGATAAAATAAGTTAAAAAATTAATAAAATAAAATGTCACATTCAAATTATAATCATTTTATTTTTTTCTCTTACAAAAATTAAAAAAGTCAAAAGGTTTATCCCAAACGAAACTTTTTAACCATGAGCTCAAATAGCCAAAAAGTCAAAAAACCAACCCATATCCCAAACGAAAACAAAGTTTTCATCAAATTAAGGATGATTGTGGTTTTCACCGATTTACTATTCATAACCGTTAGAGTTGCAGGTAGTACAACACTACTAGACAACTGGCTGATTATCCCCCAGATGACCACTTCAGGGATAAATTATCCATAGCATATTTTAGATTTTATTGAAATTATACTAGCTAGTCACCGGTGATTTGATGATAGTCCAAAATTCTTTGTTGGAGCCGTGATATCAAATAGAGTTTTTACTCAAATTTGATGAAACAAATGAGTAAACATTGGGAATGCTCTAAAAGTGCATTTATCATTTTTTTTTTTAGTTAAAAAATTACTAAAAAATCAAAAAAGTTAGAAAGTAATACAATAAAGGGAGAACTACATGCAGGTAGGAGAAGAAAAAAAAATTACCAACATATAGGGGTGCAAGTGTATATATGATGGGTTCAAATGAAAGACTATGCACCCTTCTATGTGTTGGTTATTTTTTTTTCCCAACTCCCATCTGCATGTAGTTTTCTTTACAATAAAAATCATGTACTCCTTTTTGAAAAAGATTATGAAATGGGTACCGTATGTACTTCATAACTTAAAAAAAAAAAATAACATAACTTAATATTTTTTTAGTCATAACTATAAAAAAAAAAAAAAATTTATAACCAAATAACACATAAGACATAATCAAAAATCTCATGAGTCAAAATTAAAAAGGTAAACTACTAATAGGTTCTAATAGTTAGACTTAATTCTCATCAAGTCCTATTAAAAATAAGTCTTGGTAAAATTGTCGCTAAAAATAATTTTTTCTGACAATTTTATATATATGTCACTAAAAATTGACAATTAGTGACTATTTTTGTCATGATTTTTATAAATTATTTCCAAAACTTACAATTAGTGACTTTTTTATAACAAATTTTTTCCATAAGACCTATTAGACAAGAAGTCCACTTATTAGGACCTACACGTAAGTACCCAAATTAAAATAAGGTAATAACTAAAGAAGAAAATTAGTCATAATTAAATAATAAAATAGCATAACTTAGGGATGCATATGGTTAGGAGTGTGTATAGTACGATTTCTCTTCTTTTTTTGGGTCATATATATTAATTAAAGTTATTTACTTACATATTCTTATTGATAAATTTATCACTGTAAATTTATTCATAAAAACAATAGAGACTAATAAATTTATCATATCAATAGAACTTAATGGATAATAAGTCCCAAAGGTAGGACTTATTGATAATTTATCCTTCTTTTTTTTGCACATTTTTTAATAAAAAAAACTAAAAAATTATACAATGGGCATTTATTCATAAATCCTTCTTCACCTACTTATATTCCATTTAGTCCAAATTATTTTTAAAAAAATTCTACTTATACAGCACATTTATCTCTTTATGCCCTCCAATTGAGATTTATTTTTATTTTTTTAATTTTATCCATATGTGAAATTACCTTTAAGGACAAAAGATAAAAATTAAATAGATTTGATTATATTTTTACACCCATTACACTTTAATCTCTACATTTTTTTTCATTCTTCTCATTTCTTCTTCTATACTATACATCTACTCTCAAAAAGTGTTTTGATCACAAAAGAAAGCAATTGACGAATAAATGGTGATGAAGGACCAGCACAAAAGTGAAATAATGCATTTTTGGTTTTTTATGTTTTCATTTCACTTTTGAAGAGGGTTATTCTAATTTTGTTCTGTGTACCAGAGTCAAACAAAAATCAAATTGCCTAGAATTATACTGTCGAACAAAAAATGCATAACAAAAAATACTTGTTCAATAGCCTATTATTAAACAAAAAATACATGTCCGATAACTTACTGCTAAACATTTATAGTTTCATTTTTCCTGACATTTTTGTTTTTTCTACCTTGAAGGATGCTTCTTTTCATTGTATCAAGGTTAGTAGTGTATTGTTAACGGACTACAGTCATGAATTCATTACATATGAGGTTTATTAGATTTATTTGCTTCCTAGTAATCCAATACTTCCGAAAGCAAGTAATTAGATTTGTTTTCACTGTCCGTGTGCTAGTGGATGGGAGAAAACATATACTACTTGCATTGCTCAATTTTGTATGCTTATTAGCCCTGATGTAGTAACTACTGAAACTATCAACATCGATGGATTGTGATATTGACAAATTTGAAGATATTTGTATTAAAAATTTGTATGAATGTGTTTTATGGATGTTTGTATGCTAAATATTTTTATAAATACTTGATATTTTAAGGAAAGTGAATTTGTAAATATGCAACAGCAAATGGTTGGACAAATCTAATTTGTTTGAGAACATGACACCGGAATAATCTAAATTGTTGGGTAATGTATAACCGAAAAGGCCCATCATAAATTTAGAAAAAAAAAAATGATGTTTTAAGAAAAGTAAATTTGTAAATATACGACAATAGATGACTAGACAAATATAGTTTGTTCCATAACATAACATCGGAGTAAATCAAAAGGAATAGGTATAATGATAAAAATCTATAGGAATTTTTAAATGGATTTAATTTAGGATTAGTTTTGGTATTATAAACGGTGTAATGAGAATTTCAATTATTTCTTAAAGGTGTAATTAGAAAATAGGTGTAAAGAGGTAAAATTGTAATATAAGTAGAATTTTTTTTTTAAAATACTTTAATAAGTTCTATAGGTGATATAATTGTCAAAATACCACAATAATAGGGTGAAGCGCACATTAATGTTCACATTAACAGTATAAATATTTTATGATGTGAACATTCACACTGTTAACGTGAAAATTCACATCACCAAGTTACTAAGGGTTCAAAAAATATTTGTAAGAATAAAATTGTTTATAAAATACCTTAAATATAAGAATTAAAATTGGTGACTTAAATGTTCAAACTAATAGGACTTACTAATATAAGAATAACTAACTTACTAATATAAGGATATCTAGTATTTCAAAAGGATTTTCTACTAAATTCTCCTATTTGTGTTTGGTAGAGTTTTCAAAAATTAATTTCACCCTTACATTCTAATACTATGTTTGGTTTGAGTTTTTAAATCATGATTCCAAATCAATTTCAAAATATATTTTGAAAAATGTTTGGTAAAGCAAATAATTTTTAAATTTTTGATCTATTCAATCGTTCGCCAGGACATAGTACTTTTTTTTTTTTTTTTGCAATTGTCAATCGGCACTTGTTATTTGGAAAAAAAATTGTATTTATTTTTGATATTTTTTAAATTTAGAAATTATTTTTTTAGACAAAAATGACAAATTATTTTTTTGAATTGAATTTTAAAAAGAGTTCGGTTATGAGTTTTGAATAAAATTTTTAATAGAATTTTGAGTTATGTATTTGGTTATGAATTATGAGTTTTTCAATTAAGTTTTGAAAACTCTTTTCAAAACTCATAACCAAACAAATTTTATCTTTTCAAATTATAATTTCAAAACTTACAAATTCAAAATACAACTCTATTTTTAAATCATAATTTTAAAATTCTACTAAACACTACCGCAATTTTTTTATTGCACATGTTGGCCAAAAAAAAAAAAAAATCACTTTTCAAACTAATTTTATCCAATCTAATAATAATAATAATAATAACAACAACAATAATAACTACTTTAAGTAAGTTTTGCAACCTATATTATAACATTTACCTATATCATACACAAATCACCTATTCACTTATAGGTAGATGCACTTATCTTGAATTGTTATTGTGTGATCGTTGTAAAAAAAAAAAAAAAAAAATTCAACAGTAATGTGTTAGGCCTCTTTTGGAAAGATTAAAAAAGAGTCAAAAATCATCTTTTAAGCTATTTTAAGTTACATCATCTCTTTATTTTTTAATATATTTAAAAAATAAATTAAAAAATTAATTTTTAACCAACTTCTCAAAATAATCCTCGGTAAAAATTTGTTCCTACGCTGATCTTAATAAAACTAGACTTGGGTAAAATTGACGTTTTTAGAAAAGTGCAAAAAATGTGTTTTAAAATAATTTTTTTAGTTGTATTGAAAATCATAAATTATTGAGATATTTGACTCTTTTAGGAGTAAATTATAAATATATCCCTTGAAAATTATTTAAAATACAAATTGTTCCTTGTAGTACTGGAAATTATATCCCGTCAATTTCATAACAAATAACTATTTTTTATTAATAAATCATCAAATTAATTAACAGTTTTTAATAATGTTAAAAATTTATTTTAATTAATAATTTAGGTAATTTTATTATTGTATAAGAGAGTAGTTAAAAATTTTATTTTTTCAATGAATTATGTTCAATAAAAAATTCTAACAAGAGATATTTATAATTTTTTAAACCACATAAGACAATATGTATTTTAAACAAACCTCATGAGGTGCATTTGTAATTTACCATTTTTTTAGTGACTTCTTAATTTTAATTTTTAAAGTATTTTTTGAAATTTTTGTAATTTATTTTAGTTTAATTTTGTAAGCCAAAAAATCAAGTTATTCCAATTTATTAAAAAAAAAAAAAAGTTTGCTCAACAAATCTACCAAACTTAAATCAAAAAACAAATGCTGTATGTAATTATATAAATGCCCTTACTTTCGGTTAGTTTGTATGTACTTTCTTGAACAAGAATACGTGACACTCACAAAATTGAAAACGTGTGGAAGGTTTTCCGTTTTTTTCTTTTCTTTTCTTTTCTTTTCTAAGAAGGGTAGGTTTTCCTTTTTTCAGGAGTCGTATGTTATTTAAAAAATTTACAAATAAAAATTCATTTAGGGTTTATAAAAAAATTGAAAATGTTGTAAATAATTTACAAAATATATTAAATTATTATAAATAAAAAATTTGAGTTTCAGTTGTTTAAAAATAAATTTTAATTTATTCGTTCATTTTGAGCCCCCTCTCTTCAATCATAATTGTTGACAATCTTTTTCAGCCATTTTTTATTGTGACCTTGAATGAGAGGTGTAAACGGTTCAGTTCGGTTAGTGTTGAAGACATATTTAGCACCAAACCGATTCTTTCAGTTTTTATGGTTGAGAAATCGATGCAGACTATATGTTACGGTTCAGTTTTATCGATTTTGTTGGTTTGATGTATAAGAAAAATTTGCAAGAGATTTTATAGTAAATTATAGAATTTTACATTGAAAATGAATAAATAAAATGTATACAAATTGGTCTATAAATATTTTTATCCTTAGTTTTTATCGCAAAAATGTACTATATTAATTACTTCTCATATAATATTCAAAAAATTATAACATAAAAGTTTTAAATATAATATTCGGTCAGTTTGATTTGCATCAATATAAAAATTTTCAAAACCGAAATAGATCATATATTATAAAAAATTGTCTGAAAATTGAAATTTTAATTGATTTCAATCGATCGGCTCGGTTCTATTAATTTTTCTTAAATCCCTACCTCGAACCACAACTTCCCACCATTGGTAGTTATTTTTGGTCACTGGCATCCACCTCCTATCAACGGCAACCAATTCTACTTACCAACCGATAATCACCTCCAACCATTGTCTCCTTCTTACTATCAACTTTAACCACCACCTTTTATTAGAAAGTCACCTCCAATTGACAACTACCACTTTCCGCTAACTACCTTTTGCCACTTCCTCTTTCTTATTTTGTAAGTACTAAACATACTTCTTTTTTTTTTTTTTTTTTTTTTTTTTTTTTTTTTTTTGCAATAAATAAATAAATATAAACACGTTTTGTAATTATTTTATTTTCTTTATATACATATTTAAGTAGATTTCACTCTTATTTAACATTCATTTCAATATCCACTATAACACTTACATACTCATTATTGACACAAAATTCAGCCTTACTTTTATTATAGGATAAATCACACTAACTTTTCTTGAAATTAAAAAAAAAAAAAAAATCATAGTTTTTTCCTTTAATAATTTAATTCACATAACACTTAATCTATTTTTCATCAATAATTTGTCAGTCATAGATTAAAGTAATATTGTCATATTTTTTACATTAAAATTTATATTTTTCATTGTTTATGATTTTGTTTTCACAACACCTCTATTTGTTTTAGTTTCTTTACCCTTAATAAAAGAGATATTATTATAATTATATCAAAATTATAGGATTTGCTATATTTTTTTCAAATCTTAAGGGAGATCAGTGTAATTTATCTTTTATTATATTTTACAAGTTAACACGATTAATATTTACGATTATAACATTTTCAAATATTTTTAGAAGGGAGACTTATTTATAAGTCTTTTTTCAGACATTTATGGTAGGCGAAGTTCTGTGTAATTTCTTATAGAGTCTTAAGTCCTATTTAGATAGGAATGTATTCTACAAGATTCTACATAAACGTAACGTGACGTGACACTTGCATAAACGTAACGTAACGTAACATGACACCTACATAAATGTAACGTAACGTGACACCTATATAAACGTAACGTAACGTAACGTGACACCTATATAAACGTAATGTGACACCTATATAAACATAACGTAACGTGTCACGTTACGTTTTGCAAACTTAATGAGTTTTTATTTTTTTGAATTGAATGTGAAAATGTTGGTGGTTTATGTTGGTGTCACGTTACGTTTCATATAAATATGATCTATGGCAACATTCAATTTCCTATAAATCATAGGTGTCACGTTACGTTTATATAGGTGTCACGTTACGTTACGTTTATGTAGATATGATCTATGGTAACATTCAATTTCCTATATAGGAAATTGAATGTTGCCATAGATCATAGGTGTCATGTTACGTGTATGTATGTGTCATGTTACGTTACGTTTATGTAGATATGATAGGCGTCACGTTACGTTTATGTAGGTGTCACGTTACGTATAGGTGTCACATTACGTTACATTTATATAGATATGATTTATGGTAACATTCAATTTCTTATATATGGTTTTACTATTATTTATGATATTAACAACTAATATTTAGGGTAAATGTGTCAACAAACTTTCCACATAACTTATGGGAACATAAGTTTTTTTAATAGGAGCATATGTAATATAAGTCACCCTAATAAGACTTATGAATAATTTTCCCCTTTTAGAACACTTATTAATAAAGAGTGCTGCTATTAGCACCTACCAAAATTCTTTGGACCCCCCATTTCTTTAGATCCCAACCCTAAACCCTAAATTTTAATAATATTTTTTTGGACACCCCACTTATTACCAAATCTATCCATATTCACAATGAAATGCACACCCTCCTGAATCCATTCCAATATATGCACGCAATTCACACCCCCAACCACACCCACTCTCTGCCTCCCTCTCTTTTCTCTCTCTCTCTCCTCATTAGTGATGTCTCTTCTCTCTCTTTTCTCTCACTCTCTCAAAACCCCTTTTGTTCATATGAGAAAGTGAAGATTTTTCTCTCTCTCTTCTCTCTCTCTTTTCTCTCTCTCTCTCTCTCTCAAAACTCCTTCAAAACCCTAGCTTTTTCTCTCTCTTCTCTCTCCAACATTAACCACATCTAAAAAGTGGTTCCTGAAAACACAATGCATTTACTTGTGGGGTTGGTGTTCTTCGTCGATTAGGATTTCGACGACGTGGGTCTCTTTGAAATTTGCCATTGATTGGGAAATTCAGATGAGAAAGTGAAGATTGATGCGAATTGTAGGAATAGAAAACAATGTATATATATGGAAAACTAATCTTCATAATATTTCCATAATATTTTCAGAATAGAAAACTAATCTCTATATTTTCACAATGAAATGCACACCCACCCAATTTGTTCATCACTGTGTAGCCAAAAAAATATATTTTGTTTAGAACTGTTTTGTCGAACAATAATGATCCTGTCAGCACTGTATGTCCGAACAAAATTTGTTCATCACTGTGTAACTTGAATCCATTCTAATTCACAACTTAAAATAACATGAATTAAATCCATTCAAAATACATAACTTAAATCAATTTCAATTCACTCTTTTCCATTCTAAGTCAGTTTAACAAAGAAAATTACATAACTGACTATCTGCATTAATGTTCGGAACCTATGTATTGAACGAAAGGATTATGTTCAGTTCTATGTTACCGAACATAATTGTAACAGTCAGCAAACCAGTACCGAACATCTCGAACGAAACAAGAACGACCGAGAATGTTAATACAAGACAGATAAACGACCGAAAATGTTGTCCTTGTCCTTCATTGCTCTACACAGTGAAATAAGTGATGAAGTATACGTTATACTTGAAGTAAAAATTTCAAGTTCAATAGCGTTGATGATGGTGATGAAGATGACACATTTAGGATTTAAGATGATTATGAAAAATAATAGATTTAGGGTTTATGTTAATTGGTTATGAAAAGTAATAGGTTTAGGGTTTACAAACATGGAATACGTATAGTTGGAGTTGGGGGTGGGGGTGTGGGTGGGTGTCTAATATTATAGAGTATTAGTTATTATTGATAGGTGGGTGTTCCATTTCATAATGTCTTTTAATATAATTTTACTTTAGAGTACAATTATAATAAAAAAAATTATAAAATGAGAGGTCTAAAGAATTTTGACAAGGGCTAATAACAGCACGTTTAATAAAATCTGTAGTAGACAAGATAGGGTTTCTTTTTGTTAGCTTATTCACTGATAAACAAGAGATTGATGCAATCTTAGGAAATTCAGTAATGCTAGAGGCCCCAAATATTCTACCAAAAGTTTTACCAAATGTCTCACATGGGTGTGGGACCCACACAATGTGGGTCCCATGTGGATCCCACATCCATGTGAGACATTTGGTAAAACTTTTGGTAAAATTTTTAGGATCTCTAACATTTTTATAGAAAATTTATTGAATTCAACGGTTTTGTGACACTTGTCCACTAAACTGACTAGTTACATTAATACAAAGAGCATTTCTATGAATCTAGAAAAGAGAACCAGAAACTATCTTAGGAATGAGTGATTATTCAGTACTCCCGGAGTATGGACACGTGGTGCTCCATAAGGTTTTGATTGGTGGAGAGATACAAGGGCCCACGATTTATGTTGGAGATGGGGGGACAACATGGGGCTAATTAATTGGTGATTGGTTTGGAGTATGGACATGTGGTGCTCCGGGAGTATTGAATAATTTCCTCTTAGGAATTTATTGAATTCAACGGCTTTGTGACACTTGTACACTAAACTGATTAGTAACATAAATACAAAGGGCATTTCTATGAATCAAGACAAAAGAACCAGAAACTACATAAAATTTGAAATCAAAGGTCCATATTCATTAATGATATGATTCCACACATACAACTTTGATTTTACACAATAAATTTAGCATTTTGGACATTTTCTGGAGTTTGGTTTTCATGGTCCATAAACTTTTTGAAATACAAATCATATAAAATCTTTAAAAACCCATTTAACAATTTTTTGTTCCAATGTAAATCATAAAATATTAGAATAATGAGAGATGTCCGTATAATAGCACTCAAATTGGAATTCTTTCCTTAAAACAAAAATTATAAATTTGAATTTGTCCCATTTACTCCATAAATGAAAAAAATTATATTAAAAAAAACCACTCCGACCAATAGTTTAAATTCAATTTTTTTAGGGCAATTGTTTCAAACTATATTCTTTTTTATCCATAAAGACAACAATAATTTGAAAGATCTTATTACTCCTACCTATCTGTTCATCTGTCCACCTATTTGTCCACTTGTTCACCTATCTATAATAGTGCGTGAAAATAGAGAGAGAAAGTAAAAATAAAAAAAAGTGCAATGGTAAGTTTTTTAAAACTATAATTTATAATTTTTTATCAATATAATTCATTAACTATATCCTTAAAATCAAAGTAGATCAATCACTAAACATATACATCATAAAAGTGGACTTATCACCAATTTTTATTTTTGGAAAAAAAAATATTTAGTTTAAGTAGTTATTGTGCCTGTTTGGTGCAGCTTAAAAGCTGCTTATTTCAGCTTTCAGCTTAATTTAAGCTATTTTGATGTGTTTGGTTTAGTTTAGAACTTATAGCTTATAGCTTATAGTTTTTTGGAAGTCAGAAATCAGCTTATTCTTTGAGTGGGGCAGAAGATGCATAATTTATAAGTTAGAAATCAGCTTATGTTCATAGTTATAAGCTATAAACTGTTTAGGCATAAATTATAAGCACTTTCCCACAGTTCTACCAAACAGGGCCATTAGTAAAAACAATTTTTGCCCATGAGTTAAGCCTTAAAGATAAGAAGTAAGAGTTTGTTTAAGAATTAATTTTTCTTAGTAACTCTTTTACTTTTATCAAAACATGTGTAAAAAAAAAAAAAGGAAATTACATTACAATGGGATAGAGTATTTTTTTTTACACAACTATGGAGGGGTATAACATTTCACTTGCACCCCTATCACAGAATCACATGCACCTCATGTATTTTTGTAATTTTTTTCTTATTTTCATTGTACTGTAATTCCCCTTTAAAGAATAAAAACTGTGAATTATCTTTTTGTAATATTTTTTGACCTTTTAACTTCATTTCTTTTCAAAATTCTACTTATTACATATGGATAGAATTTTCAGTAATTTTGGAAAGATACCTAACATTTCTTTCATATGAATGTCACGGTTCTCTTGAATTGAAAGTCTCAGTCTGAACACAGTTTAGGCGTTCCTTTCATTTTATGAGCCAACGGAGCAATCTTATGTCTTAATCACCAACCACTTCATGCACTACTTGAGTGCGATTTTGTTCACAAAAATGTGAATAGAATATACTTTTTTAATCAGTCAATTTTACATTTGAGATGGGACTGTCTTCAGATTATTTGGCTTGGAGAGGAGCTGAATCTATTTCGATAATTTAAACCGTTTATTTTTAAGATTATTGGTGTATATTGCCCATAAAAAAAATAAATCAATATGATAATTACAATATCTTCATTTATTGAGTTTATCTTTAAAAAAAATTAAAAAATGAAAATACTATAATTATTGGATTGACTTAATTTTTTATATGAACAATATATACAAAGAGTTCTAAAAAATTAACAATAATCCGAGCAATAATCCGAGCAACTCTCTCTAATCCAAATGAAGAGTGCAAAAAATTCCATCCCCATACATTTTTTATAAGACCATTCTATTGATTTAGTTAATAAAAATTTATATTTTATTCACATTGTGTGTGGATGCTATTGTACAAAACAAAACAACCATGTCAATGCCAATGCCAAAATGGCAACGAAGACTGCAAAAAAATTCCATCCCAATACATTTTTTATGAGACCACTTTATTGATTTAGTCAATAATAAATTGTATTTTATTCACATTGTGTGAATGATATTGTACAAAACAAAATAATCATGGATGAAAAATATTTCGATATGCAATATACACTTTATGTAACCTTACACAGCACACAAAAATGAATAAGCTAAACATAATTTTGCATAAATTTATGAAAATTTATGTGATTATGCGAATTTGTGTTGAACTTACATATTGTTATAACACCATTTATATAAATTCATAAAAATTTATATAATTTTATATATGATTACATATAATACGCAATGAACGCCCAAAATTTTTTCAAATGCCAAAATGGTAATGATCATAATTTATAATATTATCTTAACATAGTACCCAAAGCTCCACCTATATAAATCTACACCCACCCCACCCAACCCAAGTCCATTTGTGGTGGGACCAAACGACATCTAAGTGTCTTCAAAGTGTTAAATACCATCTTGACGCCTCTTGACAAGTGTCTTCAACAGTTTTAATCCACCAATCTTGGAATGCCTTGTGTTTTGTAATGGCTATTTCATCTAGGAAAAATTTATATTTTATTAAAAAACTAATAACTACACATAAAATTGTCATTAGACTTTATGAGAAGAAAATTTAAAATAATAATGAACTCAGACAAGATGTTTGAGTGGTTCTAGTAGCTAGAGTTTGGATCAACTAGAACATTAGATTGGGTATAGATGGCCTAAGGGTGGCGGAGGTGGTAGGAATTGGTAGGATAGACAAGAATGGGTGAACAACTGGTGGTGGTAGGTAAAGAAGGGTAGGGGCAGCGGTGGAGGGACATAGGGGCGATGTGGGCCACGTGTCTCTTGACTTTTTAAATTTTTTTTTTTTTTTTGGTGGGGTATTGCTTACACATAGTGCCCCTCTTATACATAATACATAGTCCTTCCAATTTACCCAAACACACTGACACACCACACGCACCTACTTTTTTTTTTTTTTTAAATCCCAATCTCAACCAAACACTGACACACGATTCTTTTTTTTTTTTTGGTGAGTGCACACAACTCCAATTACGGTAATGCTAAAATCTTAAAACCCTAAAAGTGTATGGAATTCTTTATTTTTTTATTTATTCACAATACTTGTTAAGTATTTTCGTATTTTCTTTGTCTCCCTTTGCTGCTTTGCAATTTACCAACTCACGATTCATCAGATTAGGATCACACAACACAGATTTGGAACCATAATACAACCTTTGTATCTTCTCTTTATTATTTACAAGTAACTTTATTTATTATGTTTTAGTTTTAAATAAAAATTATGAGTATTAATTTATAGTTATTTGTTAAGTTTTGCTTTGTAATAATTTTTTATTTGTTATTATTTATGTTAAAATAAGAGATTTTCATATGCCAAAATTATGAATCTTAATTAGTGGTGATTTATATTAAAATTAGGGATTTTGGTTTGTTGATGTTTGTGCTAAAATTAGGGATTTGATTTTTGCTAAAATTAAAAATATTAATTTGCAGTGATTAATATTTAAATTAGGGATTTTGATTTGTTATAATTTGTGCTAAAATTAGAAATTTTGATTTGTTGTGATTTGTGCTAAATTTAATTTTTTTTTAATTTGTATTAAAATTTGAGATTTTGATTTGTGGGAGTTTGTGATTTTGATTTTGATTATGAATTTTTATTTTTATTTTTAGTTTTTTCATACAGTTATGGAGAAATATTTCAAAAGAAAATCAAACTTGGAATCATCTCTTCATCAAGAAGAAAATGATAATTATTGTTCCGCAAAACAAAGTCGCATAGAAATCAACTTAGTATACCTTTTTGCAGATCCAGCACTACGGCCTTGGATTATGGACTATCGCGCTGAGTTGTTCTACACTGTTTTGGGTATGCAAATTCAAGAACTAACTGCTCGTTTCACTGAGTCGAACACTGAGTTATTACTTTGTGTGGCATGTTTTAGGATTGAGCAAGAAATCTATATAATTCGTAATCCGATTAGGTCCAGTCCAATCTGGTAGATTTGGATTAGTTTTTTGAATCCGTGGTTCAGTTTCGGATTGGAAATTTAAAAATCCGTAGGTCACGGATCGGTTCCGAATTGGAAACAATCCAGACCGCATACAAATAGTCTATATTTATATTATAGACCCTCCTACATAATATCATTTCTTATTTCATATAAAAGATGAACCATTTTCTTATTACTTTTGTTTGATGTTGAGAGGGTAATTTATTTGAAAATTGGGCCGAGCTGGGTAATGGGCCGTTATAGGCCAACGGTGCGAAGGACTGAGTAAAAAGGTCATAAAGTTACTCCGGTTCGCAAGAGGCGTAAAGTTACTCCGGTCTCAATGAGGTATAAAGTTACTTCGGTCCAAGAGAAGCTTGAAGTTACTCCGGTCCCAAAAGAGCTTACAGGTAAGTTCGGTCGTCGCGCACAAAGTTATCCCGGTCGGGACCAGAGTATTGGTTATACCGGTCAAGATATACCATGGTTAACATGGGGAGAGCCGAGGTAAGAGCAATGAAAGGAAGGACCGAACTAACGATAGTTCGGTCTACTCTATGGGTCGGCATGGCCATGCTTACTTCGGTCCTATTAGAGCCTGACCATGGTAAAACCATCTCACTTGGTTTAAGCAGTGAGGGGGGTGCTGAAGGATAAGCATTATCTTTCAGGAGTGTGAATCCTAGGAGGACTCTATATGGAAGAGTAAAAGTCCTACTAGGATTGTGCCACACGGAACCTACAAAAGCTCACAAACATCACCTTTGGAGAGGTAATGCAACTTTGATTCCTAAATACACAGAGCTTTTGACTATTTGTCTAGTTTGCTGACTTAAGCATCGGAGAGGTTTCCGGCACACACCCGCCGGCTAGCTCACGTTTGTATTTTCAAGTAGTCGAGTGACGTCGTACGGAGGAGCGCAGACTTGATCAACAGGATTATACGAGAAGGTTGATTTCTTTCCCGTACAAATGTTATGTTTAATTTTAATACAGAGGAGAACTCTACTTTGTATAATGTATATCGAGTTTTATTGCTTTTGTTTGATACTATATTTATAGTTTTATGAAATTAAAATGTTATATATTTTTATTATTTAATTATGTGAATCCGTGGTCCTAAACCGATTAAACACGGATTGGTATGGATTGGTTCCACGATTTAAACGGATTGGATTGGCTTCAATTATTCAAGAACCGTAGATAATGGATTGGTCCTGATTTTATCCCAATCCGGACCATGTTCACCCCTAGCATGTTTGAATCTATCTAACTTTTTCTCTAGTTTTGACAGGAAAAAGTTAATTCATCTTACTGACTTTTATCCCAAAGAATTTTCTTTAGTGGAGTTCATGGTATTTAATGATCAACTTGATACATGTATTATCGACATGCTATCCAATAGTGAGTTCTCAATGTTGAATGGAATTGCTGATCTTGCTAAGACAATGGTGGAGACTGGAAGAGACAAAGTATATCCATTGGTGTATTTGCTCTTGACTTTAGTATTAATCTTACCTGTTGGAACTGCTACTGTTGAGAGGGTATTTTCAGCTATGAATATTGTGAAGAATCGATTGCAGAACCGAATGAGTGATGAATGGATGAATGATAGCTTAGTTGTCTACATTTAGAGAGATATTTTTTATGGCATTGACAATGATACTATTATGAAAAGATTTCAAAAGATAAAAACTCGTTTGGGTCAATTGTAGAAGTTTAAAATTAAATTTTTTTTTGGTAATAAATATTAATTTTTAATGTTTAATATTAGTTTAAAAAATTATTATTATGTTATTGTTATTGATCAGGGAAGAAAAATTTTGAAATTATAATTAATATGTGTTTTCTATATTAAATTCTTGGCTCCGCCAATAGGTAAGGGTGACTGAAATAGGTGAAGGAATGGTGGAGGATGGTCGAGGTGGTGAGGGATGGCCAATGAGGTGGTAGAGGAGGGTGGATGAAGCTAGGGGCTTTTGCGGAAAAAAATTGAAAGAGATGAGAGTATTTTCGTTATTTTCTTTAAAGATTTCATGCTTGGATAAATATATTTTTATTCTTTTACTATGACTGTAATTTATAAAAAGTTTTCCCTAACAAGTGACGTATTATCCCATTTCCCACTCTCAGGTTATATTCCTCAAAAAAAAAGAAAAAAAAAAAAAGACAAAAAAAAGCAAGTGATGTAAATGTGAAATGAATAAAATGTTGATTGAGACAATTACTTGACAGGGGTGTCGGGAAAAAAAATTATAAATTAATAAAAAAAATTTATAATTATAATTATTAATATTTATAATATTTATCATTTTTTTGTAATAATTTTTTTTTTGATTCCCACTGTAATGTTATTTCTCCATGTTGATTTGATTATACATTAAGTAAATTTATTCAACACATTTTATTTTTGGATAAATTATACTAATCTCTTTAGAGATTTCAAAAAAATATATTGAGTCTCACAAGTTTGACACAATTACATTAGATTTCTTTAAGATTTTAATTCACAAAACATTTAATTTCATTTTTATCAATAATTCGTTAGTCGTATGAATAAAAAAATAATATTATCATATTTTTTATCATAAAATATGTATAATCCTTATTTATATTTGTGCTTACAAACAATTTGCTTTAATTTTATTCATTTTAATCTTATTAAAAAAGAAAATTAATGTAATTATATAAAAATTATAATATATATATTTTCAAATTTAAAAAAATGGTCAATAGTATAAGTTACTCTTCATTTATTTTGACTATATTTTTAAAATTACAAATATAAAAAATATCTTAAATTATATCATATTATTAATTAATACATATAACACTACTTATATTTTTAATGAAATGTAAAATTTTGGGTCAATGACCTAACACATTGATTGGCAAACAGTTGAGAAGATAGTAAAAATAGTAATAATAAATGGAATTAATGATGGGTAGATGGGATGGGTAGGACCATTGGAGTCATTGGTAGGAGAGATGAGATGAGCCATTTAGAATAGGAGAGAGAGAGAGAGAGATTCTAGATGTGGTAGGTGGGGACAAATAAAGAGCCATGGGTGAGATGAGAAAATATTTAAAATCTTATATGGTGTTATGACTAATAAAAAGTAGTAAATCAATTAAATTAATAATTTTTTTCTCTCATTAATTCATTATTATTATAATTTTATTATAAATTAAAATTATTTATTAAATAATAATCTTATCACATAATATTACCATTATATTTAATATTTATTCTATAAGATGAGAGAACAATATACACTATTACAAGTCTACACCCACCCTTGGGGAGACTCTTTTATAAATAAATAATTAAAAAAAAAAAACAACAGCATTCCACCCTCATCATTCGCACTCATATGATGTTATCATCACATCACTCTTTTTCTTTTCTTTTTCATTGCTCCACTCCACGCCTCGATCATGCAAAATTCCCACATGCCAATGTGTGTGTATATATATAAATAAAATAATGTTAGAAATTTTAAAAAATTTATCAAATTTTTTTATATAGACGTAGAATTTATATTCATATAAGATATTTGGTAAAAAATTTAATAAAATTTTTTGAAGTCTCTAATATTTTTGTATAAGTAATATGAACTTATCTTTCTTAATTCATAACTTTTTAAAAATATATTTATATGATAAAATGAAATTAATAAAGTGTGAAATTTATGATTAAACTAAATTTATTTTTTTAATAAATTCTGAATTTATAAGTCTGATGTTATAGTGGTGGTGGTATATATCCATATATGTGGGTGTCTGGGAAGTTGTTATTTTAATTTTTAGCTATTTTGGTAGGTTAATTTTTTTGTGTTTGGGATGATAATTAGATTTTTTTTATAGTTAGATATGATATTTGCGAGAGAAAAAGTAAAATGATTATGAATTTAATGTAATATTTTATTTTATTTTTTATTTTAACCTATTTCATTTTTTCTAAATTTTAATCTAACCGAAAAATAACATTGGCCAAAGATAAATATAATAGAGAGAGAAAGACCCAAAACAAACATCCATCACTCTTGTTTCTCTCTCCCCCTTTTGTATGCTCTTTTTTTTTTTTTTTTGGCCAACGGGGGTCTCCAAAAAAGTCACTCAAAAAAAATGCTTTTTGCCACATTCTTCAAAATTCCAAAAGTTATCCGGACCTGCCAGGTGGAATTTTGTACGTATTGCTAATCTAATCCAAGTGTAAGATCGAAAATGGGCCGAATTGGATCTGCAATTTACGGTTTTCAATTCTGTTTTTTTCTATTCAGGGGGTGAAAACAAGACTGGAAAATTGAACATGTGGCGGGAATAAGTATTTTACTTTTCACATCTAAATTTTGACCTAACTTTTTTATTTACTTTTAAGTCAAATTTTGATTTGATCTTCATATTTTAAATTTTATTAATTATGTCTGTGTGTATTAAAAAAAAAATTAACAAGTGTCTCAAAAATATAAATTTTAACTTCTAATTTGGATAGAATAATCAAATTAAAACTATACTTAAAGTATAAAAACTAAATTATTTAATTTAAAACAATAGAAACTAATGAAATTTGAATAAAAGTACAAATGAAAAAGGTAATTAACCCAAAATATTTGATAAGAATATTTTATGTAATAGTTATATCACACGGTAGAGTTGATCTGATACAGTTTTTCGATCTGATACAGTTTTTCTATTTGCTATATCAGAAAAAATAATATCACAAATTGATATGATCGATTACTCAAATATCTTAGGCTAAATACAAAATAACTTTTTAATCTCCACTTTTATCACATGATAACACAAATAGAAGGATACATTATGTCAACTTATTCACATACCAATCCCATTATGTAAAAAATTTCCGGAGCAAATAGATGTGAAAAAAATTTATCACTCTCATTGGAAAACAATACCAATGAGATAAATGATATAGCATATACGAGAAAGCTTACGGTTGATTTGGGATGTTCTAAAAAAGTGTACTTTTTGACTTATTAGTTTATATGGGTTGGATTTGATGTGATGTGTTAGAGAGGTGATGTGATTTAAATAAGATGATGTGACTTAAATAGAATAGTGACTTTTTGACTTTTTGTATTATTTAGGTCATACCAAACTTGGCCTAAAATTTAAAAATAATAAATATTGATATAAAGGAGCATTTTGGCAACAACAATAAAAAGTCAGTTTTTTTAACCAAAAAAGTTAATTTTTTTATCCAAAACAACCCTGTTTTTTATCAAAAAAATTACTAAAAAAGTCAAAAAGTCAGTTTTTTACCAACTTCCTAAAACACCCCAAAGAATCATTTTTTTTTTTATGTATTTGTGTGTGTGAAAATTTTAATATTTTATTCTTATTATATTTAATAAATTATATAAATAAAAATTATTAAAAACAAAAAAGGAGATATATTGAGGCAAAGCAAGATGAATTGCCATTAATCTCTCATTTTTTTTATATTATTTTTTGAGAATTCAAACTATAATATATATCGAGTCTGCTCTTAAAGGAATGGGAAATGGAGTCTCTAAGTAACGGTAACCGATGACCCGCACTAGGAATGAATGAGTGACCTCGCAATTAGGGTAGGCTCCGATATTTTCACGTCCCAAAGTGAACTCCTGATATGAAGCATTTCATACATTTCAAAAAAATTGTGATTAAAAGATTATTTTATATATATATATATATATATTTGTAGTTGTATTTGACAGTGCTAACAAAAAGGTCACTTACATATATAACTATGAAAAATGTTCTAGACCACTAATTAGTGGTGGCTCTAATGATGTGGCAGTAGGTCCCACCCACTGCCACATGTGTTTTGTGCCTTGTTTTTTTTTTTTTTTTTTTTTTAAGAGTTACCACCTCACTAGTGGTGGAGTTAGTGGTGATAAATTAGTGGTATGTAGCATTGCTCTATAACTATTAAAAACTTGAATAAAGATTTGTGCCTCGAAAATTCTGGCCCCGAATGTCCCTAATGCCCAAAACGACGTCGTTTTGGGCATTAGGATTTTTTTTTTTCTTTTTTTTTTTCTGCCATTTTCGACGCCATTTTCGAGCAGAGGAAGAGGGAGAGGGAGGGGGAGAGGGAGAGGTCGCGATCCGATCGCCGATCGCCGCCTCTGCCATCGCCGATCGCCGCCTCTGCCATCGCCGACTCTGCTCCTCCTCCTCCCCCTCCCCCTCCACTCCCCACGCCATTTTTTAGGCCCCCTCCAGTCCCCCTCACCCTCCCCCTCCCCTTCCTCCTCCTCCTCCTCCTCCTCCTCCTCCTCCTCCTCCTCCCCTCCCCCTCCTCTGCTTCGTCTTCTTCGTTCTTCTTCGTTCTTCTGTCTGGAAAAAAAAAAAAAAAAAAAACGACGAAAACGACGTCGTTTTCGTTTCGGGGCAGCTCATTCGAGCTCCGAATCACGACTGTAAAAACTTATTTAAATACATAACCAAGTTTACAATTAGAAAAAAAGACCAAAATAATCCAAACTCAAGCACTAAATAAAAAGTGAACAAACTATATCAAAACATCATTATTCTCGCATTTTTAGTTGTAAAATTACTAATTAAGCTTTCATAATCCAACTTATCAAAAAAATTATTTTCATTAGATAAAATTGCTAATCCATTCCATCTTTTTTATGATATAATTAACCAAAGGTAAAATTTAATATAACTTTTAATTTTGAAAAGTTTATTTCTCCATAAACAAATGTAATTGATAAAATTAATCATATTTTATACACAATCTATGTATTTGAAAAATAATCATCTATTAATTTTAAATAATTCACTATATCAATCGGCTTTTAATTTTTAATTTTTTTAAATAAAACAATCACTAGTTAGTTTTAAATAATTAATTACATCAATCGTTTATTAGTTTTGAATCTTTATCAAATTTTTGAGATTTTTATTTAGAAACTTATGGGACACTCTTATTTACTTATAAATTTTGCAATTTTTTTTTTTTTTTTTTTTTCACTTATCAATATCCTATAAAGTGTTGAGGAAAAATAAAAATTTTATTACTTATTTGTACATTAATATAACGTACAAGATATATAGGTATTTAAATCAATCACATAAGATATACCTGTAATTACCCTTGTATGTGTTAGGATTAGACACACCTAGAAATAAATTGCACACAGAAAAGAGACAAGAAATTTACGTCTTTGGGCAAGTGCCTACGTCCACGGAGAGATATCCGCTACAGAATTTCCTGAAGGGAGTTTACAACTCACACCTCACTCTCTCTCTATAGCATTCTTACTCACAGATTACACTCTCTGTGTTTCTTTCTCTTTCTAATGATCCAAGCTCATAACTCTTCCCATTTTATACACAAACGGGAGTGCCAAAGTTCAACATTTGCTTGCCAACCATCAACCATAAACATAAATGGCAAGCTTAATACACAACCACTCTAAGTTGAAAAAAAAAACTTCTGCAGCCTCCATTCTTGACTTCCAAAAACCACCTTCACATGGTGTGGATCTTTAACAATTCTCCCCCTTCACACCTATGGGAAGTAGGATCCCTACTGGAAGTCCATCCTAGCAATGTCCTTGCATACTTCAAGTTTGTCTCTCGAGACCACCTTTGTAAGCATGTCAGTTGGATTTTTATCTATGTGGATCTTGACCAGTTCCAATAACTGTTTTTCTATCACTTCGCGTATCCAATGATACCGAACATCGATGTGCTTTGTGCGAGAATGGTACATAAAATTCTTGCTCAGGTCTATGGGACTCTGGCTATCACAATGTACCATGAACTTTTCCTGCTTTAGTTCCAGTTATTGGAGAAACCACTTTAACCATAACATTTCTTTCCCAACTTCTACTGCGACAATATACTTTGCCTGGGTTGTGGATAAAGCAACACACTTCTACAATTTGGATTGCCAAGACACAGCTCCCCCTGTAAAAGTAAATAGAAATCCTGATATAGATTTCTTACCATCAAGATCGCCTGCCATATCTGAATCAGTATAGCCTTCCAAGATTGGTTTAGCTCCTCCAAAGCACAAACACATTTTAGATGTACCCTTAAGGTACCTCAAAATCCACTTGACTGCCTCTCAATGCTCCTTCCCTGTATTGGCGAGGAATCTACTCACAACGCCAACTGTGTGAGCTATATCTAGCCAGGTACACACCATTGCATACATCAAACTTCCTATTGCAAAGGAATAGGGGATTGCCTTCATTTCTTTCCTTTCAGAGCTGGTTGTAGGACACAACGTTTTGTCACCTTGAAATGTCGGCCAATGGTGTGTTGACTGGCTTGACGTCTTTCATATTGAACCTTTCAATCACTCGTTCAACATATTTCTTCTGTGATAGCCATATCTTCTTGACTTTCTAATCATGAACAATCTTCATGCCCAAAACCTGCTGTGCTGGGCCTAAATTTTTTATGTCAAATTATTGCGACAAGTCATTTTTCAACTTGTTGATCATAGTAGTATCATGTCCGATGATCAATATATCATTGACATACAATAGTAGGATGATGAAGTTTCCATCTAAAAACCTTCGAAAATATACACACTAGTCTGCTACCATTCTTGTGTACTCGTGATCTACCATGAATAAATCAAACTTTTTGTACCATTATCTCGGCGCCTGCTTTAGGCCATAGAGACTCTTCTTGAGTTTGCAGACTAGGTTATATTTCCCTTTAACTTCAAATCATTCTGGTTGTTTCATGTAGATCTCTTCCTCCAAATCACCATGAAGAAAGGCAGTCTTGACATCCATCTATTCTACCTCCAGATTCAAGCGAGCTGCTAATCTCAGAGCTACTCGAATGGAAGTCATCTTCACAACTGGAGAGAAGATCTCATCAAAATCAATTCCCTTCTTCTGCCCAAAACCTTTGACCACCAAGTGAGCTTTATATTGCAATATTTTACCATTGCCATCTTTCTTCAATTTGTACACCAATTTGTTTTTCAATGCCTTCTTGCCCTTTAGAAGTGAAACAAACTCATAAGTGTGGTTCTTTTGCAAAGAAATCATCTCCTCCTTCATGGCTTGCATCCAGCAATCTTTCTTTGTATGACTCTTTGCTTTCAAAAAACTCTCAAGCTCCCCCTCATCAGTAATCAAAATATACTGAGAAGTGGGATATTTGGTTGATGGTACGGCAGCTCTTCCAGATCTCCGCAACTGAGGCCTAGTTGCCTCTAATTGAGGGGGTTGCTCTCTCTGCTCAACACCCTCTTTATCTGGGTCTTCATCTCTTTCCTCATGATCCTCAATTTATGGCATAGGATCCTACAACTCTGGCACTTCTTGTCGCACATCATCACATCTAGCATTTTGTGATGGCTCAGGAGATGGGAACAAGTCTGGAGTGATGACATCTCTAGACTTTGCGGACTTCTCAAAATCTACTAGTGTCTAGTCTTCCTGGAGCACAACATCTCTGCTCCTGGACATCTTCCTGTTCACTGGGTTCCACAACTTGTACCAAAATGGTGCATCTGAATAGTCTACAAATATGCATGGAGTGAACTTGCCATCAAGCTTCTGTCTATTTTCCTTGGAGATGTATGCGAACGTTTTACACCCGAAGACTCTCAAGTGAGAATATGATACCTTTCTTCTAGACCAGACTTCCTCAGGTATCACAAAATTCAATGGGACTGAAGGCGACCTGTTGATAAGATAACAGGTTATACGGGCAACTTTGGTCCAGAATGACTTTAGCAACTTTGCCATTCTGAGCATGCATTTAACTCTTTCAATAATAGTGCGGTTCATCCTCTCTGCCACACCATTGTGTTGTGGGGTACCGGGAACTGTTGTTTCGTGTCGGATACCTCTACTAGCATAATATGCTTCAAAAGCATTGGCAGTGTACTCGCTATCATTGAATGTGTGAAGACACTTCAACTTCTTCCCGGTCTCTCTTTCTACCATTGCATGGAACTCCTGAAAGTACTGGAATACTTCATCCTTCGTCTTCAAGAAATACACCTACAACTTCCTTGATGTATCATCAATGAAAGTTAGAAAATACTTGCGACCGCCAAGTGACTCCACTTTGATTGGACCACAAACGTTTGAGTATATTATACTGAGCACTTCTGTTTTTCTCTTGCTGTTGAACTAAATGATACTCAATGCTACTTCCCATAAAGGCATTGATCACACGGCTTCAGGGCACTCCCTTTGGATAAGGGTATATTGGATTACTTTGCCAACAGATGCAATCTCTTCTCACTTATGTGAACCAGTCTTTTGTGCCATAAGTCTGGTAACTCCTTGTCTTCTGCTGCATTAAGACTTCCCAGATAGATCTTCGTTTGAGTCTTGTATAGTGTTGAAGACATCTCTCCTTTGGTGATTGTCAAAGCTCCTCTTGTCAGCTTCCAACAGCCATTTCCGAATGTACTTATATAGCCCTGTCAGTCCAGGGCGCTTCTAGAGATAAAATTGAGGCGCAAATCTGGAATATACCTCACATCTTTGAGAACCAGCTTGTGTCTAATATTAGTCTAAATACTAATGTCTCCAATGCCCACAATCTTCGAATAACTAGAATTTCCTATTCGAACAGTGCCAAAATATCCAACGTTATACGAGCTGAAGAGTTCTCTGTGGGAAGTGGCATGATAGGATGCAACTGTGTTTATCTCCCACTCTGTACAGCTGTGGTCAGCTACGTAAAGACAATCCTCCTCTTCACCAACTGCAAGAAGTATTTCATCAGTTGTTGTTGTTGTCGTGTTCTCATCTCCTTTTGACTTACTACTTTGACCTTTATCTTTCCGGCTTGAGCAGTTCCTTTTTATGTGACCCTCCTAGCCACAGTGAAAGCAAGTGAAGCTAGAGTTACCTTGATTTTTACTGTCTCTGGATTTACTTCTGTTGTTCCATTTGTCTCTACTCTTACTTCTTTCTCTGCCTCTGCCTTTTCCTCTACCTCCACCTCTGTCTCTGCCTCTATCTTCTATGACAAGAGCATGGGATTGATTACCTCCCATGTCTTTCCTCTTTGTCTTTTCATTGTACATGGCATCTCGATCATACTCATGGTCAGCTTCCCTCTAGTGCAGGGTTGTTGAGAGAAACTACCAACGTCTCCCAACTGTCTGGTAAAGAACTAAGCAGTAGAACGGCTTGCATTTCATCATCCAAGGACATCTTGACGGTTGCAAGTTAATTCACCAGATTCTTGAATTCACTGGTGTGCTCGGCGATAGACACACCATTCTTCAACTTTAGATTTACAAGCCTTCTCATCACCAAGGCTTTGTTTCGGGTGGTCTTTGACTGGTATATTCCTTCTAACATTGTCCAAAGGTCATATGGTGGAATACACTGTGGTCTATCCATTGTCTGATACAACCGACAGTCTTCCGGTTCATTTTTATCCAATCTTTATCCTTCACTTCTTCCGGTTTAACCTCTTTTAGAGCAATGGGGTCAAACAGATCTTTATAATATATGATGTCTTTCATTCACGACTTCCAGATTGAATAATTGGAAGGATTCAACTTGATCATGGATCTTGAAGTTGATATGGATTCCTCCATTGTCTTCTTACTTTTCACAGAAACTCTGATTCAAAAATCTGACCCTACGGATCTCTCCGGAATACTCCAAATAGTTGGAAATCACTATTGGATCACCAAAATCAGACTTCAAATGGCTCAAATCTAGCCAAAATAAGTTCGACGGTTCAGATCTGCTAATGTACTGTAGCCACATAGCACCAGCTAACTCCTCCATCTCTCGGTCGAGTTGGGTCAACCCGACTGGTTGACTGGTCAACAACGGTTGACGTGAATGACACGTGGCAGATACGTGTGCTGATGTGGACGACACGTATACTGTCATGGCAGACGCGTGGCGGACACGTGGCAATGATGTAGTGACACGTGTCACTGACTTGGCAAAGACATGGCGCTGACTTGGCCGATGACGTGGTGCTGACGCGCAGTGCACTCTCTTTCTTCCTTCCGCCGTGTGTCAGGCACGCGCTTGAGAGTGAGATGACATGCCGGTACTGTAAATGGTGCGTGGGGTGCGTGCCTGAGACTGGTGTTCACTCGTCTTTTTCAGTTGGTGCGTAAGGGTGCGTGGGGCTTCGTCTTGGGCTCAGTTTTGCAGTTTTGGACTCCTTTTGTCAAGAGCTTCCTTCTTGTATGCTCAAAAGTGAATTTCGAGCAACTTGATTTCTAGGCAATTTTGAAAAACACACTCTGTTTTTTCGAAAATCGACTAACGCGACGCTGATATCACTTGTTAGGATTAGACACACCCATAAATCAATCACACATAGAAAAAGAGACAAGAAATTTACGTGGTTCGACAATTGCCTACGTCCATGAAGAGATATCCACTATAGAATTTCTCAGAGGGAGTTTACAACACTTATATCTCACTCTCTCTCTATAGCACTCTCACTTACAGATAACACTCTCTGTATTTCCTTCTCTTTCTAATGATCTAAGCTCATAACTCTTCCCATTTTATACACAAACGGGAGTGTCAAAGTTCAACATTTGCTTGCCAACTATCAACCATAAACATAAATGGCAAACTTAATACATAACCACCCGAAGTTGAAAAAAAAACTTCCGTAACTTCCATTCTTGACTTCCAAAAACCACCTTCACATGATGTGGATCTTTAATCTTATGAGTTAGTATAATGACTAAAAAGTTTCAAGACATTTTCAATCTACTTTCGAGAGTCCAAGCGACGCCTATGTCAAATTTGAACAAAAATTAGCAACAGGTGACATATGTTACAGTTAAAAATAATTTGAGTATTTTCCATCTAACGAGACAAGAACATCTAACCGTCCACATGAAATTGTTGAAAAAATGAGCCTCTCATTTTGCATGTGTGTTTATGGTGATGACATGAACAGAAAGAAGATCACTACGTTCACATGAACTCAAACTAACAAACAAAAATGGTTACATATAAGGTTCGATTTTGCTGCGTTACATAAATTGTGAAAAGAGAGAGACTGAGAGAGAGAGAGAGAGAGAGGAGATTAGGTAGGAACTTTTCACACACCGTTTTTTCTGGCTTTTGAGCCCCTTGGAAAAAAGTTAAAAAAATTTTCCTTGAAAGTGCGAGAATTCTTGTACATATTTGTTGGATCCGTGACTATTTTTATTATTTTTACGAAGATGAGACCGAACACGCTTGATTTTCGGACCAATTTTTTGTTTTTTTTTGGGTGGTGTGATGTATGATTGTTTCGTGATTAAGTGAGATAAAATCTTATTTGTTTCTCACCTTTCTCAAACTTGAAAAAGAAACACAATGAAATGGACCTTACAACCACTAGGGTTAGGCCAGTTGCCGGAATCAAATCCCTAGTTAAGTTATGAGTTTGACTCACTCACTTTTTTTAGAAGAGCATTTTCAATTAAGATGTTACAATTATAATCTAATTTAATGTGTTAGATTTTGTAAATTTAGTAAGGAGAGATGTTACAATATACACCTTCAAAAAGGTGTGTACGATATGTCTTTCATAAATTTTTTTATAAAATTTTATAACTTAAACATAAAATGTCATAATTTTTTAATTACAAAAGTCATAACTTTTTTTTTCACTAAAATATGTCATAACAAAATTCCAAAGTGTCATAACAAAAATCATAAAATATCATAATATTATCATTCTTAATTTTATGGTGCACATCATAAATTCACTATTCATAACTTTACTACAAAATATCATAACATACATCATAGATAGTCATAACATTAATCGTAAAAAATCATAACTTTTTTACGATGTGCACCATTTAAAAAGATACACATTGTAAATTTCTCATTTAGTAAATATTATAATAAAAATTTAAAATGTGTGTTAAGTACAATGAAATCCATTTGAATGTATATAAATAAATACAATTATACAAAGTACAGCGAGTCCCGCTGTACTATCTTTTTCCCTCGACCCTTCTCTCTCTCTATCAAATGTGCATGAGTGATCAACTAAATTAATTTAATTTATTTTTCTCACCTTAGTTTATTTGTTTATTTTTATTTCTCAATTCAAAATCCAAATCCAACATAAAAGTTCGTCTTTTTAATACAAAGCATTGACCATCCTAAATCAAGTACAGTCATATATTCATACAATATTACTATCCCATAGATGGTATTTGGGAAGTGAGTTTTTATGTAGAGTTTTTTAGATGTAGGATATTATTGAAGAAATTTTTTTTTGTGTTTGGGAAGATAGTTGAGTTTTTTTGTAGTTGGATGTGATGTTTGTGAGAGAAAAAGTGAAATAATTATGGGGTTGGATGTGATATTTTGTTTGGATGTATTTTTTTTTTGGTTTTGCAAAATTTGTCTTTTAATAAAAAAAATGAGAAAAAACTCAACTACAATTCTTCCCAAACACCACCGCAATATGGGAAATTTTAAGTATAGGCATTGTATCGTGTTAAGTCGTGTTTGTAATGTGTCATTTTGAGTTTGTTTTGAATTATTTTAACACTAATTTAACCTATTTATTATTTGGTATTATCGGACCGTATCTAATGCGAATCACATTAATATGTTAGGTCAATTTTTTTTACCCTTAACTAAAAATATCTAATGTATGAATTTTTTTTAAAAAAAAAAAATCACAAGTTAGATTTAATGAAACTAATATCTAAATGAAATTATTCATAAGAATATTTGATTTTAATTATTCATAGAAAGTTATTATCTTGAATTAAAAAAATAGCCGTAAAATCCTATTTTATGTATATTTAAATAAATTAGATGGAATTATATAAGAGATTCAAAAATATCATAACACTCCTTAGTAGGAAGAACATTAAAATGCTGAACTAATTATCCATTAAACAAGTCATTTGTATCAATTTTGTATTATGCAAGTTGGATACTAACCTAACCTATTTGATATTTATGTTATCATATTGTGTTATATATGTTTTTATGTTAGCGAATATTTAACTTCTATCAACTAACTTCACGTATAGTTATAGTCGTTTTATTGTGTAGTATCAAAAATCCAGACATTAAAAAATCTTGGTATGGTGGTGTTTGTGTAATTGACTCACTGTATAGTACTATCCTAATACATTTCCATTGGTATTTAAGGTGTATATATATAGAAAAATTACTGATTCATTTACCGAATTTGCTCAATCCTAATTCGTTTAAATGAAGATTCTCTTGCGAGTTTTTAAAATGAGAAACTCTTATCGCTAAGAGTCTCATTTGGACGAATTCGAACTGAACATATTAAGTGAATGTAATGGCACTAATATAGAAAAAAAAATGTATGATAGCATGGAGAGTACATGCGCATGGATCTTTTTTTATGAAATGATTTCAGTTATTGTTCTAAAAGTCCTATCCGTTATTAGTAAGTAGTATTGATTAAGGTTCATACTATCACGCGTTTCCGTTAAATTTTTTCCAAATTTGAACTCGATGGGCCTTCTATGTTTTTGTCTGATTTTAATGATCAACAAAATCCAACAATACCATGCCCATTTTTTGTACTACACATTTATGTCCAACGGCTCTTCAAAAAAATCGGTTATAAATTTTGAAAATTTGAAATTTTCACTAATGTTATGTGTTTTGTAATGAAAACTAAGGTTTTATTTGCAAAAATTTGGAAAATAATTTGAAAGAAAAAAAAAATGTGAATGAAATACAAGCTGAATTTTTTTTTCTCAATTTGAACTCCTTTCTAAATTCTTACATAAATCCATGATTTATACACAATGTTAAATCCTTAAAATAGAGCAATCTCCACACTCTCTCTTCATATATTCTGATGTAAAATTTTATATTTTTCTAAAAAATCCTTAAAATTTTCCGTGAATCTCTCATTTACACTAAATCCAAGAACAACAAAATTGAATTGTAACATATGGTTAGTTTCGATATCTCAACCAACAAACCTCAAGGGTTCAATTCATTGCTAAATTTTTTTCCTTAATGCTGTGTTTGGTTAGGGGATTTGAGGAGGAATTTGAAAAGGGAAAGGGAAAAGGTGTGTGAAACTATGTGAAATGTAAGTATATTTTTTACACATTTCACCTACCTTTTTTATTTCTCTTTCCAAATCTCTCCTCAAATCCCTCAACCAAACACAGCATAACTCTGACAAAATCGAACAACAAAGTCAAAGAGTTATGTTTAATGCTAAATTTTCCCTCAATGGCTATCAAACTGAACCAATTACACTCCTACTATCAAAGCAAGTGCATTTGCATTTTACAGTGAGACAAATTGGTAAAAAAAAAAAAATATGGAGATGGGGTGAATTAGGAATTTTTACAATGATAGGGGTGTTGGGTAACCAGTCAACAATTTTGGCTTGTAACAATTGAACAAATCTAGGGGTTAGTATGAAATCCAAAGCAAGCACTGGCTTCAACCAATTGAGTGAATCAACATCTGTGGGGTACAAAGAGAGATATATCATTAATTGAATTATTTATATTTATGGCCCAAGTTTGTTTGACCACAAAAAGTAGATCATTACAAAGATGCCTAGAACAAGAGTAGCCCACCACTCTCCAGCTCATGAGTTGAAGCTGTAAATGGGTGTGGTGTGGGCTTTTTAATTTTTTTTCTTAATTTTCTATTGAATCAGTGAGTGTGTGGGGGCTGCCACATTTGTGAATTAATTATGGGTTCTAAACAAATTCCCCTATAATAATGTGATAAGGGTGTAACATCTTATATAATTAGATGTGTGAGAAATAAAATATTGACATATATTATATCACATCATTGTAGATTAAATTGATTTTTTTAAGAATATTTTTTTGAGTAAAAAATAGTTAGTTTAATTGGTATTTCTAAAGTTAAGCTGATAGTTATTAAATGTAATGTATAATCATTTTGTTAGAACAAAAAAAACAAAATATAATCATGTTAATGCATCCAGACTCATTTTATAGTAGTTCATGATTACTTATTTATAAATGAGAATCACTTCTCTTTACTTCAAATATAAACTGTTACCAACAAGCACGTAGCTTAGCTGGTAAGGGATTATGCAAGCTTAACCAAGATTTCGGATTCGAGATTTGGGAACATAGCTATGTTAAAAACTTATTGGGAGAACTTTGCCGCCCTTGTGGTCCTACCCGGCTCGAACTGGATTAGTCGGGGTCCTGTGGACTTCCGGATACCGGTGGTTTAGACCTAAAAAAAAAAATATAAACTGTTGGGTCACATTGGTACTTTTTGTTAATTAAAAGTTTCCTTTGATTCACCCATTAAATATTAGGTCAATTTTTTTTTTTTGGTAAACTAATAGACAAAATTTACCAGATCTTTGGTTTGATTCAGTGATTTTATAACCACACTTTAGGATGTGATGAGGGAAAAGTCAGGAGTTCGAGTTGTGGAGCAACGATGACTCTTCAATTGTAATATTACTTTATCAACAAACTAACATCTTACCGTCTTGACCAAAAAAAAAAAAAAATTAGTAGACAAAATTTAAATTATTTATTAGATTGAATGTATAATTTGAAATTTAAACTAGAGATTTGAATAAAAGAGAAACTTAGCTTTAATAAGCTGTTAATAGAAAAATGATTCATTTATATAATTCCCCCCCCCCCAATCTCCCGAAATGACGGGCATGTACATTCAGTCTCCCTACCTCATTAAGATTGTATTTGATTTAAAGATTTAAGAAGAAATTTAAAAAAAAAAATTATAATAAAATTACAATAAAATATACTTATATTTTATATAATTTTACATATTTTTTTCTTTTATTTTTTAAATCCCTTCCTAAATTTATGAGTCACACCCAAGTTAAGATAACACTACTGATTATAATATTCTCTCATGATTAGAAAGAAACCCCCCAAAAAAAAGCCCTATTCCTACATAGCTAGGAATGGAAAGATAAAGTGTGTAGACCCGTTTATAACAGTGGTCCAACTGAACAATGACTGATACTCCTAATTTAGGGAAAATGATCTAAATTATTTATGTAAGAGAGATAAAAAATAAAAAATAAAAACAAATATATAAGTGGTCTATAGATCATTTTGGGATCATATGAGTCCCCAAATTTAGGGATCTCAATCATTTTTCCTGCTCCTATTGGTATGTCAGGGTATTGTGCAGTTCCCAGCAATACCAGGGAGATGTTTGGAATATTCTAAATAACTAAGTACACTTTTTAACTTTTTATAAAAAAAAAGTATAAAAAAGTAAAAAAAAAAAAAAAAAAAAACAGAGAGGAGATGTTGATAGATATTGATTGATGTGATCAAAATAAGTATATATATGTAAAAAACATTTTTTTTTTTAATGCATGCCAAACAAGTATTAGGACTGTGATCATTTGCAACGCTTATTTTGATAGAGTAATGATTCATACCCCCTTTTCCCCCACCCCCTTTGACCCCCTCTCTCTCTCATTGGTCACATTTTTTTTTTTTTTTTTTTTTTTTCCTGCTCCTCCAATCACCACCCGCCACGTGGCAAAGGGGGTGAGGGGGTGACCCCCACAAGGGGGTCCCAAGCATTATTCATTTTGATAACACGATTAAAAAGTTAATTTTTAAATTTTTTTTGGTGATGTTATTATTTTAATATATTTTAAAAAAATAAATTAAATTAAAAAATCAACTTTTAACTTATTTCTCATAATAGGTTGCTACCATCATAATCCTTAATTATGACATGATTTTTATTTTGGGTGAATCACTAATAAATTTTAAATAATGGTCTTATAAATTGTTTGGTTCTCTTTTTTTTATTTTTTTATTTTTATGAATCTAAAAATCTTATTAAAATGTAAATTACATGAAGGGCTAAGTAAAAACACGTTTTTGTTATGTGTTGAAGATAAATGTAAGTTTTTTCATAATGTTAAAATTATTAAACGTAACATTTTAAAAAAATTCCTTACTATACTTTCCTAAACGTAATATTCCAAGGTAACACTCCGAAAACGTAACACTCCAATGTAACACATCAAAAAACTCTTTAGTGTAATTTTCTCAAACGTAATAATGTAACATTTTAAAAAAACTCTTTACTGTATTTTTTTCCAAACGTTATACTCCAATCAATGTAACATACAAAAACTCTCTAGTTAACTTTTTTTTTTTCAAACATATACTCTAATATAACACTTCAATATAACCCTAAAAAATCACATTAACAGAAATGTAAATTTTCACGCTCAACAACTAACACTTCAGCTACCAATTCCTTCAAAAAAAATCTTTCACGCCTCACCTTTCCATTCTCATTCCAAAAACGAATCCGAAAATTAGAAAAATGAATTATAAAAAGGTATTCACTTAAATTCAAATGTCACCAAATCAAATAAATATAATTTTTCAAAACAAAAAGAACTAATTAGTTCATAACAAAATTCTTACAACTAAATGGATTAGCATTACTCAATATGAGATTTATGGATAAATTCCTCATTGCTCAGTTTAAAAAATTAAGATTTTTTTTTATAAAATATGATTTGCTCAATAAAATTATTAGAGTTATTTTTAATTTTTTTTTTTTTTATATTAAGATTTGTTTAATCTGCTAACTTAATCTGTATCCATGTGCAATCGGCCTAATCTCAATCCACCTGAACCCAACATTGGAACACCCCTAATCTCAATTGATTCCCCTTACATTAGTTTAATGCTCTTCTATCATTGAGCATGCGCCTTCCCGCCATTGTTTACTCTTTTCCTTGATAATTAATTCCTTCACACCGTCTTCTTTACTACTCTTGTCAATTTTTAAACAACTCCCCTTAACGGTCAAATTCAACGCCGAGAAAAAGATATGGAAACCTCTCAATTTAAACCAAACAAATCCATCAAATGATTCAATCATAATCATAACATCATTGATTAATCTGCAACGAATGGTGACATTGTGCACCCCACTCTGGTTCGGTTAGATATTACCAAAACTCAAATTTAAATACTTGAGGGATATATGAAAAGTGGGAGATCTCTCTCTCTCTCTCTCTCTCTCACTCATCCCTTAATTCAAAAAAAAAAGAAAAAGAAAAAAAAAAGAAAAGAAGGGTCAGTGATGGATGGCGTGCTATTGCTGCGAGCAAGCATGTGAAAAATCATATTCCTAGAATTTTTTATTTTTATTTTGTTTTTATGACTTTTGGCTTTTTTCCGAATGATTTTCCTAACTCTAAACCCTAATAGTAACAAAGCAATGGCCTTCATCTTGATCGTGTTGCAAATAAATTGAAACATTCATAAATACTTTGAGTTTCACTCTTTTAAAACACATTTCCTAAAACCAAACAATTGCATTGTAAAATTTGTAACCGCCATAGGTGTGATTCAGTTCAATCTAGTTGAAATTAAGAAATATTAGCATCGAATTCAGTTCTTTGGTTTTGTTAGTTACCAGAACTGATCTCATGTTGGCCAAAAGTCTATGCTCTAGCTTGCCTTGTTTATAGTGAGGCTGTTCTGTTCCGACGTGAGGGGTTATCGTAATAAATGCTGCTGGAAAACTCATTAATGACTGATGTGTGGTGCAATAACTTTGCAGGATCTTTGCCTGCTTATGTAGCTGGTTCTTCTCCTGACAGGTGTTCTGATGCCATTGGTCCTGGGTGTAACATTGGGCCCCCGCAATGTTGGGCTTTAGTGTTTGAATTATGTATTGGGCCCTAAGTGGTGGGTCAACGGTCCTTGTAGGCCTACCTGCATCAGTTAGTTACCGGAATTGATCTCATGTTATAGTTCAATTTCGTATAATAGAGAAATTCACATGAGATTTTAAAGAATTTTATAAAAATTTGTGTGGAGAAAAATTTATCACATCTTACAATGATATCAGATTGCTTGGAACAAGAAAGCTTGGTTGCCTGAAAAACTCTCACAAAAGAAGAATTTCAATTGGTGGTCAATTAAAGGACTTTCCAATGCTTAAGTTAATATAAGAATACATATCAAACAGTATGAGCTAGAGAATTAAGTTGTTGTGCACCTTTTTGGAGTGGCCTATTATGCTTATATAGGCTTCGTATATGACTGTTTCTGACAGTTAAGAGATCCTTGTCACTCTTTTTTGTTGTTTCGCTTTGCATGAGATCGTGTCCCATATTCACGGATTTCTAAGAATGGACAAGTTCATGTTTAGTAAAACATGAGTTGATCTAGTTTGACTATTTGAATTACTTAATCCGAGCCCATGAGTAGCTCAATATTCGGAGTTGACTTATGGTCTTGCTGGCCTCCTAAGGTATATTAGCTCGGCTGTATGGCCTTGCTTTTTCCTAGCTTGGTCATTCAGCCTTCCTCTGTCATAGCTTAACCATTAGGCTTTGCTCAAATCTATTCGGTGACGTGTGACTTGTAACTGGAATTTTACATCCTACAACGATGAAAAAGATTGTTATATAAAACGCCTTATTTCCTAATATTTATTACGAAACATATATCCTCTGTCATTTATTTTTTAATAACTTTTAAAGAATTAAAATATAAAAGTATTTAATTATAATATTTTGATCGATTTGATTTATAATATAAATTTTTCGAAATTAAAATAGATAACAGATTGTGAAAAAATGACCGAAAATCCTATCGATTATGAGGGACGAGGTCAGTCCCACCAATTTACGCTCTTATTGATAGCACTAGTGCTAGGCGTCTTTAATTATATTTTAGTAATGTTATTTTGCAATATTTACAGACACATTTAGGGGGTTTCACTTTGCAAGAGCATGCATGGGCTGAATTAATGTTAAAATAATCAAAATTTAGGCCTTGGCAACATTATTTTTTACTTTAAAAGTCAAAAAACCACTAAAAAAAATTAAAAAATCAACAACTTATATCAAAAAGTCAAAAATTATATTCTCTCTACTTTTTACACATCTTTTCATAAAAAATCAAAAAGTCATTCAAAACATACTAATTTTTTTTTACATCATATTTTACCTAAAAAGTCAATAAAGCTTGTTTCCAAACGAGGCCTTAAACTCCGTTTGGTTTAGTTTTTGAAAAGAATTTTGAATTTTGAGTTATATTTTGAAAGATAAGTTATTAAAAAGAATTTTGAAAACAACAATGCTACAGACCACTAAATTCCTACCACTAACACCACCACTAATGATGTGGAAAGCAAAAAAAAAAAAAAAAAACAAAAAACAAAACTAAGACACAAAATACATGTGGTAGTAGGTGGGACCCACTGCCACATAATTAGAGCAACCACTAATTAGTGGTCTGCATCATTTTTCTTTTGAAAATTTAAAAATTTGTTTGGTTATTGGTTTTGAAAATAATTTTAGAATAATTTGTGTGGAGGAAAATTCGATTGATTAATGTGTAGAATGTGAGAGAATGACAGATGAGAGTGAAAAAGTAAATAAAAAAAAAAAGGAGAGAAAAAACAATTTAAAATTTTTTTTGAAAATTTATTAACTAAACATATTTTAAATTTTTTTTAATCTAAATATTAACTTAAAAATTAAACCAAATACTATCTTTTTTTTTTTGGTATTATGTAATTAAATAACACACTAAAAACTCATTAGTGTAATTTTCTCAAACATAATAATGTAATATTCTAAAAAAAAAATTTAGTGTATTTTTTTCCCAAACGTTACACTCCAATCAATATAACACACAAAAACTCTTTAGTGTATTTATTTATTTATTTATTTTTCAAACATAACACTTTAATATAATCCCAAAAAATTACATTAACATAAATGTAAATTTTTATGCTCAACAACCAATACTTCAGCCACCAATCCCCTCAAAAAGAATCTTTCACGCCTCACCTTTCATTCTCATTCCAAAAACGAATCCGAAAATTAGAAAAATGAATTATATAAATGTATTCACTTAAATTCAAATGGCACCAAACCAAATAAATATAATTTTTCAAAACAAAAATGACTCATCGGTTCATAAAAAAATTCTTACAAATAAATGGATTAACATTACTCAATATGAGATTTATGGATAAATTCCTCATTGCTCAGGTTAAAAAATTAAGATTTTTTTTTTTTGTAAAATATGATTTGCTCAATAAAATTATTAGAGTTTTAATTTTTAATTTTTTAAACTTATTTATTAAGATTTGTTTAATCTACTAACTAATCTGTATCCATGTGCAATCGGCCTAATCTCAATCCACCTGAACCCAACATTGGAACACCCCTAATCTCAATTGATTCCCCTTACATTAGTTTAATGCTCTTCTATCATTGAGCATGCGCCTTCCCGCCATTGTTTGCTCTTTTCCTTGATAATTAATTCCTTCACACCGTCTTCTTTACTACTCTTGTCAATTTTTAAACAACTCCCCTTAACGGTCAAATTCAACGCCGAGAAAAAGATATGGAAACCTCTCAATTTAAACCAAACAAATCCATCAAATGATTCAATCATAATCATAACATCATTGATTAATCTGCAACGAATGGTGACATTGTGCACCCCACTCTGGTTCGGTTAGATATTACCAAAACTCAAATTTAAATACTTGAGGGATATATCAAAAGTGGGAGATCTCTCTCTCTCTCTCTCTCTCTCTCTCTCTCTCTCTCTCTCTCTCTCTCTCACCCCTTAATTCAAAAAAAAAAAGAAAAAAAAAGAAAAGAAAAGAAGGGTCAGTGATGGATGGCGTGCTATTGCTGCGAGCAAGCATGTGAAAAATCATATTCCTAGAATTTTTTATTTTTATTTTGTTTTTATGACTTTTGGCTTTTTTCCGAATGATTTTCCTAAACTCTAAACCCTAATAGTAACAAAGCAATGGCCTTCATCTTGATAGTGTTGCAAATAAATTGAAACATTCATAAATAGTTTGAGTTTCTCTCTTTTAAAACATGTTTCCTAAAACCAAACAATTGCATTGTAAATTTGTAACTGTCAGTGGTGTGATTCGGTTCAATCTAGTTGAAATTAAGGAATATTAGCATCGAATTCAGTCCTTTGGTTTTGTTAGTTACCAGAACTGATCTCATGTTATAGTTTGATTTCGTATAATAGAGAAATTCATATGAGATTTTAAAGAATTTTATAAAAACCTGTGTGGAAAAAAATTTATCACATCTTACAACGACATGAGATTGCTTGGAACGAAAAAGCTTGGTTGCCTGAAAAACACTCACAAAAGAAGAATTCCAATTGGTGGTCAATTAGAGGACTCTCCGATGCCTAAGTTAATATGAGAATATGTATAAAACAGTATGAGCTTGAGAATTAAGTTATTGTGTACCTTTCTAGAGTGGTCTATTGTGCTTATATAAGCTCTACGTATGGCCATTTTTGACAGTTGAGAGATCCTTGGTC
Source organism: Camellia granthamiana (assembly GCA_036172215.1). Taxonomy (NCBI): domain Eukaryota; kingdom Viridiplantae; phylum Streptophyta; class Magnoliopsida; order Ericales; family Theaceae; genus Camellia; species Camellia granthamiana. Next base: position 135,461,840 of record CM069910.1, read on the forward strand.
ACTCCTTTTTGTTGTTCCGCTTGCATGAGAGCGTGTCCCACGTCTGCAGATTTCTAAGAGTGGACAAGTTCATATTTGGTGAAACTATGAGTTGACCTAATTTGGCTATTTGAATTACCTAATCCGAGCCCATAATTAGCTCAGTGTTCGGAGTTGACTTATGGTCTTGCTCGCCTCCTAAGGTATATTAGCTCGGCCGTATGGCCATGCTTTGGTCATTTAGCCTTGCTTTGTCCTAGCTTGACCATTAGGCTTTGCTCAAATCTATTCGGTGACGTGTGACTTGTAACTAGGATTTTACATCCTACAATCATGAAGAAGGTTGTTATAGAAAACGCCTTATTTCCTAACATTTATTACGAAACATATATCATTTATCATTTATTTTCTAATAATGTTTAAAGAATTAAAATATAAAAGTATCGGCAGTGATTGGTAGCTCGAAACTTGAGGCTCGAGATTTGGCTCGACCCTGTTTTTTTTTTTTTCTTTTCTTTTCTTTTCTTTTTCTTATTTTCGACTTCATCTTCTCTAAATTTTTTTTTTGCAGAAGAAGAAAACCAGGAAGAAGGGAGAGAGGAGGAGGGAGGGAGGGAGGAGGAGGAGGAGGAGGGAGGAGGAACTGGAGGGGGCCATTAAAATGGCGGTGGCGAGGTGAGGGGAGCAGCGGCGGAGGCGAGGCGAGGCTGCTGCGGCGGAGGCGAGAGGCGAGGCGAGGCGAGGCTGCTGCGGCGGGGGCGAGGCGAGGCGAGGCTGTTGCGACGATCGGCGAGGCGGGTGGCGGTGGACGGCGGGGCTGGGCAGACGACCTGGGCTGGGCAGGAGACGAGGACGACCCACGGCGGGGCTGGGCTGCGACGAGGACGACCCACGGCGGCTGCGAGCTGCAGACGGTCCTCTCCCTCCCTTCTCTTTCTCCTCTCCCTCTTTCGAGCCTCTCGAGCCTCAAAAAAATCGAGCTACGAGGCATTATTGTAAAAGTATTTAACTATAATATTTTGATCGATTTGATTTATAATGTAAAATTTTTCAAAATTAAAATAGATAATAGATTATGAAAAATGACCGAAAATCCTATCGATTATGAGGAACTAGGTCAGCTCCACCAATTTACGCTCTTACTGATAGCACTAGTGCTAGGCGTCTTTAATTATATTTTAGTAATATTATTTTGCAATATTTACATGCACACAATTAGGGGGTTTCACTTTGCAAGAGCATGCATGGGCTGAATTAATGTTAAAATAATCAAAACTTAGGTTTTGTTTGGTAATATCACTTTTTAGTTTAAAAGTCAAAAAATTACTAAAAAAGTAAAAAAGTTAATAACTTATACAAAAAAGTCAAAAATTCTATTTTCTCTCTATTTTTTGCATATCTTTTCGTACAAAATCAAAAAATCATTTCAGACATACTTTTTTTTTTATATCATATTTTAGCCAAAAATTCAATAAAGCCCGTTTCCAAACAAAGCCTTAGACACCGTTTGGTTTAGTTTTTGAAAAGAATTTTGAATTTTGAGTTATATTTTAAAAGATAAGTTATTAAAAAGAATTTTGAAAATTAAAAATTTATTTGGTTATAAGTTTTGAAAATAATTTTAGAATAATTTGTGTGAAATAAAATTTGATTAATTGATGTGTACAATGTGAGAGAATTACAGAGGAGAGTGAAAAAGTAAATAAAAAAAAGAGAAGGAGAGAGGAAAGGGAAAAAATAATTTTAATTATTTTTAATATTGATCAATTTGATTTATAATGTAAAATTTTTCAAAATTAAAATAGATAATAGATTATGAAAAATGACCGAAAATCCTATCGATTATGAGGAAATAGGTCAGTTCCACCAATTTACGCTCTTATTGATAGCACTAGTGCTAGGCGTCTTTAATTATATTTTAGTAATGTTATTTTGCAATATTTGCATACACAATTAGGGGGTTTCACTTTGCAAGAGCATGGATGGGCTGAATTAATGTTAAAATAATCAAAACTTAGGTTTGGCAATATCACTTTCAGCAGTGATTGGTACCACTAATTTGGTACCATTAAACCACCACTAATGAGGTGAAAAAAAAAAAAAAAAAAAAAAAAAAAAGCACAGCAACACTGTGACAGCGGGTGGGGTCCACTACCACATCATTAGTGCCACCACTAATTAGTGGTCTCAAGCATTATTGATATCATTTTTTAGTTTAAAAATCAAAAAATTATTAAAAAAAATAAAAAAGTTAACAATTTATACTAAAAAGTCAAAAATTCTATTTTCTCTCTATGTTTTGCACATCTTTTCTTAAAAAATCAAAAAGTCCGTTTCCAAACAAAGCCTTAGACTCTGTTTGGTTTAGTTTTTAAAAAGAATTTTGAATTTTGAGTTATATTTTGAAAGATAAGTAATTAAAAAGAATTTTGAAAATTAAAAATTTGTTTGGTTATGAGTTTTGAAAATAATTTTAGAATAATTTGTGTGAAAAAAATTTGATTGATTGATGTGTACAATGTGAGAGAATTACAGAGGAGAGTGAAAAAGTAAAAAAAAAAAAAGAGAAGGAGAGAGGAAAGGGAAAAAATAATTTTAATTTTTTTAAAATTTATTAACTAAGCATATTTTTTAATTTTTTAATCTAAATATTAACTTAAAAATTAAACCAAATACTATCTTATTTTCTTTGGTATTATGTAATTAAATAATACAATATTTTAAGAATAAGATGAGAAGGGTTCCTTCACAAAGCGATGATGAATCATGCAAATTTCTTTGAAGGAGGGACACATGCGATGCGAGGCTTGCGAGGATAATCATTGTCAGAATCACGCATGGGGATTTGGGCGCGTGATTAATTCCCTTTTTATTTTTTATAAATAAATTAAATTAATTACATGCTATGCTGTAACATTCCCATGCAAATGCGATGTAGCAAAAAAGTTTCATTCTTTCTTTGATAGGTTGTTAGTGAAGGCAAGTGACTCTTTTTATGTTATGTTGTTTATTTATATATTACTATTTCTTTGTACTGTGGCATCACAATCTATCGTCGCATGCAATCCATCCTAATCATTGGCCTAGAATACTGTCAGCTTGTTTGGTTCTGTTTTTCAAAAAACACAGTTTTTAAAAAGATTTATTTTTTTATTTTTTGTATTTTAATATTTTCAATAATTTTTTTTAATATTTTAAGTAATTTTTTTAATTTTTTAGACACCTAACATAAATACACTTAAAAAGAATAATATTTGTGAATTTTTTTCTAAAAAAATTCACTAAATACTAAAAATATAAAAAAATACAAAAATTCAGTATATTTTTCGTATTGTTGTGTATTATTAATTTTTTAAAATATGTTTTCACAAATCATTTATTATTTAGATACATCTAAGTAAGGTACATCTAAAAAAGTAAAACAATTACTTAAAATTTAAAAAATATTAACTAAAAACAAAAAAAAAAAAAAACGAAAAACAAAAAACTCAATTTTCAAAAAATTGAATTCAAAAAATTGAAACAAACACACTGGTTATTTTATTTTATTTTTTTGCACAGAAATGAATAGTATAGAATTTAATACAATTCTCTAACATAGATATAAAATTAACGAAAAGATAGAATCCACTTTATCTAAACTAATTGTATTTGATTTTATGATAACTTTTACGGCTATTTTGAGATGATAGTTAAAAGTCATCTTTTAATTTTTTAACACATTTTAGGTCACATTATCTCTCATATTTTTTATACATATATTTTTATTATAAAAAAAAAGTTAAAAAAATTAACTTTTAACTATCTTCTCGAAACAACCCTTAACCGTGATTTGGGTTAGCCGATATTTTTCTCTTAAAATTTAGGTTTTCAATGCTACACAAGTTAACAAATTTTATAAATTGTTCTTATTTATTAATGTAGCAACTATCATATCATTCAAGTAGGCTCAATTTTAATTTTTAATTTTTTTATATCATATGACACATCAGTTAATAATTTTTTTTTAAAAAAAAAAAATTTACAGTTTGTATAGCATTTTTAATTTTAGTCCCAACATATAGTAAAAATCAATATACTGGTTATTTCTCTCTCATGTTGTTAGTCATTCTTTTTAATTTGGGATGTCATGAAATGTTATTATTTCTTGAAAATTCAAAACATACAATTTTATAATTTTCAAAACTATACTTTATAAATGATTATGAATATTTTTAAGAGCGAGATTAAAAGGTCAATTTGAAAACTCAATGCATTTCAATTTAAATTTGAATGCATTAATTACTCTAGAGGTGGGCACATATTATGTCGGTGTAATCATAATTAGATATGATATTAGAGTAATGTTAGAGATCCTAAATATTTTACCAAATGTCTCACATGGGTGTGGGACCCACATGGGATTAATATGGGATGGGTTCCACATCCATGTGATCCCTAGCCTTTTTCATGATATTAAAATTGTGTAATAATTATCTAATAGCATCTTCAATGGTGTAATTAAAATTATGTGTTAAAATGTGTATTATACGACACAAAGTATAAAACTTGGGGCCCAATTATGGCGATGTTTGGGAAGTGTCAGAGGCTATTTTAGCCTCATTTAAGAAAAAAACTTAAAATCCTTTACTGTAGCTGAGATAGGGCACGTGAGTTGAGGGTTGTGCAGGATAGAGGGTAAAATGATGGTTTTGGCCTTTAAAATTTTGACTAACAAACCAACTTAGCAGTCTCAGCACGTCAGTTGAAATGTTATTCTTTTTGAAAATTCAAAACATACAATTTTATAATTTTCAAAATTATCCTTTATAAATGATTATGAATATTTTTAGAAAAATGTTAGGGATTCTAAATGTTTTACTAACATTTTTATCAAATGTTTCATATGAGTATGAGACTCACACTATATGGGTTCCGACAGGTCCCATACTCATATGAGACATTTGATAGAAATATTAGTAAAACATTTGAGATCCCTAACATTACTCATATTTTTAAGAGCGAGATTAAAGGGTTAATTTGAAAAATCAATGCATTTCAATTAAATTTGAATGCATTAATTACTCTAGAGGTGGGCACATACTATGTCTGTACAATTCATAATTAGATATGATATTATGACAATTATTCAATAGCATCTTCAATGATGTAATTAAAATTGTGCGTTAAAGTGTGCATTATACGATAAAAAGTGTAAAAATTGAGGCATAGTTATATATAAGTGTTTGTTAATTTAGGGAGTAAGTGTGTGCTGTAATAGTGTAGCTAAGATATATGTTAAAAGTGTGTTATCTTAAGGAAAATTGCTTCATAGCTCAAAATTTTGAAGGCTCTAGTGGCCCGAATACCAAAACAATGTCGTTTTGGCCAATATATATATATATATATTTTTGTTCTTTTCTCTTTTCTCTCTGAAACAGAGAGGCAAGAGAAAAAAGAGAGAGGAAGAGAGAAGATGAAGAGAGAAGAGGGAGGAAGAGAGAAGAAAGACGGAGAAGAGGGGGGGAACAGAGCACACATCGGTGCCACTATCACTATCGCCCATCGTGACCCTCCTCTGTGTGTATACACGCATATATCTGTGCATATCTCTCTCTCTGTTCCCCTTTTCTTCTTTTCTTCTCTTTCCTCTCATTCTTTTCTCCTTCTTCTTTTTGTTCTCCTCTCTGTACTCTATGTTCTTTTCTTTTTTTGAAATGAAATATATCTCTCTGTTTATGTTCTTCCTCTTTTCTTTTCTTTTCTCTTCTTTCTTCTTTCTTTTTCTTCTTTCTAGACTGTTAGTCGGCTGGAAGAGAGAGGAAAAAGAGAGGGGGACGGAAGAATAAGAAGAAGAGAGGGAGAAGGAAAAATAAAAAAAAATGATTTTGATTTAAGTTTGGATTCAGAAAGAATAGAGGAAGAAGAGAGGGGAAGGAAGAAGAAAAGAAAAAAAAAAAAAATGCCAAAACAACGTCGTTTTAATACCTCGAGCCATTCGAGCCATCATTATTCGAGTTACCTAGCGTGATTGTATATTAAGCATGTGGTCTATTCAAATATATATAGATATACACATAAATATAAAATAAAATTATTACAATTATTTGAATAGGTGGTGGTGATGGTAAAAAGCAACGAAGGTATAAGCCATTTTGCTTGTGCTGCAGCAAAGGTACAGCCAATTCCTGCTTTTTTCTCTCTCCGACTCGTTACACAGCTCTCCACAGTTGAGCAAGAGTGCTAACTAACAAACAAGTTAGCAAAGCTCAATGGAGACAAAAATAAATTATTTGCTTGCCATATGTGCCAACTACACCAATGGGTTCTTAGTGCTTGTAGTCAAAAAAAATTATTAAAAAAATAAAAAAAATTATCATTATTCACAAAAAAATCAAAAACCATAGAGTTCCGTCAGACACCTACAAGTACTAAAATTAATTCTTTATATGACTGGCACCACTTCCATACAAGTACAAACAACACAAAAAAAAAATAAAAAATAAATAAAAAAATAGCAACAGTTTGAAAACATTGTACTATATCACGGGGAAAAAAAAAAAAAAAAATTCCAACAATTACAAAGGCCACAGAGGTCCGCTAGACCCGTACTCACATATGGAAGATTCCATGTCGGTATGCATATGGGCACAAATGTAATTTTGTTATTTTATCTAATATTTTAATACATATATTTTTTTTTGTAAAAAATCAAAAAGTTATCCTAAACAATCATATTTTTTTTCTCTACTTTTTTACTCAAAAAGTTAAAAAGTGCACTTATATAATTCATCCCAAACAACCCCATAATCAACTCATTGGAGATGCTCTGAGGTAGTTTGAGAAAGTTGAGGTAGTTTGTAGCGATTATTAAGTTTTTGAAAAATAATTTTGTAAGATCAACACCAATTTCAATCTTTATTTTAAATATTAGTATAAATGTCTCTTAAAAAAAACTAAAGAGTAATAAATTATACTAGTCTTATAGATTTAGTGTAATTAATTGAGCTCCTTCAATATTTTAATTTATATAACATTTAAGTCTCTTTAACCAATAATTTGTTAGCTATATAGATAGAAAAATAATATTATCATCTTTTTTATACTAAAATATATATATTTTCCTTATTTTTTCTTGCGTCTTCGCACTATTTGTACTAATTTTAATTCTTTTAGTCTCAAAATTATCAAACTACTTTTATATATATATATATTTTTTAAAATTTTAGGGGAAGTCAACTAAAACTGAAACTCTGAAAAGGAACCAACATTATGAGACGGATTTTGATATACAAAAATGTTGATTGATTCACAAATTTATGGGCCTCAATTTATGGGCGGCAATAGTCAAATGCATCAAAAAACGACCACACCACATCTATCACATCTGTTCAGATTGGTTCACATTTTAAGTTGGCCCTACACCTTAGCAAAATGATATAGACATGGACGCCTTGTTTGGTAATCCTTATTTTTTACTTTTTATAGTTTTGGGCTTATTTTAAATTTTTTGATTTGGAAAAAATAAATTAATTAAAAAACTTCAAAAGTTTTACCAAAAGGCTAACATTGCCAAAATACAATAGCAAACAACAAAGATTTTAAAAAATTTAATCCACAAAAATGGCATTAAATTATCTAAGTGTATAAAATAAATATATTTGTACTCTTTTATTTATATATGCTAATGCTACTACATAATATATTTGATAGTGAACATACATTTTGATTTGTCATGACTGGATTTACTAGTTTAATTCATAGCATAGGTTCAATGAACATTGTGATATTGGGCCATTCCTGAGTACCATTTTGAGCTAGCCCACTGCTAGGCTTGGGACCTTGGGTACAGAGTAGGCCCATTATGAGTTTTGAAATTGGGCTGAATTTGTGATTGGTCGGCCCATGCAAGGCAGGCTTCTTCAGCTGGACCTTCAAGGACCAGAACTTGAGAGCTTTTGATGCTTATGCAATCCATAAAGACCCCATCATTGGACATTATTTTCTAAGTTGGCCGTACATGTATTTACATGGCACCAAAATAACAATAATAATAATAATTTGAAAAAAAGTTTAAAAAGTTACACAATCATGTGTTGTCCTGGACTTGCATCTCATCCTATATATAATTCATTCATTGGTCAGCTATAGTTAGGACTATATATAAACGGAACTGTTCATAAAGATTTCAAATTCGACACGTTTATTAAATAAATGAGCTCGAACTTGATTTTTAAACTCATTTATTAATTGAGTCGAGTTCAAGTAGTTTCAAGTTGGGCTCGATAAGGTTAATGAACATAAAGAAAATAAATTAATATTTACTTTTAATAATATATCAAATCAATTTTTAGTAATTTATTTATTTTTCTGTGTATTTGGTGTTTGTTGTAAATTTATATATTTGATTGATGAAATTTATTATTAATATAAGTATTCTTGTATATTTTGTTCATATTTTCTATTTTTTTTATTCTTAATAAATAAATTAATTTAAGTTTTTTTTTTTTTTTTTTTTTTTTTTTTTTTTTTTTTTTTTTCAAGCTTGAGCCAAACTTGAGTTTATCAAATATTTGACAAGCCAAACTTGAGCTCGATTATTTAAGCTCGAGCTCGAGCTCGAGCTCAAGCTCGATTAATTCTTAATAAATAAGCCTAAACACACAAAAGCTCAACTCGACTCATTTACCGTCCATAGTATATATAATTTATTTCATATCATAAGTTTAATGTCTCATCCTATATCTTTAAGTAGTATATATGCTCTTTAATTCCTTATATTCAATTTGAACAATCAAATAGAACTATAGCTTATTAGGAGTATGAGAAAATTAACATTACATAAACAACAATTCGAGCTGAAACTCAGCTTCTCAATAAGTAACTTTTCTTTTAGCGCCAAACAACATGTCATGCACCATACTGCCAAAAAAACTCTCATGTAGAATGGGATCTTTTGTCCCTATTTTCTTCACATAATATGTTAAAATAATTAACTTTTTAAGTGAAAATCAACAAATACAGGGTTGGAGAGAGTGTTTGGAACTACGACAAAGAAAATACGAGCAGCGTATACGGTGCACGGTGTTTTGTGTATACCATGGATGCCCTAATCGAGCTTTAGCTATAGGTGCAGGTGCAGGGCCTTTTTGACAACAAAAGTTTTATATGTAACACAATCTTGCTAAAAAGTGTTATGGGCATATGAAAAAGACATCAAAAAAATATATTTTAAAGAACACGAAACCCTTTTTATTTATTTTAAAACACTTAACTCTTTTATATTTTTCACAACAATCATGATATTAAACATCACTTCAGGAGTATTAGTTAACATTTACCAATAACATATGCAATAGCTAGTGTACATTTTTTGGGGGGTTCCTATGGAAGTGTAGAGCCCATAAGAAGCAATAATTGCAATTTGTAATTCACATACAACACTGATACGATCCCCTAAAATCTCTTTTACAAAAATCACCGGTGATTTTTGATGCACATCTCTTTTCCATTCACATATGTTATCTATAAAACTTGTCATGTATAATCAGCAGCGAGGTCTAGGCAAGGGCGAGCGAGCTCCACCTCGACCTCCACCATTTCCACTGTACCTTTGGTGGTGAAGCAGAGATTGATCATGACCACAATGATGAGAATTCCTTGGAGGGTAACGATCTTGTTGGTGGCGCTGGGTGGTTGTGGCGGTATGTTTTGCATCGGCTTTGGAGCCCTTAGGCTTGATCTTGATGGCATTGACTTGTTGGAGAGTCTCCAAATCTTCTTCCATTGAGGGCCAGTTTTTCGGTTTGGATTCAAGACATTGAAATATAAGTTCAGCTGCTTGGAATGCAGCTTTTGAAGGGTAGTGAATTTCAAGCCCCGGGTCCATGATTTTGCTCAATTTCCTCTTGTCAGGTAATAAGGGTCTAGCCCACTCTATCAAATAGTGCTTACCCTTGGGTCGATTCATGTCGAGCACCCTTAAACCTGTCAATAATTCAAGCAACACCACTCCAAAACCGTACACATCGCTCTTTACATACAAATGACCTGGAAATTCATTATCAATCATTGTTGTCGAATTCATATTTGCATCACTATACAAACAAATAAAATTTATAATTGTCATAAACTCATCATGAGTCTTTGAGTGTTAAAAGCTAGTAAGATGAAAACGGCTTAAGATCATCCATCCCTAAATTAAATTGTGATATTGTTTCAAAATACCTGCAGTTATTGAATTATGAGACTCCAAACTCCAAACTAATATGAAGGAAGGGGTTGAAAATTGAGTACTTGTCAATGACCCCCCAAAAAAAAAAGTCAAAAATTGTCTCATAGAATGATATGTGGTTTTAGTGATTCTTTCATTTCAAACCAAAATACCAACATTATAGCTTCTAATTCAAAAAAATATTAATGCAAAATCTTTTGGATGAGCTCTACAAATGTTATGTGTAAATCATTAGGTGAGGTTTGACAAATGCTAAAAGAAACAATTTCTTTTTTTTAAAAAAAAATAGTCAATTACTTTTTAAGTCTTTCTAGATCAAAAAATTTAATTAAAAAAATAGACCAAGTAAAACAAAAATGACAAAAAAACCAAACAAATTTTACTTTTTTAAAGTAGACTTTTGATATCAATTAAACAAGACATGATTAAGGCTCCGCTTCTTTCACCTTAAAATATTTTACACTTGAAAATATTTTCATGTAAATTGATTTTGCACAAGAAAATGTATATTCATTCTTGGACTTTGGCTACTACTCGTATAAGAGAAAGATAGGGGGAGTCGTACCAGTTGCGGTATAATCAGGAGTGACATAGCCATACATGCCAATGATGCCCGTTGTCACATGTGAATTGCCATTTATGGGACCAAACTTTGCCAACCCACAATCTGAAAGCTTTGCATTGAACTCCTACAAAAATCAATGAGATTGATGGAAATTAGCACTGGAGTTATAAAAAGGGTTGGGCTTAGATTTTTTCAAGTTTAAATATGAAGTTCAGACAACTTGAGCCTTTTAAACAAATTAATCTATATATACAGTAATGCCAATTAATAACCCATGGAAGTGGTTCTAAACCCTCTGCACCATTCACAACATTGCAACATATATACACAACACTTTGTTATTTTTTGAAAACAATTTTGTTGTTTTTTTAGATCAACACATTTCCATGAATTAATGCATGTGAAATGAAGGGTTTTGGTTTTGGTTTTGGTTGAAGTAAAAGTGTTGCTTACCCTTGAAAAAGTGGCTTTCTAAGCTTCCTTTTTGCATGTATTCATAAATTAGGAGGAATTGATCATTTTCCCAACAGTAACCCAACAGCTTTACTAGATTTGGATGACTAAATTTTCCCAAGAAGTTCACCTCTGACTGCACTTGCAAAAATTTAAAATAATTAAAATTAATTTAATGAGTGAGAAAATGCATATTGGATAGATTTGATTATTCTCACACACACATACATATATATATAGAAAATAGCTTTGGCAACGAAGGTGTTCTATGTGTTGATGCAATCATCCTCCCTTTAAATTGGACATGAAATTCAGGGTGGAGGAAACCATTTGTTGGATATCTATATATAATATGATCAACTTTATAAATTTATTCAGTTCCAAAATTCTAAACTAATTTGATTTATTCTTAGTTTAAAAATCAATGATAGGTCCGAATTATATACTCGTCCTTTTTGTTTTGGTTTGCCATCACTCAAAATGTTTGTTCATGTACTATTTTAGTCATGTTTAATAGATTTTTATAAGAATTAATGATTACTTTGCCCTAGTTCTATTAAAGTTGCACTTTGATACTTGTAAAATTAAAAATTATACTTTTTTTATCCTTAGTTTTGTGAAAATTGTACTTTGTTTCTTATAATTTATAAAATTTACATTTTGCGCAATTTATTTTTAAAATTTTTAATAAAATATATAGTGAAAACTAAGAGCAAAACTACTTTTTTTCTCTTTTTTTTCCCAATAAATAAAACAGTAGTGACAAATAAAAAAAATATTTATATTATTAGACAGACCAGTAGCCCATAATAATTGGAAAGTCAAAAAAACTTAATTAATAAATCAACTCAAGTTCAACAACCACTACTAATTACATGCAACCCTATAATGAAGGAGAAATAAAACACTACAAAAGGTATCAAACTTCTTTCCATAGAGGTTAAACTCGCAATCTCATACCACCAATGGTGTTACATAATCACTAGGCCAAATGTCCTAATTTATTTTACAAAACTATATTATAGTGTAATTTTTACAAACTAGAGGTGCAATATGTAACTTTTTATTTTATGGAGGAAAAGTACGAATTTTCACAAAATTACAAGCACAAAGTGGCATTTAGCAATTAGCAAAAAGCAAGTTGTATGAATTTTCCACCAAAATCGAAACGTTTGACTTGGTCTAGTCCATTTACCAACTACTCGTGACTTTCTATTTTAATTCAGCAAAAATACTTTTTGGACTAATAGAATGTGGGTTTTATTGTAATAATGATGTTTGTATCTTGTAATTTTTTTTTTTGACTTTCTATATCATTAGAATCCATTGATTTAAAGAGATGTATTATTATTATTTAATTTAGCTATGGGATATCTTTCTGTTGCCGTATGTCAGGGAGACAATGACCTATTTTAGAAATTAAGTTAAAAATTAATTTATTATGTTTTTTTTAGTTTTTTTAAAAATATATAAAAAATAAAAAAATGATGTGATCTAAAAAAATTAAAAAGTCAGAAATTTGACTTTTAACCATACAATGGGAATATGTTAATTTTGTAATTTTAAAAATAAAAAATTAAAATTAAAGATAATATAATATGTTATAAAAAATAAGGATAAATTACAAATATACCTCATGAGGTTTACTTAAATTACAAATTATCTCCTGTGATTTTATAAATTATATTATGCCCCTTAAGGTTTTTAATTTTATAATAAATAGATTATTTTATTAATAAATCATTAAGTTAATTAATAGTTTTTAATAATGTTAAAATTTTATTTCAATTAATAATTCAGATAATTTTATTATTGTATAGGTAAATAGTTAGAAATTTGATTTTTTTAATTAATTCTGTTAAATAAAAAATTATGATAGGGAGATATTTGTAATTTTTCAAACCACATGGAGCAATTCGTATTTTAAGCAAATCTCAGGGGATATATTTGTAATTTACCCTATAAATAATGAGAGCAAAAATATATTAGATGATAAATAAATTAGTAAAAATAAATATTAATTGTAATATTTTTAATATTTTATTTATTATATTAAAATAAAATTAAGAGTAGGGTAGATAGAATGGAACAAGAAAGTAAAACTTGTCTCTGTCCCACTTTATTGGAATAGAGTAGGGGATGCAGATAGGGCTGCAAATGAAAAGAACCGTTCATGAATAGACTCGAGCTCGGCTCGATAAAGGCTTATTTGAACTCGGTTCGTTAAATTTTCATTATGTTTGAATTCGTTAAAAACTTAATAAACAAGTGCAAATAAGGTTATAAACGAGTTGAGTCGAATCGAGGTTTGCTGAGTTCGAGCTCGAGTTCGGCTCATTTGCTTAGTGAGTTCGTCTATCGGTAATGTTAGAGCAACTCCAAGGGAAGAGGTATACAAGTCCTGTTAGCCATTTTAGCTAACATTATCCTAAATTCTCACTCCAATGGACTGGCTAAAAGGTTGCCTATTTTCCCTCGCCCTTTCTCCGCTGACTTTAATTGGAGAGTGATTGAAGGCTCTCCAAACTCGTCTCTCCCGCGAAATCGATCTGCTCATTCACCAAACACATCTCTCCCGCATTGATCAGGGCTTGGTTTTGTTCGACTAGGCGGTTAATGCTGTTGGTGAGCTCGGTGAAGTACTGCAGTAGGTTGTTTGGGTTAGGGGGGTCGACTTGGTGGTCGGTAACATTGTGGTGAGAAGCCATGGATCTAGTTACGACCATCCACCTTGGTGGGTGGCAGGTAGGGGTTATCGGGGTCTCCGGCGACAATGAGCACAACTGACGCACGAAGCGAAAGGATTCCTACAGACGGCGCCAACTGATAGTGAAAGATACCAACCACCGATGGCGCGGATCAGGACTGTCCACACTTCTCAAGTCATTGCCCGGTTGTAGGACCCACCGTGAAACCTGCAAAATAGTTCAATGGGGAACGGGTAGTACCCTAACGAACTCTCCGACGATCAAGTTAGAGAAGGGAGATGATGGTTGAATGTAGGGATATATTGGTGATAGAGAAGCTTAACCTTTTCTTTGTCTTAGGAGCCTGCTTATATGCATTGCTCATCATTTTCCTGTCTACTCCGAGCCATTATGTTGGCTGAAAGTCTATACTCTAGCTTGCCTTGTTCATGGTGAGGCTGTTCTGTTCCGACGTGAGGGGTTATCGTAATAAATGCTGCTGGAAAACTCATTAATGGCTGATGTGTGGTGCAATAACTTTGCAGGATCTTTGTCTGCTTATGTGGCTGATTCTTCTCCTGACAGGTGTTCTGATGCCATTGGTCCTGGGTGTAACGTTGGGCCCCCGCAATGTTGGGCTTTAGTGTTTGAATTACGTATTGGGCCCTAAGTGGTGGGTCAACGGTCCTTGTAGGCCTACCTGCATCAGTTAGTTACCAGAACTGATCTCATGTTATAGTTCAATTTCGTATAATAGAGAAATTCACATGAGATTTTAAAGAATTTTATAAAAATTTGTGTGAAGAAAAATTTATCACATCTTACAATGACATCAGATTGCTTGGAACAAGAAAGCTTGGTTGCCTGAAAAACTCTCACAAAAGAAGAATTCCAATTGGTGGTCCATTAAAGGACTTTCCAATGCTTAAGTTAATATAAGAATACATATCAAACAGTATGAGCTAGAGAATTAAGTTGTTGTGCACCTTTTTGGAGTGGCCTATTATGCTTATATAGGCTTCGTATATGACTATTTCTGGCAGTTAAGAGATCCTTGTCACCCTTTTTTGTTGTTTCGCTTTGCATGAGATCGTGTCCCATATTCACGGATTTCTAAGAATGGACAAGTTCATGTTTAGTAAAACATGAGTTGATCTAGTTTGACTATCTGAATTACTTAATCCGAGCCCATGATTAGCTCAATATTCGGAGTTGACTTATGGTCTTGCTCGCCTCCTAAGGTATATTAGCTCGGCTGTATGGCCTTGCTTTTTCCTAGCTTGGTCATTCAGCCTTCCTCTGTCATAGCTTAACCATTAGGCTTTGCTCAAATCTATTCGGTGACGTGTGACTTGTAACTGGAATTTTACATCCTACAACGATGAAAAAAATTGTTATATAAAACACCTTATTTCCTAATATTTATTACGAAACATATATCATCTATCATTTATTTTTTAATAACTTTTAAAGAATTAAAATATAAAAGTATTTAATTATAATATTTTGATCGATTTGATTTATAATATAAATTTTTTCGAAATTAAAATAGATAACAGATTGCGAAAAAATGACCGAAAATCCTATCGATTATGAGGGACGAGGTCAGTCCCACCAATTTACGCTCTTATTGATAGCACTAGTGCTAGGCGTCTTTAATTATATTTTAGTAATGTTATTTTGCAATATTTACAGACACATTTAGGGGGTTTCACTTTGCAAGAGCATGCATGGGCTGAATTAATGTTAAAATAATCAAAATTTAGGCCTTGGCAACATTATTTTTTACTTTAAAAGTCAAAAAGCCACTAAAAAAGATTAAAAAATCAACAACTTATATCAAAAAGTCAAAAATTATATTTTCTCTCTACTTTTTGTACATCTTTTCATAAAAAATCAAAAAGTCATTCCAAACATACTAGTTTTTTTTTACATCATATTTTACCTAAAAAGTCAATAAAGCTTGTTTCCAAACGAGGCCTTAAACTCCGTTTGGTTTAGTTTTTGAAAAGAATTTTGAGTTTTGAGTTATATTTTGAAAGATAAGTTATTAAAAAGAATTTTGAAAACAACAATGCTACAGACCACTAAATTCCTACCACTAACACCACCACTAATGATGTGGAAAGCAAAAAAAAAAAAAAAAAAAAAACTAAGACACAAAATACATGTGGCAGTGGGTGGGACCCACTGCCACATAATTAGAGCAACCACTAATTGATGGTTTGCATCATTTTTCTTTTGAAAATTAAAAATTTGTTTGGTTATGAGTTTTGAAAATAATTTTAGAATAATTTGTGTGAAGGAAAATTTGATTGATTGGTGTGTAGAATGTGAGAGAATGACAGATGAGAGTGAAAAAGTAAATAAAAAAAAAAAAAAAGAGGAGAGAAAAAACAATTTTAATTTTTTTTTG
Organism: Camellia granthamiana; assembly: GCA_036172215.1. Lineage (NCBI taxonomy): Eukaryota > Viridiplantae > Streptophyta > Magnoliopsida > Ericales > Theaceae > Camellia > Camellia granthamiana. The sequence continues at coordinate 135,478,153 of CM069910.1, forward strand.
AAAATTTATTAACTAAACATATTTAAAAATTTTTTTAATCTAAATATTAACTTAAAAATTAAACCAAATACTATCTTATTTTTTTTGGTATTATGTAATTAAATAATACAATATTTTAAGAATAAGATGAGAAGGGTTCCTTCACAAAGCGATGATGAATCATGCAAATTTCTTTGAAGGAGGGACACATGCGATGCAAGGCTTGCGAGGATAATCATTGTCAGAATCACGCATGGGGATTTGGGCGCGTGATTAATTCCCTTTTTATTTTTTTTATAAATAAATTAAATTAATTACATGCTATGCTGTAACATTCCCATGCAAATGCGATGTACCAAAAAAGTTTCATTCTTTCTTTGATAGGTTGTTAGTGAAGGCAAGTGACTCTTTTTATGTTATGTTGTTTATTTATATATTAATATTTCTTTGTACTGTGGCATCACAATCTATCGTCGCATGAAATCCATCCTAATCATTGGCCTAGAATACTCAGCTTGTTTGGTTTTGTTTTTCAAAAATTAGTTTTCATATATATTTTTTTATTTTCCGTATTTTAATATTTTCAATGAATTTTTTAAATATTTTAAGCATTTTTAAAATTTTTTAGACACACTTAACATAAATACACTTAGAAAGTACAATATTTGTGAAAAAAACTTTAAAAAATTCACTAAATATGAAAAGGACAAAAAGAAAAAAAAAATTCAATACATTTTTTTGTATTTTGTGTATTTATTAATTTTTTAAAATATGTTTTCACAAATAATTTATTATTTAGATACATCGAAGTAAGGTACATTTAAAAAAGTAAAAAAATTACTTAAAATTTTAAAAATATTCACTAAAAACAAAAAAATTATGAAAAATAAAAAACTCAATTTTTAAAAAATTGAATTCAAAAAACTGAAACAAACACACTGGTTATTTATTTATTTATTTATTTTGCACAGAAATGAATAGTATAGAATTGAATACAATTCTCTAACATAGATATAAAATTAACGAAAAGATAGAATCCACTTTATCTAAACGAATTGTATTTGATTTTATGATAACTTTTACGGCTATTTTGAGAAGATGGTTAAAAGTCATCTTTTAGTTTTTTAACACATTTTAGGTCACATCATCTCTCATATTTTTTATACATTTTTTTATTATAAAAAACAAGTTAAAAAAAATTGACTTTTAACTATCTTCTCAAAACAACCCTTAATCGTGATTTGGGTTAAACGATATTTTTCTCATAAAATTTAGGTTTTCAATGCTACACAAGTTAACAAATTTTATAAATTGTTCTTATTTATTAATGTAGCAACTATCATATCATTCAAGTAGGCTCAATTTTAATTTTTAATTTTTAATTTTTTTATATCATATGACACATCAGTTAATAATTTTTTTTTTTTAAATTTTTTTTTGCAGTTTGTATAGCATTTTTAATTTTAGTCCCAACATATAGCAAAAATCAATATACTGGTTATTTTTCTCTCATGTTGTTAGTCATTCTTTTTAATTTGTGATGTCATGAAATGTTATTCTTTTTTGAAAATTCAAAACATACTATTTTATAATTTTCAAAACTATCCTTTAAAAATGATTATGAATATTTTTAAGAGCGAGATTAAAAGGTCAATTTGAAAACTCAATGCATTTCAATTTAAATCTGAATGCATTAATTAGAGGTGGGCACATATTATGTCGGTATAATCATGATTCGATATGATATTAGAGTAATGTTAGAGATCTTAAATGTTTTACCAAATGTCTCACATGGGACTAATATGAGGTGGGTCCTACATCCATGTAAAACATTTGGTAAAACATTTGGGATCCCTTTTTCATGATATTAAAATTATGTAACAATTATCTAATAGCATCTTCAAAATTTGGGAAGTGTCAGAGGCTAGTTTAGCCTCATTCAAGAAAAAAGCTTAAAATCCTTTACTGTAGCTGAGATGGGGGCACGTGAGTTGAGGGTTGTGCAGGATAGAGGGTAAAATGATGGTTTTGCCCCTTAAAATTTTGACCAACAAACCAACTTAGTAGTCTCAGCACGTCGGTTGAAATGTTATTCTTTTTGAAAATTCAAAACATATAATTTTATAATTTTCAAAACTATCCTTTATAAATGATTATGAATATTTTTAAAAAAATGTTAGGGATTCTAAATGTTTTTACCAACATTTTTATCAAATGTTTCATATGAGTATGAGACTCACACTATGTGGGTCCCGACGGGTCCCACACTCATATGAGACATTTGATGGAAATATTAGTAAAACATTTGAGATCCCTATCATTACTCATATTTTTAAGAGCGAGATTAAAGGGTCAATTTGAAAAATCAATGCATTTCAATTAAATTTGAATGCATTAATTACTCTAGAGGTGGGCACATACTATGTCTGTACAATTCATAATTAGATATGATATTATGACAATTATTTAATAGCATCTTCAATGATGTAATTAAAATTGTGCGTTAAAGTGTGTATTATACAATAAAAAGTGTAAAAATTGAGGCATAATTATATATAAGTGTTTGTTAATTTGGAGAGTAAGTGTATGCTGTAATAGTGTAGTTAAGATATATGTTAAAAGTGTGTTATATTAAGGAAAATTGCTTCATAGCTCAAAATTTTGAAGGCTCTAGTGGCCCGAATACCAAAACAACGTCGTTTTGGCCAATTTTTTTTTTCTTCTTCTCTCATTTTCTCTCTGAAACAGAGAGGCAAGAGGAAAAAGAGGGAGGAAGAGAGAAGATGAAGAGAGAAGAGGGAGGAAGAGAGAAGAAAGATGGAGAAGAGGGAGGGGGAACAGAGCACACACCGGCGCCACTATCACTGTCGCCCATCGTGACCCTCCTCTGTGTGTATACGCACATAGATCTGTGTGTATACACACATAGATCTGTGCATATCTCTCTCTCTGTTCCCCTTTTCTTCTCATTCCTCTCATTCTTTTCTCCTTCTTTTTTTGTTCTCCTCTCTCTACTCTATGTTCTTTTCTTTTTTTGAAATGAAATGTATCTCTCTGTTTATGTTCTTCCTCTTTTCTTTTCTTTTCTTTTCTCTTCTTTCTTCTTCTTTTTTCTAGACTGTTGGTCGGCTGGAAGAGAAAGGAAAAAGAGAGGGGGACGGAAGAATAGGAAGAAGAGAGGGAGAAGGAAAAAGAAAAAAAAATGATTTTGATTTGAGTTTGGATTCAGAAAGAATAGAGGAAGAAGAGAGGGGAAGGAAGAAGAAAAGAAAAAAAAAAAGCCAAAACAACGTCGTTTTAACACCTCAAGCCATTCGAGCCATCATTATTCGAATTACCTACCGTGATTGTATATTAAGCATGTGGTCTATTCAAATATATATAAATATACACATAAATATAAAATAAAATTATTACAATTATTTGGATAGGTGGTGGTGATGGTAAAAAGCAACGAAGGCTAACAGGACAAGTTCCCAGGTTATAGTCTCCTCGCTCGGAACGGCTAACAGGACACCTTGGTGATCTCTGCAAGGGGCGCTGCCTTGGATCTGCGGGAGGGTAGGGAGGATTTTCCTGTAACAAAAAAAAAAAGAAAAAAAGAAAAAGAAAAAGGTATAAGCCATTTTGGTTGTGCTGCAGCAAAGGTGCAGCCAATTCCTGCTTTTTTCTCTCTCCAACTCGCTACATAGCTCTCCACAGTTGAGCAAGAGTGCTAACTAGTGAGCTAACTAACAAACAAGTTAGCAAGCTCAATGGAGACAAAAATAAATTATTTGCTTGCCATCTGTGCCAACTACACCAATGGGCTCTTAGTGCTTGTAGTAAAAAAAAATTATTAAAAAAATCAAAAAATTATCATTATTTACAAAAAATCAAAACCATAGAGATCCCTCAGACACGTACAAGTACTAAAATTAATTCTTTATATGACTGGCACCACTTCCATACAAGTACAAACAACAAAAAAAAAAAACCAAAAAAAAAAAAAAAAAATAACAACAGTTTGAAAACATTGTACTATATCACGGGAAAAAAAAAAAAAAAAAATTTCCAACAATTACGAAGGCCATAGAGGTCCGCTAGACCCGTACTCACATATGGAAGATTCCATGTCGGTATGCATATGGGCACAAATGTAATTTTGTTATTTTATCTAACATTTTAATACATATTTTTTTTTTGTAAAAAATCAAAAAGTTATCCTAAACAATTATATTTTTTTTCTACACTTTTTTATTCAAAAAGTCAAAAAATGCACTTATATAATTCATCCCAAACAACCCTATAATCAACTCACTGGAGATGCTTTGAGGTAGTTTGAGAAAGTTGAGGTAGTTTGTAGCAATTATTAAGTTTGGAAGGTATTTTTGAAAAATAATTTTTGTAAGATCAACACCAATTTCAATCTTTATTTTATATATTAGTATAAATGTTCTCTTAAAAAAACTAAAGAGTAATAAATTATTTTAACCTTCTCTGATATTTGAAAAAAATACTACAAGTCTTATAGATTTAGTGTAATTAATTGAGCTCCTTCAACATTTTAATTTACATAACATTTAAGTCTCTTTGACCGATAATTTGTTAGCTATATAGATAGAAAAATAATATTATCATCTTTTTTATACTGAAATATATATATTTCTTATTTTTTCTTGTGTCTTCGCACTATTTGTACTAATTTTAATTCTTTTAGTCTCAAAATTATCAAGATACTTATATTTTTTTTTAAAAATTTTAGGGGAAGTCAACTAAAACTGAAACTCTGAAAAGGAACCAACATTATGAGACGGATTTTGATATACAAAAATGTTGATTGATTCACAAATTTATGGGCCTCAGTTTATGGGCGGCAATAGTCAAATGCATTAAAAAAGACCACACCACATCTATCACATCTGTTCAGATTGGTTCACATTTAGTTGTAAATTGGCCCTACACCTTAGCAAAATGACATAGACATCGACGCCTTGTTTGGTAATCCTTATTTTTTACTTCTTATAGTTTTGGGCTTATTTTAAATTTTTTGATTTGGAAAAAATAAATTAATTAAAAAACTTCAAAAGTTTTACCAAAAGGCTAACATTGCCAAAATACAATAGCAAGTGTGGGGATATGTTTTCTGAGCACCAACACGTGGCAAGGTGACGCCGACGTGTCAGCCGAGGTGCCACGTGTTGTGGTAGTTATGCCGAGGTGATCTCGGAGTTGCCGAGGTTATCTCCGAAGATACCAGAATCCGAGATAAGCGGATAAGGGATAAGAGTCCTAGGATGAAGAAAGACTTCAGGATGGATAAGGGTAATATTCTTAGGGAGATTATCCTTATCTCTTGAGAAATCCAAAGTAAGCACTAAATTGGAGTCCATAGAAGTCAGGCTTCTAGTAGGACTAGGATTCAGTAAACTATAAAAGAGAGGCATCCTGTGGGTCTAAGGTATGCTTTTTATACTCAAGCTTGTGAGTTAAATAATTGATTATCTTTGAGAGATATACTGACTTAATCGTCGGAGTGCCCCCGAGTGGAAGAACCACCGCCGGAGCCTCTCTTTCTGTGCAGGATAGCAGGGTGCCATCTATTCTACTAGTGTTCTACAGCTGAATTACTATATGGGCAGTGTGATCGGAAAATCACTCACACAGCAAGCAACAAAGATTTTACAAAATTTAATCCACAAAAATGGCCATGGCCAACCACTTTAAATTATTTAAGTGTATAAAATAAATATATTTGTGCTCTTTTATTTATATATGCTACTAGATAATATATTTGATAGTGAATATACATTTTGATTGGAAAATGTTTGGTGGCCTGAATTTTTGTGGCTCGAATGTGTCAAAACGACTTCGTTTTGCACCCAAAACGACATTGTTTTAAGTGTTTTGAGCCATTCGAACCATGATTTTTTGGGTTACCTAGCATTGTTGCATTTTGATTTGTCATGACTGGATTTACTAGTTTAATTCATAGCATAGGTTCAATGAACATTGTGATATTGGGCCATTCTTGAGTTTCATTTTGAGCTAGCCCACTGCTAGGCTTAGGACCTTGGGTACAGAGTAGGCCCATTTTTGTTTTGAAATTGGGCTGAATTTGTGATTGGTCGGCCCATGCAAGGCAGGCTTCTTCAGCTGGACCTTCAAGGACCAGAACTTGAGAGCTTTTGATGCTTATGCAATCCATAAAGAGCCCATCATTGGACATTATTTTCTATGTTGGCCGTACGTGTATTTACATGGCACCAAAATAATAATAATAATCATAATAATTTGAAAAAAAGTTTAAAAAGTTACACAATCATGTGTTGTCCTGGACTCTTGCATCTCATCCTATATATAATTCATTCATTGGTCAGCTATAGTTAGGACTGTATATGAACAGAACTGTTAATAAATATTTTGAACTCGACTTGTTTATTAAATAAACGAGCTCGAACTTGATTTTTGAACTCATTTATTAATCGAGCCGAGCTCGAGTAGTTTCAAACTGGGCTCGATAAGGTTAATGAACATAAAGAAAATAAATTAATATTTACTTTTAATAACATATCCAATAAATTTTTAGTAATTTATTTAATTTTCTATGTATTTGGTGTTTGTGTAAATTTATATATTTGACTGATGAAATTTATTATTAATATAAGTATTCTTGTATATTTTGCTCATATTTTCTATTTTTTTAATCTTAATAAGTAAAGTAATTTAAGATTTGTTTGTTTGTTCACCCCCCCCCCCCCCAAAGCTTGAGCCGAGTTCAAGTTTATCAAATATTTGACGAGCCAAACTCGAGCTTTGATTATTTAAGCTCAACTTGAACTTGGCTCGAGCTCGAGATCGAGATCGATTAATTCTTAATAAACAAGCCTGAACACACAAAAGCTCAACTCGGCTCATTTACCGTCCATAGTATATATAATTTATTTTATATCATAAGTTTAATACGTTTCAGCCTATATCTTTAAGTAGTATATATGCTCTTTAATCCCTTATATTCAATCTGAACAATCAAATAGAACTATAGTTTATTAAGAGTACGAGAAAATTAACATTACATAAACAACAATTCAAGCTGAAACCCAGCTACTCAATAAGTAATTTTTCTTTTAGAGCCAAACAACATGACATGCACCATACTGGCAAAGAAACTCTCATGTAGAAGGTGATCTTTCGTCCTTATTTTCTTTGCACAATATATTAAAATAATTAGCTTTTTAAGTAAAAATCAACAAATACTGGATTGGAGAGTGTTTGGAACTACGACAAAGAAAATATGAGCAGCGTATACGGTGCCTGGTATTTTGTGTATACCATGGATGCCCTAATCAAGCTGTAGTTATAGGTGCAAGTGCACGGCCCTTTTGACAACAAAAGTTTTATATGTAACACAATCTTGCTAAAAAGTGTTATGGGCATATGAAAAATACATCAAAAAATATATATAAAGAACACAAAACTCTTTCTATTTATTTTAAAACACTTTTCTTTTTATATTTTTCACAACAATCATGATATTAAACATTACTTCAGGAGCAGTAGTTAACATTTACCTATAACATATGCAATAGCTAGTGTACATTTTTTTGGGGGGTTCCTATGGAAGTGTAGAGCCCATAAGAAACAATAATCCTAAAATCTCTTTTACCAAAAATCACCAGTGATTTTTGAAGCACATCTTTTTCCATTCACATATGTTATCTGTAAAACTTGTCATGTATAATCAGCCGCGAGGTCTAGGCAAGGGCGAGCAAGCTCCACCTTAACCTCCATCAATTCCACCGTACCTTTGGTGGTGAAGCAGGGATTGATCATGACCATAACGATGACAATTCGCCGGAGGATGATGATCTTGTTGGTGGCGCTGGGTGGCTGTGGTGGTATGTTTTGCACCGGCTTTGGAGCCCTTAGGCTTGATCTTGATGGCATTGACTTGTTGGAGAGTCTCCAAAACTTCTTCCATTGAGGGCCGGTTTTTCGAATAGGATTCAAGACATTGAAGTATAAGTTCAGCTGCTTGGAATGCAGCTTTTGAAGGGTAGTGATTTTCAAGCCTTGGGTCCATGATTTTGTTCAATTTCCTCTTGTCGGGTAGAAAGGGTCTAGCCCACTCTATCAAATTGTGCTCACCGTTGGGTCGATACATGTCGAGCACCCTTAAACCTGTCAATAATTCAAGCAACACCACTCCAAAACTGTACACATTGCTCTTCACGTACAAATCACCTGAAAATTCATTATTGATCATTGTTGTCGAATTCATATTTGCACCACTGTACAAACAAATAAAATTTATAATTGTCATATACTCATGATCAGTCTTTGAGTGTTAAAAGCTAGTAAGATGAAAATGACTTAGGATCATCCATCCCTAAATTAAATTGTGATATTGCTTCAAAAAAAAAAAAAAAATGTCAAAAATTGTCGCATAGAATGATATGTGGTTTTTAGTGATTCTTTCATTTCAAACCAAAATACCAACATCATATCTTCTAATTCAAAAAATATTAATGCAACATCTTTTGGATGAGCTCTACAAATGTTATGTGTAAATCATTTTTCCAAACTACTTAGGTGAGGTTTGACAAATGCTAAAAGAAACAATTTCTTTTTTTTTTTTATAAAAAATAGTCAATTACTTTTTAAGTCTTTCTAGATCAAAAAATTTAATTAAAAAAATAGACCAAGTAAAACAAAAATGACAAAAAAACCAAACAAATTTTACTTTTTTAAAGTAAACTTTTTATATCAATTAAACAAGACATGATTAAGGCTCCGTTTCTTTTAACTTAAAATATTTTACACTTGAAAATATTTTCATATAAATTGATCTTGCACAAAAAAATGTATATTCATTCTTGGACTTTGGCTACTACTCGTATAAGAGAAAGATAGGGGGAGTCGTACCAGTTACGGTATAATCAGGAGCAACATAGCTATACGTGCCAATGATGCCCGTTGTCACATGTGAATTGCCATTTATGGGACCACTTAGAAAATATGAGGAAGAAGAACTCAGAAAATATGAGGAAGAAGGAATATATTGCTGTTATATTCAAAACTTCTTATCTTGTGAAGAGAAAACTACACTCCTTATATAGGAGAGAACAAGAGCTACTATTTGTGCCACTAAGATCCACTATCACCACTAAGAGATCCACTATCACCACTAAGAGCCACTACCTATCTCCTTACATAAAATATACATCCATTATAGCCACTATCTAGATTACTATATACATCCATTATAGCCACTATCTAGATCACTAACATAGTGTATATAGACATTATCATAACCCACTAACAGCCACTATATGTCCACTAACAATAATAATCAGATTTCCAGCACTCCCCCTCAAGCTGGTTTGAAGATATCTTCCATAGCCAGCTTGCTAGTCAGCTTATCAAATTGCTTCTTGTGTAGTCCCTTTGTTAGCACATCAGCTAATTGTTCACCTGTTGGAAGGTAGGTCATACAGATTATGCCAGCATTGATTTTCTCCTTGATGAAATGTTTATCCACTTCTATATGTTTTGTGCGATCATGTAGAACTGGATTATGAGCTATAGATATAGCTGCTTTGTTGTCACAATAGACCTTCATAGGTGTCGGGTGAGAAAGCTTTAATTCTTCAAGAATTCTTTTAATCCACATTACTTCACAGATTCCATGGGCAACAGCTCTGAACTCTGCTTCTGCACTACTTCTAGCTACCACATTCTGTTTTTTACTCCGCCATGTAACTAGGTTCCCACCTACGAAGGAGCAGTATCCGGATGTTGATCTCCTGTCTGTAACACTTCCTGCCCAGTCTGCATCTGTGTATACTTCAACTTGAAGATGTCCATGTTTCTTGAACAGTAAGCCTCTCCCTGGAGTTCCTTTCAAATATCTTAAGATCTTATAAACGGCCTCAAAGTGCTCTGCCCCTGGTGAGTGCATGAACTGACTTACCATGCTGACTGCAAAGGCAATATCAGGCCGCGTATGAGACAAGTAAATCAATTTCCCTACAAGTCGCTGATATTGTTCCCTCTCTTTGACTTCTTCAGCCTTAGCAGCTTGTAACTTCAAGTTAGGCTCGATCGGAGTCTCCACCATCTTACAACCAAGCATACCTGTTTCTCCAAGGAGATCAAGAACATATTTTCTCTGATTAACGAATATACCTTCCTTGGATCTTGCAAATTCCATTCCGAGGAAATACTTGAGGGCTCCCAGATCCTTAATGTGAAATTCTTTTGCGAGTTTCTCTTTGAGGGCTGCTAACTCTGCTTCATCATTACCAGTTAAAATGATGTCATCAACATAAACAATCAAAATTGCAATTTTACTGTCTTTTGAATGTTTATAAAATATTGTGTGATCTGCTTGACTCTGCGAGAAGCCACAACTGATAACTGCCTTCCCAAAGCGTTCAAACCACGCTCTTGGTGATTGTTTGAGTCCGTATAATGACTTGTTCAATCTGCATACTTTGTCGCTACCAAGTCTCTGCTCAAATCCCGGCGGTAGGCTCATGAACACCTCCTCTTCAAGATCACCATTGAGAAATGCATTTTTAATGTCAAGTTGATGTAGAGGCCAATCTGAATTTACTGCAAGAGATAACAGTACTCTGATGGAATTTATTTTAGCAACAGGAGCAAACGTCTCCTGATAGTCAATCCCATAAGTTTGAGTGAAGCCTTTAGCCACCAGTCTCGCCTTGTATCTCTCAACGCTTCCATCTGCGTTACATTTTATCGTAAACACCCATTTACACCCAACTGTTTTCTTGTCTTTGGGTAGATCAACTATCTTCCAAGTACCACTTCTTCTTAAAGCATTCATCTCCTCCATGACTGCTAATTTCCAATTCGGATCATCCAATGCTTCCTGTATATTCCTTGGAACAAACAAGTGTGAAATCCTAGATGTGAAAGCTCTATGGTTTTTAGACAGTCTTTGATAGGAGAGGTAATTTGCAATAGGATGTTTAATGCAATTTCGGACACCTTTCCTAATTGCTATAGGAACATCAAGGTCGGAAATAGAAGGAATAGGATTACCTAAAATTTCGATGCCAGAGCTCGGGTGGACATTCGGGTCATTATTCCTCAGATGAAATCGCTTCCTAGTATAAACCTGAAGCTCAGAATTTAGATCATTTGGTAGTACTTCTCCCCCTAAACAAGAATCTTCTTGACTAGGCACCATAGAACTTGGTTTTCCTAAGTGATCATTATCAGACAGATGTGGTTTTTGTGTAGGATAAATGACATTGGGGAGCGGGATAGAAATATCCCAAAAATTGTCTTTTACTCCACTTGTCTCCCCCTGAAGAGAAGTGTTGGGAAAATAAGATTTTGTTTCCACAAATGACACATCCATACTCACATGAAATTTCTTGGTTTGAGGATCGAAACACTTATACCCCTTTTTGTTTGAGGAATAACCCAAAAAAACACATTTTATAGCACGGGGGTCAAGTTTTGAACGAAATTGACTGGGAACATGAACATAGGCAGTACATCCAAAAACTTTGGCGGGTAAATCAGAAAACAACCTCGTGTCAGGAAAAAAAGTTTTAAGACAATCAAAAGGTGTTTTGTATGTTAACACCTTTGTAGGCATCCTGTTTATCAAATAAGAGGCTGTTAAAATTGCTTCACCCCATAAATATTTAGGAACATGCATGTAAAACATTATAGCACGTGCTACTTCAAGTAAATGTTTATTTTTTCGTTCTGCAATGCCATTTTGTTGAGGGGTATCCCGACATGTAGATTGATGAAAAATCCCCTTTTTTGCCAAAAACTCACCCAACTGCTCATTGAAATATTATGTTCCATTATCAGAATGTAAAATACCAATTTTGGTTTGAAATTGGTTTTCAATCATATTGTAAAAATTTGTGAATAAATTTTTCACGTCAGATTTTTTATGCATCAAATAAATCCAACATAAGCGGGTATGGTCATCAATAAATGTAACAAACCATCTTTTACCAGAAAGAGTAGTGATTTTAGAAGGGCCCCAAACATCACTATGAATCAAATAAAAAGGTTTGGAAGCCTGGTAAGGTTTGGAAGCCTGGTAAGGTTTTGGCAAATAAGTAGAGCGATGAAATTTTGCAAAAATGCAACTTTCACAATGAAAAGAAGAACAATCAATCCCTTTAAATAATGCTGGAAATAAATGTTTCAGATAAGGAAAACTAGGATGTCCTAGCCTATAGTGCCATAGCATTATTTTTTCTCGAACAGAGATTGAACTAGTACTATTAAAGCTCTGAGCTTTTTTATTACTAACAGGTACTTCATCAAAGTAGTAAAGACCTTCAAGCATCCTAGCACGCCCAATCATCATCCCCGAGTTCTGGTCCTGAAATTCACAATGGGATTCAAAAAATGTAACACGACAATTAGAATCCTTAGATAGTTTACTGACAGACAAAAGGTTACAGGCTAAGTTGGGGACGTGAAGAACAGCATTGAGATTAATTTTCTCAGTTAGTTTAATAAATCCTTTTCCTGCAATAGGTGAAAAACTACCATCGGCTATTCTGATTTTGTCATGACCAGAACAAGGGAAATAGGTACTAAATAAATGGGAAAAACTAGTCATGTGATCGGAGGCACCGGAATCTATAATCCACGGAGAGAAGTTTAGGCAAGAGAAGGCTTTAGGATTTCTACCTGTTTGTGCCAAAAAAACACTAGGAGTACCGGATGAGGAGTTGGATTTTATCAGCTTTAAGAGTTGATCAATCTGCTCTTTGTTGAAGGGACCTGAATCGGCTTCATTAGCAGTAGGAAAGCCACGATTCTTCTCTCCTCGTTTGCTGCTTTTCCAGTTGACAGGTTTGCCATGGATCTTCCAACACGTTTCGCGTGTATGGCGAGGCTTGTTGCAAAAATCACACCAGACCCGTGGCTTATCATTAAACCTGCGCTGGTAATTTGCAGCCTTGTTGGCCGTAGCATCGCTAATTAAAGCAGAAATTTCAATTGACTCACCAGTACCTTTTTTCTTAAGCATGACGCTCCTTCGGCTCTCTTCCCTTCTGACTTCGGCAAATACTTCGCCAATGGATGGGAGAGGAGGTCTGCCAATAATTCTTCCTCGCACTTCATCGAACTCAATGTTGAGGCCGGCAAGAAACTTGTAAATACGGTTGTCTTCCACAGTTTTCTTGTGGTGGTTGCAGTCGTCAACCGATTTCCATTCGTATGTGTTGAAGATGTCAAGATCCTGCCACAACCTTTTCAACGAATTGAAATATTTGGTGACGGAATCATCTCCTTGACGAATCTCTCCCAACTTCAAAGTCAATTCGAAAACTTGAGATTGATTTCCTAGGTCAGAATACATCTGACTAACATTATCCCACAACTCTTGTGCAGTAGTATAGCACATGTAATTAGAGCTTATATCCTCTTCCATGGAATTGACCAACCATGTCATAACCATGGAGTTTTCAGCGTCCCAACTGTCGAACAACGGATCATTAACAGCAGGAGCCTTCTTGTCACCAGTGATGTAACCGATCTTTCCTTGCCCACGGATATACATCCGGACAGATTGTGACCAGCGGAGAAAATTATCACCATTTAGGCGGATGGTGGTGATTTGGACAGAGTGAGAGTTGGATGTTTTCACCGGAATGGCAGCGGCAGGGGTTGAAGTGGTTTCGGACGTGACTTCCGACATGGCTATGACGGTTTTAGGGCTGCTGTGTTTTTGTTGCTCTGATACCAACTTAGAAAATATGAGGAAGAAGAACTCAGAAAATATGAGGAAGAAGGAATATATTGCTGTTATATTCAAAACTTCTTATCTTGTGAAGAGAAAACTACACTCCTTATATAGGAGAGAACAAGAGCTACTATTTGTGCCACTAAGATCCACTATCACCACTAAGAGATCCACTATCACCACTAAGAGCCACTACCTATCTCCTTACATAAAATATACATCCATTATAGCCACTATCTAGATTACTATATACATCCATTATAGCCACTATCTAGATCACTAACATAGTGTATATAGACATTATCATAACCCACTAACAGCCACTATATGTCCACTAACAATAATAATCAGATTTCCAGCAGGACCTAACTTTGCCAACCACAATCTGAAAGCTTTGCATTGAAGTCCTACAAAAATCAACGATGGAAATTAGCACTGGAGTAATAAAAAGGGTTGGGCTTAGCTTTTTTCAAGTTTAAATGTGAAGTTGAGACAACTTGAGCCTTTTAAACAAATTAATCTATATATATAGTAATGCACAAAGAGGTCAAGTAATAAATTTAATTTAGCTGAAATTACCCCATCAAGCAATATATTAGACGCCTTAAAATTGTGGTAGATGACTTGCTTCTCTGTCGTGTGCAAGAACGCGAGGCCTTGAGCTGCTCCTATAGCTATATTAAGCCTTGTCTCCCATGGAAGTGGTTCTAAACCCTCTGCACCATTCACAACATTGCAACATATATACACAACACTTTGTTATTTTTTGAAAACAATTTTGTTGTTTTTTTAGATCAACACATTTCCATGAATTAATGCATGTGAAATGAAGGGTTTTGGTTTTGGTTGAAGTAAAAGTGTTGCTTACTCTTGAAAAGGTGGCTTTCTAAGCTTCCTTTTTGAATGTATTCATAAAATAGGAGGAATTGATCATCTTCCCAGCAGTAACCCAATAGCTTTACTAGATTTGGATGACTAAATTTTCCCAAGAAGTTCACCTCTGATTGCACTTGCAAAAATTTAAAACAATCAAAATTAATTTAATGAGTGAGAAAATGCATATTGGATAGATTTGATTATTCTCACATAGATATATAGAGAATAGCTTTGGCAACGAAGGTGGTCTATATGTTGATGCAATCATTAAATTGGACATGAAATTAAGGATTGAGGAAATCATTTGTTGGATATCTATATATAATCTGATCAACTTTATAAATTTATTCAGTTCCAAAATTCTTAACTAATTTGATTTATTCTTAATTTAAAAATCAATGATAGGTCCTAATTATATACTCGTCCTTTTTGTTTTGGTTTGCCATCACTCAAAATATTTGTTCATGTACTATTTTAGTCATGTTTATAGATTTTTATAAGAATTAATGATTACTTTGCCCCTAGTTCTATTAAAGTTGCACTTCGATACTTGTAAAATTAAAAATTATACTTTTTTATCCTTAGTTTTGTGAAAATTGTACTTTGTTTCTTATAATTTATAAAATTTACACTTTGCACAATTTATTTTTAGAACTTTTAATAAAATATATAGTGAAAACTAAGAGCAAAACTACTTTTTTTTTTTCCCCAATAAATAGAACAGTAATGACAAATATAAAAAAATATTTATATTATCAGACAGACCAGTAGTCCATAATAATTAGAAAGTCAAAAAAACTTGACAACTAATAAACCAACTCAAGTTCAACAACCACTACTAATTACATGCAACCCTATAATGAAGGAGAAATAAAATACTACAAAAGGTATCAAACTTCTTTCCATAGAGGTTAAACTCGCAATCTCACACCACTAATATCCAGGAAGTGTTTTCAGAAGTTCGTAGAGAGGAGAGTCGAAAGAAGATCATGATGGGTTCTCAAGAATCTATGACAAAACTTGAGAGCTCAGCCTTTGTAGTTAAGGAAATCCATACAACAACAATGACAACAGACCAAAGAAAGGACGGCCATGGTGTGATCATTGCCGACGTCCTGGTCACACCAAGGACACCTGCTGGAAAATCCATGGCAAACCTGCAGATTCGAAGCCTTCCCGGTTTGCCAATGACAAAGAAGGACGGGGCAATCTCGTCTCGGTGGATGAAAAACCATTAACCGAACCCATTTCCTTTAGCAAGGAACAACTAGAAGTATTACAGAAACTGTTCAGCCAATCATTGCCTACCCCTGCCCCCATTGTGGTTGGTACCGATTCCTTAGCACACAAAGGTAATTTCTTAAGAGCTTTCAATGTTAAAAAGGAGAAACTAAGTCCATGGATTATAGACTCAGGAGCATCAGATCATACGACTGGAGAGGAGAAGCTTTTTTTTACTTATAGTCCATGTTATAAAAATTTACTTGTCAGGATAGCCGATGGTTCACTCTCAAAGGTGGCTGGTACAGGTTCTATTAGAGTTTTAGAAAACATCACACTTGACCCAGTTCTTCTTGTGCCAAATTTAAATTGCAATTTATTGTCCATTACTAAACTCATTCGGGATCTCAATTGTGTTACTAAATTTGGCTCAAATCTGTGTGAATTTTAGGTCTTGGACTCGGGGAAGATGATTGGCAGTGCTAAGATGTGTTCGGGGCTCTATCTTCTCGAGGTTAATGATCCTCCTCAAGGAGCAACTCACTAATCCGATTGTTCAGTGTCCAGCAGTTCTAGTTATTTTTCTATTAGTTGTTCTAATAATGATAGTGCAATTATGTTGTGGCACTATAGGTTAGGTCATCCAAATTTCTTGTATCTTGAGAAGTTGTTTCCTTCACTATTCCATAATAAAAATCCAAATAAGTTTCAGTGTGAGATTTGTCAATTTTCTAAACATGTTTGTAACTCTTATCCCAATCAACCCTACAAAGCATCCCAACCCTTTTCAATGATTCACAGTGATGCATGGGGTCCATCTAGAATCAAGAATGTTACTGGTTCTAGCTGGTTTATTTCCTTTATTGATGATCACACTAGACTTACATGGGTCTTCCTCATGAAAGAAAAATCAGAGGCAAGTCAGATTTTCAAAAACTTCAACACCATGATCCAAACACAATTCCAAGCAAAAATCAAGATTCTGAAAACTGACAATGCCAAAGAATATTTCAAATCCATCTTTAATGATTATCTCTTGAGTCACGGTATAGTTCACCAAAGTTCCTGTGTGAACACTCCTCAGCAAAATGGAATTGCCGAAAGAAAAAACAGGCATCTTTTAGATGTTGCACGCTCTCTTATGTTTTCTACCCATGTACCAAAATTTTTCTGGGGTTAAGCCATCCTCACTGCGGCATATCTCATAAACAGGATGCCATATCGTATTCTCAACTTCCAAACTCCCTGTCAAATCCTACTTCAATCCTTTCTCAATACTCATCTCATCTCCACTATCCCTTTTAAAGTTTTCGGGTGCTCAGCTTTTGTTCATGTCCATCAACAACACAGGGATAAACTTGATCCTATAGCCCTTAAGTGTATTTTTCTTGGGTACTCTCCAACTCAAAAGGGATATAAGTGCTACTCACCGGTCACTAAACAGTACTATCACTCCATGGATGTTACCTTTTTTGAGTACCAGCCTTATTATCCCAAATTTGATATTCAGGGGGAGCCTAATTTTACCCAGGAATACCAGCTTTGGGATATTGAAGATTCATCTCACCTTTCTTCTAATTCTGACCAATTTCGCCTATCACTGAATCTTGAATCCATTCCTCTTCAACATCTCTTCCTAGAATCTCTTTCTCAAGATCAAACCAACAATCCGCCTGTTCCTACTAACCCACCTCAAAATTTGGACACTATTCAATCAACAAAGAATGATGAGTTGATTACTTACTCACGGAGCAGAAGGAACCAAAAGGAGATGGAACAACAAGCATCTTTTAAGCAAGCCCAAGAATCTGATCCAAGTCCTAGATCAAGTGAAGATCCATCAGGTAACTCTAATCTCGAGACTTCACATAGTGAGTTAATTAATGATGATAGTGATATTCCTATTGCTGTGAGAAAAGGTGTAAGATCATGCACAAAACACCCTATATACACATTTGTGTCATATGAAGGACTGTCACCGAAGTTCAAATCATTTGTTGCCAACCTCGACAACATCCAGGTTCCTAATAACATACAAGAAGCCCTCGGCTCACCTGTGTGGAAATCAGCCGTGTATGAAGAAATACATGCACTTGAAAAGAATGGAACCTGGGAAATCTCAGAATTACCAACTGGAAAATGTCCAATAGGCTGGAAATGGATATTCACAATCAAATATAATGAAGATGGGAGTATTAATCGATTCAAGGCACAGCTGGTTGCAAAAGGATTCACCCAATCATATGGAATCGACTATGAGGAGACATTTGCCCCTGTAGCCAAGTTAAACACAGTTCGGGTTCTGCTATCTTTGGCTGCAAATCTTGATTGGCCTTTTCATCAACTAGACGTCAAGAATGCCTTCCTAAATGGAGACCTAGTTGAAGAAGTTTACATGGAAATTCCTCTAGGATTTGAGACACAAACTACACGCAACAAAGTTTGTAAACTTAGAAGATCTCTATATGGGCTTAAGCAATCTCCAAGAGCTGGTTTGAGAGATTCACAAAGGTAGTTAAGAGGCATGGCTATTCTCAATGTCAGACGGATCATACTCTATTTGTTAAATACTCTCCTGCAGGAAAACTTGCTGTCCTCATTGTATACGTGGATGACATAATTCTAACAGGAGATTATGAGGAGGAAATCTGCACTATCAAAAGTTTTGTAGCTACAGAATTTGAAATCAAGGACCTTGGAAATCTCAAATACTTCCTAGGCATGGAAATCGCAAGGTCAAGAAAGGGAATCTCTGTCTCCCGAAGAAAATATGTCCTGGATCTCTTAAAAGAGACTGGAATGCTCGGATGTGAGTCGGCAGATACTCCTATGGATTCAACAACCAAACTAGGAACTAAGGAAAATTGTGCACCAGTGGATAAAGGCAGATATCAAAGACTAGTCGGTAAACTTATATACCTGTCTCACACCCGACCAGATATTGGTTTTTCTGTTAGCATGGTAAGTCAATTTATGAATAATCCAAATGAAGAACACGTGGAGGCAATGTATAGAATCCTAAGATACCTGAAACTAACACCGGGTAAAGGATTATTTTTTGAGAAGAATCAAAGAAGAGATATTGAAGTATTCAGTGATGCAGATTGGGCAAGATCAGTACAAGACCGAAGTTCTACTTCAGGGTACTACACATATGTGTGGGGTAACCTTGTTACATGGCGAAGTAAGAAGCAATTGGTGGTGTCAAGGAGCAGTGCAAAAGCTGAATTCAGGGCAATGGCACATGGCATTTGTGAGGGAATATGGTTACGAAGGTTGCTAAAGGAATTAAAAATTTCGTATGAAGAAGCTATGAAAATGTTCTGTGATAATCAGTCAGCAATCAACATTGCCAAGAACCCAGTACATCATGATAGAACAAAACACGTGGAGATTGATCGACATTTCATAAAGGAGAAGATAGAAGAAGGGACAATCAAGATGCTGTACGTGAACACATGTCTTCAAACAGCTGACATTCTTACCAAGGCCCTATTGAGAAAGACGTTTGATGATCTGAGTTCCAAGATGGGGTTAATAAATATTTACCGCCTAGCTTGAGGGGGAGTGTAGAATTATTGGAAGATTCAATTAGTTTGATGATCTGTCAGCATTGTTAGTAGGTAAGATTGAGGAAATCTACAGCTAACAGATCATGATTTGGTTCCACGATTTTAGGGGATTCTGGTAGTCTGTTACCAAATCTGTAGATAGAAGTTTCTTGTTTTATTGCTTTCTGTTTTAGATAGGTTTGATTCTATTCTAGGTAAGTTGTAAATATCCCTATAAATTAGATGAGTATTATCATCTATAAAAAGGGAATGTAATCCTTTATTTGTGATAGTGGAATATTAAGTTTCTCTTTCACAGTGACACTTTGTAATAGGGATTTCGGGATGGATAGGAGTTGGATGCAACTTCATAATAGAAGGTTACATCAGTGCATTGATGGGGTAAAAGAATTTATCATGTTTGGTAGTGATCATATGAAATCAGGGACTAGTAAGATTTGGTGTCCCATGAGGAACTTGAAGTTCATTGATGCAGATTGATTTATTCTGTTTTTTCTTGTTTGATGTCACTAGAAAGTGTGCATATTGCATTGCTTATCTATTTAATAACTTTTTAATTTATATTGACAGGGTTATTGTATGAAATGCTTAGATCAATGAAAACTGGGGGCTCAAAATCAACGTGGAAGGTATCAGCAACTTGTTCTAAAATGTCATTTGCAATTTGAAGACTATTGTTTTGCTGATTATTTTAAATGTTTTGGGGATATCTTCCATGCCGACTACTTTACTTTTTGAATCATAGAATTGTTATTTCTAGTCATAGTACCTGCAAATTGCTTCCAAATCAATACCATTTAGTTTTCTTTTGTGCTTTGTCAACTGTTGCATGAGGTTTCATAATATAAGCATTGGACTATCTACTTCTATTGTTTCTGTTCTGCATTCAAGTTTCCAACGGGGCCGCGAATAATTTTTTTTTCCTTTTCCCCCTCCCCCCAGTTGTAGTAACCCATGTGCAGAATAAAGAATTGGTACTCTTCTTAGTTGATGCTGTGACTTTTTTCCCTGCTGCTCTATGACTTTTTTCCCATTTGGCGATGTTTGCTGCATGACCATTAGTATACTTGATTGATTTCAAAAAATCACAATAGCCTCATCTTTCTTTTGTGGATAATGTGTACACATCTGGAGGGTTCACAAATGACCCATCTCCATGCCTCCGTAGGTGTAACCCCTTCCGGATTTGTAAATTTTCCAAATCAATTCGTGCTTTTTCTGTGTCCTTGTTCTTCCCATCCACATTTAATAATGTCCCCACCAAATTGTTACATATGTTCTTCTCTATGTGCATGACATCAAAGTTGTGTCGAAGCTTGAGCGTCTTCCAGTAAGGCAACTCAAACATAATGCTTCTCTTTGTCTAATTCAACACTGGATTTTCATTCCTTTGTCTTTTCCTATTATTTGGATGTTTTCCAAAAGGCTTGTATGTCCCTGTCTCAATTTGCACTAATATTTGCTCCCCTAATAACTCCAAAGGTCTGCACCTGAACTCATTTTGTCTGTTAAACAACTTGCTTCTTCGCCATCTGTGGTTGTCGAGCAAGTTACGACGAGCACCCATGTACCTTATCTTACTTGTTAACCTTTGTGATGGTGTGTCCTCATTACAAATGGGACAAGCCAAATGACCTTTGGTAGTCCGCCCTGACATGTTACCATATGCAGGGAAGTCGTTGATGGTCCACATCACTGCAGCATGCATTCTAAAAGATTGTTCGTTTTTTTACATCATAAGTTTGCACCCCATTCCCCCATAAATCCTTCAACTCATCAATTAATGGCCATAAGTAAATATCAATATCTCTTCCAGGTGCCGATTGTCCAGGAATAAGCAATGACATCATGGAAAAAGGCTTTTTCATACACTTCCACGGTGGGAGATTGTAAGGCATTAGTATAATGGGCCACATACTGTACGATGTGCTCATATTTCCAAATGGATTGAAACTATCGGTGGCGAGCCCTAGCCTTACATTCCGTGGATCCATGGCGAACATAGGATGTTGCTGATCAAAGTCTTTCCATGCCTCACCATCAGCTGGATGCCTCAATATTCCATCATCCACACGTTTCTCCTTGTGCCATCTCATATCTGTAGCGGTTTTATTGGACATATACAATCTCTTCAATCTCAGTGTCAATGAAAAGTACCTCAATATCTTATGAGGGATTTTCTTACCCTTCCCATCGTCTAACTTGTATCTAGGCTCTTTACACTCGGGGCAATTATTAAGATTTGCATTATCCTTCCAAAATAGTGCACAGTCATACCTACACGCAAGAATTGGAACGTAGCCCAAACCCAAATCACGCAAGAATTTTTTGGCGGCATATATGGTCCATAGAACAGTCTCATCACACTTGGGTAGGGTGGCTTTGAAAACTTTCATAACCATATCAAACGAGTTGTTGCTCCACTTGTTATAGGCCTTAATATGAAGCATCTTAATAACAAACGACAACATAGTAAACCTTGTGCAGTCTGGGTACAATTTACGTTGACCATCTTTAAGTAATTTATCAAAGTTCCGCCCATCCACACTCTCCAAACTAGCAGGTAATTCGCCCTCATCATCCATTGCGAAAGCCCTACAGACCTCTTCCAACATAGTAGGCAAATCATCCTCGTCATCCTGATCTTCCCCTCCAATTTGACTATGTATGTCATGGTGACCGTCATTCGGTATGGTAGGTTGAGCCATGGGGACTAGTTCCCCATGGTGCACCCAACTCTTGTAAGAAAGAGATATCCCTCTTTGAAATCAAATGAATCCTGACAACATGGTTTGTATGTATTTTGTCGTTCAAGCAATCGATACATGGACACCGAATCTTATCCTTCAGGCCTACATTTCTCATCGCAAATTCTATAAATGAATTAACCCCTTCTTGATACTCCCTATTGCTTAATCTATTTTTTATTGTCATCCAACTCTTGTCAATTTGGGCCATCTGAAAGGTTAAAGACAACCATAAAATCAATTCATCAACAAAATATTAGAGAAAGTGTTACAAACTACAAAATATTAGGCTGAGATTATAATGTTAATGTTTGTAGGTGACAACCACTTGTTTTTTGGTGGTTTTCTAGACTGATTTTATGGCCCTAGAAAAAAAGGCAAGAAAAAGGTTTCATTTTCATATCCCTTATCTTTGTATCTATATGCATCTCATGAAAGTTCCACATATACAGTTTGACCTATAACCAAGGTTTTGAAAAGCGATTGTGGTTGCCGCAACGGTGGCGGTGGCACGGTTGCGGTTGCGGTTGCGGTTGCGGTTGCGGGGTGTAAATGCCGCAGTGTAACGGTTGCGGTTACCGGAACTGTGAATTTTTTTATTTTTCGCACAATTTGCAAAAAAAACTTATCGATACGCATATTTTTTTTTCCAGAATCATATTTATTGGGTTTTAAAATAAACTTTGATAAATTTTTGATAATTT
Source organism: Camellia granthamiana (assembly GCA_036172215.1). Lineage (NCBI taxonomy): Eukaryota > Viridiplantae > Streptophyta > Magnoliopsida > Ericales > Theaceae > Camellia > Camellia granthamiana. The sequence goes on from CM069910.1 coordinate 135,500,990, forward strand.
TTAAGTATGATCCAATGTATTTCATATTTTTAAATCATTAGAAAATGATTTTTTTTACATTTTATTTCAATAATTAATGACTTTATATGTCATAAATCCATATTACACTTGTGGCAAAAATTTATTTTATTGGACTTAGATGTATAAAATTATTTTTAATTATTATACTTGTGGATATGTACATTTTAACTCAAATAGTTTTAAAAAAGTATACGTCCTTAATGGAAGAACTTGACAAAGTACATAACATCATAGCACAAATCACAAATAACAGAGAGTACATTTTACATAATGTTACTACAAAAATTACATAATGTCACCACCAAAATGAGTGACGTGGTGCATTTTGGGATTCAGATTCTTGAGCTTGATTGTTGCTGCTACCTTCACTCCACCAAAATGAGTGACGTGGTGCATCTTGGGAATCAGATTGTTGAGCTTGATTTCTACTACCTTCACCCTATCCAGTAGGAAATATATAAGTAAATGTGCTCATCATGTCATCCCTTTCTGTTTCGTGCATTGGGAGAGAAAATGGATACCTTGGCTGAAAAGGATCAACATACTCTTCTTGGGCTTGTAGATAATTTAGCAAATCGTATCCTAGAGGACCATGTTGTTGAGAGGGCCAAGGGTAATTTTGTTGAGGTGGGTAAGGATAGCTCTGGCTATCACTGCTATATGAATCAAGCTGTTGTTCTCTGCTTATTATTCTTCTTTCATCCCTACGTGTATCATTACCACGAAACCTCCTAGGTAGTTGGGCTAAAGGTGCAACAGGTTCTCCAATATCATAATGTTCCCCAACATCACATAATCCAAATCCTCTAATAAAATCTTCACTTCTTGCACCAAAACTAGTACCATCACCACCATTGTTGCCGCCACCACCACCACCACCACTGTCACCGTGAGAAGTGCCTTCACCATCACCATCATCACCTCCTCCATCAGATGGTGTTAAACCATCACTATTATTACTTTGAGTTGGAGTAGGAGTTGAGCTTTGAGAAGTGCGTCCAGCTTGATATCTATGGGTGCCACTACCATCGTTTCCATTGCTGTCGTCGCCACCACCACCATCATCATTTGAGACCAAATCTAGTCATTCAGAATTATCGATACCATCTAGTAAAGGATTTTTCCTTTCTTCTATCCATGGACTTATTGGATCATCTTCTTCAAATATGTAATCCAAGTTAATAGGATTAAAACTCCTATCAATCTCTTCTTGGCTGCTTCTTTTAACGTGTCTCAATTTTAATCTCATGTTGTAGGTGATGAAGACTAATCTTTGGATTTTCTTATATTTCAATATATTCCTCGTCCTCGTATGGATGAGACTAAAAGTACTCCAATTACGTTTACAGTGAGATGATATGGTGGTTTGACTTAATACTTTCACAGCTATTTTTTGAAGTTCAAGAGCACAACTACCATGAATAATCCACCGCTCAGCTGTACAAAAGTACATTACATTAGACATAAGTCAAAATATGATAGAAAATTATTTAAGTATTCATATATTGTAAATTTGTAATTTTGAAAATAAAATCTGGATTTGATTGTTTCCATGCTCTTTATGCTAAAGGAGTGCCAAAATTTTCTTGTTTATCTCGAAACGGTAACAACTACAATTTGGACAATCATTATAAGTAACATTTGCAAAAGTAGATTATTACTATTAAAATTTAAATAATTGGTACGTACTTGATTTGTTGCTTTCACTTGAGCATCCATATTAGGCTCCAATCTGGTAATTACTTTTTTAAGTCCATCAATCACTTCTCTTATTATTTTATTGGATGAGGTAACACCATATTGGAATTAAGGATTTAAAAAATATCCTTCAAAAATAAAAGGACAATTAATAATTGTAAGTAAATATACATTTTATAATTGAAATCGTAACACTTATCAGCCGCATGCAAATCTTGAGGCAATTGAAAAGACCATCGAGTATCAATAATTTTCCAATACTCGGTGTAGTAGCTACAACCTCTTTTAATTGTCAACTTTGCTCTATCTATAACTTCATATATGAGACCCATTGTTGGCTTCTCATCCTCATCAACCAACCTCAATACTCTGACTAGTGGCTTATGAACTTTACAAAGTTCTGTTGCTTTCTGCCAAAACTCCTTTTCCAAAATAATTTTTTCCACCTTCTAAGACTGCCCAGTCTTTGCCTTCCCCCATTCAGAATTCTTCCACTCATCACTATTAAACATAGCTCTCAATTGTTGTTTATATCTAACAATACTCTCAATGGCAATAAAATTTGTAGCAAATCGAGTGATGGCAAGTCGAATTAATTCTCTATTTCCAGTGAATTTTCTCATTAAATCCAACACCCATCCACTATTATAAATGAAATTGGTGATGGTTTTACCATTTTCAATCACCTTTGCTACACTGTTCTTATTGACTATGTCTTTTAGCATGAGATTGATACAATGTGCCGAACAAGTTATCCAATATAAATGTTTTCTGTTTCTCATTAACATTTTGTCGGTAGCTTTTAGTGCAGGTTTATTATCAGTCACCACTTGAACAACGTATTACTCTCCAATTTCATCAACAACTTTATCTAACAACCCAAAATAATATTCAGTAGTCCAACTAATAATATTAGAGGCATCAATTGATTTGTGAAATATAGTACCTCTATTTCAGTACACTAAGAAGTTGATGATGTGTTGCCGAGTTAGGCTGCTCTAACCATCACACATGATGGATACACCTCTTTCTGCCCAAATTCCCTTGAATGATCCTATCCATTCTGTCATTTCATCATGCTCCATGTTCAAATATACTTCAGAAACTTCATAACCACTAGGACCCCTTTACTCTTGGCCCTACTTTAGCAGCAACATCAAGCATGGGTTGTGTATACTCTGAATCAACTGCATTGAATGGAATATGATTATAGAGTATAAACTTGGACACTGCCCGTCCCAATCTCTCCCTTAACTTTTGTAAATTCATTGTAGAGATTTTTCGTTGCTTTCCACTCTTACGCTTTTGGAGTTCTACATCCATTGCTCTCAACCTTGGTTCAGGAGCGTTGGGCTTAATCCAATTACGTCCACTTCCACCAGTTTCACGCACGGATTGTGATCGACGAAAAACATTAGCAATACCTGACCCTTTTGGCATTCTTTAACCACTATCCCCTGCACCAGAACTACCACCTGCATCATATTGTGATCCATGACTTGCAATACCTCGTCTAAATTGTTGCCTTTCCTCCCATTGTTGTTGTGAACGAATACTTGCTTGTCTAGCCCTAGTCATCTCTAGATCAGAGTCAGAGTCATCATTTCGAAGATCTACAAAATCTCCTCCTTCATTCTCATCATAGAGATCATCTCCCCTAATATATGCTTCCAATTGAGTTTTTCTCTTTTGTTTGTCTGCTTTACCCATTTTCTTATCTTGTAAATGTTTCATCTTTTCTTGCATCACGTCTCTACTAACACTAGGACAAGAATGCACTTGCCCCGTTTAATGTGCTAAGTGTTGTTTGAAACGCGTAATCCCACTTGTAATGAGATGTCCACAAAATTTGCAAATAATACAATGCCTAGTGCCTTCAACTGGGGTTCCGAATTTTCAACCAATATCATCACTTGGGAGTTCATCATTGGCACCCTTTTGTCGTGGCATTTTTGAATTTGAATTCTGCACTATTGATACATTTTTTAATTTATTTTAAATGTTTACAAAATTATTTTTCTACAAAATTTGAACTAACTAAATAAACAATATTTACATTTATTAAATGAAATGATTGTAAAAAAAATGTAACCACTACGTATACATTTAAATTTTACATGCTAATGTAATCATATAAAAATTTAAAATAAATTATAATTAAAAAAATTGTCATAAAAAAAAAAATTGTTGTCACAACGCATTACAATAACAAAATAAAAAATATTTATAATTAAATATTAAATGAAATAATTATAAAAAAAATTCAACCACTATTTCTACATTTGGATTTTACATGCTAATGTAATTAGAAATAAAGACATTTTCCATGGCATTGTTTGAGCTACTTTTTTTTGTTTTTTTGTATTTTTTTATTTTATATAAAAGACTTTTTAAAAAAAAAAAAAAATTGTGCCATCAAAATTGTTGTCACAACACACTACAATAACAAAATAAAAAAATATTTAAAATTAAATACTAAATAAAATAGTTAACAAAAAATGCAACCACTACTTATACATTTCAATTTTACATGCTAATGTAATCATATAAAAATTAAAAAATAAATTATAAAGAAATTTTTTTTAGGTGTTGATTTTTTTTTAAAAAAAAATTGTGCCATAAAAATTGTTGTCACAACACATTACAATGACAAAATAAAAAAATATTTATAATTAAATATTAAATGAAATAATTATAAAAAAAATTCAACCACTATTTATACATTTGGATTTTACATACTATTGTAATCAGGATTATAGACATTTTTCATGACATTGTTTGACCTATTGTTTTTTTTTAAAATATTTTTTTATTTTTATAGAAAAGACATTTATTTTAAATAAAATTGTGTCATCAAAATTGTTGTGACAACACATTACAATAACAAAATAAAAACATATTCAAAATTAAATACTAAATAAAATAGTTATAAAAAATGCAACCACGATTTATACATTTTGATTTTACATGCCAATGTAATCATATAAAAATTAAAAAATAAATTATAAAGAACTTTTTTTGAGGTATTGATTTTTTTAAAAAAAAGATATTTTTAAAATAAAATTGAGCCTTTAACATTGTTGTCACAATACATTACAATAACAAAATAAAAAATATTTATAATTAAATATTAAATGAAATTATTATAAAAAAATACAACTACTATTTATACATTTGGAGTTTACATGCTAATGTAATCAGATAAAAATTTAAAAATAAATTATAAAGAATTTTTTTTGAGGTATTGATTTTTTTTTTTAAAAATATATTTTTAAAATAAAATTGTGCCTTTAACATTGTTGTCACAACACATTACAATAACAAAATAAAAAATATTTATAATTAAATATTAAATGAAATTATTAAAAAAAAAATGTAATCACTATTTATACATTTGGAGTTTACATGCTAATGCAATCAGATAAAAATTAAAATATAAATTATAAAGAATTTTTTTTTGAGGTATTGATTTTTTTTTTCTTTGAAAAAGATTTTTTTTAAAAAATAAAAAATAAAAAATTGTGCCTTCAACATTATTCAACATTGTTGTCACAACACATTACAATAACAAAATAAAAAATATTTATAATTAAATATTAAATGAAATAATTATAAAAAAAATGCAATCACTATTTATACATTTGGAGTTTACATGCTATGTAATCATATAAAAATTAAAAAATAAATTATGAAGAAAAAAATTCATACATAGTTGTTTTTTGAGCTTCAATCACTTGAATATTTGTTATCTTTTTGAATAACTTGCAAGAAAAAAAAAAAATTCAATGAAAACTAATATATATATAAAATGTATTAATATAATTATAGGTGTTATGATTTTTAGATATTATAAAAAAAAAATCAATCACTGATTATTATATATAAAATGCTAAAAATAAGTGCATAGCTCTCTCTCTCTTTCTCTCTCTCTCTCTCTCTATATATATATATTTAAATTAAAATTGCTAAATATATCACCATATTTTTTTTAGGCTTTATACCAGCCGAAAATTATTGTTCAAAAAACAAAAAAAAAAGAAAAAAAAAATACAAAAACAAAAACAAAATCAAAATGCCAGTTGGAGATCACCATGAAAAACAATTGATTATATATGTTCCTAAGGTCTGAAGCTATAGTCGGAGAGGCAGCCAAGCCAACAAATAAAAAAAAAAAGAAAAAAAAAAGGCAAGAGATAATGTTCTTTGTCTTCAACTTCAACACAGAGTCACTTACAGGTTTGTTCTTCATCTTCAACACAGAGACAGCCTTGAAGACTTCAACACAGGTTTATCTCTTCCCTCTTCTCTCTTCTCTCTCTCTCTCTCTATCTCTCACTCATCCGTATTTCCTCTTCTCTCTATCATCATCTTCCCATGAACCACTCTTTTTTATTTTTTTATCAGAAACTAGATGGTTGAAAATTTGTAAATCTGAAGATTTGAATCAATTGCAATTTTCAGATCTGAAGATCTGAAAATTTGTGGATGTATTCTAAAAAGAGGAAAATTTGTGGATGTATTCTCACCTCAAAGTTTTTCACGGGCTGAAAAGAGGAGAGACAAAATCTGTTCAACTTCAATCATAATAAAGGTATGTACAACAACATCCATAGTTTTTCAGCCTTTTCTTTTGCTTTTTTTTTTTTTGAAAAGAATAAGCTAAAGAAAGAGTTTAACGGTGCGTAACGGGCGTTATGGCCGTTACGGCACTATTATGGCCGCTACGACTGCCGTAACGACCGATACACTTATGAATCTCAATCACACTGCAAAAGCGGGGATAACGCATGGTGCCTACTGCTGCAACCGTTACGTAACACCGCATTTTGAAACCTTGCCTATAACAAAACATATATAATATGCAAAAAGACTCAGAAAGTTGTACACTCATAGCTCCTTCATGCGTATATGAAGAGACCCACCTTTGTTTCTAAGAAAGTGTTTAGAGTCTTCACACATTTTGGGTTTAGAAATTAAGGGTTAAAATAATTGTATAGCATGCAAAACCTTTTCATGAGAAGCATTAAGGACTCATACATTGCTGCATCTTACATTGAGGTTGGTTTGACACTTTTTTTAAAATTTTTATAATATGTTCTATGTCAACATTATATTTATTTGATAGTTTCCTGGGTTGTGTTCAATTGGATTGAATTGTACATTGATGTAATGGTTCTTAAGGGTTAAACCATCATCTATCCTCAATAAGTATCCTTATTGAAGGTTTAGCAAGTATATCTAACAATTTTGAAGATGGTCCTGCCCTCATTCTGGTTGCTGGTATACATCATTATCATGAATGGACCAGATGATTGGAGCAGTGAGTTGAGTGTGGTGTGTTACCTATAATCAGGATGACAGTATGTGAGCTACTATAAAATCTTTCCTAACAGTTTGCTATGCAGGTTGTCATTCTGGCCTTTCTTAGGGATGGTTGGTTGAGTGTGTTGTGAGCGTGTAGTCAGGTGTTGGGCAGTAATGAGCTTGTGGGTTGAGTGATGTGAAATTTTGTAAGAGTGTTCCTAACTATTTTCTTGCAAGGTCAAATATGTGCTAGCACATTAGTAGGGAATTCTTTGGTGAGAGCCTTGTGATGAGAGGATATATATTTGGTTTGATTTATATATAGTTTCTATAACATGTTCATTTGATGAGTGATTATGCTATGGAATTTGAGTTTGTTAGTACATATATCAGTGAGGTTTGCCTCAGGTTATTGATCCTATTCTCAATTTTTTTGACTCTGTTTCTCTGTTCTTCTACCCACTGTTTGGTTTGTCAGGTTGTATTGATGTCTCCACTAGAATTGAGGACAGCATCAGGTGGCTTTGGTTGGAGCTGTGCTCAAATTCAAGCATGCTGACTTGCTTTGAGGGCAACATCATTTGCATCCAATTTGCTGTTTGCCAGGAGGAAGAGACAACAATATCCATGTCTTTTGACTTTGGATAGCCTGAAATTCCTCAGTCATGGCTGCAGTCCAAGCTGGAGTGTTAATGGCATTGGAGAAACTATGAGGCTCAACAGGATCAGGAGCAGTAGAGACCAACAGTCACTGATGAGAGACTGATGCTTTAGGTCTGGTGACATGAGTAGTACCAGCAGAATCAACATACCAATTTGTAGGATGAGAAACAGACTAAGAAGCTATATAGGTAGTCTAGGATGGAGAGGATGACTGTGTAGAAGAATTGTAGGAAGCATCCATACAAAACCAACATCAAGAGCTGTATGGTTAGGCTTGCCACAGATCTGACAAAATAGAAACAAACCAGAGGAAGAAGATGAAGATTGAGATTTTCGGCCTGAGTTAGAGAATTGGATTTCCTCGAAATCGACCTCCTATTGAGGTATTATCTCCTCTACGAAACTAATAATGATTCCCTCGAGAGTTTGTAAATGATTGATTTTGAAACCGAGACTGAGTGTGAAATATTATAATGGAGTAAGCAACACTGAGATCAGAATTAGAAGACTTAGTGTTTGAAGCAACATGCAAAGCCTCATAACAGAGTAAAATTATGCAGGAACTGTGGTCTTAAGTGACTGAAATTCTGCAGGAAGTCCATTCAAGGTTATGACAACCAGATTTGCTTCATCAATTGGATTTCCAGATAGAGATAAATGATCATATATTTTTTTTTTGATCTGGAGCAAATATGCATCCATTGGTGATCTGGATTAGCCACAGTTTTTCCAGAAGAATCAAGAATAGTTGCAAATGGGGGAACAACAGATCCATCAACACATTTAGAGAAGATTCGTGGCTTTGAGTATATTCTGGATCGGCGCATCCATACAATGTAATTCCTAATTGGTTGGAGAGACATTTTGATGAAGAGAATATTAAATTGACAATTTATGAGTTTGAAAGGAATAAGTTTCCAAAGCTTGATGCCTTTTTTAATGGTCATTGGTTGCATAGAACATTCAGTTAAGATTCACAAAGTTTAGATTGAAGACTCTAATACTAGAAATTGGGATATAAACATAGACTGATTAATGATTTAAATACCATCTATGACATTATTGATTAAGAAATTATAACAAAATTAATCAACTCATACCAACTGCTTTTTGGCTTTCCAATAACCTAATCAGAACTCATAATTAAAAATTTACCTACAATCTGTAATACATCTACTCCTCCATCAGCTAGTAAACACGCTATCAAGATTTGAGGACCATCTTAAATACAATCAGTATCTTGTTCCTATGTATAAACAACATCCATCGAAACGAAAGTATTCATTGCCATTTTATTGGAATATTTACTTTTGACAAAACTAACAACCATGAAAATAAAGCTTGCACTCTTGTTTCTTGCTATCAAAAAACTTGTTGAACATATTCTACCACTAATAAAGTAATAAAGCAAACCCTGCAAGAGGTATATTAAAATAGCAAAGTGTTCTTTTCATTAGGCTTCATAAGAACAAAATCACAAAGAGGTTTACTGAATAATAAGATCAGCTAGCCCTCAACACATATTATTAGTGGTTTGTGATAAGTATTAATACTCTTTATTATGTCACATTTAGTAGAGAAATGTTCATATATGTTCAAAATGAAAAGCCACACAAGTAGTGCTATCAAATATAGTTCAAACCAAGCTAAAATTGCATATAAATTGTTGGACTATAAAAGAGCGGCATCAGTATGACAAATATCTAACTAAAGGTACAAAAAAGAAAATGGAAAAATAATACCACTAAAATGAGGAAATATAAACTTTGTATTGAATTTTGATATCAACTCAAGTAAATATATGGTGTTCATATACACTTATGATTTCATCTCACAAGCAACCAACAAATGACTGGCAAAAAGGGAAAGAGGAGCCATGCATTAATTACCATGAACTAAAAATGGTGAAGTAATACTTCAATCTTCTTAAAGAGATGGCAAAAATATCTTCTATTGTTTGTGCTACAAGCCTACAATTCTTCGTAATGTATTAATTTTCATAAATCTCTCTCTCTCTCTCTCTCTCCCCCCTCTCTGGTTTTAGTGAATCATATTATCCACCTTGTACAGTCTAGCTTCAGCAATCCACAACACTTGATTTTCACAGGAAACGAGGAAATAACAGCAAAAAAAGCAATAATCCAAGATGAAAAACTATTATCAGAATCTATTTTATTAAAATTATTAAAAACTAGTTTGGGGAAAATAAATACTAAACATATATTTTTAAATTTTAAAAACTATTTTCGCACTAAAAAAAGAAAACAATATTACAACCTATCCAAGGAATCTCAACGAAACATTCTCCTTTTGAGAACAACATTCAGAACCTAGTTGCATTGTTTACTATCCAATGCTTGAGGTAAGAAATGTCAACCACCATTGTTTACTATCCAATTCTTGTTGAAAGAAAAATTCTTCAAATTACTTCACACAAATCATGAGAAACAATTGATAGTGAACAATTTTCAAAAGTCATAAATTAAAACTTTGTTGCCATTATGAAATTTTAAATTAAAAAGTAAAACCTCATTGGACACGCAAGATTATTTTCTAGGGTTCTGTAAAAGGAGAGTGTGAATAGGAGTTAATAAGTTAGATTTCCTGATATGCTTAATATGTAGATCTTAACTAGGTTAATAAACAAAGATATTAGCTTGAGCAAAACCAGATATATATCTCAAAGATAGACACTATTACTCTAACACCAAATCCAAGGCTACACAAGATCTAAGAAAACAAATGTAGCAAAACCATGGAGCAGTGGCATAGCTAGGAATTTCAATCAGTGGTGTCATTTAACAAGTCATCATTAATGTTATTATTTTGTATTTTTAGTTCTACAAAACCTATTAATAATATTAGCATTCACATGATACTTGTAAATCACATATATAGTTTCAATAATATTGAAAAAAATAATTGAAATCAGTAAATTAAAAAAATCTTAATATTTCAAAAAAAAAAAAAAAAAAAATTTCATAAGAATAAACACTACAATGGTTGTTAGAGAACTATATCGTCGAGACTCGAGGGAGAACAAATTTTTAGAATTATTCGAGGATAAACGCAACATAACTAATTGTTAGAATTATTTGAGACATCCAACATAAAATCAATTGGTTGTGTGTAGAGTAGCCTTTAAATTATATAATTCGAACTTGGGTGATTTAGCGAAGATGTAGATGAATCAAACTTGGGTAGTTTAGAGAAGTGATGTGGGACAAATCTCAAATAAATAGGCAAACAAATCAACAAATAAGGGGTACAAAGACAAACAAAATAGATTGCATTATGACACTATTGGCCATAAATGGAGTAGTTGCTAGATTATATGAACTCAATTTGAGTGGTTTTAAAAAAAATGCTATGGAATAAGTCTCTAACATGAACAAATTATGAATTTATTTATAGAAGATTAAAAATGCAACATAAGGTTTGATTTTTGTTTTTAACTCCGTTGGGGTCAATTTGTAAACTTTCAAAACTTAGTATTTTATTTCTAGATCTATTGGGGTTCAATTTGTTAATACTCAAAACTTTTATATGGAATTTACATATACTCTTTAACAAAATTTTGAAGTTCAGTGGTGTCAACTGACACCACTACCATCAAGATAGCTACGTCCCTGCCATGGAGTGAGACTGAGAAGCCTCTTGAAAACTAGCAAAATGAGGGGTATTGCCCAAAATCTGAGAAATAATCATCAAAGGGAAGCCAATAAATTATTTACTATTGCAATCTTAGAATCAAATTTCAATTCAAACAATCAGAATACATGAGAATACATACACAAACAATGAGCAGCCATACATGCAAATACATACATAATCAATGGATTAGGGCTTTGAAACTAATGAGAGAGAAAGGAAAAAGAGGGAGAAAGGTATCAAACCAGTAAAATCAAACCCATTTACGACATCAAACCCATAAAGCTCTAGAAATCAAACCAGTTTAAGAAATCAACACGAAATTATTTAGTATAAATCATATAAAACACTATAGCAAGAGTTGACAGTTTGGGAAATAGAGGAAGAGAGAGAGAGAGAGAGAGAGAGCGCGACCAAGACAGAGAGGGAGAGAGCGAACCTGTGATTTGCGGCTGTGGCGGTGGTGATGTGCGACGTACAGTGAGTGACAGTGGTGAGGGACTGCGCTGAGATGAGGTGGGGTGAGGTTTGGTGGTGATGTGTAAGAGAGAGGGCTCTGGTGTTTGTATAAACAGAGAAGAGAAGAGAAGAGGGCGAATAATAAAAGTAAATTTCCCTCTTAAAGTTTTAGACCTTTAGCTGGTTGGCAAATAACCAATATATAACGACTAATACTTCTTGTAGCCAAATCTTAAGTAACGGTAACTAAAATATATCGAAATCCTTTGGCAACTAATTTTTTTCTCGTCGGAAAAAATGAGTATACCATGACAAATTTTATTTTTGTCACCAAAACTTAATCACCATGTTTGTTTCTAGTTTTTTGAAAACACTTTTAAAAAAATTATACTTTTTTATTTTTCATATATTTTTATTTTTACTGAATTTTTTAAATATTTTAAACAATTTTCTTTTAATTTTTAGACACCTAACATAAATACACTTAAAAAGTATAATTTTCATAAAAATCTTTAAAAAATTCACTAAATACCAAAAAAAAAAAAACTAAAATTCAGTATATTTTTTGTATTTTCGTGTATTTATTAATTTTTTAAAATATTTTTTCACAAATATTTTACTTTTTAGATACATTTTAGTAAGGTACATCTAAAAAAGTAAAAAAAATGCTTAAAATTTTAAAAATATTCACTAAAAATAAAAAATACACGAAAAATAAAAAATTCAGTTTTCAAAAAACTGAATTTAGAAATTCGAAACTAAACACACTGAATATTTTCTAACAACCAAATCTCAAGGATGTTTAAGCAGTTAGAGCTTTTGACAAAGCTTCAAACACGTTGAAACTATTTTAGTCAGTTAAAGTATAAATACTTAATGGCATATTGAGACTAGAAAAATACTGTCTTTCAATTGGAGATGTGTTTAATAGATGTTTTATTTAATTTCATTATTTTATTATTATTATTTTTAAAAATTTTAATTAAAAAACATAACATATATTTTTGTTGATAATTTATATATTTAATTTTAAAAAAATAAATTTATTTAATTGTGTAAAAAATAAAATAAAAGAAATTTTTATTTAATCTAGCTAAAAATAATTAAAATATTAAAAATATGTTTAATATTACTATTACTTAGTAAATAATTGAAAAAAGATAAAATAGTTTTTTGCTCATTTATCCTTATCCAGTCCGTCCAACCAAACATTAGATTTATTAAAAATAATTACTTCCAGACATTTAATCCCATGAGAAAACAAACACGAGATATAACATCCAATCCAACCAAATAGTTTGAAGGATTCACAGTCCCATAATTTAAGTCTGATCGATTTTAATATCCCTATCCAATTTGTCCAATCAAACACACCCTAATTATTGTGTGTTTTTTTTATTAGTATGTTCAAATAAATAAGCAAATAAGGTATGTGGCATTCATATTTCTTTCTTTGTATTTAGTGGACAATCTTGATATTATGAAATATACACAATTAATTCATGTTTTTATCATTAAACCTCATTATTTTTGATGAAAAATGAAATTATAAAACAGAAGCATTCTCTTTTTCATTATTTTTTTATTTATTTAACCTATAAATCAAACATTTTCTATTTCTCATCCAATTATTTCATTCAAATGTAAGAAATTTGTATAACTATTATTAAATGGGAAAATCTATACCATATGCACCCTGTTACAAATTGGATTAATTTTATCACAAAATTTCGTAATATCAATAACAAAATGTATAATCTTACCACAAATTAGCAAAACAAAAAACGTTGTAACTACGTCACAAACTTTTGTAATATCAACAAAATTTTTTTAGACATTTTGCTACGCTAATTTGTGATGAATTACGCATTTTATTATTAAAATTATATCAATTTGTGATAGAGTGCATATGATATGCACCCTTAAAGGAGTCCACACCATAGACATTCCCTACATAGTATGTACCTTTTTTTTTTATCAAACAAACCAATAGATTAAGAACTTCTAGAAATAACGTCAGATGATATTAAAAAAAAAAAAAAAAAAAAAAAAAAAAAAAAAAAAAACTTAAGAGGGAGGGAGAGCAACCCAGGAAGCAATGAGAGAGTTATTAGCTTGAGCCTTAGCCACCCAATGTGCCACTTGGTTGTTCGCACGCCCAATCCAAACAAAAGAAATCTGGTGTTGATGAGCAATCCAGCAAATATAGAAAATAACCGCTCTAATCTTCCAATGAGGGACCTGCTTAGAAGCGCTTAGCTGAATGATATTATGACTATCACTCTCAATCATCACAGGCCCAAGATTGCATGCATAGACCATGGACAAGTCATATAGACTGCGAAAGCCTCAACTTGAGAAGCCGAAGAAGCTGCCATCATCCTAACATTGCCATCAATAAGCTTACTAGATGAATCTCTAAACACAGCGACAATAGACGCCAATAAGGACCCATGGCAGTGGGTTGCATCACAGTTGATTTTTGCATGTCCTAAGAAGGCAGGAACCTATCCACTAGGATTTGAGGTAAGAGCCAAAAACTATTGATCAATCACAGAGACAAGCCTAGGAAGGTTTCCCAATTCAAACTAGAACTGAGAGAATCTTTGTAGAGTGGTGTAAGGATCAATTGGTATATGGTTGAACACAACTGTATTTCTCGATTACCAAATGAACCAACCCAAAGATGCCACTGTACTTAAGAACTACTAGGCTTCCACCTTAGTCATACCCATACTCAGCTTGTCACTAGTCCACTGAACCACATTTGGAATAGAACCTTTTTCAATTCTGAGGTTAAGAGCACTCCCAAACTAGACCGCTTGTGTCCAAGGACAATAAAAAAGGAGGTGTTTCATAGTTTCAAGCTCGAAGTGGCAAATAGGACATTCAGCTGAGGTGCTACACTTCCGTTTGAACAAGCCCACCTTTGTTGCTAGTAGATTATGACATATTCTCTACCAAAAGTGCAGAATTTTTGGGGGGACATAGAGAGCCCACAGAGTTTTCCACATATCGTTCCTCAAAGCAGTAGATGTAGAGGCTAAATTCGAGGTGGTACTACCATTAAGAGATCTCGCCACCAAATACCCATATTTGACCGAGTAGAGACTTGATTTGTGGGGATGCCATACCAGAGAATCATCTCTTTCTACCGCTGCGATGGGGATAGCTTGGATAGCTTCTACCTCATCCACGGAAATGTTGTCCACTAATGAGCCTAACTTCCAAGACTTGAGAGAAGGATCAAGCCACATATTTGACAGAGCAATCAACTGGTCTAGGAGAGGTGATCTTGAATCCATGGATAGAAGGGATCCAACAGTCCTCCCAAAACTTAACATTTTGACCCGATTGGATTTGCCAACGCAATCCTTGTTGAAGAAGATCTCTGCCTTTGAGAAGACTAGTCAATGCCCACAAGGCATTTGGACCTTTTACAGCTTGCATGGAAGATGAGTGAGGGTAGTAGAGGCCCTTGATCTGTTGGGTTGGGTTTCCTCCTATGCGGAGGATGGCCCAAAATATTTAGTAAAGCCCATGTGAGTTCCAAAGCCCACATGGAGAGGTTGTGTTTTGTTTGAAATGTTTTGGCCCATATATTCTGGCCCATGAGTAGTCTTACAAACCCTTTCTCTGTAACTTAGAGAAAGAGATGCAGCAGCCACCAAAACAGAGAGGAGAGGAGAGGCCAAGGGTTTTGGAGAAATTCTGTCCAACAGTGATCAAGCTATCCGATCAACAACCATCTGTGGTTCGATTGAGCTGAAATTTGGTAGGCGAGTTCACAACTCAAGACTCTAAATTCTGGATGGTGGAGATCAGATTTGGAGGATTCTACTGTTGGTTTTTTGGCCCGTGAACAGTACCCATTTTGGTGAGATCTTTCCTAAACTTTGTATTTTGATCTTTGGTTGCCAAGAAAGCTTATTTGTAAGTTGTTCTTGATTGTTTGCCTCTAGTTCTATCTAGAGAGAACTCTTGTATATCCATTATTTGTTGATAGTGGAGATATTTGATGGACTACGGTCCCGTAGTTTTTCCTTTCCACATCGGGAAGGTTTTCCACGTTAAAAATTGTTGTCGCCTTGTTGTGTCATTGTTCGATCATCATTTTCAGATTATTTTCAGAATATATTGTGCTCTATTAAATTGTTTCCTAATAGGTTCACACAAAGAGGGAGAATAAACTACTTCCGTTATTTTTGTGCCGGATTCGGGTATTTTGAATTGGCCCTTTGTTTTGTTTTCTCCCAACATAGTGGTATCAGAGCTTGGTTCATATTGTTGTGTATTTTGTGTTGAATAATGGAAGCAAATTTGAGTAGAATGGTTACTTTGAATGGTTCTAATTATCACATATGGAAAGAAAAAATGGAAGACCTCCTTTATGTGAAGCAATTTCATCTACCGGTATTTGCTACTGAAAAACCAGAAAATAAATCCAATGAGGAATGGACATTACTACATCGACAAGTGTGTGGGTACATTAGGCAATGGGTGGATGATAATGTTTTGAATCATATTAGTGAAGAGACACATGCACGTACACTGTGGAAGAAACTTGAACAATTATATGCTCGGAAGACTGGAAACAATAAAATGTTTCTAATAAAGCAATTGATGACCTTGAGATACTAAGATGGAACCCCATTGACAGATCACTTGAACACTTTTCAAGAAGTAATTAATCAGTTGGCTGGAATGGATATCAAGTTCGATGATGAGGTACAAGGATTGTGCTTGCTTGGTACATTGCCGGACTCTTGGGAGACATTTAGAATGTCATTATCTAACTCGGCCCCAGATGGTGTAATCAATATGGATCTAGCTAAGAGCAGTATTTTAAATAAAGAGATGAGGAGGAAATCACAGGGATCTTCTTCACAGTCAGAGGTTTTGGTTACAGAAAGAAGGGGGAGAAGTAAGAGCAGAGGTTCGAAGAACAGAGATAGAGGTAGAAGCAAGTCCAACAAGTTTGTTAATGTTGAGTGTTATCATTGTGGCATGAAAGAGCACATCAAGAAACAGTGTAGAAAATTGAAGAGAGAGAACAAAGAGAAAGGGATTGAGCATGATGGAAAGGATAATGATCAAGTTGCCACCGCTACTTCCGAAGACTTTCTCATTGTTTATGATGAAGATGTTATTAACATAGTATGCCATGAGACCAACTGGGTGATTGATAGTGGTGCCTCTATTCATGTTACATCCCGAAAAGATTTCTTTACATCCTACATACCTGGCGACTTTGGTTCGGTAAAGATGGGCAATGATGGTTTGGCCAAAATCAATGGTGTTGGAGACGTGCACTTGGAGATGAATAATGGCACGAGGTTGGTTCTTAGAGATGTAAAGCATATTCTTGATATCCGTATGAATTTGATTTCTGCAGGTAAACTTGATGATGAGGGGTATTGCAACACCATCAGTAATGGTCAGTGGAAGCTCACTAGGGGTGCTATGGTTGTGGCTCGAGGCAAGAAGCATTCTATTTTGTACGTAATGCAGGCAAGGCTCCCCAAAGAAGTTATTAATGCAGTGGATGATGAGTCTACAGTGGAATTGTGGCATAAAAGGCTTGCCCACATGAGTGAGAAAGGCTTGGCAACATTGGCTAAAAAGAATCTTCTGTGTGGAATAAAGAATGCACTTTTGAAAAGGTGTACTCACTGTTTGGCAGGAAGCATAATAGAGTTTCCTTCAAAAGTTCCCCTTCTTCAAGAAAGCCAAATATACTTGATTTGGTATATTCAGATGTTTGTGGTCCTATGAAGACAAGAACACTTGGTGGCTCCCGTTACTTTGTGACCTTCATAGATGATCATTCAAGGAAGTTGTGGGTCTACACTTTAAAAAGCAAAGATCAAGTGTTGGAGACTTTTAAACAGTTCCAAGCCTTAGTTGAGAGACAGACTGGGAAGAAGCCCAGGTGCATCAGAACAGATAATGGGGGAGAGTATTGCGGTCCTTTTGATGATTATTGCAGTCAACAGGGTATTTGACATCAAAAGACACCCCCGAAGACTCCTCAGTTGAATGGTTTAGCTGAGAGGATGAACAGGACACTGGTTGAAAGAGTTATGCTTGCTTTCACAAGCACGGTTGCCAAGATCCTTTTGGGGTGAGGCTTTGAGCACAGTTGTACATGTTCTTAATCTCACACCATGTGTTCCTCTTCAGTTCGATGTACTAGATAGGGTTTGGACTGGCAAGGATGTTTCCTATGATCACTTGCGTGTCTTTGGATGTAAGGCATTTGTTCATATTCCCAAAGATGAGAGGTCTAAGCTCGATGTGAAGACCTGACAGTGCATTTTTCTAGGCTATGGCCTAGATGAGTTTGGCTACAGGTTATATGATCCAGTTGATAAGAAACTAGTGAGAAGCCGAGATGTTGTGTTTATTGAAGATCAAACTATACAAGATATTGAGAAAGCAGAGAACACAATGTCCTGGCATAGTGATTGTCTAGTTGACTTGGATCCGGTTCCTCTGATAGATTTGCCTGCACAGGTTGAACATGATGTTCAGGATGACCAACAAGGTCTAGGTGATGCTGATGACCCCTTACAGGCTGAGACAGGTGATGAGACTCTTGAGCAGTTGGCAACACTAGAGATACCACCAGATGTTCCAACCAGGAGGTCAGCTAGAGACCGACATCCTTCCACTTGGTATTCTGCAGATGATTATGTGTTAATGACTGATGGGGGAGAGCCCGAGTGTTATGCAGAAGCCATGGAAGATGACCATAAGCTGGAGTGGGCTGATGCGATGCAAGATGAGATGCAATCATTGCATGACAATCACACTTTTGAGTTGGTGAAGTTGCCTAAGGGCAAGAGAGCTTTAAAGAACAAGTGGGTGTACAGGGTGAAACATGATGAACTCACTTCACAACAACGATACAAAGCTAGACTAGTTGTTAAATGGTTCAGTCAAAGAAAAGGCATTGATTTTGATGAGATCTTCTCACTAGTTATGAAAATGTCTTCTATTCGTGTGGTTCTTGGCTTAGTCGCTAGTCTAGACTTAGAAATTGAGCAAATGGATGTGAAAACTGCCTTCCTTCATGGTGACTTGGAGGAAGAGATTTACAACAACCAGAGGGTTTCAGAGTGAAAGGAAAAGATGATTATGTGTGTCAGCTAAAGAAAAGTCCTTATGGTCTGAAGCAGGCACCCAGGCAGTGGTATAAGAAGTTTGAGTCAGTTATAGGGGAGCAAGGCTACGTGAAAACTACTTCTGACCGTTGTGTATTTGTGCAGAAATTCTTTGATGATGATTTTATTATTTTACTGCTCTATGTTGATGTCATGACCCAAACCCGCCCCTATGGGTTTAGCACCGTAAACAACCAGTAATCCGAGATTACCGAAGGCCTGCTTAACAGTAAAACAGTAATACAGAGTATAGGGGCTGGCGGAAGCCAAAACAGTAATTAAAAGATATCCAATGAGCTGTGACAGTCTGTATGCAAAAAGACTTTTCATACACGTTCACATAAACAGTACATATACATTCATATACAATCATCCAAGACAGGGACCTAATCCCTATTAGGACAGTGCAGTACAATTATCATTCAGTCTATACAGTATTACAAAACCAGATACAAAAAGGGGAAATCTAAAACACCCCCAAAAAGCCCTAGCCTGGGGGACTTGGAACCTCGCAGTGAGGCACGGTGGTTGGCTTGACAAAACGGGAGCTTAGCCTGACGCTTCTAGCAACGGTCTGGTGCCTGTACACCTACATATATATATGAGCAGTGAGCTAAAGCCCAGTGAATAACATATGCGTAAAGGGGTTAAGAATGAATGTCCTTTCAGTATTGAAAACAGTCAATTATCAGTATATCAGTCATTCAGTTTGTGGCTCATATTTCATGCCATAACAGTTATTCAGAGACTATAATAGTCATATGTGGTACATCCAATAGCAAAACAGTACAGTAGGTCTTAACAGACCGAACAGTCAGTTGATGGCCATCATATCAGTAAACAGTAATGGTTCTAACATGGGAACCGACAGAGATCTCTGTGACAGTAGCAGTACAGTACAGTAACAGTCAATTGCTATGGATGCCACGAATACAGTTTGCAAATAGGACAAGCATTCATTCAGTAAACAGTGTTATTTCATAAAGCAGTTCAGTTATTCGTTCAGAAAGTAATCTCAATTGAACATATCTTTACAACATTGTTACTCACAGAGCACTGGGCTATAAGCAGCTAGAGCGTCCTCGGATGCCAACCCTACACAGTTACAGAACGAACACACACTAAGCTACACAGTTGGGAAATTATAACTTAATCCCTAATTTGCCTCGGTGTGGTTCTATATCAATATCCTCCTTAAAATGCCTTAAACATGCCCTAGGAATGCCTAGGATGGAAAGAGGATGCAAAGATGTACTTATAAGCACTTTTCAAAATTTTCAGAAAACAGGGGTCTCGCTCGAGCGTGGCTTTCTACGCTCGAGCAGACATGCAGACAAAGGAGCTCTGCTCGAGCGTGACTTCCGTCGCTCGAGCGGACTGCAAGTTACAGTAAAAATACTAGATGCTCAAAATTCACGCTCGACAGGCGCTCGACTCCCGCTCAAGCCTGAGACACAAGTCCTCGCTCGAGCGTGAACTCTCTCGCTCGAGTGGACTGTAAACTCATGCAAAGTACTGGATATACGCATTTCACGCTCGAGTGTCACTTTTCTCGCTCGAGCGGACGGCATGATCTCAGATTGTACGCTCAAGCGTGGAGTTCCTCGCTCGAGCGTGGGTCCAAAATCTGGAAATTCCAGATTTGAACCTCAAGCTCAAAATCAACTTTTAATGCATCAAATTCGATCCTTTTGGGCCAGTTTTCTAGAAAACACTTTCAAACACATAATATAACATGTTTCGAAGATCAATTTGAGAAATCGAAGCCCAAAGGTAGTTCAATTAAACACAATTTCATCTAAAACTTCAAGAACATGATCTAACATAACATGCATGCATTCAACTTAGTTTAAAGCTTCAAATATTTGTTCCAAAGAGCCAATTGTAGACGTCCCCGAACGCCCCGGGAGGGTTAAGTCCCGTTCTGTTCATTTGGGCTCACTACAGTTCAAGGACTCGATTTTTGCGGTTCTAAATCTTGAACCAAAGAGTCCAAATCCGGCAAATCTGTTTTTGAGAAAACAGATTTTTGAAAGAAGTGCCAAACATGGACTGCTTTGCCAGATACAGAGTCGCCACCTAAATATTTTTTTTATGGGGAAATTTAGGAAACCCTGACTCGGTGCCAAAGGCCACGTGTCCGTCATCACCAAAGTTGCCTCGGCTTGGGAACTTGGGTACGATTGGGGAAGGTCACTTCGTGAGCACCTCCGCTCGCCCGGTCAAAGACCGGCCTCTACTAACCGTGATATCTAGTTTTGAAAACATTGTGTGTTCTTATTCCGGTTATTAGCCTAGATTACTACGTGATGCGCACAGCATACAAGTATAGACTGGATCGCTTGAATTGGAACAACACATTTCATGTTTGTTTTTTGAAAGATGGTTTGCTACCTGCAAGTAGGCTTAAAATGCAGATTTTGCTACCCTCAGGTGGGCTTAGAAAACATGGTTTTGCCACTATCTAGTGGGCTTAAAACAAACAATCAACGCATTGTTCCAATTCAAATAACCCAACTTTCACCCACAGGCATTCAGGCAGTTATATCACATAAGCACATAGCCTCATGGTAAGCATGCTATTCATGGCAGTCACTCACACGCATGCAAGGATGCTAAAGCATAAAACTCACCGAGTACTCCAAGCCAAAACAGAAACTGATTAGAAATCCATGCATGATCCTAACAATACAGAAATGCCTAATGCAACACATGCAAAATGCAATTATAGCAGGCTCGGCTAGTCTAAACATGGCATATGATGATGCTACAGTTAACATGTATTCAACTTGGAATTGAAATACAAATGCAGTTAGTATGATGCGCCGAGCCCGGTGCATGCAAAACAGATGAATGAATGCAAACATGCTATCATACTATATGCTAATTGAGATATGCCCTAATCTAACCATCATAAGCAGATAAATAAAAGGGAAGAAAGACGTGGGGTTGGAAGACATACATCACACTCACGCACACTTATTACAATTATGCCCTCGCACAGAGGGTCCGAATAAATATACAGTCCCGAATAAAAGAATAGTACAGTCCAAATAAATATTACAGTCCAAATATGTACAAATTCCTAATTAATTAACAAATTAACTAAGAAAATAAATAAACTGGCATGCAAGCCAGGGACTGCTTCAACTCTGATGAATGATGTATGTTCGGGTTGCCTTTGTGCGGAAATCCATGACGATGCCCCAATTAGCCTCTGTTTGCACCTGTTCTTGAAATGCGTGCCAAGCTCCGAAAAGTTGCTGATTCTTCATTTTGCTGCAACAGAGAGCAGGAAAGGGGCATAGCAATGTATTTTCACAAATGTATGCATGCCTCGATCCTCGTGCCACCAATCACGTATATCGATGCATGATGGCCAAGGAGTCGAATTGCACAATTTTAATATAGAATGAATGCACATGAAAACACAACAAAACCTAACTCCATCATAGATAATCCGGAGTGTCGGTGACCGGGGAATTGAGACACGTTCCGTCACTCGGAGTACGAAACGCACCTCGTTTCCCGTGCCCGGGCTAACTCCTATTCCGAACACGATGCAATATGCATTATATGCATGAAATGCAACTAAGGTACAACCTAACATGCAAAATGCTACGAGATGGCATACACGATGCACGAGATGAGATGGCATACACAATGCGCTAATGTACAACCTAGCATACACAATGCTATGGAATGAAATGGCATACACAACGCAATATGGGCTTACACCAACATGAGAGAGCCTCAGCCACACTCACATAAGAGGCCATAAGATGGAAATGAGACACTCGAAATGCGTGCACGCGTGCACGCAAACCGAGGACCGACCCTCAGGCACCGAAATGCCACTCTAATGAGACATGGCAAAGACATGGAATATGATATGCAAACATGCAAAAATCAGTAGCAAAATGAGGGGGAAAACAGCCCCGAAACAAGGCGAAATGACACCCGATGCATGGAATCTCTCCCGAAATGCAAAACTAGGTACATGAAATGGCTTACAGCTATACAAAGCATGCATAATTGGTACATGGAATGAAAAGACAGAAGCAAGGAAGACCCAAAATAAGAATTTTTACAGTTCAAAGCATGGCCAAACAGTAAGCACAAGTGGGACTAAATTAGCATACAAAAATGGCTCCGCAAGGGAGGCAATGAAGCAAGTGGTAGATGCAAAGCCCAAACAGAAAAAGACCCTTCTATAATACTGAAGAGGGACCAAAAATATGACTACTTACAGTTTATGGAAGCCCCCAAAACAGTATACCAACACACTCAAAATGTCATGCAAGATGAGGCTCAAAAGAGGCTATAGCACAAAGTATACAAAATATTCATCAAAAAGCCAAAGACCCTTAATAAAACATGACAAGGGGGTCAAAATATGTCCACTTTCAGTTCTGATCAAGGTCGAAAAACAGAAGCTTAATAAGCTAATAAATCATGCAAAAATGGGGACCATAGAGGGGTACAATGGCAAGTGATACATGGAGGTCCCCAACAGCATTGAGCCCTTCTTCAATGTTGAAGAAGGGCTCAAAATAAGCCTATCTACAGTTTATGACATGCTCCAAAACAGATCACACATAGGCTAAAAATATCATGCAAAATAATGGCATTCAAGAGGGTATTGAAGCAAGTGCAACATGAGGGGCTCAAACAGTGTTGAGCCCTTAACGAAACAAGAAAATGAGCTCAAAAAAATGACCTTTTCAGTTTTGTTCGGAGCTCAAAACAGCAAGCAAAGAGGTTAGAAAAATGTTGCAAAATTGAGCTCAAAAGAGGGGAAATGATGCTTACCCTTGAAGACTACCCCTCGGATGCTTCTTGGCTTGAGAAGTGATGCCTCCTAGCTGCTGGAAAGCTCTCCAAGCTGATGGAAATGGAGTAGTGGTGGTGGTGCTTGGTGGTGATGAAGAAATGAGGTGTAGGACTTAGGAATTTTTAAGGAAATGAGAGAGATAGAGGGAGATATGTATGTATGAGCTCCAAGCAAATTTTCCAACCTCTAAGACAGAGCTGGAGGCTCTGTTATGTAGACAAAAATGGGGGAGAAATGGAGGGAAAAAGTGGGGGGAAAATGGATCAAGTTTCCCCCCAAAAGTTGTCCCCCGGATACAGGTTTTTTGGAGGGAAAACAGATATACAGCTGGAATATACACATTGCAAGGATCATGGCCGGCTAGCTTTTGGGGTTGCAGGTGGCCGGCCGGCCACCCTCCATGGCCGGCTAGCCACCCCCCATGGCCGGCCGGCCAAGGGGCAAAATGGTCAAATTGAATTTCTGGCCGGCCACCAGATATTGGTGTCCTCCCAGGTGCCCTCAACACAACCCTGTGGTTCAAAACTGGAGGAAGTGAAACAAGAGAGAGAACAAGCCATTTTTCAAAGGGGTTCAAAAGGGTCAGGTGGAATTACTGGCCGGCCACCAACTTTTAGTGTCCTCCCATGTGTGTACAACACAAATATGTGGTTTGGGGTTGAAGAAAGTGGCCCTAGGGTGGTCAACATTGGCTTGGAAGTGAGAAAAACGGGCGTCGGAGGGCGACGGAGGAATATAACTGGTTGCTGAAACAATTGCTGGCCTCCCACCCTTCTGTGACCTTCCTGGTGATAAAACAGAGGTACCTGCCAAAAATGAACGAAAATCGATGCAAAATGAAGGTTCGGGGGCCAAAACGCGTAGTCCGAGGCCCCGAAAACTGCCTGTTGGGCACCGGGAGTGGTGTTCGACCACGAAGTGGGTCTCTCGGACCTCAGTGTCCCTAAAAAGGGGGGAAATAAAATGCATGCCGAAAACCGGGGCAAACGGAGATGGTTAGGCGGTCCCGAACTGAGACACACGGCCTGACGGCTCCGAAAATCGGGAACCGGGCTCCGAAATGGGCAAAATGGCCTACGACCACGAAATGTAGCCCACGGCCATTGAGAGACGATCTACGAGACCTCTCCCTCCCCTCAGGAAGAAAAACAGAGAAAATCGAGCTTGGTTTGCAAACCGAGGCAGAGTACGGAAAAGCCCGGAAGTCCGGAGGCAAGGCTCACGGCCGAGACTCTGAAACCTCTGGACGAGCACAACATGCAACATTACCAAGCGCTCAATTGGTGACGTCTGAGTCTTAAGGTCGGTCAAAAATGGGGTGTCTACACCAATTCCTTCAAAATCATGATGAGTTCATGGACTAGAGCAATAATATGGACATGCATGCACGAGTTTCCATGAAAACGACATTAAACTTCAAGATATACACATGCATGCATGATCTAAGCTCCAATTCAACAATCTTAAATCAATTCTTGACTTAAAAACTCTGATTTTCCAAGAACCATGCAAAGACTAACTTAATTCACAATTAAGAGGATAAATTCCATACCTAGGTTCCTCAATTACAAGAATGAGAGTTCAATTATGCAATCAACCTTCAATTCCTTCAAGTCTCCAAGCTAAAATTGTTGAAATCAAGTTTTCCTTTCACTCTCTCTCTCTAGTCGGCTATGGCTCAAGAAATGGGTTGATGAAATGTAATGAAATCAAGTCTTAAGGTGTTGTAGAGATAGGCTACTAAGTGGCAAAAGGGTAAATAAGCCTAACTTATGTAATTTAACATTATTCAATCTAATTTAATCATACCAAATCAATTTTCAATTAAGTATACTATAAAATCAGATAAATTCTAATTAGCACAAAACACTAATCAATTTCTGGTTCGGCCGCCGATAAGGCCTTCAATTTGCAGTTTAAAACATAAAACATGAACAGATCATTTAATAGTCAACAGATAGAATTGCATTCAAACTAACACACTCAATCAATCAGTTCAGAAATTTCAGTCAACTAACATGCTTAATCATAGATTAGCACTAATCAGTGGTGTTATCAGTAAACAGTAGTGAGGGTTGTCACAGTCTCCCCTCTTTATAAATAGTTTGGTCCTCCAAACTTGAGTTACCTTCATTCTGGAAGAAAACAGGATTCAGTGGGAACAGTTCAGGATATCTCTTGATCATATCGTCTTCTCTTTCCCAAGTGGCATACATGCCACCATGGTTTTGCCAGTCAACTTTCACTAACGGAATCTCTTTATTCCTTAATTTCTTGATTTGTCTATTCACAATCTGAATGGGCCGTTCTTCGTAAGTGTAGTCATCACTTAGCACTACACGGGTAGGCTCAATCACATGGAAAGGATCCCGGAGGTAATCCCTCAACATTGAAATATGGAACACGTTATGCATATGCTCCATTTCAGGAGGAAGCGCTACTTGATACGCCACCGGATTGATTTTCTCAATAATCTCATATGGTCTGACATACCTCGGCGCTAACTTGCCTTTAACCCCAAAACAGGTCTGTCCTTTCATCGGTGTCACTTTAACAAAAACATGATCACCTACTTCATACTCTCTGTCTCGCCTTCGGACATCCGCATAACTTTTCTGTCGGCTTTGTGCAGTTTTCAGACTCTGTTGAATCAGCTTCACTTTTTCAGTAGTCTCATGTACAATTTCGGGCCCAAGCAAAGGCCCATCCCCAACTTCTGCCCAGCAAATCGGAGATCAACATTTTCTGCCATACAAAGCCTGGAAAGGCGTCATACCAATGCTCGAGTGAAAACTGTTGTTGTAGGCGAATTTAGCCAACGGTAAATGACTTTCCCAATTTCCTTGGAAATCAAGAACACACATTCTCAGTAAATCCTCCAGAGTCTAGATGGTTCTTTTTGACTGGCCATCTGCTTGCGGATGGAAGGCACTACTCAATCTCAGTTCAGTACCCAATGTTGTCTGTAGGCTTTGCCAAAATCTCGATGTAAACTTCGAATCCCTATCAGAAACAATGGACGCAGGCACTCCATGCAATCTAATAATCTCATCAATATAGATTACAGCCAACTTGTCCGCATTATAAATTGTTTTGACAGGTAAGAAATGAGTAGATTTAGTCAGTCTATCAACAATAACCCCAATTGAATCCATACCTTTACTGGAGCGAGGTAAACCAACAATAAAATCCATGGTGATATGTTCCTATTTCCACTCCGGTATCGGTAAGGGTTGCAGTAAGCCTGCGGGTCGTTGATGTTCGGCTTTAACTTGTTGGCAATGAAGACATTTCGACACAAAATCAGCAATTTCTTTCTTCATTCTCGACCACCAGAAATTCAGTTTCAAGTCTTGGTACATTTTCGTATTTCCTGGATGGATAGACAGTTTTGAATTGTGGCCCTCTTGCAGAATTCTTCTTTTTAGTTCGGAATCACTCGGTACACATAATCTTCCCTGGAATTTCAACGCATTATTCTCAAATTTGAAATCCGGCCTCGGTTTAGATTCCCGTTCTTCGATGATCTTCTTCAAGAAGTCATCCTGTTGCTGTTTCTCTTTAATCTCTTCAATCAGTGCTGGTTGAGTAGAAATAACAGCTATTGTTCCACCTTGTTCACGCAAAAGAATCTCAATTTCAAATCTTTCAAGGTCACATAGCAATTCTTTCTGCCTGGTGAGTAAACAGGCTAAATTTCCAATCGATTTCCGACTCAGCGCGTCGGCAACGGTGTTAGCTTTTCCTAGATGGTACAAAATTTGCAAATCATAATCTTTTATTAGTTCTAACCATCTCCGCTGTCTCATGTTCAGTTCTTTCTGTGTGAAGAAGTATTTCAAACTCTTGTGGTCTGTATATACCTCACATGTTGCCCCATAAAGGTAGTGACGCCAAATTTTCAGTGCAAACACTACTGCAGCAAGTTCTAAATCATGGGTTGGGTAGTTCTTTTCATGTCGTCTCAGTTGTCGGGAAGTATACGCAATCACTTTACCATTTTGTATTAAAACACATCCCAAACCCTTATAAGAAGCATCACTAAATACAGTATAACCATCCGTACTTGAGAGTAGGGTGAGAATCAGTGCAGTCACTAGTCGAGTTTTCAACTCCTGAAAAGCTAATTCCCTCTGATCGGTCCAGTCAAATGATATCCCCTTCTGAGTCAGCTGTGTCAGTGGTAGGGCAATTTTGGAGAAATCTTTGACAAACCTTCTGTAATATCCGGCTAAGCCTAGAAAACTTCGGACTTCGGTAACATTTGTCGGTCTAGGCCAGTTCACTACTGCTTCAATTTTCTGCGGATCAACTGAAATTCCATCCTTACTGATCACATGCCCCAAAAACATAACATTGTCAAGCCAAAATTCACATTTAGTCAGTTTAGCATACAGTTTCTGTTCTCTTAGGGTCTGTAGGGCAATTCTCAAATGATGTTCATGTTCCTCAGTGCTTTTGGAATAAATTAAAATGTCATCTATGAATACAACAATAAAATCATTGAAGAATGGTTTAAAAATTCGGTTCATAAGGTCCATAAATGCAGCAGGTGCATTGGTAACTCCAAAAGGCATAACTAAGAATTCATAATGTCCATACCTCATTCGAAATGCAGCCTTTTCAATGTCCCCTGTCTTGACTTTCAACTGGTGGTATCCAGATCTAAGGTCAATTTTGGAGAACACTTGGGCACCCTGTAACTGGTCAAATAAATCATCAATGCGAGGCAATGGATATTTATTTTTCACTGTCACCTTGTTCAGTTCACGGTAGTCAATGCAGAGTCTCAGTGAGCTATCTTTCTTTTTCACAAATAAGACTAGCGCGCCCCACGGTGAAGTACTGGGCCTGATGAACTTCTTATCTAACAGTTCTTGCAGCTGAACTTTCAACTCTTTCAGTTCGGTAGGTGCCATTCTGTAAGGAGCTTTAGATACTGGCTGTGTACCCGGAATCACATTAATGGTTAACTCAATGTCCCTATCAATTAAATCCCCTGGCAGATCATCTGGAAAAACATC
Organism: Camellia granthamiana; assembly: GCA_036172215.1. Classification (NCBI taxonomy): domain Eukaryota; kingdom Viridiplantae; phylum Streptophyta; class Magnoliopsida; order Ericales; family Theaceae; genus Camellia; species Camellia granthamiana. The sequence continues at coordinate 135,529,810 of CM069910.1, forward strand.
TGGGAATTCTCTGACTATAGGAATACTGTGCACATCAGTGTTAGCATCAGTAGGTACAGTCAATACAGAACATAGATACCCCTTACACCCCTTTCTAATCAGTTTAAAAGCTTTCATGGATGAAATCAGATATGGGGGAGGTACTACACCAACTCCATTAACCACGAATTCAGGCAATCCAGGTGGACGGAAAACAACTTGTTTTGTTACACAGTCTATGGTGGCATGATATTTTGTTAACTAGTCCATTCCCAATATCACATCAAAGTGATCAATATTCAGAGGCAGTAAATCAATATACAAATGAACATCCCCAACAATAATCTCACATGTAGGATACATATAAGCACAAGTCATAGATCCTCCAACAGGTGAAGATACAGCTAACAGATAGTTCATAGGTTCTAGTGGTCTATTCAATTTTCGCGAAAAAGCATGCGATACATATGAATGTGTAGACCCCGAATCAATCAGAACATAAGCATTTTGAGTACAGATTGAGAGTGTACCTGACACAACGGTCTCGATATTCTGTACATCTCCCGGTACGAGTGCGAACACTCGGCCTTGCCTCATAGGCTCTTTTCCAGTAGCTTTGGGGTTGGGTTTCGGTGGAGCAGTTGATGCTGCTGCGCTTGGTGCAGCTTTACTATTGCCTTGTGAAGTGGAAGGGCAATCTTTGACCATGTGGCCCACCTTGTCACACCTATAACAAGCACCTGAAATTTTATAACAAACCCCTTTATGATTCTTACCACATTCAGAGCAGGGCGGTATAGAACGGTTTCCTTGACTAGAACTGTTTGTTGACCCTGTATTTTGCTTTTTGTTCAATGAACTGTTTCGGCCTTTCTTAAATTTAAAACCTTGTCTCTTACCACGCTATTCAGACGCTGGTGTTTCAGTCTGTTTTAATGCCTCGAAGTTTGACTCAGCCATTATTGCTCGGTCAAGAACATCCACATATTTCAGTAACTTCAGAACATTAATTCTGTCAAGAATTTCCATATTAAGGCTGCCTTCAAACTTCCTGGCCTTCTTGTAGTCAGTATCAACCATGTGCGGTGGATATTTGGCGATTTCAGTAAACTTTGATTCATACTCTGCTACCGACATGGAGCCTTGTTTCAGTTGTTCAAATTCAGTCACTTTTCTGTCCCTGACATACTGTGGGAAGTATTTCTCGAAGAAGGTTCCCTTAAACTGAGCCCAAGTCATAACAGTGTCGGTGTCACGAACAAGCATCCACCACCTTCTGGCTTCTTCTTGTAAGGTGAAGGTAGCCAGTAGCACTTTATGTGCTTCAGAACACGGAAAAACTTCAAATAATTTTTCGGTTTCTAGCACCCATGCTTCGGCCTTCAATGGTTCAAGGCCTCCCTGAAATGATGGTGGTTTTATCTTACTGAACTTCTGTGTTAGAGCAATGATGTCATCATTCACATTCTGTTCCGGCTGTACCGGAGGAGGTGGGGGCTGTTGGTTCTGTTGTTGCTGTTGTCTTAGGGCCTCAGTCAACATTTCAACTGTTCTTTCTAATCTCGCCATTCTGGCGTCAGATGATTCAGTTTCATCAGTAGTCCTTGCATTATCCATTTCACTATATGCGACACAGTAATAATAAACATAGGAAGTTGCATACTTTAAACATATTAACACATTAGCACATATATTCATGTCATGGCCACACACACTTTTAAATGCTCATGCAATGCCCTAATCACTTTCTCAGACATCCTATAGCTCATTTGGACATGTGTGTGCGGTATAACTCGTGGTTTAATATCACTCTGATACCACTCTGTCACGACCCAAACCCGCCCCTATGGGTTTAGCACCGTAACCGGCCAGTAATCCGAGATTACCGAAGGCCTGCTTAACAGTAAAACAGTAATACAGAGTACAGGGGCTGGCGGAAGCCAAAACAATAATTAAAAGATGTCCAATGAGCTATAACAGTCTGTATGCAAAAAGACTTTTCATACACGTTCACATAAACAGTACATATACATTTATATACAATCATCCAGGACAAGGACCTAATCCCTATTAGGACAGTGCAGTACAATTATCATTCAGTCTATACAGTATTACAAAACCAGATACAAAAAGGAGAAATCTAAAACACCCCCAAAAAGCCCTAGCCTGAGGGACTTGGAACCTCGCAGTGAGGCACGGTGGTTGGCTTGACAAAAAGGGAGCTTAGCCTGACGCTCCTAGCAACGGTCTGTTGCCTGTACACCTACACACATATATATATATATATATGAGCAGTGAGCTAAAGTCCAGTGAATAACATATGCATAAAGGGGTTAAGAATGAATGTCCTTTCAGTATTGAAAACAGTCAATTATCAGTATATCAGTCATTCAGTTTGTGGCTCATATTTCATGCCATAACAGTCATTTAGAGACTATAATAGTCATATGTGGTACATCCAATAGCAAAACAGTACAGTAGGTCTTAACAGACCGAACAGTCAGTTGATGGCCATCATATCAGTAAACAGTAGTGGTTTTAACATGGGAACCGACAGAGATCTTTGTGACAGTAGCAGTACAGTACAGTAACAGTCAATTGCTATGGATGCCATGAATACAGTTCGCAAATAGGACAAGCATTCATTCAGTAAACAGTGTTATTTCATAAAGCAGTTCAGTCATTCGTTCAAAAAGTAATCTCAATTGAACATATCTTTACAACATTGTTACTCACAGAGCACTGGGCTATAAGCAGCTAGAGCGCCCTCGGATGCCAACCCTACACAGTTACAGAACGAACACACACTAAGCTACACAGTTGGAAAAATATAACTTAATCCCTAATTTGCCTCGGTGTGGTTCTACATCGATATCCTCCTTAAGATGCCTTAAACATGCCCTAGGAATGCCTAGGATGGAAAGATGATGCAAAGATGTACTTATAAGCACTTTTCAAAATTTTCAAAAAATAGGGGTCTCGCTCGAGTGTGGCTTTCTATGCTCGAGCGGACATGCAGACAAAGGAGCTTCGCTTGAGCATGACTTCCGTCGCTCGAGTGGATTGCAAGCTACAGTAAAAATACTGGATGCTCAAAATTCACGCTCGACGGGCGCTCGACCCCCGCTTGAGCGTGAGACACAAGTCCTCGCTCGAGCGTGAACTCTCTCGCTCGAGCGGACTATAAACTCATGCAAAGTACTGGATACACGCATTTCACGCTTGAGCGTCACTTTTCTTGCTCGAGCGGACGGCATGATCTCAGATTGTACGCTCGAGCGTGGAGTTCCTCGCTTGAGCGTGGGTCCAAAATCTGGAAATTCCAGATTTGAACCTCAAGCTCAAAATCAACTTTTAAGGCATCAAATTCGATCCTTTTGGGCCAATTTCCTGGAAAACATTTTCAAACTCATAATATAACATGTTTCAAAGATCAATTTGGGAAATCGAAGCCCAAAGGTAGTTCAATTAAACACAATTTCATCTAAAACTTCAAGAACATGATCAAACATAACATGCATGCATTCAACTTAGTTCAAAGCTTCAAATATTTGTTCCAAAGAGCCAATTCCTTCAAAATCATGATGAGTTCATGGACTAGAACAATAATATGGACATGCATGCAAGAGTTTCCATGAAAACGACATTAAACTTCAAGATATGCACATGCATGCATGATCTAAGCTCCAATTCAACAATCTTAAATCAATTCTTGACTTAAAAACTCTAATCTTCCAAGAACCACGCAAAGACTAACTTAATTCACAATTAAGAGGATAAATTCCATATCTAGGTTCCTCAATTACAAGAATGAGAGTTCAATTATGCAATCAACCTTCAATTCCTTCAAGTCTCCAAGCTAAAATTGTTGAAATCAAGTTTTCCTCTCACTCTCTCTCTCTAGTCGGCTATGGCTCAAGAAATGGGTTGATGAAATGTAATGAAATCAAGTCTCAAGGTGTTGTAGAGATAAGCTACTAAGTGGCAAAAGGGTAAAGAAGACTAACTTATGTAATTTAACATTATTCAATCTAATTTAATCATACCAAATCAATTTTCAATTAAGTATACCATAAAATCACATAAATTCTAATTAGCACAAAACACTAATCAATTTCCGGTTCGGCCGCCGATAAGGCCTTCAATTTGCAGTTTAAAATATAAAACATGAACAGATCATTTAACAGTCAACAGATAGAATTGCATTCAAACTAACACACTCAATCAATCAGTTTAGAAATTTCAGTCAATTAACATGCTTAATCATAGATTAGCACTAATCAGTAGTGTTATCAGTAAACAGTAGTGAGGGTTGTCACAGTTGATGACATGTTGATTGTTGGCAAGAATCCTTCAAGAATTGACAAATTGAAGAAGCAACTAAGCAAGTTCTTTGCCATGAAAGACTTGGGGCCAACAAAGCAAATTCTTGGTATTCGAATCTATCGAGACAGAAAAGAGAAGAAGTTGTACATGTCACAAGAGTAGTACATTGAAAAAGTGCTTGAAAGATTCAATATGAACAATGCTAAAGTGGTTAGCTCACCTCTTGCTACTCATTTTAAGTTAAGCACTAATCAAAGCCCTTCTACAAATAAAGAGAAGGAAGATATGAAAAGAGTTCCATATGCCTCAACTGTAGGAAGCTTAATGTATGCAATGGTCTGCATAAGGCCAGATATAGCTCATTCAGTTGGTTTAGTTAGCCGATTTCTTTCAAATCCAGGGAGAGAGCATTGGAATGCAGTAAAGTGGATAATGAGATATCTTAGAGGCACTTCCAGGTTGACACTCAGTTTTGGAAATGGAAACCAATTTTAGTTGGCTACACTGATGCAGATATGGCGGGAGATGTGGATGCCCGTAAGTCTACTTTGGGTTATTTGATCACTTTCTCAAGTGGAGCTGTTTCTTGGCAGTCAAGGTTGCAAAAATGTGTTGCACTCTCTACAACAGAGGCAGAGATTATTGCGACAACGGAAGCTTGTAAAGAGTTGCTATGGATGAAAAAGTTCTTGACGGAGCTTGGTTTCAAACAACAACAATATGTGTTGTTTTGTGATAACCAAAGTGCTATTAACTTGGCTAAGAACTCTACATTCCATTCGAGGTTGAAGCACATCGACGTAAGGTACCATTGGATAAGAGAAATTCTTAATCATAAGTTGTTGGAACTTGAAAAAGTTCATACTGATGATAATGGTGTTGATATGTTGAAAAAAGCTCTGGTAAGGGAGAAGCTTGAGAAGTGTTGCTCAATTTCCAGGATGGAGAATCCCTCCACCTAGTCGGAAAAGGGGAGATTTGTTGGGTTGGGTTTCCCTCCTATGTGGAGGATGGCCCAAAATATTTAGTAAAACCCATGTGAGTTCCAAAGCCCACATGGAAAGGTTGTGTTTTTTTTGAAATGTTTTGGCCCATATATTCTAGCCCATGAGTAGTCTTACAAACCTTTTCTTTGTAACTTAGAGAAAGAGATGCAGTAACCACCAAAACAGAGAAGAGAGGAGAGGCCAAGGGTTTTGGAGAAATTCTGTCCAGCAGTGATCAAGCTATCCGATCAACAACCATCTGTGGTCCGATTGAGCTGAAATTTGGTGGGCGAGTTCACAACTCAAGATTCTAAATTCTGGACGGTGGAGATTAGATTTGGAGTATTCTACTGCTGGTTTTTTGGCCCATGAACAGTACCTATTTTGGTGAGATCTTTCCTAAACTTTGTATTGTGATCTTTGGTTGCCAAGAAAGCTTATTTGTAAGTTGTTCTTGATTGTTTGCCTCTAGTTCTATCTAGAGAGAACTATTGTATACCCATTATTTGTTGATAGTGGAGATATTTGATGGACTACGGTCCCGTGGTTTTTTCTTTCCACATCGGGAAGGTTTTCCATGTTAAAAATTGCTGTCGCCTCGTTGTGTGATTGTTGGATCATCATTTTCAGATTATTTTCAGAATATATTGCGCTTTATTAAATTGTTTCCTAATAAGTTCACACAAAGAGGGAGAATAAACTACTTCCGCTATTTTTGTGCCGGATTCGGATATTTCGAATCGGCCCTTTGTTTTGTTTTCTCCCAACATGATCATTCTTGCCTAAAAAGAAAGTGGATTGGAAATGAGTTTCCATCCTTGCTTTTGCTAGCAGAGCTTGATTAAAATCTTTGAAGTCTTTGAAACCCATCCCTTCTTGGAACTTAGGATTAGTCATAGTTGACCATATAGCGTAAGGGATTCCTTTATTCTTAGGGTTGGCATTCCACCAAAAAAATAAAAATAATTTGAAAAAAGTTTAAAAAGTTCATTAGTTAGGCACACAATCACGTGTTGATACGGACACTAGCATCTCATCCTATATATAATTCATTCATTGGTCAGCTATAATTAGGACTCTAAACGAACGGAGCTGTTCATGAACAGCTCGAACTCGACTTGTTTAAGCTTGACTCGCTTATTAAATAAATGAGCTTGAACTTGATTTTTAAACTCGTTTATTAATTGAATTGAGCGCGAGTAGGTTTAAGCTGGGCTCGATAAGATTAGTGAACATAAAGAAAATAAATTAATATTTACTTTTAATAATATATCAAATATTTTTTTTAGTAATTTATTTAATTTTCTGTGTATTTGGTGTTTGTGTAAATTTGTATATTTGATTGATGAAATTTATTATTAATATAAGTATTCTTGTATATTTTGCTTATATTTTCTATTTTTTAAAATCTTAATAAGTAAATTAATTTAAGTTTATTTTTTTTTCAAGCTTGAGCCGAACTCGAGTTTGTCAAATATTTGACGAGCTGAACTCGAACTTGATTATTTATGCTCGATTTGAACTCAGCTCAAGCTCGAGCTCGAGCTCAGGCTCAATTAATTCTTAATAAACAAGCTAGAACACTCAAAAGCTCAACTCGGCTAATTTACAGCCCATAGTATATATAATTTATTTCATATCATAAGTTTAATATGTCTCATCCTATATCATTTAAGTATTATATATGCTCTTCAATCCCTTATATTCACTATGAACAATCAAATAGAACTATAGTTTATTAAGAGTACGAGAAAATTAACATTACATAAACAACAATTCGAGCTGAAACCCTACTTCTCAATAAGTAACTTTTCTTTTAGAGCCAAACAACATGACATGCACCATACCAGCAAAGAAACTTTCGTCCCTATTTTCTCAGCACAATTTATTAAAATAATTAGCTTTTTAAGTGAAAATCAACAAATACTAGATTGGAGAGAGTGTTTGGAACCGCGACAAAGAAAATACGAGCAGTGTATATGGTGCCTGGTATTTTGTGTATACCATGGATGCCCTGATCGAGCTGTAGTTGACAAGTTGTAGGTGCAGGTGCAGGGCCTTTTTGACAACAAAAGTTTATATGTAACACAATCTTGCTAAAAAGTGTTATGGGCATATGAAAAATACATCAAAAAATATATTTTAAAGAACACAAAACTCTTTTTATTTATTTTAAACTACTTAACTCTTTTACATTTTTCACAACAATCATGATATTAAACATTACTTCAGGAGTATTAGTTAACATTTACCTATAACATACACAATAGCTAGTGTACATTTGTTTGGGGGTTCCTATGGAAGTGTTAAGCCCATAAGAAACAATAATTGCAATTCACATACAACACTGATACGATCACCTAAAATCGCTTTTACAAAAATCACCAGTGATTTTTGATGCACACCTTTTTCCATTCACATATGTGTTTGTAAAACTTGTCATGTAAATAATCAACCGCGAGGTCTAGGCAAGGGCAAGCGAGCTCCACCTCGACCTCCACCATTTCCACCGTACTTTTGGTGGTGACGCAGAGATCGATCATGACCATAACGATTAGGGGTGTTCGCCGATTGGATTTGTGCGGTTTGCGGTTCGGTTTTGACCCGCCCGTATCTATGCAGTTTGGAAAAAAGTCAGACCGCAACCGCCCGCAGTACGATTTGCGGTTTGTGCGGATAGGGTTTGCGGATGTGCGGGTGGTTGCAGGTGGTTTGCGGTTTGAATTTTTTTTAAAAAAAATTAACATAGATATTGTTTAATTTTAACTTCACACACATTGAGACTGCCTACAGATTGAATGGAATTGTCACTTATGTCACCCATCAGTTTAACATCCATGATTTGCACAGTTTATATTTTGTAATATGAGAGCATTGTGTTGATCAAACATAAAAATCAGTTAAAAAAAAAGGTACTCTTTTTTTTTTTGGATAAATAAGTTAAAAAAAAAGTACTTTGAATCATTTAAATTATTAACCAAAGTGCAACTTAGATAAGACTAGAAGTCAATTAAGTAAAACAAATACAGAACATATAATGGAAGTTGTAAATTCTTCTAAGTAAATGAACGGCCAGGTTTTTCCAAAAATATATATATATAGTGCGGGCGGTTGTGCGCGGGTTGCGGGTCAAACCCGTAACCCGCCCGCAAACCGCAAAATTGAATTATTTCAAACCGCACCCTACCCTATTGTATTTGCGAAACTGCCTATACATGTGTGGGTAGAGTCGGGGAGGGCGGGTTGTGCGGGTCAGATAACCCTATGCCCAGCCTTAATAACGATAAGAATTCCCTGGAGGATGGCGATCTTGTTGGTGGCGCTGGGTGGCTGTGGCGGTATGTTTTGCACTTGCTTTGGAGCCCTTAGGCTTCATCTTGATGGCATTGACTTGTTGGAGAGTCTCCAAAACTTCTTCCATTGAGGGCTGGTTTTTCGGATCGTATTCAAGACATTGAAGTATAAGTTTAGCTGCTTGGAATGCAGCTTTTGAAGAAAAGTGATTTTCAAGCCTTGGGTCCATGATTTTGTTCAATTTCCTCTTGTCAGGTAGGAAGGGTCTAGCCCACTCTATCAAATTGTGCGCACCGTTGGGTCGATGCATGTCGAGCACCCTTAAACCTGTCAATAATTCAAGCAACACCACTCCAAAACTGTACACATCGCTCTTCACGTACAAATGACTTGAAAATTCATTATCGATCATTGTTGTCGATTTCATATTTGCACCACTATACAAACAAATAACATTTATAGTTGTCATATGCTCATGATGAGTCTTTGAGTGTTAAAAGCTAGTAAGATGAAAATGGCTTAGGATCATCCATCCCTAAATTAAATTGTTATATTGCTTTGAAATCCTTGCAGTTATTGAATTATGAGACTCCAAACTCCAAACTCCAAACCAATATGAAGGAAGGGGTTGAAAATTGAGTATTTGTCAATGACCCCAAAAAAAAAAAAAAATGTCAAAAATTGTCGCATAGAATGATATGTGGTTTTAGTGATTCTTTCATTTCAAACCAAAATACCAACATTATAGCTTCTAATTCAAAAAATATTAACGCAACATCTTTTGGATGAGCTCTACAAATGTTATGTGTAAATCATTTTTCCAAACCAATTCGGTGAGGTTTGACAAATGCTAAAAGAAACAATTTCTTTTTTTTTAAAAAAAATTGCCAATTACTTTTTAAGTCTTTCTAGATCAAAAAATTTAATTAAAAAAATAGACCAAGTAAAACAAAAATGACAAAAAAACCAACAAATTTTACTTTTTTAAAGTAAACTTTTTATATCAATTAAACAAGACATGATTAAGGCTCCGTTTCTTTCGCCTTAAAATATTTTACATTTGAAAATATTTTCATATAAATTGATTTTGCCCAAAAAAATGTATATTCATTCTTAGACTTTGGCTACTACTTGTATAAGAGAAAGATAGGGGGAGTCGTACCAGTTGCGACGTACTCAGGAGCGACATAACCATACGTGCCAATGATGCTCGTTGTCACATGTGAATTGCCATTTGTGGGGCCTAACTTTGCCAACCCACAATCTGAAAGCTTTGCATTGAAGTCCTACAAAAATCAACGAGATTGATGGAAATTAACACTGGAGTAATAAAAGGAGTTGGACTTAACTTTTTTCAAGTTTAAATATGAAGTTGAGACAACTTGAGCCTTTAAACAAATTAATCTATATATACAGTAATGCACAAAGAGGTCAATTAATAAATTTAATTTAACTTAAATTACCCCATCAAGCAATATTTTGGAAGTCTTAAAATCGCGGTAGATGACTTGCTTCTCTGTCGTGTGCAAGAACGCGAGGCCTTGAGCTGCTTCTATCGCTATATTAAGCCTTGTCTCCCATGAAAGTGGTGCTAAACCCTCTGCACCATTCACAACATTGCAACATATATACACAACACTTTGTTATTTTTGAAAACAATTTTGTTGTTTTTTTAGATCAACACATTTCCATGAATTAAAGCATCTGAAATGAAGGGTTTTGGTTTTGGTTGAAGTAAAAGTGTTGCTTACTCCTGAAAAGGTGGTGTTCTAAGCTTCCTTTTTGCATGTATTCATAAACTAGGAGGAATTGACCATCTTCCCAACAGTAACCCAACAGCTTTACTAGATTTGGATGGCTAAATTTTCCCAAGGACTTCACATCTGACTGCACTTGCAAAAATTTAAAATAATCAAAATTAATTTAATGAGTGAGAAAATGCATATTGGATAGATTTGATTATTTTCACATAGATTATAGATATATAGAAAATAGCTTTGGCGACGAAGGTGGTCTATGTTTTGATGCAATCATCATCCCTTTAAATTGGACATGAAATTAAGGATAACGGAGGAAACCATTTGTTGGATATCTATATATAATCTGATCAACTTTATAGATTTATTCAGTTCAAAAATTCTAAACTAATTTGATTTATTCTTAGTTTAAAAATCAATGATAGGTCCTAATCATATACTCTTCTTTTTGTTTTGGTTTGCCATCACTCAAAATGTTTGTTCATGTACTATTTTAATCATGTTTATAGATTTTTATAAGAATTAATGATTACTTTGCCCCTAGTTCTATTAAAGTTGCACTTTGATACTTGTAAAATTAAAAATTATACTTTTTTTATCCTTAGTTTTGTGAAAATTGTACTTTGTTTCTTATAATTTATAAAATTTACACTTTGCACAATTTATTTTTAAAACTTTTAATAAAATATATAGTGAAAACTAAGAGCAAATAGACCAAAGAAGGGTTGAAGAAAGAATGGAAAAATTGTCAAGGAACGGTGGCTGGATTCCGGTGGTGAGGCAGTGGAGAATTGGTAGCACGCAGAGTAAAGAAGGGAACAAAGGTATTTTCACCATCTTTGTTGATAATATCCCTTCATCAATGGATACCAAAGCTCTGTGCAAACTTTTTACCAACTTCGGAATCGTGAAGGATGCCTTCATCCCTTTTAAAAGAAGAAAGGCGACAAATACAAGGTTTGGTTTTGTACGTTACGACTGTCATATAGCAGCATCTGTTGCCATCCAAAAAGCTAATGGCCTTTTGGTGGATGATATGATGCTTGAGGTTAAAATGGCTAGCTATGATAGGAGAAGCAGCACCCAACAAATCAGGAGGAAGCTTCAGGACGCCAAAAGAGGATTCGATACAACACATATCAGAGGCAAAGCTGCTTATGTGGGCCACAGATCATATGCTGAAGTACTAAAAGGGGAACCCCCTGGGGAGAATGGGAACACACGATTAACCATAAAAGTAAATGAAGAGGGCAACGGTTGGCTTCTTGAAACTGCAATAGTGAGATTCAATGCAGAGTATACTACTCTCAGCATTTTTCAAGCTTTGAAAGAGGAAGGGCTGGAGCAGTTAGAAGTCAGGAAAGGGGGAGGTCGAGACATAATAATTTCCTTTAAATCCATCACTGAGTTACAGTCAAACATTGATAAGATTAAAGAGTTGTTTAAGGGCTGCAGCCAATCTGTGATGGCTTGGAAACCAAATCTTCATCTGCAGCAGGAGAGGTGTGTTTGGTTGAGTTGTCATGGTATGCCTCTACATCTCTGGAATAGGTCTACACTTAATCGTATTGGAAGTATCTGGGGTACCGTTCTCAGCCTAGATGGTGATACCTCTCATCCTAAATCCTTCTCCCATTCTAGAATCCGAGTTGCTACTGTGTGTATGGAATTCATCAATAGAACCATTCTGTTGGAGTGCAAGGGCAATTCTTATCCTGTTCTTGTATGTGAAGACCACTCAGCAGATTCTGGTGGCATGGCTGAACCCAGTTTCATCGGGACCAGCTACAGTGTGGCAGGTTTGAACACCCCAGCGGCAGTTGTCAAGAACAAACCAGTTGGGAACGAGGTGGCAGAAGTGAGAGCTACACTAGGAGCTGACCTGGCTTGCACACATGAGCTAGAGCAACGGGAAGAGCCTATTGGCAGTCATATAGGTGAGGAATTAGGCACTGTGGTTGCAGAAACTTTCTGTGAAGGAGGCTACAACAGGACAGAGGAGACATGCGTTGAGAGGACTTTGATGGAAGGTTCAGAGCAAAAGTTAAAAAATTCAAAAAATAATGATGGGAAGTTAAAGTGTGTTCAGGAAGTTACTTCACCTGGTGTATCTATAGGTGATGCTGGACCGGGTATAAATTTGGAAGTTTTTTTAGCAAATGAACCTATTAAGGTTTTTGGGCCTGGCATTGGGCCTGATATCAACTTGGAGGTTAACTTGGCTCACTCACCTAACAGGTCCTTACCCAGTAGCTCTTATACTAAACCCATTGAATTTGGCCATTCGACCCATTGGCAACCTGCTGGGCCTTCAAACAAGTCAGGGTCAAATGGGCTTAGTTTAATTAATCTTAACCACCCAGCCCAGGTAAAGTCTCTTGTTCCTAATTCAGACTATCTGCAAGCAGTGAGGAAAAAAGGAAAGAAGAAGACTCATATCGAAGGATTTAATAGCTTTGCAAGATTTCAGGGCTTCAGATCTGCAGCAGCTCATAAGCATTCCTCCAAGTCCATCATTTTCAGACCAGCAGCATCTACTTTAGCAACATCTGATTTATCTGAAAGTAGTTCTTCTTCGAGCAATTGTCTTCTTCAAGAAGCCAAAGCTACTCTACATTTGGGGAAATCATTGGGCATCAACTACAATGAGGAAGAGGATGTTGTATTGAGCAAGATAATTGAGCTTGAGCTCAAGGATCAAGAGAGAATCTCCAAGGAGGGAAAGGCCCAACAGTAGAATCCTGCAGATGGGTGAAGTAAGTGTGTCTGTTTGTTTACTCATGAAGCTACTGTCTTGGAATATTAGGGGATTGGGCAAAACCGAGAAGATGGGTAGAATAAAAAGTCTTATTAAAGACAAGCATGTAGACATTGTTTTCCTTCAAGAGATCAAGAAAGTAGTGAATTCGGATAATGCTGTTAGAAGGCTTTGGGGGTGCAGAAATATGGAGTACATGTCTGTGGATCCTGAAGGCTATGCTGGTGGGTTACTATGCATTTGGGACCCTGCTGTCTTTCAATTATCTAGCTGTTGTTGCAATAGAAGGTACATCCTACTTTCTGGCTCTCTGTATAACTCTTTTGATTGTGTTTTGATTAACATATATGCACCAAATGATACCAATGCTAGATCATCTCTATGGGTTGATATTCTTAAGCTTAAAGATCATTTCCCTGCTCCTTGGTGTATGGGTGGGGACTTCAATGAAATCAGACATATAGGTGAAAGGATAGGCTGCTCCAGAAGAGACAGGGGGATGAAACATCTTAATGAGTTTATTGAGAAATGTGAGCTTAATGATCTGCCTCTTCATGGAAGGACATTTACCTGGTGTAATGCTCAGGAGTCTGAGAAATGGAGCCGTATAGATAGAGTACTGCTGGGTCCAGAGTGGTTGATTAACTTCAAAATGAAGCTTTGGGGGCTGCCTAGATTAATCTCAGATCACTGTCCTCTGTTGATGATGGAGGATGAAAGAGATTGGGGACCCAGACCTTTCAGGTTCCTAAATGCCTGGTCTCTTCATCCAAGCTTCTCCAAGTTTTTTGAGGATACCTGGAGCAGCATTTCTGTTTCTGGATGGGCTGGATACATACTTGTACAAAAACTAAAGCATTTAAAGTTACAACTCAAGAAGTGGAATATTGAGGTGTTTGGTAATGTCTCTTTCAAGCTCCAAGATCTAGAGGAGGAATTGCATGCATTAGACATCTTGGCAGAAGGAAGACCTTTGGCTGAAGTTGAAATGACAAGAAGAAAGGTGGTCAGAAGAGAGATGTGGAAGCTGCACAGAATGGTGGAATGGATCTGGCATCAAAAATCCAGATTGAATTGGACTATAAATGGAGACAAGAATACTAGGTTTTTCCATGTCTTTGCCAATGTCAGGCAGAGTAGGAATATGATTAACTCTATTGAAGTTAATGGGGAGTCTTATGAGGATCCTAGCAGGGTTAAATTTGAGGTCAATCAACACTTCAAGAAACAGTTTGCTGAGGACTGGGCTAATAGACCTGTCTTGGGAGGGGTATTCAAGACCATTGAGGCAGATTATGTTTCTCACCACTTGGTTTCAGACTTTAGTGAAGCTGAGGTATTGGCTGGAATCAAGGATTGCAATAGCAATAAAGCTCCTGGCCCTGATGGTTTTAACTTACTGTGCTATCAGAAATTTTGGAAGATCATGAAATCTGAGATCATGCAATTCTTTGTAGACTTTCATAGGAATAGCAAACTGACCTATGGCATCAATAGCACTTTCATTAGCCTAATTCCCAAGGTGGAAAATCCCATTGGTCTATCAGATTTCAGGCCTATCAGTCTTGTAAGTTCTCTCTACAAAATTCTGGCCAAGGTATTAACACATAGGCTGAAACCAGCTCTTCCCTCAATCATTGGTGAAACACAAACTGCTTTTATAGGTGGGAGGAACATCTTAGATGGGGTATTCATTGCAAATGAAGTGGTTGATGGATGGAAGAAATCCAAGAAGCAGGGGCTGGTTTTAAAGTTAGACTTCGAGAAAGCCTTTGATTCAGTTAACTGGGAATTTCTATTCTCCTTGTTGAATAACTTTGGGTTTGGGGCGAAATGGATTTCTTGGATGAAAACTTGTGTTTCTACAGTCAGAATCTCCATTCTTGTGAATGGTTCACCAACAAGCGAATTCTCTCCACAAAGAGGCCTTCGGCAGGGCGACCCACTCTCACCCTTTCTATTCAATGTAGTTTCTGAAGGTTTAAACATCCTTTTGGGCAGAGCAATTAATCTTGGCATACTCAAAGGGGTGCAAGTTGGGTCTAAGAATGTCCTTTTGTCTCATCTGCAATTTGCAGATGATTCAATTCTCTTCTCTGAAGCAGATTGGGATCAAATGGTGCTTATTAAAAGAATTCTAAGATGTTTCGAAGTCTTATCTGGTCTTAGAATTAATTACCACAAGAGTATGGTGTGTGGTGTTGGTGTGGATGATGCTCTTTTGCTCTCTTTTGCTAAGCTTCTCAATTGTCAAGTTCATAGCTTACCTATAAAATTTCTGGGTCTGCCTCTTGGAGCCAACCCTGGAAAAAGGTCTACATGGAAACCTGTGCTTGAGAAGGTCAGATCCAGACTTTCAGGATGGAAGAGAAAATTGTTGTCTTTTGCAGGAAGACTAACCCTAATCAAGTCTACCTTGTCCAGTTTACCTGTATACTTTCTCTCTTTATTTAAAATGCCAGAAGGTGTGGCCAGAGAATTTGAGAAGATTGAAGCAGCTTTTTTATGGGGTGGTAATGGCCTAAAAAGGAAAGTTCATCTAGTTAAATGGGGGGTGGCAACAAAAAGCATTAATCAAGGGGGCCTAGGCATTAGAAGAATCAAAGATGTAAATGCTTGTCTATTGCTCAAATGGTGGTGGAAATTTGGAACTCAAGTTAATTCACTTTGGAGGAGGGCTATTTGTAGCAAATACAAGATAGATGAGGCTTGTTGGTATCCACCAGTAAGATCTTCTTACAAACATTCTAGAGTTTGGAAAGACATCTTATTTATTGGATCTCATAATAGCAGTATTTACAATTTTTATGTGGATAACTGCCAAATTAAAGTGGGGGATGGAAATAGAATTAAATTTTGGCATGATAGGTGGTGTGGTAACTCTTGTCTTAAGACTGATTTTCCCCTCCTCTTTAACCTTTCAACTGATAAGGATGGCACCCTTCATCAATTTTTTGCAAGAAAGACCAGCCCAAATAATTGGAATTTTCCCATCAGACGAGTGCAGTTCACTTGGGAATTAGATGAAGAAACTAGATTGCTTGGTGTCCTAGCTTCAGCCCCTTCTCTGTCTCTCCTCAGGGCTGACTGTCTTATTTGGGCAAATGCTTCTTCAAACTCTGGTGAGTTTTCTGTATCTTCCCTATACTCTTTTAGTAATTCCACCCTTGGTCCTCATATTCCAATCTGTAAACATATTTGGAACCGAGTTGTCCCTCCTAAGGTTTCTTTTTTCTGTTGGTTGGCCTGGAGGAATAAAATCAAGTCAGCAGAATTTATGCGTAGGATTGGTATTTTGGATTCTTCTATCTCCATCAGCTGCCCTTTCTGTAGCTCTGAATCTGAATCTGCTACCCATCTCTTGCTCCATTGCCCTTTTTCATGGCAGATTTGGTCCTCTATAATTCTAGATTGGGGGCTCTCTTGGTGCATCCAAGATTCAGTGGATGGCCTTCTCCAATGGTGGATGGGTGTCAAATTTAAGCATTTAGACAGGTTAATTTGGAGAGCTATCCCACACATTGTCCTTTGGTCGCTTTGGAAACATAGGAACGAATGTATTTTTGCAGAGGCTCTACCCAACTTCTCTGAAACAAGTGATTCTATCAAGATAAGAGCAGCTCTCTGGCTCAAAGCATCCATAAAGGACCTTCCCTACTCAGTGGATGACTTAATCTACAATTGGAGACTTATCAGAGTTGGGCTTCCAAGTCAATAAATGGGTTGGTTAACTGGTTTGCTCTGTTTGTTCTGTTCTGGGCCTGTCAGTGGTTCTGCTGTGTCTATGGCTCTGCCCTGATTTTGCTGTAGGTTGGGTGGCAGTCTTAGTAACTGCTTTATTCACCTCAGAAAAGGTCTTTTGGTGCTGCTTCATAGTCTGAGTTCCTCATCTCAGTTTGGGCTGCTTATTAGTCTGAGTTCTGTGGTGCTATAGTGAAGTGTAGTGGAGGTCTGTCATGCTGTTTGGTTTGAGTGGAGATCTGTTATGCTTCTTAGCCTGTTGGTTGCTGCAGTGTAGTGGGTATTGAGAGGAGGTCTGTTTGTTCAGCTGCTAACTTTCAATCCATTATGTTACATTGCCCGTTTGTTGCTTTTTGGTGAGTTTGGTTGCATTGGTGATTTTGTGGGTCTCTATAGTGAGTTGGATTTTGTTGAATGAGCTGGATCTACTACGCTTAGAGTCCATTTATTCTGCTATTCTGCTGTGTTATGGTCTTCATAAGGTTCTAGTGCTGCTGTTTAGCTCCACCCAGCTTTGCATCTCGGTTGGTTTTATCCATTCACAAATTCAGCAGTGCTACTCAGTTGCTACCTACAAACATTCTGATCTGTTGATGCCTGTTCTGCTGCTGTGCCTTGATTGCTGCTGCTATGGTGGAATTCTGGGTGGATTTCTGTTCTGTTATGGAGCTGGGATGTTCTTATGTTCCATCCCATGTTTGGTATGGATGGAACAATACTGCTGTGAGGATGAAAGGCTCAGTGAGGATGTAAGGTTCAGTGTTAGTGCTTGAAGGGCTGTCTGCTATGGTCTGTCTGCTATGGTCTCTTTGTGCTCTGCTGGTGTATTCCTGCTGGGGGGTCTGCTGGATGGATTGATTATCTGTTGGTGTTATTCTGGTTTATCAATTGGGGTTGCTGACCTGGTTGGCTTGGTTCTCTGCAGCTGTGTGTCAATTCTGCTACAAAGTGCTCCCTCCACTCTGTGAGAATGCCTCTGTTTTGGCTGATATTTGCTGCAGTGCTTCAATCTCTGGGAGTTTTTGGTTTTGCTTGTTGTTTTTTCCTCTCTTTTCCTCTTTGTTGGTTTCTCACCAACTGGCGCTTGGGGCTTTTCAGACCCAAGCTCCTCTTTATTGATGTAAACTTCATTCCTTGAATGTTTTTTCAATAAAGATCTTCTTTGCCGATCAAAAAAAAAAAAAAAAAAGAAAACTAAGAGCAAAACTACTATTTTTTTTTTTAATTTTTAATTTTATTTTTTAAATAAATAGAACGGTAATGACAAATATAAAAAAAATATTTATATTATCAAACAAACCAATAGTCCATAATAATTAGAAAGTCAAAAAACTTGACAACTAATAAACCAACTCAAGTTCAACAATCATTACTAATTACATGCAACCCTATAATGAAGGAGAAATAAAATACTACAAAAGGTATCAAACTTCTTTCTATAGAGGTTAAACTCGCAATCTCACATCACCAACGATGTTATATAATTACTAGGCCAAATGTCCTAATTTAATTTACAAAACTAAACTATAGTTTAATTTTTACAAACTAGAGGTGCAATATGTAACTTTTTATTTTATGGAGGCAAAGTACGAATTTTCACAACATTACAAGCACGAAGTGGCATTTAGCAATTAGCAAAAAGCAAGTTGTATGTATATTCCACCAAAATAGAAATGTTTGACTTGGTCTAGTCCATTTACCAAATACTCATGACTTTCTAATTTAATTCAGCTGTCCCTACTTGACCAAAGGGATGGGATGGCGATGGGGCGACTTTGTCTTTCCGTTGCCGTATATCAAGGAGACAATGGATATTTTACACATTAAGCTTAAGTTTGGCAACTCTAATATAATCAATTTTTTTTATTTTTTTATCTTTTTTTTATCACATCGCCTCTCTATTTTTTTGCACATCTTTTCATAAAAAGACAAAAAGTACACTTATTTAGGTCATTCCAAACAACTCCTAAGTTAAAAATTAATTTTTTAATTTTTTTAAAAAATATATAAAAAATAAAAAAATGATATGACCTAAAAAAAAATTAAAAAGTCAGAAATTTGACTTTTAACCATACAATGGGAATATGTTAATTTTGTAATTTTAAAAATAAAAAAATAAAAATAAAAATTAAAGATAATATAATATGTTATAAATAATGAGAGTAAAAATATATAAGATTATAAATAAATTTGTAAAAATAAATATTAATTGTAATATTTTAATGTTTTATTCATTATATTAAAATAAAATTGAGAGTAGGGTAGATAGAATGGAACAAAAAAGTAAAACTTGTCCCCGTCCCACTTTATTGGAACAAAGTAGGGGATGCAGGTAGAGTTGAAAATGAAAAAGCTGTTCATGAATAAGTTTGAGCTCAGCTCGATAAATGCTCATTTGAACTCGATTCGTTGAATTTTTATTATGTTTGAACTCGTTAAAAACTTAATAAATAAGTGTAAATAATGCTGCAAACGAGCCGAGGTTTGCTGAGTTCGAGTTTGAGTTTGGCTCATTTGCTTATTAAGTTTGTTTACGAGTAATGCTAGGGATACAAAATTTTCTATCAAATGAATGACCAAATGTCTCACATGAGTGTGGGGACTCCACAACAATGTGAGACATTTGGTCATTCATTTGGTAGAAAATTCGAGATCTATAGCATTTTCCTTTGTTTATTGAGTTCAAGTTTGGCTTGATAAGAAATTGGGTTCGAACTCGGCTCAGCTCGTTAATATTAATGAAACTCGAGTTCAGTTCGGCTTGATATGATTTTTTAAAAATATTATTTAAGTAAAAAATATTATTTATATTATTTAATATATAAAGAATGTATTTATACTATCATATATATATATATATTTATATTATTTAATATATAAATAATATAT
Organism: Camellia granthamiana; assembly: GCA_036172215.1. Taxonomy (NCBI): domain Eukaryota; kingdom Viridiplantae; phylum Streptophyta; class Magnoliopsida; order Ericales; family Theaceae; genus Camellia; species Camellia granthamiana. Next base: position 135,549,540 of record CM069910.1, read on the forward strand.
TTAAAAAAATAATAAAAATAAAAATAAAAATAAACGAGTCTAATATTTGAGTTCGAGCTCGACTCGTTTATTAAACGAGCCGAGCCAAACATATTTGTGAACAGTTCGATTCATTTGCAGCCCTAAGTGCAAACATAGTAAAGCTATGGTCGTTTAACATTTACTTAAATAATATAAAGTTATGTATAAAAAATAAGATAAATATGTTATTTATATATTTAAATACTGTAAATGTGGTAGATATTATTATTTTAGTAAGATATTAACTTTTTTTATAGTATGTTTATATATATATATATATATTGTATATATAATTATATAATCAAAAATTTTCGTTGTAATTTTAATTTCATACATAAGTATGAATTTATAATTTGTATGACTCGTTATGTTTCATCAACAGGCTCAAGCTCGAATAAAACTTAAGCCAACTAGGTTTGTGATGTAAGACAAGATTTTAAGAATTTTTGTATTTTTAGTTTTAATATTTTTGATAAATTATTTTATTAGGATTCTTGTAATTTAGTATAAATAATTTAGAATTATTAGGTTTCTTAATTTTATTATTTTGGAATTAGATTTTGACTAGGATTTTAAATAGTTTAGAATTCTAATTTCCTATTCTCTTAAGTTTCCTAATTTATGTTGATTTAAGTTTCCTAATTTATTTTGGAATTACTTTTCCTACAAGTATTAGATTTAGTATATTATAAATAGCTATGTAAGCCTCATGACAAAGATAACTTTTATACAATTTTTATTCATTTAATCAATAATATTAAGATATTTTCTTTTTCTTGTGGATTCAAGGTTCTATTTTTCTCGTGGATTCGAGAGCCCCTTTCGTTTACTAGAATGATATCTAGTCCCTGTGTATTCCGCTGCGTCAGTTTGAACTCGGTTTGTTAAATTGTTATTTATTGAGCTTGAGTTCAAACTTTTTAAAATCTTAATAAAAAAATTCAAACATATCAAAGTTCGATTCGACTCAACTCGTTTACAAACCTATATGTAGGGGTGGGCAAAAAAAAGTTCCCATCCCTGACACTATTGGATGGAAAATGAGCCATAGCTCGAAAACCTTGGCTCGAATGTCGTTTTGGGCGTTTTGGGTGGTCTGAAACAGAGGAGAAAGAGGGATAGAAGAGAGGAAGAAGAGAGGAGAAGAGGAAGAGGAGGGGAAGAGGGAATGGAGAGAAGAGAAGGCCCCTTCGCTTCTGCCGTCGGCCGAGCCCCTCCACTTTGTCGCAGCACCAGCGATCGTCGTAGCACCACCACTGTAGCCTCCGGTCTCGCTGAGCCCCTTCCCTTCGTCGCAGCACCACTGCCGTCGGCCGAGCCCCTCCCCTTCCTCCTTCCTCCTCTCTCCTCCTCCTCCTCCTTCCTTCTCTTCTCCTTCTCTGCTTCTGAAATTGGATTCGAACCAATTTCGAGCTCGACAATTCGAGCTACATAGCAATTCCGGTTATTGGATTTCTATAAAATTAATAGTCATTTTGTTAGGTATAATAATACCACAAAAGTAACGGTTGTTAAAATAACACAAATAATTAAAAAGTTCAAAAATTAATTATTCTTTCAAAATAACTAGTTTGCAAGCTAGTTTTCGTAAGCAACAAATACTCTTTGTCTCCACCAATCTGAGAATCATGATCGCTTATAGGAATAGGGAAACACTTTGGTGGAAAAATAAAAATAGAAATTGACTTTAAAAAAAAAAAAAAAAATGAATGTGAAATTTGATGATGAGTAGTAGAGACGCGGATATACCTGCCATTGGAGACCTAGAGGCATTGGCATATCGGGATTAGATTTCTTGACGGCGATGGCCAATCCGACGCCGATCGTGGATGGTGCGTAGGTCTTTTCATCCACCCATCCTTTAAACACTCTTCCAAATCCTCCATCTCCCAACACTGTGTCTGATCTGAAATTTCTGGTCGCTATCTTCAACTCCGAATACGTAAACACTTTCAAATTCGGAGTTACATTTACTGCTTTTCTACTCCCACCCACTTCCACTTTCTCTTCTTCTTTCTCCTCCGAAGCCGCCGCACTTCCGCCTTGGACCACCACCTCCGCCGCAGCAGTATTGTTGTTGTTGTCGTCGTCGTCATCGTCAACTAGTAGTGACAAAAATAAATGAGTTTTGATCATCTGAGAAAAATAAATGATAATAATAAAGAAATGATTGGTAAAGTGATTTTGGTTTATGGGAAATTATTCAAAAACATCTAAAAAAAGTCACCAAAGAAAAACAAAGAGATCAGCTATATATATATATATAAATATATACCTGGGGTGGATGGTTTGGCGGCGCTTGGGCTGCTATGATTACCTACTGGAGATCCCCAACAGTTTCCCATCTCTCTCTCTCTAGAAAGAAAAAAAGAAGTTTTCTTTGATAAAGCTAATGATATGGTTTTCTCCAACAAAGAAGGAGAGAGGAAACAGAGGAGCTCAAGAAAATTAAGGCTAGGTTTGGATTGTGAGAAAAAGAAAGAGGTGAGAAAATAAAAAAATAATAATGATGGAAAATGATATACAAGTTCATATTTTAAACTTATTTTTTAAACTTATTGATATGTGATTGATATGATCGGTTAATGATTAAAAAAAATATGAAAGAAAATATTGTCTTTAATATCTTAATTGATTCTCACATCATTAAACTAGATATAATTTTTAATTTTAAATAACAATACTCTAATTATTGTGTTTTTTTTATTTATTAGTATGTTCAAATAAATAAGCATATAAGGTATCTGGTATTCATATTTCTTTCTTTGTATTTAGTGGACAATCTTGATATTATGAAATATACACAATTAATTCATGTTTTTATCATTAAACCTCATTATTTTTGATGAAAAATGAAATTTATAAAATAGAAGCGTTGTCTTTTTCATTATTTTTTTTTATTTAACCTATAAATCAAACATTTTCTGTTTCTCATCCAATTATTTCATTCGAATGTAAGAAATTTGTATAACTATTATTAAATGGGAAAATCTATATGATATGCACCCTGTTACAATTGGATTACTTTTATCACAAAATTTCGTAATATTAATCACAAAATGCATCATCTTACCACAAATTTGCATAACAAAAAATGTTATAACTAAGTCACAAACTTTTGTAATATCAATCAAAATTTTTTAGACATTTTGTTACGCTAATTTGTGATAAATTACACATTTTATTATTAAAATTATGAAATTTTGTAATAAAATTACATCAATTTGTGATAGAGTGCCTATGGTATGCACCCTAAAGGAGTCCACACCATAGACATTATGTACCTTTTTTTTTTTTTATCAGAACAAACCAATAGATTAAGATCTACTAGAAATAACGTCAGATGATAAAAAAAAAACTTTATGAGAAGGGAGGGAGAGCAACCTAGGAAGCAATGAGAGAGTTAATAGCTTGAGCCTTAGCCACCCAATGTGCCACTTGGTTGTTCATACGCCCAATCCAAACAAAAGAAATCTGATGCTGATGAGCAAGCCAGCAAATATAGAAAATAACCGCTATGAGGGACCTGCTCAGAAGCGCTTAGCTGAATGATATTATGATTATCACTCTCAATCATCACAGGCCCAAGATTGCATGCATGGACCATGGGCAAGTCATATAGACTGCGAAAGCCTCAACTTGAGAAGCCAAAAAAGCTGTCATCGTCCTAACATTGCCATGAATAAGCTTACTAGATGAGTCTCTGAACATAGCGACAATAGACGGCAATAAGCAGGGACGGACTTAGGATTTGATCATCCGGGGGCCAGAAAATAAATAAATAAATAAAGATGGGAAGACAAGTAGGGTTGGATTTAAGGGCAATGGATTTTCATGCAATTAACACTTGTGATTTTTCATGCTATTAATTGGAAATTGATAAACTTTGTTAAATATTTGATATAACAGTAATATCACTAATCAAAAGGAGTTCTTACATTACGGTAGTGAGAAATAATGATTGGCTTAGTGAGAGACAAAAATTGTCTATCTAATTTTATTAATAATTTTTATCGGTTGAGATATTACTATTCTCATTTAAGCCTTCCATGTTTTATAAAGTGAATAATATAATTATAAATATATTTTAGAACATAATATGTTAGGGAGTTGTTATGATGTGCATTAAAGTGCATTCCGTATACACATTATCACAATATATGTAACATAACCATAACAAATTGTAATTTTTTTCACCAAATAGTTCGTAACAATTTGCACCACAACGGTTGTAACATTTACATAATACTATAAATATTTTAACTTTCATTGCAAAAATTTATACAGCTTCAGATGTTAAAAAAATATTAAAAACATAATAATTAAATGGAAGGAAGGCCCACATAGGAAAAGAAATTACAGGTGTTGAACCAATTCTATACATAACAACCAGACATCTTGAACAAAACGGGGGGGCCACGGCCCTGTAGGCCTACACTAAGTTCCGTCCCTGCCAATAAGGACCCATGACAGTAGGTTGCATCACAGTTAATTTTTACATGTCCTAAGAAGGCAGGAACCTATTTGAGGTAAGAGCCAAAAACTATTGATCAATCACAGAGACAAGCCTAGGAAGGTTTCCCAATTCAAACTAGAACTGAGAGAATCTTTGTAGAGTGGTGTAAGGATCAATTGGTAGATGGTTGAACGCAACTTTATTTCTCGATTACCAAATGAACCAACCCAAAGATGCCACTGTACTTAAGAACTACTAGGCTTCCACCTTAGTCATATCCATACTCAGCTTGTCACTAGTCCACTAAGCCACATTTGGAATAGAACCCTTTTCAATTCTGAGGTTAAGAGCACTTCCAAACTAGACCGCTTGCGTCCAAGGACAATAAAAAAGGAGGTGTTTCACAGTTTCAATCTCGAAGTGGCAAATAGGACATTCAGCTGAGATGCTACACTTCCGTTTAAACAAGCCCACCTTTGTTGCTAGTAGATTATGACATATTCTCTACCAAAAGTGCCGAATTTTTTGTGGGACAAAGAGAGCCCACAAAGTTTTCCACATATGGTTCCTCAAAGCAGTAGATGTAGAGGCCAAATTCGAGGCGGTACTACCATTAAGAGATCTCGCCACCAAATACCCATATTTGATCGAGTAGAGCCTTGATGTCACGACACGTTTTTCGTACCCAAGAGTTAAGCATCAGTAACTCAAGTTACCTACGGCCAATTCTTGAACAAATTAATAAACGCGAGTGGAAAAATATTTAAGTGGGGTATCAAAATAATGATTGGAGTTTCTATTTAATTAAATTGTCAGAACTGAACTATGTCTACGAAGTGTTTTGTGCCTACCTCATGTGCTGGCCCTGACATGTTGCCTGAAAGTGGTAAACAACTATAAGCACATGGTAGAGTGAGAAATATTATACTAAGAGCATAAGGGCATAAAATTCACCATGGATAATTATGGGGTTAAACATAGATTAGTTTGGTAACTGAAATACATAACTAATTTTAAATTGACAGAAGTATAATGCGGAAATCATATAAGCAAATAATCATAACCACGATACAACACAGAACAGAACAGAACAGGGGTCACTGGAATGACAATTAGAACAGAAGTCAGTGGATTCATGACAAACAGAGGACCACAAAGTGACCAAATATGGGCCAATGGTTATTTAAGTCCCCCAAAGCATGGGACCTCCGTGGTGGTACTTATAAAATAATTACTCAAAACACATTTTAATAAACAGTTATATCTATGAATTTCCCTTATTATATAAAATAAGGTTAATAAAATAAATAACATAATTAAAATACAATTACGTAAAATAAATTATGATAACTCAAAACATATAGAAACGTATTATGATAACTCAAGGTATAATATAACTCACCTTAATATTAATCTTTAACTTTTATTTTCTTACTATTAATTTTCTGCTATCAATCTACCGCACCGTAGTTTATGTTTTTCATTTCTCAAGCTAGCAACCTATTTATCGTTGGTGAGGCTTCGTTAGCTTTTGCCTAGTGGCAATTTCAAGCTTGGCCACCTGTCCCACAGGTGGCATTGCTGTCCATTTCCCCGTGTCGCACTTGATGATGATTTTACTAAGCTACATATGCATATTCACCACCCTATGTGCTAGGGTGGTGACAAGGCATTGCATATATATATGCATATGTATATCTATATTTATTTATTTATTATTTTCACCTCAAATTTCTTTTATTTAACCTTGGCCGACACATCATAAATCGTATATATATATATTTTTTCAATTGTTATTAAATAATATTAGTATAAAATTTAAAGAATAATTAAAAATTTAGGTTGTTACACTTAATTTGTGGGGATGCCATACCAGAGAATCTTTTCTTTCTACCGCTGCAATGGGGATAGCTTGGATAGCTTCCACCTCATCCACCGAAATGTTGTCCACTAATGAGCCTAACTTCCAAGACTTGAGAGAATGATCAATAACATCTGCCACATATTCGACAAAGCAATCAACTGGTCTAGGAGAGGTGATCTTGAATCCATGGATAGAAGGGATCCAACGGTCCTCCCAAAACTTAACATTTTGACCTGATTGGATTTGCCAACGCAATCCTTGTTGAAAAAGATCTCTGTCTTTGAGAAGACTAGTCAATGCCCACAAGGCATTTGGATCTTTTACAGCTTGCGTGGAAGATGAGTGAGAGTAGTAGAGGCCCTTGATCATTCTTGCCTAGAAAGAAAGTGGATTGGAAATGAGTTACCATCCTTGCTTTTCCTAGCTGAGCTTGATTAAAATCTTTGAAATCTTTGAAACCCATCCCTTCTTGGAACTTAGGATTAGTCATAGTTGACCATTTAGCCCAAGGGATTCCTTTATTCTCCGGGTCAACCAAAGAAATAAAAATAATTTGAAAAAAGTTTAAAAAGTTCATTAGTTAGGCACACAATCACGTATTGTTCCGGACTCTTGCATTAAATCCTATATATAATTCATTCATTGGTTAGCTATAATTAGGACTCCCAAACGAACAGAGCTGTTTATGAACAGCTCGAACTCGACTCGTTTATTAAATAAATGAGCTTGAACTTCATTTTTAAACTCGTTTATTAATTGAGCTGAGCACGAGTAGTTTCAAGCTGGGCTCGATAAAATTAATGAACATAAAGAAAATAAATTAATATTTACTTTTAATAATATATCAAATAATTTTTTAGTAATTTATTTAATTTTCTATGTGTTTGGTGTTTGTGTAAATTTATATATTTGATTGATGAAATTTATTATTAATATAAGTATTCTTGTATATTTTGCTTACATTTTCTATTTTTTAAAATCTTAATAAGTAAATTAATTTAAGTTTATTTTTTTTCAAGCTTGAGCCAAACCTGAGTTATCAAATATTTGACGAGCTGAACTCGAACTTGATTATTTATGCTCAATTTGAACTCGGTTTGAGCTCGAGCTCAGGCTCAATTAATTCTTAATAAACAAGCCTGAATACTCAAAAGCTTAACTCGGCTCATTTACAGCCCATAGTATATATAATTTATTTCATATCATAAGTTTAATATGTCTCATCCTATATCATTTAAGTATTATATACGCTCTTCAATCCCTTATATTCAATATGAACAATCAAATAGACCTATAGTTTATTAAGAGTATGGGAAAATTAACATTACATAAACAACAATTCAAGCTGAAACCCAACTTCTCAGTAAGTAACTTTTCTGTTAGAGCCAAACAACATGACATGCACCACACTGGCAAAGAAACTCTTAAGTAGAATGGGATCTTTCTTCCCTATTTTCTCTGCACAATATATTAAAATAATTAGTTTTTTAAGTGAAAATCAACAAATATTGGGTTGGAGACAGTGTTTGGAACTACGACAAAGAAAATACGAGTAGCGTATATGGTGCCTGGTATTTTGTGTATACCACGGATGCCCTAATCAAGCTGTAGCTGACAAGCTGTAGGTGCAGGTGCAGGTGCAGAGCCTTTTTGACAACAAAAGTTTTATATGTAACACAATCTTGCTAAAAAGTTTTATGGGCATATGAAAAATACATGAAAAAATATATTTTGAAGAACATAAAACTCTTTTTATTTGTTTTAAAATACTTAACTCTTTTACATTTTTCACAACAATCATGACATTAAACATTACTTCGGGAGTATTAGTTAACATTTACCTATAACATACGCAATAGCTAGTGTACATTTGTTTGGGGGTTCCTATGGAAGTGTAGAGCCCATAAGACACAATAATTGCAATTCACATACAACACTGATATGATCACCTAAAATCTCTTTTACAAAAATCACCAGTGATTTTTGATGCACATCTTTTTCCATTCACATATTTGTCCATAAAACTTGCCATGTAAATAATCAGCCGTGAGGTCTAGGCAAGGGCGAGCGAGCTCCACCTCGACTCCACCAATTCCACCGTACCTTTGGTGGTGAAGCAGAGATTGATCATGACCATAACGATGAGAATTTATTAGAGGATGACGATCTTGTTGGTGGCGCTAGGTGGTTGTGGCGGGCATGTTTTGCACCTGCTTTGGAGCCCTTAGGCTTGATCTTGATGGCATTGACTTGTTGGAGAGTCTCCAAAACTTCTTCCATTGAGGGCCGATTTTTTGGATCGGATTCAAGACATTGAAGTATAAGTTCAGCTGCATGGAATGTAGCTTTTGAAGGGTACTGATTTTCAAGCCTTGGGTCCATGATTTTGTTCAATTTCCTCTTGTCAGGTAGGAAGGGTCTAGCCCACTCTATCAAATTGTGCTCACCGTTGGGTCGATTCATGTCGAGCACCCTTAAACCTGTCAATAATTCAAGCAACACCACTCCAAAACCATACAAATGACTTGAAAATTCATTATCGATCATTGTTGTCGAATTCATATTTGCACCACTATACAAACAAATAATATTTATAATTGTCATATGCTCATGATGAGTCTTTGAGTGTTAAAAGCTAGTAAGATGAAAATGGCTTAGGATCATCCGTCCCTAAATTAAATTGTGATATCACTTCGAAATACTTGCACTTATTGAATTATGAGACTCCAAACTCCAAACCAATATGAAGGAAGGGGTTAAAAATTGAGTATTTGTTAATTACCTAAAAAAAAATGTCAAAAATTGTTGCATAGAATGATATGTGGTTTTTAGTGATTCTTTCATTTCAAACCAAAATTCCAACATTATAGCTTCCATTCAAGAAATATTAATGCAACATCTTTTGGATGAGTTCTACAAATGTTATGTGTAAATCATTTTTCCAAACCACTTAGGCGAGGTTTGACAAATGCTAAAATAAACAATTTCTTTTTCTTAAAAAAAAATTTTCAATTACTTTTTAAGTCTTTCTAGATCAAAAAATTTAATTAAAAAAATAGACCAAGTAAAACAAAAATGACAAATTTTTTTTTTTTTTTTGAACTTTTTTAAAGTAAACTTTTTATATTATTTAAACAAGACATGATCAAAGCTCTGTTTCTTTCAAACTAAAATATTTTCATATAATTGATTTTGCACAAAAAAATGTATATTCATTCTTGGACTTTGTGTCACGACCCAAACTTGCCCCTATGGGTTTAGCACCGTAACCGGCCAGTAATCCGTGATTACCGAAGGCCTGCTTAACAATAAGACAGTATTACAGAGTATAGGGGCATGGCGGAAGTCAGAATAGTAATTAAACAATGTCCAATGAGCTGTGACAGTCTGTATGCAAAAGACTTTTCATAAAATATATACATCCAAAACAAAACAGTATTTACATACATACATGATCATTCAGGACAGAGACCCTATCCTTATTAAAACAGTACAGTACAGTGCTATCAGTCGATACAGTATTACAAAACAGATACAGAGACAGATGGGGGAAACTAAAACACCCCAAAGCCGTAGCTTGAACGGGCTCGGAACCTCACAGTGAGGCACAGTGGTTGGCTTTGACAAAAGGGAGTCTAACCCACGCTCCTAGCTCCGGTCTGGTGCCTGAACACCTACATATATATATAAACAGTGAGCTAAAGTCCAGTGAATAACATAATGCGTAAAGAGGTTAAAAATGAATGTCCTTTCAGTATTGAAAACAGTCAATTGATTTAGTATGTCAGTGATTCAGTCATAACAGTCATATGTGGTACATCCATTAGCAGAACAGTACAGTAAACAGTAGGTCTTGAAAGACCGAGCAGTCAATGATGGCCATCATAACAGTAAACAGAAGTTCCAAGATAGGAACTAACAGAGATCTCTGTAACAGTAGCAGTAACAGTAACAGTAGTTGCTATGGATGCCACAATACAGTTCAGAATAGAGGATATACATTCATTCAGTTAACAGTATCAATTCAGAAACAGTACAGTTTAACCATTCAGAAGATATTCATATTTGGACATATTTTTACACAATTGTTACTCATAGAGTTCTGGGCTACAGATAAGCTAGTATGCGTCTCCGGATGCCAACCCTACACAGTTACAGGATGAACACACACTAAGTTACACGTTCGGGAATAAAAGACTTAATCCCTAATTTGTCTCGGTGTGGTTTTACATCTATATCCTCTTTAAGATGCCTTAAACATGCCCTAGAAATGCCTAGGATGGAAAGAGGATGCAAAGATGCACTTTTAAACACTATACAGAATTTTCAAAAAAATAGGGTCCCGCTCGAACGTGTCTTTCTTCGCTCGAGCAGACATACAGACAAAGGTTCCCTGCTCGAGCGTCACTTCCCACGCTTGAGCGGACTGCAAAACATGGCAAAAGTACTGGATGTGTGAAAATCACGCTTGATGGGCGCTCGACACCCGCTCGAGTATGTGACATAAGTTCCTGCTCGAGCGTCCATTCTTCCGCTCGAACGGATTGTAAAACAATGCAAAGGGCTGGGAGCACGAATTTCACATTCGAGCGCTACTTTTCCCGCTCGAGCATGAGTCCAAATTCTGGAAATTTCAGATTTGAACCTCAAGCTCAAAACCAAGTTTTAATGCATCAAATTCGATCCTCTTGGGTTAATTTTCTGGAAAACACTTGTAAACTCATAGTATTACATGATTCAAAGCTCAATTTGTAAAATCAAAGCCCAAAGGTAGTTCAATTAAATCCATTTTCAAACCAAAGTTCAAGAACATACTTCCAATGTGACATGCATGAATTTAACCAACTCCAAAGCTTTAAATACTTGTTCAAATGAGCCAATTCTTTCAAAACCAAGATGAATTCATGGTCCAATGCAAAAATATGAAGATGTATGTACAATTTCATGAACAATGACTTCAAAACTCAAGAATGGCAACATGCATGCATGAAATGAGCTTCAATTCAACATTATGAGCCATATCTTGGCTCTAATCTTCAACAATCCTCTAAATCAAGCAAGAAGTAACTCAATTCATAAACAAGAAGGTAATTACTCTACCTTAAGTCTTCAATTTCAAGAAGGGAGCTCAAATATGCAATGAATTCCTTAAATCTACCAAGTTTCCAAGCCAATTCTCAAGAACTCAAGATTTCTCCTACCCTCTTTCTCTCTAGTCGGTTATAGTTCAAGAAATGGCTGATAAAATGTTTTGTTGGAGTGTTTTAAGGCTCAAATGTGTTTTGGATAGTGGCCCATTAAGTGGTAGTTTGGTAAATAAAGCCAACTCTTACAATTTAGCATTATTTAATCAATTTAAATATACCAAATCACATTTTAATTAAATATGCCATAAAATCACATAAATTCTAATGATCATGAAACATCGATCAATTTCGGATTCGGCCGCCGATAAGGTCTTCAATTTGCAGTTTAAAGCATAAGACATGGACAGATAGTTTAACAGTCAAACAGATAGAAATGCATTTAAACTAGTACATTCAATCAGTCAGTTCAGTATTTCAGTCGATTCGATTACTTATCATAATCAGTCTCAATTTAGCAGTAATCAGTGGTTAACCAGTAATCAGTGGTGAGGGTTATTACACTTTGGCTACGACTCGTATAAGAAAAAGATTGGGGGTAGTCGTACCAGTTGCGACGTACTCAGGAGCGACATAGCCATACGTGCCAATGATGCGCATTGTCACATGTGAATTGCCATTTATGGGACCTAACTTTGCTAACCCAAAATCTGAAAGCTTTGCATTGAAGTCCTACAAAAATCAACAAGATTGATGGAAATTAGCACTGGAGTTATAAAAAGGGTTGGGCTTAACTTTTCTCAAGCTTAAATATTAAGTTGAGACAACTTGAGCCTCTTAAACAAATTAATGGCAAATTAATCTATATATATAGTAATGCACAAAGAGGTCAATTAATAAATTTAATTTAACTTAAATTACCCCATCAAGCAATATATTAGAGCCTTAAAATTGCGGTAGATGACTTGCTTCTCTGTCGTGTGCAAGAACGTGAGGCCTTGAGCTGCTCCTATAGCTCTATTAAGCTTTGTCTCCCATGGAAGTGGTTCTAAATGTTAGAAATGGGTTTTGGAAGTTTTGGAAAAACAAAATTTTTCTTCAACTTTGGTCTAATTTTTAGATGGGACCTATGCGCCAAAGTTGGCTGGTTTAAGTGGTAACGCGTTCTATGCCATGTTGGGATTCACGTAGTATATTTGGTTGCTCAAAACCATTATCGGGTGAATCAAAAATTGAAGCCCAATAGAGCTCCATGAAAATGGTGTTTTTGGTGAAATTTCCTAAAGGTTTGGTTTAAGGCTTGTTCTACATTGATTTGGTGGATATACTGGTGTGTTTGTTTGGACGGACTGGATAAGGGAGGATTGTAATCCATCGGACTAGTAGTCCTGGGATACATTGTCCCCGGACTATTTGGTTGGACTAGATTTGTATCTTATGTTTGTTTAGTCATGGGATTAGATGTCTGGATTGGACTATTTTTAGTGAATCCTGTGATGACCCAAGAAAAAAATAAAAAATAGTAGAGTTTAGGATACCTTTTCCCTAGAAAGAAGGTGTAAGCTAGAGTAATATGGCCGGGATGATTGGTCAAGATGTTGTGGAATTAGTATTAAAGTGTAGGTTAACCGATTTGTATGAATGTGGGTGTAAATGTGACCTTAAAATAGTAGAGTTTGTATTGTGTAGCGACTGGTTTGTTGTTATGAGGAGTTAATTATTCTTCGACTTTATATCAAGTTTGTGGAAGTGGGCTAGATGTGAAAAATCTTGAAAGTAGAGTGAGTTAGATATTAAACTTATTGTAGTAGTACGGTTTGGTTGCAACTTTAATGATAATTAAAATAACTTAAGATAAAATATTTTAGAGTGTACATTGAAATACGTAAAGCTAGTTCTAAACTTCCTTGGGAATAAACGTGACCTTAGCATGATACAAATTATAGAATGTAGTAAGAGATGTAATTCTTAGAGTTTGTTTATTCATAATTTTGTTACAAATCCTAAGAAGGTGAACGAGATAAATAATTTTGAGATAGATTGGAATGAGTTTAAATTTGATTGGGGTTGTGCTTTTTGATTGAATTTTTAGTAGTAAAATATATATAGTGACTTGTGAGATGACATGTTGGGATATGTAGCCAAGTGGTGTATGCTTTTGAGTTTGATGGAGCTAATTGTCTTAGAGTTGATTGTTGATGTACCCAAGTGCAATAAGTGTTTAGGGATATGATGTAATTGATGTCTCGGGAGTTGTGTTAGCAACCAATGTTCTTAGAGGAAAATTTTAAGATTACTTTGTCAGGATATTATAATTCTAAGGTAGGTGTTCTAGGATAATTAGTATGGTGGTAGTTTGAGTATTTCTATGGGCATTTATGCTTGACCCATCAAGAGTGAGTGATGTTAATGTTTACAGTTACTTTTATGTATGAGTTAGAAATTGTGAAGACGGAAGGTATAGGAGAGTGTTTTGAGTTCAATTTGGTGTGTGTCATGATGGTGTGGTTCATGTAATGGAAATGGAGATTATTTTGTATCCTTTGTCCTTTAGCTACAAGATTGTTTTGTATTCTTAGAGTAAAAGTTGTGAATCCTTTAAATTGATCATTCGTTTTGCTATAAGCATGGTAAGAATTCGTGTTATTGGTATGTTGGTCTAATATTACCATTGAGTTCAATTTGATGAGTGTATTTGACCTTAATTAAAATGTATTTGACCTTAATTAAAATGTACATAGTTTTGCCTAATAGAGAATGACTCCTTATTTTAATTTTGTTTCATCGTATTTTGTGGTGATATTACCTTAGAAGAAGTTATTTGGCAGACCCCTCATTGGGGAATAAATTGGTATGAAGTACTTTCGTTATTTTGTTAGTTTTGGAAATTGTTATGGAATGACTATTGTTGACATAGAAATTTTTTTTAGAGTGAATGAGTGGCATCATAGCTTGTGGTTATATCTTTTAAAATTTAGGTAGAAGCGAGCTGACTAGAGACTTCAAAGGAGATTTCAAAGTTACTACAATTATGAGTATTTGTTGGGAGTACCTTAGTATTGTTAGAATGTGAATCTAGTCTTGATGAATTCTATGTGGACACGAAGTGCATTGTGTGAGCGTTTGGGTAAATTCTATGTTGGAGTGATATTGTGTGGATGGATGTAGACAAGTTTACATGAACTGTTAGTCGGTTCGTTGAGCGAAAGAAATAGAGTGGATAAGTAAAAATAATACAAAAATTGCTTGGTTGGGCAATTATAGTTGTGGCTGAGAATTTTTGAGTAGTGTGTTTGGCATGATTACATTATGTTTCATAAGAGTTGGTGGTTAGTGCTTTTGAAGAGTCATTATTTCGTTTTGTTAAGGTCTTGGAGTAATGATAGTTGTTTTGGCCTTGGGATGCATTGTGCATTAGGTGATGGAGATAGTTTGTTGAAGTTGGGTTATCACCAATAAGGTATGGTGTCTTGGTATTTTACGGAGTCGTTTTGTCAAAATTTGTGTTAAGCTTAAGAGATTAGATCCTATTTTGGTTGCTTTAGGTTATCGAAGTGGATAACAAAATCATTTAATGGTTTATACTAGTAAGGGTTTTTATAATCAATTGTTGTGCAAAAGTAATGGTTTAGTTCGTTACCGGTGTGACTCGTTGAGGCTCGTGTAGTAGTCAAAGAATTTTTGTTAATGCATTAGTAAGTACCTGAGGGAGTTTGTGGGTGACAGTAGAATGCATTACATTATTTGTTTAAATTTCGAAGATGAAATTTCTTTAAGGAGGATAAGTTGTGATGACCAAAAAAAAAAAATGATATGGTCAGAAAATTTTTGGGAAAAAGAAAAAGCAAAGAGAGAGTGGAATATGCGTGATGATGTTTTCGGTGGTGGGAGATTTCATGATTTTTGACGGTGGAGAATGATTTATTTAAGAGAGAGATTGAGGGGGAGTGAATGATAAAGTAAGAGAGAGGAGCCGTTCCACCTTTTCTTTTTCTAAGGTAGTGGCAGATTGATTCTCAAGTGTAATCATCAGCTTCCCCCACTTGCACTTAAATCTAATCCATGTGCAAACACTATAAAGAAAAAAAAAAAAAAAAATCATCCTACTAATAAAAGAGAATCTGGGGGAGATCATAGATGGCTAAAAAGGGACCGAACCGCTCTCTCTCTCTCTCTCGTGAAGGAATATAACAAAGAGGAGGTGCTGGAGTGGGGCTCAAAAGGTGTAAAGAATATTTTCTAGAGAGGGAGAGATGGGTTTGATTGTTCTCAATATACTATACAAACTATAGATACATCATGAGGAGATAAGATAAAGGGAGGAGAAAGAACGGCCAACGGCTGCTCCATATGCTTGGCCAGCACCACCACAAACAAAAAATCCCTCTCTTTCTAAAAATGTGTATGATTGTGTTGTGTGTGGGCGTTGGGGGAGAACAGCTACGCAGTTCTTGTCAAGGGGAATCCCATTCATATTCAATTCATGGATCATCAGACACCTGACTGCAAAAAGAGTATGCGCTTTATGCTGTGCAATTTCATCTGTTTGTCACCTGTGTCTTGTTCCTTAGTCAATAGGGTTTTCGGCGAGCATGCATGAGAGCATAGAAATGACCCTCAATCTGTCTCCTCACTCACCCCGTGTCTTAACTTGTCTTCCATTCTAGTTACCATCGACCTCGGTCATCCTTGTCGCCGGTACTTTGTGAAACTCATTACCGTAGTGAGTTGCGCTTTGCTCAACTACATATTGTTCATCGACGATGTTGTTGCCACTTGAAGGTCGACGAGATCTACTTGCTGCTCAGCAGCGGCTTCCACCAGATTTATTTATATTTGTGGACTGCCCTCCAACCTTTACAATGTATGAATTTGATGCAGCCGTTAATGGGGCACTTGTTATCAAAGTACCCCGGGAGCCAAATTTTAGCTTGGATGTGGAACTGATTACTGAAGTTGTTGATCAGGAGAAACCAAAGTGCATATTTCTAACTTCACCCAACAATCCTGATGGGAGTATAATCAGTGATGAAGTTCTATTGAAGATCCTTGATCTGCCTATATTGGTTGTGCTGGATGAAGCATACATTGAATTTTCAGGAATTGAATCTAAGATGCAATGGGTGAAGAAGCATGAAAAATCTAATTGTCCTTCGCACATTTAGTAAAAGAGCTGGTTTAGCTGGACTTCGCAATGGATATGGTGCATTTCCTTCGAGTATTATTGAGTATCTTTGGAGAGCAAAACAACCATATAATGTGTTTGTTACTGCAAAAGTTTCTGCATGTGCAGCATTGAAGAATTCGGCCTATCTCGAGAAGGTTAAAGTGGCTTTGGTGCAAGAACGTGAGAGACTCTTTAAGCTTTCAAAAGAAGTACCATTTCTCAATCCATATTCGAGCTAGTCTAATTTCATTCTTTGTGAGGTTACACCTGGAATGGATGCTAAGAAATTGAAGTTCTTGAGGCCAAAGTGAAGAGCTTGGTGAGAGCAACATTTTGATCGGTGGAGATCAAAATCCGCCAAAATCGAAAATTTAGATTTTTGCTTGTTTCCTCTTCTAACTTGGGATAGGGATTTTCTTTGAGTTATATATATATTTTTGCAAAATTTAGATGATTTTCGAAGTCACCTTTGATAGCTTTTGAAAATTTATTTTGATTTAAGAAGTTGAGCGATTTTGAAAGTGGGTTTATCTCTTGTTCATTTAAAATAATCTCATGGGTTTTGATCTTTGTTGAGT
The DNA here is from genome assembly GCA_036172215.1 of Camellia granthamiana. NCBI lineage: Eukaryota > Viridiplantae > Streptophyta > Magnoliopsida > Ericales > Theaceae > Camellia > Camellia granthamiana. The sequence continues at coordinate 135,566,710 of CM069910.1, forward strand.
GAAGAAAAGATGATTTTTGAGAGTTTTCTTCCAAAAGATTTGAGCTGTGTAGTTTGGTAAGAAAACTTAGAAATTGAGGATTTTAAAAGAGATTGAAAATTCATGGGTAATATTGTTATATTTATTTCTGTGTGCCAAAATAAATGATGTTTAGAAAATTTCTTATTTATATTTGTATAAATGATTAATTTTGTGGATTATGAGAATTGTGGTTCATTTTAGAAATGGTTATTCAGAATGTTGATATAGTCTTGAAATGATTAAATTGTTGAGAATACTTGAGAAGAGGAAATTGTGTTATTCCTTAGATGATGAATTGGAATAAAGCATTTATGTTCATCTTATGAAATTGGCATATCATTTCATTTTATTACATTAGACTTTGAAGGTTGCTTTGAAAACTTGCATTGAAAAAAAAAAATTGAGAAATAAGTTTTCATAAAATGGTTTTGGAGTAAATATATTGGTAAGTCTTGATAGGTGGTGTAGATGATATTGAATAAGTTGGCCTGCGGGTCCGAGGTGAAAGATCGAAAATTCGCGGGGATAGGTATCGAGCCTTCCGATTAATACCTGTAAAAATGACAATTTGGTAGTACTCGTATAGTCTACTTGCAGACATCAGTCTAGGGATTACCAGAGACGTATTTACCGCCCTTGAAATAAATTGTTAAGTTTTGAACAATTGAAATTACATGACATCATTGAGCATGATGGTTTTCAAAAGATGAAAATATAATTTATCTTCAAAAAGGGCATAGTATGGCATGTGCATTTCATCTCTTGAGACTTGTATAAAATGTGTATACTTTGTTAAGAATTTTCTATTGGGTTTTATGCTCACCCTACAGGATTTTTGTGCAGAAAAATATGTGGTGATTCCACCTAACTAGGGGTGTGCAAGTATGTGTGTTGGAAGTACAATGCTCTCATTTTGCGTGACTCTGTTTTGTAAGCTAAGGGCTGTATTTGTATAGATTTGAATAACTGTTTTGTGTAACCGGGCTTAAGTCTTGGAAATTTGTAAACCTTTTGGGGTATTTATTTGTTTATTTACTTATTGTTGGATTGATGTATTGTTGTATGAAGAATTATTGTATCATGTAATGTAAGTTTGGAGATTTATATTCGGTTTTTCTTTGAAAGAGTTATGATTGTTGTATTATCATTTGAGTTAGAAATTTGGGGCGTTACAAATCCAATGTTTGTTTGGGATATTATGGAAAAGGATAAATGCTCAAATGACTATTTTATCATTTTCAATTATTTACTAAGTAATAGCAATATTAAACATAGCTTTAATATTTTAATTATTTTTAGCTAGATTAAATAAAAATTTATTTTATTATATTTTTTGCACAATTAAATAAATTTATTTTAAAAAAATTAAATATAAATAAAAATATATGTTATTTTTTAATTAAAATTTTAAATAAATTTATTTTAAATAATAATAATAATAATTAAATAATGAAATAAAATAAAACATCTATTAAAATTTAAATAATGAAATTAAATAAAATATAAACAAAATTTTAAAATAAAACATCAATAAAATATCTATAAAAATTATTTAAAAAAATTAAATAAATAAAACAAAAATAAAAATTAAAAAAATTTATTTTATTTTTAAATTGCGACATTTAAATTTTATTGAATTTTACTAAATATAATATATAATTAAATGCCAGAGGGCAAAAATGTAATTTTAGTAGCTAATCCCATGGAATGAGTTATCCCATGGTTTCTATCCCCCCTATGGGATAGCATAGTCCCACAAATATGGGACTAATAGTCTGGGAGGATTATTAGTCCGGATTAAAAAATTCATATCAAACAACGGACTATTAGTCCATCTGGACTAATAGTCCAAACCTATGGTGTTATCCTTCAAAACAAACATGCTCTTTCAGTGGGTTTATAAGGCTTGAGTTTGGAACTTGGGGTAGGCCCCAAGGGGCACCCAAGTTTTGTAGAGGGGTGGTTATGGACAAAGTGGGCTAGACCTATTAGACTCAAAATAAACACACACGCGTGTGTCACCGTCCGGTCGGTCGGGCAGGTTGGGCTTGTCCGGTTCAATACCTATCTTTTTGGACAAAAAACATTTGAATTTTATTTTTCTAAAACTAAATTCTAATTTTTTGGAATTTGTATTTCGAAAATTAATTTCAAAATTGGCTCCGATTTTTTCCCCACCCGAACAAATTGAATTTAAACCAAACATATTCATATATGTTTGAATTTAAACCCAACAACCACAGTACCTGTTCATTCAAACCGAACAGATATAATACTTGTTCAAACAAGTTTTGCACCTATTTAATTCAAGCTGTACAACCATTTCTACATCTATAAATAGGTAGTCCCTCACTTGGTTTTTTCACTTCAATTTTCGTCCCAAATTCTACCTACTCTCTCTGTATTTTGCTGCATTGTTTTCCTTGTGAGAAAGAGTGTAAACACTTAGTGTGTTCGTTGTGTAAATAGTGTGTAGTGCTACTACTATTCATTGTTGATCATTTTATCCTGGGAGATAGATATCCACAATCTGAAAGTACCGTGGAGAGGACGAATCTGTCTTAAGGATATAGTGTTAAATACTGGACTTGATCAAAACTTTATTTGAGAAATTAATAAAGTAAGTTGTTAATTTATTTTCTGTTTTATTATTTATTTATATCAGATTTTGATTTTGTTTTTGTAACAAAATAAAAATCTGTTTTATTTATTTTTACTGGTTTAATTTTTGTAATCAAACAATCTCTTTCATTTCCTTTATTTCTTCTGTATTCTATTTGTTGTTAAGTACACAAATAGAATTTATTTTTTTAACACAGTGAAGATTGTCCAACACTAAACCCTCTACACCATTCACAACATTGGAACATATATACACAACACTTTGTTATTTTTTGAAAACAATTTTGTCGCTTTTTTAGATCAACACATTTCAATGAATTAATGCATGTGAAATGAAGGGTTTTGGTTTTGGTTGAAGTAAAAGTGTTGCTTACTCTTGAAAAGGTGGCTTTCTAAGCTTCCTTTTTGCATGTGTTCATAAATTAGGAGGAATTGATCATCTTCCCAACAGTAACCTAACAGCTTTACTAGATTTGGATGACTAAATTTTCCCAAGAACTTCAGATCTGATTGCACTTGCAAAAATTTAAAATAACCAAAATTAATTTAATGATTGAGAAAATGCATATTGGATAGATTTGATTATTCTCTCTCTCTCACACACACAAATATATAGTAAATAGCTTAGGCAATGAAGGTGTTCTATGTGTTGATGCAATCATCATCCCTTTAAATTGGACATGAAATTAAGGATAATGGAGGAAACCATTTGTTGGATATCTATATATAATGTGATCAACTTTATAAATTTATTCAGTTCCAAAATTCTAAACTAATTTGATTTATTCTTAGTTTAAAAATCAATGATAGGTCCTAATCATATACTCTTCTTTTTGTTTTGGTTTGCCATCACTCAAAATGTTTGTTCATGTACTATTTTAGTCATGTTTATAGATTTTTATAAGAATTAATGATTACTTTGCCCCTCGTTCTATTAACGTTGCACTTTGATACTTGCAAAATTAAAAATTATACTTTTTTTTTTTATCAGTTTTGTGAAAATTGTACTTTGTTTATGATAATTTATAAAATTTACACCTTTTACAATTTATTTTTAAAACTTAATAAAATATGAATAAAGCTTGGTAGCTCGAGAATACCGTGGCTTGATTGCCCCGAATTGAAAAATGACGTCGTTTTTTTTTTTTTTTTCTTTCTTTTTCCTTCTTTCTTCAAACTGATTTAAGAGAAAGAGAGAGAAACAAAGAGGCAAGAGAAAGAGAGGAGGAAGAAAGGAGAAGCAAAAAAAGAGAGGGGGAAGCTTGTTTTGATTTTGATTCTCTCAGGTCCAGCTCTCATCTCTTCTCTTTCTCTCTCTCTCAAACAACGATTACCACACCGCCACAACCAATGATCTAACCACCACCACCAATGATTGACTCTTTCTCTCCAATGTTAGCCCTCACCCTACTCACCTTCTCTAGATTTGGTTCATGATTTGGGTGGGCAACAGTTGAGATTCTTCTTCTCTTCTTGCAGTATACTTGGTAGAAATTCTTCAAAGAATGTGTACAGATTTGGGTTTATGAAATTCTTTAGATCTGGGTTTATGAAATTTTGGATATTTAAAGTGTTAAAATTGAAACTACCAGCGTGAAGAAAAACAATGTTTTCAAATATATGGGCCGTGTTTGGACCCACACCATTTCCAACCTTCGTTTTTCTCTCTGCTCTCTCCCTTGTTCCTCCACTTTCCTTTGCTTTAATGAATGTACCATACAAAGCCATTAAAAAAGTTTCAGATTTTTATTTTGTTTTATTTTTTTTTCCTGGGTTTGTGATGATATGCTTGGAATGTTAAGAAACTTGATTTTGATTTGGTTTCAGAAAGAACAAGAAAGAACAGAGGGAGAAGAGGAAGGAAAAAAAGAGAGGGAAGAAAAAAAAAAAAGAAGAAGTGCCAAAACGACGTCGTTTTGGCACTTTGAGCCATTCGGGGCAGAGATAATTCGAGCTACCTAGCAGCTCTCATAAAATATATAGCGAAAACTAAGAGCAAAACTACTTTTTTTTTTCTCAATAAATAGAAGAGTAATGACAAATATAAAATATATATATAGGGGTCTTTTGGGAAGTTGCTAAAAAAGCCAACTTTTTGACTTTTCAGCTTTTTTAATTTTTTTTACCCAAAACAACCCAGCTTTTTGCCAAAAAAGTCACAAAAAAAGTCAAAAAGCCAGTTTTTTACCAACTTTCACAAACACCCCATATTATTAGATAGACTAGTAGTCCATAATAACTAGAAAGTCAAAAAAACCTAACAATTAATAAACCAACTCAAGTTCAACAACTACTATTAATTACATGTAACCCTATAATGGGGGAGAAATAAGCTACTACAAAAGGTATCGCACTTCTTTCCATAGAAGTTAATCTCGCAATCTCACACCACTAACGGTGTTACATAATTAGTAGGCCAAATGTACTAATTTATTTTACAAAGCTATATTACAGTGTAATTTTTACAAACTAGAGGTGCAATATGTAACATTTTATTTTATGGAGGCAAAGTATGAATTTTCACAAAATTACAAGCACAAAGTGGCATGTAGCAATTCAGAAATGATATAGACTCTATTTTATTATTATTTTTTTATTTTTTACTCTCACAACCCTCACAGACACATGTCAATCAGAGATAAAAGAAAAAATAAAAAATTAGTTAATCACTGTACAGGGAGCAAATATTCAGGCGAGCCCGTACTCCTTTCTTCCAAGCTCCTGCCAGTCCGATCGACCTGTGAGCACAACGGCGGTGAGCTACCCGGCGGTGTGTGGCCAGAAAACCCCTCCGACGATCAAGTTAGAACACACATAGGAGATAGATAGAGAGAAGGGAGAGTGTTGAGTGTTTAGTGTATGTCTTACCAAATGTTCATCTGCCTCAGCATGGGGGGCGCAGACTCGTTTATATACCTTCTGCGCCCCAAATCTACTCCCATTAATCTCTCGACACACTACAAAAAAATTACTTTTGGCGACTAAATTTAGTCGCCAAAAGTGATTTTTTAGTCGCCAAAAGTCGGGTTTTAGGTTTTCGCGACTAAATTTTTTAGTCGCCATGTTGGTCGTTGGTAAACCGTCGCGGAAGGTATTGGCGACTAACCCACTTTTAGTCGCCAAAAACAAACTCTGTAGCGACCACAAATTTCGTCGCCAAAGCTCATTTATTTTTTTTTAATTATACATTTGGCGACTAAATTTCTAGTCGCCAATAGTAAATTATTATTTTTTTTAATTTATACATTTCCCGACTATTTTTTTCGTCGCCAATACTGAAGCTTTTGGCGACCACCTGTTTTAGTCGCCAAAAGCATATTTAAAAAAAAAAAAAATGATGAACCTGTTGCTCGTAGGTTTCAAACCTGCGACATCCAACCACCACACGCCAAACTTTTTGCAACACACTCCCTCCACTATGCCACTATAATATCACATGAATATATATGCAATATATATTATTTATATAGTATATTAACCAGTATTAATACAAAATAATATATATAAATATAATTTTTTTTAATTCAATATATTTTTTGTAAAATATAAATTATTTACTAAAAAAAAATTTAGGCCACTTTTGGCGACTAAATTAAATTTTTAGTCGCCAATTCTATCATTTTCGGCTACTAATTATAATTTAGTCGCAAAAAAATTAAGTTTCGCCTAAAAATAAGTAGTTTTGGCGACTAAACTTGTTTTTAGTTGCCAAAAACGTCCCCTTTTGGCTACTAAACTGAATTTTAGTCGGCAATACTCAGTTTTTAGCTACTAATTTTTTTTTTGTAGCCAAAAACCTTCACTTTCAGCGACCAATCTATGTTTAGTCGGCAAAACACCTACAATCGGCGACCAATCTGTTTTTTAGTCGCCAAAACCATCACTTTTGGCTACTAAATTATTTTAGTCGCCAAAAACAGTTACTTTTGGCTACTAAACAACCTTTAGTCGCTAAAACCCCCACATTGGGCGACTAAACTGCCTTTTAGTCGCTAAAAGCCTTGTATTCGGTGACTAAACCCTTTTAGTTGGCAAAAGTCACCAATTTTGGCGACTAAATCCATTTTAGTCGCCATTTGTACTACTTTCAGCGACGAAAAAATTAATTTTAGTCGCGAAATCTGTATTTTCTTGTAGTGACACGTGGTGCTACTATCCCATCTGTCAGCACAAATCTAGCTGAACATCACCTAACTGCCAGCCCACACCACTGGGAGCTCGGCAGCCCGGCTGCAGCATCTCGGCTGTCAACGACCGTGCTGCGCAGCTAGCCAGAGCGCTCCGCTCGCCAAGCTCAATGATGACCGAGCTCGGTTGCATTCCGGCTTAACCGAGCTCGGGATAAGTCATGCTGGTTAGCCGTCGACTTTCCTGCCAAGCTAACGCATGAACCGTGGAACCCAGTGAGGCAGCGGACATCTCGGCCGAACCTCACTTGGCCGGCTAGTACGACATCAATTATGCAATTATGCCATTACCGAGCAACTATGCCATTACCGAGCAAGTAGCTCGGTTTCACAGCAACCGTGCCATTACCGAGCGAAAATCCTTTCTGGATGGGCCCAGGCTGCCACGGCCCAAATGTGTTCGGCCCACAATTTGCCCGGCTCTTACCATGGCCCAATCCAAATCATAAATCTCCCTCTCAATCACAATACATTTACTGTGATGAAGGTTCCGAAAAAAGGGTCCAACCTTTTTCCTTAGCAATTAGCAAAAAGCAAGTTGAATGAATTTTCCACCAAAATCGAAACGTTTGACTTGGTCTAGTCAATTTACCAACTACCCATGACTTTCTATTTTAATTCAGCTGTCCCTACGTGACCAAGGGATGGGATGACAATGGGGCAACTTTGAACTTGTTTTTGTTTATATCTCAAGATATAAATTTTACAAAAATTTTTTGGTTTTAATTTTTTAAAAAAATTTCAAAATTACCTTTTGTCTCTTACAAATTTAACAATAACTTTTTATCTTTCATTTCTCATTCTTAATTACTTTTTCTGTCACACATATCTAAACCAAAAAAATTTCTAAATTCTCCCTCCAATTTTTTTTTTTTTTTTTTTGAAAATTTATCTCAAAACACAAATTAAACACACCCTTTATCTTTCCGTTCCATACACGTCTCTGTCCCATATCATATCAAGGAGACAATGGCCTATTTAAGAAATTAAGTTACAAATTAAATTTTTAATTTTTTAAAAAATATATAAAAAATAAAAAGATGACGTGATCTAAAAAAATTTAAAAGTCAAAAAATTGACTTTTAACCATACAATGGGAATATGTTAATTTTGTAATTTTAAAAATGAGAAAATAAAAATTAAAGATAATGTAATATGTTATAAATGATGAGAGTAAAAATATATAAGATGATAAAAAAATTAGTAAAAATAAATATTAACTGTAATATTTTAATGTTTTATTCATTATATTAAAATAAAATTGAGAGTAGGGCAGATAGAATGGAACAAAAAAGTAAACCTTGTCCACGTCCCACTTTATTGGAACAGAGTACGGGATGCAGGTAGGGTTACAAATGAACAGAGCTATTCATGAACAGGTTCAAGCTCGGCTTGATAAAAGCTCATTTGAATTTGGTTTGTTGAATTTTTATTACGTGTGAACTCGTTTAAAACTTAATAAACAAGTGCAAATAAAGTTGCAAATGAGTCGAGGTTTGCTGAGCTCGAGTTCGAGCTCGGGTCATTTGCTTATCGAGCTCGTTTATTGAATTCGAGCTTGGCTTGATAAGTAATTGGGCTCGAACTCGACTCGACTCGTTAATATTAATAAAACTCGAAACTCGATAATATTTTTTTAAATATTATTTAAATAAATAAAATTATTTAATATATAAAGAATGTATTTATACTTTATATATATATATATATATTATTTAATATATAAATAATATATTTATTATATAATTTAAATAAAGATAATAAGCCTAATATTCGAGCTCGAATTTGACGCGTTTATAAAACGAGTTGAGTCGAGCCGAGCCGTTAATGAGTCGAGCTGAGCATATTTGTGAACAGTTCGATTCATTTGCAGCCCTAAGTGCAAATATTGTAAAGCTTGGTTTGTTTAACATTTACTTAAATAATATAAAGATATGTATAAAAAAGTGTGTGAAACATCAAAATGATATCCCGTGTTTATGAAATTTTGTTCATGAAGGGAATATGGCCGAAACACCCTATTAAAAAATCTTTCTAATAAACAAGTTCAACGAAGTGGCAGGTTGGGAGACTAAAATATGACAAGAGAAGGGTGGACTCCAGTGCTACGAAGAAAAAGGATAGGTATGCGAGGTCAGCGATCATGGACTGAAGGAATGTTTACAATATTTGTGGATGATTTACCATATTCCATGGATCCAAAGAGATTGTTTTCCATGTTTGGTAAGTTTGGAGTTGTCAAAGACGTCTTTATTCCGGCAAAGAGAAGACAAGGTACATGAATAAGATTTGGCTTTGTGAGGTACGACTGTCGGGTAACAGCAGATGTGGAAATTCAGAAGGCAGATGGGTTGTGGTGTGATAATAAGGCTTTGAAGGTAAAGCTAGCAGATTATCAAAAAAGGGAGCGCAAGGTGAGAGAAGAGCCCAGTAAAGGGGAGGACCGGATAGTGAGAGGGAATCAGAAGGTATTCCCTCAAACATGAGTGCAGATTCAAGGAAGGAGATCCTATGTAGAAGTTGTGCAGAATAGTATTGATTTGGTAATTAAAGCAAGAGAGGTTGGAAATGGATGGTTGTATGAAAGCTTGTTGGTGAGCCTTAAAGCATATCTGTCCTTCGATGAGTTTAAAGCTGAGGTAGAGGAGAGGATAAAAGGGGTTAGAGTTAGAAGAGGGGGTGACAAGTTAGTTGTCTTAACATTTCATTCAAAGCAACAAATGAAGGAGGAAAGGTTACGTATGGATGAGTGGATTTCTCAGTGGACTGACTCCATAATAGAGTGGGGAAAAGAGAAGGTCATTGCATCTGAACGATGCGTCTGGATTATTTGTATGGGAGTACCTCTAAATTTATGGAGTTCTAATACATTTAGAGACATTGTAAGCTTATGGGGGGATGTGGTGCAATTAGACGATGCCATTACCGATTCTTGCTCCTTTGAGTATGGAAGGGTTAGGATTGTGACATCTAGATTGGAGTTCATTAATGTAGTGGTCATGCTGGATTGCAGTGGATTAAAGTATCTAGTTCGAGTTTGTGAGGATTATCCATTATTTGATATGTCTAATCTTTGTAGATGGGAGGTGCGTGAAGAGTTTCTTGCCTCTAATTCATAGAGTTTTGGCTGTAAACAACAGTTACGAAGTGCTGTTAGAAGCAAGGAAGATGAGGATGGTAGGAATGCAAGTAATGAGGAGGTGGCAAAGGATGATGTGGATGTGGCAGAAGATGATGTGGTGGCAACAGATGAAGAGAACAAGGTGGACAGTAGGCAAATGGAAATAGATGGAGTTAATGAGGAGTTGGTAGTTTCGGTGGTAAATGAAATAGAGTGTGATCTGGGAAATCTAAAAGGTAATGAAGGAGGAAATATGGAAGGTCTGGAGTTGTTGGAAAGCCCAAGAAAGGAGGCACCAGATGAAATTCAAAATGTGGTGGTCTATGGTCGCTCAACTGGACTTATGAGAAGTTTTGGTGAATCAGACTGTGTTGGGCCTAATATCAATCTTCATGTAGTACTAAAAGGAATCTAGCCTGGGGCAGTTGTGGCTGGGCCCATTGGGGTGGATTCAGATTTAAGTGAGTGTGCAATCCAATCTCAAAATGGCCCATTACTGGGGCTAAAATCAGCCCAGGTTCGAAGTAAGGGACAAGGTACTGTAATAGCTTCAAGAAGAGGTGTGTCTGATAATCAGAGTAAGAAGAAATGTTCTAAAATGAGAAGAAGAGTAAAGCAAAGTAGAAGCCATATGATTCACAAAGGAGTTTTGCCCAGTAATAGTTTTCGAAATGGAGCAATTTTTAATGTTAGCGTCAATTTCACAAAGTAATAATTCGAGGAGGAGGAGGAAGATTCGAGATGAGGCTTATGCTACACTACAAGTTGGGAAGGTACTTGGTATGGAATGTCAAGACAAGGAGCAGGAGGTTGTAAACAGAATTATTATGCTTGAAATGAAGGACAGAGAAAGAGCGGAGGAGGCCGAGGTGGCTGCCTAAGCTACTGGGTAGTCTCAGGTGGTCAGGTGAGGGTCAAATATTTCTTGATAAAGATCACAACATGGAATGTAAGGGGTCTGAGAAAACCAGAGAAGATGAGAAGCATTAAGAAACTAGTTAGAGATAAAAAAATTGAGATGCTACTACTTCAAGAAACAAAGAGAAGTTATGTTGATGATGGGTTCATAAAGTCTTTGTGGCTAGCAGAGGATGTGGATTTTTTGGAGGTGGGTGCAGAAGGAAGTGCAGGTGGTCTTCTGTGTTTGTGGAATCCTGAGGTATTTGAGCTTAAAGAATGCTGCAGTAACAGAGGATTTATCTTAATGGCAGGTATTATCAGTAATTCTTTTGAGTGTGTAATTGTTAATGTTTATGCACCAAATGATGTCTTTGGTCAAAGAATGCTTTGGGAATCATTATCAAAATTGAGAGGAGCTTTCACAGCACCCTGGTGTATTGGTGGTGACTTTAATGAGATCAGGTTCATGAGTGAAAGGAAAAGGTGTAGTAGAAGGGACAGGGGGATAAAGGACTTTAATGCTTTCATTGATAGCACGGAGTTGCACGATTTACCAATGTTAGGAAGTTTATTTATATGGCGTAATGATGTGGAGGGAGAGCGGTGGAGCAGGTTAGATAGATTTCTTTTGGATATTGGTTGGCTTGAGAAATTCCCTTTTAAACAGTGGGGATTGAATAGAAGCATTTCGGATCATTGTCCAGTTATTATTATGAATGATGACAGGTACTGGGGCCCTAGACCATTTAGGTGTATTAATGCATAGAACACTTATCCAAATTTTGTGGTTGAAGTTAAAAATGCTTGGGATAGCCATCAAGTAAGTGGGTGGGCTAGTTTCAAGATTATGAAAAAGCTAGAGTATTTGCGCAGTCAACTAAGAAGGTGGAATAGGGAAGTGTTTGGAAATGTGGAGGAAAAATTGAAAAAAGCTGAGGATGAATTATATGAGTGGGATTTAAAGGCAGAAGTTAGAGGCTTGCAAGAGTTTGAAAAAAGGTGTAGAAGAGAGGTTCAGTGTTTAGTTTGGGATTTGAAAAAGGAAAACAGAGAGTATGTGGCATCAAAAATCTAGGTTGTTATGGGCTGAAAATGGCGATAAGAACACAAGGTTTTTTTTTTCATATTATGGCTAGTAAAAGACAAAGGAAAAATATGCTTGATTCTATGTCCGTGAATGGGACCTTGGTTGATAGACTAGATTTGGTTAAACAGGAAGTGGTGAACTTTTTTCAAAATCTGTTTTCAGAGGAGTGGGCGGACAGACCTAAATTAGGAGGTGTGAGTGCTAAAATAAGCCCCCAAGCTGTAAGTATGTTGGAGGCAGACTTTACAGAGGAAGAAATCTGGACTGCTGTGAAGGAGTGTCATGGGAATAAGGCCCCTGGGCCTGTTGGATTCAACCTGGCTTATTTCCAAAAGTGTTGGTATATTATGAAAGCTGAGGTTATTCAAGTGATGAAGGAATTTCACTTAAATGGGAAGCTAGCTAAAGGTGTTAATAGCTCATTCATTTCACTTATTCCAAAGAAGGATTGCTCCATTGGGTTGTCTGATTTCAGGCCTATAAGTTTGGTAAGCTCAGTTAATAAAATTCTTTCCAAAGTATTATAAAAAAGAATGCGGCAGGTTTTACCAGACACTATTAGTGAAGTGCAATCAGGTTTTTTGAGTGGTCGATGTATATTCGATGGGATTTTAATTGCTAATGAGGTTGTAGACTGGTGGAAGAAGACTAAGAAGAAAGGTATTGTCCTTAAATTGGATTTCGAAAATGCATATGATTCAATCAATTGGGGGTTCTTGTGCTCCATGATGTCTAATGTTGGGTTCGGTGTCAAGTGGGTGGATTGGATAAAATCATGTATTTCAACAGCAAGAATCTCTGTGTTAGTCAATGGGTCCCCAACTTCAGAGTTCTCTCTTCATAAAGGTTTGAGGCAAGGTGATCCCCTATCACCTTTCCTTTTTAACTTGGTGGCAGAGGGTCTTAACATTTTAATGGAAAGAGAAAAAGAGATTGGGCTGATAAAATGAGCTGTTGTGGGTCATAGTGATCTAAAGTTGTCTCATCTTCAGTTCGCGGATGACACAATTATTTTTTGTGAAGCAAATTGGGAGGAAATCATTACAATAAAGAGAATTTTGAGATGTTTTGAAATAATGTCTGGGTCGAAGATTAATTTTCATAAAAGTAAAGTTTGTGGACTTGGTGTTGAGGATGATTTGGTGAAGGCCTTTGCCAAAAAGTTGAATTGTTTAACTCAGAAGCTACCTCTGAATTATTTAGGTTTGCCTTTAGGTGCAAATCCAAGGAGTAAGAGAATGTGGCAGCCATTGGTTGATAAATTTAAGAAGAGATTTGCTCTATGGAAAAGGAAATGCTTATCATTTGCAGGTAGACTTACCCTGTTTAAGTCTGTTTTATCATGTTTACCGGTTTATTTCATGTCTATATTTAAGATGCCAGTGGGTATTGCCAAACTGTTAGATAGAATTCAAATCCACTTTTTTGTGGGGTGGTGATGAGGTGAAGAGAAAAGTGCACCTTGTAAAGTGGGAGGAGGTGTGCAAAAATAAAAGTCAAGGTGCGCTTGGTGTGAGGAAGCTTAGTGAGTTTAATAAGTGTTTGTTAATGAAATGGTGGTGGAAGTATGGCTTTCAGGATAAAACATTATGGAAACGAGTGCTGTGTAGCAAATATGGTCAGTTTGGTGGTAGATGGAGTCCCTTGGTAGTGGAGTCAGCGGGGGTGTCTTTGTTGTGGAAGGATATTCTGCTTTTAGCTTCATCTAATCCCTCTTTGAGGGATTTCTTCCTTTCTAATTTTAAGATTGTCATTGGGGATGGTGTTAGGTCCAAATTTTGGGTGGATGTTTGGTGCAATAATCAGAGTTTATCTATTGTTTTTCCTAGACTTTATTCTTTATCAGTTCATAAAGATGGCTTTGTGTATGATTTTTTTCAAAGGAAAACTGGGGGTGATGACTGGAACCTTTTGTTTAGAAGACAACTCTTTGCTTGGGAAGAGGTGGAGCTTTCTAATTTGTATGAATATCTTCAAGTTGCACCCAGTTTCAGAAATCATGATAAGGATAAGTGCACTTGGTTGGCCCATTCATCTGGAGCATTTTCTGTAGCTTCTTTGTGGAATTGGTTGAATATGAGTAAAGGGTCTAAACTCAGGTTTGTCATGGATATTTGGAATAATAGTGCGCCCCCAAAGGTTCAGTTTATGTCATGGTTAGCATGGAGAGGTAGGATGAAGTCTGCTATATTTATGCAAAGGATTAGGGTGTTAAAACCAAATGCCAACATACTCTGTGTATTTTGTAAGTCAGAAGTGGAGACACATAATCATCTTCTGATGCATTGTAGTTGTATTTGGAAAGTATGGTCTGGGATTGTGGGCTGGTGGGGTTTGTCTTGGGCTAGTCCTGGTTCAGTGTAGTCTTTGATGAGTTGGTGGGCTGGTTTTAAGGTCAGAAAGAAGGTGAGGATGATTTGGAAAATAGTTCCTCTGGCAATGTTATGGTCAGTGTGGAAATTACGTAATGACTGTTTGTTTAATAATGCTAAACCTAATTTTGTGAGTTTTGAAGAATTGATGAAAATCAGAGTGGCACTCTAGGTGAAGTCTAGTCTGAAGGATTTGCAATATTCAGTGCATGATATTGTTTTAAATGTATGGCAGATTTGTTATTCACGGTAATGGGGTTGTTGCTGGTGTATTGGCTGCTCAATTCTGTGAAGTCTGTGTTGGTTGTCTGCACAATTCTGGGGTGTATCAGTTGGCCAATTCTGTTTGGCATTGTATGTGCTGTTAATTTGAATCCTAATCTTAAATCTGTGCTCTTGGTTGCAGCATCACCAAATAAATCCTATGGGAAAATTTGAGTTTCAGAGCCATAGTTTATTTCAATAGATGTTTTATATTTATAAGGTGGATAGCTGGCTGAGAATTGGGTTGAGAAATTGAATTGGGTAGAAGGTATTTGGTCTTTTCAGGTGCAATAGTTGTACTAATCTAGAGACAGATATTGTTTATAAGGTTAGTGTGTTGCTGGTATGTGCTATTATGAGGCTGCTCCTGGTGGTATAGAGGTTGGTTGCAATGATGTTGCTGCAGGTTTATGTAGAGCTAGGATTGCTGCTGGTTTATGTGGGTAGTGCATTATGGGTGTGTAGACACCCCATTTTTGACCGTCCTCAAGACTTGGACCTCACTGATTGAACACTCAGTGATCGCCCTTGTTTGTGTTTGTCTTGAGTTCCCAGAAGCCTTGGCAGCGCGCCTCGTCTCAGGACCTCTCGACTCGACCGTTTTGTGGTTGGTTTGGCACCAAACACTTGTGTTTTGCCTTTGAGAGGCAGGGTAGGGCTTGTAGACCATCCCCACCCATCACCGGCCATGGCTTAAGGCCACCGGCTGTGTTTTGTGGTCACCGGCCAAATGTTTGGCCGGCCGGCACTATAGATAGCCGGCCGGCTATCTTTTTTTGGTCAATTGCATCTTTGGCTGGCCAACTACTTTGCATCTGCTTTTGCAGATATTTTGGTGCAGCTGGCACACACTTGGCTCCCCTCCATACACGTGTATGGAGGGATCTCCTTCTATTTAGCTTCCTTTGGAAGCTTTACAAGATGGAATTGTCTATAAGAGGAGCTCTCCTCTCCTTTGTTTTGGGGTTAGAAATTTTTAGACAGCTTTTTTTAGGGTTTGAGTTTTAGGGTTAGGGTTTGTTCATATCCTACCTCTATATCTCTCTCTCTTGTGTGTGTTTTGTCTTACTTTTGCTCACAAACACCCACCATCACACCATCCCTTGGAGCTGAGGCCCCTTGAGGGTTGTTTTGGAGGTTTTAGACTGATTTCAACCTAAAGAAGCTGCTGGAGCTCTATTGGTGAAGAGGGTCTTCAAGGGTAAGAAGCTTGTCCCTTTATTCCCCATTTTTTTGCACACTCTTTTTACCTACCTTGCAACTATTTTTGAGCTTTGTGTATAACATATAAAAGTTCTGTTTTTTAGTGCTCTAAATAGTTGGTTAAGGTTGCTTTAAGCTTTGGGGTTGTTTGCCCCCTCTTAAGCCTTGTAAGGCTCCATTTATTTTGAGTGAGCTCCGGGATTATTGAGTTTGGGCCTCCTCACCACTAAAATCTTGAGGGATTTCAGAGGTGAGGATGGTGCCTTGAGGTCCTAGGAAGGAAAGGGCCACCCCCTCTCCTTGTTGTCCTTGAAAAGGACCATTTTTGCCTCTTGAGAGAGCACCATGTTTAAGAGTATGTTGACCATGCCTTAGCTGTTTTTCATGCTTATTATGTCATAATATAGCATTGTATTGAGTTGGTTTAGACACACCATGCTTGTTTAGCATACATGTCTTGTAATGCCATATTGTAGCCTTAACATGCATCTAGGTTTTAACCCTTGTTCAAGCATGTTTTAGGCCTAGCTTTATGAAGCTTTTATGTTTATCTTGCCATGCTTAAGGTCTGTCCTTGGCTGTTTTGGTCTACTAAGGCTTGCATTGCATAGCCCCTTTGCATTTTGGCTTGTTAGCCTTTGACTTTGGACCATGTTGCATGCTTGGCTTGCCTTTGTTTAATTGGTATGGCACCATTTCTAACATGATTTCAGAGCTTATATTGCATGTCATTAGTCCATGTTTAGCCTCTTTTAAGTGTGCTTGAAAGTTGCCTTTGTGTGCTTAAGTGTTGGCTCATTAACATGTGCATGCGTGTGTGTGTGTGTTGGCCCTCATTTCTATAGCATCGGCCACTGTTTTGGGCTTAGTATAGAGCTGTCCAATTAGTGTAAGTCCCTCATTTGCATGTTGTTGCATGCACTCCTTGTATGTTGTAGCATATCGGTGAGTTGTTGCATGGTTGAATTTGCATGATTGAATGAAGTCACTTGTTGGCTTGCATGCTTGAACACCCACATTGCATCTTGCCTACTTGCAGGTTGCATTGCTTCATGCCTTTCATGCTTCTTTGCTTAGGTTGTGTGCCTAACATGCTTTGCTTGCTTGCATTGTCCATGTTGCATACTAGTTCGCATACTAGATTGTATTGCATTGGCATGCATGCTTGGCCTCTTGAATTGCTTGTGATAGAGGTTAGGCCCCCATTGTTTGATTATGTGCATTGCATTCTATATTAAAATGCACACTTGATCCTTTGGGCCATCATGCATGGAAATGCGTGGTTGGTGGTCCGAGAATCGAGGCCCATGTCCCTTTGAGTCATAAACATGATAAGGGATGTGATTGGTGCATACATTGCTTGAAATGCATTGCCATGCCAAGTCTTGCCCTCTGTTGCTGTCAAATATAGATTCTGCAGGAAGATTTGTTCGACCGGCTATCTTCAGTGCCGACCGGCCATCATTGTTGGCCGATAGATCAAATTTGTGGCCGGTGACCATTCTATATGGCCGGTGATGTTCTCCTTCAGCCGGTGGTGTTCCTTAGCATCCAGAGAGCAAACCCTGGGACTTTGGCAGCTATCAGAGGAGTAGAGCTAGGAAAACAGAGGCATCTTGAGCATGGCAGTGGATTTCCGGGCGGAATCGAGCGCGCATGCATTGAGCCCTTTCCCCGAGGCTGTTGTTTACTGTTTTCTTAGATTAATTAATTTGTTTAATTAATTTAATGGTCTGTAATATTTAATTAGCTTGTTAGTTAGTTAAATTGTATTATTCTTTTGGTCCCTCCGAGCAAGGGCAAATTTGTAATAAGTGTGGGTGAGTGTGTGCATGTCTTCCAACCCCCATTTCTTTCTCCCTTTTACTTACCTGCTTTGATGGCTAGTATTAGGACATGTTTAATTTAGCATACCTTATGCTATGCATGCGTGCATCATTCATCAGCATTGCATGTACTGGACTCGGCGCATCATGCTAATTGCATCGTATTTCAAATCTAACTTGAATACATGCTACTTGCGCATTTCATATGCCATCCTTAGATTAGCCGAGCCTATTCTAGTGACATTTTGCATGCGATGCATTAGGCAATTAACATGGACTTGGATCATGCATTGATTGCTAACACGTTCTTGTTTTGGCACGGAGTACTAGGTAAGCTTTTATGTTTTAGCATACCGCATGCGTGTGAGTGTTGCCAGAATAGCATGATTATCATGAGGCTAGCTGCTTATGTGATATAACTGATTGAATGCCTGTGGATGGAGGTTGAATTACCTAAATTGGAATAAATGCATTGAAACTGTAAGTTTTAAGCCCACTTGAGGGTGGCAAAATCTGCATTTTAGCCTACTTGCGAGTAGCAAACCATTTTCAAAACAAACATGCAATGTTTTGTTCCAATCTAGGCGATTTGGTCTATACTTATTTGCTGTGCGCACAACATAGTAATTCTAGGCTAATAACCGGAATAAGAACGTGTAATGTTTCCAAAACAAGATATCACGGTTAGTAGAGGCCGATCTTCGGATCGGGCGAGAGGGGGTGCTCATAGCTGACCTTCCCCAATCGTACCCAAGTTCCCGAGCCGAGGCAACTTTGGTGATGACGGACACGTGGCCTTTGGCACCGAGTCAGGGTTTCCTAAATTCCCCCATTAAAAAATATTTAGGTGGCGACTCTGTATCTGGCAAAGCAGTCCATGTTTGGCACTTCTTTTCAAAAAATTTGTTTTCTCAAAACGATTTGCCAGATTTGGACTCTTTGGTTCAGATTAAGAACCGCGACAATTTGAGTCTGAACTGTAGTAGACCCACAAACGAACAGAACGGGACTCATTCCTCCCGGGGCGTTCGGGGACGTCTACAGGGTGCTGCTTTATTGTGATGACATGTTTGGGTTGTTGCTGGTTGTTTGTATTGGGTTGTGATTGTATATTAGGTGTGGCTATATTATATTTGGGCAAGGTTGGGTTTTTTTGTTTTTTGTTTTCTGGTTGGTTCCTCACCATCCTTTGATGTTATGCTAGCATATGATTGGGTGATCTTTTTGGTGCCAACCTAGTTGGGATTGATTTGGTTCACTATGATGCTTGTTGCACTCATCCCTCTTTTTTTCCCTTTATTGATGTAATAATCTTCTTCTTCATCAATAAAGTTCTCTTTTCTTTTGTTGATAAAAAAAAAAATGTATAAAAAAATAAGATAAATATGTTATTTATATATTTAAATACTGTAAATATGGTAGATATTATTATTTTAGTAAGATACTAACTTTTTTTTTTTTATAGTATGTTTATATATATAAATATATTGTATACATAATTATATAATAAAAAATTTTAGTTATAACTTTAGTTTATATGGATTTATAATTTGTTTATCTCGTTAAATTTCGTGAATAGGCTCGCTAAATTTTGTTTAGCCTGTTACCAAACGAGGCCTCAATTTGAACAATCAAATAGAATTATAGTTTATTAAGAGTATAAGAAAATTAACATTACATAAACAACAATTCAAGCTGAAACCTAGCTTCTCAAAAAGTAAATCTTTTCTTTTAGAGCCAAACAACATGCTATGCACCATACTGGCAAAGAAACTCTCTTGTAGAATGGGATCTTTTGTCCCTATTTTCTCTGCACAATATCAACAAATACTCAGTTAGAGAGAGTGTTTGGAACTACGACAAAGAAAATACGAGCAGCGTATACGGTGTATGGTATTTTGTGTTTACCATGGATGCCCTAA
Source organism: Camellia granthamiana (assembly GCA_036172215.1). Taxonomy (NCBI): domain Eukaryota; kingdom Viridiplantae; phylum Streptophyta; class Magnoliopsida; order Ericales; family Theaceae; genus Camellia; species Camellia granthamiana. The sequence goes on from CM069910.1 coordinate 135,586,235, forward strand.
TCAAGCTATAGCTGTAGGTGCAGGTGAAAAATACATCAAAAAATATATTTTAAAGAACATGAAACTCTTTTACATTTTTCACAACAATTATGATATTAAACATTACTTCAGGAGTATTAATTAACATTTACCTATAACATATGCAATAGCTAGTGTACATTTTTTTGGGGGTTCCTATGGAAGTGTTGAGCCCATAAGAAACAATAATTGCAATTCACATACAACACTGATACGATCACCTAAAATCTCTTTTACAAAAATCATCAGTGATTTTTGATGCACATCTTTTTCCATTCACATATGTGTCCATAAAACTTGCCATGTAAATAATCAGCCGCGAGGTCTAGGCAAGGGCGAGCGAGCTCCACCTCGACCTCCACCATTCCCACTGTACCTTTGGTGGTGAAGCAGAGATCAATCATGACCATAACGATGAGAATTCATTGGAGGATGACGATCTTGTTGGTGGCGGTGCGTGGCTGTGGCGGTATGTTTTGCACTGGCTTTGGAGCCCTTAGGCTTGATCTTGATGGCATTGACTTGGTGGAGAGTCTCCAAAACTTCTTCTATTGAAGGCTGGTTTTTTGGATTGGATTCAAGACATTGAAGTATAAGTTCATCTGTTTGGAATGCAGCTTTTGAAGGGTAGTGATTTTCAAGCCCTAGGTCCATGATTTTGTTCAATTTCCTCTTGTCGGGTAGGAAGGGTCTAGCCCACTCTTAAAATTGTGCTCACCCTTGGGTCGATTCATGTCGAGCACCCTTAAACCTGTCAATAATTCAAGCAACACCACTCCAAAACTGTACACCTCCTCACGTACCAATGACCTGAAAATTCATTATTGATCATTGTTGTCGAATTCATATTTGCACCACTACACAAACAAATAAAATTTATAATTGTTATAAACTCATGTCGAGTCTTTGAGTATTAAAAGCTAGTAAGATGAAAATGGCTTAGCATCATCCATCCCTAAATTAAATTATGACATTGCTTCAAAATACTTGCAGTTATTGAATTATGAGACTCCAAACTCCAAACCAATATGAAGGAAGGGGTTGAAAATTGAGTATTTGTCAATGACCCAAAAAAAAAAATGTCAAAAATTGTCGCATAGAATGATATGTGATTTTTAGTGATTCTTTCATTTCAAACCAAAATACCAACATTATAGCTTCTAATTCAAAAATTATTAGTGCAACATCTTTTGGATGAGTTCTACAAATGTTATGTGTAAATCATTTTTCCAAACCACTTAGGTGAGGGTTGACAAATGCTATAAGAAACAATTTCTTAAAAAAAAAAAAAAAGTAGTCAATTATTTTTTAAGTCTTTCTAGATCAAAAAATTTAATTAAAAAAATAGACCAAGTAAAACAAAAATGACAGAAAAACCAAACAAATTTTACTTTTTTAAATTAAACTTCTTATATCAATTAAACAAGACATGATTAAGGCTCCGTTTCTTTCAGCCTAAAATATTTTACACTTGAAAATATTTTCATATAAATTGATTTTGCACAAAAAAATGTATATTCATTCTTGGACTTTGGCTACTATTCGTATAAGAGAAAGATAGGGGGAAGTCATACCAATTGTGACATACTCAGGAGCAGCATAGCCATACGTGCCAATGATGCGCGTTGTCACATGTGAATTGCCATTTATGGGACCTAACTTTGCCAACCCAAAATCTGAAAGCTTTGCATTGAAGTCCTACAAAAATCAACGAGATTGATGGAAATGAGCACTGGAGATATAAAAAGGGTTGGGCTTAGCTTTTCTCAGGTTTAAATATGAAGTTGAGACGACTAGAGCCTTTTAAACAAATTAATGGCAAATTAATCTATATATACGGTAATGCACAAAGAGGTCAATTAATAAATTTAATTTAACTTAAATTACCCCATCAAGCAATATATTGGAAGCCTTAAAATCGCGGTAGATGACTTGCTTCTCTGTCGTGAGCAAGAACGCGGGGCCTTGAGCTGCTCCTATAGCGATATTTAGCCTTGCCTCCCATGGAAGTGGTTCTAAACCCCCTGCACCATTCACAACATTGCAACATATATACACAACACTTTGTTATTTTTTGAAAATAATTTTGCTGTTTTTTTAGATCAACACATTTCCGTGAATTAATGCATGTGAAATGAAGGTTTTGGTTTTGGTTTGGTTTTGGTTGAAGTAAAAGTGTTGCTTACTCTTGAAAAGGTGGCTTTCTAAGCTTCCTTTTTGCATGTATTCATAAATTAGGAGCAATTGATCATCTTCCCAACAGTAACCTAACAGCTTTACTAGATTTGGATGACTAAATTTTCCCAAGAACTTCATCTCTGACTACACTGGCAAAAATTTAAAATAATCAAAATTAATTTAATGATTGAGAAATTGCATATGGTATAGATTTGATTATTTTCATATATATATATAGAAAATAGCTTTGGCAACGAAGGTGTTCTATGTGTCGATGCAATCATCATCCCTTTAAATTGGACAAGAAATTAAGGATAATGGAGGAAACCCTTTGTTGGATATCTATATATAATCTAATCAACTATATAAATTTATTCAGTTCTAAAATTCTAAACTAATTTGATTTATTCTTAGTTTAAAAACAAATGATAGGTCTTAATTATATACTCTTCCTTTTGTTTTGGTTTGCCATCACTCAAAATGTTTGTTCATGTACTATTTTAGTCATGTTTATAGATTTTTATAAGAATTAATGATTACTTTGCCCCTAGTTCTATTAAAGTTGCACTTTGATACTTTGTAAAATTAAAAATTATACTTTTTTATCCTTAGTTTTGTGAAAATTGTACTTAGTTTCTTATAATTTATAAAATTTACACTTTGCACAATTTATTTTTAAAACTCTTAATAAAATATATAGTGAAAACTAAGAGCAAAACTACTTTATTTTTTTTTTTTATTTTTTTTTTTCAATAAACAGAATAGTAATGACAAATATAAAAAAAAATATTTATATTTTCAGATAAACCAATAGCTCATAATAACTAGAAAGTCAAAAAACACCTGACAACTAATAAACCAACTCAAGTTCAACAACCACTACTAATTACATGCAACCCTATAAAAAAGGAAAAATAAACCACTATAAAAAGTATCAAACTTCTTTCTATAGAGTTTAAACTCGCAATCTCACACCACCAACGGTGTTACATAATCACTAGACTAAATGTCCTAATTTATTTTACAAAACTATATTATAGTGTAATTTTTACAAACTAGAGGTGCAATATGTAACTTTTTATTTTATGGAGGCAAAGTACGAATTTTCACAAAATTACAAGCACAAAGTGGCATTTAGCAATTAGCAAAAAGCAAGTTTTATGTATTTTCCACCAAAATCGAAACGTATGACTTGGTCTAGTCCATTTCCCAACTACTCACGACTTTCTATTTTAGCCCCAGTTTGGCATTTGTTATGGGGTTAAATAATCATATATGAACAAAAAAAAAAAAAAAAAAATCATAAAATGTTAAAATACTTAAGTTAGGATGCAAAATTATCAAACTAATTCATATACAAATAAAAAGTTAAAAAAACATCATTTCCAAGTAGAGGATAATTTTGTCATTTCACTTTGGAAACATCATTTCTAATGCAAAAAAGTCAAAAAACTCAAACAAGAAAACCAAATAAACAAAAAAATCACAAGCTAAAAAAATAAAAAAAAACCAAAAAATTAACTAAAAAAATCTTTGCCAAACAAACCACTTGACCAAGGGATGGGATGGCAATGGGGCGACTTTGTCTTTCAGTTCCCGTGTATCAAGGAGACAATGGCTATTTTAGAAATTAAGTTAAAAATTAACTTTTTTATTTTTTTAAAAAATATATAAAAGAATAAAAAAATTGATGTGATATAAAAAAAAAATTAAAAAGTCAAAAAATTGACTTTTAACCATACAATGGGAATATGTTAATTTTGTAATTTAAAAAAAAAAAAATAAAAAAAATTAAAGATAATATAATATGTTATAAATAATGAGAGTAAAAATATTAAGATGATAAATAAATTAGTAAAAATAAATATTAATTGTAATATTTTAATGTTTTATTCATTATGTTAAAAAGTAGGGTAGATAGAATGGAACAAGAAAGTAAAACTTGTCCCTGTCCGACTTTATTGGAACAGAGTAGGGGATATAGGTAGGGCTACAAATAAAAAGAGCCGTTCATGAATAGGTTTGAGTTCAGCTTGATAAAAGCTCATTTGAACTCGGTTCGTTAAATTTTTATTACGTTTGAACTCGTTAAAAACTTAATAAACAAGTGCAAATAAGACTGTAAATGAGTCGAGTTTTGCTGAGCTCGAGCTCGAGCTCGGCTCTTTTTCTTATTGAATTTGTTTATGGGTAATGTTAGGGATACAAAATTTTCTACCAAATGTGAGACATTTGGTCATTCATTTGGTAGAAAATTTGGGACCTATAGCATTTTCCTTTGTTTATTAAGTTCGAGTTTGGCTCAATAAGTAATTGGGTTCGAACTCGGCTCGGCTTGGCTCGGCTCGTTAATATTAATAAAATTCAAGTTCGGCTAAGCTTGATAAGATTTTTTAAAATATTATTTATATATATTTATATATTATTTAATATATAAATAATATATTTATTATATAATCTAAATAAAGATAAACGAGACTAATATTCGAGTTTGAGGTCAACTCGTTTGCTAAATGAGTCGAGTCGAATCGGGCCGAGCTCTTAACGAGCTGAGCCGAGCATATTTGTGAACAGTTCGATTCATTTACAGTCCTAAGTGTAAATATAATAAAGCTCGGTTCGTTTACCATTTACTTAAATAATATAAACATATGTATAAAAAATAAGATAAATATGTTATTGTGGGAGCCGAATAATGACAAAGGCAGAAGGCGCGCGCAATATAAGGCTGATGATAATCGACTGTATCCGGCGAGAATAGGGGGGGCCGAATATAATATTTGGGCCGAATAAGTGTGTAGCATTGGAGCCAGATAATGTAAAGGACAATGATCAACAAGTAGGCCCTAGCCCCGTGGATCGAGAGAAACAGGTATAAATTCAGGAACAACATATTTAGTAGGTATGTAAGAATCACTTCACAAAACTTAGTAAACAAGTTATCTTGGGTGTCTGAACTAACTTGTCCGTCGGAGTGCTAATTCCGGCACCCCCGACCGGAGTGTTTGTATCTTTTCAGGTGGCTAGCTGCGGATCACTAGCATCTCCCAGAATCTAAAGAGTATTTCCAAACAACTTCTCCACAATTGGCGCCGTCTGTGGGAATACTCAAATACATCCATGGCAGGCGTGACTGAAGATCCTCCGATAGCCACTGACGAGACCACACAGAGAGATGACCTCACCCCCGCGAATATGCTTGGAAAAGAAACCATCCCTGCAAGACGCGCCTTGAACTTCGATTCACCAACGACTTCAGTGCAAGAGACAATGCAAGCCATCATGGAACAAGCGAAGCAGAACGAACAAAGGCTGGAGAACATGATCGCTGAAAATGAACGTCTCCGTCAAGACTTGGCCCTGGAAGTGGCAAAATCTAGAGAAGTCGTACGCCAAGATCCCGAACATCCTCCGAAGGCCGTTAGACATCGACCTCGAGCCCGACCAAAGGATACCGATAGCGACTCCAACTCATCACCCACGGAGCTCAACAAGAAGGGACGATCCGAAACTTCCAGCTCCTCCAAAAAGAGTTTACATACAAGGAATAAGCGCAGGAGGAGCAGTTCAGACGAAGAGGACCAGCACGATCCTTTTGTCCGACAGATTGCAAGGGCGGCCCTGCCCAAGAAGTTCAAAGCTCCGTCATTCGCTCTTTACGATGGAAAATCAGACCCCACTGATCATATCCGTCACTACAAGCAGGCCATGACATTACATGCAGACAACGAAGCCCTCATGTGCCGAATATTCCCCAACAGCTGGGGGCCATTAGCTGTCAGGTGGTATTACAAGCTGGAGCCGGCCTCGATCAAAAGCTTCCATCTATTACAAAAATCCTTCAGGGCCAGGTTCATCACTAACGAGGTACAGCCGAAACAGGCCGACTCTCTCTGGGCTATGCAGATTCAGTCAGGAGAAACGCTCAGAGCGTATTCGGCGCACTACTGGGAGTGCTTCAACCTCGTCGACGACGCTTGCAACGACTCCATGGCCATCAACGCCTTCAAAATGGGACTACATCCTGACAGTCCTCTTCGCAGTTCCCTGACCCGAAGACCCCCCAAAACAGTTTGGGCGTTGATGAAGAAAGTTGAAGAGTATTGCAAAGTGGAAGATGATGCTTTGAGAATAAAAGCCGGCCAAATGTCCAACAAAACGGCCCCCCCTGAAATTGCTCAACCAATAAGTTCCGTGCCACCTCCTAGCCCAGAGCCTCGGCAACGCGCTAAATGAGACAAAAGGCGGGATACTCGCCGATCAAGCGATCAATGCTCCCACCGGACGAATGAACAACTGCAGGTCGACAGTAGGCGTTCGAGGCATGCCGACAAGAAGTACACAGAGTTGTCAGAACCAATCGCTGCAATAATGACCAAAGTCCAACACCTTCCATTCTTCAAATGGCCGTCAAAGATGGTGGAGCCGCTCGACATGCGAAGAAGGGATAGGCGGTGCGACTATCACAAAGATCACGGCCACGAAATGGAGAGTTGTTACGCATTAAAAGATCACCTGGAAGAACTGGTGCAAGATGGCCGACTGCAACAGTATGTGAGAAACGACAATCCAACCAAGGCACTAGCCTTGAGGCAGGACTCACCTCCACTTGGCGTGATCCATATGATCTACAGCCTGCCTGGACCCCCAACCGTGCACATAATTCAATCGCATCCAATCCCCCAAAAGCAACATATTCCCACTAAATGGCCCAAAGCAACTTCGACAATTACTTTCAATGACTCCGATCTTAGCGGCACGACAGCTCCCCACATCGATCTGTTGGTCATTAAATTACGCATAAATCGGTTCGCCATTTAACGCATCCTCATAGACCCAGGGAGTACTTCAGAGGTTATGTATTACCAAACTTTCATCAAACTCGGCCTCAACGAATCAGATCTGTCTCCGGCACCTCACCCATTGTTCGGCTTTAACATGAATCCTGAATACCCGTTAGGGAAGATCATACTACCTGTTCGAGCGGGCTCCAGAACGGTCGACGTAGAATTCCTAGTCATAAAGCTCCCTTCGCCGTATAATGTCATCATGAGGCGAACCTGGATACATATTATGAAGGCCGTTCCAAGCACCTATCATCAGCTTGTGCGCTTCCCGACAGCCCACGGCATTGAAGAGATCCGTGGCTCCCCCCAATCGGCACAAGCAGAGATTTTATGAAAACCCTATCACTGACCCGACCTGTGGGCTTTGATACTTGTATATATATCACTTCTGCAATACAATCCATTTTTCTTCGTCGCTCAATTCATTTCACAAACTGTAACAACCCTCGTACTGATTACCGATAAACTACTGAATTAGCTACTGGTTACTGCTAAACTGAACTGATAATGACTGATAATTGAATTAACTGAAGTGCTGAATGGACTGATTGAAATCGAAACTGAAATTGGATAAGTTTATCTATTGAATTGCATATTGCATCTGTTTGATTGATTGATTAGCTGTTTGAATTCATGTGTTTAAACTGTTAATTGAAGGCCTTATCGGCGGCCGAATTAGAAACCGTTTAGTGTTTTGGACTCAGTAGAATATTTGTGATTTAATGGTATATTTATCTGAAAATTGATTAGGAATGATTAAATTAGATTAAATATTGATTTAATGCCAAGATTGACTTAATTACACTTAAGCCACCTAGTGGACCTTTATTTATTATCACTTGAGCCTATACACTTGATCAAAACATTCCAAGGCCCTATTCTTGCATTCCAACCGACCAAACTAGAGAGAGTGAGGGATAAGAGAGAATTGGACTCAAATTGTTGAAATTGCTAGAAGAACTTGAAGATTTGAGGCATAGATTGTATAATTGAGCTTGTCATCTTATAATTCAAGGTCTAAGGTAGCATCCCATCTTCTTATTTTAGTGTTTGAGCTTAATCTTGCATGATTCATGCCCAATTAGAGAGCTAGGCCATGATTTAGTGCAAATAGGTTGGATTATGCTTGAATTGTTGCATGCATGCTTGAATTGGTGCATTTTGGAGTTGAATTCATGATGGATTGTACATGCATGCTCATATTTCTATCAAAGTCCATGTTTTCATTTTGTTTTCCAACTATTGAGCTCATTAGAGCAAAATTGGAACCTTGAATTTGGTTAAAAGCTCATGCATTGCATGTTCATCTTGCTCTTGAAAAATGGTTTGAATTTGGGTTTGAATTAAACACCCTTGGGCTTTGATTTCTTAAATTGAGTTTTGAAACTTGTTGTACATTAGGTTTGCAAGAGTTTTTCCAGAAAATAGCCCAAGAGGATCGAAAATGTTGCTTTTGAACTTGGTTTTGAGTTTGGGACTCAAATCTGGAATTTCCAGATTTTGGTTGTCCGCTCGAGCGGAAGAAGTAGCGCTCGAGCGGAGAAATCGAGCTCCCAGCATCTTGCACTGTGCATCAGTCCGCTCGAGCGGAGGACTGGGTGACACGCTCGAGCGGGCGTCGAGCGGAGATTTCACCTATCCAGTACTTTTTGGTCCGCTCGAGCGGGGATGCTGCGCTCGAGCGGGGACCTTTGTTTGCTTGTCCGCTCGAGCGGGGAAACCTGCGCTCGAGCGGGACTCTGTTTCACTGAAAATTCTGCAATTGTGTTCCATGCGCATCTTTGCATCCTCATCCCATCCTAGGCATTCTTAGGCCTAGTTTAAGACATCTTAATGAGGATATAGATGTAGAACACACCGAGGCATAGTAGGAAGTTAATTATTGTACTTCCCCAACTGTTAAACTTAGAGTGTGTTCAATTTGTTAACTGTTTAGGGTTGGCACTCGGGGACGCGCTCTAGCATACTGTAGCCCAATCTCTGTGAGTAACGATTGTGTAAAGATATGTTCAAAATGGTTATCTTTTGAATACTGAACTGAACTGTTTATTGAACTGATATTATTTACTGAATGAATGTATGTCCTGTATTCTGAACTGTATTGTGGCATCCTTAGCACTTACTGTTTACCATTACTGTTACAGAGCTCTGTCGGTTCCCTTGTGGAACCATACTGTTTACTGATTGATGGCCATCATTACTGTTGGGTCTGTTAAGACCCGGTCCTTTTGGACCTACTGTTTATAGGCTAATGGGTGTACCACATATGACTGATTGACTGAAATACTGAAAGACTGAAATACTTTTTAATGAACTGTTTTCATTACTGTAAGGACATTCATTCATAACCTCTTTACGCTTTATGTTATTCACTGGGCTTTAGCTCACTGTTTATATATATATATGTAGGTTCTCAGCAGCCAGACCGGAGCTAGGAGCGTGGGTTAGTCCCCAGTTTTGTCAAGCCAGCCTATGTGCCTCACTGCGAGGTTCCGAGACGCCATGCCATGGCTTGGGGTGCTTTTTGTTTCCCCACTTGTCTCCCTACTGTTTGGTGTTACTGTTTAGACTGTTATCCCTCTTGCTGTACTGTTATCGAGGGATTAGGTCCCCGTACTGAATGTTTGTATATGATGGTATATACTGTATATAGACTGTACTGTTCTGAACTGTATGAATGCATGAAAAATGTTTTTGGCATACAGATTTTCACAGCTCAATGGACACTAGTTACTTACTGTATTGGCTTCCGCCAGGCCCTGTACTCTGTTTAACTGTATTACTGTTCAGTAGGCCTTCGGTAATCTCGGATTACTGGCCAGTTACGGTGCTAAACCCATAGGGCCGGGTTTGGGTCGCGACACAAACCCCATTGTAACGCTCGTCATGACGACGATTCGGAGCCCCCTGTGGTGCATGACACCTTAGGGCCGATTAAGCCTCCGGATTCGGAGCCCCCTTTGGTGCATGACACCTTAGGGCCGATTAAGTCTCCGGATTCGGAGCGCCCTTCGTGGATATCACGATTGGCCACACTAAGTCTCCGGATTCGGAGCCCCCTTTGGTGCATGACACCTTAGGGCCGATTAAGTCTCCGGATTCGGAGCCCCCTTTGGTGCATGACACCTTAGGGCTGATTAAGTCTCCGGATTCGGAGCCCTCCCCCATTTGGTGCATGTCACCTTAGGGCCAATTAATCCACCGAATTCGAAGCCCCCTTTGGTGCATGACACCTTAGTGCCGAGTTAGCCTCCGGATTCGAAGTATCCTTTGGCACGAACAAAACAAAACTCGCCAACATCAGAAATAAGATGTTTAACTGAGCATATAAAAAATTCAGAGCAAGACGCAAATAAGGTACTTAACTAAGCATATATATAAAAAAAAAAAAATTCAGAATAAGACGTAAATGTTTGAAATAAAACGTTTTATTTGATCAAACAGTCGTTACATAGATGCAATCTGCGTTCGAACATTACAATATCTATCTTTAACCTCTAAGGCGCAAAGGAAAATTAATCATGTTTATACAGCGGAGGTCCCGAATCAGTGCACGTCATTTGATAAGTCCCGAATTAGCATATCGCTGGACCGCCGCTGGACCGCCTTCTGACACCATCGACAATGTCAAGGCCAAGATCCAAGACAAGGAAGGTTACGGGCAACGGTCGTTTTTTCTCCTTTTGGGGCGATCTGCTTCGACGACTTGGAAGCTGGCGCGCCTCCCATTTCTTCTTTGACGACGTATGTCCCACGCCGGAGAATTCTCCACCGCAATCCATTGCAACATCAAGCTCGGCCCCAGTTTGAGTTTGGCTGATCAAAGAAGCTCTGTTTTACATCCACAATATTATATTATACAACCTCACGCGACGAATGGTGTTATATTAATGAGGTTACCAGCTCAAAGAGTCCATTCCACTTATTTTTAAATGCGGGTGGTGACCCCGAGGCAATTTCATTAACGCCAAATCCCCAAGAGATGAGCGTCGATTGACATCCACCACGGCCTAGCTACCCAAACGGGTTTTTGGAATTCGGCGCAGCCACTCCACATACTGGCTTTGGGCCTTTTGACATTAGTGGCCACATTCAAGAATAAACGGCTATCACAATCAATGTTTGCACATTCATTCAAACATCCATGTAATAAAACGAAACATGTATATGCCGAATACGAACTATGACCAAATATTTACAATAGAACGTTTCTTTTATTCAATAAAATAAGCAATATATTACATAGTTTTGTACGCGATCAACGTTCCAACCTTACAACAAGTATACTTATACGGCGTCACCCTCATCCTCACTCTTTTCGACTTCAAAAGCAAAAAACGGAAGATGTTTACTGTGGTAGAGTGGCGATGTCGAATCAATGCCCGACGCTCGAAGAGCTTCCGCGGCTTGAGATGCCTTGATCCAACCGTGCCTAAATCCACGATTTTCACATCGGCAAACTTCTTCAGCAAGTTTTTCCTTGGTCTTTTCGATTCCAACTTTTCGGCCTTCATGAAAACCTTTCTCCTAGGCCCTTCCCTTCGCGGTCTCCATTGCGAACATACTCGCTGTCTCACGATCGGCAAGCGCGGTGCTGATAAGCCGACTGGTAACCTTTTCTTCCACGATTGGGTTTCCCTGCCCGGCGGGTTGTGCCTGAGCCGCCTTGACCTTCCTTAACTCGCGTTCAGCGGCCTCCGCGCGGGCCTCTAAACTTCGAATACGTTACTCCTTCTTCTCCATTTCTCGGCGGGCAGCGCGTAACCGCATGCCGATTTCATAGGCAGTGTACAGCCCCTTCACCGCCTCGTGAACGCCTTCGCGAAATACTTCGTAGTCCTGACGACCTACCATTGACTGCTGAACCTCAGGAGGAAAAATTTGTCGAGCAAACTCGACTGCTACATTTAGGTCTTGAACGATCGAGTCCGCTTCTGTCATGGGTCTATTCCCCACAAATACCGCGAAGCTTAATGGGCGCGGATTCGCCTCAGGTCCCCTCTCGACTCGAGGTTGAGAAGTTCTGCCTTGCGACTGCTTGTCCCGCCTGGGTGACCTGCTTCAACGTCGAGGAGACTGACGCCTCTCTCGATCCCTGGAACTCTTGCTCTCTGTGCGCGAAGGGTCATTACCTCGATTCATGTCTCCACCCAGCTCAGCCAACGTCCTCGCTTCCCCTCTACTGTTAAAGAAGAGTTTGTTTGACATTCACTCGATACCTTCAAATGCTAGAGTCAGTTATCTACTATGTTCATAAAAGTTTTACCTTTAATCATTTATCCTTTACAGAGGCAGCACCCTCGAGGCAATCTCATTAATTGTAAAAACCTCAATCGCCCAGCGCCGACTGGATCGACCCACTTGGGGCAAAGGCAGACAGATCTATCAAAACTCCTGAGTTCGTCTTATCCGGCGCCCGAATAATCATGCACCACCTGGGGCAAGGGCAGATTAATCAATCTATTCGGATTAAGTGCTCCAGCCGGCCTATGAATCCGGCGCCTGCATGACCATGCACCGCCTATTAATCAATCTATTTGGATTAAGTGCCCCAGCCGGCCCATGAATCCAGCTCCAGCTTAATCATGCACCGCCTGGGGCAAAGGCAGGTTAATCAATCTATTCGGATTAGGTGCCCCAGCCGGCCCATGAATCCGGCGCCTGCATGACCATACACCGCCTATTAATCAATCTATTCGGATTAAGTGCCCCAGCCGGCCCATGAATCTGGCGCCTGCATGACCATGCACCGCCTGGGGCAAGGGCAGATTCATCAATCTATTCGGCTTCTGTACCCCAGCCGGCTCATGAATCGATCCTTCACAAATCTTAAGGTCGTTTCATCCGGTGCCCGAATGATCATGCACCGCCTGGGGCAAGGGCAGATTCATCAATCTATTCGGCTTCTGTACCCCAGCCGGCTCATGAATCGATCCTTCATAATCGATTCGGCTCAGTACCCACAATACGTGGCATATGAATGATAATTCAATATTGTCATAGGATATTCAATTTCTGAAAGCTCAAACACAGCAATGATTTTATCCAAATTCCTGAAAGAAAAAGTATTCTTCATTAACATAACTTCATAAACCATGTACAAGTAGTGGAGAAATACCAAGGCAATTTTCATTAATAAATTAAGCCCAAATAGTAACCAATTTATACATGAAAATTACCCTGAGGCAACAAAAGTCTACCGAACAAAAACTTACATCAAAATCAAAAGCACTTAATAAAATCGAGATAACTCCCAGATCAATTATCGGGGTCAGATTCAAGTGGCTCAACGTCCACTTGCTCGTAGGGAATTGGCAAGGCCAATGTAACTCCAGCGGCAGCAAGGGTTTTGAGCCACCCATGTTTGAACCCCCGATTCTCGAATTTTGGGACTTCATCCACATATTCCGTGAAGGCGGTGCTTTTTCTTGCCTCAAATGCCGCAGAAGCTTCAGAATCGGCTTTCTCCTTGGCGGCCTTGAGCTCCGCTAACTGAACCTCCACCTCGGCAAGCGCCTCCTTGGCTAACTTGAGCGATTCTTCGCTCGCATTTGCCCTACTCTCAGCGTTAGAACGGAACTGTTCAGCTGAGTGAGCCCTCTCTTTCTTTGCTTCAGCTCGCGCACTCTCCACCGCGGCTCTCATCCTTTCAAACGCGGCCCTACTCTTTTGACCGTTCGTCTCCGCTTACAAACGATCAACTCTGCCGAGGGCATCATGGAGGCGGCGGCCTAGGTCCGCGATCCTGCCAACAGTCTGCAAAACAAGTTAGGATTGTCAGATATCTTTAATGAAAACAAAGTAAAGAGAATTTGAGATGATCACTGACCAGGAACGCCGACTGCGCAGATAGGGCTACGGCCATAACATCCGGCACGGCGCGAAAGGCTGCGATGTCAGCCGGCAAGGAAATTGAAGCCGCCAGGCTCAACGCCACGGCTGGATCCTCAATGGCTGAAGCATCGGAGGAGATCGGCGTATCTTTGATCTTAGGTCGAACAACAAAAGGCGCAGCCACGTCCGACTCTTCTAAACGAGGTCGTTTGGCATCAAGGCTAATTTCCGACCCAGCCTCTCCCTTGGCGCCACGCTTTTCGCCCCGCTCCTCTGGAATCAGCCGTTCATCAATGACCTGTTCTTCAACCTCTTCCCTCGTTTCGGCCTCAGCGACCTGAATCGTCTCTTCAATAACGGGTACGAAAGTTTTAATCAAGGTGGGCTCAGAATGGGCGGCCTCGGCCTTCTTTTGAGCAGCCATTCGCTCGGCATTTTTCTTTCGCGCCATCTGCGTAAGGCTTTCCCCAGCCATAGCTTCAAAAAAATCGCCGGGTAGGTCCCCTAAATTTGTAAAAATATCTCCAGAAGAAAACTCTGCCCGACCCGAAGTGGACGGTGAAGGCTGGTTAAGTCCGGCAGCCTCAAACGCCGAGCGTATCGCTTCGTTGACCTCTTCGGCCTCCTCGGCAACCTCTTTGGTTGGTTAGGCAACTACCTCTACCACCGGCTTCGCCTCTGCCCCCGAATCCGAATCTTCGAGGCCAATTTGCCTAAGGCTCTTGAAGCTGGGAAAGATAAGAGCCGAAAGGTGTTGCTTGCCGGATGGAATTGGAATGCCTTCCGTAGTTGAGAATGTAGTATAAGTAGGTTCGTATCGGAGGAGTATGTGAGCCGCTCTTCCTTGTTTTTGTACGTTTGGACGGCCGAAGTAGCTGAGCGCAAACTTGATCTCCTTAAGGACTGCCCTGTCGGTTGAGGGAAGAATCTTCTTCAATCTGTTACCTGCAAAGAACATGGGGTGATTAAAGGAAAAAAGCCGAGTAAAGGGTAAGTCAACAAACACAAGGCATTACGCGGCAACTTGGATCACCCTTTCGTCTGGGAATAGGATCTAGGCGGTCTTTACCTTCACCGAACTCCCAATTACCTTGGACATTGAGCATTACGTCGTCAACCTTCTTACCAGAACTGGCAAGCATGATTATCAAGTGATGGTCAGTATCCTTGGCCCTGAGAAAGTATCGCCCCAGCCGACCGGAAGATTTGGCCAATGCGTAGCAATGGCGCATCGCCGGAATGCCAAGGTTGATCCTAAGACGTCGGTTCAACTCAATCACCCCCATGACGATTCGAAAGAAATTTACGTTGGGTTGAGAAGGAATCAGACTCCAATAGCGAAGGACGGCCCTAAGCAATGGGTGTAGGGGAAAACGGACTCTGCCCTCCGCTATGGATAAGAGAGGGAAGACGATCGTATTCTGATCCTCCCTCTCCATATCAAGGGTACTGTCCGTTACAAGAGATAAGTGGACGTCGTCGGGAATGGAAAAATGTCGCCGAAATCCGGAAATACGACCCTCGGAAAGGAGGTCTTTCAAGTGTTTAGCCATTTTCGCAGGGATTCAAGGTTTCGCCGAAATCAAAACGACAAACTGAAAATAGGATCGTAAAGAAGGGAGTAGAAGACTTACGAAGATTAAACTGAGACGAGGGTAGACGGAGAAGTGTTGCAGAAAATGCGAGTTAGAGAAGGGATATCCGCTGGCGGTCTAAGAGTCTCGAATACTCGACGAACTGTGCATTCGAAAGGACTGAAATTTTAAATCACAATAAATGCAAAATGCACGATTGAGGCGGGAAAGCGTAATGATGAACGAAAAGGTATGCGCATCCTGACATCTATATTGGGGTACGCGAAGCGGCCTGACCTATTTTAACTTTTCCAATTCAAGACCAAACACGCCGATTAACTACCGTCAATAGGGAGTTCGGCGGGCAATTGTGGGAGCCGAATAATGACAAAGGCAGAAGGCGCGCGCAACACAAGGCTGATAATAATCGGCTGTATCCGGCGAGAATAGGGGGGCAGAATATAATATTTGGGCCGAATAAGTGTGTAGCATTGGAGCCGGATAATGTAAAGGACAATGATAAAAAAGTAGGCCCTAGCCCCGAGGATCGAGAGAAACATGTATAAATATAAGAACAACATATTTAGTAGGTATGTAAGAATCACTTCACAAAACTTAGTAAACAAGTTATCTTGGGTGTCTGAACTAACTTGTCTGTCGGAGTGCTAATTCCGGCACCCCCGACCGGAGTGTTTGTATCTTTTCAGGTGGCTAGCTGCGGATCACAAGCGTCTCCCAGGATCTGAGGAGTATTTCCAAACCACTTCTCCACAGTTATTTATATATTTAAATATTGTAAATGTGGTAGATGTTATTATTTTAGTAAGATATTGACTTTTTTTATAATATGTTTATATATATATATTGTATATATAATTATATAATAAAAAAATTTAGTTGTAACTTTAGTCTCATACACAAGTATAAATTTATAATTTGTTTGGCACGTTAAGTTTCGTAAACAGGTTCGAGCTCGATCGAGTAAAACCTAAGCTAACTAGGTTTAAGTTCGATTTGTTAAATTTTTATTTATTGAGCTTGAGTTCAAACTATTTAAAATCTTAATAAAAAAAGTTCAAACATATTAATTCGGTCCAGCTCAAGTCGTTTACTATCCTCAATGTAGGGGTAGGCAAAAAAAAGTTTCCATCCCTGACAGTATTGGATTTCTATAAAATTAAGTCATTTAGGTATAATAATAACACAAAATAAGGGTTATTAAAAATAAAAAATTATTATTAAAAACTAAAATAATTAAAAAGTAAAAAATTATTATTAAAAAATTAATTACTCTTTCAAAATAACTAGTTGCAAGCTACTTTTTTGTAAGCAACAAAGTCCTCTTTGTCTCCACCAATCTCTGAATCATGATCGCTTATATTATAGGAATAGGGAAACACTATGGTGGAAAAATAAAAATAGAAATTGACTAAAAATTGACTTTAAAAAATAAACAAAAAAGTGAATGTGAAATTTGATGATGAGTAAGTAGTGGAGACGGGGATAAACTTGCCACTATTGGAGTCCTAGAGGGATATCGGGATTAGATTTCTTGACGATGATGGCCAATCCGACGCCGATCCTGGAGGGTGCGTAGGTCTTCTCATCCACCCATCCTTTGAACACTCTTCCAAATCCTCCCTCTCCTAACACTGTGTTTGGTCTGAAATTCCTGGTCGCTCTCTTTAACTCCGAATACGTAAACACTTTCAAATTCGGAGTTACATTTACTGCTTTTCTACTCCCACCCACTTCCACTTCCACTTTCTCTTTCTCTTTCTCTTTCTCCTCCCAAGCCGCCACACTTCTGCCTTCGACCACAACCTCCGCCGCCGCCGCAGCAGTATTGTTGTTGTCGTCGTCGTCTACTAGTAGTGACAAAAATAAATGAGTTTTGATCATCTGAGAAAAATAAATTGTTAGAAATTGGGCGCCCATGTGGCATGACCCTTTAAACCCTTTGAACCTTATCCAAATAAGTTTGAATTTGAATTCAAAACTTATTTAGATAACCACTCATATATCTATATCTATCATATCAACTGATATGGATAGATTGAGATATATGGTTATATATCAGATTATATGGTTAATCTAATATATTGAATCAGATACGTATATCAGATACGTTATGGGTTTTTACCCATAACCTTTTTTCCCAGACTCTCTCTCTAACTCTCTCCCATATGAGAATGATCTAGCCTCTGCACTGTGACTTGTGTGAGTGATATTCATTTTGTAATATCACTCCATTGCTGGGTTGATTGATCAGATTCAGGAAGCACGTGATTTACCCACGAGATCCTTCAATTCAGACTCGTTAAAAAGGTATGATCTATAATATTTTTCCGCTGCGTCATAACACTGTATGATTTACATTGGTATCAGAGCCAATATGGGTTTTTTCGTGCTTATTTTTTTTATGCATTAAAATATGTGTATATTTTTATATAAATATATATACTCATTAGATGCATGAAAATTGATGGAGGAAGATGAAGTGCACGGTTTCTGCACTTCCACTCTCATTAGATTGAGAGTGTAAAAATACTTCATTTTTATGTTCATTAAATATTATTTTTAATGCCATAAATGTATTTGTTGTGAAAAATGGAGTTCGGGAATACCAAAATTAGACCAAAAAACACCCTGGAAGGCAGCGCGTGTGACTCACGCGCTATATGACGCCGCCCAGTGGCTCCACGCGCCACCACGTGCTTCCACGCGCTGAGACGTGCTAGGCGCGCTTCCCACGCGCTTCCACGCGAGCGCTGTCCGCGCCCTTTCCACACGCGCGCGTTAACCGTGCCGCTTCGAGCTGCGCCACATGCGCAGCCATGCGCGTGGCATGCGTTGCGCCGCGTTGAGCCGCCTCGCGCCGAGTTGGGCTAAGTTGAGCGGCGGAGAGCCGAGCCGAGTTGCGCTGCGTTGCGTTGGCTTGGCTCTAAGGGTCTGTTTGTTTTGTTTTAAATTCTGAATCGCGTTAAATGGTCATAATTAATTCGTTATAGCTTTGTTTTAAGCATGGTTAGGACCGTTAGACTCAGAATTAAATTTTCTATCTTATGTAAAATTTTCAAAATTTTATGAAAATAAAAAATATTTTCCCTGAAATAATAATTCATTATTTCTGCTTTAAAATGCATCTGGTGTTGGATGATTAAGTTTCTGGGGCTGAATTTTTTATTGTAGACTATTGTTGTAGTTTACTATTTACTGGTATGGTTATTGCATTTTACCAGATTCTGAAATATTTATTTCTAATTTTGTGGGTGTTTATTAGTTATTTAAAATTTCAGAAATTTTCAGAAGTAATATACTTTCTGTTATGGCATAATTTGAATATTAAATATAGCATATTGTTATTTTTTACCTAGAATTTCTAATATGTTGTAATTAGAATAGCATGATTAATTGTTATTTGTTTAAATTCCATTATTAATTGTGACATAGCATAAGTTGGTTGTGAATCTACATTATGATGCTATTGTATGGAATTAGTTTTTTTTTTTTTTATCATGCTTTTAGACATGCCATAGTCAGTGGGAGGTTATTCGGTTGAGAGAAATCTTTGTAGATTAACTCCCGAAAACTAATATTTTGCGCATAAATTAAATTAAATTCTGGATAATTGTCACCTGTGGTGCAAGAGATGATTACGAGCATAGCGAATTTTCGATCTTGCGACTTGTGTAATATTATCACTATTTAATTTAGATTTTTGCGGCAAAATTATATTATGCTAATCAAATTAATCCCAATGCGAATTTCTCTCTAAATTGACTTAGCTTATGGAAGTTAATTTGGTTGACCTAAACTTAGTAAAGATGTTCAAATGTGAACAATGTAATCATATTCTTTAGATGAGCAAAAGTCTTGGAGACTTTAGGTCAGACCTTAATTGAGCCAAAGTAAGGAAACATGACTCAAAGTCGCCCTGTTTTTGTTGCCTTGTTTGGCACAACAAAATTTGATGTGTGCGCTATAGTTAGCGGCACACTACATAGTTTTGATTGGCGAGTTTTGGAGTTGTGAAATTTGTAAGCCCTCAATAGATCTCTATATGATCTTGACTATTGAGCTGCGCGGGTTGACTTTGTAATTTGACTTGTAAATAATGTTACATCATTGGATGAAATAACATTCAAGAGTCACGTCATCCAAGAAATGCGAGCTTAAATAAATTAGTCATTAAGTGTAAGACGAGTAGCCAATATGAGCAGTGTTTTGCTCTCTACCCAATTATTGGGAGTGGATGGAGCAAAATTTCATGCACTATAATAGTGTGCGTTGAAATATCACGTGAAGTTAAAAGATTAACGCTTAGAAGCTGCAAAATCTATTAACACTAAGTGAAAAATATTAGCGCTTAGAAGCTGCAAAAATCTATTAACACTAAGTGAAAAGATTAGCGCTTAGTGGCTGCAAAATCTATTAGCATTGCCAACTTGTCTAAGTCTGGACACTTATTGTTTCCACACTTGAGTGTCAGACATGAGGAGGGGCTTCTTTGTATGATTCCTTAGCTAGACTAATGTTTTTGAATAACGTTTACCACTAAGTGCAAACGTTGCAGCATAGTAATGAAAAGGTCAAGGCTGACAAGGTTGTTATGACTCTAAGAATTTGACGCATCACTTGTGAGAGCATTGTGTTGAATTAGACTCTTTAGCCTAATTCGCGCTTAAGTTACTTCAGGAGCTGCCATAGATTGATAGCTTATTCTCTCATTCTTGTGGATAGTAGAATTAATTGCAAGTAACCATGAAGCGAGAAACAGAGATGGCAAGAGGAGTATCGTCATCTTTCAACTAGATGCATTAAAGTGTATGGAGAATAAAATTGACTTGAAGGTGCAGGGGATTAATACTTAGTAGTTAAATTTGCGACTTAGGCGCACTTGATATCTCCATGACATCCTTTTATGATCTAGTGAATATGAATTAGTCCTGAGTCATTACCTAGTTGGGCCTAAACCTTTTAAACTTATCTTCGAGAACTCACACATTAAGATGATTGGAATTAGTTTATGACATTGGTCATGAACCGGTGGCTTATTATACTTAATCACATTAATGAGATGATGACACGATGGTTTGAGTAGGCCTTCTCGGGCCCACTCGCTGATGACATCCTGCTCTCATGTGAATATGTAACTTTGTTCGCAATGGTTGCGCACAAGTAAGTAGGAAAGCCATAGAAGGTCATTTGTATTGGCGCATTTAGTCCACTATGATTTTTGTGACTAGATATGTGTAAGGGTATGATAGCTAAGCCTCAATCTCGACACATTTATAGATTATGATACGCATCTGAGTCAAAACTATTTGATCTCCCATAAGTCAAAAGTTTTGAGATGATTTTTGACATTGCACATATGAGGTTGAGATCAATTAGATAACAGCTTTTGTACTTTTAGTTTTGACCAAGGTGGCGAGTATCTATTTGAGTTATTTTAGAAAACTCTGTGAAGAGAAATGGATGCTTACAAAATTGATTATTCCTAATACTCAACAACACAATGGTGTAGTAGAGATAAGGAATTAAATATTGTTAATGTTAGGTGGATAATAGAGAAAAATGTTTTCCAATTGGGAATTGCACTAGTTTGTTGCCTATATCCCTAACTAAGTGCTCTCCATATCAGATTTTACACTCCATTTGAGTAATGGGTTAACGGAGAGCCATCTATGGGCGATCTGTAACCGTTAAGCAGCTTATCTTTATTTTACTTCTCATAAGATTGCAAAGTTAAGACCTAGGGTTCTATAGCGCATTATTATATGCTGTCTTGTGAACACATAGGGTTGTGTGGCGCATTATTGTATGCGGTCATGTAAACCCTCCGGGTCATATGCATATAGGTAAGCAGCTTTATGGTAGTGTAACTAAGTCACATAAAGTTTTCTTAGCAAAGGTGACGTGAATAGAGTTTTGGAACTCTATAAGATAGAGAATTCTAAGCATAGCGCTCTATGTAGCCTAGTTGAGAATGGAAAGAAATTTCCAATATCCTAGGGACAGTGGGAGCGATGTGCTTACTAATGGATTACTCCATTAGAGAAGAATACTCTACATTCTTAGTTGCGTGGTAGTGAATGTGAAAATTTTTCACGTCATCACTGGGTGATTGAGAAGGAAACATTCATAATTGCTCCGCAAGATGATAAAGAGCCTAGGATAATGCCAAAGGCTCTAGTCCCCTGTTTTTAGAAAGTGGATCAATATTGCGCAGTTTAAGACAAAGTCTTTGAGGATTAACAATTTCTATAATTTGGTTGACTTTCCATTATGACGCGAAACTATTCTAAGGTTATGCGCAATTTGGATAGTCATTGTTGAGGCATAAGGCTCGCTAAATACCGAAAAGTCGCACCATTGAGAAAAGTGTAGACCATGAGAAGACTTCCTCCTGGGGAGTGAGGTTATTTCGACTTAGGCTATGATTAACATAAGTTCGGAACATTGATTTGTGGACATTGTGACCCAACTTTCTCGTTAGAGAATTGGATAAGTAGATCCATAGGGATTTACCTTCTGCTTTTTATGGTGAAAAGTTAGGAGCGCAAAAAGGTTGCTAGTTCCAATAAATCTTTTACAGCCTAAAACAGTTATCCAAATAGTGGTTCTTTGATTTCGTCAAGCCATGATAGGCCAACGATGATCGATGAAGACCACTGAGGCATGATCAATGGTCCAAAAGAAGTTTTTTCCTTACTTAGTCATTATGAGCCAGGAATTTATAAGGTTGTCGCCACCTAGGGTGGGCAGTCCTCTATTTTAGATATGATGGACATGGGTGATGTAATTTATATGCTCGGATGTACGATCCTTAGGGATTGTTTTGGAAAAATTCTCGGTTTGTCTTCGATGACTTACATAAGGAATATCCTAGAATGATTCTAGATGCAAAATTGCAAACCCATTGACTTACCTATCGGTAAAAGCCAGAGCCTTAGCTATTGAGTGTATCCTCGGATTGTCTTTGGGAGAAACAGGTGACCTATATTCCTTGATCTTTTCTTTGTTGTGGGACCTAAAGTACGCTTTGTGGGCGTATTTGGCATGATAAGTTTTATCTTTGGTAAATGGTCAACTGAGTTGTTTAGACATTGACCTTGCTCATTAGACTATGGATAAAATGCTTTACTAGTGGTATATTAATTTGCTCCTTGTAAGATTCAATGCGCTAGTTGGGCGCATCTGCGCTAGTTGGGCGCATCAAGAATGAGCGCAAATTGGTCACCAAAATATCTTTAGAGAGGTTATTGCGCAAGAGGTAGTGATCTTAAATCACTTCATGTGAGGCGCACATGGAGGATTCCATTGTATATGCTTATCGCAAGAGGTGCTGATAAAGCTTATGTTTGGAATCTAGAATTGCGCAAGCTGTGGTCAATTTTTTTTTAAAATCTATCACTTATTTTGAGATGATGGGATGTTGACACTATTATGGTTTGTGTCATAATGATTAGCAGATGATGATGTCAGCAGGCAAGATTGGCTCACTCACACGAGCAATCGCCCTTGGCGCTTGGGAGCGAGCAAGGATGAGACTAGTGGTTTATTTTTATTTGGAGCCAAGAGAGGCTTAAATTATCCACTATGCATGTCGCTTTGGTTACAACCAAGATGAGGTCGTGTTAAGGACCAAACATGGATACATGGATGCTAGTACCCACTTTCCATGTTGTGCCTGTTATGATTAGCCAGATGCGAGATCTCATTTGGCGCCTAGAAGGTGAGCAAATAGAGAATTCGGGTTAGGCGCTAGAAAGCGACTAGACTAAGATCTGTATGGTGTATTGAGTATGATGTCACTCTTTTGGAAGAGTTACTCCACCGTAACATGTATTCATACTATATGTGCTTGGCGACCGAGTAATGAGGTGAGAGAATGAATCCCTGTTTCCTCACCGTGTGAGTCTTGCATGTCATTATTGATATGACTTTAATTTATGTACCCTTTTGTGACTTTTGACTATGTTATAAGGTAAGGGGTTGATGTTCTGCTACTTTGGTATGTTGCCTGCGGTTATGTATGATTCGGCCTTAAGGGACATCACTGGGAAAGCGGTCAATCCTAAACTAAATGGTATGAGGGCAAAGGGAAGATCATCTAGTATTACACCACTGTTGTATATTCACTGCCGGCAACTCACATCGCTCTGTATGAGAGGCGGATTGAGTGTGAATATATTGCAAGAATCGAGAGGGTCAAACATGCTCTTTTGAGGGATTAGAGATGTTTTTTGGACCGGTGTAATTAGATGGGTCTGGGGTATATGAGACACTTTTTCTATTCTTTTTTGGGTTGATGTCTCTATGCTGGCTCATTTTGAATTTCTAGTATAGAGCTTCCACATATAGGTGTTTCTCAGCGGTCGCACGGTGCATTGGCTAGTATGAGATTGTTCATTTTTGAGGAGATTGAGATAGAGATGTGGCAGTGTCATGCCAACTCATGTGCGAGTGGGAGATGTTAGAAATTGGGCGCCCATGTGGCGTGACCCTTTAAACCCTTTGAACCTTATCCAAGTAAATTTGAATTTGAATTCAAAACTTATTTAGATAATCACTCATATATCTATATCTATCATATCAACTGATATGGATAGATTGAGATATATGGTTATATATCAGATTATATGGTTAATCTAATATATTGAATCAGATACGTATATCAGATACATTATGGGTTTTTACCCATAACCTTTTTTCCCAGACTCTCTCTCTAACTCTCTCCCATATGAGAATGATCTAGCCTCTGCACTGTGACTTGTGTGGGTGATATTCATTTTGTAATATCACTCCATTGCTGGGTTGATTGATCAGATTCAGGAAGCACGTGATTTACCCACGAGATCCTTCAATTTAGACTCGTTAAAAGGTATGATCTATAATATTTTTCCGCTGCGTCATAATACCGTATGATTTACATAAATGATAATAATAAAGAAATGATTGGTAAAGCGTGTAAGATGAGCTAAATTAATTAGGCCCAATAGCCCAAGATTAGTGGGCCTGAATTTATTGCAAGTCCAAGATTGGTGGGCCCGGATTTATCGCCATCAAACGGGCTGGATCGCTCTAAGCCTCGAAAGGGTTCAGATCCACGAACTTAGAGACTTACTTGGGCCTGGACTCGAAAGGGGTTTGAGCAAGCCTAGAGATCTGAGGCACTCGGACTCGAAGAGGTTCGGATCCACGAACCTAGAGATCCGAAACACTTGGCTTCGAACGGATTCAGATGCAATCTAGAAGCCGCTTCGTTAATGAGTCCCAGAACACTTGCGGGCTCGGAGCTTTCCGGGATCTACGCACCAGAACCATGGGCGTAATGGAGTTCGAACAAAGGACCCGATCCCGAGGACGGTGAGTGGAGATAAATTCACTCTTCGGTTAAACTAGCCTATACTTGGGTCGAGGTGGCACGACTCCGGGGGGTCCATGAGACTCGGCAATATTTTGTGGCAGGACGTCCTCTGAGACTACCCCTGACCCTTTGGGATGATTGGGGATCATTGTTTAGGTGTGGCTAAGAAGAAGGGTTCGCCGAGGGGTTGATCTCCTCTTCGGGGTTTTTCTCATCCTCGGAGAGATCACCTCCTTGGAGAGGTCACCTCCTCGGACAAGGTGGTTAGAGAGAATATCCCCCATGTGCCTTGTACATAGGCTCCATCCTACATCATGAGGTGCCTATAAATAGCACCTACCCATAGCTTTACAAGGGATGGATTTTGGGGAGTTAACTCTTGGGAAATAACTAATTTCCCTTCTCCATTATCAACCTTGAGAGTGAAAGTGGGAGATCCATGGGAGAGCCTTGCCATTATTCTCTCTAAGCCATTGTGCCTTCTTCTTCACCCAATCTCTTATCTCCATCATCTCCTTTACTTTTGTGTTCCTGAGTTGAGACTATTGAAGAATCTAAGCCTCTCACATTTCTTCTAGAGAATTCGAAGTTGTTCTTCAAGGATCTTCGAAGATCTTCGAATTTTCCAACTCCTTTCTTGAACCCTTTCATACATTTGGCGACTCTGCTGGGGAGGCGGATTGGTTAATGGTCTCAACAAGATCTGGAATCCACACAACTCCAACAAGCATGGTGGGAGAAGATGAAGTTCACCAACAAGGATCCTTTAATGGTGGTGATGACAGGACCATGGCTGTAGATCAACCACTTTTGCTTGAAGCCATTCAAGGACTTCAAAATACTCAGCAAGAGATTCTTACCACTCTTCAGAATCTCACTCAGACCATGTTGGTGATGAGTTCTAATTTTGCACCAGCACCAAACGGAAATCAAGCTGGTGGTGGAGTCATTCCCGCCGGAGCGCAAAATCAAATCCAAGGAGAAGTAGGCACCAATCAGCCCATGGCTCATGGCAACACGACCACAGTAACACATGCTCAAACCGCAGTAGGCGGCAGCAGTTTGCCTACGCCCGGGCTCCATGGCGTGCCAAGCCAAGATCCAATGGTGACTAGGGGAGGTTTTGGTGTAATGAATGGGGTTTCGGCGACTGTTGGTGTCCAGACAAGTACAAGGGGCATGATGGCGCAAAAGGGAGCTCTGCCTGTACCTAATCTTGTTACGCCACCAGTGAATGTTACTCAAGCACCAAGCGGGACTCCTTTGGTGCCGACAACAAATTTGCAAGCACAACCCGGAATAGCGGCGCCGTGCGGTGGACTTTACGGGCCTCAATTCAATGTCCCATCGCCAACTGGCTTGTCTATAGGCGCTGATGGCCAGTATCGTCAAATGTCCTCACCAATGATGAATTCACAGCACCAAAATGGCCAAGTCGCCCCTAGCTCAGTCTTCGGGTCCATAAGCCAAGTTTCGGGAATACCATCATCAAACTCTCTCCCTCAACAGTTTCTCACTCTCGCTGATGTGCAAGCCATGTTCGATCTCGAACGAGGCAAGCGGACTTTACCCTCTTTGCCTGATCCAGACGTCAAGCCGCCTTACCCTATTGAGGTGCTGAGTTATCCATACCCTGAGGGGTATACAGTGCCGAAGTTCATTAAATTCGATGGCAAACAGGGAAATGCTCGAGAACATGTTGTGCGATTCATCAAGACTCTGGGTATTCATGGTCCAAACTATGTCCTCCGGCTGAGAGAATTCTCTAAGTCCCTCACTGACCGAGCATATAGTTGGTATGTCAATTTGGCCCCAAACTCTGTCCGAAGTTGGGAGGAAATGGTTAACAAATTCCATTCTAAGTTCTTTCAAGTGGCGGAGAAGGTGACCACACTTACATTGTGCAAAGAAAAGCAGCAAGAAAGTGAAGACATCCTTGACTACGTCAAAAGGTTTCAGGACAAGGCTGTGGATTGCCATGAAGCACTGGAAGAGAGTTATCTGGTTCAAATCTGTCTAGAGGGGGCATTGAGCAGGTACAAAATGTTTCTAGTTAATCACAAGCAACCCACATTCTCGGCACTAATAGAAGCAGCTCGGAACATTAGCATTCCTCAGGCTCAGGAGTCCGGATTTAAGGCCAGTTACAAGACTAGCTTCAAATCGTCTCGTGGACCTATTGTTGCTGCTGCCTCTGCCCCAGATACCCGAAAGTCACAAGGAGGAGGTCATAGAGGCCAGAAGAGAAAGCAATATAATGGTGAACGGGGAAATGTCTCTTATCCATGTGGAATCGAGGAAGTAAAAGCTCTAGTTAAGGAATGGGTGGCCGAAGGAGAGCTAAAATTGCCTTATGTCGAAGAAATGCCATAAAAAAAGGACCGTGAGAGCCCTGAATTTTGTGTTTGCCATCGTACATTGAAGCATCCGACAGAGAAGTGTTGGACTCTCAGGAAAATCTTCAGAGATAAAGTCGAAGCAGACGAGTTGAGGTTCAAAAAGCAAGGGACTCAAGACATCCGAGAACAACCATATCCTCAGCACCGAGACAAGGGCAAGAATGTTGCTATGATAGCTTATGAAGGCTCGATGATGGAGGCTATTGCCAATCTTGATGACGATGATTGTTATCTGGACAACATCCTCGAGCCAGAGGGTGAGCAAGTTTACTATGGAAGTGCTCTCGATCCAGAGGGCAGAACGTTTATGACTCATGACGAAGATCCCTTTGATCCAGAAGGAGGAGAAGAGTACTATGGAAGAGGAGGACACCATGTTTATGTGGCATCTTATTTTGAAGAGACCGAGGAGATGGTTAACTACGAGCCTCCAAGAGTGGAAAAAGATCCGGATCACTATGCCAAAACCCTGCAAGATTGTGTAAAGTTCAAGCAATTCTTCGACCAGCTTGGACTTTCCAGGGAGGCAAGAACAGAAATCACCAAGTCTATCATCAATATAGCTGAGGCACACCACGAGGAATGCATGTCGGCCGAGGGATCTATTCTGAGGAAGGCAAAAGAGCAATCTAGTGCCATTACTTTCTCTGAGGCTGATCGGAAGTATCCTTTTTCTCACAATCGCTCGCTTTATGTGACTACTTTTATTAACGG
The DNA here is from genome assembly GCA_036172215.1 of Camellia granthamiana. Classification (NCBI taxonomy): domain Eukaryota; kingdom Viridiplantae; phylum Streptophyta; class Magnoliopsida; order Ericales; family Theaceae; genus Camellia; species Camellia granthamiana. The sequence continues at coordinate 135,614,175 of CM069910.1, forward strand.
GGTTGAGTTCAAAAGGGCTTTTCTAGATAGTGGAGCCTCTATCAACATTGTGACTCGCCCTACTCTAGAAAAGGCCGGAATCTCTGAAGAATGCATTGTGAAGCAACCGATAGTCATCACTGGCTTCGGTGGAGAAAGGAGAGTTACTATCAGATGCGTGACAGTTGATTTAGCCGTCGGAGAGATTCGCTCGGCCACCAAGTTCCATATTATCGATTCCGAGGCAAATTATCACATCATTCTAGGGAGGACTTGGATGCATAGATATGGGGCTGTACCATCGAGTTATCATCAGTGTGTTAAGGCTAAATGGGGAAAGAAGACGGTGACAATTTAGGCTACAGAAAGGCCTTTCGAGACCCATGAAGCTCATTATTTTGATGCCATCTACTTCACCGAATTGGTTGTCGAAGAAGTTCCCACCACCTCTAAGCCTCGGGGGGTCAAAATTCCTCGTTGGGAGGATATCAAAGATGACAAGGAGCCAAGGGCAGAATCAAGTAAACGGGTGATGTCTAGACCAGAAAGTCCGCCTATTCCTCGGAAGGTGATGAAAGTCCGAGAAAGGGGCAAGATGGTATACTATTTATGAAGGTGCGGGGAGTCGGTTTCTTCAGTCACCGACTTCGAGTCAAAAGAAGAGCCTCCTGACAATGACATAGTGATAAAGCCTGAAGTGGCTCCAGAATGTATGCAAGATGGGCCGAAGCCTCAGCTCGAACAACTTATTGAAATAGATATGAGTGATGGACAAGATGCACCGAGGCCGATATTCATAAGTTCGAGCCTTAGCCCAGAGAAGCGGGAACAGTTGTTAAAGTTGATAAGCCAGTACTCAGATGTGTTTGCTTGGTCATATAAGGAAATGCCCAGACTAGATCCTGACCTAGTCTCCCATTATCTTGATGTGTTCCCAAACTCCAAGCCAATTAAGCAAGCTGCTCGAAAATATCATCCAAATCTCGAAGAGAAGATTAAGGAGGAGGTTGAAAAACTTCAACGGGCTGGTTTCATCCGGCCAATACAGTACCCCACGTGGTTAGCAAACATTGTGCCAGTAAAGAAGAAGAATGGTCAAATTAGAGTATGTGTAGACTTTCGAGATTTGAACAAATCTTGCCCGAAGGATGAATTCCCTCTTCCTCACATCGACACCCTCGTGGATGCCACCTCGGGACACTAGATGTTCTCATTCATGGATGGATTCAGTGGATACAACCAGATTAAGATGGCTGAAGAGGACGCAGAAAAGACTGCTTTTAGAACACCTCTCGGAAACTTCTTCTATACAGTCATGCCTTTCGGACTCAAGAATGCCGGAGCAACTTACCAAAGGGCTATGACTGCAATCTTTCATGACATGATCCATCATGAGGTGAAAGATTACGTTGATGATCTAGTGGTGAAATCCAAGAAAGAAGAGGACCATCTTCGAGACCTTGAGAAAGTATTCAAGAGGTGCCAGAAATTCAAAATGAGGATGAATCCTCTCAAATGCGTTTTTGGGGTGACGGCCGGGAAGTTCCTCGGGTTTCTTGTACATAGGCATGGTATCGAGGCAGATGAAGACAAGGTTAAGTCTATCAAAGCAATGCCCCCCCCCGCCCCGCATTCTCAGAAGGAGTTAAAGAAGTTCCTCGGGAAGGTGTCTTATATTCGGAGGTTTATCCCAGCACTTGCAGAGATCTCTGCCCCTTTTGGCTCATTGTTAAAAGGAGATGCCAAGTTCGAATGGAATTAAGAGCACCAAAAGGCCTTTGAGAGAATCAAAGCGGCCTTAACCTCGCCTCAGACCATGATAGCCCCGCAGCCCGGGGTCCCTCTAATGTTGTACCTAACCTCAACCCCCAAGTCCATAGGGGCATTATTGGTCCAAGATGTAGACGGAGCAGAACGCCCGGTATATTACATCAGCCGAAAGATTCGAGGAGCAGAAGTCCGATATACTCCGATAGAGAGACATTGCTTAGCTTTGGTATTCACCGCCCAAAACCTCAGACATTACTTCTTAGCACATCAGATTCAGATTGTTACTAGAAGTGATCCAATCCGATACCTCCTCAGCAAGCCTGCTCTAACCGGGAAAGTGGCAAGATGGTTGCTAGCACTGGGTGAATTCGAGATCACATGTGTAGCTCCCAAGGCAATCAAAAGCCAAGCCTTAGCTGATCTCCTTTCTCAATTTCCAAGTGGTGACTATGAACCAGTGAATGAAGAATTAAGAGGAGAGGTGCATGCAGCTATGGCTTCCGAGGAAAGCTTCTGGACATTGAGCTTTGACGGAGCAGCAGCCGGAGGGAAAGGAGGAACTGGGATAGTCCTTACAAGCAAAAGTGGGGAAAAGTTATATTTGTCTTATAAACTGGATTTCCATTGCACAAATAATGAAGCCGAGTATGAGGCTCTTATTTTAGGCTTGATAGCAGCTGAGAAGCACAGTATCAAGAAGATTCGGATTCGGGAGGACTCAAAGTTGATAGTGAAGCAAGTTTCAGGACAGTTCGTCTTGAAGGAGCCTGCCTTGGCCACATATCGAACAACAATCCAAAGGCTTCTTGACAAATTTTAGAAGGTTGAAATAGAGCATGTGCCTCGCTCCGACAACAAGTTTTCAGATGCCCTCGCAACATTAGGGGCAAGAGTTGACATTCCAGAGGAGGAGGCGACAATTGTTATCAAGAAGAGAACAGAGCCTTCAATAATACCCGAAGACGAAGACCTTCCGGAGGACTGGAGAGCAGAAGTCCTTGAACAACTCAAAAGTAAAGTTGGAAAACTGACTATGGCCAAGCTTTCCCGAATCATAATTATTCAAGGTGAACTTTACTTCCGAGGAAGTACCGGATTCCTAGCCCGGTGTCTTGGCCAACAAGAAGCAAGCTTCCGACTACAACAGATTCATGAAAAATCCTGCGGAGATAGGGATATCAGTATGTACAGAAGGATCCAAAGACAAGGCTATTATTGGCCCGAGATGGAGAAGGCCTCGAATCAACTACAGAAAGAATGCCCCAAGTGTCAGTCATACATCCGGGAGGATGAGAGTTGCTTTGAAATTGATACCCCTGACTGGAGACAAGTCTACATTGACTATCTCAAAGAGGGGACACTACCTGAGAGCCTGAGGGACATTGCACACCTCAAGAGGAGAGCAAGGCGGTACTTTCTTGATCAGAACAAGCTTTACAGAAGAAGCATTGAGGGCACTCCCTTGAGGTGTCTCTCAAAGGAAGAATCAGATCTAGTCCTCGGAAGAGCCCACGAAATTGAGCATCAAGGAGGGGCTCGACTGTTCGAACAACTTATACACCTTGGGTATTATTGGCCTACCATGGAGTCAGATACATCCCATCACGTAAAGAGGTGCTAGACTTGTCAGAAGCACGGAAATTTGATCCATGCTCCAGCCGTAGACTTGCATAGCATCCGAACGCCATGGCCATTCCATACCTGGGCTTTTGATCTGATAGGGCCCATCTCCACACCTTCTAAGGGGTACAAGTGGATTCTTGCAGCCACAGAATTGAGCACAAAGTGGGTCGAAGCAATTCCTCTGAAGAACGCTACGGGGCCTGCAGTCGCTAACTTCATCAAGGAGAATATAATTTGCCGGTTTGGAGTACCAAACACCATCCTCTCGGATAACGGCACTCCCTTCATAAACAAATATGTGAAGAGCCTCTTAGAGACTTACCAAGTGAAGCATCACAAATCCACACCCTACTATCCAAAAGGGAATGGGCAAGCGGAGGCCACAAACAAGACACTGATAAGGATTCTGAGCAAGATGATGGATGAATTTAGGGGGACTTGGTACGAACAGTTGATAGTAGCCTTATGGGCGTATCGTACTTCAAAGAGAAAGCCGACTCAAGCAACTCCTTACTCCCTTCTGTATGGGTCCGAGGCAGTGCTACCCATAGAGTTGGAAACACCATCTGCTCGGATGGCTCTCGCCTCGGGGATGGTATTGGAGCCTCGAACCACCAGATTGGAAGCATTAGAGGAAAAGCATGATAGAGCTGCAAAAGTCATGGAAAGATATCATGCGTCCATTGCCCGAGCCTACAACCAGACTGTGGTTCCAAGAAGATTTGAAGAAGGTGATCTGGTATGGAAGATTGTAGACCCAATCATGCGAGGACAACCTTTGCTTAAGTTTTCTCCAAAATGGGAAGGGCCATACAGGGTGGTTCAGGCAAGTTCAAGCGGGTACTACAAGCTTGTAAGGGTTGAAGATGGCTTCCGAACTGGCCCGCTCAATGCAAAGTTTATCAAGCATTACTACCCATAGTTAGACTCATCTATGTTGAAATTCATTTTCATTTTCATACTTTGTCTAAGGTTGTATTTCCCTTACGTTATGAAGAAGCTGGTTTTCTCTATGGTGTATGTTTTATCCCATCACTTGCAGTGAATCTATTATACTTTTGTCAAGAAAGTTGAAGAATTAATGAGAATATTTCAGCTTTTATAAACATGTGCGTATGATTGTTCTTTCCATTGTATCATTCGAAATAAATAAATATTTTATCAAGTAGAATGAGAAAACAATGCGAAAATATCCAAACAGCAAAAATTTTGTCATTTCATTGCATTGTCCTAGATAAAACATTTTTATCGAAAGGGGCAAGAAAGTAATAAAAAAATCAATCTCTTCTAAAGACACCCTCGAAGAAGCCGCCCGTCACATCTACATCCGGAGGACAAACAGTAGAGTGTGCCTCTAAAGTCTCCAAGGCCCGAGCATAACCCGACTCAAGTTCACGAAGAGTTGCCTTTGTTTCATCTATAGAGGTCCGATAAGAGGCAAGCATAGACATAAGTTCCACCCGATGACTGGCGTTCGAAGCTATATCCAAGCGCTTCCGAAGCCATGATAAGTCCACTTGGTGACGCTCCATGTTAGAGATCCCCTGATATGCCGTCTCGACTACTTTCCCATTAAGCTCACACAACCGTTGCTTGTCCAAGCTATATAAGATAGTGGCAAAAGACTCGAGAAGAGCAGTCTGAATAAGTGGACACTGGCAAGCAAATGAAGCAAAGGTCTCCGGGTAACTCGAATGCACAAGCTGTAGAACTGAAGCAAACTCAGGAGCTACCCAATAATGGAGAAATGATACTTTGCCGGAAGCCGAAGGAGGAGTTGGGGCCGGAAAGCTGCTAGTCTCAGGATTCTCCCCAATGTCTATCGGGTTAGATGAACCACCCGGAGGGGTAACTCCCAACAGAGGTCCCGAGCCTGAGAATGTGGAGCGATAAGGGGAAAGACCAAAAGCATCACTATCAATATGGAAATCACTGAGATTCAAATCCAAAATATTCGAAGACACTGGCGATGAAGAACCTCTAGCAGTCGTCTCAAAGGCAGGTGTCCCCCCTTGAGAAGGGGAACCATGAGGAGTCACAAAGAGAGTCGGAGTAGAGTCTGAGGCAGGTGAAGGCAAGACCCTGGTAGCAGCTAACACTGGAGCAGAGTCTAAGACAGGTGAAGGCAGGACCCCGGTTGCAGCTAACACTGAAGAAAAGATAAGGAAGTCTTATTAGGGGTAGGGAACAGTAAAGCCATTTGAGTAAAGATTTCTCACAGATAGAAGTAAATGACAAATTTCAGAAAGAAAGATTACCAGAGGGAGAATCAATATGCAAAGCCGGAGCAACTGAAGGACTCCTAGCATCAACAAAGTCACTTGGCCATATAGGAAGCACCTGATCGATCTCAATGTCTGATGAAGCCTGAACAATAGCAGTCATCCCTGAAGAAGGAAGGAGAGCCGGAGGATGAGAATCACCATAAGTGCCAGAGCGAGTCTCAGAGATTTCTAGCACATCCACCTCCACACCATTCCCAGAGGCGCACCTCATCTTTACATTGCTTCTAGAAGCATGGCCTGCGGCATCAATTTCTGTGGCATCAGTCCCTCCAGCAATCTCAACATCAGAACGGTGAGCCCCAATAACCTCGTCACCAAGATAGCGCTCCTCCTCAGCTACGGTAGGGCGATGACGACGCATGCGTGGAATAAGGTCACAAAAATGATCAGAGGACTCAGCCTCATCATCATCGTCATCTATAATTACTATACGTGGGGTGCGCATCTTCACAAGTCTTGCAGACAAAGGTAGGGTGTCGTCCAAGTCTGAGTCCGGCCTGGGGGAGGCAGCACGGTCAGGAGCTACGGTACTGAGAATGTCAACAACCGCAGGGTCCTACACAACGTGGGCAAATAAAAAGTGTTCATTTAAGAAGGTATAGTCGCAAGAAAGAAAGTAAATTCAAATCAAAAATTTTCGGATACCTCATGGAGCCTTTTGGAAAGGCGAGGAGCGAAAGGACTGGCATCAGAAGCCCTCTTGTGAGCCATCTTCTTAAGGCGGGTCGTCCGAGGACCAGAGGCCCTATTCAATGGGACGGGCTCTGGAGAAGTAACTGCCAAGCTAGAAGCAGACGCCCGAGCTGAAGGGTCAGTTGGAGCAGACGAAGTGAAGAAACTCTCGTACATGTGATCCGATTTCCGACACTCAGGCAGCCGAAGAGAAGAGTCCTTCTTATAGATCGGCGGAGGCAAACATACGGTTGGTCTGCTCTGGACAAATGCAATAAACACATCGATATTCTTCCGCCAATATCGTCTGAAAGAGGGGGTGAAGCCCCCTACTCGGCTCAAGCCTGGCATCGTCAAAGACCCGGATATAGGAAGCACGGTATGTACAAGTCCGCGGGTAAAGTGCCCGTAGCTCTCCGAGAAAGATAATGAAAGAGGTGCTGGCCCCGGGGCACATTGGTCAAACCCGAACTGACATGCTACACGGTCAGGTCTATAAACGGCACTATCAACGCCTTCCTCAGGCCATACCGGTAATGAACTCGGACGGATCATGATCAGCATATCAACAAAGGGTGCGGGGATGTTCTTCGGCAAAAGAAAGGACACCGAGCAAAAGGAACCATGATAGATAAGCAGTGTGGCCACATCCACCGGTGGGCATACATACGGCCGTGCCACAAAGCGCCGGGGATCATCCACTAGAGTATTCAAGGATAAGGTGGAAATAGTACATGACCAACGTGTAATCAACGGCTGGCAAGACTTCGCTTTCTCAAATGTCCGAGACCCATCAGTACCAAGCACGGGGATGCCATCTTTATCTACTATCTCTCGAAGAACCTCTGCTTCGAATACAGTCGGAGCAGGGGCAAATTTTGGGAACCTCTCGAAGAAGAAACAAAGCAGGAACTGGCTATGAATGAAGGAGACAGGCTCATATCGACCCACGGAACGAACCATATCTCGATGTAGTAGATCCAGCCAATAGTAGAGATTCCCAAGAAATAGTGGAGCCAAAGGGATCCGATCTCCTCTGAAGAGCCTGACTGCCAAGAGGAAGACGAAAGGATTGAGGGAATTCGGAGGTGTGCTCGGAAGAATGAAGAATGAAAGGAAGCAAGCCAGAAATCCCAAGAAATAGAGCCTGGAGCCATACATCGAACCGGCCTTATACTCTCGAGAGTCAGGGTCAGCATCTCGGGCCAAGGGCTGAAGATCTTGAAGAAGTGGCGGATCCATGCAGTATAGGAGGCACGGTCCATCCTTACCCGACTAGTCCTCCTCGCTGAACCATCAAAAACGGAACTCCACCGACCACAAGTTTGAAGATTTAGCTTTAGAGATTGGATCAAAGAATCATCTTCGGGGGGTGTCTGCTTAGGGTCGAAGGCATCAGGGCCGGTCACTTCCAGACGCAGCAACATGAACACATCCTCAAGAGTGGGCCCCATCTCGTGCTGGCCAAGTATAAAGGTGTGTGTCTCGGTGCTCCACCGAAGAGCCATGGCTTCCAGGCTAGCATTGTTGCGACGGATGGATAGGGGTCGAGATATTTTCACCGGGATCAATAGCCGGGCCTCCTGAAGCCGCTGACAGAGGCTCTTGTCCGAGAGGACATCATCGACCCACTCCTGCCAACCAAAAGGAGGGTTTGAGAAGGCCTTGAACTGAGGATAACAGTATGGAAAGTCCCCTCGCTCAATCCGGAAGCGTAGCACCGAGGGAGGAGAAATGAGGGCCTCATGTCCAGAGTCAGTGTCCTTAGTGACACATAATGGAGCCCTCTTCGGAGATAGAAGAGAAGTGGTGGAGGTAGCCGCTCGCCAGAAGGGGTCCTTCCGACAAAAATAAGGAGATTTCCTCCACTCAGATGCCGGAGGTACATCCTTCTCTTTCATGAGAGCCGGTTCCGATGACCCCGGGACAACGGGTTTCTTTCGAGAAGACATATGGCTGAAATAATAGGTATAAATGACCGTATTAAAATTCAGAATATTGTTACATGCAACATGATGGGTTTATCAACAAATTCAACTTCGGACGTCATCAACAAGTCATTTTCTCGAATATTTTTCAAGCTCAACAAATTTTAATACTAATGGGTGCATTATCAACATACAGATTTTTGGTTTCCTTCATCAATAAGAGGTGCAACGTCATAGGTCATTTTGTGATGAAGTTCAATCGGGTCAATTTCTCAAAGTCACTATGTTCCATATTAAAGGTCCAATTTATACGGGGCTCAAAATTTGGACAGAGTAAAGTTCAATAGCAAATTTCAGGCCCGAGATCCGAAGTATATTACATTGCTCATTAGTAGCAAGATTCAATGGATCGTTATGCAAATTACAAGAATGTCCTTTCTAAAGTCCATATTCATAAGCCCAGGGTTTTCTCTCTCCATGTCAAAAATGGAGCTCAAATACTAGTCAACAAGTTATATTCGGCCTTTTCTCGGTGATAAAGTTCAACAAATTATGTTCAAGCCAAGCCCCTCAATAAGGTTTCAAGTGCTAATGTATGCTTCCATATGGCCAAAATCACAGTGTTTGAGCTAAAAAAAAAAATGCCATTGGGATTGCCACAAAAAAATTGAGTCCATATTCAGATTCATTTTTTTTTTTTTTTTTTTATCAGATTGATTGAGCCCTCTACATTGCCACAAAAATATATTTATATTCGGAAGAGGGGGCCGAATTTCATACTCACAAATTTGGACCGTTAGAGGGGATGAAGTCCGAAGCCGATGAGCTAGGCTGGGCAGGACCACACACGTTGCGTTGAGTGGGCGAACGTATGTGGTCGGCGTTGGACAAGTTGAGGCCGGAGGCAACAATAGTGTCGGAAAGAAGTTGGCAACCACCCACGTTGCGTTGAGTGGGCAACGGGTGTGGTCGGTGCTGAAGTAGTTGAAGCCAGTGATGAGCTTGTAGCAGAGTAAAGCCAACCGTGTTCAACGGCGTACAGCCGAGGTAGGCAACATAGATTGCAGCAGAGGAAAGCCAATAATGGTAAAACACCGATGGTGAGGTGGGGAAAACAGCGTCATAGTGTCGTTGCAGAGATGTCACAAAGGAGCAGTACGTTGCTAGTAGTGGTTCGCGAAAGCTGGAATTCATAGATTCAAAATGTAGTGGATGAAAATGGATATGGACGGACCGCCGCCGCGTTGAGTGGGCAGCGTGGCCGTTACTGCTCAGTTACGGGGCAAGAGCTGGGCATGAGACGCACAAGCCACACGAGTTGAGGTGGTCGCATGCAAGATAACGCCGAGGTTGGTTCTTACAAAGCCGACAGCGGCACTCGGAGGATTGAGACGACAATCAATACGCAAGCAGAAGTGGACTTCAGCGACTGTAGGAACAAGACCAAGGTCTGGCGTGCTTGAATGTCTGAGATCACTAGGCCGAAATGAAGCACTGATGGCGGGCTCAGCTTGGATCGCACGTCTGCAGCAGTCGTGGCGCTGGAATAGGACAGTGGCAATAATAAACAGTAGCAGCTCTGGTTTGTTCACGAAGAGGAATAGCTGTGTTGGTCTCATTCAAGAGGAGTCAAAGCTAAAAAAATAAATATATATAATAATAATAAAAGAAAATACTGAGGTTTCCCAGGAGTTTACCCACAATCTGAAAGTGCCAATGGATAAGGTGTAAAGCTGAAATAAGCAAGAAGCATTACACAGCGTAGGCCGCAAGTCAAGACAGGGCAGAGATGGCGCAAGCCGCATGCACGAGCAGTGGATGAGCGAGGTCGGAACCAGCAGTGACGTCGCAGCGGAGTTGGTGACTACACACGACGCGTTGAAAGGGCGACGTGTGTGGTTGGCACTGGAGCAAGTAGCGGCGTCGTTGCTGGTCAGTTGAGGAAGGCAATGGCAGTAGGACCGCGGAAGAGGTTGGTGTTAGCTTGACAACGTTGTCACGACACCGATGGTAGCCGAGGGTGTAGCCGCCGATGGTGTGCAAAATGACGCTGAACAGACGAAGCAGGAGCTTGGTCGAAGTTGGGGCAGGTTGATGGCTGGGTTGCAACTCTAGGACAAGTCAGTGACGGGTCTGTGGTGTCTGTAACAGTCAGAGCTGGGTCTTCAATGACGAAGGCGGCGACGGGACTGGAAGTTGCAATGGAGGTCTGTGCAAATGGTAGCAGTGTTGGTTTGTTGAAGAAGAAGAACACGGCGGTGGCCTCTGGCAGCGCAGAAACGAAGCCTTCTTGGAGGGGAAGAAACTGGGTCTCTCGATATAGAGAGAGAGAGAGTAGGCTGAAATGGGTATGTCGGCTGTGCAAATAGTTGGTGAGGTTTAGGGTTTTTTGAGCCTTTCCTTAAATAGAAAAAAAAAAAAGGAGGCATCATGCTTGGTATATTCCATCACACATTCCTTCATATATATCTATACATAACTGCCTGCTGACTCACGGATTTGCCAAACAAAAAGAGTGTGTGGGTATTATCCTTTCTTTCTTTTTGTTTAAGAATAAAAAAAATGCTTCTTTATTCTTTGGTTAAAAAATACATATTTCAGTGGGACGACAAAAAAAAAAATAATAATAATAAAATAAAATAAAATAAAATTTTTGCTTGTCAATTTTTTTTGTAAATTGAAGTGCGTCATCAACTTTATCCATAGGCTCTGTCGTGGCAACATATTTTTTATTTTTATTTTGGGACGTGATGCAAAGCAGGGCCGAAGAAGTGACAATATGCGTGTCCGAGAAATTTAAAATTTTTCATACACGCAAGGGGCAAATGTAAGAGGAGCTAAATTAATTAGGCCCAATAGCCCAAGATTAGTGGGCCTGAATTTATTGCAAGTCCAAGATTGGTGAGCCCGGATTTATCGCCATCAAACGGGCTAGATCGCTCTAAGCCTCGAAAGGGTTCGGATCTACGAACTTAGAGACTTACTCGGGCCCGGACTCGAAAGGGGTTTGAGCAAGCCTAGAGATCCGAGGCACTCGGACTCGAAGAGGTTCGGATCCACGAACCTAGAGATCCGAAACACTTGGCTTCGAACGGATTCAGACGCAATCTAGAAGCCGCTCCGTTAATGAGTCCCAGAACACTTGCGGGCTCGGAGCTTTCCGGGATCTACGCACCAGAACCATGGGCGTAATGGAGTTCGAACAAAGGACCCGATCCCGAGGACGGTGAGTGGAGATAAATTCACTCTTCGGTTAAACTAGCCTATACCCGGGTCGAGGTGGCACGACTCCGGGGAGTCCATGAGACTCGGCAATATTTTGTGGCAGGACGTCCTCTGAGACTACCCCTGACCCTTTGGGATGATTGGGGATCATTGTTTAGGTGTGGCTAAGAAGAAGGGTTCGCCGAGGGGTTGATCTCCTCTTCGGGGTTTTTCTCATCCTCGGAGAGATCACCTCCTCGGAGAGGTCACCTCCTCGGACAAGGTGGTTAGAGAGAATATCCCCCATGGGCCTTGTACATGGGCTCCATCCTACATCATGAGGTGCCTATAAATAGCACCTACCCATAGCTTTACAAGGGATGGATTTTGGGGAGTTAACTCTTGGGAAAGAACTAATTTTCCTTCTCCATTATCAACCTTGAGAGTGAAAGTGGGAGATCCATGGGAGAGCCTTGCCATTATTCTCTCTAAGCCATTGTGCCTTCTTCTTCACCCAATCTCTTATCTCCATCATCTCCTTTACTCTTGTGTTCCTGAGTTGAGACTATTGAAGAATCTAAGCCTCTCACATTTCTTCTAGAGAATTCGAAGTTGTTCTTCAAGGATCTTCGAAGATCTTCGAATTTTCCAACTCCTTTCTTGAACCCTTTCATACAAAGTGATTTTGGTTTATGGGAAATTATTCAAAAACATCTAAAAAAAGTCACCAAAGAAACACAGAGAGATCAGCTATATATATACATGTATACCTGGGGTGGATGGTTTGGTGGCGCTTGGGCTGCTATGATTACCTGCTGGAGATCCCCAACAGTTTCCCATCTCTCTCTCTCTAGAAAGAAAGAAAGAAGTTTTCTTTGATAAAGCTGATGATATGGTTTTCTCCAAGAGAGAAGAAGGAGAGAGGAAACAGAGGAGCTCAAGAAAATTAAGGCTAGGTTTGGATTGTGAGACAAAGAAAGAGGTGTGAAAATAAAAAAATATAATTAGAAAAAATGATATACAAATTCATTTTTTAGATTTATTTTTTAGACTCAATAATGTGTAAGTGATATAATTAGTTAATTATTAGATAAGATATAAGAGAGAATATTGCATTTAACATCCTAATTGATTATCATATCATTGGACTGAGTATAATTTTTAATCTTAAATAACAATACTCTAATTATTGTGTGTTTTTTTATTTTTATTTTTTATTATTATGTGCCACGGTAAAAAATAAAAAAATAAAAAAATCTGGGAATTGTCCAGAACACAATAATTTTTTTATTCAATTAATCAAAATAAAAAATAAAAAAATAGTATCTTGTTCAATTAATCAAATCAAAAAATAAGTAATGTCTCGTTCAATTAATCAAACATCAAGTAATATTATCTTGGGAAGCTTTAGTTCTTGGGAATTGTTAGATGATCATTCAGAGATGCCATGAAAGTTCAACAACAAAAGTGTTTTTCAATCTCCATGGAATTATCATGGGGTTTTTCAACAAAGTGTTTCATGGGGTTGTCATTAATATAATAGGTATACATAAAAGTAAATATGATGCCATATAGAATAACTCACACCAATTGTTCTTTGTATGTGAATAAAATGGATAGTTGTGATGAGAAATTTGTTTATGGGTTTATGAATAAGTTTTTCAAAGTGGTGTAATTTGAAATTTTTGATTTGTTTATTATTTGGGTGTACTTTGAAGGGTAATTTGTGAAAAAATATAGAGTGTATTGTGAGTAAATTATAACCCTAAATAATTTAATAATGTGTATTGAAATTAAGCATACTTCGTATTTTTTAGGTGCAAATAAAATCCCCCGTGTTTGGTAATCCTTAAAGTTAGCTCGCTCTCTCTTTATTTTTTTACTTTTAAAAAAAAAAAAAAAACTAGATTAAGAAAAGGTCAATTTTGAGCTTATTTTAAATTTTTTGATTTGGAAAAAATAAATTAATTAAAAAACTTGAAAAGTTTTACCAAAAGGCTAACATTGCCAAAATACAATAGCAAACAACAAAGATTTTAAAAAATTAATCTACAAAAATGGCCGTGGCCAACCACATTAAATTATGTTAGTGTATAAAATAAATATATTTGTACTCTTTTATTTATATATGCTACTACATAATATATTTGATAGTGAACATACATTTTGATTTGTCATGACTGGACTTACTAGTTTAATTAATAGCATAGGTTCAATAAACATTGTGATATTGGGCCATTCCTGAGTTCCATTTTGAGCTAGCCCACTGCTAGGCTTAGGACCTTGGGTACAGAGTAGGCCCTTTATGAGTTTTGAAAGTGGTCTGAATTTGTGATTGGTCGGCCCATGTAAGGCAGGCTTCTTCAGCTGGACCTTCAAGGTCGAGAGAGCTTTGGATGCTTATGCAATCTATAAAGACCCCATCATTGGACATTATTTTCTAGGTTGGCCGTACATGTATTTACATGGCACCAAAAAAATAAAAATAATCTGAAAAATAAAATAGAATTATAGTTTATTAAGAGTATGAGAAAATTAACATTACATAAATAACAATGCGAGCCCAAATCCAGCTTCTCAATAAGTAAAACTTTTCTTTTAGAGCCAAACAACATGCTATGCACCATATTGGCAAAGAAACTCTCTTGTAGAATGGGATCTTTCGTCCCTATTTTCTCTGCACAATATGTTAAAATAATTAACTTTTAAAGTGAAAATCAACAAATACTCGGTTGGAGAGAGTGTTTGAAACTATGACAAAGAAAATACAAGCAGCGTATACAGTGTATGGTATTTTGTGTTTACCACGGATGCCCAAATCAAGCTGTAGCTGTAGGTGTAGGTGAAAAATGCATCAAAAAATATATTTTAAAGAACACAAAACTCTTTTTATTTATTTTCAAACACTTAACTCTTTTACATTTTTCACAACAATCATGATATTAAACATTACTTCAGGAGTATTAATTAACATTTACTTATAACATATGCAATAGCTAGTGTACATTTGTTTGGGTTTCCTATGGAAGTGTAGAGCCCATAAGAAACAATAATTGCAATTCACATACAACACTGATGCAATCACCTAAACTCTCTTTTACAAAAATCACAGTGATTTTTGATACACATCTTTTTCCATTCACATATGTGTCCATAAAACTTGTTATGTAAATAATCAGCCGCGAGGTCTAGGCAAGGGCGAGCGAGCTCCACCTCGACCTCCACCATTTCCACCGTACCTTTGGTGGTGAAGCAGAGATCGATCATGACCATAACGATGAGAATTCACTGGAGGATGACGATCTTGTTGGTGGCGCTGCGTGGCTGTGGCGGTATGTTTTGCACTGGCTTTGGAGCCCTTAGGCTTGATCTTGATGGCATTGACTTGTTGGAGAGTCTCCAAAACTTCTTCCATTGAGGGCCGATTTTTTGGATCGGATTCAAGACATTGAAGTATAAGCTCAGCTGCTTGGAATGCAGCTTTCAAAGGGTAGTGATTTTCAAGCCCTGGGTCCATGATTTTGTTCAATTTCCTCTTGTCGGGTAGGAAGGGTCTAGCCCACTCTATCAAATTGTGCTCACCCTTGGGTCGATTCATGTCGAGCACCCTTAAACCTGTTAACAATTCAAGCAACACCACTCCAAAACCGTACACATCACTCTTTACGTACAAATGACCTGAAAATTCATTATTGATCATTGTTGTCGAATTCATATTTGCACCACTATACAAACAAATAAAATTTATAATTGTCATAAACTCATGATCAGTCTTTGAGTGTTAAAAGCCAGTAAGATGAAAATGGCTTAGGATCATCCATCCCTAAATTAAATTGTGATATTGCTTCAAAATACTTGCAGTTATTGAATTATGAGACTCCAAACTCCAAACCAATATGAAGGAAGGGGTTGAAAATTGAGTATTTGTCAATGACCCCACAAAAAAAAAAAAAAAAAAAATGTCAAAAATTGTTGCATGGAATGATATGTGGTTTTTAGTGATTCTTTCATTTCAAACCAAAATACCAACATTATAGCTTCTAATTCAAAAAATATTAATGCAACATCTTTTGGATGAGTTCAACAAATGTTATGTGTAAATCATTTTTCCAAACCACTTAGGTGTGGGTTGACAAATGCTAAAAGAAACAATTTCTTTTTTTTTAAAAAAAAATAGTCAATTATTTTTTAAGTCTTTCTAGATCAAAAATTTTAATTAAAAAAATAGACCAAGTAAAACAAAAAATGACAGAAAAACCAAACAAATTTTACTTTTTTAAATTAAGCTTTTTATATCATTTAAACAAGACATGATTAAGGCTCCGTTTCTTTCAACCAAAAATATTTTACACTTGAAAATATTTTCATATAAATTGATTTTGCACAAAAAAACGTATATTCATTCTTGGACTTCGGCTACTACTTGTATAAGAGAAAGATAAGGGGGAGTCATACCAGTTGCGACGTACTCAGGAGCAGCATAGCCATACGTGCCAATGATGCGTGTTGTCACATGTGAATTGCCATTTATGGGACCTAACTTTGCCAACCCAAAATCTGAAAGCTTTGCATTGAAGTCCTACAAAAATCAACGAAATTGATGGAAATTAGCACTGGAGATATAAAAAGGTTGAGCTTAGCTTTTCTCAAGTTTAAATATGAAGTTGAGACGACTTGAGCCTTTTAAACAAATTAATGGCAAATTAATCTATATATACGGTAATGCACAAAGAGGTCAATTAATAAATTTAATTTAACTTAAATTACCCCATCAAGCAATATATTGGAAGCCTTAAAATCGCGGTAGATGACTTGCTTCTCTGTCGTGTGCAAGAACGCGAGGCCTTGAGCTGCTCCTATAGCTATATTTAGCCTTGCCTCCCATGGAAGTGGTTCTAAACCCCCTGCACCATTCACAACATTGCAACATATATACACAACACTAAGTTATTTTTTGAAAACAATTTTGTTGTTTTTTTAGATCAACACATTTCCATGAATTAATGCATGTGAAATGAAGGTTTTGGTTTTGGTTGAAGTAAAAGTGTTGCTTACTCTTGAAAAGGTGGCTTTCTAAGCTTCCTTTTTGCATGTATTCATAAATTAGGAGCAATTGATCATCTTCCCAACAGTAACCCAACAACTTTACTAGATTTGGATGACTAAATTTTCCCAAGAACTTCACCTCTGACTGCACTTGCAAAAATTTAAAATAATTAAAATTAATTTAATGATTGAGAAAATGCATATTGGATAGATTTGATTATTCACACACACACACATATGTATATATAGAAAATAACTTTGGCAACGAAGATGTTCTATGTGTCGATGCAATCATCATCCCTTTAAATTGGACATGAAATTAAGGATAATGAAGGAAACCATTTGTTGGATATCTATACATAATCTGATCAACTTTATAAATTTATTCAGTTCTAAAATTCTAAACTAATTTGATTTATTCTTAGTTTAAAAATCAATGATAGGTCTTAATTATATATTCTTCTTTTTGTTTTGGTTTGTCATCGCTCAAAATGTTTGTTCATGTACTATTTTAGTCATGTTTATAGATTTTTATAAGAATTAATGATTACTTTTCCCCTAGTTCTATTAAAGTTGCACTTTGATACTTGTAAAATTAAAAATTATACTTTTTTATCCTTAGTTATGTGAAAATTGTACTTTCTTTCTTATAATTTATAAAATTTACACTTTACACAATTTATTTTAAAACTTAATAAAATATATAGTGAAAACTAAAAGCAAAACTCCTCTTCTTTTTTCCCTTTTTTTTTTTTTAATAGATAGAAGAGTAATGACAAATATAAAAAATATTTATATCATCAGACAGACCAGTAACTCATAATAGTTAGAAAGTTAAAAAACCTGACAACCAATAAATCAACTCAAGTTCAACAACCACTCCTAATTATATGCAACCCTATAATGAGAGAAAAATAAATTATCACAAAAGGTATCAAACTTCTCTCCATAGAAGTTAAACTCGCAATCTCACACCACCAACGGTATTACATAATCACTAGGCCAATTGCCCTAATTTATTTTACAAAACTATATTATAGTGTAATTTTTACAAACTAGAGGTGCAATGTGTAACTTCTTATTTTATGGAGACAAAGTACGAATTTTCACAAAATAATAATGTTCGAGAATTTTAATTTGAGAGCTTTAGTAAAGCTTTAATGATGTAGAAATTACCTATATGATATAGGGTCTATACTTTTCTCTTTATTTCTCTCTACTCTCTCTTTCTTCCACCTCATTAAAACCCTCATATCAAAATTCTTTTACAAAATTACAAGCACAAAATGACATTTAGCAATTAGCAAAAAGCAAGTT
Source organism: Camellia granthamiana (assembly GCA_036172215.1). NCBI lineage: Eukaryota > Viridiplantae > Streptophyta > Magnoliopsida > Ericales > Theaceae > Camellia > Camellia granthamiana. The sequence goes on from CM069910.1 coordinate 135,631,999, forward strand.
GTATGAATTTTCCACCACAATCGAAACGTTTGACTTGGTCTAGCCCATTTACCAACTACTCATGACTTTCATGACTTTCTATTTTAATTCAGCTGTCCCTACTTGACCAAGGGATGGGATGGCAATGGGGCGACTTTGTCTTTCCGTTCCCGTATATCAAGGACAAGGAGACTATGGCCTTTTTAAATATATATATATAAAATAATATGATCTAAAAAAAATTAAAATGTCAAAAAATTGACTTTTAACCATACAATGGGAATATGTTAATTTTGTAATTTTAAAAATAAAAAAATAAAAATTAAAGATAATACAATATGTTATAAATAATCAGAGTAAAAATATATAAGATGAGAAATAAATCAGTAAAAATAAATATTAATTGTAATATTTTAATGTTTTATTCATTATATTAAAATAAAATTGAGAGTAGGGCAGATAGAATGGAATAAGAAAGTAAAACTTGTCCCCGTCTCACTTTATTGGAATAGAGTAGGGGATGCAGGTAGGGCTGTAAATGAAAAGAGTCGTTCATGAATAGGTTCGAACTTGGCTCAATAAAAGCTTATTTGAACTCGGTGCGTTAAATTTTTATTATGTTCGAACGCATTAAAAACTTAATAAACAAGTACAAATAAGGCTGTAAATGAGTCGAGTTGAGCTGAGATTTGCTGAGCTCGAGCTTGGCTCTTTTGCTTATTGAGTTCGTGTATGAATAATGTTAGGGATACAAAATTTTTCGCCAAATGAATGACCAAATGTGTCACACAAGTGTAGGGTTCATAAAAAGTATGGACCCCACACCCATGTGAGACATTTGGTAGAAAATTTGAGGCCTATAGCATTTTTTTTTTGTTTATTGAGTTCGAGTTTGGCTCGATAAGTAATTGGGTTTGAATTTGGCTCGGCTCGGCTCGTTAATATTAATGAAACTCGAGTTTAAATAAAAAATATTATTTATATATATATATAATTTAATATATAAATAATATATTTATTATATAATTTAAATAAAGATAAGCGAGGTTAATATTCGAGTTCGAGCTCGACTCGTTTACAAAATGAGCCCAGTCGAGCCGAACCCTTAACGAGCCGAGCTGAGCGTATTTGTGAATAGTTCGATTTATTTGCAGTCCTAAGTGCAAACATAATAAAGCTTGATTCGTTTAACATTTACTTAAGTAATATAAAGATATGTATAAAAAAGAAGATAAATATATTATTTATATATTTAAATACTGTAAATATGGTAGATATTATTATTTTAGTACGATATTGACGGTTTTTTATAATATATATATATATATATTGTAAATGTAATTATATAATAAAAAATTTTAGTTGTAACTTTAATCTTATACACAAATATGAATTTATAATTTGTTTATCTTGTTAAGTTTCGTGAACATATTCGAATTCGAGTGAAACTGAAGCCAACTAAGTTTAAGTTCGGTTTATTAAATTTTTATTTATTGAATTTGAGTTCAAACTTTTTAAAATTTTCATAAAAAAAGTCCAAACATGTTGAAGTTGGATTCAGCACAACACGTTTGCAACCTTATATATAGGGGCGGGGCAAAAAAAAGTTTCCATCCCTGACATTTTGGATTTCTATAAAATTAAGGAAAATGTCTCGTAACTCAAATTTTGTGGCTCAAAAGTGGCTCAAATAGCCAAAACGACGTCGTTTTGGCCATTTGTATGTTGTTCTGTACTCAAAACGACGTCGTTTTGGCCATTTGAGCCACTTTTGAGCCACAAAATTTGAGCTACGTAACATTGTGGTAAAATTAAAAGTTCTTTTGTTAGGTAAAATAATAACACAAAAGTAAGGATTCTTAAAATAGCATAAAGTAATTAGAAAGTCAAAAATCAGCATAAAGTAATTAGAAAGTCAAAAATTAATTATTCTTTCAAATTAACTAGTTTGCAAGCTACTTTTTCGTAAGCAACAAAGTCCTCTTTGTCTCCACCAATCTCTGAATCATGATCGCCTATAGGAATGGGGAAACACTATGGTGGAAAAAAAACAAAATAGAAATTGACTTAAAATTGACTTTAAAAAAAAAAATGGAATGTGAAATTTGATGATGAGTAGTGGAGACGCGGATATACCTGCCATTGTTGGAGACCTTGAGGGATATCGGGATTAGATTTCTTGACGGCGATGGCCAATCCGACGCCGATCCTGGAGGGTGCGTAGGTCTTCTCATCCACCCATCCTTTGAACACTCTTCCAAATCCTCCCTCTCCCAACACTGTGTCTGGTCTGAAATTCCTGGTCGCTCTCTTCAACTCCGAATACGTAAACACTTTCAAATTCGGAGTCACATTTACTGCTTTTCTACTCCCACCCTCTTTCACTTCCACTTTCTCTTTCTCTTTCTCCTCCGAAGCCGCCGCACTTCCTCCTCCGACCACCACCTCCGGCGCCGCCGCAGCAGTATTGTTGTTGTTGTCGTCGTCGTCTACTAGTAGTGACAAAAATAAATGAGTTTTGATCATCTGAGAAAAATAAATGATAATAATAAAGAAATGATTGGTAAAGTGATTTGGGTTTATGGGAAATTATTCAAAAACATCTAAAAAACGTCACCAAAGAAACACACAGAGATCAGCTATATATATATATACATGTATACCTGGGGTGGATGGTTTGGTGGCGCTTGGGCTGCTATGATTACCTACTGGAGATCCCCAACAGTTTCCCATCTCTCTCTCTCTCTCTCTCTCTCTCTCTAGAAAGAAAGAAAGAAGAAGTTTTCTTTGATAAAGCTGATGATATGGTTTTCTCCAAGAGAAAAGAAGGAGAGAGGAAACAGAAGAGCTCAAGAAAATTAAGGCTAGGTTTGGATTGTGAGAAAAAGAAAGAGGTGAGAAAATAAAAATATATAATTATGGAAAATGATATATCAGTTTACTTTTTAGACTTATTTTTTAAATTTAATAATGTATAAGTGATCTGATTAGAAAAGATATAAGAGAGACTCTTGCCTTTAATATCGTAATTAATTACCACATCATTAAATTGGGTAAAATTTTTAATTTTAAATAATAATACTCTAATTATTGTGTTTTTTTTATTAGTATGTTCAAATAAATAAGCAAATAAGGTATGTGGTATTCATTTTTCGTTCTTTGTATTTATTGGACAATCTTGATATATGAAATATACACAATTATTTCATGTTTTTATCATTAAACCTCATTATTTTTTGATGAAAAATGAAATTTATAAAATAGGAGCGTTGTCTTTTTCATTATTTTTTTTATTTAACCTATAAATCAAACATTTTCTATTTCTCATCCAATTATTTCATTCAACTGTAAGAAATTTGTATAACTATTATTAAATGGGAAAATCTATACCATATGCACCCTGTTACAAATTGAATTAATTTTATCACCAAATGCATAATTTTACCATAAATTAGCGCAACAAAAAATATTGTAACTAAGTCACAAACTTTTGTAATATCAACCAAATTTTTTTAGATATTTTGTTATGCTAATTTGTGATGAATTACGCATTTTATAATTAAAATTATGAAATTTTGTAATAAAATTACGTCAATATGTGATAGGGTGTATATGGTATGCAGCCCTAACAGAGTTCACACCATAGACATTCCCTACATTTTTTTTTTTTGATCAGTAAAATGAAACTTTGTTAATGAAGAAAGCAAAAAACATGCTAAAACTTACATCAATAAAGAGGGAAAGTGCAAAAAGCATCAACGCTAACCTTAATAATCCCAACTAGGTTGGCACCACTAAGGAAGCACAATCATATGCGAGCACTAACCCAAAGATTGGTGAGAAGCCAATCAAGAGGAACCAAAAAAACAGAAAAAACAACAAAGCAGCTACACAGACCAACATAGCATTAGACCACAAACAGCCTACAGTAGCACTAAGAAAGCATACTGCCGCAGATCAGCAACATACGCCATAATACAGCAAACACCAGCAGCATATACACTAAGACAGTATACACCAGTAGCATACAGCAACAAACATCAATAGCATACAGCAGATCAGGCCTTAACTCCAGTATCAAACATTGCACCAAATCCTTGATTAGTCCAACCACACAGTAGGAACAAGTTACCACATCTGCCAAGTCCACCCCCAGCAAACTCCTCCAGGACTTATAATCAATACACCAACATGCATTAAATAATTAACACCCAAGAAAACAACAAACACAACAGATAAACTGCCCTATGCTTCCCAATACACTTTATCAGGTAAGCAACACAGTAAAAAACCCCCACCATACCCTCCTAGCCAATACACTAGCATCTGCCCAAATTTGCAATTAATAACAGAACCCCATCAATATCTAATCTATTGCAGATTAGACATAAAGTCCTGTACTGTGTAAGGACACTCCTTTGTGTTAGCTTTTACCCAGAAAATAATTCTCAACTTAATCAAATCGCAAATTTCGCCCAACATAACTTGCTTTCCATTGAACATGACAGCATTTCTGTACCTCCATGTTGACCCCATAATTGCCAAAGGTATAACTCTCCAAATTTTATGCATAAGCTTTCTCCACTTGAACCTACTCCACCAGTGAAGAAGTCCATCCACGGTAGCAGGTACAACCCACTGCAACCCCTACCAATTCAACAGATCAGACCAAATTTGCCACACAAAAGGGCACCAGAGCATGACATGATAAACTGATTCCATGTAGGATCTATAGAACACACAACTGACCGAAGCATTATGGTCCAAGACACCAATTCTGTGAAGGAAAACAGAAGTTTTTAACATTTCCTACATAGTATGTACTCTTTTTTTTTTTTTTTTTTAATCAGAACAAACCAATAGATTAAGAACTACTAGAAACAACGTCAGATGATAAAAAAAAACTTTAAGAGGAATGAGGGAGAGCAACCTAGGAAGCAATGAGAGAGTTAGTAGCTTAAGCCTTAGCCATCCAATGTGCCACTTGGTTGTTCGCACGCCCAATCCAAACAAAAGAAATCTGATGCTGATGAGCAAGCCAACAAATATAGAAAATAACCGCTCTAATCTTCCAATGAGGGACTTGCTCAGAAGCGCTTAGTTGAATGCTATTATGACTATCACTCTCAATCATCACGGGCCCAAGATTGCATGCATGGACCATGGACAAGTCATATAGACTACGAAAGCCTCAGCTTGGGAAGTCGAAAAAGCTGCCATCGTCCTAACATTGCCATAAATATGCTTACTAGATGAGTCTCTAAACACAGTGATAATAGACGTCAATAAGGACCCATGGCAGTAGATTGCATCACAGTTGATTTTTATATGTCCTAGGAAGGTAGGAACCCATCCACCAAGATTTGAGGTAGGAGCCAAAGACTGTTGATCAATCACAGAGACAAGCTTAGGAAGGTTTCCTAATTCAAACTAGAATTGAGAGAATCTTTGTAGAGTGGTGTAAAGATCAATTGGTAGATGGTTGAGCACAACCTTATTTCTCGATTTCCAAATGAACCAACCCAAAGATGCCACTGTACTTAAGAACTACTGGGCTTCTACCTTAGTCATACCTGAGAGGGTAATTTGTAAACAAATTGGGCCGAGCTAGGAAAAGTCTTTTTTGGAAGTTGGGCCGCACAATAGGCCGAGATAAGAGCTGGTGTAGCTCGGTCTTGGGCTAAGAAGACACTAGGCTGGTTAGAGATAGGTTACTAGGGCCTGGACCTAACTATCTGAAGGTAGTCATTTATCGGACCGAGTTGTTGTCAATAGAGAGGGCCGAGCTTTGTGTAGCTCGGCAGGGTACTATTCAGTAGATCGACTTTCGGTTACACGGCCTGAACGATAGTGGACCGAGATAAGGTAGCTCGGTTAGGAATGTATATAGGAGCATAAGGGTATGGCCATCTCACTTGGCTTGCAGTGATGGGGGTGTTTTAAGGATAAGCATTATCCTTGGGCATGAGACTCTTAGGAGGACTCTGTTAAGGAAAGTAGAGTCCTACTAGGATTGTGCAAATCATCTCACTTGGTTGGTAGTAAGTAAGGTGTTATTAGGATAGGCATTATCCTTAGGAGTGTAATTCCTAGGAGGACTCTTATAAGGAGAGTTGAAGTCCTACTAAGTCCTCCTAGGATTGTGTCAGGTGGAATCTATAAAAGCTCATGACATGACCTATGTAGAGATATCACAATTCTTATTCTGAAATACACAGAGACTTAGGCATCGGAGAGGTTTCTGGCACACACCCGCCGGCTAGCTCACGTTTGTATTTTCAGGTAGCAAAGCGACGACGTTTGAAGGAGTACAAACTTAATTAACAGGATTATACGAGAAGATTATTTCATACTCGTACAATTGGCGTCGTCTGTAGAAAAGATCACAAAGAACAAGCCTTTTTGATTGAGTTTTTCTTTAACTGATTTTAATAGCGCATAACGAAGATTTGTCTCAATCTGTTATTGATGGACAAACTCCAAAAAGGGATAGGAGGTGTAAGGCATTGCCTTTTCTTCTGCCTATGGTACACTTGGACCTTAGAGACGAAACCCACGGAGGGACGCATGAGAGAAACGGGCCTCAAGTTCTCGTCGCTCTCATAGCCCAGATGGACAAAGACGGAGGGTGGATTCTTAGGTTCTGGAGGATCGCGTGAAAGAGCAAGATGAGTTGATAAAAAGAATGACAGCTGATATGGAGATGATGAAGCACTAGATGAAAGGCAAATGCGTGGCAGGGAAAGAGATCTACGAAGGAAAAACGCGTTCTCACCACTCAAGAGATCGCGACAGGCGAGTCACACCATCGCAATCCGAAAGCAGAAGCCTCAGAACAGAAGACACACAATCAAGAACCTCTAGGACTCGTTACTCTAGGTCTGAGAGAACGAGGACTGAAAGGTCTTACACAGAGGGAAGCAATTATCGACCCTCACATACGCATCAAACCATTTCTCAACACACCGAGATGCCTAGATCGGTGGATCTACAAACTGTTCTAGGAGAAAAGGCACGAAGGAGGAAAGATGCCCAGGCCCATGACCCTCAGAGGATTTTAGCTCTACAATGGCTGGCACCTAGAACGCACGGGAGCGTCGAGGTTAGAATGTCAATACTGCGTCTTCCTTACGAACTAGTCAATAAGGCATTGGCAAGGTTGCAAAGCTCACTGTTCATTTCGGCAATAGAGAATGCACCACCGCCTTTGTGCTTAACTAGCCTAAGTTCATAACCTATGAGGGGAAGTCAGACCCTTACATGCACTTTCGCCAGTTTCGCCAGGTTATGGCCGTATATCAACGGAACGAGGCCCTAATGTGTATCTTGTTTCCCTCAAGCTTAGGTGACCTAGGCCTAACTTGGTTTGAGAGATTGCCAAAATGCAGCATAGCTTCATGGGCACAACTGGCAGAGGCGTTAGTTACCAGGTTTAGAACAAACACTAAAATGGCAGTGGAGATAGACTAGTTGCTCTCTATCAACATGAGCGAGAAGGAAACACTGAAGTCTTACAACAACCGTTATTGAGAGACTTTTAATCAGATTAGAGATTGCCCCATAAACCTAGCTATCGCATAGTACAAATGGGGTTTACTGGCAAGCAATAAATTGAGGGATTCAATGACAATGACACCACCCCTAACGATGGAAGCCCTAATGGAGAGAATGCATCAGCACATCTGGGTAGGGGAAGATGGGACGCGCGCCAAGGAAGAGTCTGACACAACAGCGATGCCAGACAAAAAGCCTTTGGCGAAAGTTAACACGGTCGACAAGAAAGACCAACCGCACAAAAATCCTTGCCCAACTGGGGGCAAAGTGGCTTGGCAAGTTTGACCAACTCTTTCTAACAAATCTTTGCCTAACAGGGGGCAAAGGGGTTGGCAGGTTTGACCAACTTTTTGTAACAAACCTTTGCACAAGTGGGGGCAAAGCAAGTTGGTAGGTTTGACCAACAAAAACTTTTTTGCACTCTTTAGCCGAGATGAGGATCTAGGCTAAAGAAGGTTGGCAGGTTTGACCAACAAATTTTTGCACCCTTTAGCTGAGATGAGGATCTAGGCTAAAGGTGGTTGACAGGTTTGACCAACAAAAATTTTGCACCCTTTAGTCGAGATGAGGATCTAGGTTAAAGGAGGTTGGCAGGTTTGACCAACAAAACTTTTTTTGCACTTTTTAGCCGAGATGAGGATCTAGACTAAAGAATGTTGTCAGGTTTGACCAACAAAACTTTTGCACTCTTTGGCCGGGATGACAGTTACCTCGGCCAAAGTAGGTTGGCAGGTTTGACCAATAAAATTTTTGCACTCTTTGACTGGGATGATAGTTACTTCGGCCAAAGTAGGTTGGCAGGTTTGACTAACAAAACTTTTGCACTCTTGACTAAGATGACAGTTACCTCAGCCAAAGTAGGTTGGCAGGTTTGACCAACAAAATTTTTGCACTCTTTGACCAGGATAACAGTCATCTCGGCCAAAGCAGGTTGACAGGTTTGACCAACAAAATTTTTACACTCTTTGACCAGGATGACAGTTACCTCGGCCAAAGTAGGTTGGCAGGTTTGACCAATAATTTTTTTTGCACTATTTGGCTGGGATGACAGTTATCTCGGCTAAAGTAGGTTAGCAGGTTTGACCAACAAATTTTTGAACTCTTTGATCGGGATCATAGTTATCTTGGCCAAAGCAGGTTGGCAGGGTTAGTGTAAACCGAGTTAGTCTGCTTGGCGAGACACAAAAAGAACGACTCGCCGTAAAATTGCGAGCTCGAAGGTTATATACATTGAAGGCAAAAAGGCGGAGCTGTTCATATTTTTGGGAGGTACATGACGGCTGTAACAAGAGAACGAGGCTAATAGGGGCACACCATGTGTCTTAGGAATGACATCGTATCAGACATGCCAGAGTAGTGAAAGGACGTGTTGAAAACTGACAAAACTTGTTGCGACCGAACGAGTTGTGAAACCGAACGACTTTTCTAGCTTGGCAGAGTTGGGCATTCTTAGCTCGACTGAAGGAAAATAATCCCAATCATGCTACGCAGATGGAATTAAGGGGCAATTGAGAGGGTAATTTATAAACAAATTGGGTTGAGCTAGGAAAAGTCTTCTTTGGAAGTTGGGCCACGCAATAGGCTGAGATAAGAGTTGGTGTAGCTCGGTCTTGGGCTAAGAAGACACTAGGCTGGTCAGAGATGGGTTGCTAGGGCCTGGACCTAACTATCTGAAGGTAGTCATTTATCGGACCGAGATGTTGTCAATAGAGAGGGTTGAGCTTTGTGTAGCTTGGCAGGGTACCATTCGGTAGATCAACTTTCGGTTACACGACCTGAACGGTAGTGGACTGAGATAAGGCAGCTTGGTTAAGAATGTATATAGGAGCATAAGGGTATGGCCATCTCACTTGGCTTGCAGTGATGAGGGTGTTTTAAGGATAAACATTATCCTTGGGCATGAGACTCTTAGGAAGACTCTGCTAAGGAGAGTAAAGTCTTACTAGGATTGTGCAAACCATCTCACTTGGTTGGTAGTGAGTAAGGTGTTATCAGGATAGACATTGTCCTTAGGAGTGTGATTCCTAGGAGGACTCTTATAAGGAGAGTTGGACTCCTACTAGGATTGTGTCAAGTGGAATCTATAAAAGCTCATGACATGACCTATGTAGAGGTATCACACTTCTTATTCTAAAATACATAGAGCTTATTGTCTATTGTCTAGTTGCTGACTTAGGCATCGGAGAGGTTTTCGGCACCCGCCAGTTAGTTCATGTTTGTGTTTTTCAGGTAGCAAAGCGACGACGTTTGGAGGAGGGCAAACTTGATCAATAGGATTATACGAGAAGATTATTTCGTGCTCGTACAATACCTATACTTAGCTTGTCACTAGTCCACTGAGCCACATTTGGAATAGAACCCTTTTCAATTCTGAGGTTAAGAGCACTCCCAAACCAGACCGCTTGTGTCCAAGGACAATAAAAAATGAGATGTTTCATAGTTTCAATCTCGAAGTGGCAAATAGGACAATCAGTTGAGGTGCTACACTTCCATTTGAACAAGCCTACTTTTGTTGCTAGTAGACTATGACATATTCTCTACCAAAAGTGCCGAATTTTCGGGGGGATATAGAGAGCCCATAGAGTTTTCCACATACCGTTCCTCAAAGCAGTAGATGTAGAGGCCAAATTCAAGGTGGTACTACCATTAAGAGATCTCGCCAACAAATACCCATATTTGACCAAGTAGAGACTTGATTCACTACAATAAAATGCACTTTTGGCGATCAAATTTGACTAGTAAAAAAAATTTAGTGGCCAAAACTTGTGGAATTGATGACCAAAAATTTTTTTAGTCGGCAAAAGTACAATATTTAGCTACTAATTTTTTTTAGTTGGGAAATATTGATTATTGGCGACTAAAAAAAATTTTAGCCGCTAAAAATACCACAATTGTCGACTAAAAAATGTTTTAGTCGTTGTATATATAGTTTTGGTTACTAAAATTTTTTAGTCGCCGAATGAAAAATAAAAATAAAAATTTACTTTCAGACTTTTGGCGACCAAAAATTTATTTTCAGCAACTAAAAAATGTTTTAGTCGCTGTATAGCTAGTTTTGGTTGCTAATTTTTTTTTTGTCGCCGAATAAAAAATAAAAACTTATTTTTTATCTTTGGCGACCAAAAGTTTGGTCACCAAAAATTTATTTTTAGCTATTAAAAATATTTTAGTTGCCAAAGAATGAAAATATTTTGAGGGAAAATTTCAAATTTTAGAGGGATTTATAAAATTAATTGGCGACCAAAATATTTAGTTGCCAAATTACTACTTTTAGCGACTAAAACAATTTTAGTCGGCAATAGTATATAATTTAGGCTAAAATAATATTTATTAGTCAGATTTTTCGTATCCTTTTTAGCGACCAAAATAATATTTAGTCACCAAATGGCATTAAATTAAATACATTTCCCGACAAAGAAATCAGTCGTGGAAGCTAAAATTTTTATAGAGGGAATAATTTCAGATTCGCGCCTTTGTGTAGACTGCCCGAACTCCGCTCCGCGCGTGAGTGCGCGAATTGTAGTTCTAGCTACTACAGTTCGAACTCCTGTCACGGTTCTGAATCTAATCTCACAAAGTGCAATGTAAGATTGATAAATCACCGAAGAGTCCAAATCCGGCAAATCATTTTGGAAAATCAGATTTTGAATCAAAAAGCGCCACACATGAACTGCTTTGCCAGATTTTAGAGTCGCCACCTAAATATTTTGTTTTGGAAAATTTAGGAAACCCTGACTCGTGCCTAAGGCCACGTGTCCGTCATCACCAAAGTTGCCTCGGCTCGGGGAATTTGGGTATGAGAGGGGAAGGTCCTGAAATGAGCACCCTCGCTCGCCCGATCAAAGATTGGCCTCTACTAACATGATATGTTGTTTTTGAAAACACATGTGTTCTTATTCCGGTTTGTTACCTAGCTTACTATGTGATGCGCACAACATACAAGTATAGACTCAATCGCTGAAGTTGGAACAAAACATCTCATGTTCATTTGTTTGAAAATGGTTTGAAAGTGCTACTCGCAAGTAGGCTAAGTGGCGGATTTGCCACCCTCAAGTGGGCTTAGAAAACAACATGATTTTGCTACTTCAAGTGGGCTTAAAACGCACATTTTGATGAATTGTTCCAATTCAAGCAATGAAGCCTTCATCCACAGGCATTCATGCAGTTAAACACTTAAGCAGTTAGCTTCATGGTAAGCATGCAATCATGGCAGTTGTAGACACCCCATTTTTGACCGCTCTTAAGACTTGGGCGTTACTAATGGTTTACTTGTTGGAGAAAGGTGTGCAGGGCACAGGTCCGGTTTCCTCGGCAAGGAGAGAGACAAATCTCAACTTCACACCCTATTTTGGACCAAAGCTATTTTGGATGGTTTTTAGACCTTAAAACCCTCTCTTTCAAAACTTTTTTGAAATAAAATTCCTACGATGCTCTGAGGCTCACATTTTGTCAAATGATGCGCTTTTCGTTAAATCGAGCAAGGACAAAGTGGAGATCGATGAAAGAGAGATGAAATCTTTGAAAAATCTTTCAAAACACTTTACTTGGGGGTTTGAAGTTGAAGAAAAGAGGAAATGAGAGAAGAAAACTAGTTTGGGAAAAGTTCGGCATGAATCCGGGTAGAAGGGAGTCGAGTAGCCCTCGCTGAATCAGGCTTATTCATTTGCATACTTGGATTTTAGCTATGGGGCCACCACCGTCGGAAAGCTTACTTCCGGGGCTTCATTTTGCACTTAAGAATCTCTTAAAGCCAAGTTCGGGTGGGGGAGATATGATCAGTTGAAGTTGGGCATCATCCCGGTTGGATCGAATATGCGCGGCTTCACCAAAATGGGCATAACTTTTTCCACAGGAGGAATTTTAATGCAAGGTTTGCGCCATTGGAAAGCTAACTTCCGGGGCTTCAATCTGGACATCCACCGGCACTTTTTGACCTTATCGGCCACCCATCGGCCATCCATTTATCCGACCGGCCAGAAAAGATTGCAGGCCGGCCATTTATTGTGCCGACCGGCCATTTATTTGGCCGATGACCTCCTTTCTTGGCCGATTTGACCCTTTTGCACCTTTCAAGCATAATGAATACCAGCTGTGCCAGCTGGGATGCACAAACCCGTCCCCCCATACACATAGGTGGTTGTTTTGAGCCTTTGACCCCCTTTTCCTTCTAGAAGGTTGAACCCTTTGGCCAAGCTAAGCTTGGCCAGCTGTTTTAGCTTCCTCTAGAAGCCTTGAACCTTTGCCCCTTTGACCCTTTTTGATTTAGCTTCTTGGAGAAGCTTCAAGCCATTTCTTATGTCTATATAAGACCTCCTTTTTCTCCATTGTTAAAGGTTGGTGGGTGGAGCAAAAAACCAGAGATATATAGATATATATCTGATATATATACACACTCTCCTCCATATCCTCCATAGCTCCCTTCTCCAAAGCTCAAAAGTCCATTACTCTTGGCCCTTTGCACTACAACACCTAGCACCACCCCACCACCTCCATTCCAGCAGCTTGGAGGTCTTCTCAGAGGCTAGGAGGCAGCTTTTCTTGATCCAAGAGGCAGCAAAGGATTGGTCTTCAAGGGTGAGTTGATTTCTCCCTCTTTCTAGCTCATTTTTGCAAGTTTTCTTAGCCCCTTTTGCTTGCTGTTTTGAGCTCCGACCAAAACTGGAAGTGGCATTTTTTTGAGCTCTATTTCATCTTTCATTAAGGGTCTTACCCTGTTTGGGCCCCCCATTTTGTACTTGCTTCATTACCCCTTTGTATGCCATAATTTTGCATAATATTTTTGGCCTATGTGTAATCTGTTTTGGAGCATGATGTAAACTGTAGATAGGCTTATTTTAAGCCCTTCTTCAACATTTAAGAAGGTCTCATCACTGTTTGGGACCTCCATCTGCCACTTGTCATTATCCCCCTCTTTGGTCCCCATTTTTGCATGATTTATTAGCCTATTGAGCTTCTGTTTTTGGACCTTGGTCCGAACTAAAAATAGCCCTATTTTGACCCCCTCTTCATGTTTCATCAAGGGTCTATAGCTGTTTGGGACATCCTTTTTATACTTCATGTTATAGCTCTCTTGGTGCCCTTATTTTGCATAGCATTTTGAGCATACTTGTATCTGTTTTTGGGGTTTGTCATAAACGGTAATACATCATATTTTTGGCCCTTCTTCAATATTTTAGAAGGCCCCTTCCCTGTTTGGGGCCAGCATTTGTGAGTTGCTTCATTACCTCTTTCTTTTTGGCCATTTTTGCATGCTATCTTAGGCCTATTTGTGCTCACTGTTTGGCTATGCTTTGAACTGTAAACATGCTTGTTTTGGGGCTGCCTAGATTCTGTCTTCATACTTCATGTTCAAATTATGCATGCATTGCATAGCAATAGGCCATTTCATGCGCCAAAATTCATGTTTCGGGACTCGTTCCATGCATCGGGTATCATTTTGCCATGATTCGGGGCTGTTTTTCATCCCATTTTGCCTCTGAAAATTGCATGATCATATGCCATATTCCATGTTTTGCCATGTCTTGTTAGAGTGGCATTTCGTGCCTTAGGTTCGGTCCTCGGTTTGCGTGCATACGCGCACGCATTTTGAGCGTCCCATTTTCATCTTGTGGCCACTGATGTGAGTGTGGCTGAGGTCCACTCACATTGGTGTAAGTCCATCTTGCATTGTGTATGCCATGTTACAATGCGTTGTGCATGTTATGTTGTTAGCATTGTGTGTGCCATGTAGTTGCATTGCATGTTTGCATGTTTGCTTGCATGCTTAGGTCACATGTGCATTATTGTGCATGCCTCGCCTCTTGATCAACCATGATTGAGGTTGGGTCCCTTGTATGTTTTGTGTTCATTGCATTTGACATTGAAATGCATACTTGGCTTTTGGGCCATCATGCATTGAAATGCGTGATTGGTGGCCCGAGGGTCGAGGGCCATGCTCCCTTGAGTCCATTGCATGATAGGGAGTGTGTCCATGCACATATTTGCTTGGAATTCCATGCCATACACTGCTTGCCCTCTGCTGCTGTCAATTGCAGGTTCTGCAGGAAGTTTTGGCCGGTCGGCTACATACAGTGCCGACCGGCCAATAATCTGTAGCCGATATATCAAAATGCAGCCGGTGATCATTTCCTTCGGCTGGTGGTGGTTCTACTTGGCCGGTGATATTCCCCAACATTCAGAGAGTACACCCTGGGACTTTTGCAGTCTTCAGAAGAGCAGGGCAGTGTTAACAGAGGCAACAGTGCTATGGCAGCGGGTTTCCGGGCAAGACGAATCAAACATGCATCATCACACGCATTCCGAGGCAGGGCTGCGGCCACCTTCTTTTTGCATTTAATTTGTTAATTAATTAGAAGTTTTGTAATAATTAATTTAGTATTCAGACTGTATTATTCTTTTGGACCCTCCGAGCGAGGGCAATTGTGTAATAAGTGTGCGTGAGTGTGTGTATGTCTTCCAACCGCACATCTTTCTTCCTTTTTATTTACCTGCTTATGATGGTAGATTAGGGCATATTTAAATTAGCATACCTTATGCTATGCATGCGTGCATCCATACATTTGTTTTACATGCACCAGGCTCGGCGCATCATTCTAACTGCATTTGTATTCCAATTCCAAATTGAATACGTGTTAGTTGTAGCATTTCACATGCCATCTTTAGGATAGCCGAGCCTATTGTAGCTGCATTTTGCCTGTGTTGCATTAGACATGAATTAAGATCATGCATTGATTACTAACTAGTTTCTGTTTTGGCTTGGAGTACTAGGTAAGCTTTTATGCTTTAGCATCCTTGCATGTGTGTGAGTGTTTGCCATAACAGCATGCTTACCATGAGGCTAGATGCTTATGTGATAAACTGCTTGAGTGCCTGTGGGTGGAGGTTGAATTACCTAAATTGGAATAATGCACTAAAACTGTGAGTTCTAAAGCCCACTTGAGGGTGGCAAAACCTACATTTTAGCCTACTTGCGAGTAGCAAAACATTTTCAAAACAAACATGTAATGTTTTGTTCCAATCTAGGCGATTTGGTCTATACTTGTTTGCTGTGCGCATAACATAGTAATTCTAGGCTAATAACCGAAATAAGAACGCATAATGTTTTCAAAACAAGATATCATGGTTAGTAGAGGCCGATCTTTGGATCGGGCGAGAGGGGGTGCTCATAGCTGACCTTCCCCAATCGTACCCAAGTTCCCGAGCCGAGGCAACTTTGGTGATGACGGACGCGTGGCCTTTGGCATCGAGTCAAGGTTTCTTAAATTTCCCAAAATAAAATATTTAGGTGGCGACTCTGTATCTGGCAAAGCAGTCCATGTTTGGCACTTCTTTCAAAAATCTGTTTTTCTTAAAACGATTTGCCGGATTTGGACTCTTTGGTTCAGATTAAGAACCGTGACAATTTGAGTCCGAACTGTAGTAGACCCACAAAACGAACAAAATGGGATTCATCCTCTCGGGGCGTTCGGGGACGTCTACAGCAGTCACTGACACTCATGCAATGATGCTAAAGTATAAACACTCACAGTGTACTCCGAGCCAAAACAGAAGCTAGTTAGTAATCAATGCATGATCCTAACTATGTCAACAATGCCTAATGCAACACATGCAAAATGAAACTAAGATAGGCTCGGCTATTCTAAGATGGTAGATGAATGCAACAATTGATACATGTATTCAAATAGGAATTGAAATACAATGTGGTTTGAATGATGCGCCAAGCCCGGTGCATGCAATACGAATGAATGATGCACGCATGCAAAGCATAAGTATGCTAATTGAAACATGCCCTAATCTAACCACTGAAAGCAGGTGAATAAAAAGGAGAAAGAAATGGGGTTGGAAGGCATGCATCACACACGCACACTTATTACAAAATTGTGCCCTCTCGACGGAGGGTCCGAATGAATAAACTAACTAACTACGTTAAGCTAATTAATTATTATAAATCAACTAATTAATTATGCTAAGCTAATTAATTATTACAAAACTTTAACCAATTAAACAAATTAATTAAATTACAAAACCAACTAAGTATGAAAAAGAAGCTAGGTTAGGCTGCCACAACTCTGCCTCGGAATAATGAATGATGCATGCTCGGTCGGCTTCGCTCGGAAATCCACTACCGTGCCTCATGATGCCTCTGTTTGCACTCTTTTGTACTTCTGAAAATTGTTCCAATTTCCAAGATGCTTCTGATCCACCTTAGGAACATGCTGAGGAGTGGTCGGCCAAGAGGAATGGCCATCGGCCAAAGTTGATAGTCGATCGGCAGTCTTGGTGGCCGGTCGGCAGATTTGATGGCCGGCCGGCCACTGCTTCCTGCAATTTCTCCTTTTGCAGCAACAGAGCACTAACAGAGGCATGGTAGTGTATTTGCAAGAAAATGTGTGCGCAACCACACTCCTTATCATGTCTCAAGCTCAAAGGAGTGTAGTGCTCGGCTCTCGACCCATCAATAACGCATCTCAATGCATGATAGCCAAAGAGGCCAAGTTACACAAGTCAATACTAATGAATGCAAACAAATAACGCATAAGGGACTCCACCTCTATCATGCTTGATCAAGAGGGTCGGCGACCGAGAAATGAGGTGCGCTTCATCACTTCAAGTATGAAACGTGCGACATTCCTTGTGTTTGGATTGATGTCCAATCCAAACACAATGCAACACACACAACATGCCTATCTAACAATGTTAATGTGACACTCATGAGATTCCATCATATAGGCAATGCAAGCATGGCATGTTTGGAGGCTAAAGCACCAAGGCAAGTGAAGGGCATCATACAAGAGGCATGCAATACGGTGCTCAATGGACTTAAACCGAATATGGACAGACCTAAGAGGCTTCAAAACAGTGGCCAACACACCAAAACTTAAGCACAAAAGGGCCAAGAACACATGCTCATGTGATGGCTCATCAACTAGGCATAAAGGTCAACTTTCAAACACAGTGAAGAAGTGACAAATGTAAGAGCATGGTATAGATACAAGCACTGAAATCATGTATGAAATGATGCCAAACCACTAAAACAACGCAAGTATAGCATGCAAGAGAGCCCAAGGCACAAGGCTAGCTAAGCCCATTGCACTACAACTATGCAATACATGAACCATATGGCCAAGGTAACCCAAAACAGTCCTAGAGCATATCAAATCAAGGCCAAAAAGATGCATGGACTAGAGCTAACACATGCTAGAATTAGAGGCATGAAGCATGGAGCATACAAGGCCAAAGAGTAGGATTACACTACACCTACCAAAACCAAGCATGAGATGACTTCACCAACAAAAATCAGAGTTGTATCATGACAAGATAAGACCAAAAACACACAGATATGGTAGCCCAAAAGCTTAGGCAAGATGGCATACGTATTGGCTCATGTTTAAGGCATAAAGCACCAACTCTCCAAAGCATTGAAAGAGTGACACATGCGAGTGTATGACAATGAAACATGCTCTGAAATCATGTATCAAATGATACTAAATCATGCGAATAGCCCAAGCAATGCGTGCTAGTGGCTTGGAAACTCAAAGCTAGTGAACAAGAATGCACTATGGCTATACAAAGCAAGGCATGCATGACCCAAAACACTTAAATTAGACTTAGAGCATGCTAAAACATGGCCAAAAAACTTGCTGGAGTGGAGCCAAAAACATGCTAGAATGATGGTCCAAAGCATGATGCATGTTGAGGCTATAGAGAGGATTGCACTACAAGTACATGAAGCATTCAAGAGGCAATGAAACTGGCAAAAAATAGAGTTATATCATGTTAGAATAAGGCCTAAAACATGCTAAGATAGAACCAAAACATGCTAGAAAGACATGCTACTTTGCAAGGCTACAAGTAGGATTACACTACAAGCACTAGAAGCATGCAAGAGGTGACCAAGACAACCAAGAACAGAGTCATGGCAGGTCTAAGAAGTCACAAAAAAGTGCTCAAACAAAGCCTCAAGAAGATAGAAATGCATGCTCTTTTGGTGAGCCATCAACACAAGCCAACAAGAGTAGAGGAGGGGGGACAACCCCCACCCATTTGGGATCTCAAAACCACATTTCCATCACTGAAATTCCCCTGGAACTCAGTGGTAGGAAGGCCAAAAGGAGATGGCCTCAAAGACCTAAAGAGATGGCACAAAACAAAGCCGAACAAGGCACAAAAGGGGGTAGACCACCCCCAACACCAAAGAGGCCTTAAACAAACTCCTTTAATACTCAAGCAAGAAGCTTTTTACAGTTGAAAGCTAAGCCAAAAGAAGCATGCAAATATGGCTAAGTAAGCAACTACAACAAAACTTTAAAGAGGCTAGAGACTCACCCTTTGAAGAACAACTTTACAACAGCAACTCCAGAGGCAAAAACCAAGCTTAAACCACTCAAATGCAACCTCCAAGAACCTTAGCTCAGAAGTGAAGGTGTTTGACTAGGTGTTTGTGTGCAAAAGTGTAAAGAAATGACACTTTTGAGCACAAACAAGCACAAATATAGAGAGAGAGGAAGAAATATAGAGAGAGAGATATGTTTTGTATCTCAAATTTTTAGAACCTCTGGAAAGGGAGAGGGACCTCCCCTCTTATAGAAATCCAAGTCTCAAGCTTGTTGAACAAGCTTGAGGCTTGTTACAATCCCTCCATACACGTGTATAGAGGATGAGTTCTGTGCTCACCAGCTGGCACAGCTAGCAAAGAAATATCTACAAAAGAAAATAAAAAGGCCTTGGCCAACAAACATGGCTGACCGGCCAAAAAAGGTGCCGACCGGCCACCACTGATGGCCGATAGAGAGAGGGCATGGCCGATAGGCATGAGGCCTGGCCGATGGGTTGTCGGGCTGGCCAACAGGCCACCCCCTTCCCTCAGAAACAAAACCACAAGCTCTTGGTCCACAACCAAGCACAAAACAAACAAGTTGAAAGGCTCTAAGGCAAGGCGCGTAGCCGAGACCTTCAGAAACTCAAAACGAACACGAGGATGGATGATCATCGAGTGTTTGAATGATGACGTCCAAGTCTTGAGGATGGTCAAAAATGAGGTGTCTACAGTTGCCCCTCTTTGACAGAACTCGGAAGTCAAGAAATGACGGGAGCGAATGTCAAAGCCCAGAGACGACCCATTTTTGGCAAGGCCGAAGACTGACACAAACATACAAGATAAGAATATGGATGCGCCCGCAGGCTGGGGCAAAATGCAAATGATATGCACAATGCAGAACATAACTTATGATCATGCAAAGAGGACTGTAATGAAGCATTTATGCAAAATAAATACAACATTTTAAGCAAGCAAATAAGAAATACTAGTCTCACACATTCCAACAGAAAGGATGTAAGAAAATTATATAATTCTCATTGCGTCCCACGCGGAGAAGACTAAAAGTGACTACCGAGGATACCCGGAGTCTCAAACACAACATCTCTCAGCGTATCATATGCAGGAGAGGAGAAAGCAACATCTCTTAGCGTATCACACGCAGGAGGGGAAAAAGGAACACTTCTTAGCGTATCACACGCGGGAGAAGAAAGGTACACCTCTCAGCGTATCACACGCAAGAGAGGAAAGGTACACCTCTCAGCGTATCACACGCAAGAGAGGAAAGGTACAGCTCTCAACGTATCACAGGCGAGAGAGGGAAGGTATATCTCTCAGTGTATCACATGCAGCAGAGGAAAAAGGAACACTTCTCAGTGTATCACACGTGGGAGAAGAAAGGTACACCTCTCAACGTATCACACGCGAGAGAGGGAAGGTACATCTCTCAGCGTATCACACGCATGAGAGGAAAGGTACACCTCTTAGCGTATCACACGCGAGAGAGGGAAGGTACATCTCTCAACGTATCACACGCAGGAGAGGAAAGGTACATCTCTCAGCGTATCACACGCAGGAGAGGAAAGGTACAGCTCTCAGAGTATCACACGCGAGAGAGGGAAGGTACATCTCTCAGCGTATGACACCCAGGAGAGGAAAGGTACACCTCTTAGCGTATCACACGCGAGAGAGGGAAGGTACATCTCTCAGCGTATCACACACAGGAGAGGAAAGGTACACCTCTCAGCATATCACATGCGAGAGAGGGAAGGTACATCTCTCAGCGCATCACACGTAGGAGAGGAAAGGTACACCTCTCAGCGTATCACACGCAAGTGAGGGAAGGTAGCAGTGCAAGCACTGAGGAGTTGTATAAACATCGGAGTGCGGCCCAATGCTTCTAACAATGGTATAGTGTAAACACCGAGCCCCCGGTGTTTCTAACCAAAACAAAATGAACTCAAAGGACAAGGAAGGACTTACTTGGAATCCCTCTGAATGAACTGTACATACAATATTGTCTGGTTGCACCAGCCTTAAATGAACTGTACATACAATATCATCTGGTTACACCAGCCTCAAATGAACCGTACATACAATATTGTGCCTGCATAAAAAAGAAACTCAACAGGTACAATATAGTAGAAACACATGTTCAACGTTACATCAAGATACAATTCTAATACAAGATAGATGCATGCACATATGATGGTAATGGAAAGGTGCATAACAATGCATGGGAGATGTGCATAACAATGCAAGTAAAGTGTGCATAACAATGCAACTAGAGTGTGCATAACAATGCAAGTGAAAAGTGCGTAAGAATGCAAGTAGAGTGTGCATAACAATGCAAGTAGAGTGTGCATAACAATGTAACTTTGCATACATGAAAAGATGCACTAACACAACACATTCAAAGGCGATTCATCGATCTTGCGGTATACAAAAGGATACGGAAAAGGATACACTTTGTTCGTATTGAGTGCCACGTACTGGAAACACGGTTCGAGGTCACCACGGGGGCTGCTTAAGCTTCAAAAGTGTATTTTCTTGCACTTTCTTGAGAGATGAGGGTACAAATCAATAGAACAACCCCAAACAAGGGCATTGGAGGTTCATCGGCCACAATAGGGAGCCATCGGCCATCCATTGGCCACCAAACAAGCTAATCGGCCAACAATTTAGCTGATCCGCCAAAAATGGCAGATTCGGGGCAGTTTTGACATTTTGCCTCGGGTCTTTAAGTATAGGGTTCCAAACCCTATTCTTTCACTTCTCCAAGGCCGAAAACCCTTCTCCTCTTACTCTAGATCACTTTTGCTCTTAGATCCGCGCTTCAAACGCATTTTCCAATGTCCCAAAAACATTTGATTCGTGAAACCCTCGTTGTTTTACACACTTTGAACCGATTGAAAAGTGCCTTCGGTGCTTCTTTCTTGATTTCCACCACTTGGGGTTTGTTTTCCCCGAGTTACCCTTGGTTTCTGTGCCCTCTTCTGAGCCTTGACATTTTCTTCCATTTTTCACCCCTCGGGGTTGACTTTTGGCATTCTTGCCCATTTCCCATACCTTTGACCATTTTCTCACTCTTCTCGAGATGGCGGATGATATTCCACAGGGTGGGGCTCCTCTAGGGATGGAGATGGATCCCGAGTTCGAGCCTTTGCCACTCGGCATTCGGCCTTTCGACCCAGCGTCTTATCACCCTGACGTACACGTATTGCCTCTTGACAGTATTCGCCAGTTCAGGAGCTTTGCGCAAGGTGCTCCGGTGGACCTTCCGTTACGCGAGCCAGAGTCACACTTGTCCTATGACGCCGCTGAGGTATATCCTTCCTCTTTACTTTCTGCAATATAGATCACATGTCTTGGATAGCCAATATTACTCTTCATCTGATTAACCCAAACAAACTTGTATACCGCATGCCTAGTTCATTCTGAGCACATTCATACATGATACTTTTGACATTTTGAACACATACATTCACTGCATTTTTACTAATTCTGAACACATGCATACACTGTATTCCTGACACTGCTTCGCATTTGTTTATCTTGAACACAGGGAGATTCCCATGCCTTCCAGGGTTATGGGAACACTATTGCTCGAGATTGGTACATGGAGCTGCCCGATGAGGTTCGCCACATCGTCGATGGGGCCTGTTTTGGCATATTCTGCATGGGACTCTCGTGCCTCACTGCGAGTCGGCCTCTTCTAGGCGCCTTAGTGGAGAGGTGGTGGGACACCACCGATTCCTTCCACCTTTCTACAGCAGGGGAGATGACGATGACTCCCTTCGACTTCTCCATGCTCACTGGCATCGGAGTAGGGGGTGATCCGATCCCTTTCGACACTGATATGGGCGAGTGGGATGCTGCCCAGATCTTTTTGCTCGGCATTCGCCCACCTCTCTCCCGACCAGGGTTCGTGAGGTATTCATGGTTCGAGGACCAGTTCAAGGGATATACGCCGACAACCCGCGAGGAGGTCGAGCACTACGCCCGGGGGTTCCTTATGTTCTTGTTGGGCACTACTCTCTTCGCTGACCGGGCGAACACCGTTGGCCTCTACCTCTTGAGCGTACTGGTAGACGTGACTCGCATCCGGCACTATGACTAGGGCGGCGCAGGCCTGGCCACCCTGTATGGATATATGAGTTCCTCGTCTCGCCAGAGCGGGCACCTGCTAGGAGGCTACTGGAGAGCCTGGGAGGTACATCTTTACCTTCTGCTTTACAGTTCTGTTTTACATTATTTGTACATCACACATACTGCATAACACGCAATCTGCTTTACACTGGTTGTACACTGCACACACTGCACAATACACCGCACATCATTCTCTGATTTCTGCTTTATCTGCATACTGCTTTACTGGTAAACATACTCATTATTACCCTTTCACATTCTGTAGTTGTGGGTATATGCCTACTTCCCGAGGCTTGCTCCAGAGCCGGAGGTAGAGATGCCCCCCGTGGTTCCATATTCACATAGGTATGATGTGAGATGCGAGCGGAGGCCGTGAGAGTTTTTCTCATTCTTTCGTCGATATTTCGACACTATAGCCGCAGCGGAGGTATTTCAAACCTTACAGTTCATTTGAGCTTTGTTTTATATTGCACTTTCAATAGCAGATAACAACCTGTATATCCATTATTTGTAGATCACCTGGCAGCCTTGGGCAGTGTTGCCCGATGCAGTTAGAGACCGGTATATGGGTGCTCGGGAGGTTTCCCGATTCTGGGTTTTGCTTGAGGGTCCGCTCTGTCGATCGTGGTACCTGGGTGAGCGCTTCCTGCGATAGAGCCTCGGTTTACTCGAGCTGGTGGTTCCGATGCCGCCTCATTCGCACATGAGGCAGACAGAGAGGTACACCCCGCAGGAGATGGCCGATTTCACGATAGGTTGGGATGCCGACTTTTTCAGAGCTGACAGCGACTACACCGTTTTCATCCAAACATGGCTTATGCAGCCTCTGGCCAGTGTTCGCCGAGGTGAGAGAGAGAGACCTGTGGCCACAGCAGGAGGAGTGAGAGGACCCAGGGCGACCTAGGCCCATGGTAGGAGGGGTTCCCGGAGAGGACAGAGAGCAGAGTGGCCAGACCTGCCCACTACCATGACATGCCGAGGGCAGGCTGGAGAGACTTATCAAATTCCTATCGCTCCTCCCGCAGCTAATCAAAAGCTCGTCGGAGTTCGAGGCTCAACCCCGGTATATGCTATACTTTACATTCTGCACATTCATTTCATTTCAGTTGATATCCTGCAGATTGTTGATTACCTCAACACTTTTGCAGGCTTCCAGAGAGTACACTGGACAGGCTCTGGAGCTGTCAGCTTCGGTGATGGGGATACTATAGAGAAGCATGGACCTGCTCAGTATTTACGGTATTCCGGTAAGTTTTTTCAAACTCCATCCCAAAACCCTATATAATCTGCTCCATACTGATATGATCACATTATCAATATTGCATTTGATACACCACACTTATATACCACTCATGGCACCGATACACTGCATCTCATATATTGGCCATGGCCCTCATACACTACAATCATTCACCGCTTACGGTGTTCATATACTGCTCACAGCATTCATACATTGTACACATATACTGCATTTGATACCATACTCAGCTTCGTATAGGATAACTAATGCATTTACCAAATTGTTCTTTTCAGGCCCCATTCCAGATACCAGCCGCAGCGGGACCTTCAGTGCCTCCCCGAGCAGTAGGGGGAGCAGGATAAGGGACTCTAGCGCGTAGCCAGAGCAGAGCTGGGCATGCTCACACCGGGAGTAGTTCACGGGGGCTTGCCCCAGGTGATGATGAGTCTGACGAGGAGGTAGTGAGTCCACAGTCGGAGTCGTCTCAGGATGGAGATGAGGCTGGAGATGGCTCGGGTTCAGACTCAGGCAGCGGAGCTGACGGCGGCGGTTCTGGGCCTTCGTCAAGGAAGACGAGGAGGAGGGATTCCCGCTCTTGAGGCGACTGGCGCTGATTCAGATGTTTTGTTTTTTCTTTGTCTCTTTTTTTTTTTTTTGCTAGTAGTTTTTGCACATTGTACTGCCTCAGGCAGTTTTACGTTCTTTAAAACTTTGTACTTTTGCAAAAAGAAACCATGATGGAATGAAAAACAGCTTTTTGAAAAGGTGTTACATTTTACATTCTAAGCATCGCATCGCATCGCATCACACAGCATGTAAATGAGATTGAATTTTGTTTGAAAACTGCACACTCGAATTGCAATGTCTTAATCAGGTAGTGAACCAACTAACAACCGAAAGAACAAAACAACTCGATAAGCAAAACCAGGACTTGACATGCTCACCAAATGTAAATACAACTCGATAAGCAAGACAAGAACTTAACAATCAACGCAAAATACAACTCAATAAACAAAAATACAATAACTCGACAAACAAATTGGAGTAACATAGGCGCGACTTTGCAAAATCGTCACCGAAAGGCATTCGAAGTGGAACAAGTCACAAGTTCTCAATACCTCCAACACATGGACAGCTCAAAGAACTAAGGAAGGGGTCATCGGCCAAGGTGAGAGGTCATCGGCCACAAGAACTAGCCAATCGGCTAAAAAGATGGTTGGTCGGCCATCAAACTTAGCCGGTCGGCCATCAATGTAGAAAGTGCCTAGATTGTTGACACCTGTCTTCCACTCAACACCTTATCTTCTACAAAACCTCCAGCTTCGTAGTTTCTCCATTTCAACTCAGTTTTTGCACCAAATGAAGGCATTTCTTGTTCAAAATCTCACAAATTAGATTGCTAACTTGGATGGCTCAGAAAAGCAAAATTTCCGGGGCTTCGGAATAAATGCACTATTCACGCTGAGCTGCACCCTGCTGCATTTTCCGTTCCTCCATGCCGCGGCTAGGTGTTGGAATCCGGTAACTCATGTTTTTAGCTTTGGTGGACAAGAGATGTGTCCTACTTTCGAAGACTTCCCAGCTTTGATGGAGTCCGAGCATGAGGGGGAGGTCTTGCTCGAACTCCGTTTTGGGCACATGCAAGCCTTAGGACGGATGTGCGGGCTCACTTTGCATGATGCTTAGTCTTTGATTCACAACAGAGAACTGGACATTCCGAGCCTGATTTGTCAGTTTTCTGATGCCGATGACCGCGACGATCATCATTGGCAGGGCTTCCGGCGACATGCCCTCTGCTTGTGCATGTTGTCTCATTTCTTGCTTGCCCTAGGCTCCGGTGGATCTAGCGTCCGTTTGATTGAGCTTGCCCAGGGCTTGAAAGAGGGCAAGAGCTGCATTGCCATGACACTAGCTGAGACATTGATGGGTTTGGATGCTTTCCATCGTTGAGAGACGACTAGATTCGCGGGGAGTCCACTACTACTGCAGGTAATGTTTCCCACTCTATCTCACATATATTTCTCACATCACTCGGCCCTCAGGCTCGGTTTTTCTCTCAAAACCCTTTTCTCACTTTTCTCTCTATGTACACCTCTCTATTCTTTAATCTCTCATTTTTCATCCCTCCCCAAATATGCTTGATGGATAAGTTGAGGGTTGTGGACTCATGCCCAGCATACTCAGCTCGCAACTATTTTTTCCGGTGACGTCTAGTCGATGCCCCTGATGAGGGATAGTGGTGCGAATGGATATGCAGTCTGTCCGCTGTCAACATTGCTTGGCACTGCCCCTGGCTTAATCTACCGGCAATGAGCTACAGCATGTTTTGCCAACCCGGGATTCAGTTGATCGGCCTGACACATTGTGTCTTTTACTTCCCGTTTCGAATCCGGCGCCAATTTGGGCATGATCAGACTTGCCCGGAAGAGGGGATAGAGTACCCTGCTGCATTTCCCGTCCGAGGCTCACATCTGGCTCGGTATGCCACGGCATGGAGGACGAGAGAGCTTCTAGCCCTCGTTCTCACTTTCAGTTGCACCCTCTCTGATGAGTGCATAGCTTGGCTTGATGAAGAGGCGCAGGTTGGGCCTACTTTGGCATGAGAGGCTTCCACAAGCTCTGGGAGGGGACGCAAGAACACCTGACTTATCTATGCCCCGAATTTATTTGCTTTAATCAGTACTTTCAAGTTTTCTTTATGAATGTAATAAAAAGCAACTTCAATTTGTATTCAAGAGTAGGAGAACTCTGTACTGAAATCAATGTAATTGAAGGTTGTGGGTACTGAAAATTTTCTGTTTGATCCAAAAATGGTCTAAGTTGTAAAAAGATTAATTTGAGCAAAATCAACTTTTATTAAAACTTTTCAAAACCATTTTCGATATGGATCACAACTGGACATTCCCGAGATCTATCACTGAGATGTATGACCCCGGATCCAGTAACTGGAAAGTTGCCCTTAGTCAAAATAGCACTGCACTGTAGATCACAATCGAGCTCTTGAATGTAGAATAGACAGAGATGACCAACATGATCACATAGACAAAGTTGATTTGGAAGTGTTTATGGCTGGACTTCAGAACGAAGTTGCCTACGTATCCCGAAGATAAGAATCAAGCCTTACGTAGTTTGGTTTGGGTTCACTCGTGTATTAACACTCTCCTTTTGCGCTCTAACTTTTGCCAAGGCCGCCCTTTTTGGGTTTTCAACCTTGCGAGCTCAATTTTTATTATTTCAAATTTTCTGTGCTCTAACTTTTGCCTAGGTTGCCCTTTCAGGTTTTCAGCCTAGCGAGCCACTCAGGGATAGTATTTCTTCAACTTGTCCATATTGATCGGCTGGGAGAACTCTAGGCCATCTAGGTCCATCAGAATGACAGCTCCACCCGACCAGATAGACTTGATGATGTAGGGACCAGTCTAATTAGGTCTGAACTTGCCCCTAGGGTCATGGATGGGAGCTCGGTTGTCTTCGAGCACGAGATCCCCCTCTTTCAAATTCCTGGACTTAACTTTCTTGTTGAAAGCCCTGGCAATTCTTTGTTGATAACCCTGGACGTGATACAGTGCTTTCAGCCTTCTTTCATCAAAGAGCATGAGTTCTTTGAACCTACTTTGCTGCCAATCTGCCATAGCTATCTGGCACTTAGCCAATACCTGTAATGACGGAACCTCAACTTTGATAGGCAGAACAGCCTCCATCCTATAAACCAAGGAATACGGAGTTGCCCCAGTAGAAGTTCGAATTGAAGTCCGGTAGCCCCAAAGAGCAAATGGCAGCTTATCTGGCCAGTCCCTGTAGGTTTCCACCATCTTCTGTAGAATGTGCTTGATGTTCTTGTTGGCGGCCTCAACTGCTCCGTTGGTTTGCAGCCGATATGTAGATGACTTATGAAAAGCCATGTTGTACTTCTCTAACAAGTCGATCACCTCTTTCTTGAAGTGAGAACCATAATTCGAAATTATCTCATTTGGGACCCCGTAGCGACAGATGATGTTGTTTCTGATAAACTTAGCGACATGCGATGCCTTTAACACCGCGTAAGATTGGGCCTCAACTCACTTCGTGAAGTAGTCTATCGATACTAGAATGTACTCATGCCTATTGGACCCCTTCGGAGTGACAGCCCCAATTACATCAATCCCCCAGATTGAAAATGGCCATGGCGAAGTCATGTTGTACAGCTTCGACGGCGGAATGTTCATGCGGTTTGCATGGATCTGACATTTGTGGCATCGCCGGACAAAGCCAATACAATCCTCCTCTATGGTGGACCAGTAATAACCCTATCTAAGGATCTTCTGGGCTAGCATCACCCCGCTCATGTGCGCTCCGCACTCTCCTCCATGGATGGCCACCATCAGGCGCGTGGATTCTTCAGCATCAACGAATAGCTTATGCATCCCGAGATGACCCCTGTTGTATAATTTATCCCCTCAGACAATGAACTGAGCAGCCATTCTTCGAATTGCCCTCTTATCTTTGGCATTTGCCCCTGGTGGATAAGCTTCCTTTTCCAAGAAGTTCTAGATGTCGTAATACTAGGGGTTCTCATCTTGTACCTCATCTATGACAACAATCAGCTCGTAGGCCGGCATGAATTTTTGTTCAATGATGATTAGACGCATCTGGACTCCGAAAGGGATGTCTATCATAGAAGATAGAGTTGCTAGTGAATCAGTGAACCTGTTGTTCTCTCGTAACAGATGAACGAAGTTTAGTTTTTCAAACCGAGGAATCAGAACGTCCAAGGTCTGGTGATAGATTCTCATCTTTTCTTCTTTAACTTTCCAATCTCCTTTAGCTTGAGATGCAACAAGGTTCGAGTCCCAAATGACATCCAACTGTTTCGCCCCTAGTTCCAGGGCGGCTTCCAATCTAGCAATACATGCCTCATACTTTGCCTCATTGTTCGATACTTTGAACCGGAGTTTGAATGCTAAGGGTATGAGGGAATTGTCGGGCGCTATCAGCAACACCCCTATCCCATACCCGTACTGGTTTGATGCTCTGTCAAAGTACATCGTCCAGGTCTTTTCTTCAACATGCAGAATGGCCTCGTCTGGGAACAGATACTTTACTGCTTCATCCCCTTCAACTAGGTGGTCGGCTAGGAACTCCGCTACCGCTCTCCCTTTCACTGCCTTGCGCGTCATGTACTTCAGATCAAATTCGGAAAGCAAAAGCAACCAACGGGCCAGCCAACCAGTAAGTGCTGGTTTCTCGAAGAGATATTTGATGGGATCCAATCTCAAAACCAGTATTACAGAGTGAGCTAACAGGTAGTGTCTTAACTTGCTGGTAGCCCATACCAAGGCCAGACAAGCCTTCTCCAGCAGAGTGTAGCGGGTCTCGTAATCCAGCATTTTCTTGCTCAAGTAGTAGATAGCCTTCTCCACTTTGTCCTCAGACTCCTGTGCAAGCATGCAGCCTATTGTCGTTTCGGTCACTGATAGGTACAGAATCAACGGTTTCCCCAGCTTAGGCGGTGACAACACATGTGGGTTCTGTAAATATTGCTTGATCTGCTCCAAAGCAACTTGGCATCGGTCATCCCATTGGAATTTCTTTCCTTTCTTTAGGTGACCAAACAGTGGTTCACAAGTCAAGGTTAATTTTGCAATAAACCGTCTTATGAATTGCACTTTACCCAGAAAGCCTCACACCTCCTTTTCAGTCCTCGGTGGTGGCATTTCTAAGATGGCCTTGATTTTGGAAAGATCGACCTCGATACCCTTTTGTGTGATCAAGAACCTCAGCATTTTCCCTGCTGTAACACCAAATGTACATTTCTGAGGATTCAGCAGCAACCGATACTCTCTGATCCGTTGAAAGAATTTCTGGAAGGCGGTGTAGTGGCCCTCTCTTTCCTTGGACTTGACAATCATGTCGTCCACGTACACCTCAACCTCTTTATGGATCATGTCATGTAAGATTGTGGTCGCAGCCCATTGATATGTAGCCCCAACATTCTTCAGCCCAAACGGCACACCCTATAACAATAGGTTCCCCACGGGGTGGTGAAAGTAGTCTTCTCCCTGTCTTCGGGTGCCATCAAAATCTGATTGTAGCCTGAAAACCCATCCATGAGCGAGAGCAACGCATGCCCAGCAGTGAAGTCCACTAATTCATCGATATGCGGCAGAGGAAAGTTGTCCTTCGAACTGGCTTTGTTCAAATCCGTGAAGTCCACACATACCCGAATTCTGTCGTCCTTCTTCGACACCGGAACTATATTGGCCAACCAAGTAGGGTATTCAGATAGCAACAGGAACCCTGCGTCAATCTGCTTGGTGACATTTTCTTTGATCTTCAGAGCCCAGTCCGGGCGGATCCTTCGGAGCTTCTACTTAACAGGTCAGGCCTCTGGGTCAAGAGGGATCCGGTTCTGTACAATCTCAGGATCAATTCCAGGCATGTCTTCGTAGGACCACGCGAAAACATCTTTGAAATCTTTTAATAAAGCGACTAAGCGCTCGCGCTCCTCCGAAGATAACGTGGACCCGATCTGGACCAGCCGCGGGTCCTTCTCAGTACCAACATTAATTGTGGTGATTTCATCAACCAAAGGTTTTACAAACCTCTCCTGCTCTTGATCAATCAAATGTTGTAAAATCGAAGGAATTTCTTCCTCGTCGTTTTAATCAAAATTTTGAAAGTCTTGATTAATGCAATAAATTAAAGGCACAGAAAAGTACTCGGAAGCCACAGTCGTACCATTCTCATTAATAACATCCAGTCCACCTGATTCCTCTGTTACAACAGACTCAAAGGAAAAAGAAAAAGACGACCTGGACAGGACAGTGGCATCCAGGTTATCACCCCCAAGAATACCAGACTTAGACTCAGACGAGCTGGAACCTAATTCCGACTCCACAGACTCTGTGGAATCAGATTCCGACTCACTACCTGACCCAGAACTGCTCGATAAAAAGCCCTCCTCATATTGCCAGACGAGGAAGGGTGCGATGGATGCATCTAGAATGCCTGAAGATGGGCCCACAGCCGTTTCATCCCTGATCATGGAAACTGATGAGTTATCCCCCAAGCACTCTAGTACGATCAGAGGATCTGAAAGGAGACGAGCCAGTGCTACCCCCATTTCCAATTCTGTACCCTCAGACTCATCCTTGCATTGCTTAGCCTCAGCTGGTGGGTCTGTCTGCTCTTTTGTGAATAAAAGGGAGAAAGAAATGGGGTTGGAAGGCATGCATCACACACACGCACACTTATTACAAAATTGTACCCTCTCGACGGAGGGTCCGAATGAATCAACTAACTAG
This sequence comes from Camellia granthamiana, assembly GCA_036172215.1. Classification (NCBI taxonomy): domain Eukaryota; kingdom Viridiplantae; phylum Streptophyta; class Magnoliopsida; order Ericales; family Theaceae; genus Camellia; species Camellia granthamiana. The sequence goes on from CM069910.1 coordinate 135,663,518, forward strand.
CTACGCTAAACTAATTAATCATTACAAATCAACTAATTAACTATGCTAAGCTAATTAATTATTACAAAACTTTAACCAATTAAACAAATTAATTAAGTTACAAAACCAACTAAATATGAAAAAGAAGCTAGGTTAGGTTGCCACAACTCTGCCTCGGAATAATGAATGATGTATGCTCGGTCGGCTTCGCTCGGAAATCCACTATCGTGCCTCATGATGCCTCTGTTTGCACTCTTTCGTACTTCTGAATTGTTCCAATTTCCAAGATGCTTCTGATCCACCTTAGGAACATGCTGAGGGGTGGTCGGCCAAGAGGAATGGCCATCGGCCAAAGTTGACAGTCGATCAGCAGTCTTGGTGGCCGGTCGGCAGATTAGATGGCCGGTCGGCCACTACTTCTTGCAATTTCTGCTTTTGCTGCAACAGAGCACTAACAGAGGCATGGTAGTGTATTTGCAAGAAAATGTGTGCACAACCACACTCCTTATCATGTCTCAAGCTTAAAGGAGTGTAGTGCTCGGCTCTCGACCCATCAATCATGCATCTCAATGCATGATGGCCAAAGAGGCCAAGTTGCACAAGTCAATACCAATAAATACACACAAATAACACATAAGGGCCTCCACCTCTATCATGCTTGATGAAGAGGGTCGGCGATCGAGAAATAAGGCGCACTTCATCACTTCAAGTATGAAACGTGCGACATTCCTCGTGTTTGGATTGATGTCCAATCCAAACACAATACAACACACACAACATGCCTATCTAATAATGTTAATGTGACACTCATGCGATTCCATCATATAGGCAATGCAAGCATGGCATGTTTGGAGGCTAAAGCACCAAGGCAAGTGAAGGGCATCATACAAGAGGCATGCAATACAGTGCTCAATGAACTTAAACCGAATATGGACAGACCTAAGAGGCTCCAAAATAGTGGCCAACACACCAAAACTTAAGCACAAAAGGGCCAAGAACACATGCTCATGTGATGGCTCATCAACTAGGCATAAAGGTCAACTTTCAAACACAACGAAGAAGTGACAAATGTGAGAGCATGGTATAGATACAAGCACTGAAATCATGTATGAAATGATGCCAAACCACTCAAACAACACAAGTATAGTATGCAAGAGGGCCCCAGGCACAAGGCTAGCTAAGCCCATTGCACTACAACTATGCAATACATGAACCATATGGCCAAGGCAACCCAAAACAGTCCTAGAGCATGTCAAATCAAGGCCAAAAAGATGCATGGACTAGAGCTAACACATGCTAGAATTAGAGGCATGAAGCATGGAGCATACAAGGCCAAAGAGTAGGATTACACTACACCTACCAAAACCAAGCATGAGATGACTTCACCAACAAAAAATCAGAGTTGTATCATGACAAGATAAGACCAAAAACACACAGATATGGTAGCCTAAAAGCTTAGGCAAGATGGCATACGTATTGGCTCATGTTTAAGGCATAAAGCACCAACTCTCCAAAGAATTGAAAGAGTGACACATGTGAGTGTATGACAATGAAACATGCTCTAAAATCATGTATCAAATGATGCTAAATCATGTGAATAGCCCAAGCAATGCATGCTAGTGGCTTGGAAACTCAAAGCTAGTGAACAAGAATGCACTATGGCTATACAAAGCAAGGCATGCATGACCCAAAACACTTAAATTAGACTTACAGCATGCTAAAACATGGCCAAAAAACTTGCTGGAGTGGAGCCAAAAACATGCTAGAATGATGGTCCAAAGCATGATGCATGTTAAGGCTATGGAGAGGATTGCACTACAAGTACAAGAGGCAATCAAACTGGCAAAAAATAGAGTTATATCATGTTAGAATAAGGCCTAAAACATGCTAAGATAGAACCAAAACATGCTAGAAAGACATGCTACTTTGCAAGGCTACAAGTAGGATTACACTACAAGCACTAGAAGCATGCAAGAGGTGACCAAGATAGCCAAGAACAGAGTCATGGCAGGTCTAAGAAGTCACAAAAAAGTGCTCAAACAAAGCCTCAAGAAGATAGAAATGCATGCTCTTTTGGTGAGCCATCAACACAAGCCAACAAGAGTAGAGGAGGGGGGACAACCCCCACCCATTTGGGACCTCAAAACCACATTTCCACCACTAAAATTCCCTTGGAATTCAGTGGTAGGAAGGCCAAAAGGAGATGGCCTCAAAGACCTAAAGAGATGGCGCAAAAAAAAGCCAAACAAGGCACAAAAAGGGGTAGACCACCCCCAACACCAAAGAGACCTTAAACAAACTCCTTTAATACTAAAAAAAGAAGCTTTTTATAGTTGAAAGCTAAGCCAAAAGAAGCATGCAAATATGGCTGAGTATGCAACTGCAACAAAACTTTAAAGAGGCTAGAGACTCACCCTTGAAGAACAACTTTAGAACAGCAACTCCAAAGAAAAAAACCAAGCTTAAATCACTCAAATGCAACCTTCAAGAACCTCAGCTCAGTAGTGAAGGTGTTTCACTAGGTGTTTGTGTGCAAAAGTGTAAAGAAATGACACTTTTGAGCACAAACGAGCACAAATATAGAGAGAGAGGAAGAAATATAGAAAGAGATATATATGTTTTGTATCTCAAATTTTCATAACCTCTGGAAAGGGAGAGGGACCTCCCCTCTTATAGAAATCCAAGTCTCAAGCTTGTTGAACAAGCTTGAGGCTTGTTATAATCCCTCCATACACATGTATGGAGGATGAGTTCTGTGCTCACCAGCTAGCACAGCTGGCAAAGAAATATCTGCAAAAGCAAATAAAAAGGCCTTGGCCAACAAACATGGCCGACCGGAGAAAAAGGGTGCCGACCGGCTATAAAAGGTGTCGACCGGCCACCACTGATGGCCGATGGAGAGAGGGCATGGCCGATAGGCATGAGGCCTGGCCGATGGGTTGTAGGGCTAGCCAACAGGCCACCTCCTTCCCTCAGAAACAAAACCACAAGCTCTTGGTCCACAACCAAGCACAAAACAGACAAGTTGAGAGGCTCCAAGGCAAGGCGCACAGCTGAGACCTTCAGAAACTCAAAACGAACATGAGCATGGATGATCATCGAGTGTTCGAACGATGACTTCCAAGTCTTAAGGATGGTCAAAAATGGGGTGTCTACACTCTGTCTCACACTTTTACCCTCTCTGTGTATACACCACAGCCACAGAACCTCTCTCTCAACAAACCTCACGACCACAAATCAACAAACCTCACTGTGATCAAACCTCCCGACCGCACATCCTCAGCACCGTCAGTTCCCATACATCACTAATCAGCACCGCCACCGCCACTAACAGGTTTGCTCTCTCACTCCCTTTCGCTCTATCGTTCTCTCTCTCTCTCTCTCTCTCTCTACCCCTTTTTCTATTTTCCCCGACTGTGAACTCTTGCTCTAGGGTTGTTTATTCTACTCATTCAGTTTAATTTTGTCTTCATTTCTAAAATGGTTTGTTTGAAGTGTTTTCATTACTAGAGTTTTATGGGTTTAATGTTGTAAATGGGTTTGATTTTAGGGTTTGATACCTTTCCCCCTATTTTTCCTTTCTCTCTCATTAGTTTCAAAGTAAGTTTGTGGTCATGTATATTATCTATGAACGTCGTAATACTTCATTTGCATTCCTGTAATCATGTTCTTGGTGACATTTATAGGAAAAAAAAATAAACTTCAATTTCTAGTAATTTTAAATTTCATTTCTGGCATTTTCCTCAGCTGTGGAACTGAAATGGTTTATGATTCAAACACACACTTGATTACACTGCCTGAAGGAAGTAAGCTTGAGTGGAGGTCAATTCCCTATCTGACCTTTAATCTCTTTCTAACCATGACATCAGAATTCATAAGAAAGCAAAAATCTTCAACTATATTCATGTAGTGAGCGAAGTCAAATGGCCTAATTTATGGCAATACATAATAGAGCAATACATTATTATTCAAGTGTAGATATTAATTGGTGGCCTAATTTTAAATGTTAGATTGAACATAATTATATTCAATACTTGACTTTGTCATAAAAAAGATTACATCTTTTGTATCTCCTACAGCCTACAGGATACTAAAAACAGTGAATTGATACAAAATCCGATACCCAATTTGACAACTATAATTACAAATTAATTCAGTATTTGTTTTGATTTGTTTGGTTGTTTTAAACTCTGTGAAATGGGAAGACTACGAAGCTAAAAAAGTTAAGGATTTATACGCAAACTAAGGTAAGCTTAATTGCGGCAAGAATTTGAGACTTGGAAAACCTCAAGTCGCCATTTTTCTTGCATGATACATTAGTTTGTAAGAAAAAAAAATTAAAATAACAAACTAATTTATATTACATTTTTGTTTTCTTAAATGTTAGGTTATGGCAGTTGTCTATTAATATGTAATTCCCAACAGTATTGTCATTAACTTTGTGATGTTGATATTGCTTCTCTAAAATGTCAACTCTTTGTTAAAAATATTTACATTCACAGAGTAACTTGAATAAAAGGCATGCTAAATGGTCTTCATATTCTTCAAGAGTACACACATCAAGGAACTAGGGTTTAATTTAAGTTTCTTAACCATGAATCCTTTCTCATTTCAGGGATGACTGATTGAAAGAGAAAACTTGACCGCCCACGCACGTCTTTATGCCTTTTTTCTCAGCATTTTCTTCTCCTCTATTTCTTCATCATCTTTTCACAGCTTCTACTATTGCTGCTTGTCTTGTTTTTTACTATGGTTGTAGACTTCTTCCTTCATTGGTTGATGCCACATAGGTTTGTGTTTGTGTACCCACTTATTGCATGTATTGCACAAGGCCCAATTAACAAGTCTGTGGGTACTATAAGTCAAGCTCAATAGCAAACCTAGTTTGTTGTCCAAAACTAAGCTAACTACGTTCAAGAAAATAAAATAAACTGAACCCTTCTAGCTAATAAAGATGAGAACTCTCTAAACGATGATAATGCAATGCATGCATTTTGCCTTTTCACAGAAGATGAGTATGTTTGTATGATCAAGGCTTGAAGCTGAAGTTGTTTTGATAATGCTTCACTACAAAACATGCTCAAGACTCAAATAAGCCTAAAAAAACAATTATAACAGACTCAATCTTAGAGTGAAATTGCCAACACAAAAGTGACTAAGGGGTAACTAACATTTTTTTCTTACACATTTAGTTAATAATTGTCCGATTATGATCATTCAGGATATAACCTCTCATTTTTAGTCTTGTCAAGATCTTTCGTAGGTCTATTTCTATATATGTGTGGAAGACAAATGGAGGACTAGGACTGTGCATTATGCTGGTCATTCGGAGGAGATCTAACATGCCAAGTTTCACTGTGGATTGAATCAATTTGGGTTGCCTTGCTGATGTGAAAAATTTGGACTGTCTTACTTGACACTGTTATTTATTCATCTATTTGTTTATGCTATGTGGATGTATATTATCAATCAGCTAGCTAACTAAATTTTGGCTGTTTTTTCCTTGGCTGTTCTTTTGGCTGTTCTCTCTTTTCCTTGAGCTTTTGGCTCAAACCTTTTGATAATGATCATGGGTGATGTCATTATGGTGTCGGTTTGGAATGTGCATGTAGTTGTATTGTTGTTGGTTAGTTGGTTTGGAGTTACCTTGGGTTCCTAGATTCAATATTGAATTATCTCTTTGGTAGTATAGAAAATCTCTTTCTGCTGAGCACTTGAAACCCTAATATTATAGCTTAGAAGTGGATGAGGATTTTGTTGTTTGAATGTCCATTTTTATTTTTACAGTTTAAGTTGACCTTGGTGTAACTAGTGATGGTATTAAACTCAACCACTGCTAACCAGTCACTTAGACTACTAAATCAAAGAACAGACAGATCTGAGTGGGAGTTTGAGCACCCATTTGTAAAAATATCTTGAGAGCAAGAGTCTCATAAAAGCGTCAATATACATATATAAGTAGAGACATTTATCAAGTGATTTTTTATGCATTAATTATGTGCAAAACTAATTATATCTATTTAAAAATCAATTGAATGCATTTCAAATAATTTTTTTATTAATAGTTCATAACACCAAAAAGACTTTAGGGAGAAAGGGGCCCATAATTGGATAATAAATAAAATTAGCACTTAATTACAATGATTGTTGAGTGTTCTACCATCTCTATACACTGTAGATCACATCGTACAGAGGTTTCCCACCTTTTGTGTGTGTGCGTTTTGTTGTGTGACCTTCAACACTTGGTTTGACTTAATCTTTGAGTTCTTGTCTAGTGGAAGGTATAATTTCTCATTCTATCAAACACCTATACTCTAGTCACACACAGAGACTCCATAGGAGCTCTAGATGAGCATCCCTGTTGAAGTGTTTAGGATTGTGTTTAGTGGTTGTCAGTTTTAGGTGAGTTGAGAAAACCTTGTTTATTGTTATATTTGAGAGAGTAGTAATTGTGGAAAAGGTTGGTAGGTGATCCTACTGAAAACCCTTTGCAAAGTAAGTGGTTATAAAGATTTTGAGTGACCTTAGTGAAAGCCCATTTTATAATATTAGAACCGTGCCAGTAAGGAATCATGAGTGGATATAGGTACAAGGGTTGTGTCGAACCACTATAAATGTTGGCATTAATCTCTTTTTTTATTTCTTGTACCTTATTTTACTTAAAGGTTGGGTCCGTTACATTTGCAACTTCTTTTCTTTTGTGATTTACTTGAATATTTATTTATTTTTGGTACGTGATTTACTTGAAACTGTAGTTCTTGATTTCAATTTTCTAGCCTTGTAGCATTTAACATGTCCTATTTCATGATAGAAGAGGTCTCACATGGTTATGTTATTGTATGCCTACGATGGAAACTAATCTAATTTTTTCCTCGATATTTTGTAGTCTATGCTTGTTTTCTTGAATCCAATCAAGTTTGGAATAACCTTTACCTTCGATAATTTGCTCTCACTTGGGAGGTTGGTGCTTAGATTTGTATATTAGTATGCGTCTTGTCATTATTCCCTGTAAAGAGATTTAGTTTTTAGTTATTTAGATTTCTATTGAATTTTTGGGATTCTTTATTGAAGTTTGGATTCATTCATTCATCCTCATATGTTCATATTGTTCAGCAGGTAAGTATCCTATGCTTTCTCACAACCTTGACTTGTTTGCCTATTTGTCTTGATCTTTTCCTTGGCAAGTTATAGTGCCTTTAGTTTGTACTCATGGTAAACATGCCCTTATTTTCTTCATTTTTTATATGAATTTGTGACTCTAATCTTGGTTGTCAAACATTATTTGGAAATTACTAAAAAAATTTGTGGACAAATTACTTTGGCCGTCAAGGTTTGAGTCTATTTGTATTTCTAGTGCTTTGAGTTGATGAAATGACACTTTCTAGCTTATAAAACACTGTTTGGACTTTGGTTCAACACCTTTATCAATGGTGCAGCATTGCACGTACAGGAAAAATATGCATGTGATCCTCACGTCATGTACACTTACTTAATTGATCATTTCAACTGTTATAGATGTAGTGATCAAACTAGTCTCAAGTCAGATTTTAGATGTAGAATTAAGTAAATTTATGGGAGTGTGATAGTATTAGGTCAATGATGAGGTTGGTGAAGAGATGGGTAGTTAGCGTGCCTTAAACTAAAAAAAAAAAAGGCGATAAGGGGGTGAAAATACGAAACAGCCCCCGAACCACTGGACAGATGTCACGGCCACCTTCCTGATGAAAAATAGGACCTGTTACAACAGATAGAATGTCATTAGCACACGTAGTTTGGTAGTTAGAGCCGAAAACGCATTAAACTTAACCGAAAAAGGGCGTTAAAGGGGCAAAAATGTGAAACAACCCCCGAACCATCATACGGATGTCACGACCACCTTCCCCATGAAAAATAGGACTTGTGACAATAGACGGAATGTAATTAGCAGGTGTAGGTTGGGAGTTAGAGTCTTAAACGCCTTAAACTTAACCGAAAAAGGGCGATAAGGGGGCGAAAATGGAAATAACTCCCGAACCACCGAACGGATGTCACAGCCACCATCCCCATGACAAATAGGACCTGTGACAATAGACAGAATGTTATTAGCACACGTAGTTTGGGAGTTAGAGCTGAAAACGCCTTAAGCTTAATCGAAAAAGGGCGTTAAGGGGGCGAAAATGCGAAACAGCCCCCGAACAATTGTACGGATGTCACGGCCACCTTCCTCATCACAAAAAGGACCTTTGACAATAGACGGAATGAAATTAGCACATGTAGTTTGGGAGTTAGAGCCGAAAATGAATTAAACTTTATCGAAAAAGGGCGTTAAGGGGGCGAAAATGCAAAATAGCCCCCGAAGCACCGTACGGATGTGATGGCCACCTTCCCTGTCACAAATAGGACCTGTGACAATAGAAGGAATGTAATTAGCACGTGTAGGTTGGGAGTTAGAGCCAAATACGCCTTAAACTTAACCCAAAAAGGGCGTTAAAGGGGCAAAAATGCGAAACAGCTTCTGAACTAGCATACAGATGTCACAACCACCTTCCCCATGGAAAAGAGGACTTGTGACAATAGACAGAGTGTAATTAGAAAGTTTAGGTTGGGAGTTAGAGCCGAAAATGCCTTAAACTTAACCAAAAAATGGCGTTAAGGGGGCGAAAATGGAAAATAGCCCCAGAACCACTGAACGGATGTCACAACCACCTTCCCCGTGAAAAATAGGACCTATCACAATAGACGGAATGTTATTAGCACATGTAGTTTGCGAGTTAGAGCTGAAAACGCCTTAAGCTTAACCGAAAAAGGACGTTAAGGGGGCGAAAATGCGAAATAGCCCCCGAGCCATTATATGGATGTCACGGCCACTTTATCTATCACAAATAGGACCTATGACAATATAAAAAATATAATTAGCGCATGTAGTTTGGGAGTTAGAGCCAAAAATGCATTAAACTTTACCGAAAAAGGCGTTAAGGGGGTGAAAATGCGAATCAGCCCCCGAACCACAATACGGATGTCACGGCCACCTTCCCTGTGATGAATAGGACTTGTAACAATAGACAGAATATAATTAGCATGTGTTGTTTGGGAGTTAGAGCTGAAAACGCTTTAAACTCAACCGAAAAAGCGTTAAGGGGGTAAAAATGTAAAACAGCCCCCGAACCACCGTATGAATGTGACGACCACCTTTCTTATCACAAATAGGACCTGTGACAATAGACGGAATGTAATTAGCACATGTAGGTTGGAAGTTAGAGCCAAATATGCCTTAAACTTAATCGAAAAAGGGCGTTAAAGGAGCGAAAATGCGAAACAGCTTCCGAACCAGCATACAGATGTCACTGCCACCTTCCCTATGGTAAATAGGACCTGTGACAATAGAAGAAATGTAATTAGCAGATTTAGGTTGGGAGTTAGAGTCGAAAATGCCTTGAACTTAACCGAAAAAGGGCGTTAAGGGGGTGAAAATGCGAATCAGGCCCCGAACCATGGTACGGACGTCCCGGCTACCTTCCCTGTAGCAAATAGGACCTGTGACAATAGATGAAATGTAATTAGCACGTGTAGGTTGGGAGTTAGAGCCAAAAACGCCTTAAGCTTAACCGAAAAAGGGCGTTAAGGGAGCGAAAAAGCAAAACAGCCTCGGAACCACTGGAGGGATGTCACAGCCAGCTTTCCCGTGACATATAGGACTTGTGACAATAGACAGAATGTCATTAGCACACGTAGTTTTGAAGTTAGAGCAGGAAACAACTTAAACTTATTCGAAAAATGGAGAGTTTGACATCCAATAAATGTTCAACATTTTCATTGTAAATGATGCCATCGTTTCATCATACACAGTGGTCATTTGGGTGGTAAACGTATTAAGAAAGCATGATATGGTTATGGAGATAACCCTGTAGATTACTCAGTCATTTTACTTTGACTTGGAAAATGAGAATGAAGAAGAATTAAAATAAATTTACCACCAAAACATTCTACTCATAAAAATTTACTTTATGAAGAGGTATGCTTCTAAAAATTGTATTATTTGTAAATTGAAGTCAAGTTTAGAATAAATCTTTCATGATACATACATATGATTATATTTCTAAAAAAGGTTTTTATAGATTGTTCTTCCTTAAATCATGTTATTACAACCTTTTTCCTATGAGTCTAAATGAATTGATATTTTGTAATGGGTGCAATTGTTTTTTATTTTTTGTAGATGGCTTTTGGCGTGGACTTGTGGATAGTCTACATTTTTGTTTATGGAGGACACTTGACACTTTTGTATAATCCTGCTAACTATGTCTTCATTTACTTTTGTGAATATTAGCATAACTGATATATATAACTTTTGTAATCTAACTGATAGTTGCTAGCGTGACATTTAGATCACCTTTTGTCGTGGTACAGATTACGATGGTAAGTTGTACCACACCAAATGGCCATATCGCATGGTAGTAAATATATTTTTTGTCTATGGCGGGTTGGATTTTTGTATGGAAATATAATTTTAGTTTGGACAATAGTTGGTATGTATGAAATATATACATTTAAAGTTATTCATTTTTGGATGGTTGGAAGTAATATGGACTGTGGCATGATTGATAATTTTACGTTGTGAAATGATGGATAGTATATGTATGGTTTTGTTTATATACGTATTACAGGTTGCATGGAACATAGACTGGTTGTGAATAAATTATAATTTTGCGATGAAACATAAGAGCATGTTTTTGGCGACTAAATTGTTAGTAGCTAAAAAAAAAATTCGGAAAATAGTTTTGGCTACTAAAAGTTTAGTAGCCAAAAAAAATAATCAAACATTTGGCAACTAAAATATGTCGTAGCTAAAAAAATAAACTGAAGAAATAAAAAAACTTTTGGCGACTAAAACTTTAGTAGCAAAAAAATATGAGACTTTAGGTGAACAAATGTTTAGTAGCCAAAACACAAAATGTTTGCTGGTTAAAATCTTAGTAGCTAAAAACATAAAACTTTAGGCAACTAAACCTTTAATAGGCAAAAAAAAAAATAAATAAATAAAAAAATAAAAAAAATAAAAAATGACTTTAGGCGACTAAAATCTTAGTAGCCAAAACATTGCTATTTACTTTAGGCCACTAATATATTTAGTAGCTAAAACTAAATGATTAGTCGTGAAAAATAATTGAGCTTTTAGCGACAAAAAAATTAGTTGCCAAAAATATGATATTTAATTTTATTTAAAACCTTTTGGCGACTAAAAACTTAGTCGGCAATGTGGTATATTTGGCGACTAAAATAATTTTAGTCACCAATGATCTTTCCCGACAATTCTTTCCTGACTAATTCTGCAACCAAATATTTTTGTCGCTAAAAGCCTTCGGTGACTAAATAGTGACTTTTGGTGACTAAAAATTTAGTCACCAAAAGTGAAAATTCTTGTAGTGATTTGTTGGGATGCCATACCAGAGAATCATCTCTTTCTACCGTTGCGATGGGGATAGCTTGGATAGCTTCCACCTCACCCATCGAAATATTGTCCACTAATGAGCCTAACATCCAAGACTTAAGAGAAGGATCAATAACAATCTATGGATAGAAGGGATCCAATGGTCCTTCCAAAACTTAACATTGTGACCCGATTGGGTTTGCCAACGCATCCTTGTTCAAAAAGATCTCTGCCTTTGAGAAAACTAGTCAATGCCCATGAGGCATTTAGATCTTTTACAGCTTGCATGGAAGATGAGTGAGGGTAGTAGAGGCCCTTGATCATTATTGCCCAGAAAGAAAGTGGATTGGAAATGAGTTTCTATCCTTGTTTTGCTAGTAGAACCTGATTAAAATCTTTGAAGTCTTTGAAACCCATCCCTTCTTGGAACTTTGGATAAGTCGTAGTTGACCATTTAGCCCAAGGGATTTCTTTGTTCTTAGGGTCGCCCTACTACCAAAAATTACAAATTAGAGCATTAAGCTTGGCACAAAAGGACTGAGAGAGATCAAAGCATGCCATAGCATATGAGGGGATGGATTGGATAACATACTCGAGTAGGATCTCCTCTCCAACTTGAGACAACAATTTTGATTTCTACCCATGCATTTTAGCTAAAACCCTTTCAAGAAGAAAGCCAAAGGCTTCCCTTTTTGATTTGCCCCATGAAGCAGGAAGACCTAGATACTTGGTTTTAGGATTAGCTTGAGAGATTCCCAGAATATGACAGATATCATTGTGCAGATTGAAGGGAGTATTAGTAGAAAACAAACCTCCTGATTTGTCAATGTTCATAATCTAGCCATAGACTTCATTGTATACACGGAGGATATTCAAAATGCCTTGACAGTTAGTGTTAGTGGCCTTAAAAAAGAGTGTGGCATCGTCTGCGAATAAAAGGTGTGATAGGCAGGGATAAATTCGTCTCATCTTGAGGCCTGATATGGAATTGTTGAGCACATTGTGGGCGATAAGATTCGAGAGCATATCTGCTACCAACAGGAATAAATATGGGGATAATGGGTCACCTTGACGAAGCCCACAAAATGGGGTAAAGAAGATTCTATTTTCTTCATTTTGTGAAGACTGAAAAGGTGACAATGGTAATACATTCCATAACCAAATGCACCCATTTAGAAGGAAATCCCAATTTAAGAAGAATCACTTTCGAAAAATCCCATTGGATCTGGTCGTAGGCTTTGTTGAAATCCACCTTCAAAGCAATATACCCTTAGCGGCTAGACTTCTTAAGCTTGAGAAAGTGAAAGGCCTCATGAGCTACCAAAATGCTATCCTAGATAAGGCAGTCGGGGACAAAAGCTGCTTGTTGAGAAGAGATAAGTTGCTTGATACCCTATTTCAGCCTATTAGCCAACAACTTCGTAATAATCTTCATGAAGAAGTTACAAAGACTTATGGAACGATATTAGCTAAGAGATTCTAGAGCAGCCACCTTAGGTATGAGGATTAAATTGGTATGATTGATTTCTTTAAGAAAAACACCACTATGAAAGAAACTTTCCATTGCCTTACAAACCTCAGGGCCTACCACATCCCAATGCCGTTGATAGAACATTCCTGGGAAGCTTTCAGACCCGGGAGCTTTTAAAGGGCCTAATTGAAAGGTTACACCTTTGATTTCAAAGTCTAACATTGGTCAGAGAAGAGCTTCATTCATTTAGTCTATTACTAAAGAGCTGACTACAGATAGAGCATTTTCAAAATTCCTTGGACTCATTGCTCTAAATAGACTTGAGAAGTGCGTGTTAAGGTGGACATTGATAACATTATCCGTGTTCAATCATTGTCACGACCCAAACCCGCCCCTATGGGTTTAGCATCACAACCGGCTAGTAATCCGTGATTACCAAAGGCCTGCTTAACAGTAATGACAGTAATACAGAGTAAGGGGCTAGCGGAAGCCAAATAGTAATAAAAAGATGTCTAATGAGCTGTGAAGATCTGAATGCAAAAGACTTATATGAACAAGCCATATTCATAACCAAAACATATATACATACATCATATACACAATCATCCAGGTTAGGGACCAAATCCCTTCACCATAACTGTACAGTCGAGTCTTATTCAATCAATACAAAACCGAGACAAAAGGGTGAATCTGAAACACCCCAAAACAGCCTTAGCTTGAACGAACTCGGAACCTTGAAGTGAGGCACGATGGTTGGCTTGACAAAACGAGAGCTTAACTTGATGCTCCTAGCTTCGGTCCGGTGCCTGGACACCTACATATAAATATAAACAGTGAGCTAAAGCCCAGTGAATAACAAATGCGTAAAGGGGTTAAGAATGAATGTCCTTTCTTTTACTAAAACAGTCATTTGCATCAGTAAATCAATTATTCAATTAGTGGCTCATATTTCATGCCCCATATCAGTCATTTAGAAATCATAACAGCCATACGTGGTACGTCCAATAGCAAAACAGTACAGTAGGTCTTAATAGACCAAACAGTCAGTTGATGGCCATCAAAACAGTAAACAGTAGTAGTTCCAAACATTGGAACTGACAGAGATCTCTGTAATAGTAGCAGTAACAGTACAGTAGCAGTAAGTTGCTATAGATGCCACGGGTATGGTTTACAAATAGGACAAACATTCATTCAGTAAACAATACCATTTCAGAAAGTAGTATAATCAGTCGTTCAGAAATAATTATAATTGAACGTATCTTTACAACATTGTTACTCACAGAGTACTGGGCTACAGACAGGCTAGTCAGCGTCCTCGGGTGTCAACCCTACACAGTTGCAGAACGAACACACACACTCAATTACACACTGGGATTAATAACTTAGCCCCTTAACTTGACTTGGTGTGGTTGTATAACATTATCCTCATTAAGATCCCTTAAACTTGGCCTATGAATGCCTAGGATGGAATAAGGATGCAAAAATGTACTTTAAAACACTTTTCAAAATTCGCTGAAAACAGGGGTCTCGCTCGAGCGTGGCTTTCTTCGCTCGAGCGAGCTTACCAAAACAGAGGGGTCGCTCGAACGTAGACTCCCTCGCTCGAGCGGTCTGTAAAAATGCAAAAAGTACTGGTTGTTGAAATTCTCTGCTCGATGCTCGCTTGAGCGTGAGACACAGTTCTTCGCACGAGCATAGGTCTCGTCGCTCTAGCATGCGTTTGCATCCACAAAAACCTGAGAGCTTGCAATCTACGCTCGAGCCAGCATTTTGTCACTTGAGCGGGATTCAGGAAACAAAGGTGCTCGCTTGAGCATGGAATCCTTCACTTAAGCGAGGAAGCCAAAATCTGGGTTTTCCAGATTTGCCTCCAAAGCTCAAACCAAGAATTAAACTTATCAAAACTCAACCTTTTGGGCCAATTTTCTGGAAAACACTTGAAAACTCATACTACAACATGTTTTGAAGATCATTTTTGTAAAATCAAGCCCAAAGGTGAGACAATTGAACACAATTTCAATGAAACTTTCAACTATGTAAGAACATAACATGCATGAGTTCTTATGAATTCCAATGCTCCAAAACATGGTCAAATGCAAGATTGAACTCTAGAACATGGTGAATTCATGGACTACAACCAAAATATGGACATGCATACGGAAATTCTCATGTAAATGATCTCAAAACTCAATGATATGGACATGCATGCACACATTGCTTCTCAATTCAACTCTTTAAGCTATAACTTGACTCTAATCTCTAATATTTCCATGAACTAGGCAAGAAACAACTTAAATTCATGTTCAAGAGGGTGAATTTCCTACCTTAGGTCTCGAATTCCAAGTATGCTAGCTTAATTTTGCAAATTCTCCTTCAATTCTTCTAATTTCCAAGCCAATTCTTGTTGAATCAATTTTTTCCACCTATTCTCCCTCTCTCACTCGGTTTTGGTCTAGAAGATGGATGAGATGATAGTGCCAACATATATGAATCAAGATTAAATAAATGGCGTAGCATTAATCCACTCAATGGCAATGATGTAATTAGCCTAGGTTCAATTAATTTTGCATTGTTTAATCTAATTTAATCATTCCAAATTGGATTTTAATTAAACCTACCATAAAATCACATAAATCCTAATTAGCATATAACACTAATCAATTTCTGATTCGGTCGCCGATAAGGCCTTCAATTTGCAATTCGAAATTAAAACATGAACAGGTCATTCTACGACAGACAGATAGAAATGCAATTAAAGCAATACACTCATACAAACAGATTAGGATTTCATTCTAATCAATTACTTATCATGCTCAATCACAGTTTAACACTAATCAGAGGTGAGGGTTGTCACAATCATTTACCTGAGTCATCTTTCAATTTGACTAATTGGTTTGTCTGCCTATATTGAGTAACAAATACATGGAAGAAGGTAATATTTCTATCCCCAAAGCTAAGCCAGTTAATTCGAGAGCACTGGTGTTGGAACATCTCCTTACGAAGTAAGTCCAACTCGATTCCCTCTTGAATAAAACGAATCTATGAGTCAATATGATCAGATAAAAGAAGCTGTTGAAGACGAAGAAGATTGGACTTCAAATGTTTCAATCTGGCCCTATTGTCCCCGAATTCATGTTTACTTCATTCTGTAAGCCATTGTTTACACTGCTGAAGCTTTTAAGCGACCTTAGACATAGGTGTTCCTGATTGAAATTTCATCAAATTAGTGCGAATGATGTTGACACAGTCTGGGCTAGTGGCCACATTGCCTCAAACTTAAATTGATAAGGCATTTTCTTAGGAGGGACATGACAATGAAACAACAGTGGACAATGGTCTGATCCTAGAAAAGCATTGTGATGTACCTGAGCAAAAGGCAAACGCAACCTCTAGCTAACAGTTGCTAAGGCCTTATCTAGTCTTTCCCTTAGATGGTGTGATTAGTCCAAGTGTAAAGGGCACCCTGAAATTCCAAATCCATAAATTTGCAAGTTGACAAAAGGTGTTGAAAGTGTTCCATATGAGAGTTATTACAAGGTACAGAGCCTTGTTTTTTCCACGATATGCCAACTTAATTAAGGTCTCCAATACATAACCATGGATAAGAATTTTCCCTAGCAATTTTTTGCAAGTATTTCCAAAACTCTCTTTGGTTAGTCGATGTTGGTGAACCATAGACAAATGTAGCAAGCCAATCAGATAACCTAGCATCCTCAAATATAATACCTTTGAACAAACTAGGAGATTTGTATCTAACTTGAATGTTAACCTCATCAAGCTACCATAGTGCAAGGCCTCCTGAGGGCCCTATAAGATCAACGTAGTTTTTATTTAGAAAGCGAAGCTGACGACGAAGATCTTCTAACTTTGAGTGCTTATTTTTTGTCTCTATGAGAAAGATTGTGTTTGAGTGATAGGTTCGACACAACCCTTGTAAGATTTGGAATGTCAAGGGCCACCAAATTCCCTGACAATTCCAGCTGAGAATTAATGTGGCTCTAATGGTTGTTTAGGGCTAGCCATTACCGCCTCTTTAATCATGATTACATCAAGGGGAGAATTGGAGCTAAGGGAATTACGGATCTGAGACTCAAAAACAAAATGACTCACATTCACTAGGAAGGAAGTAGTAGCCACTACTCATTCGTTTTCTTTTTGGATAGTAATTTCCACCAAAAGCACTATGCCTATCCAATCGAGCTCGTCTACCACGAGAGAGGGGCTTTGCTAATTTTTTAGCCTTTATGAATTTATGAGCAAGCAAGACCCTTAGAGAAATGAGAGAATGAGAGAACAAGATCCCTAGCTTCCGTAGATCGGGGGTGCTTAGCTCTCAGAAGTTTGGAAGAACGAGTTGGAGAGGAAAGTTATTCTCGATTCGTTCTTTTCAAAAAAAGTGTTTAGAAGAACGAGTTGAGGAAAGAAAGCTCTAGAAAAGCACAAGTCCAGAGTATAAGAAGGGCCAATGGACGGGGGTAATGGGCTTAGAGTTTGAAGCACATTGATCATATTGGTAAGGCCCAGCCTAAAACTTCTTTTCGTGGAATATCAGGTAGTTCAGTTACAATAAATAGGCCCACTAGTCGGTTAAAAGGGCTCAGAGTTTGGGTTGGGCAAATAGTCTTCATGTGTTTGGCTTAAGGGCTTATCTCGTAAATTAGGGACATAGATGGGCCTAATGAGTTATCATGTTCCAGGAGAAGGCAAAATCCCATTGGGATCCACCTGAGTCTTTGTAATAACAGTTAAGACATGTAGCTCTTGGGAAGGGGTACCACCTTCAGCAGGGGTTGCAGTAGATCGTGTGCATATTTTGTCACTAGTACAAAAAATGTATCAATGTTGTACTATATCCTTGAGGGGAGTGGGTGACTCAGTATCACACGTCGACGGGGGTTTTGGGGACTTGGTAGGTAAGCTTTGCTGGCGAAGAGAGGAAGACTCGCAACCAGAACTATTCGCCTCCTCTAGCCGATACTGCCTCACAGAGGGCGACCATAAGTTTCTACCAACTCATATTCTAAGCTTAGGCCTATAGCCAGACAATCGCCTCTACTCCTTGATAACAAATTTGTAGATCTTATTATCATGACCCAAATGTCCATAGTCGTAGCAATAGTTAGAAAGCTTCTTAATTCTAAAAGAGACCCAAATGTCATTTACCTACATGAGGGCTTTTGAGCTAGACTCCTCTTGGAAGAGAAGCTAGAGTATCCAACTCCACTCTAATCAAGGACCAATTAAGAAGGAGTCCTTCTTGGCGGGCTTCCATCTGAACCAACTTCCCAATACACCGAACAAAAATCTCACTAGTTTGCTTTGTCATGTTATGGAAGGGAAGACCATGCACTTGCACCCAGAAAGAGCACTATTGGAAATCCATTTCTTTAGCTGTTTGGCCTGGTAACAGTGATCAGAGAATAAGAGGGCCATCGCTACGGATACGATTATGGTCATCTTCATTTAAGAAGTGGAAAAGGAAGATGTTATCCATCCAAGGAGAGATGGTAAGAGACCCATGAACCTTCACAGCTCCAGTGATAATGGAGGAAACAACATTTTTGTTGAGAACCGTAGAAGCTAAGATTTTTTCGATTAAACAAATAGTAGAAATGTCATTTGTAGACACCCCATTTTTGACCGCCCTTACGACTTGGGCGCAACCGCTTACACACCTAATGATGAATTTATATATGCTTGTCAAGTGCTCGAAGTCCTCAACAGAATGCCACAGCTTTGAGCCTTCAAACCCTGCACACCTTTTTTGCCTTGTTTTGGACCAAAACCATAGTTTTTCAAGCCTGAAAAAAACTTGGGACCTACCAGCCACCACTGTGCGCTGCCGGCCATTGGTGTGGCCTGCTGACCACTTGTGTGTTTTTGCAGATATTTTGGTCAGCTATGCCAGCTGTTTCCACAGATGCACGCATTTCCCTGCACGTGTACGTATTGATATTTCTAAGGGATTTTCATGTTTTTCTATATATAGAAGACCTCCCCTTCCATTTTTGAGGGTTGAACATTTTGGAGCAAAATTATCTCTCTCTCTCTCTCTCTTGCAAATTCTTTAGCCTTTGCCTATACACTCTAAACCAAACCTTGTGGTATTTGAGCTAAGACACTTTTGAGCTTACTTTGAACTCTTGAGGGTGTGTAAGTGTTGGTTTAACACTTAGAAAAGGTTCTCCTCTTCAAGAGGTATAAGTCTTGGCGTATTTCTTTGCTTTATTTGCTATTTTGCCTACTGTTTTTAGATTGATTTTGGATTGTTTATACTCTGTATTTTTGGGCTGAAACTTGTGGTTTAAGGCCATTAGAGGTAGAGGGGTGGATCACCCTTCTTTGTACCTCATTTCTTAGGCCTTTGCCCTTGTGTTTCCCACCTCTTTGTCAACTTTTTTTGATCTTTTAAATACTGAATCTCAGAGCTTTTTTAGTAACTAAAATCATGTTTTGAAGTCCCAAAAATGGAGGAGGTAGCCTTCCCTCCTTGTGCTTGCTTACTAGCTTAACATGGCCCATGTTTTAGCTTATTGTTCTAGCTATTTTTGTCTTAATTCTTGCATATTTTAGGACTGTTTTAGAATTGTTTTAGGACTTTTTTTGGTTGTTCATTGCATTTGAGCTTTGTATAACATGCTTGTAGTGTAACTGTCCTCATAGGCTTGGTGGTTTAGGCCTTAGCCACCAACCTATTTGAGTTGATAGCATTTATTTAAGGCTTTCTATACTTGTTTTCACCTTTAATCACCTCTACAACCTCTCTCCTTTCTTGGCTTTTGCTTTGCTTTGAAAGTTATTTTAAGTTACTTGTTTGTTTAAGCTTGAGATTAAGGCCTTGTTCTTATTAGTTTAATCCCTTTGGGAGTTCATTACCAACAACATGACACTTCTGTCATGCCTGAAACAACTCTTGGTTTGATGCTCCTTTTCATTAGAGAACTTAAAGCTCACTTTTGGACTGAATTGAACTAAGGAATGGCTGGTAATTAAAATGAAATAATCAAATTGGGACTACAAATGGTGCAAGATAAAATCAACTTGGGTTCAATCGAACGTTAATTGAACCTATTGAGTCTTGAGTCGTTTCATACTCGTTAGTGATGTAAACGATTCAAGAGTCAAGGTCAACCACTTCCCTTGATCAATCCATGATAGGGAGGAGGTTTGAGAGTCTTTTATTGTGCATTTATTGAAATTGTACACCTTAGTTTATATGCCATCATGCAATGAAATTGCATCGATTGATGGCTTGTGGACTGAGCTTGCCACTCCTTTGAGCTATTTGATGATAAAGAGGGGTAAGATGTATAAGCATACCTTAAGAACACCCTATTTGGTGCTCCGTATGCTTTCTGTTGCAGCAGGAGGAACAAAGCTTCAATGGCCAGCAGGCTACTATTTTTAGACGGTAGGCTACCATTTGTGGCCGGCCGGCCACCACTTCACTTTTGTCAAATTAAGCAGCAACTTTTTGGAACAGAACAGAGCAGAGGCTGGGGTGAAAAGATGTTCTACTATGCAACAGAAGCATTTTGGCAGCAGAACAGTGGGCTTTTCAGGTGGAAATCCGTGCATGCATGAGCATTCCTCGCTTCCTGGGACTAATTAGTTAGCTTAGTTACTTCTTTTGGTTGTATTCATGTTGTAATAGTTAGTTAATTAGAATTTGTAATTAATTAATTAGCGTACTTACTTCGTTATTTCTAATTAGTGTACTAATTAGCTAGAGTAGTTCATTAATTATGATGTTGTAATAACTAGCTAGCGTAGTTAGTTTATTCGGTTTATAATAATTAGTTAATTCGTTTTGTAATAGCTAGTTAATTAACTTAGCTAGTTAGTTTATTCGGACCCTCCTACGCGATGGCACAGTTGTAATAATGTGTATGTCTTCCAACCCCACTTTTTTCTCCCTTTTATTTACTTGCTTATGATGGTTAGTTTAGGGCATCATGTTTTGTTTAGCATCTCTCATGCCTTGCATCCATTGTCTTGCATGCATTGGGCTCGACACATCATTTTAACTTGCATTGTTAGTTAACACTTCTTTGAATACGTGCTTAGACCGTATGCTATCAAATTGATCATATCCATATTAGTAGTCAAGCCTAGTAATTGCATATCACATGTGTTGCATTAGTCATAATTGCATAGTTAGGATCATGCAATATTCTAACTCTGTCATCTTTTTGGCTCGGAGGACTAGGTGAGTTTTTATTTGTTTTAGCATATCGCATGAGTGTGATTGTCACGATGTCAAAGCATGTTCACCATGAGGCTAAGTGCTTAAATGATAAACTATTTGAATGCCTGTGGATGAAGGTCAATTGCTTGAATTGGAATAATTTGAGTAATGTTCATATGCGATCACTTTTTCAAGTGGTACATATTCGAAACAATTTTCAAAACAAACACGAAATCAAATGTTCCAATTCTTGCAAATTAGTTTATACCTTGTGTGCGCATCACATAATAAAGTTAGCCTAATAATCAGAACAAGAGCATATTATGTAAATAAGATTCACATCATGATTAGTAGAGGCCAATCTTTGATCGGGCGAGCGGGGGTGCTTAATTCATGACCTTTCCCTCTCGTACCTAAGTTCCCGAGCTGAGACAATCTTGGTGATGACGGACACGTGGCCTTTGGCACGAGTTATGGGTTTCTTAAATTTTTCAAAAACATTTAGGTGGCGACTTTGTATCTAGCAAAGCAGTCTATTTTTGGCAATTTGATTCAAAATTGATTTTCCAAAAGATTTGCCAGAATTGGACTCTTTGGTGTTTATTTTTTCCACATTGCACTTGTGAGATCAAATTTAGAACCGCGGGAGTTCGACACTGTAGGGCTAGTCGTCTTCCGAAAGGAGCGCGAAGAGTTGAGTTACAGTTTCTGGTGACTCTGCTGGGGAAATTGGAGAATTTGACTCGAACTTCATGATGTGAAATTTTATCTACATTTATATGTTTTTTGTATTTGTATTTGCATTGGTGCGCTTACGTCACTATGTGACGGTTTGTTGGAGACTCGCCCAAAAAGCTTGCCAAAAGACTGACCGATCGTGGGCTCTGCCATGTTAGGAACACAACCCTCGGATCTGGACTACCATTGTACCGCTTGATCCTCCTTTCACTTCTCGGTGTTAGGTGTGAGAGGTATATTAGGTAGTCTTGCTGAGGTACTCCTTTGACCATTTGGCCTAGCTGCATATAGTAAAGTCATAGAGACTGTTCCAAACTAGGACATGATGCTCTTCTATATGCAGGATGATGTGATACCACTTGTTTGAATAGTAAAGCCGTAGATCACTCCAAAGCTAGGACAGGGAAACCCTAACCTCTCATAAAGGTGTTTTGAATGCTTTTGTGCAAAATGTGAAATCTTTGGAAATGCGTAATGTAATCCTGGGAGAGTCTTAATCTTGAGGCGATTCCTTTCAAAACTTGAGGGTCATATCAAAATCAGAATTTGGGTCGAAATCTAGGGGTTTGTGTTTGATATGGGTGAATTTTCAGCAAGACCAAAACCAGGACCAAAAAAAAATGTATCTTGTTTTGCTCTAACTAGTATATCTGGTATCCTGATCTGATGAGGAATTTGTTTTTAATTCCAGGCTTACCTGAGCCAGAGAAAGAGCAGTACCTACTCTAACCCATGACAATCCATCTAATCCCAGAAAAAACCTACTCAGCAAAGGTCCTGTCCATCTGACCCCCAAAAAAGCCAGCTCAGAAAATATCCAGCCAATGCCAAAAGACCCACTCTGAAAAAGTCCAATCAGTCAAACCCATATAGACTAATCCAGTTTAGATACATCAAGTATAACCGGGTCAAAATCAGTCAGCTCTCAGCTTACACCCATCCATTTCCCCAATTGCCAACTCAGCAAATGCATGATGGCTTAGAGTCTGAAAGACGTTGTGGCCATGATAGTGGTGTTAAACCAGGGAATCGCTATGCAGGATGAGACCAATGCTGAAATGTAATGCCCATCTGGGGCGTCTACTACACATCCAGTCCTAGGCCCCCAGCCGAACTTTGACCCATCTCCGCCAGCTGAAGATTTGCACGGCCCAGATCCTCAAGGAGGGTTGACTCAAGCTCGAGTTGTCAGACCCCTAGTGCAGCCTAATGAGGGGCTTTATCCCCTTTATATTAATAATCTTGACCCAACCTTTGTTAAAATATGCTAACCTTGAGAAGTAATTTAAAAAGGCACAGGGATTTAACTCTATTCCTGACATTAAGGATAGGTACATCGAGGCTGCTGTAAGGCTCCCAGATAGATTCAAAATGCCACACATTGACCGTTTTGACGGGTTTGGAGATCCTATGGTACATATCCGGCATTTCTTGGATGTCTTGAAACCAATGGGTTTGACTAAGCCTCAGAAACTCTCTCTGTATATAAGAACCCTGTCGGGTATAGCAGCCACTTGATACGCCAAGTTAGAGGATAAAGTGAAGCAAAACTGGAAAGAATTGGCTGAGGCGTTTGTCAATCAGTATTCTTATAATACCTAAATTAAAATGACCACCCAAGAGCTTGAAGCAACCCACAAGAATCCTGGAAAACCTTTTGTGAAATTTGTTACAAGGCGGAGAGCAAAGGCATCACAAATGACAGATTGACCTTCTGAGAGGGACCAAGTACGGATAGTGGTGCAGAACCTTGAGCATGATATGTTGCAAAAGTTAATAGTCGCTTTACTATTCACTTTCAAAAATTTGCATGAATTGGGGGTTTAGATTGAGAGTGCATTTAACAGAGGGATTATTCCCAGAACAAGCGAACCAATAAGGAGGGTGTTTTCCAGGAATACCAATGCTGGCAGTAGCACTATTCCCAAACCCATTGAACTCAATACCGTTGTCGCCACTTCCAAAACTGCCGACCCGTTTGCCAATACAAGCCCACAAATAGCCGGCCCAACTCGAGCGCAAGGCAGAACTTTCACCCCCCTCTATATGAGCTTAACTAGCGCACTAAAAGTCCTGATGGAAAAAGGATATCTCAAACCCCTTGATCCCCAACCTCTTCCTGACCCACTCCCTGCTAGACATAACCCCACAAAATACTGTGCGTACCATCAGTAGCGCAGTCATGGCACCGATCATTGCTACCGCCTTCGTCATGAGGTTCAGAATCTCATCGACAACCGAACGATAACTCCATATCAAGAACCCAATGTTACCACCAACCTACTTCCCATCCGTGACCAAGTATCTCCTGCCCACCTTAACCTCATCCATTCACTATTTCCTACCTTCAACCCTATCATATACATCACTTCGGCCTATTTACCAAAGCCTGAGGTGTTCATTCCAGAAAGTACTGATTTGTGCATGATGGATGCGCCCAATCCAGTTCGGGTACACTAAGAACGCCAAATGGTCAAACCCACTACTACTGAGATGTTGGGAATGATTGAAGACCTTCAAGGAACAATGGCGAATTTAACATTTGGGGTTTTGATCCCATCAAAAAGCTCCCCAATCTTGGGCGAACCGCAGTTGAAGAGGGCTAACCCGAATCTATCTCAAGTTTGGGTGATGACCGATCAACAACAAATGGGCTTCGTTTCGATATAGCCACCCAATCCCTTGGCCAAGCAGAATTAAGTTATAAGAACAAGACCGGGACAAGTATTGATCCCTATGCACAACTTTGGTGGGCTATTGAGACTTTGAAGATCAAAGGGTTGAACAAGCAACAAGTGCTTAAAGTTTTTGCAAAGACTGTGGATGACACTTTTGTCGCTCCAGATGAAAGCATTTTGAATTAAGGGGCAAACAATGAAAAGGGATGCTTTACCAGAAACACCCATCCTAATTTCAGTCCCAAGCCTATGAATACTCGGCCAACACCCGCCAACCCATTTGCCAATATTTCTAAACCTAATGCTCCTTGCTCCAAAAATCGAACTTTCACCCAACTCCATATGAGCCTAACTTGTGCATTGAAGGTATTGATGGAGAAAGGGTATCTCAAATCGCTCAATCCTTGACCTCTCCTAATCCTCTCCCACCTAAATATGACCCTACCCAATATTGCACACTTCATCAGTAGTACGGTCACGATACTGACCATTGCTTTCACCTTCGCCATGAAATTCAAGACCTGATTGATAATAAGGTCATCACCCCATTTGAAAATCCCAAAGCTATCAATAACCCTCTCCTTGACCACAATAGATTGCCACTCCATAACATAAAACCCACCCACAGCTTGCCAACAACCAACCATTACCCTAGCCAATATAGCATACCCGCTAATGAGCCCAAACCCATTGTGTTCATTCATGAATCTTCTGATTTCGATCTGAGCAAAAAGAACAATGTCTTTGAAGAGATGGAAAGTTTACATGATCTTGGTGAGTTCAAGCTTGATGAAGCAATGATGCCAGCACTGGTGGTTGGAATGATGAATCTTAGTCTCAGCTAGGGTAATTGTCAAAAGCATTTGGGAAGGACCTTCTGAACTAGAGGCATGGTGTGAAAAAATAATTGTTTTGGTCAAGAAGATGTGTGTGTGTAGGGACAACGTAATTATGGGATTCAATCTGTGAGACCCGATTTGAAAGTCAAAAATCAATCCTTCTAGGTGTGGATGTGTATTTTTGAATTGAAGGCAGGTCTGGACCTTCCCGTGGACTACTTGAAGTTGTTTTTGAAATTCTACAGATGGACTTGGAGAAGGAAACCCCCTTTTGTCTCAGAAATGCTTATTTTGTTTTGAGTTATGTCTTGTAAATAGTTGTGTTGTGAGTGTTATTTATTTATTTTTTTTATCTTTACTTGCATTGTTGTGTCAGTTGAGTCTTTTCCTTTGAGTCACTCTTGTGTACCCTCAGGTCTTCATCTTTATAAGAAAATGGTGAGTCAAGTTTCTAATCATTTATTGTGTCTATAGTGCTGCATGTGTGACCTTTTACAAATAGAAAAAGACTTTGAATTTGTTTTTGAATTTGTTTTTTGAATGAGATTATGTTAATAGGCTCGAGTGTTGAGAAGGATCCCCCAAATGGTTTGAGTCAATTCTGACTTATCAACGCAAAGTCATTCATGGTTTCAAAATTTTAAGCTGTTTCTTTTACAAAACTTGCGAAGATAGGTTCAGAATTGTTCGTGGTATTTTACATTGTCCTGGGGATTCTCTTCGCCGTTAGGCGATGATTTTGGCAAGCACAAGGCGGCTTTCAAACTTGCAAGTGCAAGGTGGATTTCAGACCTCACAAATCATAGAATTTCTTCCCTTGGTGTTTTCAGGAAATAGAAAGGAAAAAGAAAAAAGAAAAAAGAAAGAAAAGAAGAAAGAAAAGAAGAAAAGAAAAAAGAAGTCAATCATCAAGCCAGGGGCATCTATTGGAATGAAATCCAATCAACTGTGAGGAAGGGAGCTTCTGTCTAAATTCGGGGAAGCCAATGCAAGAAGGCACCACATTGCGAGAAGAACCAACTCTGAAAATGGAGTGAAAAGAGAGGAAGAAGGCATGCATAAACAAATGGAGAACCAAGCTCAAATCAAGGCAAAAGTTAGTTCTGGTGTTAGAGCAGGGATGGCTATTGATCAAATTCGCCACAAGTGTTGTAACACTATCCTTGAGAGGCTTGCTAAGCCAAAAACCTGAAAGGGTGACCTAGGCAAAAGTTAAAGAATGAAAATTAAGAAATCAAAAAATATATATAGCTCGCAAGGTTGAAAACCCCGAAGGGGCGACTTTGGCAAAAGTTAGAGTGCAAAAAGAGAGTGTTAACACTCGAGTGAACCTCAGCCATGAACTACGTTGACCTGATTCCCATTCTTGGGATATGTAGGCAACTTCATCCTGAAGTTCGGTCTCAACCATATCTATCTCATTTATCTCGATCCAATCATCTTGCCCAATTCACGTTGTCAACTTCGCGTTAATCCATGTACTACACCGACTATTGTGCATATCATATAATTGCGTTGGGTAAAAAGGAACTAGCTTCAATCAACAAGTGGAGCAATTTTCAATACTTGAACTTATCAGTAGAATCTCTAACTTGAGAAAAAAATGAGAATTGAAATTGAGTTTTAAAGGGAGTATAAGTAATACAAGGGGCACTATGAATGATTAGTTACCTTGAGTCTTTTTTCCTCTTTTGGGTCAGTTATGAGTTCTGTTGTGTTGTGCCTGGTGTTTGTCTCGGTCTGTGCTCTTCATCAAGTCACCATAACGTGTTTGTCGCTCAAAAGCTCTCTTCACCGAGTCACCACAACGTGTTTGTCACTCAAAAGCGCTCTTCATCGAGTCACCATAGCCTGTTTGTTGCTTAACTTCAATAGAGTGGCATGGTCAAAATTCCATACATGAATGTTTGCTCCAAATTTGAGAACAAGTCCATGTGTGGAATTCATAAACGAGCTGAGAGTGCCCATACAAGGGGCAACGCATTCATGATCAGTGTATGTGAGGAATCCGTCACTACTTCGAAGGGGACTAGAGTAAGTTCTGAATATGTCAAAAGAGAAGCATGAGTCTGATTGTTTGGCAGCTGTTCTAGGATCTGATGATCTCCATCGCATGTGCCTGTACAATGTTGAAAACGGTGGCCAGTAACTGGACACTAGGGGCAATTTTTAGTGCATTTGATCGGGCCATCCATCGAATAAGGGGCATGAACCCAACTGGTGGCCAATGACTAGACACTAGGGGTAATTTTCAGTACATTTGATCGGTTCATCAATTGAACAAGGGGCATGAACCCAACCTTCCCAACCTTTCCCTCAGTTTGCCAAAGCCATTTGTTGGGCACTTTCCCCTAGATTAGGGTAGTGTACCCCCATGTTGATTCTAATATGATTCAGTTTTCGAAAGTTGTCTTCGACCATTTCAAAACTCTCTCGGGATTGCCATCTTCCCTCTAATTAATGCATGTGCTTTGGATTATGCTTACATGCTTATACATTCTGGTTGAGTTGAACTGCATGATTGGTTGCTTTTGCTCTTGACTTTGTTCTGCACTTAACAGAGTTTCATTGAGTTGCCTTTCGCGATGTTTTTTAATTACATTTTAATGAGTTGTGGCAAGTTGCCCTGTACTCATTTCATAAGGTACATGATGCACTACTCTATGTACTGTTCATTTTCCTCTGCATACCATACGTCTGCACCTGTATCACACTGTTTTGTCCATTCTACCTTGCATCGCACTGTCTAATGCACCTGTATCACATTGTTTTGTGCATCTAACTTGCATCGCATTGTTCTGTGCACTCCTGCATTGCACTGTCTAGTGTATCTACATCTGCATCGCACTATCCTGTGCACCCCCGGTATCGCACTATTTTGTGCACCCTGTATCGCACTGTTTTGTGCACCTTGTATTGTACTATTTTGTGCACCTTTGCATCGCAATGTTTTGTGCACCTTACATCGCACTATTTGTGCACCTACATCGCACTATCTTATGCACCCTATATTGCACAGTCTTGTGCACTTGTATCGCACTGTCTTGTACAAACTTGCATCGCACTATTTTGTGCATTTAGCTTACATCACACCTTCCACAGCACTGTCTGTTGCATTCACTTGCATCGCACTGTCTTGTGCACTTGTATCGCACTATCTTGTGCACCCCGTATTGCACTATCTTGTGCATTCGTATCTATTTCGTGCATTTCACTCACATCGCACTGTCTTTTGCACCCCTACATCGCACTTTCTTGTGCACCCTCACTCACACTGTCTTGTGCACCTGCATTGCGCTATCTTATGCATTCACCCAGATCGCACTGTTTTGTGTATTCACTTTGTATCGCACTATTTTGTGCACCTTGCATCTCAATGTTTTGTGCATTCACCTTGTATCGTATTGTCTTGTGCACCCTCATTCGCACTGTCTTGTGCACTGACTGGGTCTAGGAGACCTTAAATCCTCTAAAGGTGTAATTCCTTTGGTGTTTGTCATGCCCAAACGACTTCTGGCGGTCTGGTATAGCCATTTGACTATGTTTGTAGTGAGTTCCTAGGAGATCAATTGAGATGGTGGAAACTAGAGTTCGAATGGCCGAGGCCTAGAATGCAAAGGTTTGGGATTTCCTAGACTAAAGTCTGGTTTAAATATCCAGGGGTGTATCCTCGGCTTGAAATCTGTATGGTAGCCCCGTACGTTGAGTTAGCTTGTATGCGCCTTAATTTTGAATACTGAACCAGCCTAGTCTGTCTCCCTGTTGGAGAATAGGGAAAGTTGCAAACATAGCTAGGGAGAAAAGTAGTACCCATAGTTGGGAAGCGCAAGAAAGTAGTCTTGAAACTAAGAAGAAGCGGAAAATCCTTAACAGCATGAGGTGAGTCATCGCAAATTGCCTCCGCTAGGTACTTTCTAAGGCACCACTTCCTAGCTGCTACATCATATCTATTATTATCTATTATCTCTGTCGCATTGCATATAGCATCTATAGCATGCATTTACCCCTTTGTCCATTATATCCATTACATCATACCATTTTATCACCTGCATCCTTTCCATGTTAAGCTTAGTTTTATATGTGCTCATATCTTTCCCTCGTTGAAACGTAGTTCTGTCATGTGTAAGTACCCATGCTGCATTGAGGCCAATATTGAGGGTGTCAACACCTTTTATGTATTAGATGTGGTTTGTTTTGTGTCCAGGCCTTTTCTAGGTAAGATGTGGTTCGACCTATGCCTTATTTACTGCATCCATTGTATCCATTGCATCGTACTTTGTCTTGTTTCATTCAGCATTTAGGATCATTATCTTTTCCCAGTAGATCATTCCTCACTTATAACATACCACCCAATTACTTGTACTCTTTCTCTTTCCACAAAAAACATAGTTTTGCATGTGCCCGCACCCCTTTCACGTTGAAACATGGTTTTGTTATGTGTAAGCATTCATGCTGCGCTGAGGCCAGTATTGAGGATATAGGCACTTAGCCTGTGTTAGGCGTTGTTTGGCTGTGCCCACTTCTTTTCTATATAAAACGTAGTTTGATTTTGTATCTCCATTTCTTTATGGTATTTGTGGTTTGATTATTTTGTTACATTGTGTGTCATTTGCATCCTGCCCCTGAACTACGCTAGTTTGATTCCTTGTAACGGGATACGTAGGCAACCCTCAGGTTCAACCAACTGCATCTACATTTTGTTTGTTTGTCCAAGTCTTACGGCCTTATCAAAATGGGTCGTCTTCAGGCTTTGACATTCACTCATGTCATGTCATGACTTCAAGCTCTGTCAAAGAAGGGCAATTGTAGACAACCCATTTTTGACCACCCTTACAACTTGGGCACCATCTCTTGCACACCCAATGATAAATTTATATATGCTTGTCAAGTGCTCGAAGTCCTCAGCAGAATGCCACAGCTTTGAGCCTTCAAACCCTGCACACCTTTTTTGTATTGTTTTGGACCAAAACCATAGTTTTTCAAGCCTGAAAAAAACATGGGACATGTCGGCTACCACTGTGGGCTGCCGGCCACCAATGTAGGCTGCCAGTCATTGGTGTGGCCTGCCAGCCAGCATTAGTGGCCTGCCGACCACTTGTGTGTTTTTGTAGATATTTTGGCCAGCTGTGCCAATTGTTTCCACAGATGCATGCACTTGCCTACATGTCTATGTATTGATACTTCTGAGGGAATTTCATGTTTTTCTATATATAAAAGACATTCCCTTCCATTTTTTAGGGTTAAACATTTTGGAGCAAAATTATCTCTCACTCTCTTGCAAATTCTTAAACCTTTGCCTATACACTCTAAACCAAACCTTGTGGTATTTGAGCTGAGGCACTTTTGGGCTTACTTTGAACTTTTGAGGGTGTGTAAGTGTTGGTTTAACACTTAGAAAAGGTTCTCCTCTTCAAAAAGTATAAGTCTTGGCTTATTTCTTTGCTTTATTTGCTATTTTGCGTACTATTTTTAGACTTTTTTGGGTTGTTTATACTCTGTATTTTTGGGCTGAAACTTGTGGTTTAAGGCTATTAGGGATAGAGGGGTGGATCACCTTTCTTTGTACCTCATTTCTTAGGCCTTTGCCCTTGTATTTCCCACCTCTTTGTCAACTTTATTTGAGCTTTTAACTACAGAATCTCAGAGCTTTTTCAGTGGCTAAAACCATGTTTTGAAGTCCCAAAAATAGAGAGGGTAGCCTCCTCTCCTTGTGCTTGCTTGCTAGCTTAACATGCTCCATGTTTTAGCTTATTGTTCTAACTATTTTTGTCTTAATTCCAGCATATTTTAGGACTGTTTTAGAATTATTTTAGGACTATTTTTGGTTGTTCATTGCATTTGAGCTTTGTATAGCATGCTTGTAGTGTAATGGTCCTCATAGGCTTGGTGGTTTAGTCCTTAGCCACCAACATATTTGAGTTGATAGCATTTGTTTATGGCTTTCCATACTTGTTTTCACCTTTAATCACCTCTGTAACCTCCCTCTTTTCTTGGCTTTTGCTTTACTTTGAAAATTTTTTCAAGCTACTTATTTGTTTAAGCTTGAGATTGAGGTCTTGTTCTTAATGGTTTAATCCCTTTGCGAGTTCATTACCAATGGCATGACATTTCTGTCATGCCTAAACAACTCTTGGTTTGATGCTCCTTTCCATTAGAGGACTTAAAGCCCACTTTTGGACTTAATTGAACTAAGGAATGGTTGGTAATTAAAATGAAGTAATCAAATTGGGACTAAAAATGGTGCAAGTTAAAATCAACTTGGGTTCAATCGGACGTTAATTGAACCCATTGAGTCTTGAGTCATTTCATACTTGTTAGTGATGTAAACGATTCAAAATTCAAGGTCAACCACTTCCCTTGATCAATCCATGATAGGGAGGAGGTTTGAGAGTCTTTTATTATGCATTTATTGAAATTGTACACCTTAGTTCATATGCCATCATGCAATGAAATTGCATCGATTGATGGCTTGTGGACTGAGTTTGCCACTCCTTTGAGCTGTTTGATGATAAGGAGGGGTAAGATGTATAAACATACCTTGAGAACACCCTATTTTGTGCTTCGTATACTTTCTGTTGTAGCAGGAGAAACAAAGCTTCAATGGCCGATAGGCCACTATTTTTGGATGGCAGGCTACTATTTGTGGCCGGTCGGCCACCACTTCTGGCCGGCCGACCACTTTTGTCAAATTAAGCAGCAACTTTTTGGAACAGAACATAACAGAGGCTGAGGTGAAAAGATGTTCTGCTGTACAACAGAAACATTCTGGCAGCAGAACAGTGGGCTTTTCAGGTGGAAATCCGTGCATGCATGAGCATTCCTCGCTTTCCGGGGCTAATTAGTTAGCTTAGTTACTTCTTTTGGTTGTATTCATGTTGTAATAGTTAGTTAATTAGAATTTGTAATTAATTAATTAGTGTACTTACTTCGTTAGTTCTAATTAGTGTACTAATTAGCTAGAGTAGTTCATTAATTGTGATATTGTAATAACTAGCTAGCGTAGTTAGTTTAGTTACAATAATGCATGATCCTAACTATGCAATTATGACTAATGCAACACATGCGATATGCAATTACTAGGCTTGGCTACTAATATGGCATATGATCAATTTGATAGCATACAATCTAAGCACGTATTCAAAGAAGTGTTAACTAACAATGCAAGTTAGAATGATGTGCCAAGCCCAATGGATGCAAGGCATGAGAGATGCTAAACAAAACATGATGACCTAAACTAACTATCATAAGCAAGTAAATAAAAAGGAGAAAAAAGTAGGGTTGGAAGACATACACATTATTACAACTGTACTATCGCGCAGGAGGGTCCAAATAAACTAACTAGCTAAGTTAATTAACTAGCTATTACAAAATGAATTAACTAATTATTATAAACTTTGGGCTTAAAATTCGTATTCAATGCGTTGTTCCAATTTAAGTAACTCAACCTTCACCCACAGGTATTCAGGCAGTTATAACACGTAAGCACATAGCTTCATGGTAAGCATGCTATCATGGCAACACTCACACTCATACAAGGATGTTAAAACAAAAATGCTTACCGAGTACTCCAAGCCAAAACAGAAACTAGTTAGTAATCATATGGATGATCCTAGTTCATGTTAAGATGGCTAATGCAACACATGCAAGATGCAGCTACAATAGGCTCGGCTAATCTATGGATGGCATATGATGATGCTACAACTAACACATATTCAACTTGGAATTGAAATACAATGCAGTTAGTATGATGTGCCGAGGCCGGTGCATGCGAAACGAATGAATGTATGCGAACATGCTATCCTGCTAATTGAAACATGCCTTAAACTAACCATCGAAAGCTAGTAAATAAAAGGGAAGAAAGACGTGGGGTTGGAAGACATACACACACTCACGCACACTTATTACACAATTGCCCTCGCTCGGAGGGTCCGAATAAATAATACAGTCCGAATAAATAATTAACTACTCTAGCTAATTAAATATTACAAAACCCCTAATTAATTAACAAATTAAATGTAGAAGGAAGGTGGCCGCAGCCCTGCCTCGAGATGCGTGAATGATGCATGCTCGACTCCTTTCGCCCTGAAACTCGCTGCCATAGCACTACTGCCTCTGTTTACAATGCCTTGCCCCTCTGAAAATTCTGAAAGTCTCCAGATCTGTTCTGAACTTCCTCCTGAGTGCTTCGGAATGCCACCGACCAGAAAAAGAGGTCACCGGCCATTGGAACAGGACTATCGGCCAAATGTTGGACCACCGGCTGGACATTGATGGTCGGTCGACACTGTATGTGGCCGGCCGACCATTGCTTCCTGTAGAAATCTGTTTTTGACAGCAGCAGAGGACAGACAGTGCATGGCATGGAATTTTCAAAGCAATGTGTGCATGGCCACTCTCCTAATCATGTAATGGACTCAAGGTAGTGTGGCCCTCGACCCTCGGGCCATCAATCACGCATTTCAATGCATGATGGCCCAAAAGCTAGGTGTGCAACTTCGATATCAAATGAAATGCAAGCACAAAACACATCAAAGGGCCCCAACCCCTATCATGATTGATCAAGAGGCAAGGGATGCATGCTCAATGAAATGCAACCTAGCCATGGAGGCTAAGTATACAACGTGAACATGCAAATGAGCAATGTATACTAGGCACGCAACCTAAACATGTAAGCAAACATGGCATGCAACAACATGCGATGATGGACTTAAACTAACATGGATAGCTCGCAAGCATGCCAAAATCAGTGGCCATGTGATGAAAATGAGGCAACCAAGATGCATGCAAACATGCACAATGCAATGGCCCCGAGTCTAAGGCACAAAGCACAACTCCGCAAAGGCATTGAAAGGATGAATTATGGCATACAATGGCATATGTTCCAACACTGAAATATGATGCTCAATGGTCCCGAAACATGCAAATATGCCACCCAATGCATGAAATAGCCCCCAAAATTCAAAACTAGGCACATGTATTGAACTATAACTATGCAAAGCAAGCATTATTTGACCATGAAGCACAAAGACAGAGCCAAGCAGTCCCAAAATATGCACAATACTAGTTTAAAGCATGGCCAAAAAGTGCCAACATGTAGGGCTAAAACAATATGCAAGATTGGCTAGTAAACATGGTTTACATGGCATGTATATGAAGCGTATGAGAACTCATCAAACCAGCCAAAAACAGTGAATAAAACATGTCAAAATATGCCCAAATAACCACTGAAATGCACCCAACATGTGCAAAAATGATGAGCTCCTTTAAAAGGGCATGCAAGGGGTTACTCAACACATATATGATGGACACTTAGCATAGCAAAACCAACTCTGGAAATCAAATATGACAGCCCTAAAACTCACCAAAAAGGGCCTAAAATTGATCAATAGAGCATACAATGAAAGGTCCTCTTGAAAGGCCTTGAGAAGGGTTGTTCCACACATGCATGAGGGACATAAAATATGGCCAAAAGGGCCTTGGACAGAGCTAAGGCAGACCTCAAAATCCTCAGAATGAGGCCTGAAACATGACTTCAAAGCATGCAAAAAGGGGGTCCCTTTCGAAGGCCAACAAGACCACCAAACAAGACAAGGAGAGAGGCGGTCACCCCCCTCTAATTGTGACTCTCAAAAATGCATCTAAGCCATTGAAAATTCACTGGATTTCAGTGGCTAAGAGGCCAAACCATGGCCAATGCAAGTGCTCTAATGCATAGCCCTAATCATGAAGAGATGAAGCATGCACAGGGGGAAGATAACCCCAAACAGAAAATAGACCTTAACCAAACTTGAAGAGGAGATTAAAACAAGATCTTTTTCAGTTTATGAGAAATCTCGAAAATGTTCACAAGTAAGGCTAAAATATGATGCAAAAATAGCCCTAAAAGAGAGATAGAGGGTAAGGGGAAGTAGATGACCTCAAACAGTAAAGTGCCCCTAAACAAAGTTGAAGAGGAGCTCAAAATAAGACACTTTACAGTTTAGGTCGAGGCCCAGAAATGCGTGCAAATAAGGTTAAAGAAGGAAGCAAGATAAGGCTACAAAGAGGGAAATAGTGACTTACCCTTGTAGCACAGCAATGCAGCAGCTTCTGGACCAAGATGGTGAGCTCTGAACCTCTGAAAATTAGCTTCAAGGTGCTGGAATGGGTGGTGGAGGTGATAGGCTATGAGGTGTAGTGCAATGGGACCAAGAACCTTACACTTTGAAGCTAAAATAGAGGAGATATAGAGAGACAAAGAGGGATATATGTGTATATGCCCTAACCAAGTTCTGAACCTGGTATATGGAGAGGGGAGCCTTCCTTTATAGAGCCAAGAGAATAAAGCTTCTCTTAGAAGCTTCAAGCCAAGAGCAAAGATCCTTCATACACGTGTATGGAGGATCCAGTCTGTGCCCTCCAACTGGCACAGCTGGCATCCATTCAATCTGTAGAATACACCGGAAGGTCGTCAGCTAGCACAATTGGTCGGCCGGCTACTTTAACTGGTCGGTCGGCCATCTGTTCTGGTCGGTCGGCCATCTTTTTGGTCGGTCGGCCATCTGTTCTGGTTGGTCGGCAGGAAAAATCTGCTCTGTAGGTCCAACTTCAAACGGGCATAACTCCTTCATGTGAACTCCTTTTCAGGTCATTCTTGTGTCCAAATTGAAGCCCCGGAAGTATGCTTTTCAATGGAATGAGCCTTGAATCAAAATTCCAACTGTGCAAAAAGTTATGCTTGTTTTGGTAAAGGTTTCTCAGCTTCGGTCCAACCGAGTTGATGCCCAACTTCAACCAATCATATCTCCCCCATCCGGACTCGGATTTAGGAGATTCTTGGGTGCAAAATGAAGCCCCAGAAGTCTTCTTTTCCGACGGTAGTGGCCTCGTAGCTTAACTCCAAGTGCATAGACAGATAAGCCTGATTTAGCGAGGACCACTCGACTCTCTCTTAACGATTCATACCCAACTTCTTCCCCAGCTAGGTTTCTTCTCTCTTCTCCTTTTTCCTTCAACTCTAAACCCCTAAACAAGGTGTTTTGAAAGTTTTTTCAAATATTTCATCTCTCTTTCATTCATTTCCACTTTGTCCTTGCTCGGTTTATCGAAAAGCGCATCATTTGACAAAATGTGAGCCTCGGAACATTGTAGAAACTTTATTTCAAAAATGTTTTGAAAGAGAGGGTTCTAAGGTCTAAAAACCATCCAAAATAACTTTGGTCCAAAATGGGGTGTGAAGTTGAGATTTGTCTCTCTCCTTGCCGAAGAAACTAAACCTTTGCCCTGCACACCTTTCTCCACCAAGTAAACCATCAGTAGTGCCCAAGTCTTAAGGGCGGTCAAAAATGGGGTGTCTACAGTTGCCCCTCTTTGACAGAACTCGAAAGTCAAGGAGTGACGGGAGTGAGTGTCAAAGCCCAGAGACGACCCATTTTTGACAAGGCCAAAGACTTGGAGAAACAAACAAAATATAGATAAATAAATGGTTGTTCCCGCAGGCTGCCTACGTATCCTTTTGCAAGGAATCAAACCAGTGTAGTTCAGGGGCAAGAAGCAAAATGTTATACAGGAAGATTTTTGATAATTGGACTTATACGCTGCGCGAAGCCGGTTTGAAATTTGGACTTATACGCTACGC
The DNA here is from genome assembly GCA_036172215.1 of Camellia granthamiana. Taxonomy (NCBI): domain Eukaryota; kingdom Viridiplantae; phylum Streptophyta; class Magnoliopsida; order Ericales; family Theaceae; genus Camellia; species Camellia granthamiana. Next base: position 135,700,432 of record CM069910.1, read on the forward strand.
GAAGCCGATTTGCAAATTCATGATTTATGCAAAAAAGGAATCACACCTTTAGAGGATTTAAAGTCTCCTAGACCCGAGACTGCACAACACAGTGCGAGTGAATGCATAAAACAATGCTAAGAAGATGCACAAAACAGTGCGATACAGGTTGGAATGCACAAGACAGTGCTAACATGATGTACAAAACAGTGCAATGTAAGAGTGGATGCACAAAACAGTGCTATACAGGTGCACAAGAGAGTGCTATACAGGTGCACAAGACAGTCGATGTGGCTTAAATGCACAAAACAGTGCGATGTAATGCACTCAACAAGTACAGGTAAAGTGCGCAAGGTAGCGCGATGCAATGCACAAACAAGTGCAAGAAAGGTGCGCAAGATAACACGAACAATGCAATGCACTAACAAGTGCAGATAAGGTGCGCAAGATAGCGCGAATGTAAACTGCACAAACAGTGCGATGCGCAAAATAGTGCGAGTGATAAAATGCACAAAACAGTGCAATGCGCAAGAAAGCGCGAGTGATTTGAAATGCTCAAGACAGTGCGACACGCTAAACAGCGTGAGTGATTTGAAATGCACTAAACAGTGCGATACGCTAAACAGCGCGAGTGATTTTGAAATGCACTAAACAGTGTGATACGCTAAACAGCGCGAGTGATTTGAAATGCACTAAACAGTACGATACGCTAAACAGCGCGATGATTTTGAAATGCACTAAACAGTGCGATACGCTAAACAGCGCGATTGATTAGAAATGCACTAAACAGCGCGATACGCTAAACAGCCCGAGTGATTTGAAATGCACTAAACAGTGCGATACACTAAACAGCGCGAGTGTACTGCAATGCACAAGATAGTGCGAGTGGAACACAACCAGAAGATGCACAAGACAGTGCAAGTGAGATACAAAGTGTAAGTGCACAAGATAGTGTAAGTGAGATAAAATGCACAGGAAAGTGCGATAAAATGCATCTTCTATGCAAGTATGGGGGCATTTTCTATACAAAAGATACGAGCATTTTCTATGCAAGTATTGAAAGCAAGCATATTCTATGCATGAATCATAACGATACGCGGCACGCATGCAACAATAGTGTATATGAAAGTTCACATTCTATGCAATAGACGAGCATCAAATATGTACTCTGGTGCCTCTGATTTATCTCTTGGAGGGCTTGGCAATACGCTCAGCTCAAAAGGGGACACCCTATTTATATTGGCAAGAGATAACATCTGCTGCTGTGTCAATTGCCATTCTAACTTGAAGCAGGCTTAAGCTTGGAGTAGAGGCACACTCATTCTTCGGAGCACTGACAAGGCCTGAAGAGGTACATCCGGAGTACAATCACGGAATTTGCCGAAGTTGAAACACACTAAGATGCTCCAAATTTTTTTTTTTTTTCTTTTGCTTTGTAGTCTGGAACCCACATAGTTTCAGATAGATCCTCGTTTTACTGTTCACACTTATCGGGGGTGGGCCCTGCAGTTTATGAAAGAAACAATCCTGTTTTGCACAAATGTTGAGAATGGCACAGCACTCTGAGCATAAAATGATTCATTTTTTTGAATTTGAGAAATGAGAAAAAATTTTGACTGGGTATTGAGCCTACGACTGAACACAGCACACAACGACTCGACAAAGAAAAACAAAAGGTAAACAACCTAAACACATCGAGAAACACTTGAAACGACTCAAAACAATAATCGAGACAAAACAAAAGACACGACACTCAGACGTGCACAGGGAGCCTGTTTCTTCGGGTATTGTTTCCCATCTTTTCTCATTTGTGATTCTCACATCACTCGGTCCTCAGGCTTTGTTTTTCTGGAAAAAAGCCCTTTTCCTCACTTTTTCTCTCAGCGTACATCTCTCTATTCTTCAATCTCTCATTTTAAATCCCTCCCCTGGGTGGTTGATGGATAAATAGAAAGTTATGGGCTCTTGCCCCTAGCATTCCGCTAGATTCTTCTTCTTGTTCACAACAGTGAGTTTCTTCCACAGAGGGGCTGCGCTACAATTGGGTGTGTAGCAAATCTGCAGCTGACATTGGTTGACGATGCTCTGCTGGGGAGTTTGGACGTGATCAGATCTGTCCAGATAAGGGAGTGGAATATCCTGATCCATTCCGATTCGTGCTTCGCACTTGGCTTGATACCTCGTTGCTCGGAGGATGAGAGAGCTTTTAGCCCTTTTTGTTAACTTCAGTTGTACCCTTCTTGGCAGGTAGAGTGCCCTTCTTCGCGAGTAGTTGACGACGGGGGAAAGACAGAACACCTGACTCAACTGTGCCCCTAGTTCATCATTTTGACCATTTTTTTTTGTTTTGGTTTTAAAACAATTTTGACCAACATAAAAGTTAGATTAACATGCTTGTTCAACTTTTGATTTAAAATCATGCAAGTTAGGTTATGAGCACTGAAAATTTTCCTTTTTTGGGTCTAAGAAATGGTCCAGTTTTGCAAAAGATGGAATAATGTTCGAGAGAATTAGTCAACCTCAGTAAAAATTCTCAAAAACTATTTTTGCAAATGGCCACTGCTCAACGAGCATGGAACTTACTCTCGAGATGCACAACCTCAGATCGGAGGCAATGGAAAATTGCCCCTTGACTGGATGGTACTGCACGGCAACAGAAAGTTGCCCCTGGTTTAAATGGCGACTCATGGCAACGGAAAGTTGCCCCTTGTTTGGATAGCGCCGCAGCACACTATAATCAGTCCTCCCAGTGATGATCGCAACCGAACTCTCGAATACAGAGAAGACAAAGATGGTCAGAACCATTACATGGACACAATCGATTTTTAAGTGTTTTACGGCTGGACTTCAGAATGAAGTTGCCTACGTATCCCAAAGATGGGAATCAAGCCTTACGTAGTTCGGGGTTAAGGTACACTCGAGTATTAACCTCTCCTTTTGCGCTCTAACTTTTGCCAAGGCTGCCCTTCCGGGTTTTCAACCTTGCGAGCTTTGTTCTTTTCTTTTTTTCGATTCTTTCCATTTCTTTTCTTTTCTTTTCATTTATTTTTTTATTTATTTTTTCATTCTTTTTCATTCTCTTCCCCCCTTTTTTTTTTGTTCTTTTCTTTTCTTCTTTTTTTTTTTTGCTTTTTTTTTCTTGCTCTAACTTTTGCCTCGGTCGCCCTTCCGAGTTTTCGGCCCAGCGAGCCTCTCAAGGGTAAAAGTGCAGCTTGGTCCATGTCAAATGGTTCTGAGATCTCGAATCCGTCTGAATCCAAGAGAGTGGCTGCTGTTCGCTGATGATGTAGGAGTCCATCCAACGGGGGCTGAATTTGCCCCTAGTGTTGTGGATAGGAACTCGGTTGTCCTTCAGCAATGTCTTTTTCTTTCCTTCCTTCTGGGGTTTGGCATTCTTGCCGATCTTCATTAGCTTGAGCAACATCCCAATTTTTGACTTTTCGAGCACATCTGACATTTTTGCCCCTAGTTCGAGGGGTGCTTTTTATCTGGCTTCGCAAGCTTCCTTTTGATGACGTCTGATCTCCTTTGATCTAACCTTTCTTGCCTCTTGTTCGAGGGCTGCTTCAAATTGGGCCACACAGACCTTACATCATGATTGACCTCTGAACATTCTGAATCTAAGTTCAAGGTTTGAAAATGAATGGGTTGAGTCTTGAGGCTGAGAGCGATCCTAAGCTGCGCAATCTCAAGAGCGATTCCACACAGGTCTTCACAGGACCGCGCAAAACATTTTTTGAAATCTTTTAAGAAAGTGACAAATCGCTTGTGTTGAAGACAGTGTGGAGCCAATCTGGATCAAGCCAGGATCCTTCTCAGTACTCACATTAACAAGCATGATCTCAATCATTAAGGGCTTAGCATGCCTCTCTTTCTCTCAATTGATCAAATTTTTGCAAAACCCGAGGAATTCTTTCCTCTTCGTTTTCACCACAGTTTTAGAAAAAGTTTTGAAAAACTTAGGTCAATACAATAATTTTAGAGCACAAAAGAGCAGGTGGAATGCACTGCCGTTTCATTCAAGCTTCTGGCACAACTGGCGCAAGGCGGAAGCAGACACAAGAGTGTGAAAACTACTGCTGTTTCATTCAGATATGTTGGCACAACTGGCTCCTCGGCAAAAATAGACTCAAAAGAAAGCAAAAAGACAAACACAAAACAAAAATAGTGACGCCTGAGGTAACACCCCCAGAATCACCTGACTCTAACAAAACAGGACTGACTCGATACAACAAGACAGACCCGAAACAAAAAGACTGACTCAAAACAAAGAGACAGACTCAAAACAACATAACAAAACTGACCTAAATACCCAAGTCAGAAACTAGCATTCGCAAATGCTCAAAACAGTGTGTGCCATACGCCACATCTGGAGTAAATCGAGCGCCATCCGCAGCTGGTTCATCCCCCGATCACATATTCACATTATCCCCCAAGTTCACTGACCCGGTGCCGATAGACTTTGCAGGACCCGGTGCGACGATGATTCCATTGTCAATCAGATCTTATATTTCATGGCGAAGACGATAACAACTGTCAGTATCATGGCCGACTTGTTGATGAAAGGCATAGTACTTGGCCGGGTTGTGAGAGGGGGGGAGTTTATCTGGCAGTGGCCGCGGCTCCAGGGGCTTCAGATGCCCCTTTTCGATCAGGACCCTCAGGGCCATTGACAGAGACATGTACAGTGGGGTGAACACCCTTTGGCCCCGAGGTGGGTATTTGGCAGGTTGTGAGCTGGTTGCGTTGGATGTATCGGCGAAAGAGTCAGCAGGTGCTGACTTTTGATGATCTCTTCTGAGTGTAGGATTGGAGTTGAAAGGGACATTCCTGGTGCAACAACCTTTCTCCCGACTTGCCCCTTGATTTGAACTACTCTCATTCTGAGTGGCGAAAGTGTCATCCACAGTTTTTGCAACAACTGCAAGTACTTGCTATTTGTTCAGCCCTTCGGCTTTCAAAGCATCAACATCCCATTGAAGGTGTTCATAGGGACCAATGCCTGTCCCTACCTTGTTCTTACCACTTGCCTCCACTTTGCTAAGAGATTGGCCTTCTTCCAATGCAGCCCGTCCCAAGGTTAGGGAGCCCTTTGATATGAACTCCCCGGTATGTGATGCGGTTGACGACGGAGCCAAAACTCCAAAGGCCAAATCTGCCACAGTTCTCTGAAGATCTTCGATCATCCTCATCAGCTCAGAAGTAGTGGGTTCATGGGTTTGGGATAATTGGGATTCAGATGCACCCATCATGCATAAGTCCATGCTTTCCGGGATAAACACCTCAGGCTTGGGTAGATGGGCCAGGGTGATGTATACGCTGGGGTCGTAAGGGACGGCCAGTGTGTGGATTAGATTGAGATGTGGATGAGGTACTTGGTCATTGGGGTCTGAAGGTGGAGCTATCGTCCGGTTGTCAATGAGATTTTGGATCTCATGATGAAGGCGGTAGCAGCGGTCGGTGCCATGACCGCGCTGCTGATGGTACACACAGTACTTGGAGGGGTTATGTCTGGCTGGGAGTGGGTCAGGAAGAGGTTGAGAATCGAGGGGTTTTGTAGCGACCCTAATTTTCTTAAGTCATTATTTATTATTATTATGATTATTATTATCTTATTTTATTTTTGGCTTTATTAATTATGTGGATCTATAAGAATTTAATGTGTTGTTTAGTTAATTTAATGTGATATTTAATTAATTTAATGTGGTATTTAATTATATATAATTAATAAGAATATTTATATTTATATATTCATAAATACAAAAAAAAAAAAAAAGAGGGTGTTACATGTATTGTTTTTATAAAATATATTTATATATGTGGTAGTTATTTAATAACATAAAGTATATATATCATATTTATTTAGGTTGTATTTATATTGTATTTGTATTATATAATATAATAACTATTAGGATTTTTCACAAGTGTTTAGGTTATATAATAAATGTTTAGGTTATAAACTTAAGGAAAAAGAGAAGTAGAGGCAGCAGCTACGGGAGGGAGAGAGACAGAGAGAGAGATTAATCACAAAATAAAGATGCAGCCGAGATAGAGGGGACTGACGGGAAAGAGAGGAAGAAAAGTGTTAGGGTTTTGTTTTGGTGGCTCCATTAATCCTCTAAATATTTATTTAATTTCAAAATAATATTGTTAGTACAAAATCCACTTCCCTTGATTTGTATTTAATTTATTGTTTTTATTTATTTATTTTTATTTATTTGATGCTAGTTTGATTTTGTATTTACATAAAGATTGATTGATTGATTTTAATTATTTTGATTAGTGGTGTATGTAAAGTTTAGGATTTTTAGATAATTGATTGATTGATTTTAATTATTTTGATTAGTGGTGTATATAAAATTTAGAGTTTTCAGATGATTGATTGATTTTAATTATTTTAATTAGTTGTGTAGGTAAAGTTTAGGGTTTTTAGATGATTGATTGATTTAATTACTTTGATTAGTTGTATAGGTAAGGCTTAGGATTTTTAGATGATTGATTGATTTTAATTACTTTGATTAGTTGTATAGGTAAGACTTAGGGTTCTTAGATGATTGATTGATTTTAATTACTTTGATTAGTTGTATAGGTAAAGTTTAGGGTTTTTAGTTGATTGATTTATTTTAATTATTTTGATTAGTTGTGTATGTCAGATTTAGGGGTTTTATATGGATTTATTTTATGGTTGTAATCTCCCTCATAATTATTTGAAACTAAAATTAATATGGTTGTATGAAATTAAAATTAATTAAGAACCTATAGATAAATTCCTTATACTCCACCATGACTCCATGGATTGTTGTTTTATTTGAGTGATGGTGAGAAAGAGTGTATAAAAAAAAGTGAGGATTATGAGATTTATTTGAATGTCTTAGGCTCAGCATTGTTATGTTTATTCTCATGTGTGAGATGTTGTCTATATATATATTGTTGCCTCGTTCTCAAGAGTAGACGAGTGCTTTGATTTGCGCGCGTACGTATATGCTAATCATCCGGGGAGTGTGAGCCGAACTCGGGACGATATCCCCGTGCAAGTTTGGCTTCGGAGCGGTGTTAGGTATACGGGAGGCACATGGGATATATGTGTAGGCCGGAAGGGGAGGGCCGAAGTGGTGGAGTTAAGGTACAAAGAATTTAATTATGAATTTATTAGTATAGTGTGATTGGTACTGATATGTACATGATAAAAAAATAGTAAAACGAACTTGATAAATTATGAAATTTGAGCAGAGACATGTATACATAATTCTAGACAACTTTTGTGTTTTAGCTTTTTATAAAAAAGATCGATTAGAACTTATAATCGGATGATCTTGATTATTGTCAGTTTGATTCATTTTAGCAAGGCAGATTTTAGAGGCTGTTTTAACCCACGAAACGAGCTCATTTTTATTGGTTTCATGTAAACTGAAGTAAACATTATTCTGCACACTTTTCGTGTTTTGAAATTTTTCGAAAAAAATCATCTTAGGGCAGTTTTGGTTCGTTTTCAGCTTCATATTTTTCGATTGAATTCTGTCTAGATTTTTATATCAAGTTTTTCTCTTAACCTGTTCAGTTTCTGTTAAATTCGTTCGCGCAGTCTTATAGGAAATTTGATTCTGTACAATTTTTGTTCTTTGAGTTTTGATCAATTCGAATTATTTAAGTATGAAACGGTGTAATTTTATATTTTTTTTTCAACAAGTTACTTATGATTAAATTATACTAACTTTATTTGTTTTGCAGGATGGTGGGTCTTACTAACTTTTTATGCAGGGCTGACCCACCATATTTTGATTTCTATTTTGTCTATTTTATAATCAATTTATATTTCGTTGTGTACGGACAAGAAACTAAATGCCACCGTATCTCGGGAAACTACCCATTCGTCTCGGTGCGGTTGGAATTACTTGTCTTGTCCCGTGATAAGAATTAAATGTATTTTTATCTGTGTCTGGTGGACAAGTGGGTGTTAAATATTGTACTCATACCAGTATACTTGTATACTGACCCGTTTTGTCTTTTGGCAACTCGGGTGCGTTCTGTTTGAGCGCAGCTAAGTTTCCTTTGCAGGATTAGTTGAGGCTACGGTGGTGACGAGAAGTAACTATAATTTTTGGGCATATCTCTTGGATTTCTTTTGTTTTCTTGAGCTTAGGATTGTTAGTAGTTCATGTATTTATTATTATTTTTTTTAATGACTTTAGTATTGGAATAATTTGGCATGGTTTGTGACCGTACTTTATTTAAATTGTTTTGACTAGTTGTTGCTATTTTAATGTTGGAGGTATTTGATAGTTATAAAATTATGGTAGATGTTTTGGTTGGCGTTTAGTTTTTGTTTCACCCCTAAGATTTGGATGATGGAATATTATTGGGGTTTAGTCCGAATTTAATATTTAATTGTTCGAATTTTGGGGCGTGACAGGTTTGAGATGCCCTCTTTCCATCAAGACTTTTAGTGCGCTAGTCAGGCTCATATAGAGGGGGGTGAAAGTTCTTCCCTGAGCCCGTGCTGGGCCGGCTGTTTGTAGGCTTGGATTGGCAAAAGGGTCGGTTGTGGCGACTGTATTGATTTCGATGGGTTTGGGAATAGTGCTACTACCAACATTGGTGCTTCCTGCAATCGCCCTCCTTGTCGGTTCATTTGTTATGGGAATAATCCCGCTGTTGAATGCATTCTTGACCTGAACCCCCAATTCGTGCAAACTTTTGAAAGTGAATAGCGAAGCGACTATCAACTTTTGCAACATATCATGCTCGAGGTTTCGCACCATCATCTGTACTTGATCCCTCTCAGAAGGGCGACGATCTATTATCTGTGCTGTCTTTGCTCTCCACCTCGCAACAAATTCCACAAAAGGCTCTGTTGGATTCTGGCGGGTCACTTCAAGCTCTTGGATGGTCATTTCAACTTGGGTGTTGTACGAATACTGATCGACAAAGGCCTCAGCCAGTTCTTCCCAGTTTTGCTTCACTTTATCTCCCAACTTAGCGTACCAAGTGGCTGCTACACCCGACAGGGTTCTTCTATACAAAGAGAGTTTCTGTGGCTTAGTCAGACCCATCAGCTTCAGGACATCCAAGAAAAGTCGGATATGTACCATTGGATCTCCAGACCCGTCTGTCACGACCCAAACCCACCCCTATGGGTTTAGCACCGTAACCGGCCAGTAATCCGAGATTACCGAAGGCCTGCTTAACAGTAAGACAGTAAAACAGAGTACAGGGGCTGGCGGAAGCCAATACAGTAAATAAACGATGTCCAATGAGCTGTGACAATCTGTATGCAAAAAGACTTTTCATACATACATATGAACTCAGTACAGAACAGTATGCCCAATATATACAATCAGTCAGAATAGAACAGGGATCTAACCCCTATTAAACAGTACAGTGCAGTGCTATCAGTCTATACAGTAGACAAAACAGTTACAGAGACAGACGGAGGAATTTAAAACACCCCTAAGCCATAGCTTGGCAGGCTCGGAACCTCGCAGTGAGGCACAGTGGTTGGCTTGACAAAAAGGAAAGTCTACCCCACGCTCCTAGCTCCGGTCTGGTGACTGTACACCTACATATATATATGAGCAGTGAGCTAAAGCCCAGTGAATAACATAATGCGTAAAGGGGTTAAGAATGAATGTCCTTACAGTAATGAAAACAGTTCATTGATTCAGTGTATCAGTCATTCAATCATATGTGGTATATCCATTAGCATAGCAGTATAGTAAACAGTAGGTCTTAAAAGACCGGACAGTAAATGATGGCCATCAATCAGTAAACGGTAGTGGTTCCAACGAGGGAACCGACAGAGATCTCCATAATAGTAACAGTCAGTAACAGTAGTTGCTAAGGATGCCACAATACAGTTCAGAATATAGGACATGCATTCATTCAATTAACAGTTTCAGTTCAGAAAGCAGTTCAGTTAAACAGTCAAAAATATTCACAGTTGAACATATCTTTACACAATTGTTACTCACAGAGTTCTGGGCTACAATAGGCTAGAGCGTCTCCTCGAAATGCCAACCCTAAATAGTACAGAATGAACACACACTAAGCTACACAGTTAGGAAGGATAATAACTTAATCCCTAATTTGCCTCGGTGTGTTCTACATCTAAATCCTCATGAAAATGTCTTAAACTAGGCCTAAGAATGCCTAGAATGGGATGAGGATGCAAAGATGCAATCAGAAAACATTTTCAGAATTTTCAGTGAAACAGGGTCCCGCTCGAGCGTAGGTTACTCCGCTAGAGCGTTACAGGCAAACAAAGGTCCCCGCTTGAGTGTCAACTTCCCTGCTCGAGCGGACCAAAAAGTACTGGATAGGTGAAATTCACACTCGATGCCCGCTCGAGCGTGTCACCCAATCCTCCACTCGAGCGTACATTCTTTCGCTCGAGCGGACCGATGAACAGTGTAAAGTACTGGGAGCTCGAATTTCCCGCTCGAGCGCCGTTCTCCCCGCTCGAGCGGAAGACCAAAATCTGGAAAATCCATATTTGAGCTCCAAGTTCAAAATCAAGTTTAAATGCATAAATTTCGATCCTCTTGGGCCAATTTTCCAGAAAACACTGCAAAACTCATAATTTAACATGATTCCAAAGCTCAATTGTAAAATCAAAGCCCAAGGGTGTTTCAAACAACTCAATTTCAAACCAATTTTGATGAACATGATTCCAAATGAACATGCATGAACTCCAAACAATTTTCAAGCTTCAAAACATGCTCTAATGAGCTCATTAGTCTCAAAACAAGATGAAATCAAGGTCCATTGTAAAATTATGAACATGCATGTGAGGAATTTATCATGAATGGCAACATGCATGCAACAATTAAGCTTCATTTAAACATGCTAGAACTAATTCATGACTTAGCTCTTCAATTTGACATGAACCATGCAAGAATCAATTTAAAAACACAAGTTCAAGAAGGTGAGTTCTACCTTAAGTCTAGTAGTTCAAGAATGGAAGCACAATTTTGAGATCAACCTTCAATTTCTTCCAATTTCCAAGCAATTCAACAAGATGTAGCCAAATTCTCTCTTAATTCTCTCCCTCTCTCTCTACTTCGGCAATAACAAGAAAATGGCTGAGCAAAAGTGTGCCTAAGTGTATAATAAGGCTCAAATATAGTTCATATAGTGGGCCACTCAATGGCATTATGGTGAATAAGTTAAACTCTTGCCAATTAGCTTAATTTAAGTTAATTTAATCATACCTAATCAGTTTTTAGATAATTACATCATAAATTCACATAAATTATGATGGTCCTAAAACATCAATCAATTTTTGATTCGGCCGCCGATAAGGCCTTCAATTAACAGTTTAAACATGAAAACTGAACAGATAATTAAACAGTAAAACAAATAAAATGCAATTCAAACAGATACAGGCAATCAATTCAGTTTCAGATTTCAGTCAATTAGTTCAGTAATTCAGTCAGTTCAATTACTTTTCATATTCAGTCTCAGTTTAGCGGTAACTAGTAATTAATCGGTAAGCAGTAGTGAGGGTTGTTACACCGTCGAAATGGTCAATATATGGCATTTTGAATCTGTCTGGGAGCCGTACGGCAGCCTCGGTGTGCCCATCCTCAATGTCGGGAATGGAGTTAAGGCTTTGTGCCTTCTTGAATTGCTTCTCAAGGTTCACAATTTTCACCGCGGTCGGATCAAGCTCATTAACATCAAGGAAATAAAGCCTCTCATTAGGTTGCACCAGGGGTCTGAGCACCTGAGCTTGAGTCAACCTTTCTCGAGGATTCAGACACCGCAAATCTTCAACTGGCGGAAGCGAGTCAAAGTTCGGCTGGGGTTCCAAGGCTGGATGTGAGGCAGATGCCCCAAATGGGCGCTGTGTTTCAATACTGGTCTCAACCTGCATGGTAGTTCCCTGATTTAACGCTGCTATCACGGCCACAAATTCTTCCGAACTCTGTGCCATCACGGTCTGCTGAGTCCGAACAAAGGTGATGTGACTGGCGACTGACGGATCAGATGAACCGGTGAGCCCTGACTAGCCTTTCTTTGCCTTGCCTCACCGAAAGAACATTGGTTGCCCTTGAATTGAATTTCTGACCTAACAAAGTCTATCAGCACTAGTCCAATGTACCCGGGGGATATCGGAACCTTCTGAAGCTATAGTTCCAGGACTACCTAACAAAAGAGAAAACAGACAGCATCTCGGCTCAATTTCACTGGAACGGACATGAGCATAGTGGAACGACTGTACTCAATACTGATCACTGTTCTCCAAATATCTGTCCCAAAACTGATACCCTCGAGTAAAACTAATTCCCCTAATACTGATGCCCTCAGGCCTGATACCCAGACTTGCAAACTGATACATGCATTCCCTGTAGAGATACATTCTAAAAGCACATAGCATGTAAAAGAGAGCCAAAGCACCCCTATGTTGGGGTAGGGTTTCCCTGTCCTATTTTGTCAGGAGCTAGGGTTTCACTACGCACGCAACGGTCTCAAACAACCTATATCGGGTAAGCAACCTGTCCTAGCTTGGAATGGTCACTATGGATTCCGAATATGCACTAGGTCGAATGGTCAAAAAGGGTGCTCCGGTAAAAAATCGGGGTTTGTGTTCCCATCGTGGCAGAGCCCGTAACCGGTCAGCCTTATGGCACGCTTCTCAAAGCGAGCCTCCGGCAAACCGCTCAGGAATAGCAGATGGCCAACACGGTGTCCTAGGCGCACCAATGCACATGCAATGCAAAGAAACACATAAGTGTAGTCAAAACAAGATATCACGAGTTCGAGTCAAGTTCTCTAAGTCCCCAACAGAGTCGCCAGAAACTATAGACGTCCCCGAACGTCCCAGGAGGATGAATCTCGTTCTGTTCATTTGTGGGTCTACTACAGTTCGGACTCAAATTGTCACGGTTCTTAATCTGAACCAAAGAGCCCAAATCCGGCAAATCGTTTTGAGAAAAATAGATTTTTAGAAAAGAAGTGTCAAACATGGACTGCTTTGCCAGATACAGAGTCGCCACCTAAATATTTTTTATGGGGGAATTTAGGAAACCCTGACTCGTGCCTAAGGCCACGTGTCCGTCATCACCAAAGTTGCCTCGGCTCGGGAACTTGGGTACGATTGGGGAAGGTCAGCTAGGAGCACCCCCTCTCGCCCGATCAAAGATCGGCCTCTACTATCCACGATATCTAGTTTTGAAAACATTATGTGTTCTTATTCCGGTTATTAGCCTAGATTTACTACGTGATGCGCACAGCAAACAAGTATAGACTAAGTCGCCTAAATTGGAACGAAACATGTCATGTTTGTTTATTTGAAAATGGTTTGATGGTGCTACCCGCAAGTAGGCTAAGACATGAATTTTGCCACCCTCAAGTGGGCTTAGAAAATATAATTTTGCCACTCTCAAGTGGGCTTAAAACTCATATTCAATGCGTTGTTCCAATTTAAGTAACTCAACCTTCACCCACAGGTATTCAGGCAGTTATAACATGTAAGCACATAGCCTCATGGTAAGCATGCTATCATGGCAACACTCACACTCATGCAAGGATGCTAAAACATAAATGCTTACCGAGTACTCCAAGCCAAAACAGAAACTAGTTAGTAATCATACAGATGATCCTAGTTCATGTTAAGATGGCCAATGCAACACATGCAAGATGCAGCTACAATAGGCTCGGCTAATATATGGATGGCATATAATGATGCTACAACTAACACGTATTCAACTTGGAATTGAAATACAATGCAGTTAGTATGATGCGCCGAGGCTGGTGCATGCGAAACGAATGAATGTATGCAAACATGCTATCATGCTAATTGAAACATGCCCTAAACTAACCATCGAAAGCTAGTAAATAAAAGGGAAGAAAGACGTGGGGTTGGAAGACATACACACACTCACGCACACTTATTACACAATTGCCCTCGCTCGGAGGGTCCGAATAAATAATAAAGTCTGAATAAATAATTAACTACTCTAGCTAATTAAATATTACAAAACCCCTAATTAATAAACAAATTAAATGCAGAAGGAAGGTGGCCGCAGCCCCGCCTCGGGATGCGTGAATGATGTATGCTCGACTCGTCTCGCCCGGAAACTCATTTCCATAGCACTACTGCCTCTGTTTACAATGCTTTGCCCCTCTGAAAATTCTGAAAGTCTCCAGATCTGTTCTGAACTTCCTCCTGAGTGCTTCGGAATGCCACCGGCCAGAAAAGAGGTCATCGGCCGTTGGAACAGGACTATCGGCCAAATGTTGGACCACCGGCTGGACATTGATGGTCGGTCGGCACTGTATGTGGCCGGCCGGCCATTGCTTCCTGCAGAAATCTGTTTTTGACAGCAGCAGAGGACAGACAGTGCATGGCATGGAATTTTCAAAGCAATGTGTGCATGGCCACTCTCCCAATCATGTAATGGACTCAAGGGAGTGTGGCCCTCGACCCTCGGGCCATCAATCACGCATTTCAATGCATGATGGTCCAAAAGCCAGGTGTGCAACTTCGATATCAAATGAAATGCAAGCACAAAACATATCAAAAGGCCCCAACCCCTATCATGATTGATCAAGAGGCAAGGGATGCATGCTCAATGAAATGCAACCTAGGCATGGAGGCTAAGTATGCAACGTGAACATGCAAATGAGCAATGTATACTAGGCACACAACCTAAACATGTAAGCAAACATGGCATGCAACAACATGCGATGATGGACTTAAACTAACATGGATAGCTCGTAAGCATGCCAAAATCAGTGGCCATGTGATGAAAATGAGGCAACCAAGATGCATGCAAACATGCACAATGCAATGGCCCCGAGTCTAAGGCACAAAACACAACTCCGCAAAGGCATTGAAAGGATGAATTATGGCATACAATGGCATATGTTCCAGCACTGAAGTATGATGCTCAATGGTCCCGAAACATGCAAATATGCCACCCAATGCATGAAATAGCCCCCGAAACTTAAAACTAGGCACATGTATTGAACTATAATTATGCAAAGCAAGCATTATTTGACCATGAAGCACAAAGATAGAGCCAAGGTAGTCCCAAAATATGCACAATACTAGTTTAAAGCATGGCCAAAAAGTGCCAACATGTAGGGCTAAAGCAATATGCAAGATTGGCTAGTAAGCATGGTTTACATGGCATGTATATGAAGCGTATGAGAACTCATCAAACCAGCCAAAAATAGTGAATAAAACATGTCAAAATATGCCCAAATAACCACTGAAATGCACCCAACATGTGCAAAAATGATGAGCTCCTTTAAAAGGGCATGCAAGGGGTTACTCAACACATATATGATGGACACTTAGCATAGCAAAACCAACTCTGGAAATCAAATATGACAGCCCTAAACCTCACCAAAAAGGGCCTGAAATTGATCAATAAAGCATACAATGAAAGGTCCTCTTGAAAGGCCTTGAGGAGGGTTGTTCCACACATGCATGAGGGACATAAAATATGGCCAAAAGGGCCTTGGACAGAGCTAAGGCAGACCTCAAAATCCTCAGAATGAGGCCTGAAACATGACTTCAAAGCATGCAAAAAGGGGGTCCCTTTGGAAGGCCAACAAGACCACCAAACAAGACAAGGAAAGAGGGGGTCACCCCCCTCTAATTTTGGCTCTCAAAAATGCATCTAAGCCATTGAAAATCTACTAGATTTCAATGGCTAAGAGGCCAAACCATGGCCAATGCAAGTGCTCTAATGCATAGCCCTAATCATGAAGAGATGAAGCATGCACAGGGGGAAGATAACCCCAAAAAGAAAATAGACCTGAACCAAACTTGAAGAGGAGATTAAAACAAGATCTTTTTCAGTTTATGACAAATCTCGAAAATGTTCACAAGTAAGGCTAAAATATGATGCAAAAATAGCCCTAAAAGAGAGATAGAGGGTAAGGGGAAGTAGATGACCTCAAAAAGCAAAGTGCCCTCAAACAAAGTTGAAGAGGAGCTCAAAATAAGACACTTTACAGTTTAGGTCGAGGCCCAGAAATGCTTGCAAATAAGGATAAAGAATGAAGCAAGATAAGGCTACAAAGAGGGAGATAGTGACTTACCCTTGTAGCACAGCAATGCAGCAGCTTCTGGACCAAGATGGTGAGCTCTCAACCTCTGAAAATCAGCTTCAAGGTGCTGGAATGGGTGGTGGAGGTGATAGGCTATGAGGTGTAGTCCAATGGGTCCAAGAACCTTACACTTTGAAGCTAAAATGGAGGAGATATAGAGAGACAAAGAGGGATATATGTGTATATGCCCTAACCAAGTTCTGAACCTGGTATATGGATAGGGGAGCCTTCCTTTATAGAGCCAAGAGAATAAAGCTTCTCTTAGAAGCTTCAAACCAAGAGCAAAGATCCTCCATACACGTGTATGGAGGATCTAGTTTGTGCCCTCCAGCTGGCACAGCTGGCATCCATTCAATCTGTAGAATACGCCGGAAGGTCATCGGCTAGCAAAATTGGTCGGCCGGCTACTTTAACTGGTCGGTTGGCCATCTATTTGGTCGGTTGGCCATCTATTCTGGTCGGTCGGCAGGAAAAATCTGCTCTGCAGGTCCAATTTCAAACGGGCATAACTCCTTCATGTGAACTCCTTTTCAGGTAATTCTTGTGTCCAAATTGAAGCCCTGGAAGTAAGCTTTCCAATGGAACCAGCCTTGAATCAAAATTCCAACTGTGCAAAAAGTTATGCTTTTTTTGGTAAAGGTTGCTCAGCTTCGGTCCAACCGGGATGATGCCCAACTTCAACCAATCATATCTCCCCCATCCGGACTCGGCTTTAGGAGATTCTTGAGTGCAAAATGAAGCCCCAAAAGCCTTATTTCCGATGGTAGTGCCCTCGTAGCTTAACTCCAAGTGCATAGACAGATAAGCCTGATTTAGCGAGGACCACTCGACTCTCTCTTAGCGATTCATACCCAACTTCTTCCCCAGCTAGGTTTCTTCTCTCTTCTCCTCTTTCCTTCTACTCTAAACCCCTAAACAAGGTGTTTTGAAAGATTTTTCAAAGATTTCATCTCTCTTTCATTCATTTCCACTTTGTCCTTGCTCGGTTTATCAAAAAGCGCATCATTTGACAAAATGTGAGCCTCGGAACATTGTAAAAACTTTATTTCAAAAATGTTTTGAAAGAGAGGGTTCTAAGGTCTAAAAACCATCCAAAATAACTTTGGTCCAAAATGGGTTGTGAAGTTGAGATTTGTCTCTCTCCTTGCCGAAGAAACTGAACCTTTGCCCTGCACACCTTTCTCTACCAAGTAAACCATTAGTAGTGCCCAAGTCTTAAGGGCGGTCAAAAATGGGGTGTCTACATAGGGCTAGTCTTTTTCCGAAAGGAGCACAAAGAGTCGAGCTTGAGGAAAGAAACGCCTTCATGAAGGACAACCTCTCCTTAGCCTCGGTTGAGGAGCTTGACAAAGCCATTTAGGGCCAAGTGCTAAAGGGTAAAAAAGTGGCTGGGTGAGAAAGGTAAAACAGAGGTTGGAAAAAAGAGAAAGAGGAGAGATGTTGGAAAATTTTAGAAATGAATGAGAATTGACTACATTTGAATAAAATGATGCAATTCTTCATGGTGTTTATTCGTATGAAAGGGTGTGAACTCAAGAGACATGATCATTCTAAAGGTCACGAGTACTTCGATAAATGCCATTCCATCCCATGGCATTGATGCATAAGTTAAAGAAGTTTTAGGATTCATACATTATGTCCAAACAAGTATATAAGAGAGAGTGTATGGCACAAATTGGTTCGCTGTACAGACAAAAAGTTGTGCAATTTTTGTGTGTGGTGATCGTTGTATCTTGGAAGTAGGACGCCCATCAATAGTAAGCACCACAGGTGAAGGCGATTTTTTGCCTTAAAGACATAGTGTTCAAACACTAGATTCGATTACAATCTGTACTAAGTTTATGGAATTTCTATAAGAAATTTCTTATATTTTATTTTATTATTTATTTGTATTTTATTTAATTTTTTCAAAAATATTTTCTTACAGGAGAGACAGACGAAAAGGAGGGAGAGGTGAGAAGACAAGAGTCTAGTCCGAATCCTAGGAGAAAAGGTTAATGAGAGAGCGTAGGACGCCCATCAATAGTAAGCACCATGGGTGAAGGCGATTTTTTGTCTTAAAGACAGAGTGTTCAAACACTAGATTCTATTACAATCTGTACTAAGTTTATAGAATTTCTGTAAGAAATTTCTTATATTTTATTTTATTATTTATTTGTATTTTATTTAATTTTTTCAAAAGTATTTTCTTACAGGAGAGACAGACGAAAAAGAGGGAGAGGTGAGAAGACAAGTGTCTAGTCCGAATCCTAAGAGAAAAGGTTAATGAGAGAGCGAGAGCTTGCTTGCTCTCATTCTAGAGAGAGAAAAATCTAGAGTTGGTTGCTTCTTCTTCTTCTTCTTCTTCTTCTTCTTCTTCTTCTTCTTCTTTTTTGTTCTACATAGTATGAACTTAGTAAAATGCACTGAGTAAAAGTATCTTCAATGGTCATTGTCTTTTGGCTTCCTACAATGTAAAAAAAAAGTCATTTTTTTATTATACCACTCGAATCAGGTGGAGCTACATATTGATTAGTGGGTTCATTGAATCCACTCAACTTTGAATCTCATTTAGAATTATATTGTACTAGCATATTATCCATGCTATTTACGAAATAAAACAATATATTATTTATTAAAAATATGATAATTATATTTAATTTTTATATTTTGTCTCACGTAAATAAAATTTTATATATAAGTTTAAGGATTTTCTTTCAAATATTCATTTACTATAATATATAGTATAGATAGATTAAAGGCTTTTTTATTAATAAATCCAATTTAGAGATGTTCTATCCCAATAAGTCCACAAAGGAAAGTTATAACCTAGTTAGTCCTATGAGTTTATACTTTTATTCCATAAGGTTCTTTTTTCCTAATTTATATTTTTTGTTAGACTATTATACCCTTATATCTATTATTGATATCTATTATATACAAGAATGATATATATATTTCCCTTTGTTTTTGTTGTAGGGTTTCGTTCCTATATGAGAGAATGAATCGAAGGAACAAATGAGATGGCTTACAAACTTGTTCAGTCAATTGATTGAAACCCACATTCGACTGGATTGAATCAAAGGGAAAGAGGAGATAGAGGAGTTTGTGCTCTGTTTTTGATTTTTATGTCAATTAGTGTGAATGTTTACATTTCATATGGTTCTTCTTTCAGATGATGTTCTTCTTTTTCACAATTGTTAAAATTATCGCCCACCAAGTGTTTGATTATATGTTCAAATGAGAAATTCAACAGACAAAGTTGTTCCCCTTGGAAACAACATCTCCAATGATATTTGCTTGGGTTAGTGAACATGATTATGTTATTGTCATTGATTTTGATTTTTTGTTATTGAATTACAATGTAGCAATGATTTTTTGAGATTCATAATGTGTCTGATATAAAAATGATATGAATGTTCATATTATTAATCAGTGTTAATATTCACATTAATTTGAATTGAAAATTTGTCATGTGAATATTAGAAACATTTATGTGAATAGTCACTATGATAATATGGAATGATGATATTAAAGTTCACATCAAAATCGCATTGCCTACATATCACATTAAGCCAATGATTATGTGTACACAATTGTAAAGTAGCTGACAACAACGTGAAGTGAAGGTTCACATCAATTTTTTAATCTCTAAAAATATGACTACATTAGCATTGCATTAACCATAAACCATATTTCTGTATGTACACAAACATGAAGTGTACATTTATGCACAATTAGATTATTGATGTGAATGTTAATATCACGAATAAAGCATCAAATAAATTAATTTAGTTACATTAAGCCAATGGTTATGTGTACATAATTATAAGACAACATAAACCAATGTGAATATTAACATTGACTTTCTAGTAACAAATATTATGACAACATATCATTGTATCTTATTAAGCACAATCAAAATAACTAATTGTAGTTCTTTTGTCCAAGGTATTCTAATATTTACAAAATCGCAAATGATGTGAAATTCATATTCATATTTAGAACATTGTTTGGTCAACTGTCATTGTGTGTAGTCAATATTCTTTTTTGATATATCATTGTGTGTAGTCAATATTCTTTTTTGATATATTTGTGGATGAATCATATACCCTACATATGTAAAATGTGAATATTAACATTTGTAGTCGATCACAGTAAACATAAGACATATTTTAAACATTCACATTAATTGAAAATGGGCATTAACATAAATTATGATGTCATTCACACCAATTTCTGATATGTTTGTTTATGGGTCGTACACCTAATTAATTTATAATATGAATATTAACATATGTGGTCAACCACAGTATGATGTGAATATTCACAATGCAATAAAAATGTGAAAATTCGCATTAATTCTCATATATTTGTGCGTAGATCATACACCTAATTAATGTATAATGTGAATATTAACATCTTTTGTCAACCACAATAAACATAGGACATAATTTGAACATTCACATTTATTGAACATAAATTATGATACAAACTTCAATATAAGAAAACAGATGTGAATGTTCACAGTTTATATTATTTAGCACACGCAACACATCAACACCAAATATACCATCAAAATGCATAAGTCCGTGAGAAGTATATCATTGATTTATATATATGTTGTCAAGTGTTTTCAACTACAAGTTATCAAAATTACCCACACAAAAAAAAAAAAAAAAGGAAAAAAAACTAGCACTGTATTTTGGTATAGCTAGTGTATGGTGGACAACCCTAACTATCGAATAACAAAGTTTGCCTCAAATAGTCTAGCTGAGGATCCCAAAACTTGGTGCTTGTAATCAGTTTTACTAAGCCTATAATGTTTGATTGATAATTGACATGTCGCATGTCGATGTGGGTGTTGCTCTCTAAAGGCATGCTCTCTTCTTTGACATGATACTCCTCTCTCTTCCTCTTTGTGCAAAATTTAGATGCAACATCTGTTACATAGCCATGCACAAATAGTAAGTGTTTATATGAATATTAAATTTGATTTCAATAGAATTGGTAGGGTTGGCATGCACATTAACATCAACACATCATTAGTCAATGTGGATATTCACATTCAACGATATTCATATAAGCGAAAGCAACAAAGTACTATTTAGGTGACAAACATAATAATGTGAACATTCACATCATTAGAGATGTGAGATGTGAATGTTCACATTACTGCTAGGGTACAAATAGGAGTGGTCACACAAAATATTAATATTTACACATCCATATAATATTAGGTATGTCTATGTGTATAGAAGAGAATGTTAAAGTTCACATCAATATTTGGTTACAACAATTCACAGTAAGACAATGATTATATGTACACATTTATAAGCAAATAGCACTAATATGAATATTCATTGTGGCTATAAATAACCAAACAACATGACAACATCACCCATTCATTAACCACAAACCACATATTTTCAGTGTACACATGTGATGTGAATATTAAGTGGACAAATATAAACAATATTAGTGTTCACAATGTCAAGGTTCACATCAAAATTGAACTACAACTAGAAGAGACATTTTTATTTGGGGATTTGCTTGACACAATGTTCACAATCATATAACAAATTTATTCAGGACATGGTCCCCATTTGAATGTTGACATCATGTGAACAACAACAATATCCGAAACAACGGCAATTTTCTGTTTTCTAGGAGAAGCAACAAATTTGGGAGTTCATATCATTTCAACAATACCAACAACAGCAAGAAAATGGAAAATAACAGCAAGATTAACAACAAGGACCAAAAATAATAATGTCAACAGGTGAGAAAGTTTGTATTAGAACCAAAAAAAAAATGTAATTTGATTACACAAAAAAAGGGAGGGGAAAAAAAGGTCATCACATTTGGTCCCCATGTCAAGTTGATACATTTCGATAGATGCGAATGTTCACAAAGTGAAATACAGTTTCAAACATGGAATAACATAAGTGATAAACACAGTGATGAATGTTCACAAAGTGACTAATCAATTTACACATGTTATGAATGTTCACAACATAGTTATATATACCAACATCATCTAACACAAGCAAGTTGGACCATGATTCTTTGTTTTCATGTGAATATTCACTACTGTTAACAACAACAATATTATGGGCAAGAACAGTAATAGTATGAAATTACACACATTGTATGAACAGAAATAGGGGATATGTGTGGAAGTTCATATTGGTGCAATTTGAATAGGACATTCACATGATCAAACAATACAAACAAGAACATCTGTAATAATTGGCTTGGCCCAACATATTGACTTCCCTGTGCATGTCCAGTACTGTTAACAACAATAGTAGTAGGAGCAATAACAGTAATAATATGAAGTTCACACATTGAATGAATAAAAACAGGGGCTATTGTGGAAGTTCATATTGATGCAATTTCAATAGGACATTCACATGATTAAAACATATAACAACAACAACAACAACAATAACAACATCTGAAACAATTGGCTTGGCCCAACATATTGACTTGCCTGTGAATGTCCACTACTGTTAACAACAATAATAATAGGGGCAATAACAGTTATAATATGAAGTTCACACATTGAATGAATAAAACCATATACTATGAAGCTCACTACTGTGGAAGTTCATATTGATGAAATATGTATAGGAGATTCACATGATTAAAACAGACAACAACAGCAACATCTGAAACAATTGGCTTGCCCCAACATTTTTCATTCCCATGTGAATGCTCACAGCTTTTGACAACACAATGTAATTGCCACTGCATTATTTTTGGGTGAACAAAACAATATACTTTGGGATTGGGATTGAGGGGTTCACATTCACGATTAGGGCATAATATGAAGTTCCATACATTATATGAATAGAAATAAGGGATATTAGAAGTTCACAATGGTGTAATTTGAACAAGAGATTTAGGGTTTACATACAAAATTCGTGAGATTATTTACTCGTTTTTCCCAAATCGATGGTTGGGTTGTCACAAATGGTCGTCGATGGTAATCTTGACAAATATGGAACTTTAAGATGTTCACCAATGGTGATTTCCACGTTTCCGTAAACGGATGTCGGAGGTATGACGAAGCTAATGATGAGACGTTGCGATGATGGGACAGTGAGATACGTGTGGGTGTAAGACGATATGGAATACGATTTTGGGTTTTTGGAATAATGGAGATACTGTCATGACCCGAACCCCCCCTATGGATTAAGGTCATAATCGGCCAGTGATCAAAAGATTACCTACGGCCTCAAACCTGATTAAATATATTTCAACAGAGTTAAGAGGGCCAAAACGGAAGCAAAGTTTAAAAAAAAAATTGTCCATAGAGCTATGCTTACATGGCACGTCAAAACATTTCACATGTACTCATTAATAACTCACATCAAAAGGGAAATAACATAGAATTTTACACAAACAGAATCATTCAAGTCATAGTCAGCCAAACCAAAATCTTATGTTCATGGTGATCTAATATATTCACCAAGGTAACAAAAAGAAAGACAAAAGAAACAAAACAAGTCTCGTGCGTGAGACGTTTGGGCTGACTCCACAAAACTCTGACTTTTTCTCACATAACTTTACCGAGGCTGGGTTTGGACATCTCTTTGCTCACCTACATACACATGAATGAGAGTGAGCGAAAGCCTAGTGAATAATATCAAATAAAGAAAGTACGTGAACAAAATTCGAAACAGATATATCAAACGGCCTTAGGCCCATTCATGTTTCTATTTGGTACATTACACGGCTTCAAGCCCGAACATATCAAATGGCCTCTGGCCCACTTCGTCCTTAACAAATGGCCCTTGGCCCAATCATTCATGTTAGACAACCTTTGGCCTAATCATTCATGTCAAACGGCTTTTGGCCCAATCGTTCATGTCCAACGGCCTTTGGCCCAATCGTTCATGTCAAACAGCCTTTGGCCCAATCATTCATGTCAGACGTCCTTTGGCCCAATCTTTCATGTCAAACAGCCTTTGGCCCAATCGTTCATGTCAAACGGCCTTTGGCCCAATCGTTCATGTGGTGCACATTTCGTACTTAAGATCAAAATCACAATTATAATCCAACGGCTTTATTTAATCATATGACATAACGAATATTTGTCCACAATTCAAATTAACAAACTCATAAAACTCATAAAGAAGTAAGCATTTGGACAAGTAGCATACTTCAAAAGTATCTTTACTAAGATATTACTCACAGTGTTCTACTAGTGGATTCGCCCTTATGCTCGACCCTACACATTACATAACACATATTGGGTCACAAACGATTCAATCCGTTCTTAATTTATTTCTTTCTCTTAGGCCTCTTTCTTATCCTTTTAGGTCATATACAAAGCTCAATGCATGCCTAAGAGTACTTAGAAATGAAAGAGAATGGAAAACAAAACATAAGACGCCTTGTCAAAATTTCTGAAATTGGGCTCTCCGCTCGAGTGCAGCTTCGGCCGCTCGAGCATACCTCATTGGTCCGCAAAAGTACTGGTTGCCTCATTTTTGCGCTCGAGGGTGACTTTGGATGCTCGAGCTGAGAGTCAAAATATGTGGTTGGGCGCTCGAGTGTAATTCCCTACGCTCGAGCGGACACCAATGTCTTGATTTCTACGCTCGAGCTTCACTTTCTCTGCTCGAGCGGACAAGTTGAATTCTGGGTTTTCCAGAACTCTGTTTGAGTTTCAAATTTGGTTCCAATCAATGTCACTTATATTATAAAGGTCATATTTCTACCATATAACTTTTAACATGAATACAAAGGCCAATTTTACAAGATTTGAACCTCAAATTCACATAAATCCATCTCATAAACTCAAATCATATCAAACTCACTTCATAACTTCAAAGCTCATGTAAATTAATTCCGTATCATTTTGGATTATACATGCATGTGAAATATAGGCTTCATTTTCAACTTAAATAATACAATTGATGATCATCTTCATGAAATTCAACATTATCATGCTTGCGTGTGCCAAATGGCCTTCAATTCATCATAAAATGCATGCTTGTACTTAGTTATGCAAACTCATGACAATTCTTTACATGCATGTACATATCAACTTCAAATTTATCAAATTCACTCAATTCATGTTCTTAATTACAATTTATCTTTGAGTTCATATAATTATAGCTCGAATTCATAAATTCATGTCTAACTACTCACCTAGAGGCTCCAATTTTCCAATTTCTAGCTAGTTCTTGAGTTGATCTTCTCAATTTTCAAGCCTCTTGCTCAATTCTCCAATTACCTTCTCTCTCTCTCTCTCTCTCTAACCGACCCTCTCTTTCTCTCTCTAGAGTGTAGTCTCAGCCAAAGGAGAGAAATGAGCTCAAGAACAATGCTCATAAGTGTAAATATGCCATTATATACATTTGTCTAATCAATTTTGATTGAAGTTAATTAATTGAGCTTGGATTAATCAAATTAATCTAATTATTTTAATCCGAATCAATTTTTAATTAAACTCCACCATAGGCTCTAAAAATTATACCAATCATAATGGCGTAGTCAATTTCGGTTTCTACGACCGATAAGGCCTTCAATTTTCGGTTTATAACAGTAAGTTGAACAGATAAAAATACAAAAACACATATAATCATATAATTATCATTCAAAACCATATCAAACATGTAATCACAATCATAATTAAGATCAATTAGCATAACACGGGACAAGGTTATCACAGATATTGTGCATGATTTTTTGCAAAAAGAGAGGGGAAGAGGGATGATTATTTGATTCAAAAAAGAAAGAAAGAGGAGAAGGGTGTTTTGGTCTTCTAATATGAAATGGGACCTAATGGAAGAGTAGAAAACACTATGGGGTTTATGGAATAGGATTCTTAGAGAGTGGATTTACTAAAAAAGCTCCCTAGATTAAAATTATTTTATTGACAATTAATAATTAAAATTATGCTTTGTTATAATAAAAAAAAATGACATAATTCTAATACTTCACTATTTTAGAATAAAAATAGGGAACTTTTTCATAAATCCTTTTTCACTTACTTATGTTCTATTTAGTCCACATTATTTCTTATATTCTAATAAGTCCTATGGGTAAAAATACCCCTAATAATATTCACATTTACAATGCGAATGTTCCGTAATGTGAATGTTTACACTGTCAATGTGAATGTTTACACCATTAATGTGAACATTTACACGTCAATATGAATATTCATATTGTAAAATATGAATGTTCACATCACCAAATTGATTACTGTTCAAAAAATATTTGTAAGGTTAGAAATGTCCATAAAATACCTTAAATATGAGAATTAGGATTTGGTAGATAAAATGTTCAAATAATAGGATTTATTGGAATACAAGAACATCTCATGGACTAATTGGAAGACAAACACTTGAAAAATAATTTTCTAATAAATCTCTCAATAAAAATATATGAATTTTAAAAAATTATCATATTGATTTTTGAAAGGGAAATAATTAAAGAAATTTGAAAAACTTAATGAGTAAGAAAGAATCATCGTAACATGTAAAATCTCTAAAATCACAATTAAACCAACAAATCATTCAAACCAAAAATGGTTTAGCTTAATCAGTTAGGTCAAAAGACCATTCAGCTTGCACAAAAATTAATTAATTAAAACTTTTAAATTTTATTTTATTAAAATTTAAATAAATTTAAAATCGACATTATATAAATTTAAAATTATAATAATCTATTTCATAATTTATAAGTTTTAAAAACAAATTGAAAATTATCATAATTATCTCATAATTTTTGTATTAAGGAGCAGTAAGAGTGACATTGAGATTATCGATATATCGATATATCTATATATTTTATAAAAGAATACTTTTAAAGAAAGATATTATGATAGTTTCAAATCCCATACAAAAATTATTTTTATCAAAACCTCTATCATCGTGTCTTGTAGCGGGAATGGTGGCTACATGACGTTGTTCTGCATCATGAAATTGAAGACCGTTTGTAGGTCCGCCAATTTGTCTATCATTCCCTTCATCTCTTCGTCCCTCCGCAGGCATCTATCTTTCCATACCTAGAGGTCGTCCTCATTATAATACCCGCTTCGGTCTGTTTTCTTTGGTACTTCGCCTTCCTAGCCGACGTCTTTGTCTCTGTGATTCTTATCACGAGTTTCTTCGTTGCAGTTGTCTTCTTCGACATCAAGGTCAACATGTTTACCACTCCCAGTAGGGATATCGTCCCCAACCATTTCTTTCCGTCCGTCGTTGGCCATCTATTCTTCTTTCTTTCCCATAGACGGCGCCAAATTGTGTGTGTCAATTTCCGACCACACTGCCAAACAGGTACTCAGCTGGAGAACACCGGCAGAATGGATTAAGACTGAACAACCTGTCAACAGAAAGAGAAGATTCCGGCAGTGGTTTGTCCACCCAGGGGCACTCCAACGATCAAATCAGTAATCAATATCTCTCAGAGATAGCAAAAGTTCTTAACTCACTATTCAGAATATAATAAGCGTACCTTAGACCCATGAGGGTGCCTCTCTTTTATAGCCAACACTGACTTAATCCCAATAGAAGCCTAACTTCAATGGTCTTTGGATTACTGCTAATCTTGGACTCCCAATAGGATTGGGATAAACTCTCTAAGAGTCTTATCTTTATCCAAACTGAAGTCCTCGCATATTCTAGAACTCTTGTCCCTTATTTACTTATCTCGGATTCCGGTATCTTCACAGATAACCTCGGCCTATCCGAGATCATCTCGGCGTCATGACCAGGACACGTGGCACCTCAGCTGGCACTTCAGTGCCACCTCTGCCACGTGTTGTCACTCAAAAATTATGTCCCCACAACTGCCCCCTAGGTTCTATTACCTCGGCATCCTAAGGTGATGGAACCTATATCGTTTCTTTCATTTAGCACGTCAGCTAAGCTTGCCCTATCCTTCATTACCGAGGTCACCATTCATCGGCTAAATACAACCAAGGCTTGGTCTGTTTTCATCAATGCTTTAGAACCATTAACCAAGTTTGTTCAAGTTTCTCAGCCAAGATCATCCCTAAAGTCGAGGTATTTACTTCATTAAATCAAGAACTCCAAGAGTTTCTTCACGCGTATGAGCTGTCACACACAGTATTTCAACCGTTTCTGCCACGCGTCTTTCCCCACTGAGCCGTGCCTGACACGCGCCACCAAGTCGCATCGCACTTGCATGCACCGTCTGACAAGCACGTCGTCCTAGGCACTATAATTGCCAATTTGCCGCCATTCTGTGTGTTTGATCAACAAGTGTTTTTCTCTCTCTGTCTTGTCACTTTTGCATCTTCGTTCTCGTTCAAGTTTTCTTTCTCTACTCCCAAATCCTCCATTGCTACTTTTACGAAGCTTTCTGCAACCACTTTCACTCTCCTCCTCTGGCGAGGCTTCTGTTGTATTTCTTTGCTCACTGCCACCGTCTGACAACGGCGTATTTCACACCGGCCTTTTTCTTCCTGGTAAACCACTGTTCCTCTTATTTCAATTTTTTTTTTCTTTTACTCCAAAGAACTCCGCTGTTGTATTCGATGCCTTTGCGTACTTGCTCATTTCTTTGATCGTTAATTTGTATCTTGAATTCCACCCATGTATTGAGCATGTTTGTTTCATGATTCTATTTTTGCCCAACCCATTCTTGAGTATACACACATTGCTTACATATTTGTTGATTTTTGCTACTGCATTCTTGATAGTTCATCACCATTCTTGATTCTAAATCACTGTTCTTATTTTTGTTTTCTGTGTCTATTTCCAGATTCTTGCATTCAGTCCTTGTTTACATAGACTTAGGTTTGGGATTTGTTTGTAGAACCCACGAATTTTTAGGAAAAACTGAAACAAACTTCACTTAGATCCTCAAAATTTCTTGCCCCATCATTCTTCTAGGTTTCGCCGAGGTCCCTCCAACCTCTACAAAACACACCCTTCTGAAATCCAACACCTTCCCCCCAAGTCGACATCATGGATATGTGGAGGCATAGGGTAGACACCCCAACTAAGTTAGAATACTTTAGGCAGGAATTTTCCATCTCGGCCGACGTTCACCTTAGGTTTCCTGGGGAGGACGATTCCATCATGCCCATAGTTGGCTCCATGCCCTTCCTAATTGTAGCTTTCATAAAGTGTGGACTTAGGCTCCCTCTCGACATCCTTTTCTGTGAAGTCCTTCACTACTATAAACTCAACCCAATGCAATTAGCCATTAACTCCTACAGAGTCATCAATGGTATCATAGCCCTAGCTAGCCGAGAAAATGCTAGGGTAACTTTAGCCAACATACAATACTGTTACACCATGTGTGGCCTTAAGTTAGAAAAAGGCTACATTTACTACCTTAAGCCGAGGTCCACAGAATACAAACTCATTGCCGACCTCCCAGACTCCAACAAGGGAGCTGGGGATGATTACCCTATTGTCTCGGGCAACTGGGAGTTCGCTCCAAACGAGGACCTTCACCTCGACCCTCTTAGCCGTACATTATTCAAAGAGGGAGATAGTAAGAACCAAGTGTTACATTTACTTGCTTTCAAGTCTTTAATACTTTGCTCCTTCTATATGTTCTGACGTCTGTTTTTTTCTTGTAGTTTTTCCACAGCCACCCAAGGACTTTCGCAAGTCCTTCTTTCCCAGCAAGGACCTCAAAAAGCTGTTGGATCTGCTAGTTGAGCGGCGGAGAGCTCCTTTGCTGCTCAACTTCATCCTGACTTACAAGTCAGTGCTTCTCGACGTCCCGAAGAAGTCGAAAAACAAGTCTCCTTCTTCCGCCACAACTTTGCCAACAACTTCATCACCTCGGCCAGATCAAGGATCAACCTCTGATCTAGTAGAGCAACCGTCGACCTCAGCTCCATAACTGATCCCTCCATCCCAACGCAAACGCCGACGTCGAACTGTAATTGCCGCCAAGATGAGTCGTAAGAAAGCTGTTGCAGATGACCTCCTTGCCGACATCCCCAGCACAGTCACCACACAACTTCTCCATCCTAGTCTCAACCAAAACCCAAAAGACTGAAGAAGGCCCAACCTAAGGCAATGGTGACTCAGATTGACTCTAAGGATACCTTGCCGATCTCCAAAATTGCCAAGGCAAAAAAGATTGCCTCCGTAGCCGAAAAGAGGCCTGCTGAGGCCGCACCCTCTGAATCAGCCAGGTCAAAAAGACCGAGGTTTGGGTCGGCAACAACCTCGAGCTCTCTGAAGTCTGATGCCCCCTGGGATCCCCCAATTACAATTGAGGACAAGCCGGTCAGAGCTGGTGACAGCGCCGATGACGTCGAAGTCGGCGTTGCCCTCTCTACTGCCTTGCTCCTTCCCGAAGATCTCAATCGTAACGCTAGGATAAGCGAATACGAAAATTTTGCTTTGATGTTGCAGCTCTCCGTACAAGTAAGCCCCCATCACTTGGTACTCTCTATTTCTGTATTTTTATACTTAGAGAATTCTTACTAACATTTGTTCTTTCCTTTTCTTCTAGGCGATCCAGCATGGCCACTCTTTCACGATGCAAGCCTTCGCCATCAAGAAGGAGTTGGCCAACAAGACCAGGGAGGCTGCCAATTTGTCCAAGTCCCTTAGCAAGGCCGAGGGAAAAATGAAGGCCTTGGTAGATCGAGCTGAGGCAGCCAAGAAAGCCCAGGATGTGGCCGAGGAAAAGGCTGATGTTGCAGAGGCCATTGCCAAGGTCCTTGTGGTCGAAAAGAAAGAGGCCAAAACAAAGATGGTCAAAGCCCAAAAAGAGCTTCAAGATGCCCTGGCCACAAAAGAGGCCGAGATCAAGGCGGCAGATGAGAAAGCGTATGCCGAGGGGGCGGCCGACATCAGAGAAGATTACAAGAAACAAGTCAGACAGGCATACAACAAGGGCTATACCTTTGGTTGGATGGTTGCTTTGAAAAAGTTGGCCGTCCCCGAGGACTCGCCTCTCCGAGAAGATAGCCACATCATCTTGCCATTGCCTCCCACTCCAAACCAATCCAAGGTTGAGTCTGAGAAGGAAGCTAAGGCCGAGAAGACGGATGAAGCTGCTGGGGCCAAGTCCGCAACTCTGAATGAGCAAGTCTTGGACTTGACTAAGGATGAGGAAGCAGAAGTGTCCAAAGATGCCAGCCCTGAGAAGACAATATCTGACGCGCCTGTCGTCGAGAAGAGCATCGACCAGACTCTCCAAGAGATTGATGCCGAGCTCGTAGCTAAGAAGGCTGCTGAGAAGAGTTCTCAGATGTCTTCCGAGCCCCAAACCAATGCTGATGCCGAATAGTCTAGTCTTTGATATTTTCCCTCTATACTTAGTACTTTTTTCTTAATTTTTGAAACAATGTAAGCTTTAATTTGGCCGATGTGCCATTTCTATGATCTGAACAATTTTTCTTCAATGTCAGGCCGAAGTGCCTTCTTTCTTTATCTGAATGCACTTTTAGCTTTCTTCTTTCAACGTGATTGTATGTTTGTTTTCCTTTTATTGTCTTGTATGATTCTATACTTAGAATAATTTACATGTTTTCAACATACACCTTAACTATGTAATCTTCTCGGTGTGAAATACTTCGGTTATTCTCGCTAACAGTTTATTTCGGCAAGTACATAGGTATTTCTTCCAACACAATCTTGGCTTATCTTGTAAATTTTTTTTAAAAAATTTTAACAAGTGTTTAAACCAATCTTCCTTTAATATAACTTCAGATTCATTTCAACTTGTAAAATTTTCATAAATTTCCAACAAGTGTGAAACATGACATCGGTTTAACTTCAACTTGTAAATTTTTCATAAATTTCAACAAGTGTTAAACATGACCTCGGTTTAACTTCAATTTGTAAATTTTTCATAAATTTCAATAAGTGTTAAAACCAATTTTAGCTTGTAAATTCCACCTTCCAAGTACCTTTCTCCAACTCTTTGCCCCCTAATGTGAACTTAAGTTCCACTTGGATTCTCATTTAAGTATGTGGTATTGATCTTGTCGCCGAGATCAGATTCAAACAGAGGCTGGCCGAGGTCATTAACCTCGGTCTCCCTTCAACTCGTAAATTTTTTATAAATTTCAACAAGTGTTAAACATGACCTCGGTTTAACTTCAACTTGTAAATTTTTCATAAATTTCAACAAGTGTTAAAACCAATTTTAGCGTAAATTCCACCTTCCAAGTACCCTTCTCCAACTCTCTGCCCCCTAATGTGAACTTAAGTTCCACTTGGGTTCTAATTTAAGTATGTGGTATTGATCTTGTCGCCGAGATCAGATTCAAACAGAGGCTGGCAGAGGTCATCAAC
Source organism: Camellia granthamiana (assembly GCA_036172215.1). Taxonomy (NCBI): domain Eukaryota; kingdom Viridiplantae; phylum Streptophyta; class Magnoliopsida; order Ericales; family Theaceae; genus Camellia; species Camellia granthamiana. Next base: position 135,732,714 of record CM069910.1, read on the forward strand.
CTCGGTCTCCCTGTTACTCTGACTGATACATGTTAATTCAACTTAGTTCAACTCTATTATATGCAAGTAAAAACTCTGTCATATAATAAGTCTAAGTTATTCGTCATGTTTCAATCAGAAACATCGCCAACTTAGTTCAACTCTATTATATGCAAGTAAAAATTCTGCCATATAATAAGTCTAAGTTATTCGTCATGTTTCAATCAGAAACATCACCAAATGGCTGGTCAATCATACTACACAAGTTGAAAAAATCAAGTTAAGACTTTATTATTACTTCTGCAAATAACAAAAAACTTAAAAAACAAAAAAATCTAATGATAGAAAAACTTTAGATTGCAAGTATTCCAAGATCTTGGCAATTCTTTGCCTTCACTATCTGTAAGCCGATATGGACCATTGCCCAGGACCAAGATGATTCTATAAGGTCCCTCCCAGTTTGGCCCAAGCTTGCCCTCTCTGGGATCCTTCTTGTTGCCGACGACCTTTCTTAGGACGAGGTCCCCAACTTGGAACTCTCGTGGGTTAACCTTTCTGTTGTAAGCCTTGGCAAGCTGCTGCTAGTATGCCCCTAATTGAATTGCTCCTTTCTCTCTTCTTTCTTTTAGTAGGTCCAGATTTCGGGCTAAGAATGCATCATTAGTCCCATTCTCCACTCCCTGGGTTCTGATCCCCGGGATGCTGACCTCTAATGGGTTACTGCCTCTATGCCAAAAGCCATGGCAAATGGGGATTCCCCAGTTAATCTTCTCGGTGTCATCCGATATGCCTAGAATACACTGGACAACTCATCCACCCACTTTCCCTTAGCTGCTTCCAGCCTCTTCTTGATCCCATCCAAGATGACCTTATTGGATGCCTCTGCTTGACCATTGCTTTGAGGGAAGCTTGGAGTAGAGTAATAATTCTTGATCTTGTACTTTGCACAGAAGCTCTTAATTAGCTTACTGTCAAATTGTATACCATTGTCTGCAATTATTGCTCTTGGGATCCCAAATCTGGTGATGATGTTCATCCATATGAAGTTCTTGACATCAACGTCCCGAATCTTTGCAAGGGGTTCAATTTCAGCCCATTTGGTGAAGTAATCTGTTGTCACTAGCAAGTACTTCCTTTGTCCAGTTGCTTGAGGCAGTTGTCCAACAAGATCCATACCCCATTGGGCAAATGGCCAAGGGCTGGACACTGGGTTTAAGTCTGCTGCTGGTTGATATATCAAAGGTCCAAACCTTTGACACTTCTCACATTTTCTCACATAGGCTTCAGCATCTTTTTGCATATAGGGCCACCAGTACCCCTGAGTGATGGCTCTATGAGCAAGTGACCTACCCCTAGTGTGGCTTCCACATACTCCTTCATGTATCTCATACAAGAAATCTTCAACTTGTGAAGGATGCACACACCTCAAAAGGGGACTAGTAAAAGACCTTCTGTAGAAATGCTCCTCTGCTGTTAGACTGAATCTTGTTGACTTCAGTTTGATCTTGTGTGCTTCTTTATGATCATCTGGCAGTTTTCCCTCTTTAAGGAATGCTATTATTGCATCCATCTAGCTTGGTCACATCTCCACACACACATTGCTTCATGCTCTGTGTTCAGTGGTTCTATGCTTGGACCCAACAAGTAGTCCACCATTATCATCCTTGCCTCTCCAGGTTTCATTGCACTAGCCAGGTTAGCCAGAGCATCAGCATGGCTGTTGTCATCTCGGCTAACCTGCTGTAGTCGGCAATTCTAGAATAAGGCCACTAGTCTGCCCACCTCATTTACATAGGCCGACATCATTTCATCTCGGGCTGCGTATTTGCTTGTTGCTTGGTTGACGATAAGCTGGAAGTCACAGAAGACTATTACTTCGTCAGCTTCCATTGTTACTGCCAGCTCTAATCCTGCGATCAGTGCTTCATACTCTGCTTCATTGTTTGAGGCTCTAAACCCCAAACAAATGGATTGTTCCAGTACTTGCCCATCTGGCGATACTAGCACTACTCCTACCCCCGCTCCTTGTCGGTTTGAACTCCCATTATCAAATAGCCAGAAGGAGTCGCCGATGTAAATACTGCATAGCCTGAGTTTCTCTTCTTTCCTCTGTTTGGCTATCCCCAACTGGGTTTCTCCTTGTTCACCTCGGCTCAACGAAACCTGATGTATGATGGCACCTAGGGTGAACTCGGCCACGAAGTCGGCCAAAACTTGGCCTTTGATTGCTGTTCTGGGTCTAAATTCTAGGTCATATTGGCCCAACACCACTGCCCATCTAGCTATTCTTCCTGTCAGATCTCCCTGCTGCAACAGGGATTTCAAGAGATGCTCAGTTAACACCACAATTTTGTGGGCTTGAAAGTAATGATTCAGCTTCTTGGAAGCCATTACTAAAGCCAGTGTTAACTTCTCCAAGGGCAAATATCTAGTCTCTGCATCTGTTAGGGTCTTACTCATGTAGTAAACTGCCATTTGCTCTCCCTTTTCTTCTCGGATTACTACTGCACTTACTGCATGTTCTAAAACTGCTAAGTACAAGAACTACTCCTCTCCTAGTACTGGATTTGAGAGAACTGGAACTGTGGTCAAATGCTTCTTCAAGTCGTCCAAGGCGACTTCGCACTCTTCTGTCCATAAGAAGTTGGTGGCTTTTTTCACTAAACTGAAGAAAGGTTTACATTTGTCAGAACTTCTGTTGATGAATCTATTTAGGGTTGTAGCCCTTCCAGTCAACATATGCACTTGCTTTGCCGACGTTGAGCTCTTCAATTCTAAGATGGCCTTGATCTGATCCGGGCTAGCCTCCAGCACCCCAACCGCAGGTTGGTGGACCTCGACTGATCAATGTGATTCATTCGAAGGTCAATGAGAACGAAATACGTGGGGAGACTCAGAAGGTAACACTTGCAACATGTGTACCAGGTCAGGCAGAAAAGACCTAGGGTAGACGAGTGCTAGGGACTAGTGGTGTCCTTTACTAAAGATGACCTAGAGATGGTATAGCATCCACACAACGATGCCCTGGTAATATCCCTCCAGATTGGAGAATGCCAGGTAAAGCGAATTCTAATTGATCAGGGCAGCTCTTGTGACATCATGTATGTCAGATGTTACAAGGAGCTTGGCCTTCACCAAGATGATTTTTAACAATCCAATGGTCCAATGGTCGGGTTCAATGGAACGCCGACATGGCCCCTGGGAGCAATTAGTTTGGAGGTGCAAGCTGGCACCAAGAAGGTAAAAACTGAATTCACAGTAATTGACACTCCCTCCCCTTATAATGCTATCTTGGGAAGGCCATGGCTACATGCAATGGGAGCTGTTCCCTCAACACTGCACCAGTTGTTACGATTTCCAACAGAGCATGGAATTGAGGAGATTAGAGGAGATCAAGTACAGGCAAAGAATTGCTCCATGGCAACAATGAAATCCACCTGCAACATACGAAAAGCAGAACTAGCAGAGATTGAAGATGAGGATATGGAAGTCCTAGAGGACGTCGGCAAAGAACCAGCCGAGAAGAGTGAGGAAGCCCTAAAAAAAGTCTTTATCTAGTAAAGGGATGAAGAGCGCTACTTCCTTCTCGGCTCGAGCTTGGCCGAGGAAGAGGAAGAGGAGCTAGAGGCATTCTTGAGAGCAAACCTTGAGGTGTTTGCCTGGACGCCATACGAGATGCCTAGCATTGACCCCGAGGTCACTTGCTATAGACTGAATGTGAACAGGTCGGCTAAACCTGTCATCCAACGAGCAAGAAGGCCGACATTGATGCATGTTGAGGCAGTAGAAGAGGAAGTGGATAAACTTCTAGAGGCTAGGGCCATTCGAGAGGTAAACTACCCAACATGGCTATCAAACACGGTCGTTGTGAAGAAAAAGAATGGGAAGTAAAGGGTCTGTGTGAACTTCACCAGCCTGAACAAGGCTTGTCCCAAAGACAGTTTTCCACTACCCAAGATTAACCAATTGGTGGATGCCACTTCAGGGCATGGAAGGATGAGCTTCCTAGATGCATACAGGGGATACCATTAGATAGCTATGTACCCCCCGGATGAGGAAAAGACTGCATTTATCACCTCAAAAGGGCTGTATTGCTACAGAGCGATGCCTTTTGGGTTGAAAAATGCAGGAGCAACTTACCAGGGATTGGTGACCAAGATATTCAGGCATCTAATAGGCAGAACAGTGGAGGTATACATAGATGACATGGTCGTGAAGACCAAGGAACCTGAAGATCATTTGGCCGACCTAAAGGCAGTTTTTAACATCCTTAGAACATATCGGCTCCGACTCAACGCATCGAAGTGCGCGTTTAGAGTTGGGTCTGGTAAGGTCTTAGGATATTTGGTTACCAGAAGGGGCATTGAGGCTAGCCCGGATCAGATCAAGGCCATCTTAGAATTGAAGAGCCCAACATCGGCAAAGCAAGTGCAGATGTCGACTGAAAGGGTTGCAGCCCTAAATAGATTCATCAGCAGAAGTTTTGACAAATGTAAACCTTTCTTCAGTTTAGTAAAGAAAGCCACAGACTTTTTATAGACAGAATAGTGCGAAATCGCCTTGGACGACTTCAAGAAGTATTTGACCACAGCTCCAGTTCTCTCAAATCTAGTACCAGGAGAGGAGCTGTTCTTGTACTTGGCAGTTTCAGAACGTACAGTAAGTGCAGTAGTAATCTGAGAAGAAAATGCAGAGCAAAGGGCAGCTTACTACGTGAGTAAGACCTTAGCAGATGCAGAGACCAGATATCTGCCCTTGGAGAAGTTAACACTGGCTTTAGTAATGGCTTCCAAGAAGCTGAATCATTACTTTCAAGCCCACAAAATTGTGGTGTTAACTGAGCATCCCTTGAAATCCCTGTTCCAGCAGGGAGATCTGACAGGAAGAATAGCTAGATGGGCAGTGGTGTTGGGCCAATATGACCTAGAATTCAGACCCAAAACAGCAATCAAAGGCCAAGTTTTGGCCAACTTCGTGGTCGAATTCACCCCAGGCGCCATCACACATCGGGCTTCGTTGAGCCGAGGTGAACAAAGAGAAACCCAGTTGGGGATAGCCAAACAGAGGAAAGAAGAGAAACTCAGGCCATGCAGTATTTACATCGGCGACTCCTTCCGGCTATTTGTTGATGGGAGTTCAAATCGACAAGAAGCGGGGGTAGGAGTAGTGCTAGTATCGCCAGATGGGCAAGTACTGGAACAATCCATTTGTTTGGGGTTTAGAGCCTCAAACAATGAAGCAGAGTATGAAGCACTGATCGCAGGATTAGAGCTGGCAGTAACAATGGAAGCTGACGAAGTCATAGTCTTCTGTGACTTCCAGCTTATCGTCAACCAAGCAACAAGCAAATACGCAGCCCGAGATGAAATGATGTCGGCCTATGTAAATGAGGTGGGCAGACTAGTGGCCTTATTCCAGAATTGCCGACTACAGCAGGTTAGCCGAGATAACAACAGCCATGCTGATGCTCTGGCCAACCTGGCTAGTGCAATGAAACCTGGAGAGGCAAGGACGATAATGGTGGACTACTTGTCGGGTCCAAGCATAGAACCACTGAACATAGAGCATGAAGCAATGTGTGTGTGCAGATGGGACCAAGCTGGATGGATGCAACAATAGCATTCCTTAAAGAGGGAAAACTGCCAGATGATCATGAAGAAACACACAAGATTAGACTGAAGTCGGCAAAATTCAGTCTGACAGCAGAGGGGCATCTCTACAGAAGGTCTTTTACTGGTCCCCTTTTGAGTGTGTACATCCTTCACAAGTTGAAGACTTCTTGTATGAGATACATGAAGGAGTATGTGGAAGCCACACTAGGGCTAGGTCACTTGCTCATAGGGCCATTACTCAGGGGTACTGGTGGCCCTATATACAAAAAGATATTGAAGCCTATGTAAGAAAATGTGAGAAGTGTCAAAGGTTTGCATCTTTGATACATCAACCAACAGCAGACTTAAACCTAGTGTCCAGCCATTGGCCATTTGCCCAATGGGGCATGGATCTTGTTGGACAACTGCCTCAAGCAACTAGACAAAAGAAGTACTTGCTACTGACAACAGATTACTTCACTAAGTGGGTTGAAGTTGAACCCCTTGCAAAGATTTGGGACATTGATGTCAAGAACTTCATATGGAAGAACATCATCACCAGATTTGGGATCCCAAGAGCAATAATTGCAGACAATGGTACACAATTTGACAGTAAGCTAATCAAGAGCTTCTGTGCAAAGTACAAGATCAAGAATTATTACTCTACTCCAAGCTTCCCTCAAAGCAATGGTCAAGCAGAGGCATCCAATAAGGTCATCTTGGATAGGATTAAGAAGAGGTTGGAAGCAGCTAAGGAAAAGTGGGTGAATAAGTTGTCCAGTGTACTCTGGGCATATTGGACGATGCCGCGAAGATTAACTGGGGAATCCTCATTTGCCATGGCTTTTGGCACAGAGGCAGTAATCCCATTAGAGGTCGGCATCCCAGGAATCAGAACCCAGGGAGTGGAGAATGGGACTAATGATGTATTCTTAGCCCGAGATCTGGACCTACTAGAAGAAAGAAAGGAGAAAGCAGCAATTCAACTAGGGGCATACTAGCAGCAGCTTGCCAAGGCTTACAACAGAAAGGTTAACCCACGAGAGTTCCAAGTTGGGGACCTCATCCTAAGAAAGGTCATCAGCAACAAGAAGGAACCCAGAAAGGGCAAGCTTGGCCCAAACTAGAAGGGACCTTATAGAATCATCTCGGTCCTGGGCAATGGTGTATATCGGCTTGCAGACAGTGAAGGCAAAGAATTGCCAAGATCCTAGAATACTTGCAATCTGAAGTTTTTCTATCATTAGATTTTTTTTGTTTTTTAAGTTTCTTATTATTAGCCGAAGTAATAATAAAGTCTTAACTTGATTTTTTTAACTTGTGTAGTATGTTTAACCAGCCATTTGGCAATGTTTTTGATTGAAACATGATGAATAACTTAGGCTTATTATATGGCAGAGTTTCTACTTGCATATAATAGAGTTGAACTAAGTTGGCGATGTTTCTGATTGAAACATGACGAATAACTTAGACTTATTATATTGCAGAGTTTCTACTTGCATATAATAGAGTTGAACTAAGTTGGCGTTGTTTCTAATTGAAACATGACGAATAACTTAGACTTATTATATGACAGAGTTTTTACTTGCCTATAATAGAGTTGAACTAAGTTGAATTAACCTGTATCAGGCAGATCAACCAAGAGACCGAGGTTGATGACCTTGGCCAGCCTCTGTTTGAATCTGATCTCGGCAACAAAATCAATACCATATACTTAAATGAGAACCCAAGTGGAACTCAAGTTCACATTAGGGGGCAGAGAGTTGGAGAAGGGTACTTGGAAGGTGGAATTTACAAGCAAAAATTGGTTTTAACACTTGTTAAAATTTATGAAAAATTTACAAGTTGAAGTTAAACCGAGATTACGTTTCACACTTGTTGAAATTTTATGAAAAATTTACAAGTTAAAGTGAATCTGAAGTTATGTTAAAGGAAGATTGGTTTAAACACTTGTTGAAATTTTTAAGAAAAAATTTATAAGATAAGCCAAGGTTGTATTGGAAGAAGTACCTGTGTACTTGCCGAAATAAGCTGTTAGCGGGAATAACCGAAGTATTCCACACCGAGAAGATTACACAGTTAAGGTGTATGTTGAAAACATGTAAATTATTCTAAGTATAGAATCATACAAGACAGTAAAAGGAAGACAAACATACAATCACGTTGAAAGAAGAAAGCTAAAAGTGCATTCAGATAAGGAAAGAAGGCACTTCGGCCTGACATTGAAGAAAAATTGTTCAGATCATAGAAGTGGCACATCGGCCAAATTAAAGCTTACATTGTTTCCAAAAGTAAGAAAAAAGTACTAAGTACAGAGGGAAAATATCAAAGACTAGACTATTCAGCATCAGCATCAGCATCGGTTTGGGGCTCGGAAGACATCTGTGAACTCTTTTCGGCAGCCTTCTTAGCCGCGAGCTCGGCATCAATCTCTTGGAGGGTCTGGTCGATGCTCTTCTCGGTGACAGGCGCGTCAGATATTGTCTTCTTAGGGCTGGCATCTTTGGAGACTTCCGCCTCCTCATCCTGAGTCAAGTCCAAGACTTGCTCATTCAAAGTTGGGGACTTGGCCCTAGCAGCTTCATCCGTCTTCTCGACCTTAGCTTCCTCCTCAGACTCAGCCTCGGAATGGCTTGGAGTGGGAGGCAATGGCAAGATGATGTGGCTATCTTCTTGGAGAGGCGATTCTCGGGGACGGCCAACTTTTTCAGAGCAGCCATCCAACCAAGGGTATAGCCCTTGTTGCATGCCTGTCTGACTTGTTTCTTGTAATCTTCTCTGACGTCGGCTGCCCCCTCGGCATATACCTTCTCATCTGCCGCCTTGATCTCGGCCTCTTTTGTGGCCAGGGCATCTTGAAACTCTTTTTGGGCCTCGACCATCTTTGCTTCGGCCTTTTTCTTTTCGGCCGCAAGGACCTTGGCAATGGCCTCTACAACATCAGCCTTTTCCTCGGCCTCATCTTGGGCTTTCTTGGCTGCCTCAGCCCGATCTACCAAGGCCTTCATTTTTCCCTCAGCCTTGCTAAGGGACTTGGACAAATTGGCAGTCTCCCTGGTCTTGTTGGCCAACTCCTTCTTGATGGTGAAGGCTTGCATCGCGAAGGAGTGGCCATGCTGGATCGTCTAGAAGAAAAGGAAAGAACAAATGTTAGTAAGAATTCTCTAAGTATGAAAATACAAAAATAGAGAGTACCAAGTGATGGGGGCTTACTTGTACGAAGCACTGCAATATCAAAGCAAAATTTTCGTATTCGCTCATCCTGGCGTTACGATTGAGATCTTCGGGAAGGAGCAAGGCAGTAGAGAGGGCAACGCCGACTTCAATGTCATCGGCGCTATCACTAGCTCTGACCGGCTTGTCCTCAACTGTAATTGGGGGATCCCAAAGGGCATCAGACTTCAGAGAGCCCGAGATTGTTGCCGACCCGGACCTCGATCTCTTTGACCTGGTTGATTCAGAGGGTGTGGCCTTGGTAGGCCTCTTTTCGGCTGCGGAGGCACTCTTTTCTGCCTAGGCAATTTTGGAGATCGGCAAGGTATCCTCAGAGTCGATCTGAGTCATCGTTGCCTTAGATTGGGCCCTCTTCAGTCTTTTGGGTTTTGGTTGAGACTGGGATGGAGAAGGTTGTGTGGTGACTGTGTTGGGGATGTTGGCAAGGAGGTTGTCTGCAACAGCTTTCTTGCTACCCATCTCAGCGGCAATTGCAGTTCGACATCGGCGTTTGCATTGGGATGGAGGGATCAGTTGTGGAGCCGAGGTCGACAGTTGCTCTGCTAGATCAGAGGTTGATCCTTGATCTGGCCGAGGTGATGAAGCTGTTGGAGGAGTTGTGGCGGAAGGAGAAGACTTGTTTTTCGGCTTCTTCGGGACGTCGGGAAGCACCGACTTGTAAGTCGGGATGAAGTTGAGCAGCAAAGAATCTCTCCGCCGCTCAACTAGCAGATCCAACAGCTTTTTGAGGTCCTTGCTAGGAAAGAAGGACTTGCAAAAGTCCTTGGGTGGCTGTGGAAGAACAGCAAGGAAAAACAGACGTCAGAACATATAGAAGGAGCAAAGTATTAAAGATTTGAAAGCAAGTAAATGCAACACTTGGTTCTTACCATCTCCCTCTTTGAATAATGTATGGCTCAGAGGGTAGAGGTAAAGGTCCTCGTCTAGAGCGAACTCCCAGTTGCCCGAGACAATGAGGTAATCGTCCCCAGCTCCCTTGTTGGAGTCTGGGAGGTTGGCAACGAGTTTGTATTCTGTGGACCTCGGCTTCAGGTAGTAAATGTAGCCTTTTTCTAACTTAAGGCCACACATGGTGTAACAGTATTGTATGTCAGCTAAAGTTACCCTAGCATTTTCTCAGCTAGCTAGGGCTATGATACCATTGATGACTCTGTAGGAGTTAATGGCTAATTGCATTGGGTTGAGTTTATAGTAGTAAAGGACTTCACGCAAAAGGATGTCAAGAGGGAGCCTAAGTCTACACTCTATGAAAGCTACAATTGGGAAGGGCATGGAGCCAACTGTGGGCATGATGGAATCGTCCTCCCCAGCCAACCTAAGGTAAACGTCGGCCGGGATGGAAAATTCATGCCTAAAGTATTCTAACTTAGTCGGGGTGTCTCCCCTATGCCTCCACATATCCATGATGTTGGCTTGGGGGAAAGGTGTTGGATTTCAGAAGGGTGTGTTTTGTAGAGGTTGGAGGGACCTCAGCGAAACCTAGAAGAATGATGGGGCAAGAAATTTTGAGGATCTAAGTTAAGTTTGTTTTAGTTTTTCCTAAAAATTCGTGGGTTCTACAAACAAATCCCAAACCTAAGTCTATATAAACAAGGACTGAATGCAAGAATTTGGAAAAAGACACAGAAAATAAAAACAAGAACAGTGATTCAGAATCAAGAATGGTGATGAACTATCAAGAACACAGTGGCAAAAATCAACAAATATGTAAGCAATGTGTGTATACTCAAGAATGGGTTGGGCAAAAACGGAATCATGAAACAAACATGCTCAATACATGGGTGGAATTCAAGATACAAATTAACGATCAAAGACATGAGCAAGTACGCAAAGGCAGCGAATACAGCAGTGGAGTTCTTTGGAGTAAAACAAATAAAATTGAAATAAGAGGAACAGTGGTTTACCAGGAAGAAAAAAGCCGGTGTGAAATACGCCGATGTCAGACGGTGGCAGTGAGCAAAGAAATGCAGCAGAAGCTTCGCCAGAGGAGGAGAGTGAAAGTGGTTGCAGAAAGCTTCGTAAAAGCAGCAATGGAGGATTTGGGAGTAGAGAGAGAAAACTTGAACGAGAACGAATATGCAAAAGTGAAAAGATGGAGAGAGAGGAGCACTTGTTGATCAAACACACAGAATGGCAGCAAAATGGCAATTTTGGTGCCTAGGACGACGTGCTTGTCAGACGGCGCACGCGAGTGCGATGCGACTTGGTGGCGCGTGTCAGGCATGGCCCAGTGAGGGAAAGACGTGTGGCAGAAACGGTTGAAATACTGTGCGTGACAGCTCATACGCATGAAGAAACTCTTGGAGTTCTTGATTTAATGAAGCAAATACCTCGCCTTTAGGGATGATCTTGGCTAAGAAACTTGAACAAACTTGGTTAAGGGTTCTAAACCATTGATGAAAACAGACCAAGCCTTGGTCGTATTTAGTCAATGAATGGTGACCTCGGTAATGAAGGACAGGGCAAGCTTAGCCGACGTGCTAAATGGAAGAAACGATATAGGTTCCATCACCTCAGGATGCCGAGGTAATAGAACCTAGGGGGCAGTTGTGGGGACATAATTTTTGAGTGACAACACGTGGCCGATGTGGCACCGAAGTGCTAGCCAAGGTGCCACGTGTCCTGGTCATGACGCCGAGATGATCTCGGATAGGCCGAGATTATCTGCGAAGATATCGGAATCCGGGATAAGCGAATAAGGGACAAGAGTCCTAGAATAAGCGAAGACTTCAGTTTGGATATAGATAAGACTCTTAAATAGTTTATCTCAATCCTACTGGAAGTCCAAGATTAGCAGTACTCCATAGACCATTGAAATTAGGCTTCTATTGGGATTAAGTCAATGTTAGCTATAAAAGAGAGGCCCCCTTGTAGGTATAAGATACGCTTATTATATTCTGAATAGTGAGTTAAGCACTTTTGCTATCTCTGAGAGATATTGATTACTGACTTGATCGTTGAAGTGCCTCCGGGTGGACGAACCACTGCCGGAATCTTCTCTTTTTGTTGACAGGTCGTTCGGACTTAATCTATTCTGCTGGTGTTCTCCAGCTGAGTACCTATTTGCCAGTGTGGTCGGAAATTGACACACACAGTTATGTAGCACCACTTTATGATATGAGATGGTAGGTTTCAATTCTTATGGAGATTAGTTTAATATTGTTTGTAAGGATTATTTCTACTCTTAAGAGTTGTAAATAATTAATTACTTTTTTCTCAAATTTGGATTTGGTGCATTGTTGGACAGGTTATGTGATTATTGAGTTTGGTATAGTATTAGATTTTAATTATCTATTTTAATATAATACTTATTATATTTAGAATTAATCTTTTATCAATTAACAAAAAGAAAAAAGAAAAAAAAAGTTAAAAATTATTCTTTTTAGCATGAATTTTTAAATGTTTACAATTTTTTTTCTCCACAATAGCAGTCTTTGAATTGATATAAAATAATGGCAATGACACTACTAAAGTAACTTCCGATTACGCCACTGACTGCAATAATAGCTTGTCATTTTAGCATAATTAAAGCTTCTTTTGACAAACAGTTAAAAAAAATTTTGCAATAATTTGACTCACCGTTGATGGTGTGTTTTTATTTTATAAATATCCGTTTTTGACTACCGACTACCGACTACTGCAATAATAACTTGTCATTTTAGCATAATTAAAGCCTCTTTTGACAAACACTTAAAAAAAATTTGCAATAATTTGACTCACCGTTGATGGTGTGTTTTTATAAATATCCGTTTTTGACTTTAGCAAGATATTTAGCTCAATCATTGAAGATACCTTACCAAGTTAAGATTGAACAAATTAACACTCAATTTGGTAAATTTATTTATGAAATTAAGCTAATCAATTATAACTCATTATTGACTTAGCTAAAATTTATTTATGATGAACGATAAATAAAAACTCGTCATACTTTTCAGTTAAAAAAAAAAAAAAAAAACTCGCCGTCCTTTAGAATTTATTAAACTAAAGTCAAACGTCTTACTATTTTTCGTTGGTTGGATGTTCTCTCCCCCTCTCTCTCTCTCTCATTTCATTATTCTCTTCCTTCATGACTTATAATTTAGGGCTATTTTGAAGAGATCATTAAAAATAATCTTTCACTTTTTAATCTATTTTAAATCATATCATTTCTCACATTTTTTATACTTTTTTTTTTAATTATAACCCCAAAACACTCCTTAGTATATCAATCAAAAAATTATTAAACATACATTATAATAACTAATAACTAGCATATTACTTATACTATGCACGAAATAAAAATAAAAAATAAAAAATTATCAAATAAAATATCATCGGTGCAATAATTGAAATGTAAAGTAAAAAAAGAAACAAAATAAGTAATATAGAAGAAAAAAAAAATGACATTTACTTGCATGCTTTACTTTGTCATCAATCCAAACATGATATTTATAAAACATAATAATTTATTTTCATTAATTGTAAAATATTTATAATATTAAGAATGTCACTTAAAATACAAAAAGAAAAAAACAAAATCACATTCATATTTCTCACACATGATTTACTTTATCATTCATCCAAACATGATAGTTAAAAAATACAATAAGTTTTTTTTTTTTTTTTCTTTCAATTAAATGAGAAATTACAAATTTATTTTTTCTCACCGTCTGATCAAAACGAAGTATAAATCTTCAATACCCACAATAAGAGAATAGATGAAAACAAAAGCAATCAATATTGTAAAGTATTAAGAATGTCACTTAAAATACAAAAAGAAGAAAAAAATGTCTATCATATGTTTTACTTTGTCATCCATCTAAACATGATAGTTAAAAAATATAATCAGTTATTTTCTTTTTTCAAAAAACACAATCAGTTAAAAAACACAATCACATTTTAATATTTATAATATTAAGAATGTCACTTAAAATACAAAAAGGAAAAAAAATCACACTCATATCCGTCTCTCACATGTTTTACTTTTTCGTCTATCTAATATGATAGTTAAAAAATACAATCAGTTATTTTCTTTTTTCAAAAAACACAATCACAATGTTTTTTTTCTCATGGTCTGATCAAAACAGTGTGCAAAAAAACACAATTAGTTAAAAAATACAATCACAATTTTAATATTTATAATATTAAGAATGTCACTTAAAATACTGTAGGTAAAAATGTAGGCCCCGTTTGTTTTCAGAAGTAGGATGGAGGAGATTATTAGTGAGGGGATTACTAGTGAGAGGATTAAGAAAAATTGTGTTTGTTTGATAACAAATGGACTAGTAATAGTTCATGTTTGTTTTGAAAGATAGGGATGGAATTAACCATGTGAAATTCCACAAATACCCTTTGCATTATTATCAAATTTGGACTTATACGAACTAAAGAATAAATAAATTTTTACTCATCAATGTTATTCTTCTACCTTTTTTTTATTTTTTTTTAAATATTAGAGAATCTAACTATCAAAATTTTTTTTGTCAATGTTATTCTTTTTTTTTTTTTTTTAATATTATTGAATCCAACTACCAATAATTTTTTATTCAATGTTATTCATTCTTATTTTTTTTCTTTTTTTTGTAAATATTAAATAATCCAACTATCAATAAAATTTTACTCAATTATTTATGTTTAATATTACATGAGCCATATTATTCAATGTCACTGCTTGTGCAAAATGTATATCTTGCCAAATTTGTTTTTGCAAGTCCAATGCATCAAAACCAAAATAGTATTCATCTGATATCTTTAGACTAATTTTAAGATCTTGAATGTGATGACTTCGACATCATGAAATAAAAAAATCGATAAACTAACTATTACAATTAGAAATCATGTCACCAAACCAAAATATTGTCATTTTTTTAACTTGTTTGTTTTTCAAATTCTAATCCTAATCCTGTCATTTTTTTAACTTGTTTGTTTCTCAAATTCAATTCTCAAATCAGAAATCATGTCACCAAACCAAAATACCCAACTTGAAACTAAAAATCCCCAATCTAAGTATGAATCACAATTTCCTTTCATGCATCTAATTCATCAAAATCGAAACAACCTGAACACGGTACCAGCAAATGAATCCCAAAATGCCAAGGAAAATTGAAAGCAAAGGGACCCAAGTTCACATTTGTAGTCATCAAGTTAATTTGCATTTCATCAACAACAATTGAAAGTTCAAGCAAATAGAAGGGCATAAGAAACAGAACCCAACTAAAAGTCAAAATATTTATATATATATATATATCAAGCATCTATGCCACAATCACCATTTGTATTTATCTGCCTAGAGAGAGAGAGAGAGAACTGACCACCTACAAAGGCAAAGTCGGCAATCTGTTAGTGACAATGAGCCAAACAAGACTATACCCAACAAAATTCTGAACAACACCAATGGAAAAAACAGCTCAAATGGTTTAACCATATATTCATACATGAAAAAAAAGTTCAACCATGAAAACATACTATGGAAATCCACCATGAAAGGGCAAGTCTACATATCCATGATTTCCATGCAAAATTATGCACCATGTGTATCCACAATAATACCTAAGCTATAATATTTATATATCACATAATATATTACCGAAGTCATGTGGCAAACAAAAAGACCATCATAAAATAGATACCATATTCAAATATGACCTTCCAATAACAAAGAAACCCACTCCATCTTGTCATTCTCATCTAAACTGAAGAACAAGTCAACTTTGTCTTCATCTTTCACTATCATAGATGCTGCCATCAACCTTTGGGTAGTACTCATTGGCAACTTCAGAAGTTCTTCATTAACCAACCTCCTTTGTTGGGATAGGTCATGTGAATATCCTATCCTATGAGCAATCTCCACCATCGTAGTATTAGTATTCTCAATGAATGATCCAAGATTTTTTGCCATCTCAGATAGTTCAGTGGGAATCCCCTCAGTAGGTCAAGCCCCTTTTTTTTCCAGTTTTAGTAGAGTCAGCATGGTTGGAAATATTACCTGAAGTAGACATTGAGTAGTCCATATCACTCATGTTCATACTAAACTGTTCAACAGGAGACTGTTCTCCTTCTTCTGTAGTTGCATTCGCATCTTCCTTTTCCATGGCTGCAACTGCATCAGCAGGATCCTCAGCTAGTTCACCAGTCGCCCTATCCTTCCCAAATAGAATAAGCCAATCTTCATAGAACAGGAATGGCCTATTTCACATCCCTTTTGCATCTGGCACCCTCTACACAAGTGATTATCCAATTACTAAAAATAACAAATTGATTTATAAGTAAAGAATAATGCAAACAACAATAAATAAAATAAAATATACCCTGACATAGTTCAGCCATACGTCGTCACTATCAACTAGCACCATCTTCTGTTCATCGTCCCAACCAAAACCACTTATCTTTAACATATCTTGAAGAGTCTTATATTGTTTCCTCCATAACTTAATCTTTGAGTCGATGTGAGGAGTGGCTCGAAGATCAGTTCCAGGAAATGCACTTAAGATCTTCTTTTCACATTCATTGTAGAAGCCTGCCCTAAACTGATTATTATCAAGCTTCCACCTGGGATTACTTGCGGTTATATCCTTCATGGTTGTAATCAAGAAGACTTCCTTACGGTTATTCCAAAACCTTCGAGGTTTCCCCTTTTTACAAGAACTAGTGGTACCTATGTCATCCATACCTATATATATATATATGTATATCATGAGTTTAAATCAAAACACACATGTCAATCATAAATAACAAATCAACTTACACAATATTTTTTACAAATACCACACAAAAACTAAAAAAATATGGTTTGAATTGCATGTCATTATAAACTCTCACAATTAAATAAAAACCGTCATACAACACAAATTTATTGACCTCTACTTGCTTGCCATTCATTAAACATTTGGGTTGCCAAGGCTGTTCTCCATTCACTCCATTGATCAAATGCTTCAACAACGTCAATCATTTCATCTCCTAATTCAGTAACTGGAGGAGGAGGATTCATTTCCTCATTCTCATCATCAACGAGATCCATAGGCATTTCACGTTGTATGAGATTGTGGAGAAGGCAACATGCAGTGATAATACGAAATTGAGTCTTGATTGGAAAGTAAGAATAGGTCCTCAATATTGCCCATCTCATTTTAAGTAGGCCAAAACACCTCTCAATGACATTACGAGCAGAAGAGTGCCTCATGTTAAAAAACTTTTGTGGAGTTATTGGGGCACCCCCTTCTCTCCATGTCGAAAGATGGTAATGATGTCCTCTATACGGTGTAAGAAAACCCTCCCCATTTGTGTAACCCGCATCTACAAGATAGTAGTGGCCTATAATTATGTAAGATGGTTTCACTATGTATGTACAAAAATAATTGTTTAATATAGATATAGTGTACTTATATATATAACAACATATATAATTATCATACCAATAGGCACTTTCAACCCATTGGGTCTACTGACAGCATCTCTAAGTACCCTAGAGTCAGAAATAGATCCTTCCCATCCAGGTAAGACATATATGAATTGCATGTCTTGTGAGCACACCCAATACATTTGTGGCAATTTCTCCCTTTCTCGTTCTATACCTTGGTTTGTCTATTGCAGGGGCAAGAACCTTAACATAGGTTCCATCTAAAGCACCAAAACAATTCTAAAAATAAAACAATATTATAAAATTAATATAGGCAATACAAAAATATAATTCGCTAATTAAGCCAAGTTGTAAATATATTGTACCTAAAAACCATGACACCTATCATCTGTGCAATTAGCAATTATTGGTTTAGGCTTCTTAAGGAGGAGACCATAGAGGTGCAACACAGCCTTGAGAACATTATTGAAGTGCTTAGTAACTATTTGACCACTCCGCATGAAATTAAATTTAATTTTGCAGTTCTTAGTATGATATGCAAGCACATTCAAAAATATTGCTACTTGCTCCTTTAAGACAACATATTTTGAATCAAACAATCCAACACTTCACACCAACCCACATAAAAGCATGAAAGTACGCCTATTCATCCGAAGTTGGTCATGACAATTTATGTCACTATCGTTGACCAATCTATTCAAAGGGTCAATTTGTTTTCCATAGGGGTGAGGTGATCTAGGTAGTTGCAAGCTAATTTCTTTCTTCTTGAATACAGCATGTAAAATCACTATATACATAGCACATGCATAATTAATCGATGAAACAACATGTTGGAGGGCTACAAATTCCTCTATAAGGTCCTTTCTCCTTTTCTTAGTGGCATAATTATTATCCATCTACAAAAAATGAATAAACAATAAGCGGCTAAAGTTAGCACAAAAAGTAGAACAAATAATAGATAATAGAAAGTATTCAATATGATAAAACAGATTGTAACGGCCAAAAAACCATAGTAGAGTGATAAAACAGATTGTTTGGCGCACACGGGCTTCAGTTGTAATGATTTCATGGCCAATGAATAGGATTGCAAGTTAAGAAGCAACCACTATTAATCCCATTACTAACAACCAAAAAGATAGGATGCAAATCAGACCATTATTCTCCCATTAGCTATCCTATGACCTTTATGTGAACTCAAAGAGTTGGAGAATGAAAGACCCGAAGAAACCCATGAGAGTGGACAAAAAATGAACCGATGCAATGTTGTTTTTGTACCATTTTCTCTAACCACTGAAAGACGCTCCTTGATGATCCTGTTAAGAAAGCCATGCTGTCACTTCTACTTCTCTTATTGTTCCTCTCAGTCTATGATTTGATTCAATGGGTATGTATTTCCAAATGAGAAAAAGTGATAAAACTAATCTTTAATTAAAAAAATAAGTGACCTAGACAAAATTTGAAACAAATGATTTTTTCAAACACTTCTCAGTGATGATTTTAGATGAAAAATAAATAAATAAATAAAATATTTTATGAACCTTTACTGTTTATAATGTTTAAAAACAAAGAAATCCAGGAAAAATTTGATGAATTGATTTCCATTATAGCATCTAAACTTGTAGGAAACCCGAAACTTGGAAATGAGAAACACCAAAACCCAGATGGATTTTTAAAAGTAAAGCTTCAAATATGATCTGTAGTAAGACCATTTGCAAAAGTTTTGCAAGTAAAACGGAAGAATAACTTTGAACAAATGCGAAGCTCAAATGCTCGAACCAAACATCAAAATCCCACAAAAACCATGATTCAGTGGCTCATGAAGACTCAACACCCAAGAAGAACTTAGCCACCACAACCCAATAGTGCAATCAAACCACATTTAAGAAGAAATGAATGAGGAAGATCCCAATCATGAATGAATTTCTAATACATATCTATCAACAAACAGAACAAATGCATTTGATATTGACCAATGAAAGGGAGTCATTAATAACTAAAAACCCATAAAGAATTTGACCCAAATTAATGGGTGAACTAGAAGAGATTCCAAACTTTAAGTGGGTATTTTGCAGATAAAAAAGTTATATATACAGAGAATATATTAAATGAAACAGAAAGAATGAGGGCAAGTTCTTAATTACAAGGATTAAGAAGCAGCCACTATATTTCTACCGGAAACATACATCTTCAGAGAGGCCATAAACTATTACAAGGATTATTTTATCATATACATGAAAGACCCAAAGAAACCCAAGACATCATCCATTACTGGCATCTAAAAATTCTACATTTTGAACTTAAATAGAGTCTTGTTTCAACATAGGAAATAAACATTTAAAACTAAAGTTCCACATGGTTTCCAAAAAAAAAAAAAGAAGGGAATTTGGTGTTCCATACTCCCATTGACTTTGCTAGTAAAAACAGAACTTACAAACATCAAGTAGAATTAAGCACAATCAAATCAAGGTTGAAGTTTCTAAGTTCCAATTCATTGGTATTTTAATTCAAATATTAGTTTCTTTCCTTTTCTTGCAATTTTTTCAGCAAATTAGCTCACCAAAAATTTAAAGTAATCCCTTCAAACCCACGGCAAATGGCAGAATTCCTTACTAGGATGCTTTAATCAAATAATCTACATGGCAAGAATTGCTTGCAAGCAAAGATAATCAACAGAGAGAGATCCTTCCTCCAACAAAGAGAAAATCAAGTAACAAACACCTCACAAAGATTAGATTAATAAAACGAAGATTAAAAAGAAAAAGGAAAATCTTGAATTTTGGTGGGTGTCACGACCCAAACCCGCCCCTATGGGTTTAGCACCGTAGCCGACTAGTAATCCGTGATTACCGAAGGCCTGCTTAACAGTGATGACAGTAATACAGAGTACAAGGGCTGGCGGAAGCCAAAACAGTAATAAAGATGTCCAATGAGCTGTAACTGTCTGTATGCAAAAAGACTTTTCTGTAACATATTCACATTCATAAGAAAAACATATATACACCGTATTTACAACATTCAGGTTAGGGACCAAATCCCTAATTAACACAGTACAGTACAAGTCTAGACATTTATTACAGAACAGAGGCAAAAAGGGAAAATCTAAAACACCCCAAAACAGCCTTGACTTGGCAGCACTTGGAACCTCGAAGTGAGGCACAATGGTTGGCTTGACAAAAAGGGAGCTAATCCAACGCTCTTAACTCCGGTCCGGTGCCTGGACACCTACATATAAATATAAACAGTGAGCTAAAGCCCAGTGAATAACAGTTGTGTAAAGAGGTTAAGAATGAATGTTCTTTCAGTCATTAAACAGTCGTATCAGTCATTTAGAAACCATAGCAGTTATATGTGGTACATCCAATAGCAAAGCAGTACAGTAGGTCTTAACAGACCAAACAGTCAGTTGATGGCCATCATAACAGTAAACAGTAGTGGTTCATGGGAACCGACAGAGATCTCTGTAACATTAGCAGTAACAGTACAGTAACAGTAAATTGCTATGGACACCACAGATACAGTTTACAAATAGGACAAACATTCATTCAGTAAACCATAACGTTTCAGTAAACAGAACAGTTGATCTTTCAGAAAATATTCATAATTGAACATATCTTTACAACATTGTTACTCACAGAGTACTGGGCTATAAGCAGCTAATGAGTGTCCTCGGATGCCAACCCCACACAGTTACAGAATGAACACACACTAAGTTATATACTTGGGAATCAATGACTTAGTCCCTATCTTGACTCGGTGTGGTTCTACATCAATATCCTCATTAAGATGCCTTAAACATGGCCTATGCCTAGGATGGAAAGAGGATACAAAGATGCACTTTAAAACACTTTTCAAAATTTTTAGAAAACAGGGGTCTCGCTCGAGCGTGTCTTTCTACGCTCGAGCGGACATGCAGACAAAGGATCTCCGCTCGAGCATGACTTCATTCGCTCGAGCGGACTACAAACTCAAGTAAAAGTACTGGATGCATGCAATTCACGCTCGATGGGCGCTCGACCTCCGCTCAAGCGTGAGACACAAGTCCTCGCTCGAGCGTGCATTCCCTCGCTCGAGCAGACTGTAAACACATGAAAAGTACTGGATAGACGCATTTCACGCTCGAGCGTTACTTTCCCCGCTCGAGTGGGATGCATGTACTCAGAGTGTACGCTCGAGCGTGAAGTCTTACGCTCGAGCGTGGGTCCAAAATCTGGAATTTCCAGATTGAACCTCCAAGCTCAAATTCAACATTTAAAGCATCAAATTCGATTCTTTTGGGCCAATTTTCTGGAAAACACTTTAAAACTCATAATATGACATGTTTCAAAGATCAATTTGCAAAATCAAAGCCCAAAGGTAGTTCAATTAAACACAAATCCAAACAAAACTTCATGAACATAATGTATATGTAACATGCAAGTGTTCAATTGAAATCAAAGCTTCAAATACTTGATCAAATGAGTCAATTCACTCAAAAACATGATGAATTTATGGACCATAGCTAGAATATAGACATGCATGTGAGGATTTCCATGAAATCAACCTCAAAACTCAACAATGTGTACATGCATGTATGATTTAGCTACTCAAATCAACTCTATAAACCAATTCTTGACTTAGATCACTAATGACTCATGAACCATGCAAGAACCAACTTGAATTCATAACTAAAGGATAAATATCCTACCTTAGGTCCTCAATTTCAAGTCTTGAAGGTCAAATATGTAAATTTCCTTCAATTTCTTCTAGTTCCCCAAGCCAATTCTAGATGAAATCACTCTTTCTCCCAATTCTCTCTCTCAATCGGTTAGCTCTAGATGAAATGAATGAGATGGTGTAAAGCTAAGCTCCCAAACAAGATTGTAGAAGTGGCAAGTGGCCCACTAAATGGCAAGTTTGGTAATTAATCAAACTAAAGCAATTTAACATTATTTAATCCAATTTAATCGCTCTAAATCACATTTTAATTAAACATATCATAAAATCACATAAATTCCTATTAGCATAAAACACTAATCAGTTCCGGGTTCGGCCGCCGATAAGACCTTCAATTTGCAGTTCAAAACATAAAACATGAACAGATCAATTAACAGTCAAACAGATAGAAAATGCAATCAAGCAGCATATTCATGCGATCAGTTTAGGATTTCATCCTAATCAGTTACTTATCATGTTCAGTCGCAGTTTAGCAGTAATCGGAGGTGAGGGTTGTCACAGTCTTCCCCCCTTAAAAGAGTTTGGTCCCCAAACTCGAATTACCTTCATTTTGGTAGAATACTGTATTCAGGGGAAACAGTTCAGGATACCGTTTCATCATATCGTCTTCTCTTTCCCAAGTGGCATACACGCCACCATAGTTCTGCCAGTCCACTTTCATTAACGGAATTCTTTTATTCCTCAACTTCTTGATTCGTCGATTTACAACCTGAATAGGCCGTTCTTCATAAGTGTAGTCATCACTTAGCACTACACAGGTAGGCTCGATCACATGGAAGGGATCTCGAAGATAATCCCTCAATATTGAAATATGGAAGACATTATGCATATGCTCCATTTCAGGAGGAAGCGCTACTTGATACGCCACCGGTTTGATCTTTTCAATGATTTCATACGGCCCGACATATCTCGGCGCTAGCTTACCCTTAACTCCAAACGAGTCTGTCCTTTCATTGGTGTCACTTTAAATAAACATGATCACCTACTTCATATTCCCTGTCTCGTCTTTGGACATCCGCATAACTTTTCTGTCAACTTTGTGCGGTTTTCAATCTTTGCTAAATCAGTTTTACCTTTTCTGTGGTTTCCTGTACAATCTCGGGCCCAAGCAAAGGCCCATCTCCAACTTCTGCCCAGCAGATGGGAGATCGGCATTTCCTGCCATATAAAGCCTCGAAAGGCGCCATGCCAATACTCGAATGAAAACTGTTATTGTAGGTAAATTCAGCCAAAAGTAGATGACTTTCCCAATTTCCCTGGAAATCAAGAACACACATCCGTAGTAAATCTTCTAGAGTCTGGATGGTTCTTTCTGACTGGCCATCTGTTTGAGGATGGTATGCACTATTCAGTCTCAGTTCAGTACCCAATGCAGTTTGCAGACTTTGCCAAAATCTCAAGGTAAACTTTGAGTCCCTGTCAGAAACAATGGACACAAGCACTCCATGCAATCTAACAATCACATCAATATAAATTATAGCCAATTTGTCCGCATTGTAAATTGTTTTGACAGGTAAGAAGTGAGCAGATTTAGTCAATCTATCAACAATAACCCAAATTGAGTCCATACCTTTACTGGAGCGAGGTAAACCAACAATGAAATCCATAGTGATATATTCCCATTTCCACTCCGGTATTGGTAAGGGTTGCAGTAAGCCTGCAGGTCGTTGATGTTCAACTTTAACTTGTTGGCAATGAAGACATTTCGATACAAAGTCAGCAATCTCTTTCTTCATTCCCGACCACTAGAAATTCAGTTTCAAGTCCTGATACATTTTCGTATTTCTTGGATAGATAGACAGTTTCAAATTGTGGCCCTCTTGCAGAATTCGTCTCTTCAGTTCAGAATCATTCGGTACACACAACCTTCTCTGGAATTTCAACACATTATTCTCAAATTTAAAGTCCGGCCTCAGTTTGGACTCCCGTTCATCAATGACCTTTTTCAAGAAGTCATCCAGTTGTTGTTTCTCTTTAATTTCCTCAATCAGTGCCAGTTGAGCAGAAATAGCAGCTAAGGTTCCACCTTGTTCACGCAAAACAATTTCAACCTCAAATTTTGCAAGGTCACATAGCAATTCTTTCTGCCCGGTGAGTAAACAGGCTAAATTTCTAACTTATTTCCAACTTACTGCATCGGCAACGGTGTTAGCTTTCCCCGGATGGTACAAAATTTGCAAGTCGTAATCTTTTATCAGTTCTAGCCATCTCCGCTGCCTCATGTTCAATTCTTTCTGTGTGAAGAAATATTTCAAACTCTTGTGGTCTGTGTACACTTCGCATGTTGCCCCATATAGGTAGTGACGCCAGATTTTCAATGCAAATACCACTGTGGCAAGTTCTAAGTCATGGGTCGGGTAGTTCTTTTCATGCGGTCCCAGTTGTCGGGAAGCATATGCAATAACTTTACCGTTCTGCATCAAAACACATCCCAAACCCTTATAAGAAGCATCACTAAATATGGTAAATCCATCCGTACCTGAGGGTAAGGTGAGAATCAGTGCAGTCACAAGTCGAGTCTTTAACTCTTGAAAAGCTGATTCCCTCTGATCGGTCCAGTCAAATGGTTTTCCTTTTTGAGTCAACTGAGTCAATGGTAGGGCAATTTTGGAAAAATCTTTTGCAAACCTTCTGTAGTACCCGACTAAGCCTAGGAAGCTTCGAACTTCAGTAACATTAGTCGGTCTAGGCCAATTCACTACTACTTTAATTTTTTGCGGGTCAACTGTAATGCCATCCTTACTAATCATATGTCCCAAAAACATAACATTATCAAGCCAAAATTCACACTTTGTCAGTTTTGCATACAGTTTCTGTTCTCTTAAGGTCTGTAAGGCAATTCTCAAATGATGTTCATGTTCTTCTTCACTTTTGGAGTAAATCAGAATGTCATTTATAAAAACAACTACAAATTCGTCGAGGAATGGTTTAAAGATTCTGTTCATAAGGTCCATAAATGCAGCAGGTGCATTAGTAACTCCGAAAGGCATAACAAGGAATTCGTAATGTCCATACTTCGTTCGAAAGGCAGTCTTTTCAATGTCCTCTGGTTTGACTTTCAACTGGTTGTATCCAGATCTAAGGTCAATTTTAGAGAAAACCTGGACACCCTGTAACTGGTCAAACAAATCGTCAATACGAGGCAATGGATATTTGTTTTTCACTGTTACCTTGTTCAGTTCACAGTAGTCAATGCAGAGTCTCAGTGAGCCGTCTTTCTTTTTCACAAACAAAACTGGTGCGCCCCACGGTGAAGTACTGGGCCTGATGAACTTCTTATCTAATAGTTCCTATAGTTGAATTTTCAGTTCTTTCAATTCGGTAAGTGCCATTCTGTACGGAGCTTTGGAAACTGGCTGTACACCAGGAATCACATCGATGGTGAACTCAATGTCCCTGTCAATCAAATCCCCTGGCAAATCATCTGGAAAAACATTTGGGAATTCTCTGACTATAGGAATACTGTCCACATTAGCTTTAGCATCAGTAAGTACAGTCAATATACAACATAGATACCCTTTACATCCCTTCTTAATCAGTTTAAATGCTTTCATGGATGAAATCAGGTATGGGGGAGGTACTACACCAACTCCATTAAACACAAATTCAGGCAGTCCAAGTGGACGGAAAACAACTTGTTTTGTTACACAGTCTATGGTACCATGATATTTTGTTAACCAGTCCATTCCCAATATTACATCAAAATGGTTGATGTTCAAAGGCAGTAAATCAATATACAAATGCACATCCCCAACAATAATTTCGCATGCAGGGTACACATAAGCACAAGTCATGGATCCCCCAACAGGTGAAGATACAGCTAACAAATAATTCATGGGTTCTAACGGTCTATTCAATTTTCGTGAAAAAACATGAGAGACATATGAATGTGTAGACCCCGAATCAATCAGAAAATAAGCATTTTGGGCACAAATTGAGAGTATACCTGACACAACGGTCTCGGTATTCTGCACATCTCCCGGTACAAGTGCACACACTCGGCCTTGCCTCATAGGCTCTTTTCCAGTAGCTTTGGGGGTTAGGTTTTGGTGCAACAGTTGATGCTGCGGCACTGGCTGCAGCTTTACTATTGCCCTGAGGAGCAGAAGGGTAATCTTTGACCATGTAGCCCACCTTGCCACACCTGTAACAAGCACCTGAGATTTTATAACAAACCCCTTTATGTTTCTTACCACATTCTGAACAGGGCGGTATGGAGCCAGTCCCCTAACTGGAACTGGTTGTTGACCCTATATTCTACTTTTTGTTCGATGAATTATTTTGGCCTTTCTTGAACTTAAAGCCTCGTCTCTTACTGCGCCATTCAGTTCCCGGTGTTTTAGTCTGTTTCAGTGCCTCGATATTCGACTCGGCTATTATTGCTCGGTCAAGAACATCTACATATTTCAGTAGTTTCAGAACATTGATTCTGTCAAGTATTTTAACATTAAGGCCGCCTTCAAACTTCCTGGCCTTTTTATAATCAGTGTCCACCATGTGTGGTGCATATCTGGCGAGTTCAGTAAACTTTGATTCATACTCTGCCACTGACATAGTACTTTGTTTCAATTGCTCAAATTCAGTTACCTTTCGATCCCTGACACACTGAGGGAAGTATTTCTCAAAGAAGGCTTCTTTAAATTGAGCCCAAGTCATAGCAGTATTGGTGTCACGGACAAGCATCCACCACCTTCTGGCCTCTTCTTGTAAAGTGAAGGTAGCCAATAGCACCTTGTGTGCTTCAGAACATGGAAACACTTCAAATAATTTCTCAGTTTCTAGAACCCAGGCTTCGGCCTTTAATGGTTCAAGGCCCCCTTGAAATGATGGCGGTTTCATCTTACTGAACTTCTGTGTCAGAGCAATTATATCATCATTAACATTCTGCTCGGGTTGAACTGGAGAAGGTGGGGGCTGTTGGTTCTGTTGTAGCCTCAAGGCCTCAGTCAACAGTTCAACTGTTCTTTCTAATCTTGTCATTCTAGCATCAGATGATTCTGTTTCATCGGCAGTTCTTGCATTGTCCATTTCACTATATGTAATACAGTAATAATGAACATAGGAATTGCTCACTTAAACACATTAGCACATATATTCATGTCATGGCCACACACACTTTTTCAATGCTTATGTAATGCCCTAATCACTTTTCTAGGACATCCTATAGCTTATTTGGACATGTGTGTGCGGTATAACTCGTGGTTTAGTATCGCTCTGATACTACTCTGTCACGACCCAAACCCGCCCCTATGGGTTTAGCACCGTAACCGGCCAGTAATTCATGATTACCAAAGGCCTGCTTAACAGTGATGACAGTAATACAGAGTACAAGGGCTGGCGGAAGCCAAAACAGTAATAAAGATGTCCAATGAGCTGTAACAGTCTGTATGCAAAAAGACTTTTCTGTAACATATTCACATTCATAAGAAAAACATATATACACCGTATGTACAACATTCAGGTTAGGGACCAAATCCCTAATTAACACAGTACAGTACAAGTCTAGACATTTATTACAGAACAGAGGCAAAAAGGGAAAATCTAAAACACCCCAAAACAGCCTTGACTTGGCAGCACTTGGAACCTCGAAGTGAGGCACAATGGTTGGCTTGACAAAAAGGGAGCTAATCCAACGCTCTTAACTTCGGTCCGGTGCCTGGACACCTACATATAAATATAAATAGTGAGCTAAAGCCCAGTGAATAACAGTTGTGTAAAGAGGTTAAGAATGAATGTCCTTTCAGTCATTAAACAGTCGTATCAGTCATTTAGAAACCATAGCAGTTATATGTGGTACATCCAATAGCAAAGCAGTACAGTAGGTCTTAATAGACCAAACAGTCAGTTGATGGCCATCATAACGGTAAACAGTAGTGGTTCATGGGAACCGACAAAGATCTCTGTAACATTAGCAGTAACAGTACAGTAACAGTAAATTGCTATGGACACCACAGATACAGTTTACAAATAGGACAAACATTCATTCAGTAAACCATAACGTTTCAGTAAACAGAACAGTTGATCTTTCAGAAAATATTCATAATTGAACATATCTTTACAACATTGTTACTCACAGAGTACTGGGCTATAAGCAGCTAATGAGTGTCCTCGGATGCCAACCCCACACAGTTACAGAATGAACACACACTAAGTTATACACTTGGGAATCAATGACTTAGTCCCTATCTTGACTCGGTGTGGTTCTACATCAATATCCTCATTAAGATGCCTTAAACATGGCCTATGCCTAGGATGGAAAGAGGATACAAAGATGCACTTTAAAACACTTTTCAAAATTTTTAGAAAACAGGGGTCTCGCTCGAGCGTGTCTTTCTACGCTCGAGCGGACATGCAGACAAAGGATCTCCACTCGAGCATGACTTCATTCGCTCGAGCGGACTACAAACTCAAGTAAAAGTACTGGATGCATGCAATTCACGCTCGATGGGCGCTCGACCTCCGCTCGAGCGTGCATTCCCTTGCTCGAGTAGACTGTAAACACATGAAAAGCACTGGATAGACGCATTTCAAGCTCGAGCGTTACTTTCCCCGCTCGAGCGGGATGCATGTACTCAGAGTGTACGCTCGAGCGTGAAGTCTTACGCTCGAGCGTGGGTCCAAAATCTGGAATTTCCAGATTGAACCTCCAAGCTCAAATTCAACATTTAAAGCATCAAATTCGATTCTTTTGGGCCAATTTTCTGGAAAACACTTTAAAACTCATAATATGACATGTTTCAAAGATCAATTTGCAAAATCAAAGCCCAAAGGTAGTTCAATTAAACACAAATCCAAACAAAACTTCATGAACATAATGTATATGTAAAATGCAAGTGTTCAATTGAAATCAAAGCTTCAAATACTTGATCAAATGAGTCAATTCACT
Source organism: Camellia granthamiana (assembly GCA_036172215.1). Lineage (NCBI taxonomy): Eukaryota > Viridiplantae > Streptophyta > Magnoliopsida > Ericales > Theaceae > Camellia > Camellia granthamiana. Next base: position 135,761,452 of record CM069910.1, read on the forward strand.
CAAAAACATGATGAATTTATGGACCATAGCTAGAATATAGACATGCATGTGAGGATTTCCATGAAATCAACCTCAAAACTCAACAATGTGTACATGCATGAATGATTTAGCTACTCAAATCAACTCTATAAACCAATTCTTGACTTAGATCACTAATGACTCATGAACCATGCAAGAACCAACTTGAATTCATAACTAAAGGATAAATATCCTACCTTAGGTCCTCAATTTCAAGTCTTGAAGGTCAAATATGTAAATTTCCTTCAATTTCTTCTAGTTCCCCAAGCCAATTTTAGATGAAATCACTCTTTCTCCCAATTCTCTCTCTCACTCGGTTAGCTCTAGATGAAATGAATGAGATGGTGTAAAGCTAAGCTCCCAAACAAGATATAGAAGTGGCCCACTAAATGGCAAGTTTGGTAATTAATCAAACTAAAGCAATTTAACATTATTTAATCCAATTTAATCGCTCTAAATCACATTTTAATTAAACATATCATAAAATCACATAAATTCCTATTAGCATAAAACACTAATCAGTTCCAGATTCGGCCGCCGATAAGGCCTTCAATTTGCAGTTCAAAACATAAAACATGAACAGATCAATTAACAGTCAGACAGATAGAAAATGCAATCAAGCAACATACTCATGCAATCAGTTACGGATTTCATCCTAATCAGTTACTTATCATGTTCAGTCGCAGTTTAGTAGTAATCGGAGGTAAGGGTTGTCACAGTGGACCACATCAAACGTTATGGTAAAAATAATTCAAAACTTTGAGAAGAAAACCATAATCTCAATTGTATCTGCATCGAACTATAACCCCAAAAATAATAAAAATAAAAAGAGACAAAAAAACAGTAAAGGGTGAAAAAAATTATAAAAAAATTAAAATTAAAAAAAAAAAAAAACTTAGAAACTAGATTTACAAGGACAACCCAACTTGATATGAACAAATTCCCACTGCTCACTATTAATTTGGTGCTAACTTTAGAAACCCATTTACAAATCATAAACCACAAAAAAAAAAAAAAAAAAACAGGGTATAATTTGGGGTAGAGAATCTGATAGCGGGATTAACAAAAAAATAAAAAATTACCGATGTAGCAGATGCTCAGCTGAATCTAGAGAGCTTGTTGTACTGAGATCGAAAATCTGATGTGAGAGAGCTTGCTGTACTGAGATTGAAAATCTGAAGAAGAAGAGCTTCTCTTTGCCTCTCCCTTTTGCTGCTGCTGCTTTGATGAGTTAGGGCTAGGGCAACAATGGGTTAAGAAGTAAATCACACTCCTAATACCAACGAACTAACTTTGAATACCAAGTTTTGGAGCAGACTGTAAATCCCATCTGCAAGGCTTATCTTAAGCCCTTCGGCTTATCAATCCCTCCATCACCTCTGTAAACAAGCAACACATTAAATGGGCCCCACAGCTATTCTAATATCAATCCTCCTCTTATACCCCAAAACAAAAGGGGCCTTAGTGCAAGCCTAATCGACAATGATTTGATCAACAAACTTAAAACCAATCTTTAAGTAAACACAAATAAAAATCAAACTTTGTGGTTAAATTCTATGCCTTAAATAGATTAAGGACTTCCCTGGAGGTAATTAGACAAAGAAAAAATAGAACTGAAAATAATATGTATTTATTCAATTAATTAGCCATTTGCTATCAGTTACATCAACTTAAACAAGCACAAAGAAACGAAAAATACAGCAATCAATAGAAAGAAGAGAAATGGGAGGTTGGAAAAGCTACTTGTTTAATCTACTCCTAAAATGGCTAATCTAGAACTACTCCTAAATAACTTTGCACGAGTGTGTTTGATGGTTGATTGATGTCCTTTTTCATTCTTTAAGTCCTCCTTTTATACTTGCTTGGTCACCTCATGTTGTAGCCATCAATCCATAAACTTTCTTAATCTTTGCTCCACTCAACCATATCCTATCTTCATAGAATCCATGATTTTCCTTGATCTTTGCTCCACTTAACCAAATCCCATATTTGATAGGAATCATTTTGCAAATTTGGTGTTTGATTTGATCTTGACTCATTGATCTCAACAACTAACTTTCAAATTGCTACAACTACTATTTTTTCTGGCCCTCCATTTAACATATCATCATGCCACGTCCTTAACACATCTATCACGCCACGTTAGCATGCCTGTCGACAAAGATAATAATAATAAAAACAAATGTGGCCAAGGTTATTTTAAAAAATAGCCTATGGTCTTAATCGACAGACTATAATTGACTTGGCCATAATCAACAGAAAAATAAAATGTGATGCAAACAAATACAAAAAGAAAAAAAAAAAAAAAAAGACTCATATCTATCTGTCACGTGTTTTACTTTGTCTTCCATTGAAACATGATAGTTAAAAAATATAATTAATTATTTTCTTTCTTCAAAAAACACAATCAATTAAAAAATAAAATCACAAAATTTTTTCTCACAATCTGACCAAAAAAACATAATTAGTATTGTAAAATAATCATTTATATTAAGAATGTCATTTAAAATACAAATATATATATATATATATCACACTCATATTCGTCTCCTACGTGCTTTATTTTGTCATCCATCCAAATATGATAGTTAAAAAACACAATTAATTATTTTCTTTTTTTCAAAAATCATGGTCAGTTAAAAAACACAATCACAATTTTTTTTTCTTCTCACCATCTAATCTAAACCGAGCGTGAAAAAACACAATTAATTAAAAAAAAGTATCACAGATTTTACAATTAGTATTATAAAATAATCATTTCAAAATTGAAAAATCCCAAAAATGAAGGTTGAGCGAGAGTTAAGAAATAAGTATTAAGTATTTTTTTTAATTAGAAAATTAATAAATTTAAATTGAAAAATGGGAGCTCTTCGAGATTTTATGAGTTATAAATCTCATTTTTCTTATTATATATATAGAGATATGTCTGCCCTTATTTTATATTAATAAATAAATAAATATTGATAAATGTGAAATAAAATTACAAAAATTTAGCTAAAGTTTTCCTAAAAATGATTTTCATCCTCTTCATTTTATAGATTCGATTCTATAAAGTTGCAATGTATTATTAAAATTTAAAAAGACAAATTTGTTTGTCATTATAATTTTTAAAATTTTATCAGCAATTTTAAATTTAATAATCATTAATTATAAAACTAAAAGATGATTGAATTGCGTCATCAATACGGGCAATGTGACAGCAGACAGAAGTCAATTGGCCGTGTCACCAAAGACCAAGACTCGATGCCGATTTGTTCATCAGTTGGGCCCGCTTGGCCATCTTTGTTTTATTTTATGATAAATTACACTCACTTCCCTTATAATTTTTTAAAAAAATATAATTAATCTTATATTTTAACATAATAATATTGATCTTTTTTAAAATTTTAAATTTACATAATATCTAAGTCATTTGGTATTAGTAATTCATTAGCCGTACAAATAAAACATATTAAGATGGGTGTTTTGATCATTTTACTTAAACTTATTTTTTTGGATAAAATATTTCTATGTCTCAACTTTTGACCAAACAAAATTAAAATTTAGATTTATAGACCGAGTGCTCTTTTATATTTGGATGTACCATAAAATTAAAATATGATATTATTCAAGAACAATTTGTGAAAAAATGTATGATGTATTATTAAAAATAAATTACATATTTAAATAACTTAATAGGGAGTACTAAAAGCTAGGGGTTGTTTGGGGTATTCTAAATAAGTGCACTTTTTGTCTTTTTGCACTAAAAAATTAAGGAAGAAAATATGAATGTTTGGGTTAACTTTTTGACTTTTTATGGAAAAATATGTAATAAAAAATTGTAAAAATTGATTTGTAGGGAAAAATTAAGATTGGGAGTTATGCAGCCGTAATTGTTGACTTTTGGTGAATAGTGTTAACTTTTTAACTTTTTGAGTAATTTTTTAACTTTTTGACTTTTTTGCAATATGCCAAACTTGGCCTAACTGATTGTTTGGGTGTCTGCAAATAGAATCCCTCTTTTTGTTTGCTTAAGTTAAAAAGTTAAAATATGAGACTGGTTTGTTTTTGGACCAAAGACTTTAAAGTTATTAAGAATTTATGATTAAGTCCTATTAATTTTTTCTTTTTTTCTTTTTTTCACTTATTAATATCTCTAAAATATGTTGGGCCAAAATAAGTATTTTAATACTTGGTACATTAAGAAGAGTGTACAAAACCTACATGTATTTAAGTCCATCATACAAAACTAGCCTGTTACCTGTAATTTACTCAAATTATTAAGAGTTTTTAAATTTTGGAGACCTACTCACATAATAGAGCCTTGAGCACATGCCTGATTTGCCTAACACATGGGCCGGCCTGCAGGTACGGTTTTGAGTCTTGCGAGCAAGACTCCCCCTCCCCAGATTTCAACCTCCCATGTATAAAATTTAGGAGCATTTAGTATTAAAAATTTAAAAATCAACGAACCAAAGGCACAAAGCATGACACATTCTTATAATTGCAGGAAGTCCAGCCACATAATTTAGGTGCACATCTATTGCATCAGTATAAACATATTTTGGTTGCGTTTTGATTTTCATTGTATTTTTGAAAACAAAACAATAAAAAATTTGAAACACCTATTATTTTTATATCGTCTCTTTTTTATTTTACAAACCAATTTTTTAAAATCTATCATTTGGTAGGGAGAGGCTTCTGTTCAATCCATTGTGTTGATTGGAGCATACTGTTGGGTCCGTGAGGCCCATCACGGGTCTTGTTTTGATGATCTGAATCGTTCAATGTGTAGAGCTCATCGAATACTTTAAGCTTGCAAAAAATCATGTTGATCGAATATCAATAACTCCTTCATCCAAAACACATTTTTGTCAATAGTAAACATGATTTTAAAAATGAATTGTTAACAAGAATGTATTCTGATCAAAGGACTACCAATATCCGGTCAATGTGACTTTTTACAAATATGAAACTCTTGACGAGCTCTACACATTAAACAGTTCAAATCATCGAAGCAGGACCCGTGGTGAGCCCTATAGCCTAACAATACGCTTCAATTCACACAGTGGACTGGAGAGAAGCCTCTCTCTTTTTGAAAAATGAAAACACAACCAAATCAAAAAATGCAAACACAACCAAATAAGTTCTTGCAGAGATACCACTGGCCAACTTGCATGCCAATTAGCCTACACTCTACAGCCCAGACAATTTTTTTTCCAAAAAACAAAAAATCAATCCTATCGAGCTCACCATAAACATCCTTGCATTTACACATATTACATTCCATTGAATGAAATCAATTTAAAGAATAAATTAATATAATTATAACTATTATATAATAGAATGCAGCTGCAGCACAATTATATCCAATCCCAGCACAGCACGACACCTGCGAAATTCATGAATTAGATGATTTATAAGATATTAGGAGATTGAGGCCAATATGAACTGCAATTACAGTAACACATAAAGGAAAATCTCTCCAACAGTTGGACAAAAACAATTTAGTATTTTGATGCATTACACACAAATATACATATTTAAAGGAAATACTATAACACAACCCAACATAAACGGGGAAATATTGGTACCATATACTCTTTAATATCAGCAGTGTCCTCAAAACCAGTATTTTGGTGGTCACCTAGAAACAAAACATATAAATCCATATGCATTCATGTATGTGTGAAAGGAGAATCATTGTGCTGATTTCTCAACTAAAGCTGGAAATCCAAGAGTCATAGCTCCTGTGCAGTTTATGGGCCTTGAACAGTGTTACCAAAAAATGCTAATACCCTAGCAATTTACATTTTGGAACACATGGTAATAAACATGGTTATATTTTTGTTCCAAAACAGTGAATTTGGAGATCCAAAGTGATCCCATAAATTCTGTGTTTCTTAAAGTTTCCCTGGGAAAAAAATCTGGTATAACTGAACTAAAATGTAAGGAGAACGGAGTTTTGGTAAAACAAAATATAAAAATTAGGCCATAATACTCCTAAAAATGTGTTTAAGGAAAAAGTGCTTCTTCTTTCACAAGATATGGCTCATGCACTACTAGACCGGCCGCACCTAGAAAAGATGCTTCATGATTCCTCACAAACAAATCAAAAGGGAGGCATTGCCTCAGTGTTGTAGATAAATACAAGTAATTTTTCACCAAAAAGGTTTCACAGCAGGTCCAAAATGGTTGCTTTTCTGTCGTTTTTCATTCCGCTAAATGCTAATTCAGACAATTTTTTTTTTTTTGGCAGCAAAAGAGCTAGCACAATACATAACTACACAGTTGGATAACATGTCATGAAAGAAACATAGGACAAATTGCACCTTTTGTCATCTTTTCTTAAATTAAATGGCAATGAGCACAAGAATAGATGTATATAAGGGGTATTCATACCTCATGCTTCCACAACAAGGCCAACTCTTTTTGACGAATCCTTGTATTGCACAAAACCTTCTGAAACCAAATTATGCAAAATCCCAGTATAAGGAAGGTTGGGGGCCTTATAGCGATTAAAGTGATTCAATTTCTAGCAACCACCTTCTTCAAATGGAAGCAAAACTTTCAAAACTTTCTCCTCGAGGAAATAAGCCATTTTTCCGATGCAAAGGTGATGGTGGTTGGGGAGAGTGGGATATACTCATCCGTGACACTTTATTCGTTTGAGAGGCCAAGTACTCAAGTGCTACAGCAATATCCCCAATGGCGGGGCGGAAATTTGCTTGCTCCTGAAGACACATTGCAGTAACAGCAACTGCGTGGTGCAAACTACGGACAGGGAAGCGCCCTTGGAGCCGGGGGTCAACCAACTGAATGAACTTCTTCCGGTCCTTTAAGAAAGGTCGAGACTGCAATAGTTTAAAAAACCAAATTTAAGGAGCAGTCACATCATACCTACATAATAGAGAAAGTATCCTCAGATAGAAATTCTGATCAGAAGTGCATCCCATTGCTAGTGAAGAAAATCTTATTCCAACCCAAAAAAAGGGGATAATCTTATTTCAAAAAAAGAAAAAAAGGAAAAGAGCACCTTTAAAATGATTCGTCATCTACTTTATGGAAAATTATACAATAGTTCCAGAGTACCAAGTGGCCATACTTCCTCACCAATCACTATTCATTATGCCGCTCATGTTCCTCAATCACTCAACACAAATAATCAATACTCCACCTTCTGCACCAATCATACTACCATGGAGCACCGCGTGGCCATACACCCGGACTACCAAATAATCACCCCTAATTTAAAGTATCAACAAGATTTTTGTACAAATAGATATTATAATATAAAAGGATAAGAATGCCCTATCCCAATATACAAGAGTTCAGAAATCCAGGTAACAATAACCAGGTAAGAAGGGGTAACACGAGAGAGCACATATAAAAGCAAATCCATTAAGCCCACATAAAAATAAGGCTACTAGATTCAAGAATGAAAATAAAATTATGGGGAAGCCTCATTTTGATGGACATCAAGTGATTAAACACAAAGAGGCGAAGACTTTAACTCACCCAAACAATAAGGTTCTGCTCTCCGGGCTTTTTAGAGGAGTCAATTGCCTTACGCCCAGTAATCAACTCCAACAGGACAACACCAAAGCTATAGATATCAGATTTTAGAGTCAGCTTGCCACTCATGGCATACTCTGGGGCACAATATCCATATGTTCCCATTACTCGGGTTGAAACATGAGTATTGTCACCAACAGGACCAAGTTTAGCAAGCCCAAAATCTGAGAGCTTAGGATTGAAGTTTTCATCCAACAATATATTGGCAGATTTTAAGTCTCGGTAAATAACTGGCGGACTTGCTTTACAATGGAGATACTCGAGGCCCCGAGCAGCACCAACAGCAATCTTCATTCGTGTGCTCCAACTCAGTGGCTCTTTATCAGGTTCAATATCTGAGAATAGGAAGCAGCAACTATGTCCAATTAACAATTATGGCTTCAAAGGTAATGCTAGTGTGCAGTTTTGTAGAAAATTCAGAAAACGAGCAAACAAACAGCATTTAGAGAAAAATAAAGTATCATGCTTTATTTCTTCTAAATGTGCGCTGATAATTTTATTTTCTTTTTTTCAATTAAAAAGTAAACTGTGCTTTTAGCAAAACAGGATTGGTGTAGCCAACCATTTATGTAAATTCACACAATGAATGTTCTTTCTTTCTTTCTCCTTTATTAAAATGTACTTAAAACTAGCACCATGTAAGTGAATTGTGCATTCCATAACAGAAGAAAATACCTACAAACCAATCATCCAAAAAAGACTTTAAAAAAGAAAAACAGCAGAAAAAGAAAAAGGAAAAAAAAAAAGAAAAAGGAAGAGAGAGAGGTAGTCCAAGAAACGCTGCTTGGAATTCTATTGAGAGTCCACTCGCACATAGAGCCACATTATTCATTCGACCGGGAGGGGGGAAAGAAAAAAGTAGGGCGGACTGACTCAAAGACAGAAGTTTTAAGAATTCCTGTAGAAAGGCAGGCTTAATCAATCGGTCTTACCCATCGAGGAATCATACTATAGTACTAGGAAGGCACGTTGAAGTCTCTCAAGTCAAAGTAGATCAATTCTATCTATGATTTTTCAATTTGCATTGGGTTGATGCTTTCTTAATAAAGTTTGATTATTAATCAAAAAAAAAAAAAAAATCATTGAGTTTAAAGGACCTAACTCCATATTAGGGGCATCAACAAAGAAGTCAATATCCAGGCTTCAAACAAGGCCTATCAACAATCTACAATAAGGTCCCATCTCAAAGACAAAAAGATTAAGTCAAAGTCAAGCCGATCCCCAAAGTCAGGCATTTCAAACGTATTCGTTAACTATACTCGATCCTGTAATTCGAAATAGCTTAAAAGAGATGAAAGTGCACTTCAGTAGCAGGATTGGAATAACCAATTGGAGAATTATCAAATTGACTGATTGCACTAGAATTTGTCATTCCAACCCAAAAGTAGAAAGGAAAGATTATATGCCCCACCATCAAAAAAGAATAAGAGTAGTCAAAGCCTTGCCTACAGAAGCTCATCTTAGTTTGATGGAGCAACAAATCTTTGCCTTGCTTTTGCGCAAACTATTCATGCTTGTATGAGGTATAGTGAAAGACCAAGAAAATGAAACAAAATATTTTTTGCGTAGGGCTATTAGCTAGCAGGCTTAGATAAAGGGGTGACTTTGGTTGCCCTCTGAAGTTGAATAGCACGAGTTAAAATGCCAGCCTCTCATAATAGAGATCAGAGGATTATAAATTTTATATTGATATTGTTTGGCAGATGAGAAGCAGGCAACCCAAGCTATAAAGTCAGGGAGTAAGAACTTTGGGAAGGTCTGGCTGTGACTTTCTTGGCATTGAAGTGGCCTCTTCACCTCAAGGTTATATTCTATAACAAGTTAAGTACACTTCCAATCTTATTGCTCGTGCTCTTCTCTTTGAAAAGACAATAAAAAAAGGTGATACTTTTAGGATTAGTCCACCCATGTGATAAAGGAGGGTCCCACAATTATTAGGTTCGTTTATTCATGTATTTGTGTTAGGATAGTAGAGTTCAGAATCTACTGAGAAACCTTATATGTGTAGGATTTGGTTACCTAATTGTATGGAACTATGATTCTCATGGATAGACTATTACAAATAGTCATGTGGACTATAGGGTTTTCTTTGAGAGAGATTGAGAGGTTGAGGTGAGGGAAAAAATAGAGACGCAAGGAGTGAGAAAAAAATATTGTGAGAGTACCGAGTGAGCAAGGGTTCAACTACGCTTGAGCATGGGGTTCGGATAGTGGTGTAGGTTTTAAGTGTTTTAGCTATCTCAAGTGTATTCTCTATTTTATTCATAGTGGTAGCTCTCTCTCCCATGGATATAGGCAATTTGGGCCAAACTACGTAAATCTCTATGTAATTGTTTGTTCTCTTTGATGTGTGCATGGGTTTGTTTTCGTTTACTTTGGTGGGATATGGTATAAATCCCAACAGATACTCCTTTGGAACTCAATGTCAAGCTTCGGCCAAATGTTGGGAACCTCTTTCATGGATCCAATCTCCTACAGTCTACTTGCTTTTAAGAGAAACATCGCATGATTATTTTCTATCCCCAAACTTATCGGGTCTAATGAATGACTTCCACATGGACAAATGTGTTTGCACTAACCAATGATTGGCTAGCACAGTGTTTTAAAAGACTCCAGGCGCACCGAGACGATAAGGTCTCCTATAACCTAAGTGCGAGGCGCAAGATGAGGCGCACGCCTCACCGAAGCGAGGCAGACGTAGTAAAAGCAAATCAAAATTATAAAATAGACAAACTTTTTAACATAACAAATATATGTAGTATATTAAAAATATAATATCCAACAAAAGGTATAAAGTACCACATTTTCACCTCCACCAAAAACCTTACGTACTAAGATCATCCACATGAACTTCAAAACAACTAAGCTTCTAACTTGTTCAAAAAGGAAATTAAAAAATATAAGTCCTATAGTTGCATAATTGTACTCAAAAAACTTAATAGATATCATCATCATCGTGAAGAACTTCATCTCCTCCATCATTCATCATTGGATTTGTATCCATCCACACATGAGAGAGAAGAAGAACCAGAGAAGAGAGAGAAGAGTAGAATCAGAGAAGAGAAGAATAAAGCAAAAAAATATATATATATAGTAGAACAAAGGCAGAGAAGAATTAGAGAAGAAAACCAGAGTAGAACCAAAGAAGAGAGAGAAGAAAAGAAGAGAAGAAGAGAGAGAACGGAAGAAGAGTAAAACCAGAGAAGAGAAGAAGAGGAGAAGAACCTGTGTGGCGTGCCATGTACTCTTCCTATCGTGTCGACACGTCATCTTCTACTCCACTAGGTTTTTTTTTAATCTTTTTGCTCTTTTGACCCACGTTTTGGTCATTTTATACTGTAAATGAGATTTTATTCCATGTGGGTATCCACACAGAAAACCAGATGGGCTGTTGGAGTGGAAGAAACGTGAAGCGCATAAGGCACTCGCCTCGAGCCTCAACATAAAGCGCTCGCCTCATCACCTTGACCGCACCTCCTCTACATTGCCTCGCCTCACCATGCATGAGGCGCCTAGCTGCTCCGCGCCTTGAGCTTAGGTGCGCTTTTCAAAACAATGGGCTAGCATATGAAGTAAACAACAGTGTAGAAGATGGAGAAGGGAACTAAATGTTGCCGGTCAATAAATTAACAAAGAAGGGAACAAAATGTCTGATTGAAGGATATGAAGATAGGTGACTACTTAAAGAGAAGACATGTGGAATAAAGATGGTCAAACACCTCATACCAAAAAGAGGGACAAAGACGGATCTGCATGAGACAGATGGTATGCAAAGAACCATTTAGCTCCCAACAATTGTTTGACGCAGAAGCTCTTCGAAATGGGCAGTAATTATGGAAAATGGGCATATAAAGCAATTACTTGGAAGCACTACTAGCAGTTACCAAGAAGCAGCTAACGATGGCAGCCTATAAGTAGCAGGCTCAATTGAAGACAACGAGAGCATGAAGACATCAATCACACCAACATTCTGTCAAATTACTTGTAGAATTTTTAGGAATTAAGCATTAGTCTTAGGAATTTACGCATAGTATCAGTAGGAGTATGATACCGGCTTCAAAGACAGCAAAAGTCATTCATACTTGTAGCAGTGTAATTGTAAGGTACTTTAATCAAGTCTCATTTCTAGTCCACAAAATCTCTCTCCCTCTCTTTGTGTTTGTTGTTTCCTTTCTTTAACACTTGTTCAATTCTGAAGTCCTCTTCATTAAAGCAAAAGGACCTTCAACACTTTGCCTAGTTCATTATTTGGCCAAATTAGTTTTTTCCTTTTGGCGTACCATTTTCTTTGGGAAAATATTTTGGGCCAACAATTATACCTATATTTTGAACTACAATGCTACGATAAATACTTCCAATGATGATCAAACAACATTTAGAAGAATTAGTAAATATAAAAGGCAATATTTATTTGTAAGGACAAGGCTTTTTTAATTAAAAATAAAAAATAAAACTAGACTATGATTTATTGCTCAATCAATAATCTTCCAAATCAAAAAACAAGCCTATGGGTTGAAGGGTTGATGAAGAAACTAATAATTAACGCATTATATTTCAAGCTCATCTTATGACCATAATTGTGATGTTCATATTCATTATGACTAGAAGGTGTTCACACTCGAGGGGTGCACTATCAAAATCAATTGGTTAATCTTTCAATGATTGACATAAAAAAAAATGTAAATAAAGAGAAAAGGAAAACTGAAGTAAGTTAAAAAAATTTAAAATAAAAAAAGTAAGACGCTTGCAAGGTAATTTGGGAATGAAAAAACTGTGACAAAGCTTCACATGGTCATAGGCTTTATAAAATAGAATATGTAGAATAGATAAAGCTCTAATCAAATAAGTCCACCCACATCAATAATCACAATCACAACAATTAAGCTGTCATTAAATAAGTTGAAGCTAAAAGAGACGGAAAAGAATTTATAAAAAAAAAAAAAAAAATTAACTGGAAGATTTTTTTTTTTTTTTTTTTTGGTTAATAAAAACACAACCATATCTGAATTGGGACTTGAACCTCACACTTCCCCAGTGACTGATCTAGGAATTTTTCACCACGTGTCTTAAGAAAGAAAAAGGAAAAAAGAAAAAAATAGATAAACAAATTTCAAGACTACTATTCATACAATTTAAAGTTTGTGCTACACCAACACAACCAAGATTTCAATAATTTTAATGGGAATGTTCTAATGAACACGGACAGACTGATTAAGAAAAAAGAAAGAAAGAATTGAATTGCACAAGATGAAAATGAACAAAGGATTACATTTCATGGTCAATAATTACCAAAAAGATGATCCTCCAAGCTACCCATAGCCATGTACTCATAAACCAAAAGTCTTTGTTCTCCGTCAGTGCAATAGCCAATCAAGGTGACAAGGTTGCGATGGTGTAGTAGACTCAACATGAGAACCTCCACAATAAATTCCTGGTTTCCTTGGAGCCCATCGAGATTAAGTTGTTTGACTGCAACAAGCTGCTCAGGTAATTGAAATGATTAGTATTAGCTGAACACCAACAACAAATATACAATGCACATTTACCCAAAATCTATGTTCAAAAGCATCATCAAAGAAAACAATTTTATTGTCTTATCACAAATTAGGAACAAACAAAACACAAAATGTTGATTTTCAATTCATATTCATTAAAGACGAAAAATTGAAATAAAAGAGAGTTTTCAAAATGCACAACTTGCCTGCCCCGAGTCTAGGCGGCCCTTGTAAACGCAACCAAAACCCCCTTCCCCAATTAAATTAGCATCCCTAAAGTTTTTTGTTGCCACGGCAAGCTCACGGAACATGAAGCTTCGGGCTACATTGCCCTTTTCGCTATCGCTTGCCTTGCCTTTACTGCTCAAAGAATTTTCTGGACGGTCTGCACAGAAACGCATAATAATAATTCAAAACAAAATAAAGAACCCAGAAAAGAAAATGCTTCATGAACAAAATTTGAGCAAATTTAAAACGGATAATTCTATTTGCACACCATAAGTTCTCAGACACATCACAAATGTGTTCAGATATAAATTTTTAGATTTATGAACATAAAGCAGTTGTTCGGATGACTTTAAATCTGAAAATTTGATATTTGTTCATAAATTTATATCCGTACAGTGTGCAAATAGAATTTCCCATTTAAAAGCTATTGAGTTTCACGGATCTAATACAAAGAAAAAAGAGCAAAATAAAATGAAAATGAAACCTGGAGTCCCAGGTGGGCGAATGTCCATATCAATATTTTTGACATTCTTACTACTCCCGCAAGAAAAACAACTCATCTGTTTAAAAGCGAGAGAGCCACAAAAACATACACAGAGAGAGAACAAAGCAATCGTAATTTGTGATAATCTTACATAACAGACTACAGAACCCAAAAAAAAAAAAAAAGCCTAACACTAATTAGAGAGAGGAAGAGCTTGGATTCTCTCCTCTCTCAATAGGATCCACAAACCCTAGGCAAATCGAAAAAAATAAATTAAAAATAAAAACAAAAACAATAGAGAAAAAACTGTAAGTATAGAAATGACAAAAATATATATAATAATTGGGAAGATTAGACAGGGAAGAAGAAGAGGAAGAAGAAGAAGAATATCCGCTGGTGTTTTGGGGAATTGGGAATCAGCGATGAGGATTGAAATTATGGGGACCAGTTTGGCTCCACTTTTAGCGGCACCTATATCGGTAACTATTCTCTCTCTCTCTCTCTCTATATATATATATATCTATATGTATGTGGGTGGCGGTGGCGGTGGCGGTGGCGGTGGCGATACGGCGCAGATTGAAGTTTTCCAGGTCGCTATTCCACCCCCCACCACCACCCCCACCATAGCTCATCACTGAAACCCCAACCCCAACCTCACTTCTTTCTTTGGCTTTTAAACGTTCTGGTTGGATGCCTCTATTCCCAATTTCCCACCATAATGTCATTTTCATTTTTTATTTTGACTCTATTTTTTAGGAAATTATAAATACTTAAAATAAAATTTAAAAAAATTATCTCTTATAATTTAAAAAATTATAAATATTTTTTAATTAAAATTTTTTATTTAACAAAATTAATTGAAAAAATAAAAATTTTAACTGTTCTCTTATATAAGAATAAAATTATTCGAATTATTAATTGAAATAAATTTCTGACAAAATTAAAAATTATTAATTGACTTAATGATTTATTAATAAAAATGATCATTTGTTATAAAATTAGAAATTTGAAGAGGTAGAATGTAATTTTTCAAACTACATGGAGCAATTTGTATTTTAAGTAAATCTTAAGAGATGTATTTGTGATTTATCATTTTTTTTTTTACTTTGGCCCTATATGTTTTAAATTTTTTCTAATTAACTCCAAAATCTAACTTATACATAAAATTAAGGGAAATTTATTAGAATATCCTTTTTCAAGTGTTTGTATCCCAATTAGTCCATAAGATATTCTTATATTCTAATAAGTTCTATTATTTGGACATTTGATCTATCAAATCCTAATTCTCATATTTAAAGTATTTTATGGACATTTCTACCCTTACAAATATTTTTTGAACGGTTAGCAATTTGGTGATGTGAGCATTCGTATTTTACAATGTCAATGTTCATATTGATGGTGTTAACGTTCACATTGATGGTGTTAACATTCACATCACGGAACATTTACACTGTAAATGTAAATATTATTAGGTGTATTTTGGTAACTATGTATAGGCACCCCATTTTTTACGGCCATTTAAGACTTGGATGATCTTGCAGCTATATCCGATGGCGAGTCTGATTGCTCAGCAAGTGCTTGAAGTCCGCGGCGGAACGCCACAGGTTTGAATTTTCCAAACCTTGCATCCTTTTTACCTCATCTTTGGACCATGCTTAAGTCCTTTCAAATTGAGGTTGGTGATGACCTGTCGGCCATTTTTGAGGGCCGCCGGCCATTGATGGCCATTGATGTGCCTGGCCGGCCAACAATGAACCCTTGCCGGCCATCACTGATGGCCGGTCGGGCCACAGTGTTCCAGCAGATATTTTCTGATATTTTGTGCCAGCTGTTTGCACAGATTGATGCATCTTCTAACACGTGTGTGGCTAGATCTTTGTGAGGGGAATTTGCATCTTCTATATATAGGACCCCTCTCTTGCATGTGGGGGGGTTAGAAAATTTTGACGATAAAAATTCTCTCTCCCTCTCTCTAAAATTTCCTCTCTTTCTTGTTATTTTGTGCCTTAAGTTTTGTTTCTCTACACTTTTGCACTTGAACCCTAAACCAAACACTCTCAACTTGGAGCTGAGGTCTCTTGAGGTCCTTTTTTGTGTTCTAGAAGAGGATTTTGGCTTGATTTAGCTTGTTTTGTTGCTCTAATTGCATCTTGTCTTCAAGAGGTATAACACTTGAATTTTAAGCTTCTTTTAAATACTTGTTTTGCCATCTTTACATGCTATTTTTGAGCTAGTTTTGACCTCCTAAAATCTTTGTTTTTATGGTTTAAAAATGGTGGTTTAAGGCCCCTTTTGAGTTAGAGGTGGTTCACCCTTGTCGTTACTTGGCTAGTTAGGCTTTTGTGCCTCTTTTTCAAAGCTTTTAAATCAAAATTTTTGGGCCTTTAAACCACTGAATCTCAGAGTTTTTTCAGTGATAAAAACCATATTTTGAAGTCCAAAATTAGAGGGGTTAGCCTCCCCTCCTTGTTGTCTTGCTTGCATGCCTAGTTGCCTCATAAGTTAGCATGTTTTTGTAGCTTATCTTAGCCTATTTCCAGCATGTTTTTATCTTTGATTTGGGTTGATTTGGCTCTGTTTTGGGCTGTTTGTGTTGCATGAGTAGTGTTTTGCATAGTTGTAGTGTAAAGGGCTTCACTAGCTTAGTGTTTTGAACCTTTAAACATGAATTGCATGAGTTAGTTACTTGCATATTTTAGTGTCATTTCACACTCCATTTCAACACTAAAATCTCTGCAATCTCCCTCTATTCTTCACTCTTTCATTTATTTTGAAAGTGGCTTTAAACCACTTGTTGGCTTGAATGTGGAATTGAGTCGTCCATGCCTAATGGTTTAATTCCTTCGGGAGTTTAATTCCTTCAGGCGAGCGGGGGTGCTCATTTCAGGACCTTCCCCTCTCGTACCCAAGTTCCCGAGCCGAAGCAACTTTGGTGATGACGAACACGTGGCCTTTGGCACGAGTCAGGGTTTCCTAAATTTTCCCAAAACAAAATATTTAGATGGCGACTCTGTAATCTGGCAAAGCAGTCCAATTTTGGCATTATTTGATTTAAAATCGATTTTTCAAAATGATTTGCCAGATTGGACTCTTTGGTGATTATCAGTTTCACATTGCACTTGTGAGATTAGATTCAGAATCGCAGGAGTCCGAACTGTGAGGCCTTCTTTTCAAACCCTTTCCGAAAGGTGGGGGCGCGGGAAACGGCGAGTCCACAATTTCTGGCGACTCTGCTGGGGATTTAGAAAACTTGACTCGAATTCATCTCGAACTCATGATATGATGTTTTATCTATACTTATGTGTTTCTTTGCATTTGCATTTGCATCAGTGCGCTTAAGTCACAGTGTTTGCCATATGCTATTCCTGAACGGTTTGCCAGAGACTCGCTTGGAAAGCATGCCATAAGGCTGACTAGTTGCGGGCTCTGCCACGATGGAAACACAACCCTTGGATCTGGACTACCGCTATATCGTTTGATCCTCCTTTCACTTCTCGGTGTTAGATGCGAGAGGTATATTAGGTAGTCTTGTTGAGGTACCCATTTTTTTGACCAATTGACCTAGTTGCATATCGGAAACCTTAGAGACTATTCCAAACTAGAACAGGTTGCTCACCCGAATACAGGATTGTTTGAAATAGCTTATTTGCGTAGCGAACCCCTAGCTCCTGACGAAATTAGGACAGGATAACCCTACCCCCATCATAGGGGTGTTTTGGCTCTCACTTGCTTGATACGTGCTTTTAGAATGAAACTCTACAGGAATGTAAGTATCAGTTGCAAGTCTGAGTATCAGTTTGAGTGTTTCAGTTTTGAGGCAAAAATTTGGGGTAGAAATCAGTGTTTGAGTATGGTCATCCAGCTTAAGATTACAACTGTGTGTTGTCTATGTTTGAGCCGAGGTGCTATGCGTTTTCTAATTTTTGTCTCTTTTGCTTTATTTTCTTTTTGCAAGGTAGTCTTTCACAATTGTTTCAAATGAGGCAGTTACCCCCCAAGCACTCTGGACACGAGTAAGGCGACTTTATCGATCTGGGGATCTTGTAAGAGGACAACCAGTGTTTGTTTCACTACCCCCGATTACAAGACAGAGGAGAGTCAAGCATAACTCACTGCTTCGACAGTTACCTTCATTCAGCGAAGTCCAGTTTTCTGCTTCCACTTCGGAAAGAGAGTACACACCAGTTCTGATAAATCAAAACCCCTTAGTCGACATGGAAGAAATGCTCCGCCAACTCCAACAGACTATTGAGAATATGCAGCTGGATGCTGCCTGCCAAGCAGAAGTCACTGCCCGCCAAACGGAAATTGCAGCCTAGCAGGCTGAGTTGATCAATAGGCTCCAACAGCAACAACAACCACAACAAACAGCTGCTTCTGCTCACATCCACCCCCAATCAGGGTTCCAATACCCGGGATTACAACTACTATCTAGGAAAATGCAAACATTCCGACAGAGCCAGTTCCACCCCAGACTTCCAAAGCACCGGTTTACCCAACAAAGGCGCCTTTTGAGTTTGAGGTTGACCCTACTGCATTGAAAGTGAGCAAGCTTGAAAAGCTTTTTAAACGAGCTCATGGTGTGAATTCAATCCCAGATATAGAGAACGGCTATACAGATTTGGCAGTAACATTGTTAGATAGGTTTAAAATGCCGCATATAGACTGCTTTGATGGCTTGGGTGATCCCATGGTCCACTTGCGGCTATTTTCAAACATTCTGCGGCCGATGGGCTTGTCTAAACTGTCACGACCCAAACCTGCGCTATAGGTTTAGCGTCGTAACCAGCCAGTAATCCGTGATTACCGAAGACCTATTTAACAATAATGACAATAATACAATATAAAGAGGTTGGCGGAAGCCAATCAATAATAACATACATTGGCCAATAAGCTGTGAGGACCTGAATGGAAATAAACTTTTATATACATAGTTATATCCACGAACACTTAAGTCCATAAAACATATATATGCAAGACAAAACACAAGCTAGGGAATTAAATCCCATTATCAAAAATAGTATTAACAAAAGTCACAAAACATTCTTTTCACTTAGCAATATCAAAAGGGTGAGTTTGAACCACCCAAAAAGCCTTGACACATGTTGGTTCGGAACCTTGCGAGGAGGCACAATAGCTGGCTTGACAAAACAAGGGTTCGGGCTTGACAATACAATAATTCCAAGAATTGGAACTGACAGAGATCTCTATATCAATAACAATAACAATATGCTATGGATGCCACGAATACAGTTTAGAAATTAGGATCATCATTCAATCGATAAAAAAAAACATCATTTCAGGAAATAATATAATTTATCAATCAGAAAATAAATACGATTGAACATAGCTTTACAACAGCGTTACTCACAGTGGGCTCCTAAAAAACACGTGCTAATCGTTCGACGTCCGACCTAAAAAAAATAAGTCAAGCACAACACGATTACAATTACACTCTTACAATCTATTTAATTTGGTTACTTGTTTGTCTTTCGGTTTCTCTCATTTGATTCTAATTTTTCATTTGGTTATTCCTATTTATTTTTCTTCCATTTCTTTTAAATACGGATGACTAGTATTAGAAATAAATTAGATTATTAACCTCCAATTAAAATATGTTTAGCTATGTATTAACCAAACTAATTAAATATAAATAATCTAATCATAAACCAACCCTTATTAAGTTCACTAATTACACAATCAAACCTAAATTAGGCTCATACACATTAAATTACAATTATTCAGTCATGTTTAAATTACTGAATCAGAAACTCATAAATATGTGCATTTTTCAATTTCAACTCTATTTTCAAGCAAATCAAGGCTCAAATAATTAATTTTCACATTTATTTCCATAATCTTAAGCCTAACTTAATTTTAATTGAATTTAATTAATTCTCAATTACGACTTAATTTGACTACATCTAATTTTATGACCCTAAATCAAATTTTTAATTGAATTCTTATAAGGCTCTAAATATCAAATTAAACCCATTCTTCCATTTTTGAAACTCAATTTCATGAAACATCCATTTTCTTGAACCCAAGCTATAATTCATGCTTAATCTCTCCTTAAACTCCATGAATCATATTTGAAAATAAGTTTAGAATCATTGTTCTCTTGAAAATATGTCATGCATGTAAGGATTATGAGTTAAATTGATCAATTCTTCAATTTTTTTCGCATGCATGCCCTAAGCTCTCAATTATGTGAGCAAATCTCCTATTTAAGGACAAATTCAATTCATTTAAACTCATATCTTAGAAGATGATGTGTAATAGAGCTTCAATATCAAGAATTTGGAATAAGTTCTTATCTTAATTGATGTTTCAAGACCAAAATTTCAGTTTTCTTAAGGTTGCTCTTCTTCTTCCTTTCCAATTTCTCTTTTGTAAGCTCAACTCACTCTTCCTCTCATTCTCTCTCTCTACGTGGGGCTGTGAGTATGTGAAAAAGATGACTAAGGCAACCAAGCACTCTCTCTCTTAGTTTATATTTATGAGATGAGTAGAAATATAATTTACTATTTAGTTTTTTTTTTCCAATTAGTTTGTTAAATTGAGGTTCCAATTAAATAAAATAAAAATAAATAATTAATTAAAAAAACAACACTCATTTCTATCCAAATAAATTAATCCTCTACATCAAATAATCTCAATTATACTAATGTGAATTAGGCTGTAATTCCTATACACTTGTTGTTTTTTAACTTGTTAAAATTAGCGAATCAGACAGTTTTAATTTTTATTCTCACCTATCTATTCAATCAAGCAAGTCAATAATTATCAAGACAATCAATAACAGTTAAGCACATAAGCACTCAATTAACAATAAATATATAATTAATTAATTAAATTGATTTTAACTAAGGAGGTGGTTGTCACATAGACTGTAGAAGTTATCCCTTTTCGGTCGAACCTTGTTGGGTATCGCGGCCATTTGGTATGCTAAACTTGAAGACTCTATGAAGAGGAGCTGGGAAGAGATGGTTGAGGCCTTTATTGCTCAATACTCCTACAACACTCAAATCGAGGTCACAACTCATGATCTCGAAGCAACTCGCCAAGAGCCGAAGGAGGGCTTCTCTGATTTTGTTACTCGGTGGAGGGCCAAGGCCTCCATGATGACCACCCGACCAGCTGAAAAGGACCAGATCAGAATGGTCGTCCGTAATCTGCAACCAAGGCTGTTACAGAAGATGATAGTTATACCTTTGCCTACTTTTGCCGACCTCCATGAAATAGGGGTGCAGATAAAGGATGCAATGAAACAAGGTTTGATAGACCACGAGAAAGAGCAGTCCAAGAGGGCTTTCACATGTAGTTCCAATGTGGCTACGAGTAGTAATGCAACTACAAGGCCTTTTGATGTTGGTATGGTCACCACCACGCCGAAAACTGCCAACCTTTTTGCCGGTATATCCGATACAACCTCACAAATCGCGAAGCACCAACCCCGAGGCCAAAGGGTCTTCACCCCTCTATGCATGTCCTCATCCGTAGCCTTGAGAGCCCTGATAAAAAAAAGGGCATCTGAAGCCACTAGAGCCTCGCCTCTTATCCAATCCTCTCCCTTCTACACATAACCCAACCAAGTATTGCACCTTCTACCAACAGCATGGTCATGATACCGACCTATGCTTTAGATTGCATCATGACATTTAGGATCTCATTGACAATAAAGTGATAGCGCCTTCTCAAAAGCCTAACGTCACTACAAATCCCCTCTCACCACATAACCAAACCCCTCCACCTCGGCAAATAAACCTTATCCAAACACTGGCCATCTCTTACGACCCTAGTATATACATTACCCCCTCCCACCTACCTAAGTTAGCACTATTCATCCCAGAGAGCACAAACTTGTGCATGATGAGTGTGTCCATATCCCAACCTAGACCTATGGTGGTGATTGTGGTAGAGGAAGGCAAGGTGGCCTTGATGAAGAATGAGAGTGTCAGTTCAATGCCTGAGGGCTCTATGGATTTATTTGAGAAGGAATACAACCCGTGCCGCTACATTACGCCAACCAATTAGGCCAGACCAGAGGTGGAATTGCCGACATAAATGGGGGTCAATGTAGTCCGAGAGGACGGACCAAGCCAGGGATTGGATGACTTAGCTGACCTCGATGAGGACATCAACAATCTGCAGTTCTTCGATGAGCAAGATTTGAGGAGTGTACAGATTGACTGGTTTGATATGAACGGATCAGCGGATAATTCGGGGTGGCTCAGTGATGAACCGGATGTGGATGAGGGGTCTCAACCAAAGCTGGAACAACTAGAAGCAAGAGTTACTACAACGGCAAGAATGGTCGATGACAAGGGGAAGTTGCGGAAGAACCGGTACTAAGAATTTTGCTCAGGAATTTAGTAGTGTTAGTACAGTTGATACAGAGCAAGAAGCCGCACTGAAGTGGTTTGAACTAGAAAGAACTGAGACTAGTCAGAAAGCTGAAAACGCCAAAGGTCCTGTACGGACTGATTGCAATGCGAATTTGGGAATACTTACAACGGAATCAGACAGTTGCTTGTCGATTGCTGGAGGAATATGGTGGAAAGATGATGATTTGCATCTTGCCCATATTGCTGAAGATTGGGGACAGAATCTGCTAGATGATACCTGGTATTCTGAGGAAGTGGATCACAGGAACGGGTGGTACTTCAAGCTCCCATACCTAGACCAACAGAAGCATCGGGAAAGGATAAGGAAGCTAAGAAACAAAATGAGAAACTGTTAGAAGAAGAAACTGTACTGAAGTAGCTAAAGAAGATTCAGACGGACATCTCTATTTGGGGGTTGCTCATGGCTTCGCGCGTACATCGGCAAGCTGTCCTGTCAACAATGAATAAGGTCAAGCTATCTATCGACACAACTCCAGAACAATTAGTGGGACTGGTCTTCCCGGGAGGGGGTTCGTCGACTTTGACCTTCACAGATAAGGAATTACCGCCTGAAGGCTCTGAGCATAACAAATAGCTATACATCTCAGTTGAATGCAGAGAGAAGTGGGTGCCCGTTATACTGGTTGACACTGGGTCTGCAATTAATGTTTGTCTGTCACACACGGCCTATGCTATTAGCTTGAAGCCAGCGGATTTTGTACCAACAACCCAAGTGATCCGGGCTTATGACAACACGAGTAGAGAGGTGATGGGAACAGTTCAAATCGGAACACAGGTTGGCCCGACACCACAGGACATTGAGTTTCACGTCCTGGATGTTCAGGCTACCTTCAAATTGCTACTTGGGCAACCCTGGCTGCACCAAGTAAAGCTGTTTCTTCTAGCTTGCATCAGATGTTGAAGTATTCATTTAGAAAAGGGGTAGCCATTGTTTTTGGGAACTCTTCTATACATCCTCTATCAGAAGTCACTACACTAGTACTGGAAATTGTACACGGCGACGAGGATGTATTCTTGTCTGGTTTTACCTTGGCTGAGGCCCGAGTGGTGCAAAACATCTTAGCTATTGATGAGGGGTTTTATGTCAATGCTCAGTCAGTCTGCCTTATGAACAAGCTACAGCATGTACCTGGAATGGGATTAGGAAAGAGCGGCCGGAAGGGCGTTACTACAATGGCCGGAGTGCCATATAATCCTCATGCCTTTGGTCTAGGTTACACGCCTACCAAAGAGGACTGGGTGAGAAAAAGAAAGGAAATGGCAGGAAGAGCCAAAGTTAAACAAAGTGGGAAGCACTATGAGCTTGTACATAGACTAATTCAGGGAACTCTGAACGGCCGCTTTGTCTGGGAGGGGGAGGACTTCCCATTTTGCAGCTTTCCTGAGCCATGGTTAAACTCTGAGAAGCAGCGTTTGCCCAGTTTTGAGATTTTCTTCGACCTACAGCTGCAAGAGGATGAAGCCACAAAGGGACTGACTGACTTGCCTGCTAAAGCAGAACAAAGTACAGAGGGTGAGTCCAATGGCAGTGAACTTGAGATAGGAGCAGCACTGGCGTGTCTCCTTTCAGATCCTCAGATCAAACCGGAGAGCTTGGGGAATGACTTCACTGTTTCCATGATGGGAGATCAATCAGGTGTGGATCTTTTCGGTGGTATTCTCGATGCATCTATCGCACCCTCCCTCGTTTGACAGTTAGAGGAGGGCTTTTTGTCCAGCAGTTCTAAATCAGGTAGTGAGCCGGAATCTGATTCCATAGAGTCTGTGGAGTCGAAATCAGATTCCAGTTCTTCTGAGTCGGAGTCTGGTATTCCTGGGATTGATAACCCGAATGTCGTTGTTTTGTCTAGGTCGTCTTTTTCCTTTTCTTTTGAGTCGGTTGTAACCGAGGAATTGGACGAGCTAGAGGCTTTGAATGAGAATGATACCACTATTGTTTCCGAGTATTTCTCTGTGCCACTTGTGTATTATAGTGATCATGACTTTCAAAATTTTCATAAAAACGACAAAGAAGCAATTCCTCTGGTTTTGAAACATTTGATTGATCGAGAGGAGGAGAGGTTTGTAAAACCCCTTGTTGATGAAATCATTGCAATTAATGTGGGTACTGAGAAGGATCCGCGTTTGATCCACGTTGTCTTCGGAGGAACGCGAGCGCTTAGTCGCTTTATTAAAAGATTTCAAAGACGTTTTTGCGTGGTCCTACAAAGACATGCCCAGAATCGATCCTAAGATTGTACAACACCGAATCCCTCTTAACCCTGAGGCTCAACCCGTCAAGCAGAAGCTTCAGAGAATACGCCTGGATTGGGCTTTAAAAATCAAGGAAGAGGTCACTAAGCAGATAGATACAGGGTTTTTGCTAGTATCTGAGTATCCTACTTGGTTGGCCAACACTGTTCTAGTGTCGAAGAAAGATGACAAAATTTGGGTGTGTGTGGATTTCAGAGATCTGAACAAAGCTAGTTCGAAGGATGACTTTCCTCTACCGCACATCGACGAGTTGGTAGACTTCACCGCAGGCTATGCGTTGCTCTCCTTTATGGATGGGTTTTTCGAGTACAACCTGATCTTGATGGCATCCGAGGATAGAGAGAAGACTGCCTTCACCATGCCGTGGGGAACCTACTGCTGCAGGGTGATGCCGTTCAGTTTGAAAAATGCTGGAGCTACTTATCAACGGGCTGTAACCACAATTTTGCATGATATGATCTACAAAGAGGTTGAGGTGTACGTGGACGACATGATTGTCAAGTCCAAGGAAAGAGAGGGCCTACAGCGCCCTGAAGAAATTCTTCCAATGGATCAGAGAATATCGGTTGCGACTAAATCCACATAAATGCACTTTGGTGTCACGGTAGGGAAAATGTTGGGGTTCTTGATCACGCAGAGGGGCATTGAGGTTGATCCTTCCAAAATCAAGGCCATCATAGAAATGCCACCACCAATGACTGAAAATGAGATGCGAGGCTTTCTGGGTAAAGTGTAATTCATAAGACGGTTTATCGCAAAATTAACCTTGACTTGTGAACCACTATTTGGTCTCCTGAAGAAAGGAAAGAAATTCCAATGGGATGACCGATGCCAGTTTGCTTTTGAGCAGATCAAGTAGTACCTTCAAAACCCGTCCGTGTTGTCATTGCCAGAGTCGAAGAAGCCGTTGATTTTGTATCTGTCAGTAACCGACACGACAATGGTTTGCATGCTTGCACAGGAATCTAAGGATAGAGTGGACAAGGCCATCTATTACCTGAACAAGAAGATGATAGAATATGAGACCCGTTATACCCTGCTGGAAAAGAGTTGCTTGGCCTTAGTATGGGCTACCAGGAAGTTAAGGCACTACCAGTTAGCTCACTCTGTAATTCTGGTTTCAAGATTAGATCCCATCAAATATCTCTTTGAGAAACCAGTGCTTACAGTTAGGCTAATTCGTTGGCTGCTTCTTCTCTCCGAATTTGATTTAAAATATATACTCGCAAGTCTGTTAAAGAGAGAGCTGTAGCGAAATTTTTTCCAAATCACCCAGTGGAGGGAGGCGAAGCAGTAGAGTATTTGTTCCCAGATGAAGCTATTCTGCAGGTTGAGGAAGAGATTTGGACCATGTACTTTGACGGAGTGTCTAACCAGTACGGTTATGGGATAGGGGTGTTGCTGATAGCACCTGACAATTCCCTTATACCTTTAGTCTTCAAACTCTAATTCAAGGTATCTAACAATGAAACAAAATACGAGGCATGTATCGCTGGACTAGAAGCTACCCTGGAACTAGGGGCAAAAAGGTTGGACGTCATTGGGGACTCGAACCTGGTTGTGTCTCAAGCAAAAGGAGATTGGAAGGTTAAAGAAGAAAGGATGAAAATCTATCACCAAACCCTGGATGTTCTGATTCCTAGGTTTAAAAAGTTAACCTTCACGCATCTGTTAAGAGAGAACAACAGGTTCGCTGACGCTTTATCAACTCTATCTTCTATGATAGACATCCCTTTGGGAGTCCGGATGCATCCGATCATTATTGAACAGAGATATGTGCCTGCCTACGAGTTGATCACCGCGATAGATGAAGTACAAGATCAGAACCCCTGGTATCATGATACCTAGAACTTCTTGGAAAATGAAGCTTATCCACCAGGGGCAAATGCTAAAGATAAAAGGGCAATACGGCGAATGGCTGCTCAGTTTATCATCTACGAGGGTAAATTGTGCAAACGAGGCCATCTAGGAATGCACAAGCTGTGTGTTGATGCAGAAGAATCGAAGCACCTAATGGTGGCCATCCATGAAGGAGAATGCGGATCGCATATAAACGGAGTAATGCTAGCCCGGAAGATTCTCAGGCAGGGTTATTACTAGTCAACCATGGAGGAGGATTGCATTGGTTTTGTTCGGCGATGCCACAAATGCCAAATTCATGCAAATCGCATGAATATTCCGCCGTCGAAGCTGTACACCATGACTTCACCATGGCCATTTTTAGTCTGGGAAATTGATGTTATGGGGCCAGTTACGCCGAAAGGCTTGAATGGGCATGAGTATATCCTGGTGGCAATAGACTCATTTACAAAGTAGGTCGAAGCCCAATCCTATGCAGTGCTGAAGGCGTCGCATGTAGTTAAGTTCATCAGGAATAATATCATTTGTCGTTATAGGGTCCCGAATGAGATCATTTCAGACAATGGTTCCCACTTTAAGAAAGAAGTGATCGACTTGTTAGAGAAATACAATGTGGCTTTTCATAAATCATCCACATATCGGCCACAAACCAACGGAGCTGTTGAGGTCGCCAACAAGAATATCAAGCACATTCTACAGAAGATGGTGGAAACTTATAGGGACTAGCCAGACAAATTGCCATTTGCTTTCTGGGGCTACAAAACATCAATTCGGACATCTACTGGGGCAACTATGTATTCTCTAGTTTATGGGATGGAGGCTGTTCTGCCAATTGAGATTGAGGTCTCGTCGCTGCAGGTTATAGCTGAGTGCCAAATAACAGAAGCGGATTGGCAACAGAGCAGGTTCAAGGAACTAATGCTGTTCGATGAGAGAATGATGAAAGCACTGTATCATGTCTAAGGTTATCAACGTAGAATTGCCAGGGCTTTTAATAAGAAAGTTAAGTCCAGGAATCTAAAGGAAGGGGATTTGGTGCTCAAAGACAACTGGGCTCCCATCTATGACCCTAGGGGCAAGTTCAGACCTAACTAGACTAGTCCTTACATCATCAAATCAATCTGGTCTAGTGGAGCTATTATTCTTATGGACCTAGATGGCCTCGAATTTTCCCAACCAATCAACATGGAGAAGTTGAAGAAATACTATCCTTGAGTGGCTCGCTAGGCTGAAAAACCGGAAGGACGACATAGGCAAAAGTTAGAGCACAAAAAATTAGAAAAAAAGAAAAAACTGAACTCGCAAGGTTGAAAACCCGAAAAAGACGACCTTGGAAAAAGTTAGAGCACAAAAGGAGAGTGTTAATACCTGAGTGAACCCGAACCGAACTATGTAAGGTTTGATTCCCATCTTTGGGATACGTAGGCAACTTCATTCTGAAGTCCAGTCCCAAACACTTCAAACTCAACTGTTCTGTCCATGAGATTGTTCAAGGCATCTTTGTCTCTTCTGCATCCAAGAGTTCGGTTGTGATCTTCACTATGAGGGTTGGTTACAGTACAGTGCTATTCAGACAAGGGGCAGCTTTCTAGTTATTAGATTTGGGGTTGTACATCTCGAGGATAGATTCCATGTGTGTTAAGTCATGATCCTTATCGAAAATGGCTTTGAAAAGTTTTAATAAAAGTTAATTTTGTTTAAATTAATCTTTTTACAATTTAGACCATTTTTTAACCAAAAGGAAAATTTTCAGTGCCCACAACTTCAATTTCATTGATTTCAATACAAAGTTCTCTAACTCTTGATACATATCAAAGTTGCTTTTTTTTATTATATTCAAAAGGAAAACTTGAAAGTACAGATCAAAGCAATAGACTTGGGGGCATAGATAAATCAGGTGTTCCTGCATCCCCTCCCAGAGCTAGTGGAAGTTTCAGATGCTAATACAGGCCCGGTTTGTGCCTCATCTTCAAGCCAAGCCAAGCATTCGCCAGAAAGGGTGTAACTGAAATTGGGAGCGGGAGTCAGAAGTTCTCTTGTCCTCCATGCAGTGGGATATCGAGCTAGTTGTGAACCTCGAATCATAAATGAAGCCGGGTGCTTTACCCCTCTTCTGGGCAAGCCTGGTTGTGTCTGAACTAATGCCTGAACCAGAATGGAAAATAGAAGACGCAGTGTGTCAAGCCAATCAACTGAATGCCGGGTTGTCGGGCCATGTTGTAGCTCATCTCAGGCAGATCAAACCAGGGGCAACGCCATGCAATATCAGCAGCAGACCTGTTGCACATCTAATTGCACCACCATCCCTCGTTCAGGAAATCAACTAGCCGTTAGCGAAAGAAATAGCCTCGTGTTGAGTATGCAAGGCAAGAGTCCACTACCTTTAACCTGTCTATGAGCCATATCTAGGGAGGGATGAAAAATAAAAAAGATTAAAAAATAGAGAGGTGTATGTTGAGAGAGAAAGTGAGAAGGGGTTTTAAGAGAAAAACAGAGCATGAGTACCAAGTGATGTGAGAAACACATGTAAGATAGGGTGGGAAACATTACCTGTAAGAGTAGTGGACTCCTTGCCAATTTGGTTGTCTCCCGTCGATGGAAGGCGTCCAAGCCCTTCAAAGTTTCGGCTAATGTCAAGCCAATGCGGCTTTTGCCTTCTTTCAAACCTTGTGCCACTTCGATCAAGCGAATGCTAGACCCTCCGAAACTGGGGGGCAAAAAGAAAATGAGCCAACATACACAAACACAGGGCATGTTGTCAAAAACTCTGCCAGAGACAGTCGTTGCGGTCACCGGCGTCAGAAAATCGATGAATCAACTTAGGAATATCTAGTTTTCCATTTGGAACTAATGATCGAGCCTCCTGTAAAGTGAGCCCACACATCCTTCCTAAAGCTTGGATGTGGCCAAAACGGGACTGGGGCAAGATTTCCTCGTTATGTCGGGATTCCATCAGAACTTGGAATTCTTCAATTGTAGGGCATATCTTTTTCCTCCCGAAGCTAAAAACATGTGTAATCGGGTTCCAACATCTAGCCACGGCATGGAGGAACGGAAAACACAACGGGGTACGACTTAGCAGGAATAGTGCATTTATCCCGAAACCCCAGAAATTCAGCTTTTTCGAGCCATCTAAAGTTGTAATCCAATTTGGGAGTTTTTCTGCAAAGAATGGCTCCATTTGTGGCAAAAATAGAGCTGGAATGAAGAAACCACGAAGCTGGGGCTTTTGTAGAAGATAAGGTAGTGAGTGGAGGCCAGATGTCAACATTTTGGTGGTTCTGCACATTGATGGCCGGCAAGGCTCATTGATGGCTAGCAAAGGCTCATTAATGGCCAGCAGGGGCACATTGGTGGCCGGCAGGGGGAATACATGGCCGGCAAACCACCCGCCATGGCCGGTAGCCTTCCTCTTGTGCTTGCTTCCCTCATTTACGAAGATTCAATTGTCTGAAGTAGTTTTGTTCTGTTGTTTATGTGTTCCAAGGTCTTGTTTTGAGTCCTGTTTCGGCTTGGACATGTTCATTGAGTTGAATTCATTTTGTTTTGCTTATTGAGTTGTATTTGTGTTAATTAGTTTGTTTGTCGAGTAGTTTAGTTGTTTATCGAGTTGTTTTACTATGTTGTTATTACAATTGTTGGTCAATTTGTTACTCGATTCAGATTGTTATGACTATACAAATATTTGGTTTTCAATGTCAAATTTATCTCAATCTCATGCAATGTGGTGCTTATGATGCAAAAGTACAACACTTTTTTCAAATGAAGGCTGATTTTCATTCCGATCATGGCTACTTTTTACAAAAGTGTAGTACACGGTTTTTAAAGCAAAATAAAACCCGTCTAAGGCTGTACAAAGTGCTAACACTACTAGCAAAAAAAGAAACTAAGTAAAAAAAAAAAACACAGAAATCTGCGCTATCCATCTCAGGGTCTAAAGGCCCTCTTCGTCCTCTTTCTCGGTGGAGCAGATTCTGCAGCACTGTCTCTGTTGGTGCCACTGTTTAAGTCTAGGCCAGAATCTGAACCGGAGCCATCTCCACTCCCCTCCTCAGAGCCCTCCTCGCTATCACTATCCTCGCTCTCGGACGACTCTGTATGCTGACTCGCCGCCTCCTCGGTCTCACTAGTATCAGTGTCATCGTCGTCCAGGATAGGCTCTGAAGGGCCATTCTTAGCTCGGGTGCGTCCAGCTCGGCCTTGACTGCGTGTCGGAGTCTCTCTCTCTCTCTCCTCCCTACCACCGGAGGAGGTGCTGATGGTCCTGTTGCAGCCGCTGTTGATGCTGTTGGAACAAATAGGACCTAAAAAAGTGTTTGTCATATGGTAGCCACAGTATGCGTGTTAGATAAGTGTATGAATTCAGATGCAATGTATCAGTGTAATGTGGGTCAGATGTAGTGTTTGTGTGTAGTG
Source organism: Camellia granthamiana (assembly GCA_036172215.1). Classification (NCBI taxonomy): domain Eukaryota; kingdom Viridiplantae; phylum Streptophyta; class Magnoliopsida; order Ericales; family Theaceae; genus Camellia; species Camellia granthamiana. The sequence goes on from CM069910.1 coordinate 135,792,168, forward strand.
TATCAGGTCATTGCAGTGTGGAACAAATTACAGTTGAGATGCTAATGTATCGGCAGAAAGTTTGATGACATGAAGTGCAAATTGAAGAAAATTACCGGAATTTTGTAGAGACTGAGCAGGTTCATGCTCCTTTGCACCATCTCCATCAGGGAAGCCGCTAGCTCGAGAGCCTCCCCGGTGTACTCTATAGATGTCTGCAAGTGCGTCGAGAAGATCAGTGTTCTATAAGCATAATTGAAATGAATTTGACATGCAAAATGTAAAGTGTGGTACATATTGGAGTCAGGCCTCGAACCCCGACAAGCTCGTGTCCGGCTAGTGCAGGCTCAATAGGGATCTGGTAAACCTCTCCGGTATGCCGCCAACAGTAAGTGTAGTGGGAAGCTCTGGCCAGCCAGTCCCCTGTCTCGCCTGGGAAGCCCCTCCGCCACGGGCCCTGCTCGCCCGATTCGCTCTGCGACTCACCCTTACAGTAAGAGGTCTCGCTTTTTCACCCCCACGAACGCCAGTCAGAGGTGGCATCAAGTGTGCCTGGATAAAGACTGCATAATCGCCCTCTACACAGAAGTACTCCGCCTCTAGGCCTATTATGAACTGGATCACCTCGTCGAAAGTTAGGCTGTGTATCGCTCTCATAAATGCAGGTGGTGTCATCGGTATAAACTGAGCAGGTAGGCCCAAGGTCTGACGGACGAAACGCTCGCCCAGGAACCAAGCTTGGCAAATCAGGCCCTCAAGAAGAATGTGATGTTGAGAAATGTCTCGAGCTACAGTGTATCGGACTTGAAGCCTTGTCGGCATCATGGCCCCGGGCCACCATGTGATCTGAAATGGAAGCGAATGGATTAGTTGCTGTTAGTTGCTAATGTGTGAACCAAAACAGTTGTAAAGTAAAAACGATGATAACTGTGTCTCGAGTTACCTCGTGCGCTGCGACCATGTTGAAATACTAGCGGAAAAACATGAAGGACTTGCGAGTCCTACGGCGGAGCTAGCCGTCGTATACCCGAGAAAAGGGGACTGTCAATGGCACCTCATCTACAAGCTTAGAAGCGAGAGCCAGGAAGTATGCATAGACCCATAATTGTAGGAAGAATGTGGAAGTGTGTATATTATCAGCTTACAATATGAACAGATATAGAAAGTGCAAAGCAAAAAGCACACGTGTGGAACAAATATAAAATATGAAATGCTCGAACAGAACATGTAAAGTGTAAAGAGGGAATTGAGATATGTACCTCCCAAGCTCACCAGTAGCCTCCAACCAAAGTCCCTCGCAGATGGGAGCAGGAGCTCATATATCCGTACAGTGTGGTGAGGCCGGCTTTGCCCCAATCATAAAACTGAACTCGAGAAAGCACCACTAAGGAGCTCAGCAAGTACAGACCCATGGTATTCCACCTGTTTGAGAACAAGGTGGTACCAAAGATGAACATGAGGAAGCCTCTCGCGTACTGCTCTATCTCCTCATTCGTCTCAGGCTCACTCCCCATGAACTGCTCCTCAAACCAGCTGTATCGCACCATGTCTGCCTGGGATATCGGTGGATGTGCCCCAAGTACCTCAAGCCATGCTGCCTCCCACTTCCCCATATCAAGGTCGAGAGGGATCAGATTGCCCCATACGCCTAAGCCGGTGATCACGGCAAAGTCATAGGGAGTCATCGTCATCTCCCTCATGGTGGAAAAGTGGAAGGAGTCGATGGTGTCCCACCATCTCTCCACTAGTGCCCCTAAGAGGAGACGACTCGCTATAACCCGAGTCAAGCTGGAGCAGAAGAGACCAAAGTCTGCCTCATTAACGATGTCACGAACCCTAGCTAAGAGCTCACCATACCAATCTCGAGCAGTCGTCGTACCATAGCCCCTAAAGGCGTGAGACCCGTCCTGTGGCAATGCATGAAATGCAATTAGATCGATATAGTGTATGAAGCAATGTATAGATGAAGGCAGTGTGAAAAATGCAAATAGTTAAAGGCAGGGATGTATGAAAACAGTTGTATGCATGAAAACAGTTGTCGTACCTCAATGGCGATGGCCAATAAATGAGATGCTGGCTCCCTCAACAGGAGGTCCTTTGGCACGTCCTCGGCAAAGTCAGTAAAAGATATGATGCCTCCTGTAATGGGCACTATGTGTGTCTCTGGATGATACCTCGCTGGATCGAAAGGGCGTATACTCAACGGTAGTGGCTCTGGCTCGGCCTCGAAATCTACCGGAGGAAGCTCCGAAGGAGCCCCATCATGAGGAAGATCATCTGCCATCTGAAAAGGGTGCGAGATAGGTAAAAAGTGAAGAAAACTGAAGAAAATGGTGAAACTTTGGAAAAGTCAACGCTAGGAGAGAGAAAAGGTCAAAGAAAGTCAAAGCCGGGAAAAGTGCACAGAACTCGAGAGAAACTCGAGGGAAATGAGCCTAGAATGGTGGAAATAAGGAAAGAAGCGTCGAAATCAAATTCTAATGATTCAAAGTAAAGAGAACTAGGAGGATTTAGCGAATAAAGTTGGTATAGGGTGTTGAAAAACGCGTAAAAAGCGCGGATCTAGAGAGAAGGAGCACCTAGAAAGAGAAATGAAGGAATTTCGGACATGGGGTTGTGAGGAAATGAAGTGCCATGCTCTATACTTAAAGACCCAAGCTGAAAAACCATTTTTGCCCTTGGCCGACCATCAGTGGCCGGCAAGGCACCACCAATGGCTGGCAAGGCACACTGGTGGCCGGCAGTGCACAAAAGTGGCCGGCGGTTCCTCTTGGTGGCCAGCAGGTGTCCATGAGTTTCCTATGTGTCCTTTGGTCTGTTTTGTTTTCTTGGATTTCAAGAAGTGAAGAGAATGTTTAGTGTTTGGTTCAGAATGTCCCTGCGAAGGCTCAGGATCGCACTTCCAGGATATGATGTTCATTGCTTATCGGTATAAGCGAGGTGTATCCTTTTTATATATTACAGCTCTTCCCAGAGGCACATCGGGAGTTGTTCTTGAATTGATCTTACTAAATGCGTTTTGTTATCGCATGGAATATGCGTCTCTTGTGTGTTCCACTTATAACTATTTCGTAGAACATGTTCTTACTCTAGCTGCATAAGTGTGCATTCACTCTTCCATTACGCCTAGAACGTACTCCTGTTTCCCATTTGCATAGAGTATGCGTTTGGTCTCTTGCATAAAACATGCTGTTAATCTTGCATTAAGCATGAATTTTCTACTATTAATCATTGCACGCATCCTATAATATTGCATATAATGTGCATTCCGAAGTGGCATAGCCCATGTCTTAGTTTTTGTTGCACAAAATATACTCCCATTTTGTCTCTCGCATGTGTTGCATGTCCCTAACATTGTACCATGATTATTCGTCTTGCACAGAACATGCTTTCAATCTCCTGCATAGAATATGCTCTCGCATAAAACATGTTGTCAATCCATTTGCATAGAACATGCACACTTTTTGTGTTATGCCTGTTGAGTTGCTTTCTTATACAGGTGCGATATTGTATGTGCGGTTCATTTAGAGGAGTTCCAGGTGAGACCACTCCTGTCCTCTGATCCTACTCCATTTGGTTAGAAACATTCAGGTACGCCTGATGTTTACACCACTCCTTTTGGTTAGAAACATTCAGGTGCACTCAGTGTTTACACCACTCCTTTTGGTTAGAAACATTTGGGTATGCCCGATGTTTATACCACTCCTTTTGGTTAGAAACATTCGGGTACACTCGATGTTTACACCACTCCTTTTGGTTAGAAGCATTCGGACGAGTTCCAGTGTTTACACCACTCTGCCTTGTTTTGGTTAGAAGCATTCGGACGAGTTCCGGTGTTTACACCACTCCGCCTTGTTTTGCTTAGAAACATTAGGACGTGTTTCGACGTTTATACCACCCCCGGTTAGAAGCATTTGGACATGTTCCGATGCCTATACCACACCTCCTTTTGGTTAGAAACATCCGGGTGCATCCGGTGTTTACACCACTCATTTTTCCTCTCGCGTGTGGCACGATTGGATGCTTTCGGTTAGAGACATTTGGGTGCGTCCCGGTGTTCTCATTACTCCTTTCTCTTTTTGCGTGCGACGCGTTAGGACGCTTTCGGTTAGAAACATTCGGGTGCGCCCGGTGTTTATGCCACTCTCTTCTCATTCCACATGCAACGCATTAGGATCTTATTTGACACCTCGGGTGCGCCCCAACGGTTATGTTATTCTTTGCCTTTCCTACGTGATACGTAGTTAAGCTTACATAATTTTCTTACATCCTTTCTGCATGAAATGTGATTTGGTTCGTGTACTTCTTTTTATGTATGAGATTACTGTAGCATTTCTTTGCATAACGTTTGCATTTAAATGTTTCATTGTGCAGCCTCATTGCATGATCATAAGTTGTGTTCTTGTATCATGCATGTTATTTGCATTTTGCCTTGGCAGCCTACAGGCGCAACCTTTTATTGCTGTCTTGATTGTCTGTCCAAGTCTTATGGCCTTGTCAAAATGGGTCATCTCTGGGCTTTGACATTCACTCGCGTCCTTTCATGATTCCGAGTTCTGTCAAAGAGAGGCAACTGTAGACACCCCATTTTTTACGGCCGTTTAAGACTTGGATGATCTTACAGGTACATCCGATGGCGAGTCTAATTGCTTACCAAGTGCTTGAAGTCCACGGCAGAACGCCACAGTGTAGATCGCCCGACTTTCTCCGCGCGCCCCCCCTTTCGGAGAGGGTGCGAATTGGTCTTACTACAGTTCGGACTCCTGTCACGGTTCTGAATCTAATCTCACCAAATGCAATGTAAGACTAATAAATCACCAAAGAGTCCAATCCGACAAATCATTTTGGAAAATCAGATTTTGAATCAAAAAACGCCAAACATGGACTGCTTTGCCAGATTACAGAGTCGCCACCTAAATATTTTGTTTTAGGAAATTTAGGAAACCCTGACTCGTGCCAAAGGTCATGTGTTCGTCATCACTAAAGTTGCCTTCGCTCGGAAACTTGGGTACGAGAGGGGAAGGTCCTGAAATGAGCACCCCCGCTCGCCCGATCAAAGGATCGGCCTCTACTAAGCATGATATGTTGTTTTAAAAACACATGTGTTCTTATTCCAGTTATTAGCTAACTTTACTATGTGATGCGCACAGCATACAAGTATAGACTCGATCACAAGAATTGGAACAAAACAACTCATGTTTGTTTTCGAAAATGGTTTGAAAGTGCTACTCGTGAGTAGGCTAAAGCTCGGATTTGCCACCCTCAAGTGGGCTTTAAAACATGATTTTGCTACTTCGCAAAGTGGGTTTAAAACTCACAATCATCGAGTTGTTCCAATTCAGGCAACAAAGCCTTCATCCACAGGCATTCATGCAGTTAATCACTTAAGCAAATAGCCTCATGTTAAACATGCTATCATGGCAACACTCACACTCATGTAAGGATGCTAAAGCGTAAACACTTACAGTGTACTCCAAGCCAAAACAGAAAACTAGTTAGAAATCATGTATGATCCTAGCTATGTTAAGATGCCTAATGCAACGCATGCAATAATGCAACTAAATAGGCTCGGCTATCTAAGATGGCATATGAATGCAATGGTTTGATACATGTATTCAAATAGGTATTGAAATATAATGCAGTTTGTATGATGCGCCAAGCCTGGTGCATGCAAGACAAATGAATGATGCAAACATACAAAGCATAAGGTATGCTAATCAAAACGTGCCTTAATCTAACCACTGAAAGCAATTAAATAAAAGGAAGAAAGAAGTGGGATTGGAAGACATACACACACACACGCACGCTTATTACAACATTATGCCCTCTCGACGGAGGGTCTGAATGAATAAGCTAAGCTAATCTAAGCTAAGCTAACTAACTAATCTAATTAAACTAATTAGACTAATTATTACATAACAAATTGAATAACTAGCAAACTACTTACTAATTATTACAACACTTTAACTAATTAACAAATTAATTAATTAAATTACAAATTCATGCTAAGCATGTAAAACACATAAGCTAGGCTGCCTCAGGTCTACCTTGAGTAATGAAGGATGCATGCTCTCGGTTGCCGTTTCAAAACACCTTCCGGTTTGCTCTTTTGGAGGCTCTGTTTGTAGGGTGTTTCTAAGAACTTTCTACTGAACCTTACCAAAACAATGCTGGGGAGTGCACTAGTGGCCTATTGGCCATGAGGAGCTGCTGCCGGCCATCTGCCGGCCACTGATGAAATGGTGCCGGCCACTAGTGTGCTGTGACACCGAACTGCAACAGAGCACAAAACAGAGGAAATGGGAGGGTCTCCCAGGGGTATGTGTGTACTGTATCACTCCTTATCATCTCAAAACATCAAATGAGAGGTACCATTGGGTCCAAAACCATCAATCAAGCATCTTAATGCATGATGGCCAAGGATCTAACTTGTACAAATTCGATGAATGCACAACTAACAAGACACTAAGACCACTACCTCATCAAGGGTGATCAAAGGCAATGGAGACAAAGGGGGTTGGCTCATTGTCATCACTTTGAGTATGAAATGGACTAATCCACCTTGTGTTCAATATAACGTCCGATTGAACACAATGCAATACAACACAACACATGTTTATCTTGGCATGTTTTACTTAGCTCAATTCTTGTTTACACATTTTAAGTTACCAAACCATCCCTTAATTGATTTGTCCAAATGTGAAAGTCCTCTAATGAGAAAGAGGTCAACCAAAAGAATGGTTTAAGGCATAGGAGAGACCATGCCTTTGACTAAGAGGAACCCTCAAAAGAGAGTTAAAGCCATTTAAGCATTAGCCTCAATCCTAAACATTAAACACAACCTCAAGACTAACCAATCCTCAAAACAAATGAAAAGATGAAGAATGGAGGGAGGTGGCAGAATTTCAGTGCTAAAATGGCATGAAACACAAGACTCTAATATGCAAACAACTCATGTACAACATGTTAGACACTTTAAGCATTAAAACTAGTGAAGAGCTTTACACTAGCATCATGCAATATCGAACTCAAACAGCCAAACCAACTCTAGACAGAGCCCAAACATGTCAAAATAAAGGCCAAAACATGCTGAGATGGAAGTTCATGAGGCAATAAAATCATGCTCAAGTATTGGCTCACAAACAAGGCATAAGGCACAACTCACAAAAGTTATGAAAGAGTGGAATATGTAAGAGTGTGACTAAGCTACAAGCACTAAAATCATGTGTGAAATGATGCCAAAACATGCAAACAACTCAAGCATAGCATGTTAAAGACCTTGAAACTCAAAGCTAGTCATGGCCATTTACACTATAGCTATACAAAGCAAGCCTCACATGATCAAGACCACTCAAAATAGAGTTCAAGCATGTCAAAACATGAGCAAAAATGTGCTGGAGTAGAGCCAACACATGCTAGAGTAGTTAGCTAACTTATCAATTATATAAGGCTAGTGAGCAAGATTACACTACAAGTGCAAGATGCAAACAAGAGGTGCTCCAACCAGCCAAAAACAGAGTCATAACATGATAAAATAAGGCCAAAAACATGCTAAGATAAAGCTAACACAAGCTAGGATGATAGGCTAAAACATGAAGCATGTTAGACCAACAAGCATGATTGCACTAGAGGTACCAAAAGCAAGCAAGAAGTGACCCAACCGGCTAAAATCAGAGTTAAAGCATGTTAAAATAAGGCCAAAAACATGCTTGAACTAAGTCACAAAAAAGTAGAAGAGCATGCTCAAGTATGAGGCCATCAACACAAGCAAACAAGATACAAGGAAAGGGGATCACCCCCTCCTATTTTGAGCCTCAAAACCAACTTTCCACCACCGAAATACCTCTGAGTTTTAGTGGTAGAAAGGCCAAACAAAGGATGTTACAAAAGCTTAGAAAGGTGGCTCAAGAGGCTTTACAAGCCAAAGAGCAAAAGAGAAGAACCACCCCCTTAACCACACAAGGCTCAAATCAACATTTTTAAGCCTTAAAAATAAAACTTTTTTGAGACTAAAACCAGCTTCAAAGTTGCATACAAAGATGGCAAAGCAATGAACTAGAACAAAGCTTAAAAGGGTGAAACTCTTACCCTTGAAGCACAACAAGAAAACAGCAAGCTTCTGAGCCAAAACCAAGCCAAAACCACTCTAAGGAGCTCAAACAGGGCCTCCAAGATCCTCAACACTAAGGTGAAGGTGTTTGGCTAGGTGTTTTAGTGCAAATATGTGAAGAAAACACACTTTCAAGCTCAAAATATAGAGAGAGAGTATTTTAGAGAAAGAGAGAGAAAGAAATATCTCAGCCAAAATTTTCTAACCCCTTGCATGCATATAGATGGCTTGTCTATATAGAGGATTCAAGAAGCTTTCAAGGAAATCCAGCCCTCCACGTGCAAGCAGATGGGCCATTCTGTGCAAGCAGCTGTCAAAAATATCTACAAAATATCTACTAAAACAGTGGTGGTCGGTCGGCCATCAGTGGTGGCCGGCAGTGCCTCATTGATGGCCGGCAGGCATAAATTGATGGTTGGCAGTGGCACTTAATGGCCGGCAATGCACCAAAACAAGCACTTTGGAGGGACCAAAGCATGGTTTAACAATGGGGCAGAAAGGATACAGGGTGTGGAAAGCTCAAACCTGTGACGTTCCGCTGTGAAATTTGAGCACTCGGCGAGCGACCAAACTTGTCACCAGATGTACCTGCAAGCACATCCAAGTCTTGAGGACAGTCAAAAGTAGGGTGTCTACACACAGGTTTGAGTTTTCCAAACCCGGCATCCTTTTTGTCTCATCTTTCGACCATGCTTAAGTCCTTTTAGATTAAGGTTGGTAATGGCCTACTGGCCATTTTTTAGGGCTACTGGCCATGGCCTTTGGCCTGCCGGCCATCAATGAACCCTTGCCGGCCATCACTGATGGCCGGTCGGCCACCAGTGTTCTAGCAGATATTTTCTGATATTTTGTGCCAGCTGTTTGCACAGATTGATGCATCTTCTAACATGTGTGTGGCTGGATCTTTGTGAGGGGAATTTGCATCTTCTATATATAGGACCCCTCTCTTGCATGTGGGGGGGGGGGGTTATAAAATTTTGAAGAAAAAAATTCTCTCTCTCTCTCTAGAATTTCCTTTCTCTCTTGTTATTTTGTGCCTTAAGTTTAGTTTCTCTACACTTTTGCACTTGAACCCTAAACCAAACACTCTCACCTTGGAACTGGGGTCTCTTGAGGTCCTTTTTTGTGTTCTAGAAGAGGATTTTGGCTTGATTTAGCTTGTTTTGTTGCTCTAATTACATCTTATCTTCAAGAGGTATAACACTTGTATTTGAAGCTTCTTTTAAATACTTGTTTTGCCATCTTTACATGCTATTTTTGAGCTGGTTTTGACCTCCTAAAATCTCTATTTTTTTGGTTTAAAAATGGTGGTTTAAGGCCCTTTTTGAGTTAGGGGTGGTTCACCCTTGTTGTTACTTGGCTTGTTAGGCTTTTATGCCTCTTTTTCAAAGCTTTTAAATCAAACTTTTTGGGCCTTTAAACTACTGAATCTCAGATTTTTTTTAGTTATAAGAACCATATTTTGAAGTCCAAAATTGGAGGGGTTAGCCTCCCCTCCTTGTTGTCTTGCTTGCATGCCTAGTTGCCTCATAAGTTAGCATGTTTTTGTAGCTTATCTTAGCCTATTTCCAACATGTTTTTACCTCTGATTTGGGTTGATTTGGCTCTGTTTTGGGCTGCTTGTGTTGCATGAGTAGTGTTTTGCATAGTTGTAGTGTAAAGGGCTTCACCAGCTTAATTTTTTGAACCTTTAAAAATGAATTGCATGAGTTGCTTACATGTTTTAGTGTCATTTCACACTCAGTTTCAGCACTAAAATCTCTATAATCTCCCTTTATTCTTCACTCTTTCATTTATTTTGAAAGTGGCTTTAAACCACTTGTTGGCTTGAATGTGGAATTGAGTCGTCCATGCCTAATGGTTTAATTCCTTCAGGAGTTCATTATCAACAGCATGAGGTCTTTTTCATGCTCAAGGTGGTTGTGGTTTAAGCTCAATTTCAATTAGAAGACACTCACCTTTTGGACTAATCAATTAAAGAATGGATTGGTAATCTAAAATGAGTAAACAAAAGTGATAAATAAAACTTGAACAAGATAAGCATGTTGTGTTGCATTGCATGTGTTCAATCGGACGTTATATTGAACACAAGGAAGATTGGGGCATTTCATACTCAAAGTGATGAAATGAGTCAATCTCCTTAGTCTCCATTACCCTTGATCTCATATGATAGGGTGATGGTCTTGAGTCTTGTTTTTGCATATAAAGAAATTGTATTTCTTGGTTCTTTGGCCATCATGCATTGAAAATGCTTGGTTGGTGGTTTTGGAACCAAGAATACCACTCCTTGGAGATGTTTTGATGATAAGGAGTGATATACAGTACATACAACCTGTGAAATTACTTCTTTCCTGCACTGTGTTGTGCTCTGTTGTAGCAGAATGAAGTTGTTCATCAATGGCCGGCAGGCCACACACTGATGGCCGGCAATGCCCTTTTGTAGCACGCACATGGCTGGCAGCCTCCATTAATGGCCGACCAGCCACTGATGTACTCTCAGAACAGTGCCCTTTCAGCATACCAGAATTCAACTGTGCAAACAAAGGCAGTCAACAGCAAAGCAGTGGCATTCCGGGTGAAAAACAAGCGCGCGCATGTGCATTTGATGTGTCTCAAGTTTAACTAGCTAGAACAGCATGCCTATTGTTATTTTTGAGCTGGTTTTGTACTTAATTAATTTAGTTTAGTTAATTAGTGCAACATGTATTTGATTAGCTTAGATTAGTTAATTGATTGTTGTAATAATTAAGTAGCTTAGCTTAGCTATTTCTTTATTTTGTTTTGTATAAATTAGCTTAGTTAGATTAGCTTAGCTCTTATTCATTCGGACCCTCCTTCGCGAGGGTGTAATGTTGTAATAAGGGTGCGTGCGTGTGTGTATGTCTTCTAACCCCACGTCTTTCTCCTTTTTATTTTATCGCTTTCGATGGTTATACTAGGGACATATTTCGATTAGCATACCTTATGCTTGCATCTATTTATTTGTCTTGCATGCACCGAGGCTCGGCGCATCATTCAAACTGCATCGCAATTTCAATATCTTCTTTGAATACGTGTTTTATCGCATGTTGTTCAAATTGATTCGTATGTCATATTAGTAGCCGAGCCTATTAATTGCATATTGCATATGTTGCATTAGACACTTAACATAGTTAGGATCATGCATTTTTCTAACCAGTTTTTGTTTTGGCTTAGAGTACTCGGTAAGTTTTATGCTTTAGCATACTTGTATGAGTGTGATTTCCATGTTGCCATGTTTCGCATGCTTACCATGAGGCTATGTGCTTACTTGCTAAATTGCATGAATGCTTGTGGGTGAAGGCTTTGTTGTTTGAATTGGAACAATTCAATAAATGTACTTTTTAAGCCCACTCTGTTGTGGCAAAATTATGTTTTAAGCCCACTATGTTTGGTGGCAAATCCGCATCTTTAAGCCCACTTGAGGGTGGCAAATTCAAACCATTTTCAAACAAACATGAGTTGAATTGTTCTAAGTCTTGCGACTAGTCTATACTTGCTTGTGTGCGTCACAGAGTAAAGCTAGTTTAATAACCAGAATAAGAGCGCATAATGTTTATAAAACATCATATCATGATTAGTAGAGGCCGATCTTTGATCGGGCGAGCGGGGGTGCTCATTTCAGGACCTTCCCCTCTCGTACCCAAGTTCCCGAGCCGAGGCAACTTTGGTGATGACGGACACATGGCCTTTGGCACGAGTCAGGGTTTCCTAAATTTTCCCAAAACAAAATATTTATGTGGCGACTTTGTAATTTGGCAAAGCAATCCAATTTTGGCATTATTTGATTTAAAATCGATTTTCCAAAATGATTTTTCGAATTGGACTCTTTGGTGATTATCAGTTTCACATTGCACTAGTGTGACTAGATTTCAAAACCGTGGGAGTTCAAACTGTGAGGCCTTCTTTTCAAACTCTTTCCAAAAGGCGGGGGCGCGGAAAACAGCGAGTCCACACTATATCACTCATAGGACTTATTGGAATATAAGAAAATAATGTAAACTAAATGGAACATAATTAGATAAAAAGAGATTTATGAAAAAGTGTCCCTAAAATTAATCAGAAAAAATATATTGACAGTTAGTTACATGACATAAAAATATTTTATTATACATACCTCAAACCTCTAACACAAACCCAAACTCTATATGTCATGTGACAATTATTGTGTGGTATTTTCTATTTAATTTTGAACCAAAGTTAACTTTAGTAATAAATTAAGAAAAACTTAAAACATAAATAATCAAAATAAAAAAAAAAGGGTCAACCGTAAAAGTGCAAATTATAATTTACCCTACCTTTTTACTACTTATAAATATTTTAAAAAAATTACAAAACAAATTTAGAGTTTAATTCTTATAACAAAATAAATCTTGAGTTTTTAATTTTATCAATTTAAATCTTAAACTTTTGAATTATTATTAATTTAAACCATTTGTCAGTTTTTATTACATAAAATCAATTAAAAATGAGATTTTAGTTATTAAACTTGATAAAAAAAAAAAGAGTATTTTAAATATTTTATTTATATCTACATTGAGTTTTATGACTCAAATGCTCTCTTTATGTTAGTTTTACTTAACGAAAATAGACTGATAATTTAAATTGAAAACAAATGAAAAAATTAGAATTAAATTGATAACTCATTATTTATTTTGTTATAATGATCAAACTGTAGAGTTTTTTTTTTTTTTTTTTTCCTGAAGGCTATTAAAATGTTAAAAGATTTATACTTTCAAATGTCAATATTAAAAAGTGTATTATTGTCAATAAGAGTGCATTGAAATTAGTAAAGAATATTTTGTATTTTACAAACATTTTATCTTTTACTTGTGTTTTAGGATCACTTGTTAGCAAAACCTTGTGTTAAATACTTTCACATATTTCAATGCATTTTTAATACACTCTCAGCACTAACAAGCTAAGAATTTTTTTTGGTATTTTTTTAGGAAAATTTTATTATACACACCCCATGTTTTATGTACTTTTAGTTAAGTCATTTTATTCTTTAATTATGACCAATTTTATTATTTAGTTATGATATTATTTTGAGATATTTAGTTATGATTTTTTTGTATTTGGTAATTAATTTTATTTTTTGTTTATAGTTATGACTCAAAATATGGAGTTATATAATTTTTTTCTATAATTATAAGGTACATATAGTACACATTTTTTAAAAAGTGTGTATCATAATCTTTTTTTTCTTTCTTTATTATGAAAATATGTGTCGAGAAAATCTCAAAATTGAGAATTTTTTTCTTTTACTTTCTAATTATCACCTTCTAATTTATAATAAATTGCACCGTAACAAATAAGCCCATTGCCGTCTTTACTTTTACTTTTTGGATTTGGCTTCTCAACTTGAGAGAAGGATGAGAAGCTGGCCATCTCAACTTCACATCTTTTGTAAGAATAATACTTGATAGCTTGAAAATAATTGGTCTGAATTGGCTTGAATTGGGTTTTCCTTTTCTTTCTTTCTTTTTCTTTCTTTCTTTCTTTCCCTTCCCTTTCTTCTCTGAGACAGACAACACAACAGAAGGAGAGAAGAAAAGAGAAGAGAGAGAGAGAGAGAGAGAGACAGAGAGAGAATGAGAAAAGATAGAGAGAAGAAGGAGATCTGTGTACACACAGATGAGAAAAGATGGAGAGAAGGATGAAGAGAAGAAGGAGATCTGTGTACACACAGATGGCTCTCTCTCTCTCTCTACCGATGGGTGGCTCTCTCTTCATATATATATAGATATATGTATGTGATCTGGTGTTGATGTTAGTGATGATGATCTGGTGTTGATGTTGATGATGATGATGATGCATAGATCTCTCTCATATATATATAGATATGTGTGTGTATAGATTTGTATATACACACAGATCTAGTGTTGATGATCAGGTGTTGATGATCATGTGTTGATTCTACATTTTTTTTGATGACGATGATGATGATGATCTCGCTTTCTCTCTCTCACAACTCCCTCTTCTCTCTTTCTTCTTCTTCTTCTTCTTCTTCTTCATCTACGAAGAGAAAAGGGGGGAAAAAAAATTTACCTAAAACGAGGTCGTTTTGGGCAGTCGAGCCATCCGGGCCAAAAGAATTTCGAGCTACCAATCGGAACTGTTTTTATAAATATTAAAATATATATTGATTGAACAAAAAGATTAGAATTAATTATTTTGGTTATTTCTAATAAAACACATTGATATGTTGTCATAATGTTTGATATTATAAAGTCAATGTTGATATTCACATTGGTTTATATTACTTTATAATTGTGTACAAATAACCATTGGTTTAATGTGACTAAACTAATTTATTTGATATTTTATTCATGATGTTAACATTCACATCAATAATTTGATTGTGCATAAACATATACTTCATGTTTGTATACACACAAAAATAATCAGTATGTTTGGTTTAATTTTTTGAATTCAATTTTCTATAAATTGAATTTTTTATTTTTTGTATTTTTTTGTTTTTAATGAATATTTTTAAAATTTTAAGCATTTTTTTTTTTACTTTTTTAGATGCACCTTACTTAGATGTATCTAAAAAGTAAAATATTTGTAAAAAATGAATAAATACACAAGATTTTAAAAATGTACCGAATTCTCGTTTTTTTTTTTTTTTTTTTGTTGGTATTTTTGGTATTTAGTAAATTTTCTAAAGATTTTTTTCATAAATATTATACTTTTTAAGTGTATTTATGTTAGGTGTATCTAAAAATTAAAAACAAAACTGCTTAGATTATTAAAAAAATTCAGTGAAGACAAAAAAATACGGAAACAAAATGATTCAATTTTCTAAAAAGTAAATCCTGAAAAGAAAACCAAACAAGCTGAATGGTTTGTAGTTAACGCAATGTTTGATGTTGTCATATTTTTGGAGATTATAAAATCAATGTGAACATTTACATTGTTGTCAGTTGCTTTACAATTGTGTACACATAATCATTGACTTAATATAATTTGTGGGCAATGCAATTTTAATGTGAACTTTAACATCACCATTCCATAATAGTAATTAACACCTTGAAACTATAGTGTGTTTATCTATATTTTAGAATTTATGCGAACCTCAACAACCGTATGTTCCAATATGAACATTCACATCATGTTTGTATTTAAAATGAAAGTTAAGGCTTGTGGTTGTATGATTTGATATAATGTTAATGTGAATTTTAACATAACTAGGTTACGGTGGTGATGAATACAATGAAAACATATTTATCATTTAATATTATATGAGTGTGTGAATATTAAAACTGATTGACAATACAATGGCAATGTCTAATTTCAAACTAATGTGAATATTAACATTAATTAATGATGTGATGATGTTAACAAAAAATCATAAACAATGGCAGCAACAGAACCATAAATCAAAAAAATCTCAATCTCCAAAAATAAAAATAAAAAAACACCCACATTATCATTTTCATCATTATCACTATCATTGATAACTCATGCAATTCCATCATTAGACCAATTCAAATTAAACCAAATCCACCTTTAATGAACAAGTTTGTAATAAAATGGACTGAATACAAAATCGAGCTTAAAATCACAAACAGGGTGCTAACCTTTGTTGAACAATTTTGAACTTGTAATGCCCATATGATCTCTGACTAGAAGAAAAACAGAGATTTGAAATACAACAATGGAAGAACACAATATTCAAAACATTCTCTCACTATCAACGTGTAAAACAGAGCTTTGAACTGCAACAATAGAAGAACTCAGAGCTTCAAACCGCAACAATGGAAGAACACAATATTCAAAATGTTCTCTCACTACCAACGTGTAAAATAGAGTTTCGAAACCCTACCAAAACGTATAAGAAATATATCTCACTAATTCCTCCAAAAATCAGTGATCACCAAAACTGCCAAAATATAATATGGAAATGTGAAGTTTACAATTGTGTATAATACGTGATAGACAATACACACCAGATCACAAGAATATTCTAGCTACTCACAAGAATAGAGTTATAGTTTAGACTATGGTGTACTATGTCACATAGAATCATAAGCCATAACAGAGTTAGTTAGAGTTGATTAGTTAGTTATGTTGTTAAGCATTGTATATATATATATATTGTTGTAAGTGAATTGGAGGAATAAGAATCAAGATCACTACAACATTTTCTTAATTTAATGACATTTGAAAGTGCCACAAAACTATTGGTTTAATGACATTATTTAGTCTTGTGGCATTTTGAACAAGTGCCATTTGTATCCGTGCCACGATAGATACTTGCAAGTGCCACTACACCATCATGGCTAAAAACTTTCAATGACATTTTGATGTCATGGTAGATATTATTTGTGGCACTATCAAGCGCCATTAAAAAAAGAGTTAGTGACACTTATAAGTGTCAATACACCATCAAGACTAAAACCTTTCAGTGACACTTTAATGTCATGGTAGGCACTATTCATGATGCTATCAAGTGCCATTCGTGACGATAATTCGTTGTACGACAATTTAATCCGCTCTTGCGGAGACTCGAACCGCCAACCTCCGGCACCATAAACCTTATACACCACACTCTTCCCACTACACCTTTATAGCACCACATGATTATATATGCAACATATATTATTTATATAGTACATACATCCATATTAATATAAAAGTATATGTATAAACATAATTATTTTATTGAACATAATTTATTTAAAATAAACTATTTACTAGCAAAATAAAAAAAGACCACTTTTGGCGACTAAAAATATTTTTTAGTCGAAAATTCTATACTTTTGGCTACTAATTATTTTTTAGTTGCTAAAAAACTTAACTTTTGCCGACCAAAATCAGATTTGGTCTCCGAAGATGCACTTTTAGCTATCAAAATTCTGGTCGCCAAAAAATTTAATTCCCACCTTAGGATTTTAGTTCTCCCGCACTAAAAATGACCACTTTTGGCAACTAAACTTATTTTTTAGTCGCCAATTGTAGACTTTTGACTACTAAAATTTTTTTAGTCACCAAAAAGCTTTACTTTTGGCTACTAAAATTTTTTTAGTCGATAAAACTCATATAATCAACAACCAAACTTATTTTTAGCCGCCAATTGTAGACTTTTGGCTACTAAATTTTTTTAGTCGCCAAAAAGTTTTACTTTATTGAGTTTCATTTTTTCCTATAGTGTATATTGAGTTTTATTTATTTATTTTTAATCATTTACTGCATTTTAAAAATTTAGAAAACATATTGGCATTTACTGTTTTTTCAAAAATGCCATTATAAGCTTGGAAAGTTTTTGGCTTAGTGGCATTTCTCAAAATGCCATAAAATATTTGTTTATGACACTTTTCACCTAAGTGCCATAAAAAGTAATTTGCACCTACCTAGTGTCCTGACATTTTTTAAAAAATGCCATTGCTACTAAAGTTTAGTGGCATCTATTGGTAAATGTCACGAGCATAATTTTTTGTGCCATTATTTTATAAAATGCCATAAAATTGATGTGACATTTCTTTATTGAAATGCCACTAGAGCCTTATATGTTTGTGGTTCTGTGGCATTTTTCTAAAACATTTAATGCCAATTTTTATTTTTGTGGCATTTTCTAAAAACATGCCACTAGTGTAGTGTCACTAAAGTGTAAATTTGTTGTAGTGACATTTTTTTTGTAGTGAAGTGACGCTTTTTTTAATTGAAATGCCACTAGAGCCTTGTATGTTTGTGGCTCTATGACATTTTTCTAAAAAATGCCACCAAATATTCTTTTTGTGACATTTTTTAAGAATATGCCACTAGTATGGTGTCACTAAAATGTGTTTTTGTTGTAGTGAGAATATACAATCTCAATAATTCTTCATGATATCAGAGCTTTGAAGCTCCGACGAGTGTATCTACAATGGCGTCGTCTCCAATGATGATTCCATCGTCTTCAACTACAATTCCTTCGAATCTCAATATGCTGATCTCTAATCTGAGTTCTCTTGTGACTGTAGAACTAGATAATATAAACTTCATTATCTGGAGCAGTCAAATGAAGAACATTTTTCGCACTACTGATCTGTTGAAATTCGTTGATGGCTCGTATTCATGTCCAGCGGACTGTATCCGAAATTCATCTGGTTTAGAGATGTGCAATCCTGAAGCACTTCAATGAGGATGATTGATGCACATTTGATAAGCTACATCACAACCACTCTCTCACTTGTTATCTTCACCACAGTTCTTCATCTTCAAACTAGTTCAGAAATTTGGTTTGCATTGGACAAACGATTTACAACTCTATCAAGATCACATATCGATCAGCTTAAGAACAAATTAAGCTCCATCTCGAAAAATTCTGACTCAATGGAGGTCTATCTCAAAACCATTAAAATTCTTGTTGGTGAACTTAGCATTACTTCTGCCATGACCCAAATCCGTCCCTACAGGTTTAGCATCGTAACCGGCCAATAATCCTCGGATTACCGAAGGCCTCTGACCTGAATAACAAAATATAAGGGGCTAGCGACAGCAAATATAGAAACATACATAGTCCATTGAGCTATGTAGACATATATGGGACAGAAATTCAAAACTTCATATACATATACGTGACGTCATAAATACAGTAGTCTTACGTCACATTCATTACACTATAACAAAAGGGAACTTAGCCGAATGTACACGTCAACAGAAAACTTGTTCATAAGTCAAAAGAAAACAAAGTCTCAGACACGTGCAACTAGATCAGGTCTCAAAAGGAAACCTCCTCGGGAAGCACAACGGTTGGCTGACAAAACTGAGACTCCAGGTCATCAATTCTGTGCCTGGTCACGCGTTTGGTCACCTACATACATATATAATGCAGTGAGCTGGAGCTCAATGAATAATAACAGAGTAAAGATTTTAATGAATGATGTCCATAACAGATATAGATTTCAATTCTCTTATTGAACAGAAACATAAGCATATTCGCATCAGAAACAAAGTCATAATCATATTTATATCATGCGTTGTACATCCATTAGCATTAAAATATCTCTTTGGTCAAGCTTATCAAGTTCCATATTGGAACTTTCGGTATAGAGTAACATATCTCATACATAGGCCACGATATTGTTTCCTTCGAGCAAGGGCCTGGGCCACAGTATTGTTTCCCTCGGGCGAGGGCCTCATGACCATAAGCCACAGTATTATGACCCCTGGGTGAGAGCCTCTGTTTTCTTTGAAATGTAATTATTAGACAATCATTCATTCAAGCAAAACATAACATGTCTGAAAACTGTTCATTTCATATTATCAGAAAATAATTAAAGTCAAACATAACTTTTACGGAGTGATTATTTATTGATAATTGCACAGATAACTTGGCTAGCAACCAATGTATCAACAGCTCATGGCACATAACCTACACAACCATAACAAATACACGTATTGAAACACATGCTTGGATCGTGCTTAGCTTATTTTATTTCGTTCTTAGTGTGTTTCTAAGTCTATCCTCATTATTATGTCTTAATAATGGCCTAGAAATGCTTAGGATGCAATGAGGATACCGAAATACTCTTAAAAACACTTAGTCAAATTTGCTGAAAATAGAGGCTTCGTTCGAGCGCAACTTCCTTCGCTCGACTGGTCTATAAACTCTACAAAAGTACTGGTTGTGTGATTTTCTGCTCGACACACGTGTGACGGTTGCTCGAGCGTGAGACTGAGGTCTTCACTCAAGCGCAACTCTTGTTGCTCGAGCGGTCTGCAAAAATGGTAAACTTCTAGAAGCGTGCATTTTACGCTTGAGCCAACTTTTGGTCGCTTGAGTGAGAGTGCAGAACAAAGAGTGGTCACTCGAGCGCAGGTTCTGTCGCTCGAGCGGAGAGGCATAATTTTGAAATTTCTAGATTTGCTTCCAAGCTTCAAAACTCGAATTCAACACATCAAAACTCATCTTTTTGGGGCCAAAAACTTAAGGAAACATGTATGAACTTGGAAAACATTGGGAATTCAAAAATCATTTCACAAAATCAAAGCCCAAAAGCATGCCAATGGTGCAAACTAAAGCTTGGAATGTTGAACACATGTCATGTATGTAATTCCCTCAAACATGGTCAAATGATATAAACTAGCATGAAGTTTGATGAATTTCCAAAACTAAGCCAAAACAATGACATGCATGAGGGAATTCTTAGTAAATGAGCCCAAAATGTGAGAAAATATGCATGCATGCATGGTTCAATTGCATCACTCAACTCAATTCTCTAGAATTCATGTCTTAGATATTATAATTACATAGTCTAAGGTTGAATTCTTACCTTAAGGGTTCAAGTCCTTGAGCTAGAAGGTTGTCATGACCCAAACCCGCTCCTATGAGTTTAGCATCGTAACCGGCCAGTAATCCGTGATAATCAAAGGCCTGTGTAACTATAACGACAATAATACAATATAACGGGGCTGGTAGAAGCCATTCATTAATTATATACAACGTCTAATGAGCTGTGAGGACTTGAATGAACAAACAACTTTTATATATAAAGCTACCGATACACACATAAGTCCAAGTCCATATGCAAACATATGTACAAAAGCTTAAGTCCAAACACATCTAAGTACAACATGAAAGACGTGTTAGGGAATTAAATCCCAAAGCCAAAACAATTTATAATACAATCTCTTGACTCCAAATAACATTCAAAAAGGGGCGGATTTAGATCACCCTAAAAAGCCTTGATATTAACAGTTCGGAACCTCACGGTGAGGCACAATGGGTTGGCTTGACAAAACGGAATCAGGTTGACGCCACTAGCTTTGATTCGGTACTCGATCACCTATATATATATAATAAATAGTGACCTACAACCCAGTGAATAACAGCTGTGTAAAGAGGTTAAGAATGATGTCCTTACAGTATTTGAAACAATCGATTATCAATAGAACATTTTCAATCAATATCTTTTTATCAATCAATTGTTCAATCGTTCACTTCAATCAATCATATTCATAGAGGTCATACGTGGTACATCCAATAGTAGTAATACAATAGGTCTTAAAGACCGAACAATCAATTGATGGCCATCAAACAATAGACAATAGTTCCAAGAATTGGAGCTGACAGAGATCTTTGTATCAATAACAATAACAATATGCTATGGATGCCACGAATACAATTCAGAAATTAGGATCATCATTCAATCGATAAAAAGGTATCATTTCAGAAAACAATATAATTTATCAATCATAAAATAAATACGATTGAACATATCTTTACAATAGTGTTACTTACAGTGGGCTTCTCGATGTACGCACTAATAGTTCGGCATCCGACCTAAACAAATAAAGTCAAGCATAACACAATTACAATCACATCCTTACACTACTACATAATTTGATTAATCGATTTCTATTCGTTTTCTCTTGTTCGGTTTTCATTCTATTCTTTATTTTGCTTTGTGTCTAAAAAAACAAAAATGCACATGAATGAAACGCATATGGAAAAACATTTTAAAACGATGCAAACAGAGGCCCGGAAGGTAGAAAAGAGGAGCTAAAACAAAACTGGGTCTGCCAAAAAGGACCGCACGTGCAGAGGTCCCAGTAGCACGTGCGGTGACCACCACTGCACCTGCTTCTACAAGTACAATTTACACAGAATACACACTCACACTGCCCGATTTTCCGCATGTGCAGGGTCCCAAGCCGTACGTGCGGTGCTGTCCCAAGCTAGCCCAAAATCTGCTCTTGTTTGACAATGTGCTCTTTTGCAAAATCAAGTTCATTTTCATGCAATACACTCCCAAAAATTCATAGAAACATGCTAGACTTTGAGCCTTGATCATGAAACACAACTCAAACCTTATTTTACAATATCAAATGTTCATCACAACTTTGAATAAAAATCAAATTTCCATGTAAGAGTTCAAGGCTTGAATTATCATGGTATTTCACACAATTTTCCATCTTTGAGCTTCATCTTCAAATTCCATAAAAATAATTCCCTTCAATTTTGAAAACTCATACAAGAAAATACATAGATGTTCATGAAGTTCAAGAATTATGCAATGCATGGAAAGGGTTAAAAAAAATTAATGCATCTCATTTCTTATTCCTATGATCACATATTCTCACCTCTAATTTTACTTCAAGACTTATTTCCATGTAAGAGTTTAAGACTTGAATTATCATGGTACTTCACACAATTTTCCATCTTTGAGCTTCGTCTTCAAATTCCATAAAAATAATTCCCTTCAATTTTGAAAAATCATACAAGAAAAGACATAGATGATCATGAAGTTCAAGAACTATGCCATGCATGGTAAGGGTTAAAAAAAATTAATGCATCTCATTTCTTATTTCTATGATCATATATTCTCACCTTTAATTTTACTTCAAGACTTGTAATGTAGAATCATAAACCTTGCCATATTAAGCTTCAAATTCTCAATTCCCATGGAGTTTTGCAAGTACATGAATGTATGAGTAAGAATAATTGAGAATCTATTCATGCACGTAGTTGATTCAAGTTAATTTCCACAATTCCTTCTTTATATGATCATATGAATTCCTAACATCAATTTACACCACTAATCTCATAATTATTCGTGATCTTTAATTAAAACAACTCAAGATCTAAAGGATTATGAGGAAAGCATGTCAATTTCATGGAATTGATGTAGAATTCTTACCTCAAGGTTGTGAAGTTATGAAGATTTCAAGTTCCCTTTCTCTTCTCTTCTTCCTATATTCTTTCTCTTATTAAGCTCTCTCTCACAAAGTGTCTCTCTCTCTCTCACAGTCTCTCTCTCTCTCTCTCTCTCTCTCTCTCTCTCTCTCTCTACGTGGATAGTGCACCAAGGCCACCAACTCTCTTTCTATTGTTGATTTTAGTCTCTTATTCCTAGCCTTATATATATATTAGGCTTAAATTAATAGGCTAATAAATTAATTTAAATCAAATTCACTCAAATTAAATTACTCCTCATCATCTTATAATCTCAAATACACTATATTAAATTATACTAACGTGAATTAGGCTCCAATTCCTATCCAATTATTTAATTCTAACTTGTTAAAATTAGCGAATCGAAAAGGTTTAATTTTCATTCTAATCTATCTATTCAAACAATACAAGTCAATAAATCTCATAACAATCAATAATACTTAATCACATAATTAACATGTAGGAACATCATTAATAGTTCCAATTAAGGCTCAATTCAATCATAGACAATTTCATTAAACTGAATCAATTTTCAATTAAATTTCCCAATTGGGTCTAAAAATTCTCATAAGCCCATCTATGTACTCAGTTTCAATTTGTGCACCCAATAAGATTGTCGATTTCAGTTTCAAAGTTGTAACCATAACAGGTAATTTTCCAATTTGGATAGATATGCAAAAATTAAATTACTAGGCACTTAGTTTAATTAGAATTAATACTTAAGTAATTAATTAAAATCATGATTAGCAAGTCTGGGTTATCACAAAGGTCAATTCCAAATTCTCCTTCTAATTTCTCCCATTTCTCACTTGTTGTTGAGTTCACACCTCAAGTTCTTCCTTTCCTTCTTGTCACGACCCAAACCCGCCCCCATAGGTTTAGCATCGTAACCGGCTAGTAATCCTAGGATTACCAAAGGCATCTGAGACATATTAACGCAATATTAAGGGCTAGCGGAAGCAAATAACAAATATACAACATCCATTGAGCTGTGCAGACTTATATGATACAGAAAAATTTAAAACTTTTTTTTTTATATACACATTTACACATCATTCTTACGTCATCATATATATTTATAGATTAGACAAAAAGGGACTTAGCCCTATTTACAAAATAAACTAAGACTTGTTAACCAAACAAGAAACAAAACTTGAACTTAGTGTACTTAGCCAGAACCACTAGACATATCCGGAACCTCCACGGGAGGCACATAGGTTGGCTGACAAAACATAATCTAGGTAGAAGCACTAGGCCAGGTCACGCGCCTGATCACCTACATATGTAAATAATACAGTGAGCTGGAACCCAATGAATAATAACAGAGTAAAGATTTTACTGAATGATGTCCATACAGAAATAGAGTCTTGTACATAGAATAGATTCATATTCGTATTCTTGTTCAGTTCATGTCCAGAAATTAGAGTTCATGCTTAATCTTACATAGTACATCCGTTAGCGCTACAATTCACATACAAAGCATCAAACGTCATACTTGTCAGTTCCATAAAGGAACCTCCAGCCGGGTGTAGAATACTTGTCAGTTCCATAAAGGAACCTCCGGACTAGGAACTTGTAAACTTGTCAGTTCCATAAAGGAACCTCCAGCTGGGTGTAGAATACTTGTCAGTTCCATAAAGGAACCTCCGGACTGGGAACTTGTAAACTTGAATCATAGCATAATGTCACTGGTAACACAATTGAATCATAGCATAGTGTCACTTGTAACATAATTGAATCATAGTATAATGTCACTTGTAACATACTTGAATCATAGCATAAAGTCACAAATACTTGTCAGAGTTGGACAATCATTCATAGAGTAAAACATAGCATCTCATTGAACAGATCTTACTTCATAGGCAGAAAGTATCTTATCTTGAACTTAGCTTTACTAAGTTATTACTCATAGTGTTCGAATGCCTGGTTCGCCCTTGTAGTTGACCCTACACAATTCATAATACACATAGAAATTGGGTCACAATACAATTTATTCCATTCTTTAACTTGTTTAACATTCTTAGGCCCTTTTTATGTTCTTTAATTCATTTACAATGTTTAATGCATGCCTAAGAGTGCTTTGAAATGAAAGAGAACGAAAAATGAAGCATAAAACAT
The DNA here is from genome assembly GCA_036172215.1 of Camellia granthamiana. NCBI lineage: Eukaryota > Viridiplantae > Streptophyta > Magnoliopsida > Ericales > Theaceae > Camellia > Camellia granthamiana. The sequence continues at coordinate 135,817,058 of CM069910.1, forward strand.
CTTTTCAAAATTTCTGAAACAGGGCCCTCCGCTCAAGCATAGCTTCAGCTGATCGAGCGGACCCCTTTGGTCTGCAAAAGTACTGGTTGCTTACAAATTATGCTCGAGCGAGACTTTTGACGCTTGAGCGAGGAATCTAGTAAAACAGGGTACGCTCGAGCGGGACTCTTTATGCTCGAGCGGACCGGTCGAATTCTAGGTTTTTCCAGATTATGTTTGAGCTTCAAACTTGGTTCCAACCAATGTAATTAATATCATAAGACTCATATTTCCACCATATAACTTTTAACATGAACGTAAAGGCCAATTTTACGAGATTTGAATCTCAAATTTACATAAATCCATCTCATAAACTCGAATCATATCAAACTCATTTCTTAACTTCAAAGCTCATGCAAATTAATTTCCATATCATTTCGAAATATACATGCATTTTTGTACTCAAATATGCAAACTCATGACAATATTTTACATGCACATACACACAACTTCAAATTCATCAAATTCAACTCAATTCATGTTCTTCACATCAAGCCCAATTCCAAACTCACAAATTCTAAAACTTGAATTGAGCTTTCAAAATAATTTCAAAACTTGGGTTCATACTTGGCTTGTCTAAACATACAAACTCTTAAATGATCAAGAAAATATTATCAATTTTAAATCATTCACATCAAAACTCCCTTTAATTTATGAATTAAGCTCATTGTTCATAAACTCATAAATTTCCAAAGCTTAATTCTTATTTCATCAAAACATGAAATCAATTATTAGAAACCCATGATGCATGTACAATTAGGATATTAAACTTGTAGAATTTATCCACGCATGTAGAAATTAGACTCAATTCATGCATGATATTCCAAAATCAAACCCAAAGTAATTGATTTCTTATTTAACTTCATAAACTTAATCTTGGCTCTAATTCTTCATTTTCTTGTCAATTCTCCTAGTAAACATTGCATATATGTAATTCCACTAAAACTAACTAATTTAATATATTCAATAACATGTTTAAATTAAATGAAACTCTTAAATTACATTACATGCATGGATTAGAGATTAAAATCAAACCAATTTCCTTCCATAATTTTGAATCCAGTTCAATTTCTTCATAATTTTACCAATTCCTCTTGAATCATGAAATTGAAATTATAAACTCTTTTAAGGAGACATTTGCATATATGAAATTAGGATCCAAACTACTGATTTTATATTTTTCCCAAGCAAATCATAATTTAATTCTTGAATCACTATAATTTAGATTTTTATTAATTTTCTTCATATCTAACCCAAATTTAAACTCATAAGTCTTTTTACACATAAATTAAATCTAAGCCTTTGAAATTCTAACATGCATATAAGGATGAGTCTCAAACTTATGAAGAATAATAAAAATCAAACTCAAACTAATTAATTTTCCAAATTTATTTCCTTAAATCATAGATGTTCCAAAATATGTTTAATTTGAATCAAACTCTTAAATTACATTACATGCATGGGTTAATAATCAAAGTCAAAACCCATATTTATTCTTTAATTCCTCCAAATTACATGCATGTAGAAATGAGAACCAAATTCATGTAAGGTATTCAACATCAAACCGAAAGTAATCAATTTCCATATTCGTTTCCATAACCATGAGCCTAGCTTTAAATTCTTACTCAAAACCCAATTTCTTACAATTTACAAGAAATTGATCCCATAGTTTCTTTAATTTCAAGTATTATATATAGATTATACATGATTTGAGTATAAGTTCTTTATCTTAAACTTTGATTTCAGAATTTATGGTTGATTTTCTCTTGGATCTTCTTCCTCTCTTTAAATTTTTCTTGAGCTTCAAGCCTTCTTCACTTTTTGGCAAGAGATCTTGGCCAAATCTTTGACAAACGGAAGGTATTTGGGTCAAAATCTCTAGGGTTTTCAGACTAAGGATGAGAGAGAAGAAGAGAGAAGATGGAAGTGTGAAGAATGATCCAGAAAAATGCCTTTAAACTTGTTGAATTCGCGCAGTCCGCTCGAGCGTCGCTTTTCCCGCTCGAGCATACCTGTTTCCAGCACAGATTCCAAACTTCAAACGGACATAACTCTCTCATCTGAACCCCGTTCTAGGTCGTTCTTGTGTCCAAATTGAAGCCCCGAAAATAAGCTTTCCAATGGTTCTAGCCTCAAATCCAAATTCAAAGTGTGGAAAAAGAAAAGGGCAAAAGAATGATGGCTGCTCGTAGGAAAAATTATCCGAATTAAATATTTGGTTCACTCTTACTTTACCATCATGTTACCACTTCGATCAATGTCTCAAAAGAAAAAAAAAAAAAAGAAGGTTCCAAACATTAAATTGAACTTATTATCATCATCAATTTTTGTTTCATAAATCACCAAGGCCCTCAATTTCAAATCAAAACCAAAATCCTTGTCAATAAATTTCAAATTCAAATTGGGTACCTCGTAAATAGATTTAATTCATAATCACATAATAACTCCCATAATTAAACCTACAAATTCATATCAAACACATAATCGCATGCGTAATTAAGTATATTACAGGTTGGGTTATTACACCTCTCCTCTCACATTTTTGTCATCCAAGATGATGAGATATGCATATATGTGTGTATTCTAGAATCATATGGGCCTTATATAAGCTTGATTAGTGGTACTTCATTAGTGACTAATTAATTAACATTATTTATTCTAATGATTTGATTCCGAATCGAATTTAAATTAAACATACCATAAAATTCTAAAAATTCCAACTAACACATAATCTCAGTCAATTTCATGATTGGATGCCGATAAGGCCTTCAATTCGCAGAACTAAACAAAATCATAGACAGATATTCCTACGCAAAACTGATAAAAACGCATATAGCATATAACACATGCAATTAATGCAACATTTCACCTTAATTACTTATTAATCATGGTTTAACAGTTAATCACAGGTCAGGGTTGTTACAGCTTCCTCGTTTATTGAAGATGAAGACATCATCCTTATCACTTTGAATGGATTACCTGTGGAACATGATTCATTTAAAATTGTAATTCGAGCAAGATTAGAGAGCATATCCATGGATGATCTTTCGTCGTTACTATGTTCAGAAGAAATTTACATTGAAGGAAAAATAAAACAGTCCTCTGCTCTTACTGTTACATATGCAACAATAAAGGACTCTCAGTCATCAAAAGGTTTCACTTCTTATCACAATAATCGAGGTTTTTCTTGACATAAATCAAGAGGTTCCTGTCGAGGATCATACAGATCTGGTTCTGGCAAATCTTCAAGCTTCAAAGGCCGATCTCCGAATCGTGGCAAATCAGGCAGATTAGATTTTGGTTCTGTTTGCCAAATCTGTGGTAAACCTAACCACTCTGCCTTGGATTGTTGGCATCGACTGGATCTTGAATTTCAATCTCAATCTCTGTCATCTTTTTCTCCTCAATCTCACCCCCAAACTCATTCCAAAGCTTATGTTGCCTTCGTGACTAATGATACTACATCTCAAAACTCCACTCCTTGGTTTTTGGATTCCGCTGCCTCTGAACGTATGACAACTGATCTTCATTGTTTAAACTCCTATCAACCTTACTCTGGTCTTGAACAAGTTACTAGTGGCAATGGTGCATCTCTCTCCATTCACAACACTAGGAAAGGCATTTTTGCCAACTCCACATTATTCTTTTAAACTTAACAAAGTTCTTCATGTTTCTACTATTTCATCTAATCTTCTTTCAGTACAACAATTAGCCAAAGACAACGATTGTTCTATTATTTTTTACCGCTCTTCCTTTGCCATTAAGGACAAAGCTTCTAAGGCTATTCTTCACAAAGGATATCATGCCAATGGTTTATATCATTTTACTTCTTCACCTCCTGCTTTGTCTTTGCCTCCATCTACTACTGCTGTATTTTTTACTACTGGTTCATCACCATCTGCTGCTCTTTGGCATAACAGACTAGGGCATCCATCTTTTTCAAAGCTTCAAACACTTAAGTCTCATTTGTCTATCCTTTTCAATAAAAATGACTTGAGTTGTATTGATTACTCAGTTTCCAAATGTCATAGGCTTCCATTTAAACTTTTAAACCCTACTGTTAATAATCCATTGTCTTGGATTCACAGTGATGTTTGGGGTCCATTTCATAAATAATCTATTGGTTACAAATTTTATGTGTTGTTTGTTGATGATTTTAGTAGATTCACATGGATTTATCCCCTTTTTAATAAAAGTGAGGTATTTTCCAAATTTATGATTTTTAAGGTCTTTGTTAAAAAACAATTTGGTCTTTCTCTTCAAATTTAAAGAACTGATGGCGGAGGTGAATTTGTTAACAATTTCGTGCTGAACTTTATGAGTCTCCATGGCATACTTCATCAACACTCTTGTCCTCATACTCTATCTCAAAATGGAGTTGCAAAAAGGAATCGTTTGCACATCACTGAAACAGTTATCTCTCTTATTCATCACTCTTCTTTACCTCTCTTACTTACTGGTTTGATGCCATAGCTACTGCCATATACCTCATAAATAGACTTCCCAGTGCTTCTCTGTCTCACTGCTCTCCTTTTGAACTTCTTTTAAAACCAAACTTGACTACACGCATCTCAAAGTCTTTGAATGCCTCTGTTTTCCTTGGTTAAAACCATACTAACCTCATAAATTAGCTCCCAAATCCACTCCTTGCATTTTCCTTGGCTATCATCCATCGATCAAAGGTTACAAATGTCTCAATTCTAAAACAAGTTCTATTTTGCTTTCTAAACATGCCAGATTTCAAGAACATATTTTCCCTTTTGCTGCTTCTTCCACTCAACCTACTTCCCTTCCTTCTTTGTCCATCTTACAAAATTTTTTCTAGCATCCTTCCCCTATTTTTCCCTCTGTTGCCTCCCAGTCTACCCAACAGCCTACTGCTCTTGCTAGGCCTGCTGTCCCGCAGTCTGCTCCTCCTCACCCTATTCAGCCTGCTACATTTCAGCCAACTGTTCGGCCCAGTTCTGCAGCCCTTCCTTCCCATACTCCTCAAACTACCTCTTCTCCTTCTATTCCTATTGGTTCTATCGAGGTTGTTTTACCTTTCCCCCCTTCTCCTCTACCATCCTCACAGTTGTAGTCTACATCTTCTGCGCTGCAACATCAGTCTCCTACTCACAAGAATGGAGTTATAGTTTAGACTATGGTGTACTGTGTCACATAGAATCATAAGCCATAACAAAGTTAGTTAGACTTGATTAGTTAGTTAGGTTGTTAAGCATTGCATCTGAGATGTATATATATATTGTTGTAAGTGAACTGGAGGAATAAGAATCAAGAATATACAATCTCAATAATTCTTCAATACGTACTATCAAAATAGAACAAATGATACAATAGTCTCCAAAAAATTATAAATCAAGGGAAAAAAATCTTCTGAAATACAAGTCTAAATGAGATTTTGTGGAACATAAATTTTTTTTATAGACTTATTAGGCTATGAGTCCACTAAATATGATCTATTTATAAATAAATATCTCATTTTAAAATTATATATATTATCCATTATTTTAAAAAGAAATATAATAAATTAATGTAATTACAGTTATCATACCAATATATATATATATATATATGTATCTTCTATACTATCATATAAAGTAGGGTAATGTTATGCATACCCTCATATGCAAGTTATGACGTTTGTGAGTTTGATTACTACAAATATCATAACTCAGTCATATTTTTTTTTTTGATCGGCAAAGAAAAATTTCATTTAACAGCATGAAATTAAAAGTACAGGAAGATGAAATGCCATAACTCAGTCATATGAGAATCATAACTTTAAAAAAAAAAATTATAACCAAATATCACATATGATATAGGCAAAATAATGACCTAACCAACATCACATTGAGTATTAACTAATACCACAAAAATCGTATCAAAAAATACATAGGGTACACACCCCCCAAAACAATTTTTGTATAAAGTAAATGCTTGCAATCTTGAAATCTTGTCAAGGGAATTTTTCATTATTAATTTAAATTTTAACAAATTTAAATGTAACTTTCCACTCACAAAATAATTTGGGAAAATTACAAATACATTTTTAAAATTTGTTTAAAATACGATTTGCTTTGTGATTTTAAAAATTTCAAACAAATGACTCATTTTATTAATAAATTATCAAATCAATTAATAGTTTGTAATGATATCAGAAATTTATTTCAATTAATTATTTAGATAATTTTATGATTGTATAAGAGAGTAGTTAGGAATTTTATTTTTTTATTTAATTTTGTTAAATAAAAACTTCTAACAAGTGAATATTTGTAATTTCTAAATCACATGAAGTAATTTGTATTTTAAACAAATTTCAAGAGAGATATTTGCAATTTATTTAAATAATTACAACTATTTATTTTTTTATTTTATAGATATAAATTTATTTTTATTTATTTAACACAAAATGTGTACCTTCCTTCCAATTTTTATGAACAAGATCTTAAAAGTACACAATTGTCATAGAAAAATGCTCCATTAATTGGTATTGTTGTTACATCATTAAGGTAGGGAGATTGAGGGTGAAAATTTGGCAATGTAACAATTTCTTGATAAAGTAAATGTTTGACATGGTATCTTGAAACTTTTATTTTTTTAAGAAAAATTACGTATAACTTATAAGTGGTCTTTTTGAAAAAAAAAAATTTTAAAAATTAACATTTTAATGCTCATAAAATTTATCATTAATATGTAATTATTTTTTAAAAATTTGTCTGAAATGAAATTTTTTATATTTTTTACATGCCAAATGAATTTTTTTATCGTTAATTTCACTTTTAACAATTTAAATGTAACTTTGGACTTACAAAATGATTACAACTATTTATTTTTTTATGTTATATATATTTTTATTAAGGGTTGGATTTCTCTCATATTGAGATCTCAACATAAGAGAACTTGAGGGGTCTATAAAGTTTATTACATGTCTCATTTCGATAATCTAAATAATTCAGTTTGTAGGGCCTTCAATGTAGATCATCTATGAAAAAATTTAGATCAATTCGATAATTGTAATATTTTCATTTTATCACATTTATCTCTACAAAATTAATGGTTTATTTCAAATATGTATTTGTCGTTTATTTTTTCAAAAATAAATGTAATAAAATAAAAAAAAACTTACTATTATTGAATCGAATTAATTTTTTTCATAAATAATATATATTAAAAATCCTACAAAATGAATAATTAAAATAATTAAAATAAAATTTGTGATAGATCCTATACACTCTTTAAATTCTCTTGTATAAACAACCTAATCATTTTATTAACAACACACAAATGTGTACTTTCCTTCCAATTTTTGTGAAACAAGATAAAATACAACAGTGCAAACAAAGCCCGCCCATCCAATTTCCTTTTCCAATCTCTCTCTCTCTCTCTCTCTCTCTCTCTCTTCGATGGCCCGAAAAGTTCGCACAACATTTGTCGTGGTGGTGGCCACCTTCGTCTTCTTGGCTTCAATCTATCATCATCTCATCCGCGATCACCACCCAATAATCTCCTCTCCAGAACCACTAATCTATCCCCAAACCGCCTCCAATTACGCAATCTCAGAAGACCAACAACCAGAATTACAATCAGAACCAGAACCAGAACCAGCCACTCACCAGGTCAGCCGCCACGTCACCGCCGTCTCGATTCTCCTTCCATCCTGGGAAGTCCTCGTCATAGTCGCGCCGGAAACTCCGCCGCCTTCCGGCCACCACTGCACCTGCCTCTTCCACGACACCGATTCCTCTCCGGCCAAACCTTCCGGGACTCTTCCCTCTCCCAATCGAACCACGTTTATATGCGAATTCCCGGCGAGTCTCCGCCGTCGATTCCCTTTCGTCCAGCCTATCCTGACCACAAAATCTCTCGAGAATCCACCGGAGAGAACAACTCCGGCGCCGGAATTACTCCGGTGGAACTTCCTCGTCTACGAATCGCTATCCACCGAGAACGACGTCGTTGTCTTCGTCAAAGGCATCAACAATCGCCAAGGGATTAACCGATCGCCGAACCAGCTCCGATGTGTCTTCGGCGACGACCTAATTAACGGCGTCAAAACCTCCGTTACTTCCTCCATGCAAGAGGTGTTCCGGTGCCAACCCCCACCGGAAGAACTAACGGCCGTTTCGCCAATCAAAATCTCGCTCGAAATTTCGGATCCAAAAAAGCGTGCCCTACTGGTCCCCTCCGTGGCGTACTACACTCCCCCGCGCAAGATAGCCATTCAGCAGCAAAAATCTCTAATCTGCGCATGCACCATGGTGTACAACATAGCAAAGTTCTTGAAAGAGTGGGTGGTGTACCACTCAGAGATTGGGATTGAGAGATTCATATTATACGATAACGACAGTGACGATGAATTGGAGAAAATCGTTGAAGAAGTCGTTCAACTCGGCTATAATGTGAGCACCTTGTTTTGGCCTTGGCCTAAGACTCAAGAAGCTGGGTTCTCTCACTGTGCTATATCGTCCAGTAAAGATTGCAGATTTATGATTTATATCGATGTGGATGAGTTCGTTTACTCCCCTTCATGGCTCAAATTTTCAAAACAATCAGATCAAATTCTAAAGTCTCTCTTGCCAAAATCATCATCATCTTCAGTCGGGCAAGTAATGATTCCATGTTTCGAGTTTGGGCCATCAAATCAGAAATCACACCCGATAATGGGCGTGACGCAGGGTTATAACTGTCGGAGAAAATCTGATAACAGACACAAATCGATAGTGTTGTTGGATGCGATCGACGTTTCGTTGCTGAATGTGGTTCATCATTTTCGATTGAAGAACGGTTACAGGTCGAAGAAACTGAGAAAAGAAGATGCAGTGGTGAATCACTATAAGTTTCAAGTGTGGGATGATTTTAAGACCAAGTTTCGGAGGAGGGTTTCGGCTTACGTGGCGGATTGGACGCAGAATGGGAACCTGAGGTCGAAGGATAGGACGCCGGGGTTAGGGTATGCGCCGGTGGAGCCAAGAGGGTGGTCGGGGAAGTTCTGCCAGGTTTACGATGATCGGTTGAAGGATTTGACCAAGAGATGGTTCGGGCTTCAATCGCCATCTGGGTATCAGATGGCTTGGCAAAGATGAAGCAGATGATGATGATCATAAGCTCTATACAATTCAAATGGCTTTGTTTGCTTTATTCGTTAGGTTGTAGATTAGATGAAATGGGTGTATACACATAGGAAATGAATATATATATATAGAGGATCGGATGTGAGTTCTTTTTGTTGTCTTTTAGGTTAGAAGAGAAAGTAAATGTTACCATTATACCATTTTTGTTGAAAAAATGGGGTTTGAGTTACCAATTGAATTTGTTTGGCTGAATTTTGTTCTTTATTTTTTGAGCCACGATAGAGATCCTCTCTAATCACCACTCCCACAACCCCCACACACACGTGGTGGGTGGTGATTGGAGGAGTAGGAAAAAAAGAAAAAAGAAAAAGAAAATATAACCAATGAGAGAGAGATGGTCAAAAGAGGTGAGGGGAAAATGGGGCATGAAATATTTTTGTTATTTTTTTGTGTTTTGGGAAATATAATAATAAAAAGTACAACCATTTTCTTGTCGGAAGTTCAAAACAACTTTTTAATAATTCAAAAAGACAATGCCCTTTTTCAAAAAGATAATGAAAAAGATATATCAAAACGATAGCAGTAAGTTTGTTTTTTGATTTTTTTGATTTTTTTTTTTTTGAAAAAAAAAATGTAAAAAATATGAAGGAAAAATATGACTTAAAAAAGTTAAAAAGTCAATAAGCTAACTTTAACTTGTCAAAAGAGGCCATAGAAGAGATATATATTTGGCAACCTCCAAGGGTTGGCCTAGTGGTGTAGGCTTGGGACTTAGGAGTTTGTTCATTTCTAGGTCTCAAGTTCAAAATCTCTTAGGTACTATCAATCCTTGTGTTACCTCTTAGGTGCTATCAATCTTTGTATTGGGCCAGTCTATACAGAGCTTTGCTCTGGCTTTAAATGGGCCCCCCGCTAATAGACGATAGAATTGGTCCCTTAGGGATTGGTCGAGGTGCGCACAACCTGGGCTGGATGCCCTGAGTTATCAAAAAAGAAGATCTCCCAGGGATTAGTCGAGGTGCACGCAAGCTGGCCTGGATGCCCTAAATTATCAAAAAAAAAGAGATATATTTGGCTAGGTTGAAGTTTTTTCTTGCCAATTAATCATTAACCACTTAAACTGATATCTATAAAAAAGCATTTAAAAAATATATATATTGTTGAAGGACCTATATTTTTAAGTGAGAGGATCCTCTAGAGTAACTCTCTAGAGTGATCTCCTAAAGTGGATAATCGGACGGCTCAGAATAGTCCTCACCAAAACGACTCGTTTTGGTGAGGAATTTCAAAAAAAAAAAAAAAAACCAGTTCGGGGATTTCAAACTTCTCCCCATATGAAGAACTATACAGATGGCGGGAAGAAGCGAGCGAAACGAGAGAGCGAAGAAGAGTTTTGTAGACACCCCATTTTTGACCGACCTTAAGACTCAGACGTCACCGATTGAGCGCTCGGTGATGTTGCATACTGTGCTCGTTCAGAAGTCTCAGAGTTGCGGCCGTGCGCCCTGCCTCCGGACTCCCGAACCCTCGTCTCTACCTTGTCTCGGTTTGCGAACCAGGCTCGGTTTTCTCTGTTTTCTTTCCTGAGGGAAGGGAGTGGTCCCGTAGACTATCTCCCGGTGGCCGTGAGCTACTTTTCGTGGCCATAGGCCATTTTGCCCATTTCGGAGCCCGGTTCCCGGTTTTCGGAACCGTCAGGCCGTGTGCCTCGGCTCGGGACCGCCCAACCATCTCCGATTTCTCCGATTTTCGTAGAGGACCTCTGTTTTATCATTTCAGGGAGCACTGGGGCCCCTGATGCCCACTTCATGGCCGTATGCCACTTCCGGTGCCTGTAGCCGGTTTTCGGGACCCCGAACTGCGTGATTTGGGCCCCAAGCATTCATTTCGCATCGATTTTCTCCGGGTTTTGGCAGAGACCTCTGTTTTAATGTTCCGAGGAACACTGGGGCCCCTGATGCCCACTTCGTGGCCGTATGCCACTTCTGGTGCCTGTAGCCGGTTTTCGGGACCCCAAACTGCGCGGTTTTGGTCCCGAGCATTCATTTCGCATCCGTTTTCTCCGGTTTTTGGCAGGTACCTCTTTTTTGTCATTCCGAGGGACACTGGGGTCGCAGATACCCACTTTGCTGCTGAACACCACTTCCGGCACCTGCAGCTCATTTTCGGGATCCCGAATTGCTCGGTTTTGGCCCTGAGCGTTCATTTCTCATTAGTTTTTGTTCAAACTTGGCAGGTACCTCTGTTTCAACATCAGGAAGATCACTGGGGGGTGAGAAGCCAGCAATTATCCCAGATAACCAGTTTCGCTCCTCCGGAGCCCGTTTTTCTCACTTCCGGGCCAATGTTGAACACCCTAGGGGTATTTTCTTCCAACCAAAGCTACATATCTGTGATCAGGGGACATGGGAGGACCCTAAAAACTACTGGTCGGCCAGAAAATTTGAGTTTCATTTTTGAGCCTCTCCTTCAAGCTCTATGTTGTGGCTCCTGCTTCAATGTTGCCAATTTCCAACCCTAGAACCTTGTTCTACACATCTTGGAGGACCCTAAAAGTTGGTGGTCGGCCAGCAATTGTTGATTTCATTTTTGAGCCTCTCCTTCAAGCTCTATGTTGTGGCTCCCGCTTCAGTGTTGCCAATTTCCAACCCTAGAACCTTGTTCTACACACATGGGAGGACACCAAAAAGTGGTGGTCGGCCACTAATTCAAAACTTCATTTTTTCACCTGGCTGGCCGGCCATGTAGGGTGGCTGGCCGGCCATGGGGGGTGGCTGGCCGGCCACCTTGCAAAAAAATACCTGGCCGGCCAGATTCTTGCTCTCCAGCCTGTCCCAGCTGTCCGGATATTTTCCAGCATATCCCGGGGCATCCGGGGGATATTTCGGGAGGGAAAGATTGGGTGCTTTCCCTCCCCTTTTACACCCCATTTCTTGCCTATTTGAAGGGCCCTCCCTCTCCTTCTTCAAGGTTGGAAAACTTGTCTTCAAGAACACTTCTCCAAATTCCTCCATTTTCATAGCTCAAAACCTCAAAAAAGCTTCAAGTGTCAAGGCCATTCCTTCATCAACACCTAGCCTCACCATCCCTACCATCATTTCAGCAGCAAGGAGGTAAATTTCAGAGGTTGAGAAGCTACAAATCAAAGCCAAGAAGCAAAGAAAGACAAGTCTTCAAGGGTGAGTATTCAAAACCAACTTTTAGGGCTTTTTCTTGGTTCATTTTTATACTCTAATTGGTTGAGAATTGGGGCTCCGACCCCTACTGCTTTTGTGCTTGTTTTGAGCCCCTCTACAACTTTGTAGAAGGGCTCAACTTCATTTGATGCTTCTATGATACACTTGTTTCAATACCTAGCTTTTATGCCATTTTCTTGCATGCTATGTTTTGGCTTATTTGTGATTGTTTTTAGGGGTCCAACCCCTACTGCTTTCTTGCTTTTTTTGAGCCCCTCTACAACATTGTAGAGAGGCTCAATTTCATTTGGCCACTGTATATACCACTTCCTTCAAATTCCATCAAGTGTGCCATTTTTGCATGCATTTTTTGACCTATTTGTGTTTGTTTTTGGGACTTCGACCCCTACTGGTCTTAGTCTCTTTTTGACCCCCTTTACATATTTCATGAAGGAAGTTTGGTCATTTGATGTATAGATAGCATGTCTCATGATATAGCATGTTTGGAGCCTATTTTGCATGGATCTTTTAGCATGTTTGTGTTCTGATTTTGAGGATGTCATCTTCTGCATATGTGCTTATTTTTAGCTAATATTCAATGTTGTAGAAGAAATTTTGTCCATTTGGGGTTTGCATGTATCACTTGTCTCAATACCCCTCTTTTGGCCACTAACTTTGCATGCTTCGGTTGATCTATCTGTGCTTGCATTTAGGCCATGTTTATTACTGAAAGTATGCCATATTTGGGACTGCCTTGCTACTTTTCTTGCTGCCATGATCATATTTTGCATGTATAGCATGGCTATAGGCCATTTCGGGGCTTAATTTCACATTTTCGGGATGAATGCATGCTTCGAGTGTCATTTCGAATTGTTTCGGGGCTGTTTTCCCCTTTATTTAAGTGCTGAAATTCCATTGCCATGCTTGCATATCATTTCCCATGCCATTTGTATCATTTTTGCATTGCCTCGGTTTGCGTGCCAATGGGCACGCACTTCGAGGCACCTCATTTTTATCATTCCGGCGGCCTATGTGAGTGTGGTTGAGGCCCTCTCATGTTGGCGTAAGCCCAATTTGCATTTTCATGCTTGTATGCCATTGCCTCGGTTTGTGTGCCCGTGTGCACGCTTTTCGAGGCACTTTGTTTTTTTACCCGACGGCCTCCTATGTGAGTGAGCTGAGGCTCTCCCATGTTGGTGTAAGCCCATCGTTGCATTCCGTATGCCATTTCATCTCATTTCGTCATTGCCTCGGTTTGCGTGTCCGTGTGCACGCATTTCGAGGCACTTCAGTTTTATCTGATTTTGCATCGCATATCATCGCCTCGGTTTGCGTGCCTGTGGGCGCGCATTTCGAGGCACTTCGGTTTTATCCGATTTTCTCATTTGCATCGCCTCGGTTTGCGTGCCTGTGGGCGCGTATTTCGAGGCACTTTAGTTTTATCCGATTTGCACTTCATATCATCGCCTCGGTTTGCGTGCCCGCGTGCACGCATTTCGAGGCACACTCTGTTTTATCCGGCTTGGCATTGCGTATGCCTCCGCCTCGGTTTGCGTGCCTGTGTGCACGCATTTCGAGGCACTCTGTTTTATCCGGTTGGCATTGCGTATGCCTCCGCCTCGGTTTGCGTGCCTGTGTGCACGCATTTCGAGGCACTCTGTTTTATCCGATTTGCATTTCATCATTGCCTCGATTTGCGTGCCAGTGGGCACGCATTTCGAGGCACCTCATTCTTATCATTCCGGCATCCTATGTGAGTGTGGCTGAGGCCCCTTTCATGTTGGTATAAGCCCATCATTACATTTCGCATGTCATTCCGGCATCCCGTGTGAGTGTGGCTGAGGCCCTCTCGTATTGGTGTAAGCCCATCATTGCATTTCGTGCCTTTATGTCATCGCCTCGGTTTGCGTGCCAGTGGGCACGCATTTCGAGGCATCTCATTTTCATAGCATTGCGCATGCTAAGTTTGTATGTTAGTTGCATTTCATGCATATCATGCATATTGCACGGGAAACGAGGCGCGTTCCGCACTCCGAGTGGTGGAGCATGTCTCAATTCCCCAGTCACCGACACTCCGGATTACCCATGATGGAGTTAGGTTTTCATTGTAGCATTCATCTGCATTCATCCTATATTGAGTTGTGCAATCCGATTCCTCGGCCATCATGCATCGGTATGCGTGATTGGTGGCACGAGGATCGAGGCATGCATATATTTGTGAAATACACTGCTGTGCCCTTTTCCTGCTCTCTGTTGCAGCAAAATCCAGAGTCAGCAACTTTTCGGAGCCTGGCACACATTTCGAGAAAATTGCAAACAGAGGCTAATCAGGGCATCCCAGTGGATTTCTGCGCCAAGCAGCCCAGCATACACCATTCATCAGGAGCAAGGCAGTCCCTGGCTTGCATGCCAGTTTTACTTCTTTTGTAATTAATTTGTTAATTAATTAGAAATCTGTAATATTTCGGACTGTATTATTCTTTCATTTGAGGACTGTATTATTATTTATTCGGACCCTCTGTGCGAGGGCAACAATTGTAATAAGGGTGTGTGAGTGTGATGTATGTCTTCCAACCCCCATTTCTTTCTCCCTTTTATTTACCCGCTTTGGATGGTTAGATATAGGGCATATTTCAATTAGCATACAGTATGACAGCATGTTTGCATCATTCATCTGTTTTGCATGCACCGGGCTCGGCGCATCATACAAACTGCATTTGTATTTCAATTCCAAATTGAATACTTGATAGCTGTAGCATTTCATATGCCATATTTTGGAATAGCCGAGCCTGCTATTAGATTGCATTTTTGCATGTGTTGCATTAGGCATTCTGTATATTTTAGGATCATGCATGATTTCTAATCAGCTTTTGTTTTGGCTTGGAGTACCCGGTAAGTTTTATGCTTTAGCATCCTTGCATGCGTGTAAGTGTTGCCATGATAGCATGCTTGCCATGAGGCTATGTGCTTATGTGATATAACTGCCTTGAATGCCTGTGGGTGGAGGTTGAGTTATCTGAATTGGAGCAATTCATCGACTGTTTGTTTTAAGCCCACTAGATTGTGGCAAAATCACTGTTTTCCTAAGCCCACCTGAGGGTGGCAAATCCGCATTTTAGCCTACCTGTAGGTAGCACCTTCAAACCACTTTCAAACAAACAAACATGAAATGTTTTGTTCCAATTCAGGCGATTCAGTCTATACTTGTTTGCTGCGAGCATCACATAGTAACCTAGGCTAATAACCGGAATAAGAACTCACAATGTTTTCAAAAACAGATATCATGGTTAGTAGAGGCCGGTCTTTGACCGGGCGAGCGGGGGTGCTCACGATGTGACCTTCCCCAATCGTACCCAAGTTCCCGAGCCAACTTTGGTGATGACGGACACGTGGCCTTTTGGCACCGAGTCAGGGTTTCCTAAATTTCCCATTTTAAAATATTTAGGTGGCGACTCTGTTATCTGGCAAAGCAGTCCATGTTTGGCACTTCTTTCAAAAAAATCTGTTTTTTCTCGAAACGATTTGCCGGATTTGGACTCTTTGGTTCAAGATTGAGAACCGCAACAAAAATCGAGTCCGAACTGTAGCGAGGTCCCCCGCGGGCGTTGTTACAGTTTCTGGCGACTCTGCTGGGGATTTAGAGAACTTGACTCGAACTCGTGGTATCTGCTTTTGACTACACTTGTGTGTTTCTTTGCATTGCATTTGCATTGGTGCGCCTAGGACACCGTGTTTGCCATATGCCATTCCCGAACGATTTGCCGGAGGCTTGTCTTGTCAAGTCATGTCCGTAAGGCTGATCGGCTCTGGGCTCTGACAGCATGGGAACACAAACCCCGGTTTTACCGGGGCACCCTTTTTGACCATTCGACCTAGTGCATATTCGGATCCATAGTGACCATTCCAAACTAGGACAGGTTACTTACCCGTTTATAGGTTGTTTGAAGCCGCTGCGTGCGTAGTGAAACCCTAGCTCCTGACAAAATAGGACAGGGAAACCCTACCCCAACATAGGGGTGTTTTGGCTCTCACTTACCTGTTATGTGCTTGCTAGAGTGCGTCTCTACAGGGAATGCATGTATCAGTTGAGTTTGGGCGTCAGGCCTGCGGGCACCAGTTCAATATTTTGGGATTCAGTTTACCTGAGGGTAGCAGTTTGAGGCAGAATTTTGGGACAGAATTCAGTAGAGAGCACACTCATTCAGCTTTGTTTGTATCTGTTCAGATGAAATCAGGCTGAGATGCTGTCCGTTTTCTCTTTTGCTAGGGTAGTCCTGGAACCATAGCTTCAGAAGGCTCCACTATCCCCCGAGTACACCGAACTTGTGTTGATAGACTCTGTCGGGTCAGGGATTCAGTTCAAGGGCAATCAGTGTTCCTTTACCAGAGGCAGAGTGAAAAGGGCCAATCAGGCGCGAATCACCAATTCAGCAGTTACCAGATCAGTGGTCTTTATCCACCCCACCAGTGAACAGTCAGGCTGAGGTTTCAGTTTCTACTGTAGGGATAGATACCGGTCAGTTAGATGGATCAGGGGAATACATCAGGGATGGAGGCAATGATGTGTCAAATGCAAGAAAGTATGAGACTCATGCAGCAAGACGCTGTCCGCCAAGCGGAATTTTCCAAGCAGCAAGCTGCAATCATGGCTCAGCAGGCTGAGCTCATCACCAGGCTGCAACAGCAAAGCGGCGCGTCTGCTTCACAACAAGTTCCTCCCCCAGCAGGAGCTCCAGCACCTGGGGAGACGCCAAATGTCCAAAATATCCAAGAGGACACGGATCTTCCAACGAGGCCAGCTCCGCCTCCGCTTCCGCCACAACTGTCCAAGACCCACACACTTGTCAATCACCCGGACTCTCCCTTCGAGTTTGAGGCAGATCATACCGCTCTGAAATTGAGCAAGCTGGAGAAGCTTTTTAAGAAATCCCAAGGGGTGAAAGCCATTCCAGACATTGAAGACGGCTATACTGATGTGGCCGTGACACTGCCGGACAGATTTAAGATGCCCCAGATCGATCGCTTTGATGGATCCGGGGACCCTATGGTTCACCTCCGGCTATTCTCAGACATTTTAAGACCAATGGGCCTAACCCGACCGCAAAAGCTTTCCTTGTTCGGTCGAACTTTATCGGGTGTGGCATCCACTTGGTATGCAAAGCTGGAAGATGATGTGAAGACAAACTGGGATGAGATGGCTGAGGCCTTCCTTGCACAATATTCGTACAACACGCAAATCGAGGTCACAACTCGTGATCTCGAGACAACGAGGCAGGAACAGAAAGAGACCTTCTCTGATTTTGTCACCCGGTGGAGAGCAAAGGCATCAATGATGACCGTGAGGCCTACAGACAGAGATCAAATCCGGATGATTGTGCGCAATCTCCAACCGGGATTAATGAAGAAGATGATCGTAGTCCCCTTCCCGACCTTCGCAGATCTACATGATATGGGAATGCAGATCGAGGATGCGATGAAGCAAGGTCTGTTTGACCAAGACCGGGATCAGCCCCGGAGAACCTTCAACCGCAACAACAACACAGGCACAAGCGGTGATGTGGCTGCAAGATCTTCCGAAGTGGGCATGGTTACCACCACGTCAAGAAAGTCCACCCCATTCACCGGTACGTCCGGGAGTAACTCACAGACGGCCAAATATCCACCCCGAGTCAAGAGGGTTTTCACTCCACTTCATATGCCTCTGTCAAAGGCTCTAGAGGTCTTACTCCGGGAAGGACATTTGAAACCGTTGGAACAACGGCCCCTACCCGATCCTATCCCTGCAAAGCATGACCAGACTAAATACTGTGCCTACCATCAGCAAACCGGTCATGACACCGACAGTTGCTTTCGTCTGCGCCATGATGTACAAGATCTGTTTGACAAAGGGGTCATTGCTGCACCAGTTCCTGCAAAGTCTATCGGCACTTGATCAGTGAACTTGGGGGGGATAAGGCGATTATGTGATCGGGGGATGAACCACCTGCGGATGGCACTCAGATTACTCCAGACGTGGGAATGGCACGCACTGTTTTGAGCAATGTACAAGTGCTGTTAA
The DNA here is from genome assembly GCA_036172215.1 of Camellia granthamiana. Lineage (NCBI taxonomy): Eukaryota > Viridiplantae > Streptophyta > Magnoliopsida > Ericales > Theaceae > Camellia > Camellia granthamiana. Next base: position 135,835,405 of record CM069910.1, read on the forward strand.
TTTTGCATTTTGACTTGGGTATTGGGTCAGCCTTGTTGTTTTGTTTTGAGTCTGTCTTTTTGTTTTAAGTCAGTCTTTTTGTTTTGGGTCTGTCTTGTTGTATTGAGTCAGTCCTGCTGTATAGGAGTAGGGTGATTCCGGGGGTGTTACCTCGGGTGTCACCATTTTGTTTTGTGTTTGTCTTTTCGTTTTGCTTTGAGTCTGTTTCTGCCAGGGAGCCAGTTGTGCCAACAGATTTTGAATGAAACAGCAGTGATTTCCACACTCTCGCATTTGCTTCTGCCGTATGCTAGTTGTGCCGGGATTTGAATGAAATGGCAATGCATTCCATCTGCTCTCTTGTGCTTTGAAGTCATTGTATTGACCTAAGTTTTTCAAAACCTTTTGAACACTGCGGTGAAAACAAAGAGGGAGGAATTCCTCGGGATTTGCAAAACTTTGATCAAATGAGAGAAAGAGAGGCATACTAAGCCCTTAATGAATGAAATCATGCTTGTTAGTGTGAGTACTGCGAAGGACCCTAGCTTTGATCCAGATTGGTCCTACACTGTCTTCAGCGCGAGCGATTTGTCGCTTTCTTAAAAACTTTCAAAAAAAAAAAATGTTTTGCGCAGTCCTGCAAAGACATGTGTGGAATCGCTCTTGAGATTGTGCAGCTTAGGATCTCTCTCAGCCTCAAGACTCGACCCCCCATTGCTTTCAAACCTTGAACGTGCATTCAGAATGTTCAACGGTTAACCACAATGCAAGGCCTGTGTGGCCAGATTTGAAGCAACCCTCGAACAAGAGGCACCAAAGTCAGATCAAGAAGGTCAGACCTCATCAGAAGAAGCTTGCAAAGCTAGATCAGAAGCACTCCTTGAACTAGGGGCAAAAAATGTCCAATGTGCTCGAAGAGCCAAAGGTGGATCTTTCTGCAAATCAATACAAACAGCCACTCTCCCGGATACAGAGGGCTTCAATCTCAAAACCATTTGGCATGGACCTGTTACACTTTTACCCTTTGAGAGGCTCGCTGGGCCGAAAACCCAGAAGGGCGACCCAGGCAAAAGTTAGAGCAAGAAAAATGCAAAGAATGAAAAAAAGAAATGAAGAAAAAGAAAAAGAAAAAGAAAAATGCAAAGATACCAAAAAATGCAAAGAGAAAAGAAAAAAGGAAAATAAAAAAAGAGAAAAGAAGAAATGAAAAGAATTGAAAAGAAAGAAGAACAAAGCTCGCAAGGTCGAAAACCTGCAACAGGCGCCTTGGCAAGAATTAGAGCATAAAAAGGAGAGGTTAAATACCCGAGTGTACCTTAACCCCGAACTACGTAAGGCTTGATTCCCATCTTTGGGATACGTAGGCAACTTCATTCTGAAGTCCAGCCGTAAAACGATTCAAATTCAATTGTGTCCATGTAATGGTTTTGACCATCCTTGCCTTCTCTGTATCCGAGAGTTCGATTGCAATCATCGCTTTGAGGACTGACTACAATGCGCTGCGGTGCCATTCAAACAAGGGGCAACTTTCCGTTGCCATTCAACGCGCCGCAGTGCCATTCAAACAAGGGGCAACTTTCCGTTGCCATTCAATGCGCTGCAGTGCCGTTCAAACAAGGGGCAACTTTCCGTTGCCATGCAGCTCCCCTCCAGCAAGGGGCAATTTTCCTTCGGATCTGAGGTTGTGCATCTCGAGAGTAGGTTCCATGCTCGTTGAGCAAGTGGCCATTTGCAAAAATAGTTTTTGAGAATTTTTACTGAGGTTGACTAATTTTCTCAAAAATTGTTCCATCTTTTCCAAAAACTGGACCATTTCTTGGACCCAAAAAAGGAAAATTTTCAGTGCTCATAGCCTGACTTGCATGATTTCAAATCAAAAATCGAACAAGCATGTTAATCTAACTCTCATTTTGGTCAAAATTGTTTTAGTAGAAAGCCAAAAACGAAAAAATGGTCAAAATGATGAACTAGGGGCACAGTTGAGTCAGGTGTTCTGTCTTTTCCTCATTATCAATGCATTTGCCAGAAAAGGCACTCTACTTGCCAAGAAGGGCATCATACCTGCCGGAAAAGGGCACCACCGAAGCTAACCGCAAAAAGGCTGAAAGCTCTCTCATCCTCCACGCAACGAGGTATCAAGCCAAGTGCGAAGCACAAACCGGAATGGATCAAGATATTCCACTCCCTCATCTGGACAGATCTGATCACGTCCAAACTCCCCAGCAGAGCATCGTCAACCGATCAGCTGCAGATTTGCTACATACCTATTTGTAGCACAACCCCTCTGTGGGAGGACTTCACTAGCTGTGAGCGGAAGAATGAAAATCTAGCAGAATGCTAGGGGCACGAGCCTACAACTTGCTGCTTATCCATCAACCACCCAGGGGAGGGATTGGAAAATGAGAGATTGAAGAATAGAGAGATGTGCGATGAGAGCAAAAGTGAGAAAAGGGCTTTTTCAGAAAAACAGAGCTTGAGGGCCGAGTGATGTGAGAACCACAAATGAGAAAGGATGGGAAACACTACCCGGTGAAACAGGCTCCCTGTGCACGTCTGAGTGTCGTGTCTTTTTGTTTGTCTCGATTCTTGTTTTGAGTCGTCTCGAGTGTTACTCGATGTGTCTAGTTTGTGTGCCTTTTATTTCCGTTTTGAGTCATTTTGCTGTGTTCAGTCGTAGGCTCAATACCTAGTCGAAAACTCATCTCTCAATTTCAAAAATAAAATCGTTTTGTGCTCCGAGTGCCGTGCCGTTCTCCACATTTGTGCAAAAGAAAATTTATTCTTTCATAAAAGCCGCAGGGTTCAACCCAGGTCATGTCAGAATAGTAAAACCAGGACCTATCTGAAGCTATGAGTTTCGGGCTGCAAAGCAAAAGCAAAAGAGGAAAATGTCGGGCATCTGAGTTTGTTCCAACTTCAGTAAGTTCCGAGATTGCATCCCGTGTGTACCTCTTTAGGTCTTATCAATGTTCCGAAGTATGAGTGTGCCTCTACCTCCAGCTCAAGATCAAGTCTACTTCAAGCCAGAATGGTGATCAGAAGTGCTCTCCCTGAGTACCAGCCCCTGCCAGAGGCATCTTGGCCGTGTTTGCAGTGAGTTCCTAGGAGACCAACTGCGACGGTGGAAACTAGAGTTCGAATGGCCGTGGCCTAGAACGCAAAGGTTCGGGATTTCCGAGACTAAAGTCTGGTTTAAATACCCAGAGGCGTGTCCTCGGCTTGAAATCTGTATGGCAGCCCCATAGATTGAGATAGCATGTGTATGCGCCTCAGTTCTGGATACTGAACCAACCTAGTCTGTCACCCCGTTGGAGAATAGGGAAAGTTGTGAATATGATCAGGAAAACAAGCAGCAGCCGTTGGCTCCTACATCCAGATGTTGTTATTTGTCAGCATTCCAGAGCCTTTGTACCGTGAGTTCAAGGTAAAGTGTTCGAAGAGCACGAGGGGAGATCCCTATCAGAGTAGAGCGGTTCACCGCCACTCACCTCATGAGGTGCTTTCTAAAAGCGCCGCTTTGTCCATTTATTGCTTTCCGTAAGCATCATGCATTGTATTGCATTGTACCTATCAAGTTTCTTTCTCATTTCACTCAGTGTATCAATCACACTTCATTCACTTAGTGTATCAGTCACACTTCATTTATTTAGTGTATCAATCACACTCTCATCACACTTTATTGCATTCAGTGTATCAATCACACACTTCATTTCATTTGATGTATCAATCACACACTTTATCACATTTAGTATATCAATCATACTCCTGTTCACTAAGTGCATCTATCCCACTTCGTGTTCACCCTCAGTATATCCATCATACTTGTTCACTAAGTGCATCTATCACACTTCGTGTTCACATTTAGTATATCAATCATACTCCTGTTCACTAAGTGCATCTATCACACTTCGTGTTCACATTTAGTATATCAATCATACTCCTGTTCACTAAGTGCATCTATCTCACTTCGTGTTCACCCTCAGTATATCCATCATACTTGTTCACTAAGTGCATCTATCACACTTCGTGTTCACATTTAGTATATCAATCATACTCCTGTTCACTAAGTGCATCTATCCCACTTCGTGTTCACATTTAGTATATCAATCATACTCCTGTTCACTAAGTGCATCTATCCCACTTCGTGTTCACCCTCAGTATATCCATCATACTTGTTCACTAAGTGCATCTATCACACTTCGTGTTCACATTTAGTATATCAATCATACTCCTGTTCACTAAGTGCATCTATCACACTTCGTGTTCACATTTAGTATATCAATCATACTCCTGTCCACTAAGTGCATCTATCCCACTTCGTGTTCACCCTCAGTATATCCATCATACTTGTTCACTAAGTGCATCTATCACACTTCGTGTTCACATTTAGTATATCAATCATACTCCTGTTCACTAAGTGCATCTATCACACTTCGTGTTCACATTTAGTATATCAATCATACTCCTGTTCACTAAGTGCATCTATCACACTTCGTGTTCACATTTAGTATATCAATCATACTCCTGTTCACTAAGTGCATCTATCACACTTCGTGTTCACATTTAGTATATCAATCATACTCCTGTTCACTAAGTGCATCTATCCCACTTCGTGTTCACCCTCAGTATATCCATCATACTTGTTCACTAAGTGCATCTATCACACTTCGTGTTCACATTTAGTATATCAATCATACTCCTGTTCACTAAGTGCATCTATCACACTTCGTGTTCACATTTAGTATATCAATCATACTCCTGTTCACTAAGTGCATCTATCACACTTCGTGTTCACATTTAGTATATCAATCATACTCCTGTTCACTAAGTGCATCTATCACACTTCGTGTTCACATTTAGTATATCAATCATACTCCTGTTCACTAAGTGCATCTATCCCACTTCGTGTTCACCCTCAGTATATCCATCATACTTGTTCACTAAGTGCATCTATCACACTTCGTGTTCACATTTAGTATATCAATCATACTCTTGTTCACTAAGTGCATCTATCACACTTCGTGTTCACATTTAGTATATCAATCATACTCCTGTTCACTAAGTGCATCTATCACACTTCGTGTTCACATTTAGTATATCAATCATACTCCTGTTCACTAAGTGCATCTATCACACTTCGTGTTCACATTTAGTATATCAATCATACTCCTGTTCACTAAGGGCACCTATCCCACTTTGTGTTCACCTTCAGTGTCAATCATACTTGTTCACTAAGTGCATCTATCACACTTCGTGTTCACCTTTAGTATATCAATCATACTTGTTCACTAAGTGCATCTATCACACTTCGTGTTCACATTCAGCATATCCATCATACTTGTTCACTAAGTGCATCTATCACACTTCGTGTTCACATTTAGTATATCAATCATACCTTGTTCACTAAGTGCATCGATCACACTTCGTGTTCACCTATTGTGTATCCATCACACTTGTTCACTTAGTGCATCTATCACACTTTGTGTTTGCCTTTTGTGTATCCATCACACTTTGCTCACTTCATTCATTTAGTGTATCAATCACACTTCGTTCATATAGTGTATCTATCACACACTTGCTTTGTATCTATCACACTATGCCTACTGTACGTATCTATCACATGCTCACTTTGTGTATCAATCACACACGCTCGCTTTGTGTATCAATCACACACTTTCGCTTTGTGTATCAATCACACGCTCGCTTTGTGTATCAATCACACACTTTCTCTTTGTGCATCTATCACACTATGCTCATCTTGTGTATCCATCACGCTTTGCTTCATATAGTGTATCCATCACACTCGCTTCGCTTTGTATCTGTCACACATGTTCGTTTGGTGTATCAATCACACACGTTCGCTTTGTGTATCTATCACAAATGCACACTGTATTCACAGTGAGAATTGCAATAATTTTCTTACATCCTTTCTGCAATCCTTTCTGCATGAAATGTGGTTAGATTTGCATTCACTTGCCGACACTGCGTGTGTCAAACTTTTCGAATTACAGGAATCGCATTGAATATATGTTGTTAGCATATTGTTCTTGTTGAGTTTCTCTATTTTGCAGGCACGATGTTGTATGTACGGTTCATTTGAGGCTGGTGCGACCAGACGAATCGCGCAGGTATTGTATCTTCTCCGTGTGAGACGCGACGAGAATTGAATAATTCTCCGCATTCCTAAACTGCATGAGATGTAGTTGTTGCTTTGCATTCTTGCTTAAAACTGTTGCATCTATTTGTCAATACTTGCTTCATCACAGCTTGTTGCACTTGCATGATCATCTGGCTCCGCGCCTATCATTCTGCATTTTGCCCCTGCCTGCGGGCACGCCTGCGGGCACACATCATCTCTGTTTGTCTTGTATGATTGTCTAAGTCTTCGGCCTTGTCAAAAATGGGTCGTCTCTGGGCTTTGACATTCACTCCCGTCAATTCTTGACTTCCGAGTTCTGTCAAAGAGGGGCAACTGTAGACACCCCATTTTTGACCGACCTTAAGACTCAGACGTCACCGATTGAGCGCTCGGTGATGTTGCATACTGTGCTCGTTCAGAAGTCTCAGAGTTGCGGCCGTGCGCCCTGCCTCCGGACTCCCGAACCCTCGTCTCTACCTTGTCTCGGTTTGCGAACCAGGCTCGGTTTTCTCTGTTTTCTTTCCTGAGGGAAGGGAGTGGTCCCGTAGACTATCTCCCGGTGGCCGTGAGCTACTTTTCGTGGCCATAGGCCATTTTGCCCATTTCGGAGCCCGGTTCCCGGTTTTCGGAACCGTCAGGCCGTGTGCCTCGGCTCGGGACCGCCCAACCATCTCCGATTTCTCCGATTTTCGTAGAGGACCTCTGTTTTATCATTTCAGGGAGCACTGGGGCCCCTGATGCCCACTTCATGGCCGTATGCCACTTCCGGTGCCTGTAGCCGGTTTTCGGGACCCCGAACTGCGTGATTTGGGCCCCAAGCATTCATTTCGCATCGATTTTCTCCGGGTTTTGGCGGAGACCTCTGTTTTAATGTTCCGAGGAACACTGGGGCCCCTGATGCCCACTTCGTGGCCGTATGCCACTTCTGGTGCCTGTAGCCGGTTTTCGGGACCCCAAACTGCGCGGTTTTGGTCCCGAGCATTCATTTCGCATCCGTTTTCTCCGGTTTTTGGCAGGTACCTCTTTTTTGTCATTCCGAGGGACACTGGGGTCGCAGATACCCACTTTGCTGCTGAACACCACTTCCGGCACCTGCAGCTCATTTTCGGGATCCCGAATTGCTCGGTTTTGGCCCTGAGCGTTCATTTCTCATTAGTTTTTGTGCAAACTTGGCAGGTACCTCTGTTTCAACATCAGGAAGATCACTGGGGGGTGAGAAGCCAGCAATTATCCCAGATAACCAGTTTCGCTCCTCCGGAGCCCGTTTTTCTCACTTCCGGGCCAATGTTGAACACCCTAGGGGTATTTTCTTCCAACCAAAGCTACATATCTGTGATCAGGGGACATGGGAGGACCCTAAAAACTACTGGTCGGCCAGAAAATTTGAGTTTCATTTTTGAGCCTCTCCTTCAAGCTCTATGTTGTGGCTCCTGCTTCAATGTTGCCAATTTCCAACCCTAGAACCTTGTTCTACACATCTTGGAGGACCCTAAAAGTTGGTGGTCGGCCAGCAATTGTTGATTTCATTTTTGAGCCTCTCCTTCAAGCTCTATGTTGTGGCTCCCGCTTCAGTGTTGCCAATTTCCAACCCTAGAACCTTGTTCTACACACATGGGAGGACACCAAAAAGTGGTGGTCGGCCACTAATTCAAAACTTCATTTTTTCACCTGGCTGGCCGGCCATGTAGGGTGGCTGGCCGGCCATGGGGGGTGGCTGGCCGGCCACCTTGCAAAAAAATACCTGGCCGGCCAGATTCTTGCTCTCCAGCCTGTCCCAGCTGTCCGGATATTTTCCAGCATATCCCGGGGCATCCGGGGGATATTTCGGGAGGGAAAGATTGGGTGCTTTCCCTCCCCTTTTACACCCCATTTCTTGCCTATTTGAAGGGCCCTCCCTCTCCTTCTTCAAGGTTGGAAAACTTGTCTTCAAGAACACTTCTCCAAATTCCTCCATTTTCATAGCTCAAAACCTCAAAAAAGCTTCAAGTGTCAAGGCCATTCCTTCATCAACACCTAGCCTCACCATCCCTACCATCATTTCAGCAGCAAGGAGGTAAATTTCAGAGGTTGAGAAGCTACAAATCAAAGCCAAGAAGCAAAGAAAGACAAGTCTTCAAGGGTGAGTATTCAAAACCAACTTTTAGGGCTTTTTCTTGGTTCATTTTTATACTCTAATTGGTTGAGAATTGGGGCTCCGACCCCTACTGCTTTTGTGCTTGTTTTGAGCCCCTCTACAACTTTGTAGAAGGGCTCAACTTCATTTGATGCTTCTATGATACACTTGTTTCAATACCTAGCTTTTATGCCATTTTCTTGCATGCTATGTTTTGGCTTATTTGTGATTGTTTTTAGGGGTCCAACCCCTACTGCTTTCTTGCTTTTTTTGAGCCCCTCTACAACATTGTAGAGAGGCTCAATTTCATTTGGCCACTGTATATACCACTTCCTTCAAATTCCATCAAGTGTGCCATTTTTGCATGCATTTTTTGACCTATTTGTGTTTGTTTTTGGGACTTCGACCCCTACTGGTCTTAGTCTCTTTTTGACCCCCTTTACATATTTCATGAAGGAAGTTTGGTCATTTGATGTATAGATAGCATGTCTCATGATATAGCATGTTTGGAGCCTATTTTGCATGGATCTTTTAGCATGTTTGTGTTCTGATTTTGAGGATGTCATCTTCTGCATATGTGCTTATTTTTAGCTAATATTCAATGTTGTAGAAGAAATTTTGTCCATTTGGGGTTTGCATGTATCACTTGTCTCAATACCCCTCTTTTGGCCACTAACTTTGCATGCTTCGGTTGATCTATCTGTGCTTGCATTTAGGCCATGTTTATTACTGAAAGTATGCCATATTTGGGACTGCCTTGCTACTTTTCTTGCTGCCATGATCATATTTTGCATGTATAGCATGGCTATAGGCCATTTCGGGGCTTAATTTCACATTTTCGGGATGAATGCATGCTTCGAGTGTCATTTCGAATTGTTTCGGGGCTGTTTTCCCCTTTATTTAAGTGCTGAAATTCCATTGCCATGCTTGCATATCATTTCTCATGCCATTTGTATCATTTTTGCATTGCCTCGGTTTGCGTGCCAATGGGCACGCACTTCGAGGCACCTCATTTTTATCATTCCGGCGGCCTATGTGAGTGTGGTTGAGGCCCTCTCATGTTGGCGTAAGCCCAATTTGCATTTTCATGCTTGTATGCCATTGCCTCGGTTTGTGTGCCCGTGTGCACGCTTTTCGAGGCACTTTGTTTTTTTACCCGACGGCCTCCTATGTGAGTGAGCTGAGGCTCTCCCATGTTGGTGTAAGCCCATCGTTGCATTCCGTATGCCATTTCATCTCATTTCGTCATTGTCTCGGTTTGCGTGTCCGTGTGCACGCATTTCGAGGCACTTCAGTTTTATCCGATTTTGCATCGCATATCATCGCCTCGGTTTGCGTGCCTGTGGGCGCGCATTTCGAGGCACTTCGGTTTTATCCGATTTTCTCATTTGCATCGCCTCGGTTTGCGTGCCTGTGGGCGCGCATTTCGAGGCACTTTAGTTTTATCCGATTTGCACTTCATATCATCGCCTCGGTTTGCGTGCCCGCGTGCACGCATTTCGAGGCACACTCTGTTTTATCCGGCTTGGCATTGCGTATGCCTCCGCCTCGGTTTGCGTGCCTGTGTGCACGCATTTCGAGGCACTCTGTTTTATCCGGTTGGCATTGCGTATGCCTCCGCCTCGGTTTGCGTGCCTGTGTGCACGCATTTCGAGGCACTCTGTTTTATCCGATTTGCATTTCATCATTGCCTCGGTTTGCGTGCCAGTGGGCACGCATTTCGAGGCACCTCATTCTTATCATTCCGGCATCCTATGTGAGTGTGGCTGAGGCCCCTTTCATGTTGGTATAAGCCCATCATTACATTTCGCATGTCATTCCGGCATCCCGTGTGAGTGTGGCTGAGGCCCTCTCGTATTGGTGTAAGCCCATCATTGCATTTCGTGCCTTTATGTCATCGCCTCGGTTTGCGTGCCAGTGGGCACGCATTTCGAGGCATCTCATTTTCATAGCATTGCGCATGCTAAGTTTGTATGTTAGTTGCATTTCATGCATATCATGCATATTGCACGGGAAACGAGGCGCGTTCCGCACTCCGAGTGGTGGAGCATGTCTCAATTCCCCAGTCACCGACACTCCGGATTACCCATGATGGAGTTAGGTTTTCATTGTAGCATTCATCTGCATTCATCCTATATTGAGTTGTGCAATCCGATTCCTCGGCCATCATGCATCGGTATGCGTGATTGGTGGCACGAGGATCGAGGCATGCATATATTTGTGAAATACACTGCTGTGCCCTTTTCCTGCTCTCTGTTGCAGCAAAATCCAGAGTCAGCAACTTTTCGGAGCCTGGCACACATTTCGAGAAAATTGCAAACAGAGGCTAATCAGGGCATCCCAGTGGATTTCTGCGCCAAGCAGCCCAGCATACACCATTCATCAGGAGCAAGGCAGTCCCTGGCTTGCATGCCAGTTTTACTTCTTTTGTAATTAATTTGTTAATTAATTAGAAATCTGTAATATTTCGGACTGTATTATTCTTTTATTTGAGGACTGTATTATTATTTATTCGGACCCTCTGTGCGAGGGCAACAATTGTAATAAGGGTGTGTGAGTGTGATGTATGTCTTCCAACCCCCATTTCTTTCTCCCTTTTATTTACCCGCTTTGGATGGTTAGATATAGGGCATATTTCAATTAGCATACAGTATGACAGCATGTTTGCATCATTCATCTGTTTTGCATGCACCGGGCTCGGCGCATCATACAAACTGCATTTGTATTTCAATTCCAAATTGAATACTTGATAGCTGTAGCATTTCATATGCCATATTTTGGAATAGCCGAGCCTGCTATTAGATTGCATTTTTGCATGTGTTGCATTAGGCATTCTGTATATTTTAGGATCATGCATGATTTCTAATCAGCTTTTGTTTTGGCTTGGAGTACCCGGTAAGTTTTATGCTTTAGCATCCTTGCATGCGTGTAAGTGTTGCCATGATAGCATGCTTGCCATGAGGCTATGTGCTTATGTGATATAACTGCCTTGAATGCCTGTGGGTGGAGGTTGAGTTATCTGAATTGGAGCAATTCATCGACTGTTTGTTTTAAGCCCACTAGATTGTGGCAAAATCACTGTTTTCCTAAGCCCACCTGAGGGTGGCAAATCCGCATTTTAGCCTACCTGCGGGTAGCACCTTCAAACCACTTTCAAACAAACAAACATGAAATGTTTTGTTCCAATTCAGGCGATTCAGTCTATACTTGTTTGCTGCGAGCATCACATAGTAACCTAGGCTAATAACCGGAATAAGAACTCACAATGTTTTCAAAAACAGATATCATGGTTAGTAGAGGCCGGTCTTTGACCGGGCGAGCGGGGGTGCTCACGATGTGACCTTCCCCAATCGTACCCAAGTTCCCGAGCCAACTTTGGTGATGACGGACACGTGGCCTTTTGGCACCGAGTCAGGGTTTCCTAAATTTCCCATTTTAAAATATTTAGGTGGCGACTCTGTTATCTGGCAAAGCAGTCCATGTTTGGCACTTCTTTCAAAAAAATCTGTTTTTTCTCTAAACGATTTGCCGGATTTGGACTCTTTGGTTCAAGATTGAGAACCGCAACAAAAATCGAGTCCGAACTGTAGCGAGGTCCCCCGCGGGCGTTGTTACAAGTTTGTTTGAGGCCGACACCTGCATCCCCGTCGCCCCGTTGTCGTGTCGTCGTGTCGTCGCCCCTGCTCTGCTCCAACCGATTGAAACGTATATAGGTATAGTTCGATTTTGTTTTTTTTGGTCTCTTCTGAATCGAAGTTTCTGAATCTGTGGGTTTGTGTCTGAATCGAAGTTTCTCTTATACATATATGAACAAGGATTGTTTTTAAATTTACAGATTCATGTTTTAGAAGAGACCAAACCCACAGATTCATGTCTGAAGCTCTACACGAATCGATGCTCTTTACAGATTCAGACATCAATTTTAGTATCTGAACAATAAGATGGTAATATATTTTTAATTGTAATAAATATCTACCAAAATTAATAATTGAACCCTGAAAGAATCATTAGTATATGGAATTTAAACTTTGAAGCCCAAAACAAACACAACTGAACTCTCAAACTTATTTCAATAAGAGTCAGACTCAGAATTTTATTGAAAGTATTAGTGAAGTACTTATCACAAAAAAAAAAAAAAAAAAAAAGGGAACCAAACTACAAAAGAAATACATTGATCCTTAAAGGAGGCATGGCCAAACAGTTTGCAGTGGCTTATGTACTAGTAGAATTTAAACTGTAAGTCAAAATTGAATCCACCAGGAGTATGCAGCACTGTTTATTGACTGAAGCAACATAAATAGTTTAGGTAACATATATATATATATATAGATTTGAATTCGATTCTCTTTCTGCTTCATTATTATTGAATTAATTGAAGTATGATTTTGTGCTTATCATTTACGGTGTCACATTAGTATGTTTACTGGAAGTAGGTATCTGGTTGATTGTAATGTGTGTGTGCGCACATGTATGGATGGAGTTATCATTTTCCAGTACAGAACAATATGATTGGAATTTGATGCTTCAAATTATTTTGAAAAATACTTGCTTCAAAAATAATTATTTCATACCCTAATTTTTCTTTTACAGTTCCTTGTTTGATATGGAACCTAACAATCATGAGAATGACAGGGGTGAGTGTGATTGGAAGCCTAGAGTTCGCATGACATTTGATACAGAACAAGAAGCATATGATTTCTACAATACTTATGGAGGAAGGTTGGGCTTTAGTATTAGAAGGGGTTATGTAAACAAGAGCAAAGAGGGGCAAATCACTTCAAGGCAATTTGTTTGTAATAAGGAAGGATTTCGGGTTGTCGACAAGCGAGATCCATTAACAAAAAATCCTAGGCAGGAAGTGAGGACTGGTTGTCAAGCCCGACTTGTCATTAAGTGGGATAGGAATATTCAGAAATTTTTTGTTAGTTATTTTCTTGAACAACATAATCATATCTTCGTATCAGCAGAATGTACGCATATGTTACCATCCCAAAGGAAGACATCTGCATCACAGGCAACCGAAATAGATTTAGCCGAAAAATCTGGAATCCGTCTTAATGCTGCATTTGAGCTCATGGGTAACAAAGTTGGTGGAAGGGAGTCGCTTGGGTTTACAAAACTTGACCAAAAAAATTATTTGAGAACGAAGAGGCAAAACAGTTTAGCATATGGGGAGGTAGGTAGCATTTTGCAATATTTTCGTGACAAATCATTGGAGAATCCATCTTTTTTTTACTCGGTCCAATTAGATAACGAGTAGCAGATTACGAACATATTTTGGGCCGATGCTCAGATGATCATGGATTATGGGCAATTTGGTGATGTTGTCACTTTCGACACTACTTACAAGTTAAATAGTGCACATAGACCATTTGCGTCTTTTGTTGGATTGAACCATCATAGGGAAACTGTGGTATTTGGTGCAGCTTTGATGTATGATGAGACCGCCGATTCTTTCGTATGGCTTTTTAGAAGATTCTTGGAGGCAATGTCAAGTAAGGCTCCAAAAACAATTTTTACGAATCAGGATGCTGCAACAGCTAAGGCCATACCTATTGTCATGCCTTACACAACCCACCGCCTTTGCACTTGGCATTTGATGCAAAGTGCATTAAGGCATGCAAATTCTATCTTCAAGGATAAGGTGATGAAGGATAAGGAGATGAAGAGTGTTTTATACACGTTTATGTACGACATTGAGGATGAGGAAGAGTTTATGTTAAAATGGGAGGAAATGCTTGACAAGTATGAAGTGAGAGATAATCATTGGTTGAAGTTAACATTTGGGGTCAAGGAAAAATAGGGTTGGTCATATGTTAGAAATGCATGGGGTGCGGGCAAGAGTAGCACCTAACTTAGTGAATCCTTTAATGCTTTCTTGCAGGATTTCATTCAATCTGATCATAACTTAATGCAATTTTTCATGCATTTTGATCGAGTTCTGTCTGAGAAAAGGTACAAAGAGTTACAACCCAAATATGCTCTATGCCAAAAGTTGCCCAGGGTGAATATTAAAGTGAAGATTATGGAGCAAGCTGCAGATGTTTACACAAATAAAATTTTTGAAGAATTTCAGGATGAGTATGTCAAGTCCCTTGAAGTCAACATTGAAGAAATTGAAAATGATGGTGAGAGTACCGTTTATACGGTTCTTGATAGTGATGGTATAAAGGTGAGGAAGGTGAGGCAGGAGTGTGATGATGCGGTCACTTGTAATTGTAGGAAGTTTGAAATGAAGGGCATTTTGTGTAGTCATTGTTTGAAGATCCTTAGAGAAAAATTCAAATTGAAAGAGATTCCTTTACAGTATATTCTGATGAGATGGACTAAAAAAGCAAGATCTGAAAATGTGAAAGATAGGTGTGGGCATGATATTCAGGTTGATGTAAGATTGCATCAAACTTCATGTTATAGGTCATTGATGGCAATATTCAGATCAATAGCGTGTAGAGCTTCTGAAAGTGAGGAAACATATAATTTGACGGTCGAGAAAGCGGATGAATTAATTGCAGACATTGAAACCATGTTAAGCGCAAAATTCAATATGCCTTGTTCAGATACTATTCAACAAGAAAGCCCCCCCAACACATGCACCAAAAGCTTTGAAGTGGATGGTGTAGCGGATAAAAATGTAGTCCAAGCAAAAGGACTCAAGAGAAAAAAGTGCACTAGCAAGGGACGAAGGCGGACAAAAGGTGGTTTGGATGTTGCGTTGGCAAAGAAAAATAAAACAAGTTCACATAATGCTTCTCAAACTTCCATGTATGTTACTCCTCAAACACCTCCCTTATTTTCGGCAAGTGCACCTGAAGCACCTCCCTTAATTCTTCAGTCGGCTCCTTTATTTTCAAGTGTTCCTCAACTTCCTCCATTCTCGCCGAGTGTTCCTCAAGTTAGAGCTTCTTCGTCTCAATTTATGTATTCCGCCTATGATGTAAGTTAGTTTAATAAAAAGTTTTAGTACGGATTTGTAGCTGACTATTATCATTTTAGATTGATATGTGTTTGTTATTGTTGCAGCCAAGTTTTCTTCATCACAATATGCATTTTTCAATGCCATCGATGTATTCCGGCCATGGAACCTATCAAGCATTGCTTAACAATGCAAGTAGTTATCACTCGCAAGCTTCAAATAGTCCCGCATGTAGTGAAGTAATTTTTTTTTCACCTTTCCTCTTTTATTTTGTCATTCATTCATTTAAAGTTCCATTTTATTTTATGGTTCCTTTGATGTAATATTATTTTATTTTTTTTGTAGGTACTCTATGGTCGTGGGCGTGGCCGTGGGCATGGGGATGTGGATCACACGCCAACGTCTTAGCGTTATTTTGTTTTGAGAATTTTTGTGAATTTTTTGTTGGATATATAATATTCAAAACGTTTCATCAAACTGTTGCTAAAAATTTTCTGTTCAAATTACTCAGTAAATGTTGCTGAAACTTTGGTTGAAATGTTGAAATTTTGATTAATTTTTGAAATGTTGAAATGTTGAAATTTTCTGTTCAAATGTTGAAATGTTCCTGCTGGCAGCATTCCTTGGGTGCAGTTTGTTAATTGGGCTTGGCTGGAATTTTTTCTTCATGCAACTTGTTGGTTTCAACTCTAGGAAAGGTGGAATAATGAATTCACTCTGCTTTTGTGTTAGTTTTATCAGTGTCAGCATCATATATGTTAGGAATTACGATTGATACATTTAGTTCAAGATATGAGAACTTCAAGATTTTAATTTAGTTGGTCGAGTTTTTAAAGAATTTCAGGAACTCGTAGGTATGTTAGATGATCTGTTTCATGGACTCTTTAAAATTGTGAAGTACCTGTCTTGGGCACAAGATAATGTGTAAGTGTGGAATAGCACACTGACTAACTTACTGTTGCTGCGAAATCATGTCATGGACTCTTTTATTTGAAGTACCTGTCTTGGGCACAAGATAATGTGTAAGTGTGGAATAGCACACTAACTAACTTGAAATTGTGAAGTACCTGTCATGGACTCTTTTATTTGAAATCATCTGTATGTCCTTGCATCTGAGAGTAATGCACAGGTACATATTTTAACAAAAGAACTAGGAAACTGGATCAAAAATTAGTTATTTGGTAGCATACATACTTTTATCAACTAGGAAACTGGATCAGAAATTAGTTATTTTAACAAAAGAACTGAATCTGTTATTTGGCTTTCCTCCTTTTATCAACTATGATTCTTGATGAAATATTTGGCAGCCTACATTAATTAAACATATTTGGCAGCATACATCAATTTGGCAGCATACATCAATTCAGCATACATCAATGAACAGGTGCTGAATTGGCACTGATGATCTATTTGGCAGCATACATCAATTAAAATACACCTTGAACCTGTTCATAATCAATACATCAATTCAGCATACATCAATTCAACTTGTTCAACCTGTTCATTGAACACATTTCAATTCAACATGTTCAACCATTGTCCAAAAAAATACCTGTTCATTGAACACATTTCAATTCAACTTGTTCAACCTGTCATGGACTCTTTTAATCACTATACCTGTTTTTTTCAAACCATCACATATAATACACACTGTTAAGCAACCAACATAACTCAATAGATTTCACAAACCAAAAATTCAACACATTTTATCTCAAAGAAACCTGTTATACACTTGTTTTTGCAAGCCATAAGATTTTTAAGCACCAAAAACAAATTACAAAACAAGTACAAAACTAGATTACATTCATAGCATGTTCGAAAACCTAAAATACAAAAGTACACTGTTCTTGAATACACAAAATACACAAAGTAGATTACATTGAGTCATTTACACGATAAAGTACAAAAATACACAAAATACAATGACATAAGTCATTGCCTTGAACATCTTCTCCATCCTTTGAAGCCTTCTATCATGCTCACCAACCCTTGTCCTTAAATCATTAATTTCTTCTGTTCTTGAATCTGTTCGAGGTCCAGCATTGGTTGAAGTTGATGCGGTAATGTCGTCGTCGTCGTCGTCATCATCTGCAAACCACCTGAAGTAATTGCAGTGGTCGTTCATAGACTACAATGGACAAGAATTAGTTAATCAATAAAGGACAAACGAAATTTGTAAAAAGTAACAGATTCATTTATATAACAGGTACTTACATATTTTCTTAGGCAAACAAAATAGGCACGTCCTTTATTTCCATTTGCATTGGTTCGTACAATACGCACGGAAGCTATTCTTCCACAATTACAAAACCTTGGCTTTAATGTAAAGTTCATATTATTAGTAGAAGATGAAGCCATTTGTTTATCTGCATAAAAAATACCAACAGATTCAACTACTGATTAGTAGAAGATGACGTTCTTCCAATTTTTTTATCTCTTAAGTTGTTTTACTTATTATTCTTCCTAAGTGTAATTTTGTAATTATCAATCTACCTTTGTTAGTGTAGAAAGCAATAGGATTTTGCAATGTTTGATCTGTCCATTACTTTTACTTGTTTTCATCTTTAATTTTATTTTATGTTTGGGTGTGGAACAATACTTAGGATATTGGGTTTGTAGAGGGGGGAAAAAGGAAAAGAAAATTGAAAAAAGAAAAAACAAAAGCTGTGTATGAAACTAATGTGATTCTTGAATGAGTATCTACCTGTTGTGTATAAAGCAATAAGCATTTATAAAAAGCATTTACCTGACTAAGCAACAATTTTGCTATAGTGCGATCAAACATGCATTTCATGTAAAACACAAGCATAGGAGAAATCTCCCTAGTGTGATTCTTGAATGAGTATCTGAAGTTACCAGAGTAGATGACAGTGCAGGATGTTTCTTCAGTGGGCTAAGCAAAAGCTATGTATGAAACTAATCTTATTGAGAAGAACCTAATGAAGAATGGATAGTACAGGATACAAGGGAGGTTTTTTTCTTATGGAAGAGGTAGCTGAGAGAGTTAAAATATTGGAAGGAAACTGACAATTGAAAA
This sequence comes from Camellia granthamiana, assembly GCA_036172215.1. Lineage (NCBI taxonomy): Eukaryota > Viridiplantae > Streptophyta > Magnoliopsida > Ericales > Theaceae > Camellia > Camellia granthamiana. Next base: position 135,853,586 of record CM069910.1, read on the forward strand.
ACAGTGTGCAAGCAGGGCTGGTTGGTATGACTTGGGTTTGGTTTAAAAAAAAAATAAACTCAATTATATTGCATATGTTTTCCTATTGTTTGCTCCAACATTTCTTTATCTAAAGTTATGAATCTTTGACAACATTTCTTTATCTAAAGTTATCTAAAGGGCAAGATGTGTATTTCATATATCATTCTGAGTATGGAAGAAACTATATCATTCTGTTACATACTGTTATCTACAGGAATAGTATGGAAGAAAGTATACTGAGCATTTATGCATAGACATTCATCAATGCCAAAGAAAACAAACTTAATTACATATATCATTCTCTTACATTCCTCTGTCTTCCAAACTGAGAATGCCCATTTTATGATCAACCAGAGAAATACTATATTTAAATTACACACAGATTAAATTATACAAATAGAGGGTCATTTTAAATTACACACAGATGCCCATATTTGGAATTTAAATACTACATTTCTGTGTGTCATATAATTTACATTACACACAGATTAAGTGCCCATTTTAGGCCCATTACACACAGATGCATATATATATATATATATATTCATAAATTTCTTTGATGATTCCAATCATCTACAGTTCGGTTCCTCTAAGCATAGATTTGAAATAAATCATGTAAAAAGTCTCAAATCAAAACCGTAAGATCATATTTTTTGATTTTTTCCCTAATTTTTGAAATCAAATCCCTAATATTTGAAGTTTAGAGGATGAACGAACCTGTGGTTTTTTCTTTCAATCTGTTGGAGTATGGTGACCCAGCGGTGTGGCAGCGGCAGCGGCGATGATGGCGAGTGGCAGCGGCGACGGTGGCGAGTCGGGCCCTTCTCTCTCTCTCTCTCTCTCTCTCTCTCTCTCTCTCATTTCAGATTTGCATTTCCCCAACCTTCGACTTTTTGAAATCCCTAAAACTGGTTTTTTTTTTTTTTTTTTTGAAATTCCTCACCAAAACGACGTCGTTTTGGTGAGGACTATTCTGAGCCATCCGATTATCCACTTTAGGAGATCACTCTAGAGGATTACTCTAGAGGATCCGCTCGTTGTTTTTAAACGCTTAATTAGACAAGACTTCATTTTAATATTTAATTTGAGACCCATAAGTCACTACTCATTTAGGACTTATAAATAGGTTACATAACAAAGTGTGGAGATATATTTTCTGAGCACCAACACGTGGTCAAGGTGACGCCGACGTGTCAGCCAAGGTGTCACGTGTCCTGGTCATGATGCCAAGGTTATCTCGGCTAGGTCGAGGTTATCTGAGAGGATACCGGAATCCGAGATAAGCGGATAAGGGACAAGAGTCCTAGAATGGGAGAAGACTTCAGTTTGGGTAAAGATGAGACTCTTAGAGAGTTTATCCTAATCCTACTGGGAGTCCAAGATTAGCAGTAATCCTAAGTCCATTAGAGCTAGACTCCTATTGGGACTAGGATTGTGTTGGCTATAAAAGGGAAGCACCTCCATGGGTCTAAGGTATGCTTTTGATATTCTGTCTAGTGAGTTAAGCACTATTGATTATCTTTGAGAGATATTGAGTACTGACTTGATCATCGGAGTACCCCAGGTGGACGAACCAACGTCGGAATCTTCTCTTTCTGTTGCAGGTCAGACAGGTGTCATCTATTCTGCCGGTGCTCTCCAGCTGAATACTAAGTTGGCAGTGTAGTCAAAAAATCATTCACACACAAAGCATTACTCCTATTTGTTTTCGTTAATTTTATAACAATTAATTTTGAACAAGGGAATGAGACAGTTATACTCGAGGAGATATAAAATAGAGAAAAGTGATATATGACAAACATTTTTGTAAAAAATAATGGAGATACAGTATCTCTTTAATGTGTCATATATACTTCATAATTATAAAATAAAATAAAAAAGACATAATTTCATGCTTTTTAAGTTATAATTAAAAAAAATAAAAAATAAATAAAAGTCATAACCAACACAAAAAAGTTATTATAACTAAAATTTCAAAATAATGTCATAACTAAGAAAGAAATTTGATCATAGCTAAAAAAAAAAAAATGACTTAACTAACGCTGTGTTTAGTTAGGAGATTTATGAAAGAATTGAGAAAAGGAAAAGAAAATGGTGTGTGAAATTAGGTGAAATATAGATATATTTTATTCACATTTCATCTATTTTTTCTTTTTTTCTTCTCAAATTTTTTTTCAAATCTTCCAATTAAACCCAACATAAAAATATATATAATATGAAATGTGTGCAATAGAATTCTCCGCTTTTCTTATATGCCTCTTCCAGATTACAGTGAACATCATTCTTGACATATTTTTATATCACATGTAATGATTTGGCGCAACAAAATTAGTGGACTTTCGAAAAAATAATTATAGATTAATAGTAATTTTACCAACATTAATAAGGTCTCATCTAAGAATATATTATTTTAATAATTTTTTAATTTTTTATTAAGATATGAGGTATAAAAAAATAAAAATAAAATACAAAAAAGTGAAAAGAAAAGAAAATCTTTGACTTTTTTTTGGTATAATTTGTTGATTTTTTAATGACTTTTTAACTTTTAAACTAAAATTATAACTTTCCAAACAAGCCCTAATTAAAGTCATAAGTTTTTTTTAATGAATTTGTAATTATTTTTTAAAAAGTATAAGAATTATAATTTTTCCTAAAATTAAAGGAACATAGGAGGAAATAGCAAAAGAGGTAGAGGATTTGGATCCCTTCAAAATGTGAGTTAATTTAAATAATAAAAAAATCGAAAATAATTTTGAAAATAATTTGTCAAATACTTTTTTAATAGTATCTTCAACAAAAAGAAAAGCATAGAGCAAAAACACAATAAAAAGGACCAGATTTTCATGGCTAATGGCATTAAACTTTAGTTAAGGAGAAGATATTTGGTGGTCTTGGGGCACAATACGTGGTGTCTTGGATGAGCTGTGATTGATAAAGAGAATGAAACTCATAAATTTATATTGAGTGATTGAAAAATAAGAAAATGTATAATAAATTATAGAGCCTGGCTTCTCTCCAATCAGACTGGAGGGTGCTGTTAGGCCCATGGGGCCCACCACGAGATCCGTTTTGATAATTCGGACCGTTCAATGTGTAGAACTCGTCGAATACTATATGTTTGTAAACAATTACGTTGATCAGATATCGATAATTATATCATCAAATCAGTTTTGTATATAAAAAAATAGACAGTGAAAAAATAAATAGTTAACAAAAAACTGATCCGATGAGATAGCTATCGATATCTGATTAAAGTAATTTTTTATAAACATATAATACTCGACGAATTTTACACATTAAATAATTTAAATTACCGAATCAGAATTCATAATAAATCTAACAACACCTTCTAATTTAATCTGGACGGATGGAAAGCCAATGACTAAATTATAATTGGTCAAAGACAAAGTCACGTGTCTTGAATTACGAAATTGTTTTTCTTAGTTAAGAGGGGAGACAGCTCCACGACTGTTTAGGAACCAATCACAGCATGCCATGTAGATAGAAATAGTTTTTCTTGGTTAAGAGGTGAGACAGCTCCACCACGTTTTAGAAACCAATCACAGCATGCCATGTAGATAGAAATAGTTTTTCTTAGTCAAGAGGTGAGACAGCTCCACCACTTTTTAGAAACCAATCCCAGCATGCCATGTAGACAGATTTACGTCTGCTATATGAAGAACAGGATATTTTGAATATATAATAAATGGGGAATTCATAATTGAGATTTTTCTAAGGCACCTATCCTTAATGTAGAAAGTTGAGGTCAAGTCATTTCTGTGATGTGAATTTAGATTTTGGTTCAATCATTTAAATTTAGTTGGTTTTGGATTGGACAGACCAAACAAGTGGGTGCGTGTGGTGTGGTGTGGTGTGTGATGTTGTGTTTTATAAGTTTTAGTAATGATTCTGATGTCTCATTATTGATGGCTTGTTCTAGGGTGTGTGATTGTGCCATGTCTCCATCAGTTAGGGTTAGTTTGACGAATTTTGGTACTAAATTTTTTTTTTTTTTTTTGGGGGCGATAGTTTTTTATTCCAAATCCTCTGTCATGATTCTCTGTCATGCTTCCTGCAGTACTTCCAGAAAATTTCTTTTTTTTTTTTAGCTCTCAAACCAAAGAGACACCCCATCCAAAAAATAAAAATAGAGAGACAAAGAGGGACGGGCAACGACGACTGTGACAGCAAGGCCACATTCAGTTCCTCCGACTCCATTTCTCTCTTGTCGTCGACGACCCAACCACCCCAATCGTTTACATCAGTAATGGTAATGGGTTTGAGACTCCAATGAAACCTTGTGGCAAGGGATTGATACCCAAATTTTCACTTCTTTGAAACTGGGTGTCAAAAGCTTGAATTCCAACTCTCATGCCCATTACCATTAACAGAAGGATCACTCACACTCTTCAAACCACCAAATCCATTATAATTTTTTTATAAGAAACCCCAGACCCATCATTTAAATTCTCATATCAACACAGTTTTTATGTCTAAAAACATACCCATTTATTACAAACAAAAATCCATAGCCTAGAGCGCTTATCGAGCGATTCAAGCTTGTCAAACTCATCGACCATGCACCAAACGTCGTCATCTGAACTGATCAACACTAAAGGGGCTTCATCGTCGTTGATTGGGAGTTGTTTAAGATCCAAAATCTTTGATCGGAGCCTTGAAAAGCCGATGTAAACGATTGGGGTGGTTGGCTCACTGACAACGAGAGAAAAATGGAGTCGGAGGAATTGAATGTGGCCTCACCACCATAGTCGTCACTGCCCGTCCCTCTTCCCTCTTCGTCTCTCTGGTTTTCTGTTTTAAATGGTTTGAGAGCTAAAAAATAAAACAAAACAAAACAAAACAAAAATTGGTCTTAAACGATGTCGTTTTGGAAGCACTGTAGGAAGCATGGCAGTGAACCATGACAGAAGATCTGGACTCATAGTTTTTAGGGTAAAAGTATTGTGGAATAAAGTGATGTGTTTGGTAAATATTAAAAAAAATATATATATATATATTCTCACCTTTTTTAAATTTTTTAACAAATACAATTAATTTTATATTTTTAATATAATTATATTAACTTTCCATTTTACTGAAACTAATATTAATGGTTGGTAGGTAGATACTGAAATAAACAAAAATAAATATACATTTTAATAGGAAAGAGATGATAATATCATTATTCCAGTCATATAACTAACGAATTATTGATTAAAAGAAATAACTGAAGTGTTATGTGAATTAAAATTTGAGAGAAATTAGTGTAATTATATCAAAAGTGTATGACTAATTGTATTTTTTTTAAAATCTAATGAGAGGTGAGTGTAATTTATTTATAATTATTTTAGTAATTGTCCAAAAAGAGCAATTGCTAAACCTCCCGTAGAAAGTTGAGTGGGTCCACTGAATTTTTTTTTAGCCGAAAAAAACTTAACTTGATAATTTCACCTAATTAACTAAAAATAGTTTAAAATGAACAAACCAAACACATCCTTAATCCCTGAGAAATGTGATGCCGTGCGATTATGCAACTATCCTTATTTTTATTCCATAATATTCATCCTCTTCAAATACCTAAACAGTTTCACTGTCATGTCCATCCCCTTAAAGAATTAGGGGTCTGTTTGGGGAGCCACTACAACATTTTCTTAATTTATTGACATTTGAAAGTGTCACAAAATTATTAGTTTAATGACATTTTTTAGTCTTATGGCATTTTAAACAAGTGTCATTTGTATCCGTACCACGGTAGATACTTGCAAGTGCCACTACACCATCATGGCTAAAAACTTTCAATGACATTTTCATGTCATGGTAGATATTATTTGTGGCACTATCAAGTGCCATTAAAAAAAGAGTTAGTGACAGTTATAAGTGTCATTACACCATCAAGACTAAAATCTTTTAGTGACACTTTAATGTCATGGTAGGCACTATTCGTGACGCTATCAAGTGTCATTCATGACGATAATTCGTTGTAGAACAATTTGATCCGCTCTTGCGGAGACTCGAACCGCCAACTCCCACACCATAAACCTTATACACCACACTCTTCCCACTATACCTCTATAGCACCACATGATTATATATGCAACATCTATTATTTATATAGTACATACATTCATATTAATATAAAAGTATATGTATAAACATAATTATTTTATTGAACATAATTTATGTAAAATAAACTATTTACTAGCAAAATAAAAAAAGACCACTTTTAGCGACTAAAAATATTTTTTAGTCGCCAATTCTATACTTTTGGCTATTAATTGTTTTTTAGTTGCTAAAAAACTTAACTTTTGCCGACTACAATCGGATTTGGTCGCTGAAGATGCACTTTCAGCTACCAAAATTTTGGTCGCCAAAAAATTTAATTCCCGCCTTAGGATTTTAGTTCTCCCGCGCTAATAATGACCACTTTTGGCAACTAAACTTATTTTTTAGTCGTCAATTGTAGACTTTTGGCTATTAAAATTTTTTTAGTCACCAAAAAGCTTTACTTTTGGCTACTAAAATTTTTTTAGTCGGTTAAATCCATATAATCAGTGACCAAACTTAATTTTAGTCACCAATTGTAGACTTTTGGCTACTAAAATTGTTTAGTGGCCAAAAAGCTTTACTTTTGGCTACTAATGCTGTTTTGGTTGCTGAAAACTATACTTTCAGTGACCAAATTTTTTTTTATCAGGAAATTTAGTCGCCGAATATGCTTTTTCCTGTAGTGTATATTGAGTTTAATTTATTTATTTTTAATCATTTACTGCATTTTAAAAATTTAGAAAATATATTGGCATTTTTTGTTTTTTCAAAAATGTCATTATAAGCTTGGAAAGTTTTTGGCTTAGTGGCATTTCTCAAAATGCTATAAAATATTTATTTATGACACTTTTCACTTAAGTGCCATAAAAAGTAATTTGCACCTACCTAGTGTCCTGACATTTTTTAAAAAATGCCATTCAGCTTGCTTGTTTTCATTTTTCAGAAAACACTTTTCAGAAAATTCTACATTCTTATTTTCCGTGTTTTTTTGCTTTTACTGAATTTTTTTAATATTTTAAGTAATTTTTTTACTTTTTAGACACACCTAACATAAATACACCTAAAAACTAAAAAAATTGTAAAAAAAAGCTTTTAAAAATTCACTAAATACCAAAAATACAAAAAAAAATACAAGAATTCAGTACATTTTTTGTATTTTTATGTATTTATTAATTTTTTAAAATATTTTTTCACAAATTTTTTACTTTTTATATACATCTAACTAAGGTGCATCTTAAAAAGTAAAAAAAAATGTTTAAAATTTTAAAAATATTCACTAAAAACAAAAGAATACGAAAACCAAAAAACTTAATTTTCAAAAAACTTAATTCAGAAAACTCAAACCAAACACACTGATTGCTACTAAAGTTTAGTAGCATTTATTGGTAAATGTCACGAACATAATTTTTTGTGTCATTATTTTATAAAATGTCATAAAATTGATGTGACATTTCTTTATTGAAATGTCACTAGAGCCTTATATGTTTGTGGTTCTGTGGTATTTTTCTAAAACATTTAATGTCAATTTTTATTTTTGTGGCATTTTCTAAAAACATGCCACTAGTGTAGTGTCACTAAAGTGTAAATTTGTTGTAGTGACATTTTTGTTATAGTAAAGTGACACTTTTTTTAATTGAAATGCCACTAGAGCCTTATATGTTTGTGGTTCTATGACATTTTTTTAAAACATGCCACCAAATATTCTTTTTGTGACATTTTTTAAGAGCATGCCACTAGTATGGTGTCACTAAAATATGTTTTTGTTGTAGTGAGCATTTTTGTCCTTTTTTTTTTTTTTTTTGCAACTTTTAATATAATATCAAAATTTTTAAATTTTCATGGATTTTAGACTAAAAGCCCTTAAAAATTTTCAAAAATAATATATTTTTGAAAAAAAAAAAACACAAAAAGACCAACCCGAGACTAACATATACAAAACAAACTATGGAATAGGGCTGAGCAAAAAATCGAAATTTTTTTTTGTAAATCGGTCCAGTTCAAAAGGTTTGATTTGGTTTGATTTGATTTTCTCAATACACAATTTAGTCTTGATTCTTGAAATAAACACTCTATACTTAATAGTTCAGTCCGTAATTTCATAGTTACAGAATCGTATGTAGAACTAAACTGGACCGTTTGAAATCGAACCGGACCATTTAGATATATATAATTATTACTTACAGTAAACAATCAAGTTACTAATTAGTATCCTATTTTTATACATAAATTGGCAATCCTCTATTTTTGCAAGTGTGTTCTTATATAATAGTAGAACTAGTTCTAAATAATTATCTAAACCATTATTGTTTATAAAATAATGACAAATTGCTTATTTGAGTAAGTTGTGAGCACTATTTTGTGATCATGTTATAAATGATGACATGATTTTTAAAATCACAATTCCAAACCAAATCGAACAATTTTTTGATCATATTATAAATGATGACAGGATTTTTAAAAATTGCGATTCCAAACCGAATCAAATCGCATTTTACTGGTTTGGTTCGGTTTGGTTGCAAGATTTTCAAGGTTTGATTTGCTTCCAAATTTCTTAAAAACGTAGATGGTGATTTGGTGTTGATTTACTTCTAAACCGAACCATACTCACCCTAGAATCCTGATTAACCATCAGCCGGACTTCATTTTTGAGTGTTTTTCAAGCAGTCCAACCTTCAAGTTCAAACCAGTTCCATAGTATAGTAAGTTTTTCCCCCACGCAAACAAATATCATTTTTAACCATTTCAGACAAATATTCAACGGTCAAAATGCTTTAAAAGATGTTTGAGGAATCAAATGATTAAAGATTGTTAAGATCAAATTGAAATTTTTTAAAATACTGCATCAAAGCAAATTCTATATAATGAGTAGCTCTTATTTTTTGAAATAAAATGTGAAATATCATTGGTGCAGCGTCCAAGTATTTGGATCAAATGAATCGTGAAGAGGTGAAACAGTAAATTTGTGTTTAGTATGATATTAGTGTATTCGACTAGAATGGTTGATGTTTGTATAAAGGGATTTTTATTGATAAATCTCATTTAGAAGTGTTCTAATCCAAGAAATTTATGAAGGAATTTTTCAATCCACTTAGTCTCATGTATTTATACTTTTATTCCCTAAAGTCATTTTTCTTGATTTACACTATTTTCTTAGACTCTTATGCTCTTATATTTAATGTTGAGAGGAGGAGAGAGAAGGGAAATGACCAAGGTATAAAAAATTTCATACACAAATTAAATAGCATTGATGTTATTTTTTATAGTATTATATAATGTGAATATATTTTTAATTTACAACACATTAAAAATAATGTTAACATTCTCTCTCATCTGATGTGAATATATTTTTGATTGACAACACATTAAAAATAATGTAAACATTCTCTCTCATCTGATGTGAACGTTCACAACTCCTTTCCGAAAAATTCCCTCTCACCTAATGTAGTGATATGAACGTTCACAACATGTGAATTTTCCTATTTTTAATTGACAACACATTAAAAATAACGTTCATTATATTTTTAATTGACAACACATTCTTATTCACAACATGCAGTGATGTAAACGTTCACAACATGTGAACATTCTCTCTCATCTAATGTAGTGATGTGAACATTCACATTCCTATGTTTTAGTATAAATATTTACATCATGTAATTGATAACACAATGACGAAAATTCATTTCGAATTAATGTGAATATAATGATGTGAATATTTAATTCAATTACATGATGTGAATATTTACATCATGTAATTGATAACACAATAACAAAAATTCATTTCAAATTAATATGAATATAATAACAGTCAACATCTTGATGCATGAGAACTACCAAAACATAATGACAATCAACATTAAATATCAACATTAATAGGAGGCAAGAAAGATTGAGGGTGTTTTGGTCTTCTTATTTCAAATAGGATTTAATGGAATAATCAAAAAGAATATGAGCTGGATGGAATAAAACTCTTGAAAAGAGGATTTATCAAAAAGCCATCTTGTATAAAAAATAGCTTTCTTTGATGGGTATTGTCTATGAAGTATAGACACTCCAAAATCGGTGCTGTGACAGTATCCAACACGAGGACACGTACGAGACACGCCAGATGGCGTGTCCCTTTAATTTAATAAATTTTTTTTTGGAGGGGACACGGCGAGAACACGCGTGTCTATATCGGGACACGACGCGGCTCATTTGTAATTTTGTTATATTTATTTGGGGTCAAAGTGTAATATTTAAAAACTAAAAAATAAATAAATAAATAAAAACAACAACAACAATGATCTAAAAATTCTAATCGTAACAAATGAGAGAGTGAAGGAATAGAGTGAGATTGTGGGTACCTCTCACCGACTTGAAGACCCCCGACCCAATTGATCTCCATCAGTCGCCTTCCATCCAGTAGTCTTCGAAGGTAGGCCTCTCTCTCTCTCTCTCTCTCTCTCTCTCTCTCTCTCTCTCTCTCTCTCTCTTTTTCTTTTTCTCTTTCGCAGTTTACTCGACTTCAAGTAAATTGATTTTTATTTTTTATTTTTTTTATACGTTTATATCTATAATATATATCTCTTTCGCTGTGGTGTGGCTCTTAACTTCGAGTATATATATACATTTATTATTTTTTTTTTGTAATTATATATTTATATATATGTATATATATATATCTCTAAAACTTTTTCTTCTTTTTTTAAATTATAGGTTCATATATATATACACTGTATTTTTTTTTTCCCTTCTAATGTTAATATTAATTTATAATGGTTATAATTTATAGGAAAAATGTCTAGTTCAAATTTGTTTAAATGTAGTGGTTATATTTATTGAATTAATATTACTATGTTAGTATTTGTTAATTTTGATTTAGGATCAATGTAATATGAATCTACATAACACATAAAAATATATTATAAAAAAAATTCGTCGTGTCCCCGTCGTGTCCGTGCCTCCATTTTTTGGAAATTGTCGTATCCCGTGTCCATGTCCGTGTCCTTGTCCTTGTCCGTGTTTCATAGGGTATTGTTATTCAAATTAAAAAATTAGACATGCTTTTCAAATTTGATGACGTGGTAATGTATTAAAATATCTAAAGTAAATTTGTCTCTCATATTTTTTTCTAATTATCTACCAATCATCTCATTTAGATATCACTGAATCTAGAAAATTAACTTGTATATCATTTTTCTTCTCCGATTGGCTAGTGTTTAAATTTGTGCTCAACTCAAATTGTCATTTTTGATTAATTTGCTTATTTTTCTTGTTAATTTTGTGTATGTTAAGAAATTGTCTTGATTATTTCCTAGTCTGAATTAGGTTTATCAATTTTTGGATATATAGATTGTAAAACTATGACAAATTATTCTGGTATTTTTGTGAAGGACTGACCTCCCTCCGATCTACCAATTGAATTGAAAGGTTTAGTTAAGGAGTTATGGGTCTACTTGGGACTTATTTTGGCGATCTGAATTATTCATCTTCCAATGTTCTCCAACTAAATTATTCATACAAAAGGTCAATCCGATCTGACATCTACAACTATATGATTGTATTACATTTGTGTTTTAAAAAGTAGCCAATAAGTAGAATTTTCATAGTAGACCATGAATTGGACTCTTTCCTTCTTTTCTACCTTGATTATTGTCCCTCTTTTCAGCCTACTCTACATTTAGGGGTGCAACTCGGGCGGGTTCGGTTGGATTAGGAGGTTGTTCAAGCCCAACCCAAGTTGTGCTAAGACCTGTGCAAACCCGAATTGCAACCCGAGGTTGTCTGCCCAAGCCTAACCTAAGTTAAACCCGAATTACCTGAATTATAAATGAATTTCAGTTTTTTTTTTTTTTTTTTTTTTTTTTTGCAGCTACATTATTAAATTATTAAAATTTGACTCTATTTACATTTTTATTTATTTATAGAAAAGCATTAATACCATCAAAACAAATAATTTATATAATGTAAGAAAGATGCTACTATAGTAGTCCTTACAATTTATGAGTGAAAATAAAAAGGAAAAAAAAAAGATTTTATGTTATTTGTATATATAATATATTCAATATGATTTAATAATATAAATTACTTTAATATCATGTAATGGCTAATAATTTATATGTATATTTAATATTTTAATATATCTATATATGTATAATTCGGGCATCGAGTTGCTTGGGTTATTTGATGTCTTTTCCTAAGCCCGCTCAAATTTAATTCGTACTTCTGAATTTTTGCCCAAGCCTGTACCGAATTTGAAAATATTTTGTCCAAGCCCTAGAAAAATTCGAGCTTGGCTCGGGTTGTTTGGGTTAAGCCTGCCCAAGTTGCACCCCTACGTACATCAATTATAAATGGAGATTATTAGCCAAACTTATTTACTTATAAATCTTATTTCTTTTTTTATTTATTTATCAATATCTCCAAAAAGTATTAAGGAAAAATAAACATTTTAAAAATTATTAGTGCATTAAAAAGGCTACTGAACCTATAGATACTGAAATCCATTACATAGGATTAGCTTGTAATTTAGCCACACTTTTTGTGGCCCTCAAACATTTTTCTTTAGCCAATATAAAATGGAGTCACAATACATATATATATATATATATTTTGTTGGAAAATTTGAATTAAAATTTACTCCAATAGTTGTGTCTCTTGAGATAGAAGAATGTGTCCTTTTGAAGGGTCACAACATTTCTAAAGAGTCATGGAGGAATCTATAAATTCCGTTTCCCTCATTTCAATTTGGATAGAGAATTCGTCATTTCTTCTTTATCTTTGCATTTATTCTTCATATTTTCTTGAGTCTAATTTTTCTATAAAGAGAGTGCATGTACAGTGAAGTTCGAGTAGTGCTGGACATTGATCGTTGTATCCTGGGAGATAGACGTCTATTGAATCCTGAGCACCGGTGGGAGGACGAATCTGTCTTAAGGAAAGAATGTCACACTTTCGACTTGATCAAGTTTTATGTATTTATGTACAAGTTTTGTTACGTTATTATGTCGATTTATTTCAGTTTTGGTTTTGCCCGAAACCCGTTTACATATTTTTAAATTATATTTTCCATATAGTTTGGTACTATTTTTCTAACAATCTTAAGACAAATTTGATTCTGTTTATGGTTTTTGGAAAAATATAATTAATTTATTATTTGTATATGATGAATTGCATGAGCCTGTGGCGCAGAATATGTTCAATAATAAAAAGTGATTTATACCATTCTTTGTCAAAATTTTGCAAAAAGTTTGGGATATGGCTGAAAAAGGAAATGTTATTGTGGAGGATTATAACAACCTTTCAAATAGTTGGTTTTTGTTGTAATTTGAATTTGAATGTGACTCAATTTCATGCATGGCCACATGTAGTACTCTAGCTTTATGGTCCAAGTTGTGGATGTCAAAGTTAGTGGGCCTCAGTTTTTTACTTGTGACTTTTGTTTACACGTTGGCCCAAATGGAATAAATTCATTATTCACGTTATGAGTCACTGGGATTTACATATTCTATTTATAATTTTTTTTTTTAAATGGTGCTGGAAAGAGTTGTTTTTCAAACTGTTTATTTATTTATTTATTTATTTTCATATTCTGGAGATTATTAAACTGGTTTTGAATAGTTTATTTTTCTGGTTTTTCCAGTTCTGAAATTTAAACTGTTTTTCTGTATTTCCAGTTCTGGAAATTTTGTTTAACTTTGTTTTCTAATTTTCAGTTCTGGAATTGTTTTTAGAAATTGGTTAAACAATTCTGACTGATTTTTAGTGCTGAAAATTTTAATTTATTTGTGTCCATGCCTACATATGTTATAGAGTTGATAATTAATATTTACAATTCTTTGTGATATGATGTCATTACTTGATATATTTGATATATCAATTTGGTATGTGGTGTATTATAAATTAATGTCAATTATTTATCAAAGTGTTGATAAAAATGTGAACTTATGGGTTTTGACATAAGAAGAATTCTAATTATTCTTTGGAATAATGACCGAAATTGGTGTGATGACCGATAACTCCATAATGAAATATTATGAGTTAAAATATTTCATAGGTGAAAGACGCTTTGGTAATTGTTGACATAGTCACCAATACTGGATAAGACAAAAAGGATGTAAACATATTTATACAGTGATATTTATATTCCATGTTGAGATTGGAATTAAAGGTTGCAGTAAACAAAAAGAAATAATGCATGGCTATAGAAATGTTATTTGGCAAAGTGTTGTGATCACCACCAGTATCAGCTTTTTTTTTTTTTGTACTGTAAAAGAAAATTATGAAGTCTAATTATATTTTAAACAAATTAGTATTGCAATTATATTCACAAAACAATTTGCATCTTGTTATTTAGTTCAAGTATGCCAATTAATAATATATTCTGATTTACCTCAGAATTGTGGGGGTGTATTAATATTTTTGTATAATTATACATCAGCAAGAGAAATTAAGTTTCCTTAGAATGCTTAAAATGTGGGAGTGCTTGGAGGATTTTACCAAAGTAACGGTTTTGATAATAGGTCCACAAAAAATCTTAATTCTTTCTAGAGAACAAAGTTGAAGTAGAAGCAAAAATGGTTTCATTAACTCTTAAGAAACATGTCACGACCCAACCTCAGGGCTTAGGGCTGGAATCGCGATTTACTAATTAATTCTAATCTTAACAAATTGAGTAGCGCATGTGGAGGTAAAGTGGTAGTAAGGAAATAATGAAACAAAAAATTTACTTCATTCTATTACTTTGATAAAAGAAAATACATCCATAGAGCTCTTATTATTTTATTATTCAGTGGCAAACTATCAGTAAAGAAAACAAAAGGGCGAGAAAGAAAAGAAAAACAAAATAACATATCTACATCAAATTCTTGTGCGGGTCCCACTACACGAGGTTGCAGGTCTTCGTTACATCTTATCACCTAAAAAGGTAACAGTTATAAGCACAGAGCAGAGTGAGGAATATTATGCCAAGAGTATAGGGGACACAGAATAACCATGGATAGTTATTTAAGTTAAAACATTAACATAACTAAATTTGAATAAACAAATTATTCAAGTGGCAAAAACTAAAATACAAAAATTATGTAAATAAATAATCCTAACCACGGTACAGAACAGAGGTCACTGGAGTGACAGTCAGAACAGATGTCAATGGATCCATGAGAAACAAAGGGCCACAAAGTGACCAAACAGAAACCAATAGTTATTTAAGTCCCCCAAGACATGGGATTCCTATGGTAGTACTTACAGAAAATAATTGTTTACAAAATCATTGTCAAATAATTATTAAAATTTAAACAAACATATCCATGGGTTTCAATTGAAGCAAATAGAGTTCAAAAAATAATTAACGTAATCAACATATTTAAAATGTTTATAAAACACAAATTGCGGAAAATAAATTATGGTAACTTAAAACATACGTAAAATATATTATGGTGACTCAAGGTATAATATAACTCACCTTAAAATTGACTCTTAACCTTTATTTTCCTATTATTCACTTTTTTATTTTTTTGTAATTCCTTCCGAACTTCTCCGTGCCCTGCCTTACTATTTCTTGTTTAGCAAGCTACTCCTCACGTCCTTATATACACCATCAAAGTGATGACTCTCACCTGCTTAGTAATAATAACTTCCACAGGTGGCGTCTTGAGCATCCTCCAGCCAATTCCTCATTTATACTTGGATGATCTTATTCTATTACTATATATGCATATTCACCACCCTATGTGCTAGGGTGGTGACGTGCCATTTTTCTTTTAATATATAATCTTAATTCTAATTTGGCCCAACTAGTATAATTCCATAATTGTGTTAATTTGGCCCCAAATAATTAATCACATATTTGATAACCCAATGCCAAATTAAATTTATATATTTATTTTATTATTATTTTAAATTTGTTATTCCCGTAGTGTTAATTAAACATTTAGGTTATCACATTTCTCCCCTTCTAAATAGAAGTTTGTCCCCAAACTTGACATACCTTGGTTGTTGAAGAGGTGTGGGTATTTGACTTGCATTTGACTTTCAGATTCCCACGTCACTTCTTCGTTTCGATGATTTTTCTACAAGACTTTTACAAGAGGTATAGTCTTGT
The DNA here is from genome assembly GCA_036172215.1 of Camellia granthamiana. Taxonomy (NCBI): domain Eukaryota; kingdom Viridiplantae; phylum Streptophyta; class Magnoliopsida; order Ericales; family Theaceae; genus Camellia; species Camellia granthamiana. The sequence continues at coordinate 135,869,736 of CM069910.1, forward strand.
TTCAGAGAACCCGATCACGACGATCGAGAATCTGCGCTGCTTGTTTTTCATAAGAGAGATCTTCTTGAACTTTCAGGTCCTCGTAATCAACAACATACTCTAGATCTCGAAGGTACCGCTGAAGCATTGAAACGTGAAACACATTGTAGACATTGGATAGTTCAGGTAGCAGTGCTAGGCGATATGCTACAAGACCAATCTTTTCCAGTATCTCGAGTGGCCTGATGTAACGTGGGTTTAATTTTCCTTGCTTCCCAAACCGTATAACTCCTCTTGTTAGTGAGATTTTTAGGAACATGTGATCTCCTACCGAAAATTCCAAGTCTCGTCTTCGTGCATCGACATAGCTTTTCAGGCGGCTCTGGGCAGTGCGAATTCGCTGTTGGATAAGTTAAATTTTATCACTTGTTATTTGCACAATCTCAGGGCCTAACAGTTTCCTGTCTCTAACCTCCGTCCAACACAGAAGTGATTGACATATCCTTCCATACAGTGCTTCGTACGGTGCCATACCAATGCTTGCTTGGTAGCTATTGTTATATGCGAATTCCACTAAAGGTGGGTGATCATCCCAATTACCTTTAAGGTCCAACATGCATATACGTAACATGTCTTTCAAAGTCTGGATTGTTCTTTCGGATTGCACATCAGTTTACGGGTGATACGCAGTGCTAAACTTTAGTGTGGTTCTCAAGGCTTCTTGCAATTTGTTCCAGAAGTGAGACATGAAGCAAGGGTCTCGGTCGGACATGATTGAAATTGGGGTACCATGTAAACGAATGATTTCCCTGATGTATAGAGTGGCGAACTTAGGAAGGGAGTACGTGATTTTGATTGGTAAAAAATGCGCCGACTTCGTCAATCGATCTACTATAACCTATATTGCATCGTTCTTCGAGACTAACTGTGGTAGCCTGACCACGAAGTCCATGGTAATGTACTTCCATTTCCATTCAGGAATAGGGAGTGGTTGCAGTATCCCTGCAGGTCTCTGATGTTCTGCTTTAACACACTGACAATGCAGGCATTTGGAGACATGACTTGCAATGTCTCTTTTCATTCCTGTCCACCAATAGTGTTCTTTCAAATCATGATACATCTTCGTATTGCCAGGGTGGACCGCAAACCCTGAGCTATGAGTTTCTACCATTATCTTCTTCTTGAGTTCTGGAAAGTCGAGTACGTAAATTTGATTTCGAAATTTTAGCATCCCATTGTTTATAGTGAAGTCAGGATGGAGCGTATTTCTTTGCTCCTCGTACTTTTTCTTTAAAAGTTTGTCTTTACATTGGCCTGCTTTAATTTCTTCAATCAAAGTGGGTTCCACGATTATATTGATGAGCAAACCATTGATCTGATGGGAAACGGAGTACAAGCCAAACTTCTGGTCATCTTTCGGCTTAGTGTGTCAACCACCACATTAGCTTTACCTAGATGGTGATGGATCTTTACATCGTAGTCTTTCATAAATTCTAGCCATTGTCGTTACCTCATATTCAGTTCCTTCTATGTAAATAGATATTTAAGACTCTTGTGATTAGTGTAAATCTCGCAAGTTGCACCGTAGAGATAATGGCGCCAAATCTTGAGGGCAAAAATCACCGCAGCCAACTCTAAATCATGAGTTGGGTAGTTCTTCTCGTGAGTCTTTAGTTGTCACGAGGCATAAGCAATGACTTTTCCGTTTTGCATAAGAATGCAACCCAAACCATTATATGAGGCATCACTATAAATTACAAACCCATTTGTTCCCGCGGGGAGTGCTAGTATAGGAGTTGACACAAGTCTGTTTTTTGTCTCTTGAAAGCAACGTTCTTGTTTGTCTGTCTGTCTATTCAAAGGGTACGCTCTTTTGAGTTAATTAAGTTAAGGGTGATGCAATCTTCGAGAAATCTTGAACAAAGCGTCGGTAATAACCAACTAGACCCAAGAAATTTCGTATTTCTGACACGTTAGTGGGTCGTGGCCAATCTATGATTGCTGCCACCTTTTTGGGGGTCAACTGAGATGTTATCCTTGTTAATGACGTGACCGAGGAAGTGTACACTAGTAATCTAGAATTTGCATTTCTTGAATTTGGCATATAGTTTGTGATCATGTAATGTTTGCAGGACTGTTCACAAGTATTGCTCATAGTTCTCCGGTGACTTGGAGTATATGAGAATGTCATCAATGAAAACGATGACGAACTCGTCAAGATAGGGTTTGAACACCCGATTCATGAGGTCCATGAAAGCTGCTAGGGCATTTGTGATGCCAAAATGCATGATAAGAAACTCGTAATGCCCATAACATGTTCTAAAGGCAGTCTTTTTGATACTTTCCGTTTTGACTTTTAGTTGATGATAGCCAGAATGCAAGTCGATTTTTGAGAATACTTGGGCGCCTTGCAGTTCATCGAAGAAGTCATCGATTCGTGGCAGAGGATATCGAATCTTGATGGTGACCTTGTTCAATTCTCGATAATCGATACACAATCTCATGGTGCCATCCTTCTTCTTTACGAATAGTACTAGAGCTCTCCAGGGCAAGGTACTTGGTCGAATGAAGCCTTTATCCAGTAGTTCCTAGAGTTGGGTCTTCAGCTCTTTCAATTCCATCATTGACATGTGGTAAGGGGCTTTTGATATTGGTTGAGTACCAGGTTGAGTTTCAATGGTGAATTCAACTTCTCGGTCAACCGGGGTACCTGGTAAATCTTCAGGAAAGACATCTGGGAATTCTCTAACCACGGGGATTACATCAACGGTGGGGGCCACTTTTTGTGTATTGATCACATAACAAATATAACTACAACAACCCTTTCTTCAAAGTCGTTGGGCTGTCATGGAGGATATAAGACAAGAAGGGTTGGAAATTCCAATCCCATCAAAGACAAGCTCAAGTTGGTTGGGTAATCTGAGGGAGACCTTTTTGGCTTTGCAATCAATAGAGGTGTGGTTGGCAACCAGCCAATCCATTCCTAGGATTATATCAAAGTTACCAATGTGAAGGGAAATCAAGTCCACGTCTAAGGTTTTTCCTTTTAAGGATATAGCACAAGATTTGTACAAATCAGTACTAAAGGCAGAATTACCAGAAGGAAAAGACACAGATAATATATATCCTAAGGGTTCGGGTGTTGATGTCAACTTGGCAATAAAGTGTGGCGGAACAAAAGAATGAGTTGAACCCGAGTCAATGAGAACATGAGCTAAATGACCACAAACAGAAAGTGTACCTGATATAACGTTTTCGGTAACTTCTGGTTTCCTAGATACCAGGGCAAAAGCCCTTCCTTGGCCGTTTTGGTCCTTCCTCTCTCCTCCAGATCCTACGGGTTTTCTGACTAGTCTAGAGGAGCCGGTTGTAGGATTGGTAAGCTTTGGACAATCCCTCAGCAAGTGGCCAACTTGACCACATTTAAAACATGCTCCCGTGTCTCAATGGCATTGTCCCCAATGAGCCTTCTCACAAGAAGGACAAGTTGGAATAGTGTCACCTCTGGAGTTAGTAGGACCTTGATTGTCTAAACTGGTTGTGCCCATATTTGTCCTCTTGGGAGGCACAACACCGGATCTTCTATTGTCTCTTTCCCAAAATTGCTTCATTTGGCTTGGTTTCTGGAGCGCGAGGCTTTAATCCCTTTTTCCGCAATGTACGCTCGGTCTACCACTTCCGCATAGGTTGGTAGTTTCAAAACCTCAAGCCTATCTTTGATTTCCGCATCTAATCCTGCTTCGAATTTCCTTGCTTTTCGAGCTTCAGTGGGGATGACATATGTTGCAAATCGAGCGAGTTGTGTGAACTTGTTCTCGTATTCAGCCACCGTCATTATTCCTTGCTTTAGATGTATGAATTCCGACGCCTTTTGTTCTTGTAGCAAATCTTGGAAGTATTTTTTATAAAATACTTCCAAGAATCTTGCCCAAGTCACGATTTATTCTTTCTCCAGGGTGAGAAACCACCATTTCTGTGCATTATCTTTGAAAGCTAAAGTGGCGAAAGTTACCTTCTATCTTTCGGTGCAGGGTAAGATGCGAAAAATCTTTTCCATGTCTTTAACCCAAGCGTTTGTTACCATTGGGTCCGAACTATCGGTAAATGTGATGGGTTTTAGATCCTAGAACTATTTTATTGTAATCGGCTCTTCTCGCATCTCCAGCATCCCATTGTTTATATTGACTTGCAGTGCTTGCAAAAAGCTGGTAACTGCTATTTCCATGATTCTTTCCATTGATTCAGTTCCGCTGACTGATGACTTGGTTCCGTTACATCGTTGGCCATTCTACAAGGTAGAGTTTCGTGGAAATAATTTAATAAACATGGCATCACATTTATAAAGCATTATATATAAAATTCTAGCAGTATAATACAGTATTAGCATCACATCCTTATCCCAAAAGTTAGAAGTGATGTTAGTGTCTAATCCCTTTGGTACAAAAACAAAAAAGGGATCATAACCGATCATGGTCAGCTTACAAAAAAAATTTCTTCTACAAAATCTAGATTGGTGGATCAAACAACCCCGGGAAGTAGTGTTTCATAAAAAACTCAAATTCTCATCCTAACTGTACCACACCAAGTGTCTCAATGTATGTTAAGTCATTGCTAAAATCAACATTTTCAATATTAATAATTTCCACAGGGTTGGGGATATGTAGTCTTCGGGGTAAACATTTCCCGTTCTTTCAGCAAAATCTGAGGGCAAAGGGCCCACTATGTAGTGGGGGCGATCAAATCCTGAGGCAAGGTCGAGTATGCGGGTAGGTCCAAGATATCGTCTACGTGTATAAGTACGACTCTGCTTCCACGATAAGTATGCTACATCATCAGAATCGACCTGTACATATATTGTCCGACCCGTTAATTAGGCAAAGCCTGGATGTAGTTGCCTAACTATGTCTTCCGAGTCTTCCCATCATTCCGGTGAGGCGGGGGTGTGGTGCTCTGCTAATATTTCCTTCAAATTTATAGCCCCAAGCTCCTCCCAAAATACCTCATTAAGATTAAACTCAAACATTCTTACATTACCAGAATTAGTCATAGTACAAACGTGAGATTTTACATAAAAGGACTAACGTCGCAGGTAAATAAAATCACTGCTATGATACCACCTTTGTCACGACCTAACCCTAGGACTTAGGGCTGGAATCGCAATTTACTAATTAATTCTAATCTTAACAAATTGAGTGGTGCATGCAGAGGTAGAGTGGTAGTAAGGAAATAATGAAACAAAAAATTTACTTCATTCTACTATTTTGATAAAAGAAAATACATCCATAGAGCTCTTATTATTTTATTATTCAGTGGTAGACTATCAGTAAAAAAAAAAAAAAAAAGGGAGAGAAAGAAAAGAAAAACAAAATAACAGATCTGTATCAAATTCTTATACGGGTCCCACTATATGAGATTACAAGTCTTCGTTACATCTCATCACCTGAAAGGATAACAGCTATAAGCACACAGCAGAGTGAGGAATATTATATCAAGAATATAAGGGACACAGAATAACCATGGATAGTTATTTAAGCTAAAACATTGACATAACTAAATTTGAAAAAACAAATTATTTAAGTGTCAGAAACTGAAATACAGAAATTATACAAAAAAATAATCCTAACCACGGTATAGAACAGAAGTCACTGGAGTGACAGTCAGAACAGAGGTCAATGGATCCATGACAAACAGATGGCCACAAAGTGACCAAACAGAGGCCTATAGTTATTTAAGTCCCTCAAGGCATGGGACTCCCGTGGTGGTACTTACAGAAAATAATTGTTTACAAAATCATTATCAAATAATTATTAAAATTTAAACAAACATATCCATGGGTTTCAATTGAAGTAAATAGAGTTCAGAAAATAATTAACGTAATCAAAATATTAATATAATTTATAAAACACAAACTGTGTAAAATAAATTATGGTAACTCAAAACATACGTAAAATATATTATGGTGACTCAAGGTATAATATAACTCACCTTAAAATTGATCCTTAACCTTTATTTTCCTATTATTCACTGTTTTATTTTTTTGTGATTCTTTCTGAACTTCACCTTACTATTTCTTGTTTAGCAGGCTACTCCTCACGTCCTTATATACACCATCAAAGTGATGACTCACACCTGTTTAGTAATAATGACTTCCACAGGTGGTGTCTTGAGCATCCTCTAGCCAATTTCTCATTTATACTTGGATGATCTTATCCTATTACCATATATGCATATTCACCACCCTATGTGCTAGGGTGGTGACGTGCCATTTTATATATATATAATCGTAATTCTAATTTGGCCCAACTAGTATTATAATTCCATAATTGTGTTAATTTGGCCTCAAATAATTAATCACATATTTGATAACCCAATGCCAAATTAGATTTATATATTTATTTTTTATTATTATTTTAAATTTTTTATTCCCGTAGTATTAATTAAACATTTAGGGTGTCACAGAACAACTCTACGTTTATTATTTAAATTTGAAAATAGGAGTGACATAGAGTAACGGTAAGTCCTGATGTAATCAAAGACTTAATACCGTAGGACATTTGCTTTCAGTTGTGAATATTGTCTAAGGATAATATAATGAATCCATTAAATACTCAATGATATATAACTGAGAAGGTTAAACGAAAAATAGCGGCTACTAAACAAAAAGTTTGACCGGAGAGCAAATGAGGAAAAGTTCATCGAGGGGAATATAATTAAAGTCTATTACATCAGAGTCATCATAATGATAACCCTACTTAGATGACTGGAGATCCCAAGAACTAAGTTCAAATGGACAACTAAGTTATGTGTGGCTCGCCAGAAATCACTAAAGGAGTCTATCTCCTATCCATTCTTATAATGAGAGTGATATCTGCAACATGTGTTGTATGTAGAGAACTTAGGGTAAGCTATGCTTTTAATGTTCACTTATATCTTGAAAACCCTAGAGGGTTATCTTTCAAGAAGAATATTTAAGAGACTCGAAATAAGGATCACCTATATGAGTGTGAAGAGGCCGTTTCTATGAGAATTGATAAGGCTAAATTTTCCAAAGCACTCATGAAACACCAGGACATGTCCAAGGCCAAAACGGGCACAACCGTGAGAACTAAGCTATGTCTGGAGATATTCTGTGTGAATTCTATTGTCTTGAATTACACAAACGGCTGAACAGTTCAACGCATCACGTCCACTGATTAGCTAGTAAGTCCAATAGGCTTTCACTAGGGAAGGTTCAAAGCCAAAAGCTACATATCCCGATGCAGAGTATTTCCTTAATGTACTCTCTCTTTGTCTACATGTTGTTGCATGTCTTTTTCGTAAATTTCATTCATGTGGGAGATTGTTGGAAAATTTGAATTAAAATTTACTCCAATGATTGCGTCTCTTGAGATGGAAGAGTGTGTCCTTTTGAAGGGTCACAATCTTTCTGAAGAGTCACGAAGTAATCTATAAATTTCATCCCCCTCACTTCAATTTTGATAGAGAATTCGACATTTCTTCTTCATCTTTGCATCTATTCTTCATATTTTCCTGAGTCTTATTTTTCTATGAAGAAAGTGCATGCACAGCGAAGTTCGCTAGGCTTGCAATAGTAATGCTACTAGTACAAGACATTGATCATTGTATCCTAGGAGATAGACGTCTATTGAATCCTGAGCACCAATGGGAGGACGAATCTCTCTTAAGAAAAGAGTGTCACTGTAGACACCCCATTTTTTATCGTCCTCAAGACTTGGACGTCATCCTTTGAACACTCGATGATCATCTATGCTCGTGTTCATTTTGAGTTCCTGAAGGTCTTGGTTGTGCGCCTTGCCTTAAGATCTCTCAACTTGTTTGTTTTGTGCTTGGTTGTGGACTAAGGACTTGTGGTTTTGCTTCTGAGGGAATAGGGTGGCTTGTTGGCCATCCCTACAAGCCATCGGCCAGGCCTTGTGCTTGTCGGCCTTGTTTTCTTGCCATCGGCCATAAGTGGTGGCCGATCGGCACTCTTTTTGGTCGATCGGCCATATTTTCAGGCCGAGACCTTTCTACCTGCTTTTGCAGATATTTTTGTGCCAACTGTGACAGCTGGTGAGCACAGATTTCATCCTCCATACACATGTATGGAGGGATGGAATCAAGACTCAAGCTTGCTCAACAAGCTTGAGATTTGATTTTCTATAAGAAGGAAGACTCCTCTCCCTTTCCAGAGGTTCTGAAAATTTGATATACAAGTTATATATCACTCTCTCTTTATATTTCCTCTTTCTCTCTATATTTGTGCTTGTTTGTGCTCAAAAGTGCATTTTTATCATACTATTGCACACAAACACACACTCAAACACCATCCTTTTGTTGCTGAGGCTTCTTGAAGTTGGTTTTGGAGTTTTTGGACTGGTTTGAGCTCAAAGAGGTTGCTGGAGTTGCAGCTTTGAAGGTGTTCTTCAAGGGTGAGCTTCTAACCCCTTAAACCTTGGTTTTTGCTTAAGCTTTTAGACCTATTTTCATGCTTATTTAGGCTTGACTTTCTACTGAAAAAAGTTCTGATTTTGCATGCTTATAATGTTTGTTTAAGGTCACTTTTGTGTTGGGGGTGGTCTACCCCCTCTTAGGCCTTGTTTGGCCTTATTCTTGTGCCATCTTTTTAAGTTATTGGGATCACCTTGTTTTGGCCTTCTCACCACTGAAAATCAGAGGAATTTCAGTGGTGGAAATGGTGTTTTAAGGTCCCAAATAGGAGAGGGTCATCCCCTCTCCTTGTGTCTTGCATGCTTGTATAGATGGCTCATCAAAGTAGCATGTTTGTCTAGCGTATGTTGGCCATATTTCAGCAAGTTTTTGGTGTTATTTTAGCATGCCTCAACTCTGTTTTAGGTTGGTTTGATAGCATCTTGCATGCTTTACATACTTGTAGTGCAATCTTGCATGCTAGCATAATATGCATCATGTGTTTGGACCATCATTCTTGCATATTTTGGCTCAACTCCAAGAAGCTTTTAGCCTTGTTTTACCATGCTTAAGCTCTAATTTGTGTTGTTTTGATCATGCATGCCATGCTTTGTATAGCCATAGTGCATTCTAGCTTGTTAGCTTTGAGTTTCCAAGCCACTAGCATGCATTACTTGGACTACTTTCATGATTTAACATCATTTGTAATGTGATTTCAGTACATGTAGTGTGTTCATACACTTGTATTTGTCACTCTTTCAATGCTTTGAAGAGTTGGTGTTTCATGCCTTAAGAATGGGTCATTGTGCATGCCACCATGCTTAAGCCTTTGGGCTATCATTTCAGTGTATTTTTGGTCTTGTTTTGCCATGATATAACTCTGATTTTTGTCGTTGAAGTCATCTCATGCTTGGTCTTGGTAGGTGTAGTGTAATCCTCCATTTTGGCCTTGCATGGTTGTTGTTTTAACCCTTCATGCTAGCATGTTTTAGCTTTGGTCCGTGCATGTTTTAGACTCATTTTGGCATGCTTTAGGACTGTTTTGGGTAGCCTTGGCCATATGCTTCATGTTTTGTATAGCTATAGTGCAAGTGCCTATACTAGCTTCAAGCTTTGAGCTTTCTTGCATGCCATACTTGTCTTGTTTGAGTGGTTTGGCACCATTTCATGATTTCAGAGTATGTAGTGTTGTCACACATCCACACTTTTCACTCTTTAAGTGCTCTTGAGAGTTGGTGTCTTCATGCCTTGTTTGTGAACCAAAGTGTATGCATTTTTGTATGTGCTTTCGAGCTTCATTTTCATGACATTATGGCCACTAATTTGGGCATGATGGAGATCTGTCCACTCTTGGTTTAAGTCCATTGAGTATGTGGTTTACATGTTGTTGCATGCTTGGTACATTGCATGTTGCTGCATGCTAGTTGCATTGCATGACATTATTGCATGGTAGTTTGCAATGTTGTTGCATGCTTGAGTTACATTGCATGTTTGGATGTTTAGGTTGCATTGCATTTGGCATGCTTGTTGCATTACATTTCCATGTTGTGTGCTTTGCATTGTGTTTGGATAGGGAGTTAGTCCAAACACGGGAAACGAAGGACGTTTCGTACTTGAAGTGACGAAACATGCCTTAATTCTCGATCGCCGACCCTCTTGATCATGCATGATAGAGGTTAAGGCATTTATGTGTTTTTGTGCATTCATGTGATATTGATTTGTGCAACTCGGCCTCTTTGGCCATCATGCATCGAAATGCGTGATTGATGGCTTAAGAGTCGAGCACTACACACCTTTGAGCCTTAAACATGATAAGGGGTGTAGTTGCACACACATTTTCTTGCAAATACATTGTCATGCCTCTGTTTGTGCTCTGTTGCAGCAGAAAGGAGAGTTTGCAGGAAGACATGGCCGATCGGCTATCTAGTGTGCCGATCGGCTATCAACGATTGGCCGATAGCCTCAAAATTGGTCAATGACCTTTGTCCTTTGTTCGATGGCCATACCTCTTGGCCGATGACCTCTTAGTACGTCCATGAGGAGGATCAGAAGTGTTTTGAAGATTGGCATAATTTTCAGAAGTCTAAAACAGTGCAAATAGAGGTAACATGAGGCATGGTAACGGATTCCCGAGCGAGGCGATCGAGCATGCATCTTCAAACTCTTAGAACTGAGCTGAGGCTTTGTAATTTGTAATTAGCTTTACTTGATTAGTTAGCATTTGAATTTGTAATTAAACTAGTTAATTTGTTAATTAGTTAATGTGTTGTAATAATTAGCTTAGTGTTAGCTAGTTATTCAATTTGATTATGTAATAATTAGTCTAATTAGCTAATTAGATTAGTTGCTTAGCTTAGCGTAGCTAGCTTAGTGTACTCATTTGGACCCTCTGTCGAGAGGGCAAATTTTGTAATAAGTGTGCGTATGTGTGATGCATGTCTTCCAACCCCCACTTCTTTCTCCCTTTTACTTATCAGCTTTTGATGGTTAGTTTTAAGACATATTTCAATTAGCATCCTTATGCTTCGTATGCGTGCATCATTCATTTGTCTTGCATGCACCGGGCTCGGCGCATCATACAAACCGCATTGTATTTCAATACATTTGCTTGAATACGTGTTCAATAACATGTTATCAAGTTGCATCTCATATGCCATCATAAAATAGCCGAGCCTATTTCTAGTTGCATTTTGCATGTGTTGCATTAGCCATCTTAACATAAACTAGGATCATGAATGATTTCTAACTAGTTCTCTGTTTTGGCTCGGAGTACACTGTAAGTGTTTATGCTTTAGCATCTTGAATGAGTGTGAGTGTTGCCATGATAGTATGCTTGCCGTGAAGCTAATTGCTTAAGTGTTTAATTGCATGAATGCCGATCGATGAAGGTTGGATTGCTTGAATTGGAACAATTCATCAAAATGCGAGTTTTAAGCCCACTTGAGGTGGCAAAATCATGTTTTCTAAGCCCACTCGAGGGTGGCAAATCCATGTCTTAGCCTACTTGCGAGTAACACCTTCAAACCAACAAACATGAGATGTTTTGTTCCATCTTAAGCAATTTAGTCTATACTTGTATGATGTGCGCATCACATAGTAATTCTAGGTTAATAAACCGGAATAAGAACACGTGTTTTCAAAAACAAAATATCATGTTAGTAAAGGCCGATCTTTGATCGGGCAAGCGGGGGTGCTCACTGCATGACCTTCCCCTCTCGTACCCAAGTTCCCGAGCCAAGGCAACTTTGGTGATGACGGACACATGGCCTTAGGCACGAGTCAGGGTTTCCTAAATTTCCCAAAATAAAACATTTAGGTGGCGACTCTGTATCTGGCAAAGCAGTCTATGTTTGGCACTTCTTTATAAAAATCAGTTTTCCAAAATGATTTTCTGGATTTGGACTCTTTGGTGATTTATTGGTCTTGCATTGCACTTTGCGAGATTAGATTCAGAACCGTAACATTGAGTCCGAACTGTAGTAGCTTAAGAACAAAACAATTTCGCGCCTTCGCACACGGAGCCGTGACGTTCGGGCGGTCTACAGTCACACATTCAACTCGATCAGGTTTTATCTATTTATGTACTGCAAGTTTAGTTACGTTATTATGTCGATTTATTTCAATTTTGGTTTTGCCCAAAAACCGTTTACATATTTTTAAATTATATTTTCTGTGGGGACATACTTTTTGAATGACAACACGTGGCTGAGGTGACACCGAAGTGTCAGTCGAGGTGTCACGTGTCTTGGTCATGACACCGAGATGATCTCGGCTAGGCCGAGGATATCTGCGAGAATACCAGAATCTGGGGTAAACGGATAAGGGACAAGAGTCTTAAATTGGGAGAGGACTTCAGTTTGGGTAACGATAAGACTCATAGAGAGTTTATCTCAATCCTACTGGGAGTCCAAGATTAGTAGTAATCCAGAATCCATTAGAGTTAGGCTTCTATTGGGATTAGGTAAGTGTTGGCTATAAAAGAGAAGCACCCTCATGGGTCTAAGGTATGTTTTTTATGCTCTGAATAGTGAGTTAAGCACTTTTGCTATCTTTGAGAGATAACTGACTTGATCATCGGAGTGCCCCCGGGTGGACGAACCACTACCGGAATCTTCTCTTTCTATTGACAGGTCATTCGGGCTTAATCTATTCTGTCGGTGTTCTCGTGCTGAGTACCTGTTTGGCAGTGTGGTCGAAAATTGACACATACAATTTGGCACCGTCTGTGGGAAAGAAAGGAGAATAGATGGCCAACAACGGACAGAAAGAGAAGGTTGGGGACGACACCCCTACTGAGAGTGGGAAACATATTGACCTTGACGTCAAAGAAGACAACTGCAACGAAGAGACTCGTGATAAGAATCACAGAGGAAAAGACGTCGGCCAGGAGGGCGGTGTACCGAAAAAACTGGACCAAAGCAGGTATTATAACGAGGACGACCTCCAGGTATGGAAAAATAGATGCCTGCGGAAGGACGACGAGATGAAGGGAATGGCGGACAAATTGGCGGACCTGCAAACGATCGTCAATTTCATGATGCAGAACAACGTCATGCAGCCACCGTTCCCGCTACAAGATATGTCGATTCCAGCGGCCAAGAAAGGTGACCAGAAAGGGGGGCAGAAAATGGTTCCTGCAGTCCCTCTGCATGGCAGGACCAAGGGACATTCTCACCGGCCTTCGCGGGAGGTCGGGCATGGAGAATCCCAGAAGACATGTCGAACAAAAGAAACCTGCACCAAAGAACATCAGGATGTTCAGGGGAAGGAACTCTGTTTCGACACGACCAATGGAGGGAGGTCCAAAAGGACTCACAATGACACTGGAAGTAGTGCACCAAAGAGACTGAAATCCGGAGATAGCTGAGCTCCTGGACGAACCAAGGAGGATCTAAGGGATTACCTCCAGAGAAAGCGACAAGATGCCGAGGTGACCTCTCCAGTCACGCCGAGGACACCGTTTTCGGTAGAGTTGGACAAATTTAAGGCCCCGAAAAGGTTCCACATGCCGAGATTCCAGATATATAACGGTAAGTCGAACCCGAACTTTCACGTCGGCTTGTACCTAAACTCGATGGCATTGTACACCGGGAACGAGCCGTTGCTCTGCAAGATGTTCCCCTCGTCCTTTGGGGAAATTGCATCAGACTGGTTTCACAAGTTGCCGAAAAGAACTGTGAAAACCTGGGAAGGCCTGGCCGAGATGTTCGTGGCCAGGTTTGTGACAAACAAACTACAGCCATTAAGGGTGGACTCCCTGATGGCCTTGAGAATCAGTGAGGATGAAAGCCTTAGGGCTTATGCCAAGAGGTATTACGAGGTGTTCAACCGAATACCAGAATGCAACCAAGAGGTGGTGGTCGTGTCCTTTAAGTACGGTCTGAAAGATGACTGTCTGCTACGAAAATCACTGGCAACGACATTGCCAAAGAGTATGGAGGAACTCATGGCTAGAATAGAGAAGTATGCAAGGGCCGAGGAAGACACGCTGGGGACAAAGGCGTCAACACAAGAAAAGAGAAACGGCTCGCCGAAACAAGGCCGGGGTAACACTAGATACAGCAAGCAAGAGACAGGATTAAGGGTTGCATAGGCAGTCACAACTGATCCCTCCAACCTAAGTGAGCAGATCCCAGATTCCAGAAAACAAGATCTCGGCCTAGATGATTAAGTCCGAGAAGAGAAAAGCTCAGCCTAAGTTAAAGACTTTTTATATAAGGTCCACCAAGGAGTAGGTGGAAGCCATGCAGAGGGCAAATCCCTTGCCCATAGAGCAATATCCAAGGATTCTTTTGGCCTTACAAGCAAAAGGAAGCTGAAGCCTATGTAAAAAAGCGTAAAAATGTTGTTGAAATCTACCTGCAATGTGCGAGAGAAAAGCAATTTGGCTGAGGGCATACCAACAACAACTTGCTAGGGCTTACAACAAGAAGGTCAGCCCAAAAGAGTTCAAGGTTAGGGACCTCATCCTGAGAAAGGTTGTCAGCAATAAGAAAGATAATAGGGAGGCCAAACTTGGCCCAAATAGAATCATCTAGGTTACTGGCAATGGGGCATATCGGCTGAAGTAATAATAAAGTGCTAGTTTGATTTTTGTGAATTTGAAATCTGTGCGATAGGACCGACCAGTCCTATGACGATGTTTTTGATTGAAACATGACGAATAACTTAGACTTATTATATGGCAGAGTTCCTACTTGAATGTAATCGAGTTGAACTAAGTTGGCGATATTTCTGATTGAAACATGACGAATAACTTAGACTTATTATATGGCAGAGTTCCTACTTGCATATAATAGAGTTAAACTAAGTTGGCGATATTTCTGATTGAAACATGACGAATAACTTAGACTTATTATATAACAGAGTTCCTACTTGCATATAATAGAGTTGAACTAAGTTGAATTAACCTGGACTTGCCATATCGGCAGAGTCAAACACAGATTAAAACTAAGTGCACTTGGGTAAGATTAACAGAAGAACCAAGGTTGAGAACATCGGCTAGTCTCTGTTTAAATATAGACTTCGGCAACGAGGTCAGAGCCATATGCTTAATGAGAACCCAAGTGGAACTTAAGTTCACATTAGGGGGCAGAGGGCTGGAGAATGATGCTTGGGAGTTGGAATTTTCAATCCAAGATCGGTTTAACACTTGTTGAAATTTTAAAGAAAAATTTACAAGTTGAAATTAAACTGAGGTCATGTTTAACACTTGTTAAATTTTATGAAAAATTTACAAGTTGAAGTGAATCCGAGGTTATGTTAAAGGAAGATTAGTTAAACACTTGTCGAAATTTTTAAGAAAAATTTGCAAGTTGAGCCAAGGTTGTATTGAAAAGAAGTACCTATGTACTTGCCGAAATAAACTGATAGTGGTTTAACCGAGGTATTCCACCCCAAGGAGGTTGTACAGTTAAGGTGTACATTGAAAACATGCAAATTATTCTAAGTATAGAATCATGCAAGAGTAAAAAGAAGACAAACATTCAAAGCAAAAGTTGTATATGCATTCAAATAAGGAAAGAAGGCACTTCGGCCTGACATTGAAGAATGATTGTTTAGATTACAAAAATGGCATGTTGGCCAAATTAAAGCTTACATTGTTTCAAAAAGTAAGAAAAAAGTACAAGGTACAAAGAAAAACATAGACTGATAAAGGAGGAAATAGTGACTCACCGAAGAAAAATGATGCCGGTGTTGAGTATGCCGAAGTCAGATGATGGCAGCAAACGGAAAGGATCAGCAAAAACCTCGCCGGTGGAGGTGAACGGCGGTGATTGCAGTGAGCTTTAGAGCTTGAAGCAATAGGAGGATTAGAGAAAGTTAGAGAGAGAAAGCTTGCACGAAGATGAAGATGCAAAAATGAAAAGACGGAGAGAGAGAGAAGTGATTTTGATCAAACACACGAAATGGCAGCAAAAATGCATTTAGTGTGCCTAAGACGACGTGTTTGTCAGACGGCGCATGCAAGTGTGATGCGACTTAATGGGGGTGTGTCAGGCACGGCTCGGTAGGGGAAAGACGCGTGGCAAAAACGGTTGAGTTGCTGAGTGTGACAGCTCATACGCGTGATGAAACTCTTGGAGTTCTTAATTTAATGGAGCAGGACCTCGGCTAGGAGGACAATCTCGGTTGTGAAACTTGAACAAAACTTCATTTTTTGGTTCCAAGGCATTGATGAAAACAGACTAGTCTTGGTCATATTTGAGCCGATGAATGATGACCTCGGTAATGAAGGATAAAGCAAACTTAGCCGATGTGCTAAATAAAAGGAATGATATAGGTTCCATCACCTTAGGATGCCGAGGTAATAGAACCTAAGGGGCAGTTGTGGGGATAGAATTTTTGAATAACAACAAGTGGCCGAGGTGACACCGAAGTGTCGGCCGAGGTGACACCGAAGTGTCAGCCGAGGTGTCACGTGTCTTGGTCATGACACCGAGATGATCTCGGCTAGGCCGAGGTTATCTACAAAAATACCAGAATTCGGGGTAAACGGATAAGGGACAAGAGTCCTAGATTGGAAGAGGACTTCAGTTTGGGTAAGGATAAGACTCTTAGAGAGTTTATCCCAATCCTACTGGGAGTCCAAGATTAGCAGTAATCCAGAATCCATTGGAGCTAGGCTTCTATTGGGATTAGGTAAGTGTTGGCTATAAAAGAGAGGTACCCTCATAGGTCTAAGGTATGCTTTTTATGCTCTGAATAGTGAGTTAAGCACTTTTGCTATCTTTGAGAGATAACTGACTTGATCATCAGAGTGCCTCCGGGTGGACGAACCACCGCCGGAATCTTCTCTTTCTGTTGATAGGTCGTTCGGGCTTAATCTATTCTGCGGGTGTTCTCCAGCTGAGTACCTGTTTGGCAGTGTGGTCGGAAATTGACACACACATTTTCCATATAAATTGGTACTATTTTTCTAACATATTTTTTCAGAACAGAGTGTCCGAACTAGATACCTATAAGAAGAAAATTAAACCTATTTTTACTATGGAGGATTTCAATTAAGTGTATGTCTTGGAAAATTATTTCAAATAAGTGGTACTTTTTATAAATATTAATAATTATAATTATAAACTTTTTTATGAATTTGTAATAAGTTTATGAAATTAACAATGCAAAGTAAAATAAAAACAAGTCTCTAAAGGGCCAAACAAACAACCAAACAACAAAACAACAAACGACAAAAATAAATACACCAAAAAATCAGCTACAATCCACAAAAAATCATCGGTTTTCTCATAGATGTGATTTGGAAAGTTAGATCTGTACCAACCCAAGCAAGATCTACCCGTCATCACTGTCGCCGTCATCGTCATCCCCGTCGCTACTGTCCAATTTCACCACCGCCGCCAATCTGTACTCCGAATAATGCCAGAAGCCGGAGTTGAAGAAGAAAAACACCCACAATGGTATGAGAAAAGGCTTGAGAGAAGAAGGAATCATTGTGGGTGTCGAAAAACCTAGGATCTTTGTCGAAATCGGAGTAGAAACACTCAAAATCCGTTTTTACTATTTCATTTGTGGTTTGTGTTTAGACTAGGATTGTAAATGATAATCAAATTGAAGCTGAGCTTGAAATTTAAAATTTTCAAAATGTGTTTGAATTTGACGTGTTTATATTTATAGTCGATCTCAAAAGAGATTTAATTAAGTTGAGTTCAGATAGCTTGATATTTTATAATGCACTCTGCATATGAAATTATCGAGCCAAATTCAAAAATATAATGAGATTGAAATTGTGTTTAAACTTAATTTATTTACTGAACAAGTCCAACATAGGTCAAATAAAAATAGTTTAATTTGCCACCTTATTTTAATCTTGGATTTGTGAATGGATTTGAGCAGTGAAAAATAAAAAGAAGAAAAAAGAAATAAAATTTAAGTATATATACACATATTTTTTGCTTTTCTCTTTCTTTTACTTAAACAAATCTTTACACAAAATTTAAAATCCAAGGATAAAAGAATGAAATTAAGACAAGGCATTTTCTAATAAGAAGAAATTAAGAAATTTCAAATCTAAAATTGAGAGAGAGAGCAGGTTCGACCGTTGGACCTAACACAACAATATCTACCATTGCGTCATCTTTGTTTGTTGTTTTTCCATATTCACAGAATCACATAAGCAACCCTACTCCTAATTGTGATGTTTTGTTATCTTTACATTTCTCTTCTGTTTTTTATCCACAACGGATGGGTGTTTTTTTTTTTTTTTTGAAAGTTGGGAAGGGATGGGCGTTTAAGTTTGGTGCTTTGTTGGTAGTCACTATTTTATCTAAGCAATTCATCTTTGTAAGATTTATTGAAAAAAAGATTCATGCAAAAAATTATATTATTCGGATATCGATAGTTATATGATCAGATTACATTTATTTTTGAAAAATACAAGAAGAATATAATTTTCAAAAAAAACCATCCCATTTTTAATACAAGTATAATCTAATCTTGTACTACAAATGTTTGATCATTTTAAATTTTTTATATGATATTTTATTCTATAAATTGTAAAAAATAAATAATTTAAATTATTGAAATGATCAACAGAGAGGGCCCACTAAACCCAACAATACAACTCCAATTAAATACTTAATCGGAGAGACAATATTATTTATCCATCCATACATACCACTAATATGAATGAATAAATTGCATTTTAAAGTAGATTAGTGAATTAAATAATTTAATATGGACAATATATATAAAATAATGTAACTATTATGTGAATTAAAATTTTAAAAAAATCAGTATAATTATATAAAAAGTGTTTAAATTTTAGAGGAAGTGAGTTCAATTTCATCCTATTATATTTTAGGGTAAATTACAAATACACCTCCGAAGTTTACTTAAAATATAAATTGTCTCCTGTGATTTGAAAAATTACAAATACATCCCTGTTAGAATTTTTTATTTAACAGAATTAATTAAAAAAATAAAATTTTTAACTGTTCACCTTTATAATAATAAAATTATCTGAATTATTAATTCAAATAAAATTTTAACATTATTAACAGCTATTAATTAACTTAATGATTTATTAATAAAATGACCTATTTGCTATGAAATTAGAAACCTTAGGGAGCATAATATAATTTCTAAAACCACAAAAAATAATTCATAATTTAAATAAATTTCAAGAGATGTGTTCGTAATTTACCTTATATTTTATTGGCCAGTACCAATTAACTTTGATTTTAATCAACGCAAAGTATAATAGTTTAGTACTTGATGTACAATTAACTACTCAGAGTGCCAGTTGCTTTGGTAAGCAGCCTGTGTGTAACCCTAGCGTTGGAGCTGGCCTACATGTTGTCTTGAAAGCAAAGCGATTTTTCAGTAATTGAAAATGACTTGTTTTCCAATAATAATTGAAAAATGTTATGAACTCTAAATAATTTATCAAATTTTTTACCAAATCTCATATGTGGAACCACACATATGTAGGTTTGTGTGGGTCTCACACCCATGTGAGAAGTTTGATAAAAAATTTAGTAAATTATTTGAGGCTTCTAGCCTAACCCATAATCATTGCCACAGGCACTGTTACATTCTCATAAAAATTAATGTATAGTTTTAATTTATTTCAAAAAAAAAATTGTCTCATGCTCATATTCCTTACCTACCCGGGTTTTATAGTTTTAATTTATTTCAAAATAGAATTGTCTCATGCTCATAATCTTTACCAAAAATGAGTGAAACCCTCACTAGGGGTGACCCCCATCACCCCTAGTGAATGCTGATTGGTCCAATTTTTTTTTTTTTTTTCTTTTTTGTTTTTTTGGTCCTCTCTTTGACAGCGGGTGGTGGGGTCACCCACAAGTAAGAGTCTCTATCAGTTTTGTAATCCTTACCTACCTGGGTTTTAGGTACAAGTATTCTTTTTATTGAAGATCATTGGAGCTTTTCTTGAGAATGACATATGTTACACTATTATAAATAATCAATCTTTTGAATAATCCAGCCTTTCCCGATAAAAATATTTGCATGCAAGATCATTCCAATTCCATGTATTGATTTTTGTGTTATTTTTTCACTCAACAATTTCAGGTTTACAATTTTACAAACATCTGTTAGGTCTTAAATAAGTTTCAATCAATAGAATGTGGTTAATCTACTATAATAATTCAACTCTATGTAGCCTAAAATAAAATTTCAAACATCATTGCCACATAATTCCAAAAGATTTCCCTCTAACATGCCTATAAGTTAAAAGTTAATGATAAAAAAACAAAAATTAAAAACATTCCTCCCCAACTTTCAGATTTTTTAAACTTATTCTGTCTCATAACTTGTAAGTATACACTGCAGCAGTATAGAATAAAAAACCAAAAAACAAAAACAAAAACCTATAAGCTGCAAGCTTGGACCAAACAGGGCCAACATCATCTAAATGATACAGTACGCTATTCAATCAACATTAATGATGTAATACTTCTACCTTTTTTTCTTTTTTTAATTATTGAGAATTAATTTAAAGTATCTCACTAAACCAATACAGATCTTACTACAGAAAAAAGCTTATCTGTTTTAACCTAAAAAATTGGTGCATATTAATCTGTACAACACTTCTCCTCCCTACACTATGCTATAATCACTTGAAACACCAATCTGGGGTTGCCCATCATATCCATCATCATCAGTACAGAAATTTTAATCAACTTATTATTCTGAGAAGCGGCTGCAACCTCCCTCCTATCCTTGCCAAAAGTCAAATTAGAAATATCCAATCTTGATTTCATAGCTGCAATGCTAAATCTGGCTGCTGCGGTGAACCGATACGAAAACTAGAAGAACTAGGCGAGCCCGGTCCCTGGAATCTTACATTCAGGTCAGGTGGTACCGGAAGAGAATACTGTCGATGTTGCCAAGGTTGCACCCCAGAAAGCACTGCCACTTCAGGTGTACTTCCAGGATTTTCTGGCAACTTGGGTTCTGAAATTGTTTGGTTTGCCACCATTGTAGGAGTCAACGATGACAATGTATTGCTTCTGGAAACCACACCGAGCATTTGAGAAGGCACCGAAGCCTCTTCCAACCCAGACCGAATTGTTGGCATTGTTCTTACCATCCCCATTTGAGACGAAAGATCATAACCCGACACACCATTGAAACCATTCCTACCAGGATTTAGCATGTGTTTCTGCTGAGTGTGGAAGGAAGTTCCAGGGCTATTGGAATGTTGTCCACTGACCGCTTCAGCCATTTCTTCTTTACGAGGCAAAGAAGACCTGTGCGTGACCACAGAATTGACTGGCATGGTTATTGGTCCAAGTGAATGCCCACCATGGGCTGGGTTATTTGAAGATCTCTGCTCAGGTAATGTAGATGGTGGCTGTGGTAATGCATCATTTTCTCCTACCCATCCGGGACCAAACTTTACTCCATTAGGCAAAACACTCTCAATTTTCTTGGAAGCGATTTTCCAAACAGCGGGCGCAAGATTTGCAGCAAATCGAGCTAGGCTTCTCGCATAACCATGTTCCGAATGTAGACCCACCTGAATTTGGGGGTAAAAAGGGGAAACAATGGTTAGTGCATTAAGGTTGCCACATATTCTCCAAAGGCCAAAAGATAAAGATAAACAGTAATTCAGCACAACATACGGTGTTAAGTCACCAACTGCACCCAAAGCTCTAAGTTGTTAGTAAATTAGTCCAACAATGTATATTAAGCTAACCTAACACCCCCTTAAATTTGTCCAACATTGTTGGGCCCATTTTCCTAAAAGTTCATGCGTTTGGAATAAATCATGGATCTAACCTATGGCGAACACCAGATCATCATTCAATGAGGCCAGCATTCTATCGTACCAGACCATCTGACTACAAAAGAATTCCTATGGTCCAGATTAATCAAATTGTCATGACAATCAATTGTGTAATACACAAACAGATATTTTTTCCCAGTCTGCATATCTCCACATGTAAATTCCTAGATTCTTCAATAATATGAAAAAAAACATATGATATAATAAAGATTGTGTAGCCCAATAATTTTATAGGTCTCCCAAAACAATCACTACACAAAATAATATCTTTTTTAGGAGGCACAAGGTGGTCTTGAACCCATCATCTATCAATACTAAAATAAATAAATAATAGAAGACATTTGAACACTGGTGCTTGAGAAAATACATGATTATCTTTTATCACAAAGTAGTTCCAGCTCCCAACTACAACCCAAATACATAAAATAACTTTCTCACTATACATACCCCCATTAATGGCTTCATGTCTCCATTGAGGGTAGTCAATACAAAAGTCTCATTGCCTGAAGGATGGAATTGTTTGTAGGTGGCACGCCTGTTCTCATCTAAGGAAAATTGTTTCTTCCCATATTTCGCCTCAGCCTTCAAAATAGACGCTGCAAACCAGAATAAAAAAGCTCTTTACATTACATACAGAGGGGCCAGAGAATTAAATTTAAAATTAACAGAACAGACAGTGTTTGAGGTGAAGCACAACAGTAGATTAAAGTCCCATACCTGGAAATTCACTATTCCATTCAGATGACAGGTCAACATATGTTTCATTATTGCGAGATTGGAGAGAGGTCCTTAACAATGCATCATTGGACCGAAACCTGAATGGCGAAGGTCCTCTTCTCAGATTGAAAGAGTTGGGCCCAATCACATTATCACCACCAGTAGCAAGAGTTGCATCAGAGGAAGACTCAGGACCAACACGCTCAAATGGAGGACTGCCAAAAGACTTCTTCGAATTCTTGCTAGGTGGTCTGCCTCTCCTCACAATTTTTGGTTGTGGTTCACCATCATCATTGACTTGTCTCAAATTTTCAAAGTCCCTTTTTGCCAGCTCTTGTATGGACCGGGCCTACAAAAAATACCAGTATTACAAAGAAGAATAAAAGTAAACTGAATCTGCAAACCTTGGAGTGTGTCCAGAGGTGGCCATACCTGTCGAAAGTAAACGGTATCTGGAGCATTATACAACATTGCATTTGAACATATCAAGAAAACATCTGCCTGCAGAATTAAATAGGTCAAAACCCTTAAAAACCAGCATCCAATATTTTTGCGACAGTTGAACCAAAATCTGAAAAAACCAAGTCCAACTCGATTGTGGAAGGTATCATGATGAAGATGTTTTTTTAAGAGAGAAGCCAGTAGTATAAGTTCACAGAAGAAACAAAAGCATCAGATATTATAAGTTCTGGAACACAATTTGATTATTACGAGATACCAATAAAAAAATATACTCATGTCATCCATTTAAATTTTATTATCATACACTGAACCCAAATCACAACTTTATAGTTTCATCCCTCAAGCACATAGAAGGGATATCTCATATCATTGGCAAATTCACCTAAGATATTCAGGCATTTCTCAAATCATAATTTAATCTAGTGGTGCTAATAAGATGGCTTACACAAACAATATATTCATATGTAAGCTTGTGTTGTCGAATTGTGATACATATCATGTACCATTGTCTTAGTTTTATGTAGCATGTAGCGCGTTTTGTAAGAGATATTAACATCTATGAATATAGGTTGAAAAACAAATAACTATCATAGTATTAAACATGACCAAATATACTACAAAAATAAAAAGTAATTAGTCTTGTATAACCAACGTCATAATAAAATTATGGTTAAAGAGACTAATAAAAAAAACCTATTCAAAAAGAGGTAAACGCATGCATTCATTAATAAGAGACCAAGAATCAGGGTAGGGGACAAAAAATAAAATAAAAGAAGACTGAATATGAAATACATTAAATAGAACAAATATATGGCAATAAGTAAAAAAATCAAACTATAATCTATATTAAAAAAAAAAAATTTGAGGATCTATACTTCCAAATTTCCAACAATGAGTTCTATAATTGGTTTTATTCTTGAAAGTTAAAAAAAGGCCTTTGGTAGTATTTATTTAACAAAATAAGCAACAAAAAAAAAGAGGTGCTTTTTTGCAATTGGGCCCGACTAGACACACTTGAGAGAGTCCATTTTTGGTTTCAAGATGTGGAACTAGAAACTAGGAATCAATAAGATCGGAATAAGATCACATCCAGATATAAGATCTAGTCTGGCCAATAATTACGTGTTTTACAATCCAGTTGCTAAAACCCTTAGGCTCCAATGTCAAGATCACACTTTTAAAATCCAACAGTATAATAGAGTAGCCCCCCTCCTCTTCCTTCAAATCTCCAAACAACCTTTGTAAGGATGCGAGAATCATCTGACTCTTTTCAATTCGTATAAATTTCAAGTGCACTACCACTATGGCGAGATGGCAACAGTGAAGATCTCCACTCTGGGAACAGTGAAAATCTCCAACCTCCATCTCTCTCTCACTAAAATTTCACTCTCTAAACTCTCTGCTTCTCTCTCTCATGCATGATTTGGCAACGGAGAAAACTGTTACGGTGATAGTGATGCTGAAAGCTGCTATCTGGAGAAGAAGAAGAAGAAGAAGAAGAAGATGGTAAAGGTTAGAACAGTTGACTTATTTAATCGTATAATTCATCTCGAATCATGATACATTACCATATTGGACTATTCAAGTTTTTGAACAATACGACTGTGCGACGTCTTACCTATTTGCACAATATGAGACGAACTGTACAATACATATCATGTATAACACGATTCTAATAACACACTATGAAACTATTTCTCAATGGACAAGTTAGCGCGACCACAAGCCCCTTCCTTATACAAGTGTGTCATTCACACACCAAGCACTGATATTAGTCTTTTCTGACAAAAACATCTCTTTCAAATTTTCCCTTTATTTTTTCCATATAATGACTATCATATTAGACTAGATTGACAAAGATTATTTCATCAAACCAGACCAGTCACAGGGTGCAAATCAAAATTTGTAATCTAGCAAAAATTAACATTGCTTTCGTGCGTACAATGACAGGGTCGCTTGCAGAACACAAATAAGATTCATCCACAACTAAGAAGATTTTAATAGAGAACCCGCTATTCCCCTGAGTGGGTAACCTAGTTTGCAGTGGATTTGCTCTCCACATAACTCAAGTTCGATTCTTGTCGACCCCTCCATTTGTCCCGATCATGCTGTCACTTGATCCTCGGGTTCAATTCTTGTCAACACATTATTATAAGAAGATTTTCAGTTGATTTTAATTCCTATAAACTAGAAGGAATGTCAGCATCCTTCATGCCATGCTGAAAATATGACCAGGAACATTTTAAAATTTACCAACATGGCTTGCATAGGTTAGCTTGAAGAAATGTCAAGAAAATTTCACCAAAGCCCATGTAGAAAAGGTCTCCCTTCTGTACATTGCTTCATAGGAACCAGTCCATGAACTACTGCAGAAGATGGGATCAATAATCCACATAGACTACTCAGGAGTCAGGTCCACATTATGGACTTCTGCCTTCAAAAATGGCAGTGAATTGGTCACCCGAAAAAGCCATAACCATCAAGATCCTTCTTGCAATGGTCATCTGACGACCAGATTGGATTCAATACCTTAAGAAGGAAGAAAGAATGATGGAGTGTTTCATACCAAAAGACTCATTGAGAGTCATTTGGTTGCCAGATGCATATTATATTATCACAAAAATAGGATCAATGACTACTACAACAACTCCATCAAACTTAAAATAAACAATCTTAAAATGACCTACTCCTAGGAATGAAATCCATTGTCAAAGAACTGTGTTAAATTCAGATAAATTAGTGTCGTATAAAAAATGGATTTCCTGCTGAAAAACAAACGACTCCACTTAATAATTCCATGATCTTTAGTTTAGTACTAATTCTTCAACTAAAAGGTTTAGAACCAATAGATTTCTTTGCTTGTCCCTTTCAACTTCTTCATGTGAAATTCAAGGCACGTGTACAGTGTCTGCTTCAATCAGGACTTCAAGGTAACATTCACATAAATAATGCTTACTTAGACTATTTAGCAAGAGTAAAAATTGAAGGTTAAACTAGACCAATTATCACAATTAAGTATGCATGAAAGTCAATTGGAACATTCATATCAAACTGAAGGTTTAAATTCTGCTGTCCATCTGTTCTGGTCATAAAGTGTTAATGGGGTCATTGGGATGTCAACAAAACTCAAAGCATATAAAAATCTCCTATTGCAACCAGGATCCAACAGACGAAAGCATAATTCTCTTCTGCCTCAGTCCATCCTCCAAAACTTGAGTGACTTTGGCCATTATCTTCTAGAGACAGAAACTACAGGCTGTAAGTACGCATGACAATCGATTGGAACATTCACATCAAAATGAAATCTTGATTCCCAGTCCATCTATTCTGGGCATACAAGTGTCACTGGGATGTCAACAAGACTCGAAAGCATATAAAAAATTACATACTGCAACCCAGATCCAACATGATAAACAAAAATTCTCTTCTCCCTCCTCCAACACTTGAGTGATTTTGGCCACCATCTTCTAGAGACAGAACCACAGTCTGCAGACTGTAGGTTACAAATTGAGTTCTCAAATCTCCTGGCATTACTCATTTATGCAATTATTTTCCAGAAAACATGGGAAATTTTGAACAGGGTAGATTTTCACATCACATGCCATTTATATGTTCCAACATTAATTTCCAGTTACCATTTACATCCCGGCATTAGTAACTAATGTACTTCTGGGTAAGCATGGGAAATTTTGAACAGCGTAGATTTTCACATCACATTGCATTATATATTACAACCTTAATTTGCAATTACCATTTACACCCCAGCATTAGTAACTAATGTATTTCTGAGTCAGCTAGAACCACTGACTCAACAATATTAATCACAACAGTAATTTCCAGTTACCAGTTTCAACCACAGATTAGCAATTAATATCTTTGGTTAAGCACAAGCATGAAATTCAGAGTCATTGAGTTCAGGAGTTAGCACTTACCACTTGAGGAAAAAAACCATAAAAGAAGAAGATGGATATGAAAACGTATGGTGCGGCCAACATGTGATTTTAAAGATACCCATGGATTGTCAAAGCACAAGAAAAATATCTTGTATTTAATCCATACACTAACTATGCACTATAGTAATGACCTTGAGAGAAACAAAATACAGTAACTAACAAAACCAGAAATCAGCCCAGAGCACAAAACCAACCTGAAACTCATCCAAGTTGAAATAACACCCCTCCTCTAGTTTCTTCCTGACAGTTCGAAAATCCATCGGCCGCTCAATAATTTCATGGTAATCAGGAAGCTGCATAAAGACTGTTTCAGTACCAATTTAACAAAAGGGCCAATTAAGAATCATCATTATATATGCAACATTTTCCAAAAGAAGCACCTCATTCGGATCAACAGGTTCTGAGAAGACCCCATAAGTGTCTTTCCTGCAGTTGAAGTTTAAAGAGGCAATCAGCTTACAATAATCAAAAACCCAAATAGAACAGTACAAGGAAAAAACAAAAAAAGAAAATCTAAGAAGCTAGAAAAGAAAGCACACACTTTTGAAGCCTGTCAAGAATGAACACCAACAACTTTTTGTCTGGCAAAGGTGTTGTGGGTCCGGAGTCCAAGGGCGACCCTGTCCACAAATAAATCAAAAAATTAGATTAAAATAAAAATTCAATTACTGGGAAATCTCAACAAAACTGCCTTTAGTTCAAGGATGGATAATTTGATTGGAACCATTTAGAGTGTCCGTCGCTTTCTGACCCTTTTCAACCTGCCAAAAAAATAATTAATAATAATTCAGTACCAGTGATTGGGTTAGAAGAAAAAATTTAGAAAAATAAAAACAAGCAGTTAGTTATTGAAGATTCATCATTCAAAGAAAGTTACAGTAAAAAGTCCACAAGAAATAGATAATTGAACAGCGACAGAAGAACAAGTACATGATAAAAATTAACTGAGAATAATTAAAGAAAAGACAAATTGAAACTTTTTTCAAGACATGATGGTGTGTGCGTATACATATTCTCTGCTGCATATAAATAAAAAGATCGATTGATGATTGAATACAAACAATCAAACAATAAAATAATAATAATAAGTGTTAACTATATCTAGAAGCAGAAATCTAAAATTCAACCCAGATTACAAAAAAATAAAAAAATAAAAAATATACGTATGACCGAGTCAAACCACATATATATGCACTCAGTTGTGATCTAAAAAAGAAGGTTAGAATTACGGCGCGAAATTCCAAAGAATTTAAATCAGTCTAGAAACTTCAACGCAAACAGAAAGAAAAAAAAATTCAAAAATAGAAAATGAAAAAAAGCAAGGATCTTTTTCGATTTGCCAAAAATAGAAAAGTCAGAGAGAAGCAGAATTTAAAAGTTGTTGAAATTAACGGATAAAAATCTCATCACCTGATCAGCAGAAGGAGGAGGAGGAGGAAGAGGGAGGTCTCCACCAGATCTGTCTCCGGCGATTTTAGGTTTCTTGAGAGAAGCCTCGTGACTCTCGCAATCGGCATTCGAATCAGCCGAATTCAAGGATCTAGGTTGAGAGTAATGGTGATTCGAAGGGGGCAAACGAACCACAAGCTTCACCTTTTTCTCTTTGCGCTCGTCGTCATCGTCGTCGTCGTTGTCATCGTCGGAGGAGGCCGGAGATACGCCGGCGAGATTAGGGTCTCGGCGAGTGGATCGACGATTTGGGGGGTTGGAATTGGGGGTAGAAGAAATTAGGGTTTGTTGATGGTTGTGATGATGTTGGTCTTGTTGTTGTTGTTGTTTGAGATTGCGTTTTTGGAGATCTAAGAGAGAGGGACGTCCTTTCTTCTTCTTCTTGGTGTTCCTCATCTCCGATGCAGCTACCTTACCCATTCTCGGCACTTCTTTCTCTCTCTTTCTCTTTCTCTTTCTTTCTCACCAAACGGGCGTTAATTATTATTTTTAGTATTTTGTTTTTGTTTTTTTTATTTCTACGCTAGGAATGTGGGGCTGGAGTTCACACGTGAGAGTCACACGGATTGAATCCATTACAAGCAACTATCAATAAATTTTAATAATTTGACTTAATTTTTATTACATCCTCTTAAAAATAAGTCTTTATAAAATCATCGTTAAAAATAATTTTTTATGATAATTTTTTATATATGTAACTAAAAATTAACTATTAATTTTTTTTTCCACAATTATTATAAATTGTAACTAAAAACTTACAATTAAAAATATTTTTTTAGATAAAATTTTTAAATTGATACTGAAAATTAAAACTTAATAACTTTTTTTTATAATGATTTTTTTTAATTATCGCTTAAATTTATAATTAATAATATTTTTTATGATAATTTTTAAATTATCACTAAAAATTAATAATTAATAAATTTTTTAATAATATATAGTGAAAAAACGTTAATAATTATCTATGAGCTATTACACAATAAATCTACCTATTAAGTTATAGAGGCAAGTCCTCTTGAATGACAGAGATGATACATCATTGTTTTTTAAAAAAATTACTTGCAAGTAAGAGAATGAAAACAAAAAAATTACCAACACATCAATGAATATAAGTGATATTTATGCCCCCACAGAGTCTTTCATTGGCATTTCCCCACTAACAGTTTCCTTTGTTTTTTCTCGAATCTCAAATATTTCATCAATATTTTTATCAAATATCTTATATAGATGTGGTACTCATATTATATGAATCTTACACTTACATAAAATATTTGATAAAACTATTAGTAAAATATTTAAACTTCCTAATATTATTCTTCTTTTTTTTTGAAAAATACTTGATAACTCAAATTTACATGATTTAAATGATTTAAATGTATCAAAACGGTATCATTTTACACTCAAAATAATATTATTTTGAGACATTATCGTTCGGGCATGAAAATTCGATAAACTCTTTTTTTTTTTTTTTTTGGGGGCAGTAGAGAGATTTCCAAGTTTTGCTTGTGTTGTCAGTGGTTTTATTTGACACGCGATAGTCGTTGGGTGTGATGTGTACGCGTCTGAACCCTTTGAAGCCAAAAGGCTGCATTTCACGTGTCGACCTGAAGTCTATGGCTTAAAAATTTTAACACGTTGCATTATCATTTAATAATAAATTATTATATATTTATCTCATAATTATTATATGATTTTATAATTATATTTACTAATTCCTCGGTTTTTTTTTTTTTTGGGGCTATGCTAGGGGGCTCGAAATTTGGAGCCCCCGAATCCCCTAAAAATAAAGAAAGAAGGAAGAAGGCAGAGGAAGGAGAAGGAGGAGGGGGAAGAAGGAGGAGGAGGAGGAGGAGGAGGAGGAAGGACTGGAGGGGGCCAAATAAATCGGGGTGGAGGCGGAGGCGGAAGTGGGGGGTGGACGCGGAGGCGGAGGCGGAGGCGGGGGCTGCGAGGGGTGAGACGACGAGCTGCGACAGCCCGGCGACGAGCTCTTCCCTGCGACGGCCACGAGCTGCGACCTGCCTCTCCCTCTCCCTCTCTCTTTCTCTCCCTCTCCCTCTCCCTCTGCTCAGAGCTATTGCATGAAGAAGACGAAGGAAAAAAAAATAGCCAAAACGACGTCGTTTTGGCCATTAGGAGGATTCGGGGGGAAAGAATTCGAGCGCTGAAACATTATTCTTTTTTTTTGGAGAATTTAATTTTATTGATATTATAATTATTATATTTCAAAAATAATAATTTTTTAAAATTATCATTTGACTTTTTTTAAAAAAATATCAATTATCATAATTGATGAATTTAAAAATAAAACAAAAAATTTATATTATTTTAGTCTTTATTTTTTAAAAATTGACTAATATTTTGAGACAATAAAAAGTAACATAAGGAATCAATATTTTGAGACAGATAGAGTATAATTTTTTAGTTATTTTAATTTTTTACAAAAAAATATACAAAAAAATAAAATAAAAGATATGCAAAAAAAATTTAAAAAATAATGTGATAACTTATAATAACATTTTAACTAAAAACCTCAATTACCAAACGTATATATATTGAAGTGATACTTGATAACTTAATTTATTTATTTTTTAAATTTAATATATTAAGTGAAAATCAAATAACTCGTTTGATAAGCACCATGAATTTTACTTATAAATTTTAAGTGATTCTTACCATATAAGTTAAAAGCTAGTAAAATTTAAATAGATAAAAAATAACTTATTGACTAAATTTATAATTATTTTACATTTAATATTGATATATACTGTTATGATCTTACTATCGTTGTTAGTGCCACCACCCCTATCATAATCACTGCCATCGACACCATCACTACCATTATCACCATCTTCGTCGCCATTACCTTCATCACGAGAAGCACTGTCATCATTTTACTATCACTGCTACAATTCTTCATTTCCGTCATCACCACCATTATCACTACATCGTCATTAGCGCTGCCACTAAAGATAGGGTTGCAAACGAGTCGAGCCGAGCTGAACTTTAGTATGTTTAGGCTTGTTTATTAAGATTTTAACGAATTCGAGTTCGAGTTCGAGTTCGAGTTCGAGCTCAATAAAAATTTAACGAACCGAGCTTGACCCGAGTTGGTTTAGGCTTGACTCGAGCTCGAGCTCGAGCTTGTTTATGAGCCTTAACGAGTCAAAAAATTTATAAATTCATACTTGCATATGAGACTAAAGTTACAATTAAAATTTTGATTATACAGTTATATATACAATATATATAAACATTCTAAAAAAAATCAATATTTTACCAAAATAATAATATTTACTACCACTATTATACAAATGTACTATCTATAGTTAACTATTATTTGCATTTGTATTTTTTAAATATATAAATAATAAATATTAAACGAGCCAGCTAACTAGTCGAGTTTACGAGCCGAGCTTTAGAATGTTTGGGCTTATTTGTTAAAATTTAACGAGCTCGAGCTCGAGCTCGAACGCAAAAAAAATTTAACGAACCGAGTTCAAACGAGCTCTTACCGAGCCGAGTTCAAGCCTGTTCACGAACGCCTCTTTTCATTTGCAACCCTAACTAGGGGTAGGCAAGGATTCACCCAATCCACCAAAACTGAATAGCTCAAATCAATTCGCTACCAAATAGACAGTTTCAATGGTCCTAGTAGACGAATGTAGATGTATTTTTCTCAACCTATCTAAGTTTGGACAGATGGTGTATTGGAATACCACTCGACCCAACTCGATTTACAAATACCCCTAAGAAAATGATGTTGTGCTTTTATGCTTTGCATGTTAAAAAAAAAAGGACCTTTTATTTAGTATTATATTAGCATATTCCCTATGCATACTCGTATAAATAAATAATCAAATATTAGTTTCTAAATAAAAATAATAATATAAAATTTATTTAAGTTATGTAGTGAAAATGATTTATAATCAATTAAATTTTATTCATTTTATCAAAGTTACATAAGAAAAGATTTTTATTCTAATGTCGTTATGTTCTAAGTTCTTAATAAACAATTGTATGTCATAATTTAATCGGTAAAAATTAAAGAATAAGTTACAAAAATTATATTTAGGATAAATATAAATACATATTGTTTTATAAGTTTCATAATTTTAATTTACCATATGATAGTAGTAAATTGCATTTGTTAAATACTAATTTTTGCTTATTTTGTAAAGCCTAAAAATTTGTCAACTCCAAATTGTAAATTGTTGTATATCATAACTTTTACGTAAAAATTAATTATGATTGACTTGTGGTGTTGAACTAAACATTAGAAGTGGCCTAGAAGCTACTTGACTCAATATTTATGCTAATGTGACTTTCGCTAATCATTAAAAATTATCTTTATCGGTTTGTGACCTATATGAGCTAATTTGAGAGTTCCAATATTAGATTAAATATTAAAAACTAGTCTACAAAATCTAGTTTGAGTCTATTTTTTTCCCAATAATTCTTAGTTTAAGCTATAATATATCATATTTTAGTAGCTCAATATCATAAAAAAATAATAATAATAATCTTAATGTTTATGGTGCTTTTTATCAATCAATAAAAAAATTATAAATATTAAGAGTATTACATTTGAACAAATTCTAACATAAAATTTTTACTTTAAAATAACTAATTTGTGAGATAGCAACTAAAATAAAATTCAATCATTATTATATGGAGAAACATTTGTAATAAGAGTGTGTAGTGCACAATTTTAAAAAGTAATATTAATTCAAAATTTTTAGTATGAAAAATATGTACCCAACTTTATGTTATGTTTGATTCATAGATTTTCGTAGGAATTTGAAATGATAAAGGAAAAAGATAGCTATCATATGAATGAAATATAACTACATTTTACCTAATTTCACACACTTTTTTATTTCCTCTTTCAAAACTTCTATCCATGTAGCATTCTGGAAATTTTCTTCATCACTCGAACGATGGATTGTTCGCTCGAGCAGTCTGGCATGTCATCCAATACTTTTGTAGGTTTGTGATTTTGGTTATTGCTGATGTTCGCTCGAGCACAAGATTGTCGCTCGAGCGGTCTGTCTTGTTTGCTCTGAATTTCTAGGAGTTCGCGTTTTGCACTCGAGCGACAGTTTCACTGCTCGAGCAGTCTGTTCAAATATAGCATCTTTAAAAAGCCATCTTGGTCCATTTTTCTCCATTTTTTACTCTCTCATCTTCTCTACCACCATTTTTTGTCGGTTTCAAACTTTCTACTTACTTTCTACCCATAGTTCTTTAGATCAAAACGTAGAAGGTCATGAGGGCTTCATTTTAATCTGAGCAGATTGTGTTTTTGTCACTGTACAGGGAGCAAATATTCTGGCGAGCCCGTACTCCTTTCTTCCCAGCTCTCAGTCTGTCCGATCGACTTGCGAACACAACGGCGGTGAGCTACCCGACGGTGTGTGGCCGGAAAACCCCTCCGACGATCAAGTTAGCACACACTCAGGGATAAAGAGAGAGAGGAGAGAGTTGAATGTCTAAGTGTATCTCACCAAATGATCATCTGTCTCAGCATGAGGGGCGCAGACATGCTTATATACCTTCTGCGCCCCAAATCTACTCCCATTAGTTTTTCGACACGTGATGCTGCTATCCCATCTGTCAACACAAATCCAGCAATCACCACCTAACCAAACTGTCAAGATATCTTGGCGGAGCCCGACAGACCGGCGGAATCACCTCGGCCTCACACGACCGCGTTGCGCAGCGTACCCGAGGGCTCCACTCGCCGAGCTCCAGAATGACCGAGCTCGGTTGCATTCCAGCAAAACCAAGTTCAAGATAGGTCGAGCTAGCAAACCGAAGGCCTTCCTGTCGCGCTAAACGCGTGAACCGTGCAATCCATAATGGCAAGCAATCATCTCGGCCCAAACATACTCGGCCCTATCCTGTCTGGCTTCTACCATGTAATGACTGAGCAGTTGCTCGGTTGGCCGGTCTGCGGAGGATCTCGCACGCTGATCTCAACGAGCAAACAACGCGAACCGGGCTAGCAGAGAAGTTATCCCGGCCAAATCGGACCTGGGCTTTAACCGAGCGCACTGCACCTGGATTGTCCTAGCCTAGCTCGGCCCAAACAAGCTCGGACCAATTTTAGCTCGGTCACTACCACGGCCCAAAGCCAGCTTATGAAATCTCCCTCACAGTCACCGTGAATTTTTTGGATTTCTTCTCATCACTTCAAGAGGTAGGGATTTCTTTGTTACTTTTCAATACCTTGTCTATAGATAAACATGTGGTAAATTTTATAGCATAAAAATCATATCCATTATGGATTCCTTTGAAAATCATGGAAGGGGATCTAGGGTTTGATATTGGGATTGGAATTGTTCAGTTGATTGTTATTTGGGTTAATTGGGGAGTAGTTTAACATATTTATGTTGAAAGGGAGAAGAAAAACCCTAATTTAATAGTTTGACTTTGTGAATTAAAAAGGGGGTAAAATTGAATAATGTTTATGTTTTGTTAATATGGATTATGTAATTGTGTTAATAACAAAAATGGAGAATTAACCGTGGTATTAGAATTATTTTGGATTAATCATGTTAATTTGAGTTGGATTATGGCTTTGATATCCATGGATTTAATTTTTTGAATTGAAGAGAATGGATCTTGGAGAAAGATTGGGGTATGGAAATTTGAAAAATAAGAGAATTGATTTTTTAAAAGGGAAAGAAACCATAATGTTTTATAAATTTAGAAATGAACTTGAGGTTGAATTATGAATATTTTATTTTACTATTGATGTTGTTGGACTTAAAGTCACATGAGAGTTGGATTGTGTAACAACCCTCGTACTGATTATCGATAACCCACTGAATTACGTACTGATTTCTGCTAAACCGAACTGTTAATGACTGATAATTGAATTAACTGAAGTACTGAATGAACTGATTGAAGTCGAAACTGAAATTGAATATGTTATCTATTGAATTGCATATTGCATCTGTTTGATTGATTGAATATCTGTTTGAAATTATATGTTTAATCTGCTAATTGAAGGCCTTATCGGCGGCCGAATTAGGAACCGTTTAGTGTTTTGGAATCAGTGGAACATTTGTGATTTTATGGTATATTTATCTGAAAACTGATTAGGAATGATTAAATTAGATTAAAACGAGTCAATTACCAAGATTGACTTATTTACCACATTGCCAACCATAGTGGACCCATTGTTGAATATTATTTGAGCCTTGCATACATTGAATCAAAGCTTCTTCTCAGCCTTTTCCTTAGTCCCCACCGAAATTAGAGAGAGAGGAGAGGGAGAGAATTGATTTCCTTCTTGCATTGCTTAATCTTGCTTGGAAACTTGAAGATTGGTAACATAGATTACTAAATTGAGCTCATACACCTTGAATACAAGACTTAGGTAAGTGAATTCATCTTCTTCTTGTTGTCTTGAGCTTCATCTTGCATGTTCTAGGCTCCATTGTAGAATCAAGCCATGTTTTAGTGCATAGAGGTTGAATTATGTTTGAATTCATGCATGCATGGCCATTTTGGTGCATTTGGAAGTTGAATTCATGGTAGATTGTACATGCATGTCCATGTTTATATTATAGTCCATGTTTTCAAAGTGTTTTCCAACTATTGAGCTCTCTAGAGCAAGGATTGAAGCTTGAATTTGGTTTAAAGTTCATGCATTGCATGTTTTAAAAGTGTTCTTGAAATGGGTTTGAAAATTGAGTTAATTGAGACACCCTTGGGCCTTGATTTCTTAAATTGAGTCTTGAAACATGTTATTCTATGTGTTTAAAAGAGTTTTTCCAGAAAATAGCCCAAGAGGATCGAAAACATTGCTTTTGAACTTGGTTTTGAGCTTGGGACTCAAATCTGGGATTTCCAGATTTCTGTTGTCCGCTCGAGCGGAGGAAGTAGCGCTCGAGCGGAGAAGTCGAGCTCCCAGCATCTTGCATTGTGCATCAGTCCGCTCGAGCGGAGAATTGGGCGCTCGAGCGGAGGACTGGGTGATGCGCTCGAGCGGGCGTCGAGCGGAGATTTCACCTATCCAGTACTTTTTGGTCCGCTCGAGCGGGGGATGTTGCGCTCGAGCGGGGACCTTTCTTTGCCTGTACGCTCGAGCGGGGAAACCTGCGCTCGAGCGGGGCTCTGTTTGACTGAAAATTCTGCAAATGTTTTCTAAGTGTATTTTCACATCCTCATTCCATCCTAGGCATTCTTAGGCCTAGATTAAGACATCTTAATGAGGATTTAGATGTAGAACACACCGAGGCATAATAGGAAGTTAATTATTATACTTCCCCAACTGTTAAACTTAGAGTGTGTTCGATTTGTTTACTGTTTAGGGTTGGCACTCAGGGACGCGCTCTAGCATACTGTAGCCCAATCTCTGTGAGTAACAGATTGTGTAAAGATATGTTCAAAATGGTTATCTTTTGAATACTGAACTGAATTGTTTATTGAACTGATATTGTTTATTGAATGAATGTATGTCCTGTATTGTGAACTGTATTGTGGCATCCTTAGCATTGACTGTTACTGTTACAGAGCTCTGTCGGTTCCCTTGTGGAACCATACTGTTTACTGACTGATGGCCATCACTACTGTTGGGTCCGTTGAGGCCCGGTCCTTTTGGACCTACTGTTTATAGGCTAATGGATGTACCACATATGATTGATTGACTGACATACTGAAAGACTGAAATACTGTTTAATGAACTGTTTTCATTATTGTAAGGACATTCATTCATAACCTCTTTACACTTATTGTTATTCACTGGGCTTTAGCTCACTGTTTTTATATATATGTAGGTTCTCAGCAGCCAGACCGGAGCTAGGAGCGTGGGTTAGTCCCCCAGTTTTGTCAAGCCAGCCTATGTGCCTCACCGCGAGGTTCCGTGATGCCATGCTATGGCTTGGGGTGTTTTTGTGTCCCCTACTGTATAGACCGTCTACTGTTTACGGTACTGTTATCGAGGGATTTGATTCCCGTACTGAATGTTGTATATGATTGTATATAGACTGTACTGTTTGAACTGAATGAATGCATGAAAAATGTTTTTGGCATACAGATTTTCACAACTCAATGGACACTAGTTATTTACTGTATTGGCTTCCGCCAGGCCCTGTACTCTGTTTTACTGTATTACTGTTCTGCAGGCCTTCGGTAATCTCGGATTACTGGCCAGTTACGGTGCTAAACCCATAGGGCCGGGTTTGGGTCGTGACAGATTGTTATAATACACGTGTTAAGTACATGTGTTTAGACGTTTTGTCCTTGTTATTAATAGAGGATGACACTATTATTAAGTAGATATTGTGTATGTATTACACTTGTGTTATTTGTGCTCTTGACATGTTGTGATGGTTGGCAATGTACACTACGCTGAAAATGAGAGATACCATAACTTTCCAGCTAGCGCTTGCATAATTGGTTGCGCTTAGAATAAGAGGTACTAATACCTTCTAGCTAGCACTTGGAAAACTTGGCAGAACTCACTTTGCTTGTTTTTGGTTTTCAAAAAACACTTTTAAGAAAATTCTACTTTCTTGTTTTTCGTGTTTTTTTTTGTTTTTACTGAAATTTTTTAATATTTTAAGCAATTTTTTTAATTTTTGGACACACCTAACATAAATACACATAAAAAGTATAATTTTTGTAAAAAAAATCTTTTAAAAATTCACTAAATACCAAAAATATAAAAAAAAAAATACTAGAATTCAATATATTTTTAGTATTTTTATGTATTTATTAATTTTTTAAAATATTTTTTTCACAATTTTTTACTTTTTAGATAGATCTAAGTAAGATACATCTAAAAAAGTTTTAAAAAAAATGCTTAAAATTTAAAAAAAAATTCACTAAAAACAAAAAAGCACGAAAAACAAAAAACTCAATTTTCAAAAAACTTAATCCAAAAAACTCAAACCAAACACACACATTACTTTCTAGTCGGTGTCTGGTAAATTAGTATTTTGTTATGAAAAGGTGTATCATTGGCTTACCGTGATTAAGGCAGGTAGAGCAAAGTTTTGTTTATCATGTTTGTCTTAGTGTATCTGTGTATATTATGCGTTATTATGGCTATGGTTCAGGAAGGTCAGGTTGTCTTATATATTAAGTAGATAGATGTTGGGTGTTTGTTGTTTTCATCTTCATGTAAGATGTTTATGTGTACATGTGAACGTATCAAATTAATTGTTGAAAATATCTCTTTAACCTTGGGCTTAAGGGCCGAAAAACGTGATGAACGTGTTGGAGACGAACGTAGGTTACGTATTGAGATTGTAAGTAATACGAGGAAATAGGATATTTGTGAATATATTTCAAAAACAAAACGGTTGTTATGTGATATTTTTGAAATGGAAAACCAGAAGGAAATGTGAACCGTCTGTATCATTGGCAGAATTGGATGATTTTGGAAAAAGTAATTATGTAAATATACTTTGGTATAACCATCACGTTATTTATATAGTATGAGTTAGAGCATTCGTGATTATAGTTATCTGTAAGTTGTTATTGTTTGGGATCATGTTGGGATCCCCACAGGACTTTATGTTTATCCCACGTTGCTAATTTTTGTTTAAGTGAATGTCAAGAAGTAGTTCAAGATCGAGAATCTTTTTTATCTGGTGGCCACGGAGCCTTTTACTTGTTGGCGGAATGTCGTAGTTGTAAAATGGTTGAACCCTTCCTTTTATATGTAATGATGTGAGCATATGGGCAAAGTATTTAATTATATCCCATGTTGCATCCATTATGTTTTCAAATAAGAGATTTAGCTTTTATTTATTCTTGTTAATGTATAGAATTTTCATGCGTTATCTTTGAAACTGTATTATAACAATGGCTTTTGGTAAAGTTATCCATGAAATAATAAGTGGGGCGTTACAACCCACAATCATGAACCAAACACATCATCAATGTTTGAAATAAGTTTTGAATCCTTTATTGTATTGATATATACTATCTAAAAACAAAACAAAAAAAACTATATAATATTTGGTGGGAGAAACAAATTCATAAAATGGATCATCAGTCACATTATAAAGGAATAAAGGCTAGCAAAAAAAAGATTTTTTAAATATTTAAAAAATTAAATATCAAGAGAAATAAATTATGGAATATGTGAATTGATTCCTATATTTTAGTGTTACAAAAATCTAAATTTTAAAATTGATCCTTTTCAAATTTCTAAATTTAAATTTTTAAATGGATTAATTAACTTTCCTTTTAAAATGTGTTAATCAAGGCACAATAACGATTTTTTAAAATGATTCAATAAAAGCTAGAAGATTTTTTTTTAAATTTTTTTGAAACTGATTAGTTAACTTTTCTTTTTAAATTTATAAATGGATTAATTAATTTTCTTTTTGAAATGGGTAAATTAAGGCATAATAAGATTATTATTTTTTTAATTTTAAAACTGATTAGTTAACTTTTCTTTTTCAAATTGCTAAATTTAAATTTATAAATTAATTAATTAACTTTCCTTTTGATGTGTAAATCAAGGCATAATAAGATTTTTTTTTTTATATAATTCTATAAAAATGCCAATAGAAGATTTTTTTTAATTATTTAAAAAATAAGAATTCTAAAAAAACAGTATGAGAGTTTTGAGTTTCACAAGACTCTTCTCATTGGAAATCCCATTTTCCTTAATATATAGTATAGATAATTTATGAAATAAGAAAGTTGGACCTTTATTTTTATTATAAAAAATAAAGAACGAAAAATTTTGCAAGCAAAATAGTAAAAAAAATAATGAAAAATAGTTCAAAAAAATGCCCATAATAGTAAATTTCAAATTGCCAAACTAATTCACATCCACCTACCAATCCGTAAGGCTTGCTCAATTTGCATCTGCAACAAAACGGACGGATGTGGATTTATTTTCCCGAATCTGCCTAAGTTCAGACTGATAGCGGATGAGAGGCCACCCGACCCAATTTGATCTACGAGCGCCCGTAGCTACTACCAACACCAGCCATCCATCTTCACTACACCACCGACGAGTGTTCATGGGTCGATTTGGGTCATGTGGCACTAAATTTATAACCAACCTAGTCATAATTGGTTTTGAGTTTTTGGATCCTGAACCAAACCAATTATGCACTAAATCAACCCAACCCAGCCCAATATGGTTCAAGTTGAAATTACGGTTTCATTATATTATAAATAAGTGAATCAATCAATAATAAAAAAAATTAAAATAAACAAGTTTTTAACATTTAAACATAACAAACAAACAATAAAATATTGTTTTATGTAATCAAATACAAATTAAATCAAACTAAAACTTAAATATAATCAATATAAATTAAATTCATTAGTACAATCAATACAAATTAAATCAATTGCAAAATCCAACTCAAACTTGTAATAACCCCGAACTATAATTAGCCACTAAACCATAATTAAGAATGCTTAATAAGTAATTATAGACCGCCCCGAACTTCCTCCGCGCGCCCCCCTTTTGGAGAGGACGCGGATTTGGGTTCATAGCTACTACAGTTCGGACTCCTGTCACGGTTCTGAATCTAATCTCACAAAGTGCAATGTAAGACTAATAAATCACCAAAAAGTCCAAATCCGGCAAATCGTTTTGGAAAACTGATTTTTATCAAAAAGCGCCAAACATGGACTGCTTTGCCAGATTTCAGAGTCGCCACCTAAATATTTTGTTTTGAAAAATTTACCTAAGGCCATGTGTCTGTCATCATCAAAGTTGCCTCGGCTCGGGAACTTCGGTACGAGAGGGGAAGGTTCTGAAATGAGCACTCCTGCTCGCCCGATCAAAGATCGACCTCTACTAAACATGATATGTTGTTTTTGAAAACACATGTGTTATTATTCCGGTTTATTAACTAACTTACTATGTGATGCGCACAGCATACAAGTATAGACTAAATCACTCAATTTGGAACAAAACATCTCATATTTGTTTGTGAAAATGGTTTGAAAGTGCTACTCGCAAGTAGGCTAAAGCGCGGATTTGCCACCCTCAAGTGGGCTTTAAAACAACATGATCTTGCCACTCCGCAAAGTGAGCTTAAAACGCACATTTTGATGAATTGTTTCAATTCAAGTAATGAAGCCTTCATCCACAGGCATTCATACAGTTAAGCATTTAAGAAAATAGCCTCATGGCAAGCATGCTATCATGGCAACACTCACACACATGCAAGGATGCTAAAGCATAAACACTTACA
Source organism: Camellia granthamiana (assembly GCA_036172215.1). Taxonomy (NCBI): domain Eukaryota; kingdom Viridiplantae; phylum Streptophyta; class Magnoliopsida; order Ericales; family Theaceae; genus Camellia; species Camellia granthamiana. The sequence continues at coordinate 135,911,183 of CM069910.1, forward strand.
ATGTACTCTGAGCCAAAACAGAGAACTAGTTAGAAATATGCATGATCCTAACTATGTCAACAATGCCTAATGTAACACATGCAAGATGCAACTAAATAGGCTCGGCTATCTAAGATGGCATATGAATGCAACACTTGACAACATGCTTTGAAACACGTATTCAAGTAAGTGTGTTGAAATACAATGCAATTTGAATGATGCGCCAAGCCCGGTGCATGCAATACAAATGAATGATGCACGCATGCAAAGCATAAGGTATGCTAATCGAAATATGCCCTAAAACTAACCATCAAAAGCTGATAAATAAAAGGGAGAAAGACGTGGGGTTGGAAGACATTCACACACACACGCACCCTTATTACAACATTTGCCCTCTCGGCGGAGGGTCCGAATGAATAAGAGCTAAGCTAAACTACTTATTACAAACCAACTAATTAACTAATTACAAACCGAATTGAAACTAGCTATACTAAGCTAATTAGAATATTGCAAAGATGAATTGAATTAGCTAAACACATTGACTAATTAATTACAGAAAACCGGCAAATTAACTAACTAAGTAAAGCAGTTAAAATGGCCTCGAGGGGATGGAAACATGCATGCTCGGTTTTCTTCGCCCGGAAATGCATTGCTTTGCCATGAGTTGTCTCTGTTTGCACTCGCGGTGACCTCAGAGCATCGAACACACTTTCAGGTTACATCTATCCCAAAACAGGAGCATTTTGGAAAATTTTGCCACAAGTGGCCGACCGGCCACTTCAACTGGTCGGCAGGCTACCTTAATTGGTTGGCCGGCCACTTCAAATGGTTGGCAGTCTAGTGCAAGTGGCCGGCCGGCCACTTTTCTTTCCAGAATCCCAATTTTGCTGCAACAGAGATCAACAAAGGCACAACAATGCATGTACAAAGAAATGTGTGTGTAACTACTCTCCTTATCATTTCTTAAGCTCAAAGGAGCGTAGTACTCGACTCTCAAGCCACCAATCACGCATCTCAATGCACGATGACCAAAGAGTCAAGCTCGCACAATGTTAGTGAATGCACAAACAACACATAAGAGCCTTCACCTCTATCATACATAATCAAGAGGGTTGGCGACCAAGAAATGCAACACGTTTCATCACTTCGAATATGAAACGTGCCACATTCCTTGTGTTTGGATTAACGTCCGAGCCAAACACATGCAATGCAACACACATATGCTCATCTTTCAATGCTAAAGTGGCATGCACACGACTCTATCATGTAAACAATGCATGCAAGACATGTCAAGGGCCAAGAGCACTACAACTAGTGAAGTTATTACACATGAGGCATGCACTATCAATCTCAAATGGTCAAACCAGCTATGGACAGACCTTATGCATGCCAAAACAGTGGCCAAAATGCTCTAAAATGATAGCATGGAAGGCAAGACAATGATGTGCATGCATTGGCTCATCAACAAGGCATGAAGTACAACTCTTAAACACAATTAAAGAGTGATATACATGAGAGCATGACAAGGCTATAAGCACTGAAATTGCATGTCAAATGATGACATATCATGCGAACATCACAAGTATAGCATGCTAGAGGGCTTAAAGCATTAAAGCTAGCAAAGAGCATAACACTAGAACCATGCAACACAATGCTCAAAGGACTAAACCAGCCCTAAACAGACCTCATGCATGTCAAAACAGTGGCCAAAGTGAGCTGAAATGATAGCATGAAAGGCAAGAAATGCATGCACATGCGTTGGCTCACAAACAAAGCATAAGGTACAACTCTCAAGAGTTATGAAGAATTGAAGTGTATGAGAGTGTGTCTACACTAAATGCACTGAAATTACATGTCAAATGGTGCCATACCATGCAAACATCACATGCACAACATGTTAAAGGCCCCAAAACTCAAAGCTAATCAAGGCCCTTTACACTACAACCATACTAAGCAATGCTCAAATGACCTTAACCATTCAAAAAAGACCTAAGGCAGGTTGAAATAGCAACAAAAACATGCTGGACTTGTAGCATAGATGGCAAGAAAAATATGCTTAAGTATTGGCTCACAAACAAGGCATAATGCTCAACTTCTCAAAAGCATTGAAAGAGTGATTTAAGTGGAAGTATGGCAAAGCTATAAGCTCTAAAATTACATACCAAATGATGCCATATCACACAAGCAACACAAATAAGGCATGCTAGGGGTCTCAAAACACAAGACTAGCAAAGCCAACTATGCCATAGCTATACAAAGCAAGCCCCAAGAGGCCAAGACCACTCAAAATAATCCTAAAGTATGTCAAAATAATGCCAAAAACATGTTGGAGTGTAGCCAAAATAAGCTAGAATGGGAAGCCAAATCACCAAGTACACTAGGTTGATGAGCGAGATTGCATTACAAGTGCAAGAACCAAGCAAGGGGTGACCCAACCAACCAAAATCAGAGTTAAAGCATGCTAAATAATGGCCAAAAACACGCTGGAGTAGAGCCAATACATGCTAGAATTATAGGCTAAGACATGAAGCATGTTAGGCAAGCAAGTAGGATTACACTACAAGTATATGAAACATGCAAGAGGTGACCAAACCAGCAAAAAATAGAGTTATAGGAGGTCTAAAAAGTCACAAAAACATGCTCAAACTAAGCCTCAAGAGGATAGAAACACATGCTCATTTGGTGGGCCACCAACACATGCAAACAAGGTACAAAAATGGGGGAAACCACCCCCACCTATTTTGGGTCCCAAAACACACATTCCACCACTGAAATTCCTCTGGAATTCAGTGGTGAAAAGGGCAAACAAAGGTGATCTCAAAGGTTTTAAAGGATAGCTCAAAGCAAAGCAAAATAAGCCACAAAAGGGGTAAACCACCCCTAACTCCAAAAACACTTTAAGCTACCATTTTAAACACTTAAAAACAAAGGTTTTTGTAGTTGAAAGTTAGACCTAAAATAGCATGCAAAGGTGGCCAAGTAAGCAAACAAAACAAGGCTTTAAAAGGAATATGGCTCACCCTTGAAGCACAGCAACAACAGCAGCACTTCTGAGCCAAAAACCAGCTTTTAGGCTCTAAACAAGACCTCCAAGTATCTCAGCAACAAGGTAGGGTGTTTGGCTAAGAGGGTTTGTGTGCAAAAGTATAAAGAAACAACACTTCTAAACACAATAGCACAATATAGAGAGAGAGTGTGAGAATTCTAGAGAGAGAAGGAGATTTTTAGCTCTGAAAAATCTGAACCCTCAATTAGGGGGGGGAAGCTCCCCTTATATAGGCAATGCAAGCCAAAAGGCTTGCTCAATCCCTCCATACACGTGTATGAAGGATGAGTTCAGTAAGCCATAGCTGGCTCAAAAGATCTAAAAATATCTAAAAAGGAGAAAAAGTGGCTGCCGGCCAGTTAAGGTGGTCGGCCGGCCACTTCCTCTAGCCGGCCGACCAGTTCAAGTGGCCTATAAAGAAGAAAAGTGGCCAGTAGATGCCAAAAGTGGCCGGCAGCCCTTCCCCTTCCTTAAGCAAAAGGGCAACAAGGTTTGGCCCAAAAACCAAGGCCAAAACACAAAGTGTTAAGAGGCTCAAAGACAAGGCACTTAGCCAAGACCTTCGGGCGCTCGAAACAAGCACAAACAATGCGCAATCATTGCGTGCACAAACGATGACGTCTGAGTCTTAAGGTCGGTAAAAAATGGGGTATCTACAGTAATTAAGATAAAATTCTAAATTAATTGTATGTGTATTACATTATTTGTGTTTATATCTATCTGCTATAGGAATATCTGTTGGTGTTTCTATTTTGTTCTGTGATTTGAAAACCTTATCAGCATCCGATCACAAAATTGACTTGATTTATGTGTTAGTTGAAATTTTTAGAATTTTATGGTAGGTTTGATTGAATTCGATTCAAAATCAAATAATTAGAATTAAATAATTGTGATTGACTAATCTTAAGCTAAGTTTAATTAAACTAAACTAAGTGGGCCTATATAAGGCCAAAATAGCCTCTAGAAGCCATTTTGATCATTTTTGTACTCACCTAAACGTGGGAGAGAGAGAGAGACTTAGGAAAAGTTGAGTTCAAAGCTTGAGTATTGTAAAGACTTGGAGGATTTGACTTGGAAACTCAAACAATTAGCCAACTAGAGTTTAATTAAGCATCTAAGGTGAGCATTCAAGCCTCTAGTCTTGTAATTTAATTGGTTAGTGTATGCATTCAAAGAAATTAGGCCATGAGATGCATGAATTGAACTAAGAAAGTAGTAAAGAAGAGCATCCCACGCATGCATGTACATTTCATGGAGTTTTGAGATTGTTTTCAAATATTTCCTCTCATGCATGTGGTAATTCTAGTATGGTTTTAAGAATTCATGACATTTCTCACCATTAGACCTCATTTGATCATGTTTTGCAAGCTTTGAAGCCAAGTCAATACATGCATGTTATACATACATACAATTCTAGTTTAGTTTTGTTCAATTGGCAAACCTTTTGGTCTTGATTTTGTGAATTGGTTTACAAGTCATCATGTACAAAGAGTGTCTCAATGTTTTACTAAGTTTCGGCCCAAAATGATGTGTTTTGATGCTTTGAAAATGGATTTTGCAACTTGAACATCAATCTACATATCTTGCACTCGAGCAACCACCCTTTGTTTTGCACTTCAGCTCAAGCGACCAAAAGTTGGCTCGAGCGTAAAATGCATGCTCCCATAAGTTTACACATTTTGCAGACCACTCGAGCGACCAGAGTTGCACTTGAGCGAAGACCTCAGTCTTACATTCGAGCGGCCGTCGAGCGGAGAATTCACCCAACCAATACTTTTGCAGAGTTTACAGACCGCTCGAGCGACCGAAGTTGCGCTCGAGCGACCACTCTTATTTTTGAACCTCCACTCGAACGAAGGAAGTTGCGCTCGAGCAAAGACCTTGTTTTTAGCAAATTTGACTAAGTGTTTTGACCCATATTTTGGCATTCTCATTAGGCATTCTTAAGCCCTAATTAAGACATAATAATGACGATAAGATTTAGAAATATACAAAGAACGAAATACAATAAGTTAAGTACTATCCGAGTGTATGTCTCAATATGTGTATCTGTTATGTTTGTGTAGGTCACATGCCGCAAGTTATCTGATTTGTCTGCTCTGTTCTATTTTGGAGCCATCAGTGAGTAATAATTTAGTAAACCTATGTTCAACTTTATTTATTTTTTGTATAATGAAATAAGATCTGTTTTCTGAAATGTTATGTTCTGTACAATGAATGATTGTCCAATTTCTAACGTGTATTCATGGCATCCTTAGCATCATATGATATTTGTTAGTTATTACCCGGTATCGGAGGTTCCATTATGGAACTTAGTATACCTGTTATCTGTCACCCGTACCGGAGACTCAATTATGGAGCTCAGCATATCTGTCATCTGTTACCCAGATCCAAGGTTCCTTTATGGAACTGATTACTCATAACCACCATCTGTTCTGGATCTATTATGTATCTGTTCTGTTAGTGCTAATGGATGTACCACGTATAATTAAGCATGAACTTTGATTTATGTATATGAATATGAATTTATTTCTGATATGAACTTTGATTTCCGAATCTGATATAGGACATCATTCAATTAAAACTCTTTACTCTGTTATTATTCACTGGGCTTCTGCTCATTCTATTACTTATGTATGTAGGTGATTAGGCGCGTGGCCAGGCTTAATGCTGAACGCTTGGAGTTCTGTTTTGTTGGTCAACCCTTGTGCCTCCCGAGGAGGTTCCGAAAGTCATATGGTCATGTTTTGTGAACGTTTAAGACTTTGCTTTCTTTTTGGATTATGAACAAGTTTTTCTGTTTATCTGTATATCGGGCTAAGTCCCCTTTTGGGTATATCTGTAATGATTGTGACGCAAGACTACTGTACTTATGACGTCATGTATATGTATATAAAGTTTTGAAATTTTCTGTACCATATATGTCTACATAGCTCAATGGACTATGTATGTTCTATATTTGCTTCCAATAGCCCCTTATAATTTGCTAATCAGGTCAGAGGCCTTCGATAATCTAAGGATTACTGGCCGATTATGACGCTAAACCTATAGGGGTGAGTTCAAGTCGTGACAAAACTTCTATTACTTACTGCAATCACCTAATAGGGTTTGGCTTCCCTCTAGTCCGTGATCGGACTAAAAGGTGCTGTTAGGCCCGTGAGAGCTCACCACGGGTCTCGTTTTGATAATCTAAACCGTTCAATGTGTAGAACTCGGTGAGTACTATATACTTGTAAAAAATCACATTGATCGGATATCGATAGCTACGTGATCAAATCAGTTTTGTATTAAAAAATAGACGGTGAAAAAATAAACGGTTGATAGAAATCTAATTCGATGAAATAGCCATCGATATCCGATCAACGTAATGTTTTACAGGCATATAGTACTCGACAAGTTCTACACATTGAACGATTTAGATTATCGAATTGAAACCGGTGGTGGGCCCCCCACGAGCACAAGCCAATCCTCACCTAATAAATCTTCCATAATATACCAATTAGGTAAAGACATGTCAAAATTATTAAAATTTTCAAATATATATATAGATTCAGTTTTTGAGTTGGTTCAATTTAGGCTAAATCTAAACCAAGAACTAAACCAATTCTATCGGTTTGATGATTTAAAGAGTCAAAACCAACCCAATGCACCAAAAACCAAACAAACACAACCCAAAAAGATCGATTTGGTTTGATTATTTAGTTCACTAGGTAATTGAAACACCCTTAGCACCACCCCTCCACCATTACTGCAACTACTTTTCCTTCACTTCTACATCCACTTCCATCACTACCACATCACCATCACAATATAAAAATTGTAAAGAAATTCATTTTGTACCTATCAAATAACTTATATTAATTGAGCACTTAAATTTTTTATCAAATAATTTTTTAACTTAAAAAAATCTAATATTTAGTTTTCAACTCTATCAAACACACAAGAAGTTAATGTACTTTGTTCAATTTCGTAATTATATTTTTAATAATAAATTTATCATTTTATGCAGTGAATTAGTACTAAACAATAATATCACTGTGTAATCTAAACTCCATTTTGTTTGATCTCGCTTTGTTTGTTTACATTTGGAAAAGTTTAAAATTTTATCTTTATTTTGAACAAATATAAATTTTTTTAAAAAGACAATTTTTGTAAATTTGCCAAATATTTTTTCATATTTTTAAAAAATAAAAATTGCTACCAAACATACTTTAAAGGGCACTCGGTCTATAAACCCAAATTTAAATTTTATTTGGCTATAAGTCCACGCAGTGGAACACTTTTGTCCATAAGGACATGGTAGTGTGAAATGTCCAAACTACCCCTATATATATATATCATATACATTGTTGAAATCCCTCATTTCTTTCTCACTCTCTCTTTCTTCAAACCCTAATCCTTTATCTCTCTCTGTCTTCAAACTCTCTTTTTACAATTGGACTCGTCGCCCGATGCCGTGGTGGTAAAAGACCTGAGGGTCTGCTTCTTTTTGTTCTCTCTCACTTGATTGCTCTATTCCTCTATTGTCTCTCTCACTATCTAAGACCAAACCCTAACCTCTCTCTCTCTTTCTCTCTTTCTCTCTCTCTCTCTCTTTCCCTTCACGCACCGCCGATCTCCTTCACTCGCCACTAATCTCCTCTCTCTCAGCATCTCTTTCTCTTTCTCTTTCTCTTTCTCATTCACTCCGCCGATCTACTTTTTCCTATGTCACCGCCATCCCTAAAGACGATCTTGCCACCACCATCATCGCACACTATTGCAGTAACTAACTTACTGATCGCCATCCTCCATTGCATAACACTCATTCTACCGCAGCACTACCAATCGCCATCCTCATTCGTGTCTATTCTATGGTTTTTTTGAAAAATCTTGATCAATTTATATATGTGTGTATGTGTGTGTGTGTGCGTGTGTTTGTGTGCGTGGATTCATATTTGATTTTGTTGTTAGGGTATTATTTTTAAGGTTTTATCTGTTCAACTAATCTTTTTTTTTTTTTTTTTGGTTAGGGTTTTAACAGATCTATGGTTTTTTTGAACATATCTATGATTTTTTTGAAAAATCTTGATCAATTTATATAAGTGCTTTGAACAGACAGGTTGGGTTGTGTTATGTTGCTGTTGTTTGGTTGTGGTTTGGTTGTTGTTGTTGTTGTTGTTGTTGTTGTTGTTGATGATGATGATGATGATGACTTCCATCGAAGATTCTCTTTTTGTTTGGTTTGGAAGAGAATGGAGAATATTTAGGGTTGATTTCTTCTTCTTTTGGAATCCTCTATCTGTTCATTTTCAACATATAGAAAAAAGATTATAGAATTTCAATAGATAATTTGAACAGATAGAATTTTTTAACAAATAAAGTTCAATAAATAGATTTTATTTGGACAAATATTTGAATTTTGAATTGAAAAGATTAGAAAAGTAAACAAATATGGTAAAAAAAAATTGAACAGATAGGGTAAAAAATTAAACAGATAGGAAACAATTGAACAGATAGTGAAAATTAACATAAGAATTTCAATATATAGGAAATATTAGAGAGACAGAAAGACAGAGAGACAGAGATAGAATTTGAATAGATAGAGAGAAAAATCCACAAAATCTGAACAGATAGGGTAAAAAATTTAACAGATAAGGGAAAAAAATTAAACAAATAGGGTAAAAATGGAACAGATAGATATAAATTTGAATAGATAGAGAAAAAAATTTGAACAGATAGAAAATAATTTGAACAAATAGATATAAATTTGAACAGATAGTCAACGAAAAGTCAATAGATAAAAAAAAGTCTAGGGGTACAATTGGAAACATACTGTTCTTCAAAACCAAAAAAATGACTTCTCACCAAACTATTTCACAAGTTTTGGACCTCCAACCAACAAAAAATATCCATTGGACTTAATGCCTTATACCCTTCTTAACTTGGACTTTTCAACAATTATCCATTCTTTAATATAGGCTACTTTCAATATTTAAATGACAACTTGATTTTTCATTGGACAATTTTTTAGTGTGACCTTGCATTTTATTTTTAATGTTCCGTTTTTTTAAGTGAAAAATATTTTTTATAAAAAAAAAATTCAAAAAATATTTTTTCAGAGAAAATATTTTTTATGTTTGGTCGTGGTGTGGTTGTGGTGGTGGCAGAATGAAGGAGAAGGTGGAGGTGGTGGCATGGTGGTGGGGCTGCGACAGTGATGATTGTGGTGTGGTAGTGGAGATGACAGTGACTGTAGTAGTATGATGATATTGATAAGAATATAATCTGAAAAATATTTTTTGCCTTTTAAAAGTAAAAAATATTTTCTATCAAAATAAGCTTATTTTTCATTAATTATAAAAATAAAAAAATTGTTGACTTTTATTTTTTATTATACTAAATATCAAAAAATATAAAAATAAAATAGAATTTTAAATATATGTTCCACCAAAATAAACGAAACGTAAGTGTGTGTTTGGTTTCAATTCCATCTTTCATGATTGATTGGGTGGGTATCCTTGTGCTATAAGACAAGTATAAAGTGTAGATTTTGTGCTAGGCCACCAAATGAAAATCTTTACATTTATAATATCTTTTCTTATCCATAAAAATTTAAGAAATAATAACAGAAAATGATAATAACACACAATATTTGTAAAATGATGGTGCAAAATTTATTTGCACAATTTAATACATAAAGTGCTTATATTCTTATCACTTTACAATTATTTTGTGGTGTATTGGCTATATATTATGTACAAGCCAATCGCAGCTTAACAAATGGCGCAAAAAGGATAATTTGGGGATTTAATGCAAATCTCCAACCAGCAACGGACACGTGGCAGTTCATATTGATAACGGTGAGTCTGCGTCGTATGGAAGCAATTAGAAGGCACGAAGTGAGGTGACCCAACGATTACTCACAATTCAAATTCAAAAGGGAAACCCAACTGCAAAGAAAGCGTCATGGGAGCAGATTGTTCAGGGCCATAACCAGAGATCGTGGAAGTGCATTTCGACGGTGGGAAGCCCACTTCGATGGTTACTGTCACGACCCCATTCCGCCCCTAGTAGAATGGTGTCATGATGGCCAGTAATCTGAGAATTACCGAAGGCCGACTTGCAAAACTCAACACAACCAGAGTATTATATATATAGGGCTAACATGTACGGAAGCAATAAATTTAAATCTAACTAGTCCATGAGAGCTGTGCATAGATTAAATGAAATGCCATACATCAAGTATAGTTTTACAACTTGGATACAATTAAAATAAAATACATTTTTACATCTTGACCAAAAGGCTTCTCAGGCCGACATATACGAAAGAAATAAAATGTAAAGCCGAGAAGCATGATCTTCAAGATGGCGCAAAACATGAGTCCAAAAACACATCGGCAGATACGTCTAGGCGTCGCCGCCTTCTAACTCGTCACCTACATATATACATAGAGAGGGTGAGCTTGGATACTCAGTGAATGATATTAAAATAAAGGTTTTGCATGAATGATATTCAAGATCTCTTTTCAAATAATACATAGCATATCTTGTACAAAATCAGGGGATGCTTACTAGCATCTATACAATATAAGAATGACATTCCGAGCAAACCCACGCGGAGAACCGTCAGTGGCAAAACAAGGGTATCGTTGCATTATAGTCTCCGACACTAAGGACTTTCAAGACAAGGGTATCGTTGCATTATAGTCCCCGACACTAAGGACTTTCAAGACAAGGGTATCGTTGCATTATAGTCCCCGACACTAAGGACTTTCAAGACGAGAATGTCATCAACAAATATGGCCTTTATTACAAAACTAGGAATAATCATTCATGATCAAATACTTTTTCCAAACAAATGAAACAAGGCTTTTATCAAGACTTTATAACATAACTTTATTAAAAATACCACTCACATAGCTCTTCGGGTATGGAGGTTTCAGGCAAGGATCCAAGGCCTACAAGCACATAATAATTTCCACTGAATACATTTCGAGAAAGCGAGAAAAGATACTCAAAGATGGATATGAAATGCAATGACCTCGGCATTCATTAAAACTAAGACAAACCAAAACAAGACACTGCTTCACACTGCGGAAAACAGGCTGGGCACCAACCAGGCCTTGGCCGAGGTCACACACCTCTTGGCCGAGGTGTGTTCCCGACGACCACACTCAAGAGAAAGAAGTCCGGGAAATCTGGGCTTCCCTCTTCAGGAACATGAACATGGAGAAGATGAATGCAAGGATTAAACTTGTTATTACAAAATCTGGGTTTTCATGAAATGAGTTCGAAAACATGGACCTGAGTGCCTGTACTTAAAGGTTCCATGAAAACAAACACAAAAACACGGAACTTGGTGTAAGCTTTGGATCAAAACAAGGCTTTTCTTCAAGAACTCAAGAACACCATTTCTCTTTCTAAAACCAATCTTTAAAACCAATGCATGGCTCATGAATCATGCCAGATCGTGCAATGCAGCTAGATGGATATGAAGAATCATAAGAGCAGATCAAGAATCTAACCTCAAGATGTAAATCTAACGGTTTGATCTCTAGGAATCAAGCTCGGAAGTCCTCTCTTTCTCACACTAAACTTCTTCTTCTTCTTAGAGCTTCTCTCCCTAACAGCAAGGATATGATACAAAACAATGGGTTCTCTTGATTTATTTCAGACTCAACCCTCAGCTGGGACACGTGGCAAAGGCTGGTTGGGTTTTCTCCAGCAGGTGGCTGACAGACAAGACAAGATCATGACAAAGGGTGTTCTACAAGTAAGACGGTATGGGCTTTCTGGCAAGGTGCTGACATCGGGTGAAATCATCGGCTCCGACGACAAGGTATCAGTGATCTCGGCTAGGAATGACAACACTTAGCCTAGCTGTGCCACACCTCGGCCTAGATGTGCCACACCTCGGTCTAGGTCGTACCCGTCCAGGAACAAGACCACTGGGTGTAAGGAGAGCGTTCCGGCCTAGACAAAACACACACCTCGGCCAGTATGCCGGGGTGAAGATGGAGGTCAACCAAAATAGTCCCAAAGTGATCCTAGGTGCAAGAGGTTCAAGGGTGTTACCTCGGCTTAAGGCGACCTCGGCTAGACTCGCCAAGAGGGAACAAGACTAACGGACAATTTCACATAAGTGCAAAGCAAAACAAGAATCTTATTCTAGGTTAAACAAGTCAAGGTTCACTAATGCAAGCTTAGCAAAACAAGTTCATGCAATTACTCATGTACAGGGTTGAAGCGGGAATGAGGGTCACTACAGTTATCATTGGAGAATATAAATAGAGAATAAGGCCCTAGAATGGAAGGACACAGACTCAGATCCAGAAATCAGTTTATTTACTTCATATTTCTTTCCAGTTCTTTACATTTCTAGTTCTTCAATTCTTGTACTGCATTTCATTTTCTAGGAGTAGTTTCAAGTAGTCGCTGGTGTAACATTTTCAAGACTGGGTCATTTCATTGTAAATTCTTATTTACTTAATGAAATTCAGTTTCTGAACTATTTTGTATCTGTGATCATTTATAAGTTTCCCCTAAAAGTAACCAATAAAAGTCCTTTTCATTGAGGCTGAAAGAACTGCAACACAATCGTTAGATAATTGGTTGGTAATTGAAATTTTGTAAGGACTTATTATTACTAGCACGCTTTAAATTACATAATTAACATTTGAAAGCCAAAAAAAGCCAACATGGTGTTACTACTTTTTTGCAATTGTCCATAAATTTAACTTGAGTATATGACAAAGAAATTGTGTAAATTTAACAATCTTAATCAAAAAATGATAAAGTTCTATGTAGTATTTTTTTTTTTTTTTTTATAATGGTGAATAATAATTCTATTCGTAATATAATTTTTCTTTTTTTAGTGTATCAAATATTTTATAATAAAATAATTATTACATAATCTTAATAATAAAAAAAGTTTTATGTAGTATTTGTTTACTATTTTCTTATAATGGTGAATAATAATTCTATTTGTAATATAATTTTTTCATTTTTTAGTGTATCAAATATATTATAATAAAATAATTATTACATAATATTTTATTGCATAACAAATTATTAGTGATTAAAGGAATGATATGTTTACAGAAACAATACAGATATGAAGCGGACATTTTTAATGTAGTTTCTATTAAAATTAAATACTTAAATAGTGTTTGGTTCAATGGAATAAAATGAAATTAAATGATCATTTCATTTCATGTTTGGTTTGATTAAAAAAATAATAATAAATGTATTACTAATTGAATTATTATTTACTATCGTAAAAAAATAATCATTTCATAAGAGAGTAAAAAGAAATGATCATTCCATTTCGTTTTAGTGAATCAAATAAAACATTAATACTATTGTCATGTGTTTGCGGGGAACAGAAGAAAAGAAGGAAATTGACTGTTTAACCTAACACTTTTGGCATGAGGTTTTTTGAGACTAAGGTCTCGTTTGTCAATTATATATTTTAGTTAAAAAGTCATTATAAATTATCACATCACTCTCTCTATTTTTTTATATATCTTTTTGTAAAATGTCAAAAAATTATTAAAATAATATGTTTTCAAATGAGGCCTAAAATACTAAAATAGTCACAAAATACAAAATAGACAAAAAAGTCTATAAGATAAAATGTCACATTCAGACCATAATTATTTTATTTTTTTCATAAAAATAAAAAAAAAAACTTAAAAAATTCATCTCAAACAATACTTTTATCCCCACACCTTAAAATAGTTAAAAAGTCAACTTACAAAAGTTTATTTTTGAAGAACAGTCGATTTTATGTTTTGGTTTTAATGTTTTGGTTTTAAAAAACTTAAATGTTTTGGTTTTTAAGTTGTTGTTATCTCTGAAGAACAGTCGATTTTATTTTTTTTGAGGAATAGGTTTGATGTATTTGTGAAAGATACATACCCTCGCTCATGGGAGGGTTATATTGGAAACTGGGAGTGTTGGGCATTATAGGCATAGCACTATATTGTGAGTTTGTGGGAGTATTTTTCAAATTTATTTAGATAATTTAAATTGTTTATATTGTAATATTTATTTAATAGACATTTGCCGCCTATAACATGACCACATTTATGTTTTACAAAAATAAACGGTTAGTATAATTTTAATAATTTTTTTAAAAACAATTATGGTCCAATCATGAGGTTACGCATGTCCGATTAATTTCAGTTTTTATATGGACGATATACTCAACAAATTCTATAATATGAACAGTTCGAATTTTCAAAACAAAATCGATACAAACCTCAAATGGAACGTCACAGCAGGATACTGTGACAGCACCCTCCCCTTGGTCACATTATAAAGGTTTGAGTTGTTAAAAAATTTTTAAAATAAACTGGGGTTTGTTTGGGATTTGATTTTTTTTAATGAGTCTTTAGTTTTTTTATGAGGATGAAAAAAGTTAATATATTTAAGAATTATATTTTTTAGTTGTATCGAAAATCATAAATTATTGATATGTTTAAATTTTTTTAGTGCGTTTTTATTTTTTCAAACCATTTTAATAAAAAAAAATCAAATTGTCAAATGGAATTGAATCATGAACAGTGATGATGACAGAGGTAGGGTGGCAGTCTTGCGTGCATTTTTGTTCGGATTCCAGTGGAGAACCCAATCAATCTAAGACACTGGCCTATAGCAAGGAAGATTGATATAGACAAATGAAAAATGATGGAGATCATTAATTAGTAGTTGCACTAGGGATGTGGCAGTGGATCCCACCCACTGTCACATGTGTTTTATGTCTAAGTTTTTTTTTTTTTTAGTTTGTCACATCATTAGTGATGATATTAGTGATGATGTTTTAGTGGTATGTATCATTATTGTAGACAAATTCAAGGAACTAAAAGCTAGTTTAGAGCTTATTACTGGAGGAGACTGTGGTGGTAGCAATTTTGCCCTTTAGGGCTTCAAAATCTTTAGTGGTGCTAGAAATTCAGAACTAGTGTGTGGTTTAGTTTTTAAATTAATATTTAGATTAAAAAATAAAAAAATATGTTTGGTTAATAAATTTTTAAAATTATTTTTCCTCTCCTCTTTCCTTCTCTTTATATTATTATTATTAATAAATCAATCAATTATTTTTTTTTCTCTCTTCTCTCATCTAACCTATCTCATTTTCTCACATTTTACATATTAATCAATCAAATTTTCTCTCACATCCATCTATTCAATTGCAGAAAAAAAATCAAAAATAAAAAAAACTATGAATCATCTTATAATTATTTTTAAAACTCATAACTAAATAAATTTTTAATTTTTAAAACTCTTTTCAACAACTTATCTTTCAAAATACAATTCAAAACTCAAAATTCTTTTCAAAAACTAAACCAAACTATTCAGAAAAAATGGGTTGTTTGGAGTGTCCTAAATAAATATACTTTTTGTCTTTTGGGACTAAAAAATTGAGGAAAAAAATATGATTATTTGGGTTAACTTTTTGACTTTTTATAAAAAAACATGTATTAAAAAATTATATAAATTAGTGTATAAGAGAAGGTAGAGAGAGTAGCAGTACAACCAACCGTCTTGGGCAGAGGCATTTGACATAAGAAATTATTGCCTCATTTGCGGGCATTGCATTGGACTGTGATGTTCGGCCCGTGGGGGCCACCACGGGTCCCTTTTTGCTAATCGAAACCGTTCAATGTGTATAACTCGTCGAGTATTATATATTTGTAAAAAATCACATTGATCGGATATCGATAGCTATCTGATCGGATTAGTTTTTTTTCAACTATTAATTATAATACCATCCATTTTGTTTATACAAAACTGATTTGATCATATAGTTATCGATATTCGATCAACATGATTTGTTATAAGTATACAGTACTTTGACGGTTCAGATTATCAAAACAAGATCCGTGATAGTCCCCACGGGCCGAACAACAGCGTGCTTTTTGTGCAATATGGTTGTACAATTTTTTCAAACAAATTAGCTTCACCTATGGACGTCAGACTGAGTTTTATTATTTTTTGTGTCTTTTTAATTTTTTAATTATTTTTTTAGTGAATAGTGATAACTTTTTAATTTTTTTTTGTAACTTTTTGACTTTTTAGATTATTTTGAAAATGCCAAACCAGGCCTAGGGACCTAGATGCATCTTCTCTATGGGCTCATAACACATAAGTTGAATCTGGGCCATCTATTTTCACTTCGTAAAATTCTAGTTTAGTTTTTTTTGAGTTCACAGATTTACTACAAAATTTTAGAGTTCTATTGCCATTGAATATGTAAAAGGTAAAAAATTAATGGACCCTTTAAATGTCGAATTGGGGTGCATGCTACGAGGAAGGCACACTAGCATGCTCCAGTGAGCTATGATGTGATTCACTCCGAACCCATTGAGATAATCTAAACTGTACATTTTGTAGAGTGCAACGGGTAAGTAATTTATTAAAAAAAATAAATTTAAGTTGATCAGACATTAATAGTCACATAATTATATCACATTTGTCTTTAAAAAATTGATAAATCTACTCTTAAAATCACACTCATCGTCCATTTTTTTTAAAGATTAATGTGATTCAATCAAATAATTTATGATATCTGATCAATATAATTTTTTATATGAATAATTTGTAGAACATGTTTTATAAAATAAAGAGTTCGAATCGTCATAATGGCCCGAAATAGGCCACAACATAGTTCACAATAGGAGTTGTTGTGCCTTGCTCACGTCAAGCACTCTAATTCCTTTAAATAAACCTTGAAAAAAATGTTGTACACTTCATTTCTAAATTTGAATTTTGTTAATTTTTCTTGAATATCCCAATTAATCCATGCCTTACCCCCTCCCACTTAGCTAGTCTGAGCACGAATCTTTTAGAGTATTTTTTGTAGAGTGAACTTAGATTTGTTAATGTGATTTGTTGTACCTAGACATTAAATCTCAATCGTACGACACATCACTCTAGGATTATTTTAACAAAAATCACTTCGGAGGATGCATGCTTGCCCCGCTACTCTTATCTTTCCTTTTTGTCGCCAACTGGCCTTTCCTTTTCTTTCCCACTGCTCACCGCCCCTTTGTGTTCCCTAATTGATGCCCTCCACTGCTCATCTTCCCTCTCTCTCAAACCCTAATTGCTAAATCTTAAGGAGAGAGAAAGAAAGAGTTGCGCAGAAGAAGAATTAGAAAATGAAAAAGAAAGGGAAAGAGGTGGGACTAAGCCTCGAAAACGGACAAGGTCAGGTCAAACTGACCCTAAAATTTAAGGATCAAGCTCGATCTAAGCTCATGAGTTTTGACAAGTCAACGGATCAGGCTCGGTTTGAACTCATGAGTTTTGACAAGTCAATGGATCAAGCTCAGGCCAACTCATGTTATATTTCTTAAGCCCAAGCCACTATTAAAATAAATTAGAAAAGTACAAAATTTTGAAGTGCATTACAATAATTAAAATTAAATATTGAATCATGAAAAAAGTAACTTTATTTATTAAAATACGTAATTATATTCATTATGATTATATTATTAAATTGTATCATATTTAATCATGCAGTTTTCATAGTTGGTGTACGACATAGTGTCTGTTTAGTTTGATTTCAAAAACTATTTTTAGATGAGTTTTTGTTTATTTTTAGTGATTTTTATTTTTTATATTTTAAGTCATTTTGTGTACATTTTAGATACACCTAATCAAGATACATCTAAAAAGTAAAACAAATTAACTAAAATATTATAAAAAAAACTAAGAACAAATGAAAATTCAAATAAAAAATTGTGTACATTTTTGTTCAAGTTTTCATTTATTTTTAGTGTAATTTTTTTACATTTTAGTTCAACTTTTTTACTTTTTAAATACATATGTAAGAATAGAAAATTTCAATCAATTACAAATTGTTGGTGAAAATACCAGAAACTAAACTATATTATTGATAAATGATGCAAAGAAAATGAGATACAAATAGATCAGGCTGAGGCACGGATATTTCGTTTTCTTTAAGGAGATCAAGCCCACTGCGGTAGGAAGAATCCAAATACCGATGCAGCAGTCACAACACTATGACTTGTCCCCTCTAGGATACAACAGCCCGACCACTTATCGTATGGTTCAGGCCAACTCTGCACAAGATGGTGAACCCAAAGCTCCACCAATAAAACACCCTTCTTTACTAGTAATCTCTCTTGTATAGAAAATAGTTAGTCTATATAGATAGAAAAGAGTAGACTATTTATAGGCTATTAGGACCTTACAGTTACACCAAAAATAATGACCATTAAACAAGTTCATGAATTCTATTTAACCTCCATTTATGATCAAGAGATTACCAAAGTAATGAAACCCCATTTATGAAAAAGATAAATCAATAAATAAATATAAGATATTAAAATGGTCCAACAATCCCCCACTCATTTTAATATCAACAAGGATAAAAGAGATTACCAAACAAAGATAGACTAGTATGCATCATGAAGGTGTGCTCTGCATTGAACCTTCATTAGTGAAACAGCAACCTCTACTCCAGAGTCAGTAGTGGTCTCAGACTTAAACTATGACTGCTTAGGGGAAATAAAGAATTATTGCTCACACATAATAATCCAGGTGTTGACATGAGCTTTAATAGCTAGCACATTACAGCCTTGTGCTTATCCCAGTTTTCATGAGCATATTTGAGAATAACCCTTGTTCTCATAGAAAGCGGCCCTATTTTCATGTTCACATAGGTGAAATCTGTCAAGGATGTTCCTGTAATTTACACACCCCACTCAATAAGAGCTACAGAATTTCATTAAGAGTATAAAAACTCAACCCTCCAACATTACAGGATAAATGCACTTACATCATAGGGATGGATAAAATATTAAAGAGTGCATTTTTTACAACCACCATATGATTCGTTCTTCCCATTGAACCTAGTTACAGGATCTCTGGTCCCTAGGTTGGGTATCCTCATACATGGTTTATGATTTTATAGGCTTCAAACCCATCCCCCTCGATGTATTTCAGACCCTATCTCTCGCCAAGGCCTTGGTTAACGGATCTGCAAGATTATCGCAAGATCTTACATAATTCACAGTTATGATGCCATTACTCAAATAGGATCTCACATTACTGTGTTTCCTTCGAATAGGTCTGGATTTACCATTATAAAAATGATTGTTCACTCTACCAATAGCAGCAGTGCTATCACAACGAATTAGTACAGGAGGAATTGGTTTTTCCTAAAAAGGAATTTCATGTAACAAATCTCTCAACCAATTCGCTTCTTCACATGCTGAAGCTAACGCTATAAGCTCAGCTTCCATTGTAGAATTAGCAATTATCGTCTGTTTTTTAGACTTCCAACATATAGCACCACCACCCAAGGTAAAAATAAAACCCGAGGTAGAGAGAGAATCACCTGACAAAGTGTTCCAATCGGCATCACTATATCCTTCAAGTACCGCAGGATACTTGTTATAAAACAAACCATAATTTTTAGTTCTAGATAAATATCTCATAATTCTTCCCATGGCTAGCCAATGATCTCGACTTGGTTTGCTAGTAAACCTGCTAAGTACTCCAACAGCATATGCAATGTCAGGTCTAGTACAGTCAGTAGCATATCTCAAACTACCAATCATGCTAGCATATTCCTTTTGATTAATCACTTCTTTTTCATTTGTTACAACAGATAAGTGTATACTTTCATCAAAAGGAGTAACAACATGTTTACAGTTTAGAAAATTATATTTCTTTAAAATTTTCTCAACATAATGCGACTGATTAAGAAAAATGCCATCCTTAGTCTTGGTAATTTTAATTCCCAAAATAAAATTGGCTTCACCAAGATCTTTCATATCAAAGTGGCTATTAAGCATATTTTTAGTCTCATTTATAATATGCAAATTAAAGCCAAAGATAAGTAGATCATCCACATATAGGCTAATAATCACATGTGCATTCTCACAAGTTTTATAATATATGCACTTATCACATTCATTAGTCTTATAGCCATTCTCAAGCATGCAGGAATCAAATTTCTCATGCCACTGTTTAGGAGCTTGTTTTAAACCATAAAGGGATTTAGTTAGCTTACACACTTTGCTTTCTTGGCCAGGCTCCACAAAGCCTTCGGGTTGATCCATGTAAATCTCCTCATCTAGATCTCCATTCAAAAATGCTGTTTTTACATCCATTTGATGAATTTTTAAATCATGAATTGCAGCCACTGCAATCAACAGTCTAATGGATGTAACTCTAGTAACCGGAGAAAAAGTATCAAAGAAATCAAGATCAACTTGTTGCTTAAAACCTTTAGCGACAAGCCTCGCTTTATATTTATCTATAGTTCCATCCGGTTTAAGTTTTTTACGAAGGACCCATTTACACCCAATAGTTTTACAACCTGGAGGTAAATCCACTAACTTCCATGTTTTATTTGAAAGTAGTGAGTCTATCTCATCATTTACAGCCTCTCTCCAGAAAATAGCATTAGGTGATGATAAAACTTCTTGTACCGTATGAGGAATTTCTTTCACATTGTAAAGATAATAATTAGGGCCAAAATCTTTTTCAACTCTAGCTCGTTTACTTCTTCTTGGTTGGATTTGAAAATTTTCTTTTTCCTGAAAAACTTGAGAAGGAGTAGAAGAGCTAGGCATAGATAAAATATTTTCAGATATTATTTGACCCCCACTATTTCTAGATTTGAAAGGAAATTTATTTTCATGAAAAATAGTATCACCTGATTCAAAAATAA
Organism: Camellia granthamiana; assembly: GCA_036172215.1. Classification (NCBI taxonomy): domain Eukaryota; kingdom Viridiplantae; phylum Streptophyta; class Magnoliopsida; order Ericales; family Theaceae; genus Camellia; species Camellia granthamiana. The sequence goes on from CM069910.1 coordinate 135,931,903, forward strand.
TATTATTTTCCATATCAAAAAATCTATAAGCTGTGCTATGCAACGCATACCCAAGAAAAGCACAAGTGGTAGCTCGTTCACCCAATTTAGGTCGTTTAGGATCTGCAAGCCTCACAAAAGCTAAACAACCCCAAACCCTCAAATAACCTAGATTTGGTTTATGCCCCCGCCACAACGCATAAGGGACAATTTTAGTCTTTTTGTGTGGCACTCTATTTATCACATGGCAAGCTGTCAAAATAGCCTCACTCTAAAAATTTGAGGGAGCACTTGAATCAATAAGCATAGCATTCATCAAGTCAATTAACGTTCTATTTTTTCTTTCAGCTACGCCATTTGATGAAGGTGAATATGGTGGAGTAGTCTCATGAATAATTCCCAATGACTGAACAAAAGAGTTGAATCCTAGAGATTCATACTCCTGGCCTCTATCACTTCTAATTCTTTTAATCTTTTTACCGAATTGATTTTCCACTTCAAGAAGGAATTCTTTAAATTTTTCAAAAGCATCACTTTTATTTTTTAATAAATATACGTTTGTGTATTTTGAAAAATCATCAATAAAAGTGATAAAATATCGGTTACCACCCCAAGTTAAAATTCCTTCAAACTCACACAAATCAGTATGAAATAATTCTAGCAATTCGGTATTTTTTTCAACACTTTTATGAGGTATCTTGGTAATTTTTGCTTTACTGCAAACTTCACATTTCTCAAAATTTTTTGCCACTTTAGGAATTAATTCTAAACTACTCATGATTCCCACATATTTACTATTTATATGACACAAGCGAGCATGCCATAAATTAATAGAAGACAACATGTAAACTGAATTGGTAGATGGTTTATTAATCTCAATATTCAATTTGAACATCCCATCACAAGCATAACCCTTACCCACAAAAATACCCTTCTTGGTAATCACATATTGATCAGATTCCATAGTTTGCTTAAAACCAGCCTTATTCAACAAATAACTTGACATCAAATTCTTCCTCATGGACGGTGTATAAAGCACATCTTTTAAAGTAAGCACACGTCCAGAGGTGAATTTAAGGTCAACCTCACCACTCCCAAGTATCTTGGTTTGACTAGAGTCACCAAGCATAATTGTTTTCTCGTCATCAAAGGGAGTATACACCTTGAACCAAGTTTGATCATAACAAACATGTCTATTAGCACCAGAATCTGCCCACCAACCGTCCACATAATTAACCATGCAAATGTCTGTAATCATAGCCACAAATGGCTCCTCGATAATGTTAGCCTTTGGGGCAGGTGCACATTTTCGGAATTTGCAAGTTCGAGCAATATGCCACTTTTGCCACAGACAAAGCATGTAAAATTTTGTGGAGGTGATGGACCTTGGTTCTTATCTGGATTAATCCACTTATTGTGAGGTTTACCATAATTCTTCATATTCTTTTTATAAGGCTTCAAATAAGCATTCTTGGAATTATGACCTTTGGGTAAGTTATTATTTGCTGAAACAAAGTTTACCTTTGTGGTAGAATTGCCATTACCCACTTGTGTTATTAATGCATCTTGGCCTCTAGCCTCCTCTTCTACTCGGATACGAGTGATCAACGTCTCTAAGGAAGTTTCCTTTTGTTTGTGACGCATGCTCTTTTGGAATTCTCTCCAGGATGACGGTAGCTTGTCAACAAGTCCTGCAACTACCAAGTTGTCATCAATCTTGATGCCTTCAGATCTTACTTCTGCAACTATCATTTGGAAATCTTGTGCTTGCTCCATAACGGATTTTCCATCTACCATTTGGAAGCGGAAAAACCGGCTAGCTGCATACTTTTTTGCTCCTGCCTCTTCGGTATCATACTTAGTCTGCAAAGCTTTCCAAATTTTCTTTGCCGAAGTGTAAGTGGTGTCATAGTAATAATAAAATTGATCAGCAAGGCAATTTAAGAGATAAAAGCGACATTTATACTCATCTGTATTATAGGAAGCCACTTTTGCTTCATGTGCCTCATAGTCTTCATCATTCATCTTCTCGGTTGGGATTTTGTTCGGATTCTTTTCGGTAAGAACATATGCAACTTTCAAAAGGCTAAGGTTAAAAAGAACTTTTCCTTTCCACCTCTTAAAATGAACTCCTTTGAACTTGAAAGGCTTGTTGAGATCTCCAATTCCATCATTGGTTTTTTCTGGTACTTGTTCCATGTTTGATCTCCTTAAAATTGTTGGTGAAAATACCAGAAACTAAACTATATTATTGATAAATGATGCAAAGAAAATGAGATACAAATAGATCAGGCTGAGGCACGGATATCTTGTTTTCTTTAAGGAGATCAAGCCCACTGCGGTAGGAAGAATCCAAATACCGATGCAGCAGTCACAACACTATGACTTGTCCCCTCAAGGATACAACAGCCCGACTACTTGTCGTATGGTTCAGGCCAACTCTGCACAAGATGGTGAACCCAAAGCTCCACCAATAAAACACCCTTCTTTACTAGTAATCTCTCTTGTATAGAAAATAGTTAGTCTATATAGATAGAAAAGAGTAGACTATTTATAGGCTATTAAGACCTTACAGTTACACCAAAAATAATGACCATTAAACAAGTTCATGAATTCTATTTAACCTCCATTTATGACCAAGAGATTACCAAAGTAATGAAACCCCATTTATGAAAAAGATAAATAAATAAATAAATATAAGATATTAAAATGATCCAACACAAATTTTCACGTACTGTAAAGGCCTACAAAATATAACACAATTATTGACAAATCAAATATTGCCATGTATTTATTTAGTCTTAATTCAAGATTACATGAATAGTCAAATCACAAGTTGTCACATGTCAAAATGATACAGTTTTCAAAATGATAAGCCTTGGGCCAATCAAATTAATCTATTTATCATAATGAGGCAGTCAAACCACAAAAATGATGAAGGAAAATGTTTGGTAGCCCAAAAGTTTGTGACTTAAATGGCTCAAATCTGTCAAAACGACGTCATTTTGAGTGATTTGAGCCATTTGAGACATTTGAGTCACAAAATTTTGAGCTACCTAACATTGTTGATTAAAGTAATATTTTGTTATTTATTTCTAAATAAATCAAAGGTAATTATCAAGGAAGTTCAAGTCTATTAAGACTCTCCTCCACACATGCCTATAAATATGAGTGATCTCCAACATAATTTGACACACAATTCTATACACATAAATCAAGTTGTAGAGACAAAAATCTAGATCAAGCAAGAGAAAATGCCATCGGATTCAAGCCTAGAGCCTCGATGTCTTTTCATCAAAGCCTATCAATCTCCATAAAGCATAAAGTCCGGAGATCAAAATTATAATTTGACCACCATGTAATATTATTTGAGACCAATTAGACATGTGGCAAAATTTGGTTTGCCAATAATTGTGTCATATTTTGTAAGCCTTTGTAGTGTACTACGTGGGAATTTGTAATTGATTGAAATTTTTCATGCTTAACAACATCTAATCTTAATGTATCTTAAAAAAAAAAAAAACTAAACTAAAATAAATAAGTAAAAAACAAAATAAGAAAAAAAATTCAGTAAAGACAAACGAAAATCAGTTTAAAAATAATTTCTGAAAATTTAAACCAAGCAATTGTTGGACAATATTCACTGTATTTAAAAAAAAAATTATGTTTGTGCACTTAACAACAAACGGAATACAGAATAAATAAAGAAAATGAGAGAGATTGTTTGATTACAAAAATCAAACCAGAATATAAAATAAATAAATAAAATAGATTTTTATTTTGTTACAAAAACAAAATCAAAATCTGAAACAGAAAAAATAATAAAACAAAAAAGTAAATTAATTACTTACATTATTAATTTGTCAAACAAATTTTTGATCAAGTCTAGTGTTTAACACTATGTCTTTAAGACAGATTCATCCTTTCCACAGTACTTTCAGATTGTGGACGTCTATCTCCCAGGATAAAATGATCAACAGCAAACAATAGCAGCACTACAAACTGTTTGCACAATGAACACACTTTGTGTTTACACTCTTTCTCACAGAAAATTATATGCAGCAAAATACAGAGAGTAATGACAGAATTAGGGATAAAAATTATATCAAAAAATAAATGAGGGATTTGTCTATTTATAGGTGTAAATGTGACTTTTCAGTTTGAATTAAACAGATAGCAAACCTGTTTGAACAGGTACTAGTCCTGTTCGGTTTGAATGAACAGATATGGCACTGTTTGGGTTTGAATTTGAACAGATACTAAATGTGCTCCAGTTTAAATTCAAATAGATAAAAACCTGTTTGGTAGAGGAAAAAATCGGCCTGAATTTTGGAATTAATTTCGAATTTTAAATTTTGAAAAAATAAAATTCAAACAGTTTTTGGCTCAAAAAAATAAGCATTGGGACAAATAAGCCCAATCCAACCTTACACTAGCTCCTAAGCCCAGCCCGCCAAAACGGACGGCGGTGGCGGCGAGCGCGTGTGTTTATTTTTGGGTTCAATGGGTATAACTCATTTTGCCCATAACTTCTCCCTTTTACAAACTTGGGGTGTCTCTTCGGACCCTCCCCAAGTTGCAAACTCAAGCCTTATAAACCTATAAAATTTTTTCCACCAAACCAATGTGGGACAAGCTTTTAATTCAAACCTTAATGGAAATTTCACCAAAACACCATTTCTATTTTGGCTTCAATTTCCCATTCACCGGATAATGGTTTTGAGTAACCAAATATATTACGTAAATTACAATGCGGCATAGAACGCGTTACCACTTAAACTCGCCAACTTTGGCGCATGGGTCCTACCTAAAAATTAGACTAAAGTTAAGAAAAAATTCTGTTTTTTCCGAAATCCATTTCTAACAGCAAGTTTTCGTAATTTTAATCTTATTAACATGGTGTGGCCATTTGCTACAGGATTATAGGTTAGATTTATGGGCTAGGCCATGGGCCAGCCCACGAGCCCTACCATTCAACCCAATCCTAGTCCATATATTTTAAAGACCGGATATGTTAGGCCTTTCTTGAACCTAGACCGACCAAAGACCTAATAGGCCTACCTAACCCATGGGCCATGGGCTTTTTATGAGGCATAATATGCACAACAAGGAAGGGAGTAGGGAGTTGCACAAGTGGGATGGATGGGATTGTGGAGTATGGAGGAGTAGGGGAGACGAGACATTAGGGAGAACATAGAAAGTAGGGGAAGGTGGCTAGAAGATAGAAAATGGAGTTAGAGGTGGTGGTTAAAGAGAGAATGAGGGGTTGCAATGGGCGGTAAGTAAGGCAACAAGGTGGGGTAGGTTGAGATTTGGCGGCTAAAGGTAGAGAAGGGATGTGGTTAGCAAGAGTAGTTGGAGAGAGGACTAGAGTGGTTGGCAAAGGCTACTAGAAGAGGAGAAGATGATGAAATGTATTTTAGGATTTTTTTTTTTTTTTTGAGAAAAAATATTTTAGGATTTTGTATCTCTTTTAGCAATTCAGTTTAGAAATAAAATGATATTAATATATATATATATATATATATGGTAGAGAGTTCAATCAATCTTTTACCGTAAATTGAAGAAGAAAATCATATATGTGTATATATATATTCAAGTTGATTATATATATATATTCAAACAATTCCCAATCATGATCCTTGCGAATCGGATCTATTTCCTTTGGTATTTCCTAGGGATAAGAGATAGGCATATAGAGTACAAAATCTCCTTCTTATTTATTTATTTATTTCTATTAATAAAACGAATTCCTACTAAAACTAATAAAAGAGACCTTCAAATGACTAAATATAGATAAGATATCAGGATTATATATATATATATTATTAAAAGTAGTTTTTTTTCTATAATTAGGTGGCACATTATAAGGGTTTGCTTTTTTTTTCTAAAAGAGTCACATCAGTATATATATTTTTAATTACATAGAGTTCTATACAAATCCAAACCTAATTTAAATTATATTAATTTTACCTATTTTTTATAGACTCTATTTAACAAATATTTCTTTTTCATATATTTTCATGGTAAATTGAGATAATCCACAAACCCAATACAAATTTTTCGTTTCACATTTTTCTTCTTAATTCTTTCAAGGGTATTAGGATTTTTTTAAAACACTAATAAAATACCTTCTTTTTTTTCTTCTTTTTTTTCCTTATTTTTTCCCATACATTATTCTATACCCAATACCTATTTTATATTATGGGTTTATCGTTTAAATTTCATAGTGATTATATATATGAAATTATACTTCATTTTGTACATTATTTTATATAATCACAAATCACATGAGGAAAAATTTGCATAATAATAATACTTTCGAGGAACCTCAAAAGTTTGGATTTACTGCTTGAGTTACTTTTTCAATTGTTGAACAGTAAGTTCTTTTATGTTTTGACATCATATTATAGATGATTAATCACTTCACACATTGAGATGTATCTATCGTTTGGATGTTTTCATAATTTTATTTTTTTGGGTTTTGATGTTGTTATGTGATTCTTTCTTGGTTAGTTATTGTCGAATTTCTTTTATACAGTTGATATTTTAATTTAATTAAGCGTGTTTATTTTACAATCTTATAATTATATATATATATGTATCATATAAAATCATTATATGATAATCCAACTACAACATATTTATATTTAATTTTTTTAATAAATTTTATATAATTTCTATTTCTACATAGTTTTATTTTCCAAATGAATATAAAAGAAAATTAAATAGTTAGAATTACTTTTAATTTTATATTACTAATTCTTCTTCTAATTTAACTATTATTCTTAATATTAAAGTGAGTATTTATTTTATTATTTTATAATTTAATATATATCATACAAAATTATTATATAATAATTACACTTTTATAATATGATAGAACTAAAATTATCAAAATATATAAATAATTTAACTAAAATTAATATATATATATAAGTATTCAAATAACAATTTTATAGAACGATAACGCTAATATTATCAAAATAAATATTTAAAATCATTCCTTAATTTTGATTTTAAATTAAAATTAAAATTATTCCTCTATAACACAAATATCATCAAATATTTTAAAAAAAATAACACATACGTTACACATGTCAACTCCTAATTTAGAATTAAATTTTCAAGTTTAAACGTGACGTAGTTTGAAATAAAGTAAAGAGTTTTATATTTACAGCTAATGGCAAAAAAAAAAAAAGAAAAAAGAAAGGGAAAAGTTAACTTCCGGTCAAACCTAGGTTGAGATGACAATGTTTGGTGTGTTTAAAACTCTAGAGAGCGAAGAGTTTAAAAATATATACACACACACATTGGACAAATGAGAGTATTGGGCAATAACATATTACAGGTCAAACGTAGTGGTTTGAGGAAAAACCTAAAAGAGATGACATTAACCAATGTGGTTGCAACAAGTATTCCTAAATAAAATCTATAAGTTGAGGTAAAAAAAAACAAAAAAATCTCAATCATGTAAAAAATTAAAGATTTGAAAAAATAAAATTACTCTCATAATTTTAATATAATTATTAGGGGTGTAACTTAGGCGGGTTCAATCTGAGCCTAGTCCGAATTTTTTTAGGACTTGGACAAAATATTTTCAAATTCAGTACGGATTTGGATAAAAATTCAGAAGCCTGAATTAAATTTGGACGGGCTTGGGCAAAAACGTTAGACAACCCGAAACCCAAATTATACATATATAGATATATAAAAATATTAAATATACATATAAATTATTAGCCATTACATGATATTAAAGTAATTTATATTATTAAATCATATCGAATATATATTATATATACAAATAACATAAAATCTTACTTTTTTTCTTTTTATTTTCACTCATAAATTGTAAGGACTACTATAGTGGTATCTCTCTTACATTATATAAATTATTTGTTTTGATGGTATTAATAATTTTCTATATAAATTTTTTTTTTAAATAGAGTCAAATTTTAATAATTTAATAATGTAGCTACAAAAAAAAATAAAATAAAATTCATTTACAATTCGGGCAATTCGGGTTTAACTCGGGTCAGGCTTGAGTAAACAATCTTGGGTTACAATTCGCACTTGGACAGGTCTCAGCACAACTTGGGATGGGCTTGGACAACCTCCCAACCTGACCGAACTCGCCCGAGTTGCACCCCTAATAATTATACTGACTTCTCAAGATATTTTAATTTATAAAACATTTAGGCCATTTTTTATCAATAATTTATTAGTTTTATGAATGAAAATTTTATGTTATCACATGTTTCCTATAAAAATGTATATTTATTTTTATTTATTTCAGCATTTACTCACTACTGATATTAGTTTGGGTGACTTTAACCATACTAGAAGAGTTACATAAAAAATTTGGGGATAAATGTATTTTTTCAAGACTTCTAGGTAAATTATACTCACCTCTCTAAGATTTAGAAAAAAATACAGTTTGTTTTATATTTTTGACATAATTATATTGATCTTCCTCAAGATTTTAATTCACATAATAATTAAATCATTTTTTATGAAAAATGATAGTGTCATATATTTTCAATTAAAATGCATATTTATTATTTATTTTAATATCTACTGACCATATACATTAGTTTTAAGAGCAATGCTATGGACCCTAAGAGTTTTACTAAATTTTTGACCCAACACTTACATGGATGTAGGGTCTACACTTATGTGGGTCTCACACCCATGTGAATATTTGGTAAAGAGTGTTACTATTAGCACCCTATCAATTATTTTGGACCTCCTATTTCTTAACTTTTTTTTATTACAATAATAACCTCAAATGAAATTATTAAAAAAGACATCAATAATTTTGGGATACGATACTCCATCTCACAATTAAGCTCACACACCCACTACATCATGAGTTAGGGTTTATGAGAGCACCCACCTCTATCACCACCCATTTATCTTCTCCAAATCCCATCTTCAAAACTTACCCACCCTCAAAATCTTGAAAACCCTTTGACAGTAAAATTCCGGCGATAATGATAGCAACCATTTAATTACCTACACTTTTTCGGCAATAACAATAAATGAAAGTTTTTCTGGCAATCACAACTCCATAAGATGAGAGGAGTATAACAATAAAAGCTCAGAGAAGATTCATAACTTTGATGATATTTTTAGTTCAAAGAAAATTGGCCTTGTAAGGATAGGTTTCTTGAAAAAAATGACAAAAATAATAAAATATGTTCGTCATTTTTTTGGGACTGAACTCCCGAACATATGATCAAAATTCAGGAACACAAGCCCGAACATTGTTCATTTGTTCAGGAACAGGTAATCGAATATTTCTTATTTGCTTGGGAATAGATAACCGAAACTTGTGAAGATCGCAGAATCCACAAAAGGAAAATTTTGATTTAACAACAAAAAAAACCCTACATTTATTTTCTCAGGTCATGAACAAGTATGTAGAGATGAAGTAGTAATCACTTTCGTGGGTTTTGGAGAGAGAGGCCTTTTGGGGGTGTGCATTCAATTGAATGGGTGTAATATTTTCACAAGAATAATTTTGATATTATTTGGAGGGAGGAAAGAAATTTTAAGGGTTTTAGAATTTATAAGTGAGGTCCAAAGAAATGGAGACTCCAAAATAATTAATGGGATGCTAATAGTAACACTCTTGGTAAAACTCTTGAGATCTCTAACATTTTTGTAGCTTTAATCGTTTTAATCATATTAAAAGAGAGTTCAGTATAATTATGTTAAAAATATAAAACTAATTATATTTTTTTTAGGGTAAGCTATAAATACACCCCTTGAGGTTTGATCAAAATACGAATCGCTCCTCGTGGCTCTGGAAATTACATTCCACATCCTGAGATTTCTAATTTCATAACAAATCACCCCTTTTATTAATAAATTATCAAGTCAACAAACAGTTTTTAATGATGCTAGAAATATGTTTCAATTAATAATTTAAGTAATTTTATTATTGTAGAGGAGAGTAATTATGAATTTCATTTTTTTAGTTAATTTTGTTAAATAAAAAATTCTAATAAAAAATATTTATAATTTATCAAATCACAAGAGGTAATCTGTATTTTAAACAAGTATTTGTAATTCACCATTTTTTTTAATCCTTACAAAAACTAAGTATAATTACCTACTCCTAAAATTATTTTAAGATCATTAAAAAAAAAAAAAAAAAAAAAAATCAGAAATCCTGATCCTTGTATGAAGATTTCTTACGTTTTCCCGTGATGACGTGGCTGAGTCTAAGTGCGTGCGGCCCACCATGTCAGAACCTTATAAATGGTCTCAAATGAACTGGCCCAAGTTAAAGTTATCTGAAAATGGGCTGAAGTTGCGGGTTATTTTGTTGCTAAAATTAGATCTTTTATAATTTTTTTTGGGTTCATTCTTTTTATATATTTGAAGACTAAGGTCTTGTTTGAGAACATACTTTTTTAGTAGTTTTTTGATTTTTTAGTTAAAATATGATGTAAAAAAAATTAGTGTGTTTGGTATGACTTTTTGACTTTTTATGAAAAGATGTGTAAAAAATAGAAAGAAAATAGAATTTTTGACTTTTTGATATGAATTGTTGGCTTTTTAATTTTTTTAGTGACTTTTTGGTTAAAAAAATCACTTGCCAAACGAGGCCTAAGACACCTGAGTGCTCGTTTGGTTTTCCCGCTTAGGCTAAAAAATCACAAAAAGACAAAAAAAAAAAAAAAAATCACAAAAAGACAAAAATCACAAAAAGACAAAAAAATTGTCATTCCAAAGCCAAAAAACTAAAAAATTCAAACAAGAAACTAAACAACCAAAAAGGTCATAAACTAAAATAATCAAAAAAGTCAAACAATTAACTAAAAAAGTCATTGTCAGACCACCCCTAAGTATCTGTTGCAAACTCATGTGACAAATGAATGGATAGGTTTGTTGTGAACTTAAATAAAAATGTTCATTCCTCTCTCCATTTAACGTGTTTATCAATGAATCACATACTGTGTTAATTAAATTTTAATTAGTAAGAGCAAAGCAAAGAGTAATGGTATGGTGAGTGGCAATCCAAAACCGGGATTGACTCGTTGGAGTTCACGGAATTGATGGTTACAACAGCAGCAATGGAAGTAATTTATGTATTCACATGTAGTAAAGGTAAAGTTAGTGATACCCAATTAGTGATATTAATGGTGACATATTTTTTGTCCTTGCTCTTGTCATGGCTTCATCAGCAACAAATATTTGTCAATTAATTAATTCCATTTCTTTTGTTTATAATGACCAAATATATCCTACACTATTTATTCTGTTGATGTTTGTTGAGCAACTTTTCAGCTCATGCTCTTTTTGGTTTACAATAAAATTGAATTCTTCCATTAATTTAGGCCTGGTTTGGCATATCCCAAATAATTTAAAAAGTCAAAAAGTTACTAAAAACGTTAAAAAGTTATCACTATTCACAAAAAAAAAATTAATTTTACACACAAATTATTACAACTCAATTTGACGTCTAACAGACTGTTGCTGAATTTTTTTGGAAAAATTGCATAGGTGATGTGCACAAACAACACTATGTTGTTCGACCCGTTGGGGCCCATCACGGGTCCCGTTTTGATAATTTGAATCGTTCAATGTGTAGAAATCATTAAGTACTATATGCTTGTAAAAAATCACATTGATCGGATATCGCTAACTACATGATCAAATCAGTTTTGTATAAAAAAAAAAGATGGTTTTATAGTTAATGGTTGAAAAAAAACTAATCCGATCAGATAGCTATCGATATCCGATCAACGTGATTTTTTATAAGCATATAGTACTCGACGAATTTTACATATTGAACGGTTTTGATTAGTAAAATAGGACCTGTGGTGGGCCCCCACGAGCCAAACAGTACCGTCTAATGCAATGCCCGAAAAGGAGGCAACCATTTCTTATATCAAATCCCTCTACCCAGACGGTATGGTCGTACTGCCTACCCTCCCTAACTTCTCCTACACACTAATTTATACAATTTTTTAATATACATTTTTCATAAAAAATCAAAAAGTTAAACCCAAATAGTCATCTTTTTTTCCTCAACTTTTTAGTTCAAAAAGTCAAAAAGTGCACTTACTTAGAATATCCCAAACAACCCCTTAAAATGCTTATGATTTTTTCCGCTGTGTCTCATGACAACACCTCTTGAAGCATAAGTAATATCACTTTTTTCTAAGCTTTAATTATTTTAGAGATTTTAATCAAGCATTGCAAGCAAAATAGGGATAGAGACTTGTCTCAAATCCACAATCTTTCTAGGCTAGAATGATCAAAGGCCTCTACTACCCCTAATTCATCCTTCACGCAAGCTACTAAAGGGTCAAATGCTCCGTGGGCATGGACTAGTCTTCTTAAGGGCAGACCTGTCCTTCAACAAGGGCTTCATTGGCAAATTCAATCTGGTAACAAGGTTCAGTTTTCGGTGGATCGCTGGCTTTCTTCCCTTAATGGCTTCAAGATCACTTCCTCTAAACCGAGTGATTGCAATGTTTGTTATATGGCTGATATGTTGATCCTACTCTCAAATCTTGGAATCTGGGCTCTCTAGTAAACGTGATTTCTAAAGACGATGTGGAAGCTATCCAAGCCATTCCCATTGCAGTGTGTTACAGTAGTAGAGAGAGAGAGGAAATAATATGTATTATATTCAATAAAAAAAATCCTAAATAACAGAAGGCCTGTATATATAGGTTGAGATAGAGTTTTCTATAAGAAACCTAACTATGAGAAAGAGTATCCTATAAGAAACCTAATTATAGCAATACAAATATATATAGGAGATCAATATCTAATATCTATGAATATATATCATATATACATTAACACCCCCCTTAAACTCAAGAAGGATAAACATCTTGAGTTTGGAGAAAGAAACTAAAACGTGAAATAAAACTAAATAAAATAAAAGGTAAATAGATTGCAAAGTCTGAACGGGAGCGCAAGGCGCTTGAGATATATCAAAGGCTGGAGCTAATGCCAGGAGACAGTTTATGGTCATGTTGGACCGTTGTAGGAACTGGTTGGAACTAATGCCGAGACAGTTTAAGGTCATGCTAGACCGTTGTAGAAACTGGTCGGAACTAATGCCGAGACAGTTTAAGGTCATGCTAGATCGTTGTAAAAACTGGCCGGAACTAAAGCTTGGACAATTTAAGGTCGTGTCAAACCGTTGTACAAACTGGATGTTGAACCAACAAGCGTGACACACACACACACATAACTTATGACGTGGTGCTGAACGATGATGGCAACAGATGACTGAGTGTGTCAAGAGGCAATTTGGATGGTGTGCCAGGGGGCGACTTTGGTTGTGCGCCAAGGAGACGGCTTAGAAACTATGCCAAAAGGAGGCGGCTTAGGAAGTGCGCCAAGGAGATGACTTAGGTAATGTGCCAATGGGGTGATTTAGAGAGTTCGCTAGCTGAGTATCGTGCTCTTGCTGACACTACTCAGGAGCTTGTATGGCTTCGTTGGCTTCTTTCTGATATGGGAGTTTCTCATTCTGCTGCCATCAATCTTTATTGTGACAACCAGAGTGCTATTCAGATTGTACATAATGATGTCTTCCATGATCACACCAAGCATATTGAGATAGATTGTCACTTCATACGACAGCATATTACTAGGGGCACTGTTCGTCTTCTCTTTGTTATCTCTACTGATCAGACTGCTAACCTCTTCACCAAAGCTTATCCTCCAGGACGCTTCTCTGATCTCCTCTCTAAGCTCAAGTTGATATCTGCCTTACCACCTTGAGGTTGAGGGGGGAGGGGGGGTGCTAGCTATATACTTATCTATGCTTAGGATTCTTGTACACCTAGGTTTCTTGCGCACTTAGGATTCTTGTACACTTAGGTTTCTTATACAGTTAGGTTTCTTGGCCTATTGTATTGATTCAATAAGACAATTCATATACTTTTCTCAATAATAATAATAGTATGGCAATAGAATGAGTTGAGGTCCGGCGGGCAGCCAAGGCAAGGCTGCCGCCCGTCAATGAAGTGAAATTACTAAGTACTTAACCTAACTCTGATACCGTGTTACAATATTAGACAGAGAGGGGATAAATAATACGTATTGTATTCAATAAAAAAATCCTATATAATAGAAGGACTGTATATATAGGCTGAAATAGAGTATCTTATAAGAAACCTAACTATGAGAAAGAGTATCCTATAAGAAACCTAACTATGACAATATAAATATATTTAGGAAATTAATACTTAATATATCTAGGAAATTAATACTTAATATATCTAGACATATATACCATATATACATTAACACGGTGGAATCTCGAGATGATATTCTGGTATGGCACCCCAACAAGTCAGGGCTTTACTCAGTCAAATTAGGGTGTATTTGATTGGACGCACTGGATAAGGGGGGATTAGAATCCATCGGACTTGAATTCTAAGACTGTGAATCCTTCAGACAATTTGGTTGGATTGGATATGTATCCCATGTTTGTTTTCTCATAGGATTAGATGTTTGGAAATGACTATTTTTAGTGAATCCATTATTTGGTTGGACGGACTAGATAGGATAAATGAGCAAAAGACTATTTTGCCATTTTTCAATTTTTTACTAAATAATAGCAATATTAAAAATATCTTTAATATTTTAATTATTTTTAGCTAGATTAAATAAAAATTTATTTTATTTTATTTTTTACACAATTAAATAAATTTATTTTTTTAAATTAAAAAAATAAAATATCAATAAAAATATATGTTATTTTTTTAATTAAAATTTTAAATAAATTTATTTTTAAAAATAATAATAATTAAATAATGAAATTAAATAAAACATCTATTAAAATTTAAATAATGAAATTAAATAAAATATAAACGAAATTTTAAAATAAAACATCAATAAAAAATTATTTTAAAAAATTAAATAAATAAAACATCAATACAAAGTTAAATAAAATAATTTTATTTTTAAATTGAGACATTTAAATTTTATTGAATTTTACTAAATAAAATACATAATTAAATAGTAGAGGGTCAAAATGGTTATTTCCCCATCTAATCTTAACAGTAAATTATCCCATGGAAATAATCCCACCCTCCTAGGATACAACAGTCCCTATAAGGGATATGGAGTCCGGCCGAAGTCCATGTCCGGCGAACTAAAAAAAAAAAAAATGCCGGATAAAAAGCTTCCATCGGATTACAATCCGATTAGTGTTTAGTCCTCTCCCTAATCTCCTTAATCAAGCACACCCTTAGGGCGTGTTTGATTCGCCGGATTAGGAGGGGACAATCCATTGTTTGGATTGTAATCCATTGAAAGCTCCTTATCCGCCGTTTGTTTTTGTTTTTTTTAGTCTGCCGGACATGGAGTCCGGCCAGACTCCTTATCCTCCATATGGGGGATTCCACTGTCCCCGCAGGGGGAGGGGGGGGAGGGGGAGGTTGGGGACAATTTTGGTAGGATTAAGGAGGTGAGATGACCATTTTGCCTTGATAATATATAATTTGCTTCCTCCGTAATTGTTGGCACATATCATTATATGAGAAGAAGCACAACAACAAAACCCTATAGGCGATTCTTCTGTTTGAGGCTCAATTTCATCAAATCATTCGATCTCCCATCTACACTCAGGTTTGAAACACTTTCTACATCTTCCATTTTGTTTGCTATTTATTTTTTATTTCAATTTGGGTTGTTGTTGTGGCTGATTTGGTTCAGATTTTATTTTTTCTCTCTGGTTATTTTTTTGTTTCTTTCAAGTTTTTTTTTTCCCCCCTCTTCATTAAACCAGATTTGAGGGATTTTGCAAAGCTTGTTTTTTTTCTCTTTCTTCAATATGAGGGATTTTGTTTATGTTATGCCTATTTTGGTGGGTTCTGGGTCTGTATTTGTTGTTGTTGTTGTTGTTTTTTTTTTTTTTTTTTGTTGAGCCTTGAAAAAACAGCAGTAGCTTGTTGTTTGTTGTTAATGGTTGTTATACATGCATGCATTGACTCGCAAGTCTGTATTTTCTTCTGTGTTTTGTTGTAATCTTTTTGTTGCCTTGCCATTATTGGAAGTTGAAACTTATTTAACAAAAAACAGAGCATGTGAAGGGCTGTGTTTTGTTGTAATCTTTTTGTTGCCTTGCCATTATTGGAAGTTAGAACTTATTTAACAAAAAATAGAGCATGTGAAGGACTGATATAGTGCAACCCCATGCTCCTCCTTAACCCATTTCAATAATTTAATCTATTAAATATATATATATGTATATATTTTATAAAATAAGTTAAATTAATCTAATAATTACAACCATTAATAAAGATAAATGACAAGTATGATTATAAAATATGCTATTTATTTTTTTAAATATAGTTATGGTGAAATTAAATTGACTAGATTATTAATTGATTTAAGAAAAAAAAAATAATGTGGAACATTCTCTCTTAAGAAAGAATGTTTGATCATGTTCAATTGTAATGAATCTGTATATTGTAAAAGAGAAACTAAGAGGTCTCCATTTTTTCATCCATTGAAGTTATGGAATGGTTTTTGTTTGTTTATTAGAAGTTAAAGAACCAAAGGAAAAGTGCCTATTATTTAGAACAACAATTAAATGTTGCAAAATCATGATCAATCTTACACCTGTTTACTGTGTTCCTTGTGCTCTTCTAGTTTGGGTTTGTTTAAGCCAACCATGCATTGCTTAAGCTCTACTCAAGTATTAAACAAAGTCTAAAAATTTAATTCAAGTTCTTCATTCAACAAATAAACTAAACTTAAACAAATTTTAAACAAATCAAGCTCGAGTTGCATTGATCTTTCTATATTGAAATGAAGTTATCTCACTGAAAAGTAGATCATGAGAAACATCCATCACATAGATGGCTGACAGAAATGACCAAAAGATTTGAAGGACAATGAAAAATGGCAGGAAGAAAACAAAAAACATTAATGTTCCGCATTAATACACCTGCTTGCAAATTCTTATATGTTATCTATATGCCTAGAGATGCTCAATTCTTTAAATTATTTGTAATTTTAAATGGTTTTTGTATGATAATTTATTTTGATAGATGGATGAGAATATCAATGACTTTGATGATGAGAGTAATGATGAGCTTCAATTGTACGTAGTACTACAAGTTGTAATGCAAGAGCTATTTGCCTTAGGCACTGTAGCTTCTGTTGTCATTCAAGTTATCTTGAAGAAGTATTTATCTAAGTATCCATGTAATCTTATTAGAGGACCCAATTGGTTGCAAAAACAAATGAACAATATTAACCGTTTAGTGAGAGAAAGTGACATAACATGCATTGAACAACTCCGTATGGATCGTCGTTCTTTTATGACTTTGTGCAATATGATTCATACAATTGGTGGGTTAGAACCTTCCAAACATGTCACTTTAGAAGAGAAGGTGGCCTTCTTCCTCTTCATTTTGGCACAACACTTGAAAATACGAAATGTTGCAAGCCAACTTACTTAGCACACCAAATCCTATTACCGAAGCAAACACAGATCCATGGTGGAATTGCTTCCAGGTAAATATATTGTCCACAAATTTGGTAACTTTACATTTTTTTTTCTTTTCTTTTGTTCTCTATTTTACCCGAAACAAAAAAACCATAACTTTTACAATATCTATTCAATTGGATTGTTTAGAATTGTCTTGGAGCACTTAATGGCACCTATATTAGAGTTCATGTACCTGTGATTCATCAAGCAAGGTATAGGACAAGAAAATGGAGATATTGCTACTAATGTTCTAGGAGTTTGCTCCTAACAAATGAATTTTATATATGTGTTGCTAGGGTGGGAAGGGTCAGCGGCCGACTCTAGGGTTTTAAGAGATGCGATCAATCGGCCTAATGGCCTAAAGATTCCAAATGATAATTTCATGATACTTAATTCTTCCTAAGTTCATGTATAATAATTGAGTTTAATGCATAACATTCCACACATAGGTTACTACTACCTAGTGGATGCAGGCTATACAAATGGGCAAGGATTCTTTGCACCTTACCGTGGTCAGTGATACCATGTGTCTATTTGGAGAGAAGAGGCAACTCCAAGTAATTACCAAAAATATTTCAATATGAAACATGCACAAGCCAAGAATGTCATAGAAAGGTGTTTTGGATTGTTGAAAATGAGATGGGCAATACTTCACAGTGCATCATACTACCCCATTAGAACCCAAAATCGTATTATCACTGCATGTTGCTTGTTACACAACTTCATTCGACGAAAGATGGCAGTTGACCCATAGAGGATGATGATGATGATGATGACGAAGAAATCAACCGCCAATGGGAGATGATTTCATTGATACTATTGAGACATCTAATGAATAGACTGTGTAGCGGGATACACTCGCAATGCAATTGTACAACGATTGGTTGGCTAGTGGGAGGGCTGGATGAGAATAGTTTAGTGTTTATTTTCATTACTATTGTGCTCTACTTTTATTTGTTGTTAAACCATTTAAATTTTTAATGTGACATTGCTATGTATTTTTATTAATATCTGACAATGTGGATGTTGAATTATTTGATGAGGTATTTTTATTAATATCTGACAATTTATTTTTGAGTTATTAATGATTTATTGTAATGCGTATGAAATGTTGAATGATTACTTTAGGCATGGATAATGAGGTATCCAGTTCTCTTAAGAAAAAGAATGACAAGGTTGATTCATCAAAACAAAGGCGAATTTGGAGTCCACATGAAGATGATGCTCTAATTTCAGCATTGGTGTCCATTGTTAATGAATGAATGAAAGTTGACAATGCTTTCAAGGCGGGCTATCTTGCGAGACTAGAAACTAAATTGGCGGATATCTTACCTGGGACAAACTTGTGTAGTTGTCCCCATATTGAATCAAAAATTAAAATATGGAAGAAGCACTATAATTTTGTGTCCGGTATGCTTGCTACTAGTGGGTTTGGATGGAATGACACCGAAAAAAGAATCGATGTGGAGAGTGATAGTGTATAGGAGGCATATGTTTGGGTAAAGTTACCATGATGTTGATACTTTTTTTTTTTTTAATTGCTACATGTTTATGTAACTACTTTTGAAATACACTTTCCTATATTAACTAGGATTAGTTGGTCATTGTAGAGGGACATCGATGCAAAACACTTGAGGAACAAAACTTTTCCATATTTCGATGAATGGATTCAAATATTTGGCAAGGACTGAGCTACAGGGGAGTTTGCTGAAGGGCCTGCTGATGTAGTTAAGGCTATGAATGCTGAGGAAGATGTGTTGTTGCATGGCCTTGCAGATAATAACACTTTTCTTCAACAAATGGGAGTAAATAATCACATTGGTGAAGGAATGGATTGTTCAAGCTTAGCAACTCAGCGGGCTTGTGAGAGCTTTGCCAAAAAGAAAGACAAGAAAAGATCTAGATTTGATGATGATGTAGTTAAAGAGCTGTCTATGTTTGCTGACAAGTTGGTAGATGTCATGGGTAAAACCAATGAGAAATTGGAATTCATTGGAAAAATGATGGGGTACTCACATGATGTCGCATCAAAACGAGCATCATTAAATGATGAACTTACAAAGTTGCCAATTACTGTAGATGAAAGGTTAGATGCTTGCGAAATCATATTCCATTATGTCCAAAAGCTTAAAATGTTTTTCAGCTTGACACATGATGATAGGCTGAGGTCGGTAATGAGGCTGCTAAGTAGGAATGCTTTATAACAAACTTGTGGCATGTTGCTTTTTCTATTCGTCAAGCACCGTATTTTGTGGGTTAAATTGTTATATCATGATTTGGTGCCTCTGACTCATTTAGTCATAGGATACTGTTTTTTTTGTTGTTGAAGGCTGCTAGTTGTAGGAACAAATATTTGTACCTGCTGACATTCTTATGAACATATACCACTTTCATGTTGGTTGTTGTTTTTATTTTGGTTGCTGTACACAGTTATTTGGATGATTGTTAATTGGTGTGTTGTGTGGATTTGCTAGTGTCAATATGAAGTGCTGGTGTGTTGTGTATTGTTGCTGGTGTGTTGCATGATGTTGCTGGTGTGATGAAGCAAATAATTTTTTTTTGTTTTGGATAAAAATTAGAAGGGGTATGATGCTGGTGTGATGTTGCTGGAACAAATCATTTTTTTGTCTTGGATAAAACTTAGAAGGGATATGCTGCTGGTGTGATGCTCTAGAACAAATCATTTTTTTGTATTGCATAAAAATTAGAAGGGGTATGTTGTTGGTGTGATGTTATTGGAACAAATAATTTTTTTGTGTTGGATAAAAATTAGAAAGGATATGGTCTTATTTATATTGAATAAATGTAACCATTAAAAAATATAAATATTGGAAAAATATATGTTTCAAACATTGAAAAAATTAAATAATTAATTGTGGTCCACTAATCAATTATAAATAAAGATTAAATTTAAAGACATATTTAATATTGTTATTATTTAGTAAACAATTGAAGAAGAGTAAAATAGTCTTTTATTCATTTATCCTTATCCAGTCCATCCAACCAAACATTGGATTCACTAAAAATAGTTCTTTTCAGACATCTAATCCAATGAGAAAACAAACATGGGATACACATCCAATCCAACCAAATAGTCAGGGGGATTCACAGTCCTAGGATTCAAGTCCGATGGATTCTAATCCCTCTTTATCCAATCCGTCCAATCAAACACACCTTTAGGCCATGTTTGATTCACAAGACTAATAGTGAGGTATTAATAATCCTATCAAATTAGTGTGGTATTCACTATCCAATTGGATTAACAGGATAAATTATCCATTGGATTAATAATCCCACCCCTACCCCGTTACTAATAATCCTACAAATTTGTTGGATTAATTATCCATTGGATTAATAATCTTAAACCAAAATGTTAAAACAAACATAGGATAATTGGACCCACAGATTAATAACCCCAATCCCATGCTCTAATCCATCCAACCAAACATGTCCTTATGGTATTCTGTGGCTAGGACTATTAATGGTTGTACCTCTTTGAATTCGGCCTCAACATCTACTACTTTGGTGGATGGTATGTGGAAGTATCTTTGGGGTCTAGATGTTCCTCCAAAGATCCGTCATTTTTGGTGGCAAGTGTGTCACAACCTGTTAGTAACTAAGCAGGCATATTCAAACGTAAGTATGGCAGCTCAACTGAATGCCCAATTTGTCATTTAAAGGATGAAAGTGTGGAACATCTCATTTTTTACTACCCTTGGACAAAAGCGGTTTGGTTTGGGAGTGTTTTAAATCTTAGAATCGAATAGGGCTCTATTCCAAATGTGGCTCAATGGACTAGTGATCAATTAAGTTCAGAACTTTATACGGTTGAAGCCCATAATTTTTTAGGCACTGTGGCATTGATTGGATGGTTCATTTGGAAATCTCGTAATGAGTTTGTGTTCAATCATCTTTTAGTCGACCCTTATGCCACCTTTCACAAGTTCTCTCAGTTCTAGTGGAATCTTTCTCAGTTCTACCCCTGTCCATGATCACCTGCAGGAACTACTATCGGTCTCACCCTCTGCGGGTTGGGTTGTTACCCCCCTAGGCCATCTCAAAGTAAATTGTGATGCTACTTTTTGCCATAGGTCCTCAACGGCTTCCATTGTTACTGTTTTCGGGACTCTTTTGGGAAGATTATTGATGGCAATGCTAGGACGATAGCGACCTTGTCAGCTTCTCAAGTGGAGGCTCATGCAGTTCGTATGGCTTGTGTCATGGTTCATGCTCAAAATATTGTTCTTGTGGATGTTGAGAGTGATAATTGTCAAATCATTCAGATAAGTGTCTCAGGAATAGTCCCTCATTGGAAGATTAGTGCTGTTATTTCGGACATTGTTGGTTTGCTTCTCAACATCAGATATCTTTCTCATGTATAGGTCGTGTGAACAACAAAGTGGCACATTGGGTAGCTAAGGCCCAGGTCTCTAAATCTGTCCCTATTTCGTGGGTTGTTGTTCCCCTTGTTCCTTTTAAAGATTTGTTATCATCTGATGTACTTTTCTTTGATGTTTAATCGAATGAGTTTTCATTGTTCAAAAAATATATATTTTTTGAGACATAAATAACACAACTTTGCTCATAATGTCAATCATATTTTGTATAACCAAAATCTCATTATTTAAGATGACAATACTTTCAAAGTGAATAGAAATAATTTGCAATTATTGAATTGGCATGAATTGAGGAGGTAATCAATTAGCATAATAGGTTCACAAATTGATCTAATCGATTATTGGTTTGATATAAGTTAAATAGTTATTTAATTAAAATAATAAAATACAATCTGGCATTAATTAATGAGGACATTAGTGGAAAAGGTTGTTAAGTTTTTGTTATTGGTAATCTTATTTAACAAAACTCTTTTCAGTTGTAATTTTATTCGATTTTTTTGTTTCAGTGAGACTATGAGTTTTTAGATGCGAATTCAACCTGAATTGTGCCTTACAGAGGAGTTTGTGATCTTAATTCTTTCATATTTGCCACTTCACTGCAAAAATGCAATCGAAGTTATTTGACCGCTCGAGCGGTCATTTGTGCGCTTGAGCAAAGAAACAGATCATCTAGTATTTTTGCAGAGTGCTTGAACTTCTGGGAAGAATGTTTTACCGCTCGTGCGGTCTGCGCGATCATGTTTTCTATAAAGTGTGCTGTTCACTGTTTCTGGGGATTGTGCCATCTAGATTTTTAGAGAGGAATAAGATACAAAGTGTTTTATATTGAAGGGTCTGTTATGAGTGTTTCGTTGATGATTTAAGAGTGATCAATGGATCCATGAACATCATATCAACATCATCAAGGGTTTGTTTGTTTTCATTTATTCACAAAAGAGAGAGTTGTTCTTCGGTGGATTTCGTGGAATTTGAGCCTGAAGCTTTGGCGAATTTTGGAGTGGCTTATCGCCGTGGATTTGACATTGGCATTGTGGATTCAACGTTGGGCAAGAAAATTCCGAGGTGAAGACGGTGGTAGAAGAGGCACATAGGGGTCGGTTCAATTCGAGCGTGAATTCGTTAAGTAATTGAGGGTACACTTGTGTAATTTTTTTTTTTTTTTGTCTTCTTAGTGAATTGTTTTGTGGCTTTGGTTCGTGGTTTTTTTTTTTAATCACAATTGGAGGCGCTCCAATTGTGGTTTTTCCACATAAATCGTTGTGTCGATTTGTTTTTTATTATTTGATTGGGATTATTATTTATTGTTTAAAATTGATACATAATCACAAATCAATATCTTGGAAAAAGTTTGGCAATCCGTCATGTGTGGGTGGATCGAATTGACAATTACCATTGATAGAGTAACTTTTCCTCAAACCAATTGATAAGTGGGACACAACTGATTACAAAATAGTAGCTGGAATAGTAAAGCTATTAATGAAAACATTGGTGGAGAAGGTAATCTATTTTATTGCCAAAGATATTGAACCAAATAGTCATTAGATTTATATGATAGTAAAATCAACTATGTTGTTTATGCTTAAATTACTAATGAATAACGACAAGTAAACACCCACACTCTATTTTCCTTTTTTTTTTAATTATTTTTTTATGACATCACATTATCACTGACACATGATATCATTATTTGATAATAAATCTACACATGGGAATATGAACCCTACAATTAAAATATAACTACCCACTCCAACATAATTATGTAACTACATATATATCGGATTGATCATTCCAATATAATTGTGTAACTACCTTATATATGATGAGATTGATCATTACATAATTGTTCTTGATAATACAAATTCAAAATTCTATTGTACATTTAATCATTTATTCTATTTAATTTTTTAGTAAGAAAATAATCTTATTTTTGGGAAAAAGTTTCAGGTGGTGGAATGGAATGACTTGTAATGAAATGAAATGATTATTCTTTTATCTTTCTATGGAATAATTATTATTTCTTTTATAATATTTTTCAATTATTTCTTAAGTGAATCAAACATAAAATAAATATTTTACAAAAAGTGTCATATTATTTAATTTCATTTAGTAAACTCAATAAAACATTGGAATTAAAAGGATGGGCCTTTACACTAATATCTATATAATAAGGGAGACGGGTTTTTGAATTTGTGTAAAAAATGTATCAAAGATACAATTCAATTAAACGGCTGAGATGATTTGTTTTTAACCATTAAGGACTGAGATGCTTTGTGATATTTTCAACATCAACAATCCTCTCGCTCTTTCCTGCACCCAAACATTATTTGTACGCTTTCTCTCTCTCCAACTTATTAGGTCTCAATCTCTCTCTCCTTAGAGATCTCTCTCTCTCTTCCTTTCTCTCCTCTCCACTGCCGCTCCGCTTCCACCGTTGCGCCTCCTCCGATCTCCACTGACAGCCACTCTTCATCTCTTCTCCCTCCCAGATCTTAGATCGTCCTCCACCGCCACCATGTCTTCCCAAAGCAAACGTAGAGAGACGGTGAAACTATAAGTATCCAATTTTAATTTGGTGTAAACTATTTTAATTTGTTGTGGTTGGAGTGGTTGTGATTTCTGAAATGGGTTTGATGGGTTTTGATTTCTGAAATTTGAAATGAATTTGATGGGTTTAATTTGCAGACAAGTTTTCTGGCTTCGGCACTTTCCAGCTCATCGCCGTGAGTTTACTCTCTCTGTCTCTCTAGCATATACTAGAGTTCAGATATATTCAAATAAATGTATATAAATATATAATATAGATATTCTCCATGAAATGAGTTTGTGAGTAGAGACCACCATCTACTCTTGACATCCAACAAATGGTATGCTCTCTCTCTGTCTCTCTCTTATTTTGGTTTCTATGGGTATCTCTACTCTAGTTTATGTTTATATGGGTTTCTATGAAAAGCCATGAAATTATTGTTATATATTTGTTATAGGTTTTAGACTTCTTATTAGGCTTCTTTATTATACCCATTGTATGTGTGAATTGGAAGGACTGTCAGCAAAGGAGTAATGTTTTTTTTTGGTTTATTTATTTGATTGCTAATTTGTATTTATTTATTTATATTTATTTGTTTGTAGTACAGAGAATCATATGTTTCATACAAATTTGTTTATTTATTTATTAGTGCATGACCCATGCCAATGGCACTCAATATAAAAAAACTCACAGTTAAATTTGTATGAAACAATAATATTAGGAATCAATAACTCAAAACACACCCACACAAATATGAAACAACATTTGATGATAAAGAAGATTACATGGTATTCTTATGTGTTTGATTTCTGCTTTCACCCAAAATTCATTGCTCTTATTGCAACCATGGTATTCTTCTTCCCATAAAATTGTTGATGCTCACATACTAATAATCATGATATCCTCTGTGAGAATTTGGTGTGAATTAACGTGTTTGGTGTAAAAAGGCTCACATTAGATAGCTTGATACTTCTTAAGAACAGTGAATGATCATTAGGCAACTTGAGGACTTCCAAACATTAAGGTAAGAATTTGATTTGTATTCTTACTGAAGCAGTGATTGATCATTGTCATTTAGTGATTATTTCTTTGGTTGGTTGTCTAACTTGACTACACAAATTTTTTTATTTTTTTTTAATTTTTTTTTTGTCATGTGTCATGTGTTAATGATGAAACAAAAAAATCGTACCTACAAATTCATTTGATGAATGAATGTGTTAATAGTTAGGATTTGTATAGTCAAGTTAGATAACCATGGCTTTAAATTTTTATTCTGTTAATTGTTAGGATTTGAATCTTTTTCAGTTAATTGATTTTGAAATTCACGACTTAATTGGTTGGAATTTGTAGTATCATACTGTTCAAGTTTTAATTAATCTCATTAGCAAAGGTCTTTTTATTTTCTTAGAATTCTCCATTAGTATGATTTTAAATTTTAAATTTTTCCTCCCATTCTTTATTGTTTCAATTATGAAGTTATTTTCGAATTCCAACTTTGGTTTTAGATTTTATATTTGCATTGTAGAGTTTTTTCCCCTGATTGATCTACAGGTAACATATTATTAGCTTAATGAAGAATAATATATACAGAGTTCCAAATTGAAACTGTATTTGTGTTTGTGTTGGAAAAATTAAACATGTTTGATTTCTGAAATGTGAAATGGGTTTCATTTTGAAATGTGTTCTGATTTTTGAAATTGGTTTAATTTTTAGAAATCTAAATGGGGTTGATGGGTTTGATATTTGAAATCTGAAATGGGTTTGATTCTATTGCATTTCAAACTCAACCCATTTGTTTGAATGTGATGTTCTCTCTCTCTCTCTCTCTCTCTTGTAGTTTTTGAATGGGAATTTCTGGCTCTTTACTCTCCCCAACCGATTCTATTCCATTTCAGGCTCAACTCATTTTAGGCATTGATTTCCAACCAAGGAAAAATTGTCAAAATTATAGAACCTACAGTTCCTAAGTACTCATACGAATATCCAAAATGTATCAGAGATACATTTGGTTTTAATGGTCTAAAATCTTCCCAAATAAAATGTCTCGCAAGGTACACGACAACTTCCAACTTTTGCAATTCATGATATTTTTGTAGGTTTAGTTATTTCTGATTGCTTGAATCTGGATATTTTTGTGAGTTTGTAAGGTTCAATCTGGATATTTTTGACTCTGGTTATTTTTGTTGAATCTAGATATTTTTTCATTTTGTTGAATCTCAGATAATTTATTTTGTGGATTGTGTATTGCTGTTGAAATTGCAATTCATCAATTTTAAACCATAAACCTTTCTTACATGTGGGGTGTTTGGTTGGGTTGGTAATTGTATGGGTTTCTATTTACAGTTTGGCTTCTGACATGGTTTTGATTTTGATATAAGAAATGAGTTTTTATTTTTGAAATGGGTTTTGTTTCTTAAATGAATGTAATTTTTTAAAAGGTTTTGGGTCTGAAATAATACTTGATCTTCATGAAATGTGTTTCATTTTTTAAATGGGTTTTAATTTATAAAATTAATTCGAAATGTTTGATTTCTATCGTGGTTTTGATTTATGAAATGGGTTTGATTCTTTAATGGAAAATGGGTGTTTACTTTTGAAATGGGTATTGATTTTCTATGGTGTTGAAAAGCTTTTGATTTATAAAATGGGTTTTAATTTATGAAATTAGTTTGAAATGTTTGCTGTATTACTTATCTGAAATGAGTTTTCAACATCTGCTCAAGTAGAAAGCTAAGCCACTTTTAGTTATAATAAAACCACCAAAATGGATCATATTTAAATAGCAACTATGTCATAATTACAAAAAATAAATAAATTTGAGACCCACAACAATAATGAAGGTGTGCTTTGTTTAGTTTGAAGGCTTTATGTATTTATATTGAAATTATTAGTCATTAAATTTGATATTTGAATTTGATTTTTGCTTTCTCTGGTTCCTTTTTAACTCAGGTTCTCTTCATGTTTCTACAAATTTAAAACTTTGCTAGGACTATTTACTTTTTTTTCTCCCATTTTTTTAAATTAATATTATTCCATACATTCCATGCCATTTCATGATGTACGATAAATTTTATATGTTTATTCCTTAAGTTTCTTCTAATAAACTTATTTCATGGTGTACAATAAACTTATTCCCTCAATAAGTTTCTTCTAATAAAATTTTCTATTTTCTCCAAGTGATAGGTGCTTAACCCAATTTCAGTGTCATATTCAAGTTCAGAAAGTTCAAATCTCTTCTTCTATAAGGTTTCACTTTAATTTTTCTTTTTAGTTTTAAGTATGAAAGATCTTTTCTCTTAAAATCAATGCACAATTTTTTGTTGAATTGGAGTGTTGTAGAGAAATTATCAATTCATGTGAGGCTGATGTTTTTATTGTTAATGCTTTGTATATGTGACGGAGGCATCGAAATTTGGTGAGGAGAATAGTTCTAAAGGCTCTATCAATAGAGGTAATCAAGATTCCATCCTTTTTTTGTTTCTATTTTTTATTTTTTATACATTCATATTGTAAGTTGATGATTTAATCTTTTACTTGACTTCCATAGTTCAAAGACCAACTTTTTCATGTCACTTGACATAAATTACAACCTATTTCCTATTATTTTAATTAAATTGATTGTTATTCATTCCATTGTAAGGATTTGGGTATAATTTGCAATAATTGAAGTTTAAAATAATTCAGTGTGTTTGGCTTCAGTTTTTTGAAAATTGAATTTTTTTTTGGTTTTTAGTGAATATTTTTAAAATTTTAAGCTTTCCCCCCCCCCTTTTTTAGACGCACCTTAGATGTATCTAAAAAGTATAATATTTGTGAGAAAATATTTTTAAAAATAATAAATACAAAAAATATATTGAATTTTTGTATTTTTTTTTTATTTTTGGTGTTTACTAAATTTTTAAAAAAAACATTCATGAAAATTATACTTTTTAAGTGTATTTATGTTAGGTGTGTCAAAAAATTAAAGAAATTGCTTAAAATATTAAAAAAATTCAGTAAAAAAAAAAATACGAAAAACAAGAAAGTAAATTTTTTTAAAAAGTGCTTTCAAAAAACTTGAAACAAACATAGTGATTGGTTTTACCAGTACATAATTTCTATTACTACAGTGTTCACCAAATGCTTGATAAATTGTTTGATAAAAAACCATTTTCATATGTTTGCCAAATGCTTCATAAATTGTTTCTGTATTTGATTTGTTTGATGTGTTTATTAATTCACAAGGAATGGAAGGTGAAGGGAGATTAATTGAATGATCAAACTTTTGGTAAAAAGTTCCCCTTTACTTGATTGGGTTGAGTTTATGAATTTATCTATTTTTTGGATGATGTTCTCTTTGCTAATTATTTTTATTATTATTTATTGTTTTTGGGAAAGACCAAAAAATTAGTATTTTTTTTTTTTGTTTTTTGTTTGCATTACTTCTAAATAGTTTGAATGCTCTCAATTGGATCTTAGTTGTGAGTTCATGAAATCTTTCTTTTTAGATTGTGGTTTGAATATTTTTTAAACGGACGCTCCTTGCATGTGGTGCCAAAGATATCCATGAAAGGTTATCAAATAAAGAACATTTTTCTTGGTCAATAAATCTCTTTTTTCCCTCTATATGGATGTGTCTCTGTTAAACATTTTTTTGATATATAGTAATTTCCTGGGTGGACGCCACATTTGTCTGGGTGCATAAAATATTTGTTACATAAATTAAAAAACATATAGGGTGTGTGGGTGTGGGATGAGGGCGAGTAGAGATAAAGGGAGGCAAAAAGTGAAATGGTGTGAGACAAATTGCTTCTTAAAAAATTGTCTATGTAAGTGCTGAATTTCATATCTCTAAAAGACTGCCCAATGTTAGAAATTAAATATATTTGCTAAATCATTAGTGCTTGATGATGTAGAGAGGCATTTATAAACATTAGTGCTTGATGATGTGTTTAAGACCTAAAAATCTAATAATTTGTTTAGAACTTTTTCAATATTTATTTATTTTGAGAACAGAACTTTTTCAGTTAGTTCTTGATGATTTTTTTTTTTTTTTTTTGCAATTATTATAAATAGTGCTTGATGTTTTGAGATTGGTGTAATCCATCGACATATATGCTTGATTGGAGGGTTAGTTGATTGTCCAAAGACAGGTGGTTTTGTTGATAAAAGTTTAGTTTCTATTTTTTTTACTTTCTATTTTTCTCTTTCTCTATCTCTATAATTGGTTTATTAATTAAGTTTTAGAACGAGAGAAGTGTAATATGAAGAGTCTGAGACTTAAGCTTAAGAAAGTGAAATGAGTGTTGTAACCAACTAATACTGTAATATCACTGGGACTTTAAGTGTAATATGTTCATGAGTTTGCTAATCATATATTTTACTTAACTGATACATTTTTCTTGCTAAACTTTGAGCATTGATACACTTCAATTTTGCACAATGGGGGTGAGCATTAGTATACGATTTTTCTTTCCATGCCTTTTCTTTTTAAACATTAGAGATGGTTTGTTAATATTTCAATCACGAAGATTATATTCTTTTTTAATTTTAGCCTAAGTTCAAATAAGACCAATCTCTTCAATTAGAACAAGTAAGATTGATAACTTGGGTAACAATAATAGTGATGCTATAAGAAAGGAACAATTTTCTCCAAAATTATTTTATAAATAAATTTTTCATGTACTACATAAAAGATTGGATAGGATAAGATTAATCTCCATATTATTTCCTCCGTGCCTTTAGGTACAGGCATACACTAGTATATAGATATTAGACACTGTGTAGATTCAATAGGTGTGCTAAGAAAATTAATCAATGGAAAATAAAAAGAGAAAAAAAAATAAATTATCAAAATTTAAAATTCAAAATTCAAAATTCAAAATTAAAATTTAAGTAGTTAGTAATTATGGGATTATGAGTTGATTTTTAAAAAATGATGAAGGGTATTCTTGAAAGATACTAACTTGAACATTTGCTTTATATAATACTAGAATGTGTGCTGTTCAAGTAATAAGAGTTTTTTTTTACCAAATATAATATAATGGGCCTTTTTACCAAACATAATATATATAGTATATATATTTTAAAAAGAAACATTTATTTGGTTATTATATGTCTTTTTTAAGGGGAAAAAATGGCAATTATGCCAAAGCAATTTTTGGTTAAGTTGTTCACCTGAAATAAATTGTTGATTTGTGTATTCAAATTCCTTTATTTATTTATTTTTATTTTATTCATATATTACATTATTGAGAGGGAGTTTTTTATATGCATTAGGGCTGAGCTAGGCCAAGGTATGATGATGGGCCATTCTATGGGCCGAGGTAAAAAGGGCTGAGTGTAGAGGGCCTTGTAGTTAGCTCGGTCCAAAAAGGGCCTTGTAGTTAGCTCAGTCACCCCGGTCGGAGTGGTAATCAGCTTGGCCACAGTGTTTGGAATCGAGGTATTATGGCTTCTTATGCTGGACCTTGCTTTGGTTAGCGCGGTCAGAGCTAGCTATAGTTAGCTCGGTCTCAACGGACACAACCGAGGTACAAGAGAACAAGAGCCGAGCTATGAGTTACATGTGAAGGTACTGGTTTGGGTATGACAAAGAGGTATTGTTAGCTCGGTTACATTGTTATCCAACCATGGCAATACTAGCTCAGTCGTTTGCTCATACCACCGAGCTACAACCATCTCACTTGGTTTATGCAGTGAGGGGGGTGTGAAAGGATAAGCATTATCTTTCAGGAGTGTGATTCCTAAGAGGACTCTACATGGAGGAATAGGAGTCCTACTAGGATTGTGCTATGCGGAACCTATAAAAGCTCACAATGTAACCTATGCAGAGGTAACACAACTTTGATTCTCGAATACACAGAACTTTTGTCTATTTGTCTATTTTGCTGACTTAGGCATCGAAGAGGTATCCGGCACACACCCGCCGGCTAGCTCACGTTTGTGTTTTTAGGGAGTAAAGCAACGACGTTTGTAGGAGCGCAAACTTGATCAATAGGATTATACGAGAAGATAATTTTGTGCTCGTACAATTGGCGCCGTCTGTGGGAATTCCAGAAAGAATAAAACCTCTTGATCAAGTTTTCCTCGCTAGTCGGAAGCAATGGCGCACTACGAGGACTTGCCGCAATCAGCCATTGATGGGCAAACCCCTGAGGGGAGTGGGAGGCGCGAAGGATTGCCTTCTATCCCTCCCATGGCGGATTTAGAACCCCAGCGACAGAACCCCCAGAGGGATGCAAGGGGGAGGCGGGCTAACAGCCCTTGTCGCTCTCAAAGTCCTGAAAGACAGAGGCAGAGGATGGACCCTCAAGTTCTGGAGGATCGTGTGAAGGAGCAGGACCAATTAATAAGGAGGATGGCGGCAGATATGGAGTTGATGAAGTGCCAAATAAAAGAAAAAGGGGTGGCGACAGGAGAGGGGCGTAAAGGCAACACGCCCCCTCGCCACTCGGAGGATCGTGATAGGCGTACCACACCCTTGCAAGCAGAGAGTAAGAGCCTTAGAATAGGCGACACTTAATCAAGGACTTCCAGGACTCGTTACTCCAGTTCTGAGAGAACGAGAACTGAGAGGTAATATACTGAGAGAAGTACCTATCGGCCCTCGTACATGGAGTTGCCTAGATCATCTGACTTACGAACTGTGCTTGAAGAAAGGGCATGATGGAAGGAAGATACTAGGGCACGCGACCTGCGTAGAGTTTCAGTCCTTCAGCGGTTGGCCCCTCGGACGCATGGGAGTGTCGAAATAGGAATGCCAATGCCATGCCTTGCTTACGAACCAACAGACAAAGCATTAGCAAGGCTACAGAGCTCGCCGTTCGTCCCGGCAATTGAGAATGCACCACTACCTTCAGGCTTCCACCAGCCCAAATTCACCACATACGAAGGGAAGACAGACCCCTACATGCACTTGAGTCACTTTCGCCAGGTTATGGCAGTATACCGGTGAAACGAGGCTTTAATATGCATCCTGTTTCCCTCTAGCCTTGGCGACCTAGGTCTAACCTGGTTCGAAAGGCTACCAGAAGGTAGTATCGCTTCCTGGGCACAATTGGCAGAGGTGTTCGTGACTAGGTTCAGAATGAACACCAAGACACCAGTGGAGATCGATCAGCTACTCTCCATTCACATGGGCGACTGTAATAACCCTCACCACTGATCACTGATAACGTTATTGATTACTGCTAAACTGAGACCGATTATGATTGATAATTGAATTGATTGAAATACTGAACTGACTGACTGAAATCTGGAACTGAATTAATTGAGTATATCTATTTAATTACATTTTTATCTGTTGCCTGTTGATTATCTGTTCATGTTTTATGTTTAAACTGCAAATTGAAGGCCTTATTGGCGGCCGAATCTGAAATTGATTGATGTTCTGTGTTAATTAGATTTTATGTGAATTTATGGCATATTTATCTGAAATGTGATTTGGTATGATTAAATTAGATTAAAATAAGCTAAATTGCATTGTTGGCTTAAATTACCATTTTGCCACTCTAGTGGCCCACTACCTAGACATATGTGAGCCTTAATACACTCAAACAAAACATTTTCTCAGCCTTTTACTTGAGCCTTAGCCGACCAAGAGAGAGGAGAGGGAGAGAGTGAGAGAATTTGAGTTCAACTTGTTGATTTGCTTGGAAATTGGAGGAATTGTAGAGTTTATTGCAAATTAAGCCTCTAGACTTGTGATTGGAGACCTAAGGTAAAGATTCTATCCCTTGGTTTATGTATTTAAGTTGTATCTTCATGAATCATGGAAATTTAGTGAGTTAAAGTCTAGAATTGATCCTAAAATGTTGAATTGTAGCATATATCATGCATGCATGACTACATTGTGGCATTTTGAGGTTGATTACATGGAATTTAGTACATGCATGTTCATCTTTTGATCATAGTCCATGATTTCATCTTATTTTGAAAAGAATTGGCTCATTTGAGCTAGCATTGAAGCTTTGAATTGATCTAAACTCATGCATGTCATGTTTGGATTATGTTCTTGAAATTTAGTTTTGAAATTGAGCTTGATTGAACTACCCTTGGGCTTTGATTTTACAAATTGAGCTTTGAATCATGTTATTCTATGTATTTACAAGTGTTTTCCAGAAAATTAGCCCAAGAGGATCGAAATTTATGCATTAAAACTGAGTTTTGAGCTTGAGGTTCAAATCTGGAATTTCCAGAATTTGGACTCACGCTCAAGCGAGGGATTCCACGCTCGAGCGTACCCTCTGGGCCATGAAGTCCGCCCGAGCGAGAAAGGTGACGCTCGAGCGTGAAATTCGTGTATCCAGCACTTTGCATGAGCTTGCAGTCCGCTCGAGCGAGAAAGTTTACGCTCGAGCGAGCACTTGTGTCTCATGCTCGAGTGAGGGTCGAGCGCCCGTTGAGCGTGAATTTTGAGCATCCAGTATTTTCACTATAGTTTACATTCTGCTCGAGCGGCGGAAGTCACGCTCGAGCGGAGCTCCTTTGTCTGCATGTCCGCTTGAGTGTAGAAAGCCATGCTCGAGCAAGACCCCTGTTTTCTGAAAATTTTGTAAAGTGTTCAAAAGTGCATCTTTGCATCCTCTTTCCATCCTAGGCATTCCTAAGGCATATTTAAGGCATCTTAAAGAGGATATAGATGTAGAACCACACCAAGGTAGATTAGGGATTAAGTTATTATCTTTCCCAACTGTGTAGCTTAGTGTGTGTTCGTCCTGTAAACTGTGTAGGGTTGGCTTTCCGAGGAGACGCTCTGGCTTACCGTAGCCTAGAACTCTGTGAGTAACAACTGTGTAAAGATATGTTCAAATATGAATGTTTTCTGAATACTGAATTGTACTGCTATCTGAAATGATACTGTTAACTGAATGAATGTATGTCCTATATTCTGAACTGTATTGTGGCATCCTTAGCAACTACTGTCACTGATTGTTACTATTACAGAGATCTCTGTCGGTTCCCTTGTTGGAACCACTACTGTTTACTGATTGATGGCCATCACTAACTGTTCGGTCTTTCAAGACCTACTGTTTACTGTACTGCTATACTAATGGATGTACCACATATGACTGAATGACTGATATACTGAATCAATGAACTGTTTTCATTACTGTAAGGACATTCATTCTAAACCTCTTTACGCATTATGTTATTCATTGGGCTTTAGCTCACTGTTTATATATATATATATATGTAGGTGTTCAGGCACCAGACCAGAGCTAGGAGCGTGGTTTAGGCTCCGCTTTTTGTCAAGCCAACCACTGTGCCTCACTGCGAGGTTCCGAGCCTGCCAAGCTATGGCTTAGGGGTGTTTCAATTTCCCCCGTCTGTCTCCGTACCTGTTTTGTATGATTGTATAGATTAAATGTTTTTGTACTGTACTGTTTAAGAGGGATTAGGTCCCTGTTCTGATCGACTGTAAATGTTGTACATACTGGTTTGCACTGTTTATGTATATGTATGAAAAGTCTTTTTGCATACAGACTCACAGCTTATTGGACATTGTTTATTTACTATAATGGCTTCCGCCATGCCCCTGTACTCTGTTTTACTGTTCTACTGTTAAGCAGGCCTTCGGTAATCTCGGATTACTGGCCGGTTACGGTGCTAAACCCATAGGGGCGGGTTTGGGTCGTGACAGCGACAAGGAGACGTTGAGATCCTACAACAGTTGCTATTGGGAAACCTTCAACCAGATTGGGGATTGCCCTAGAAACCTTGCCATTGTGCAATACAAACGGGGCCTGCCAGTCGGCAACAAATTGAGGGACTCAATTACTATGACACCTCCCCTCATGATGGAGGCCTTAATGGAGGGAGTGCACCAACATATTCGCGTGGAGGAAGATAGCGCCCGTGCTAAAGTGAAATCTGGCACAACAGCAATGCCAGATAAAAGAACTACAACATAAGTCAACACGGTAGAGCAACCTAATAGGAATGGGCAAGGCAGGCGGGCCAACAGAGAGGACCCAGACAAAAGGAAGTTAAGAGTCTGCACTGCCATTACCACAGTGTTCAAAAAACCAATCTACCGAATTCTCAGTGAGATACGTAATGAACCTTTCGTCCGATGGCCAGCAAAGTTGGGAGAAGCGCAAAAAGACTACGACGAAAGGTCCTGGTGCACCTTCCATAATGAAAAGGGGCACCGCACTGAAAATTGCACGCCGTTGAGACAGCATTTGGAGGAGTTAGTAGCAGCTGGGCACCTGGACCAGTACATAGAAGGAGGAACACAACCAGCCCCCCAGAACCACAACTACCCAAACGGAACGCCGGTTGACGCCCCATTTCAAGGCGTAATTAACGTAATACATGGAGTATTCGAACCTGAGCGGGTATGTGAGCTCAGGGGAATGATCAAAAAGGCTGACCACTTGAGGGAGGTATTAAGTGCACAACCTGCCATCAAAAATGGGAGAACAGAGACCACCAATGTAATATCTTTTTTAGACAAAGATTTGACAAGGATATATTGCCCTCACAATGATGCACTGGTTGTTACTCTACGCGTCAAGGGTTTCGACGTGAAGCAGATTTTGATTGACCAAGGAAGCTCATGTGAGATAATGTATTACGAAACCTTCAAACAACTGAAACTGGAGGACAAAGACATGACACCTGCAACATCTCCCCTAATTGGATTCAACTCAATGCTAGAGTGGCCAGTGGGCAAGATAATCCTCCCAGTTAAGGCAAGAACCATGACGAAACAAGTGGAATTCTAGGTATTGAAAGTCCCTTCCACTTACAATATAATTCTGGGGAGGACATGGTTGCATGCCATGCGATCGGTAGCGTCAACCTACCATCAAGTATTGCGGTTCCCCAACGAAGCTGGAGTAATTGAAGAGGTCTTTGGAGACCAAATTATGTCCAAACAGTGCTTCGTCACAATAAACGGCAGCTGCGCTGCAAAAGAATATGTATAGATAGTGGAAGAACTTGAGAGCAATGAACTGTTTGCGGATGTTAGCAAGGCAGCTGAACAGAAGGCGGTGGAAGACTTGGTACAGGTAAGGATAGATGAAAAAGACCCAGAAAAGTTCTTTTTGCTCGGCTCGTCTTTGTCTAGCACTGAGAGGATAGAGGTCATGGAATTCTTAACCTCTAACATCGAAGTGTTTGCCTGGACACCGTATGACATGCCTGGCATTGAACCAAACTTCATCTGTCACCAACTGAATGTCCACCCAACTACCAGACCAATCATACAGTGCACTCGCAGATCAACACTCCACCATGCCGAGATAGTGGCGAAAGAAGTGGGAAACTTGCTGGAGGCAGGAGCGATCAGAGAAGTGCACTATCCCAGATGGATCTCCAATACCGTAGTAGTGCCAAAGAAGAACGGAAAATGGTGTGTCTGCGTGGACTACAAAACAGTCAACAAGGCATGCCCAAAGGACAACTTTCCCCTACCACGGATAGACCAACTGGTAGACCTGACGGTAGGA
This sequence comes from Camellia granthamiana, assembly GCA_036172215.1. Classification (NCBI taxonomy): domain Eukaryota; kingdom Viridiplantae; phylum Streptophyta; class Magnoliopsida; order Ericales; family Theaceae; genus Camellia; species Camellia granthamiana. Next base: position 135,968,731 of record CM069910.1, read on the forward strand.
CACAATCGACTTAGCTTCCTCGATGTGTACAGAGGTTACTATCAAATCGCTATGTATGAACCAGACCAGGAGGTCACATCCTTTACAACGCCTAGAGGATTGTATTGTTACAAGATCATGCCCTTTGGCCTAAAAAATGCAGGGGCAACATTCCAACGGATGGTCACCAAGATGTTTGAACCATTGTTAGGCAGAACAATGGAGGCTTACATAGATGACATGGTGGTCAAGAGCAAGGATGAGAAGGACCATCTCAGGGACCTAGATGAAATGTTCTAGATTCTGAAGAAGAACAAGTTGCGCCTAAATGCATCCAAGTGTGCATTCGGCATAGGATCAGGCAAATTCTTAGGTTTTCTGGTGACCAACCGAGGTATAAAAGTAGACCCTTCTCAGATCAAAGCAATCCAGGATCTTGAGAGGCCCAACACAGTAAAAGAGGTGCAGCATCTCACTGGCCTAGCAGCCGCGCTAAACCGGTTCATAAGTCGGTCGTTAGACAGATGTCGACCATTTTTCCAAGCATTAAAGGCCAAGTTTGAGTGGGATGAAGAATGCGACCGCGCTCTAGAAAACTTGAAAGAGTACATGTCTTCTCCACCTTTGCTAGTAACCCCAGTACCTGGAGAAGAGCTTTTTTTGTACCTAGCAGTTTCACAGCACGCAGTCAGTGCAGTGTTGGTTAGAGCGGAAGGAATCCAACACCTGCCCATCTTTTATGTAAGCAAAACCTTGTTGGGCGCAGAAACCAGGTACCTACCATTGGAAAAACTGGCCTTAGCCTTGATGATGGCCTCAAGGAAGCTGTCGCATTACTTCCACGCCCACACTATAATCGTCCTAACAGCTTTTCCTCTAAAAGCTTTGTTTGAGAGGGTGAACTTTTCTGGGCGAATCTTGAAGTGGGCAGTAGAATTGGGACAGTATGATATCAAGTTTTAACCCAGAACTGCAATAAAAGCCCAAGCTTTGGCAGACTTTGTGGCAGAGTTCACACCAGGAAGTCATCACACATGCCCAGTTGACTTGACTAGTACAACCGAAATGGAGACGGAAAGTGCCGCAGGAAATACGCAACCCCTAATACAAGATGCCACGCTACATTGCAAACCATACAGGCTTGAGGATCAGAAAGAAGGAATAAACCATGCCATTCCTAGTGAGGATTCATCTGCAAGTAAAAACTTGGGGCAATCAGACAGTGAAGAGCAAAACCCAACAGCAGGCAGGGACTTGGAAGAAAACATAAGCAGCACGCATGACCCCAAGACATCATCCGACCCCTCCACTTGCTGGAAGCTATTCATTGGAGAAATGTGGAAGCTCTTTGTGGACGGAGCATCCAACAGGCACGGTGCAGGACTTGGCATAGTCCTCATCTCACCAGATGGCCTGATAGTGGAACAAGCAGTCAACCTTGGCTTTCCAGCATCAAACAATGAGGTGGAATACGAAGCACTCCTAACAAGCCTAAAATCAGCACTCTTCATGCAGGCCACCGAGCTAATGGTTTACAGTGACTCCTAGCTGATAGTAAACCAGATTTCAGGCGAATATGAAGCAAAAGATGAGAGGATGGCAAAGTATCAAGAGTTAGTCAGAAGGGAAATCATGAAATTCGAAGTGGTGCGAATAGAGCAGATCGGCCGAGAAAAAAACAGTAGAGCAGACGAACTAACAGGCTTCACTTCGATGGCAGACGCATCCATCCCATATCCATTACTAATCGACTTCCTACCTCAACCAAGCATTGAAGAACCCGAAGCAACTGAGGTATGTTGCGCCGAACTATGCCCTTCATGGATGGATCCCATTATAGTATTCTTAAAAGACGACATCTTACCTGAAGAGAAGAAAGAGGCCAACAAAATAAGAGCAAAATCACGGCGATTTTGGCTCTCTCCATCAATGGCCTTATACAAGAAATCCTTCACAGGACCCTATTTGAAATGTGTCCATCCTAGCAAGGTTGAAGCATTCCTGTTCGAGATACACGAAGACGTATGCGGAAGCCACCAAGGAGGAAGATCTTTAGCCTACAGAGCAATTTCATAAGGATATTGGTGGCTTTACATGCAAGCAGATTCAGAAAAATATGTTAAGAAGTGTGAGAAATGTCAGAAGTTCGCACACCAAATACATCAGCCAGCCAGAGAACTTCTACCATTAACTAGCCTATGGCCCTTTGCAATGTGGGGCTTGGACATAGTAGGACCACTTCCAACTGCACCCGGCAACAGAAAGTTCTTTCTTGCAGCAACAGACTACTTCACAAAGTGGGTGGAGGTAGAAGCACTCGCATCAATAAAGGAGAAAGATGTGAAGAAGTTCGTCTGGCAGAATATCATCACTCGATTCGGCATACCCAAGGCTCTAATATCAGACAACGGCACTCAGTTCGATGGCAAAATTTTTAGAGGCTTTTACGAGGAGTACAAGATAGAATTCTACAACTCTACACCAGCATACCCCCAAGCAAATGGCCAGGCAGAAGCATCAAACAAAGTCGTCTTAGATGGATTGAAGAAAAGGTTGGAGAAAACAAAAGGCAAGTGGGCTGAGGAGCTCCCTCATGTTTTATGGGCTTACCGTACCACACCTCGACGGTCAACTGGAGAAACACCTTTTTCCTTGGCTTATGGCATGGAAGCAGTAATCCCACTGGAAGTTGGCCTCCCCACTATTAGAAGTGAAAATTTTGATCTAGACTTAAATGGGGAAGCCATAGCATTGGAGCTCGACCTTGCAGAAGAAAGAAGAGAAAGAGCACTGGTTCACATCGCCTCATACCAGCAGGAGTTATCCAGAAAATATAACAAGACAGTACATCAGAGGCAATTCAAGATTGGAGATTAGGTGCTGTGCAAAGTAATGGAAAACACCCTGGTTCCCAGAGATGGCAAGTTAAGGCCTAATTGGGAAGGACCTTACAAAGTGGTTGGATTAGTAGGAAAAGGGGCATATCACTTGGAAGATAGAGACAACAAGGCCATTCCCAGGCCATGGAACACTGCCAATCTCAAACTATTTTATTTTTAGCTTTTCATTAAAGTACTTGTAGTTTTTCTTTTTCAATAAAACAAGTAGTTCCCTTTTTCAGCATAAATTGTTTTTTTCTGTAAAGAGTAGTTTTGGTGAACTAGGGACAATGAAAATAGAGTTGGCCGAAAAAACCAACACTTGCCTCTAAGTTGGCAGGAATAACCAACTTTAAGCTCTCTTCAGCCAAGATCAGGATCTAGGCTGAAGAAGTTTGGCAGGAATAACCAAACACTTGGCTCTAGGTTGGCCGGAATAATCAACGCTGAGCTCTCTTCAGCCAAGATAAGGATCTGGACCGAAGAGGTTGGCTGGAAAAACCAACACTTATTTCTTTTCAGCCAAGATCAGGATCTGGGCTGAAGAGGTTGGCCGGAAAAACCAACACTTGGCTCTAAGTTGGCGGGAACAACCAACTTTGAGCCCTCTTCAGCCAAGATCAAGATCTAGGCTGAAGAAGGTTGGCAGAAATAACCAACACTTTGGTTCTAAGTTGGCAGGAATAACCAACTTTGAGCTCTCTTCAGCCAAGATCAGGATCTAGGCTGAAGAAGTTTGGCAGGAATAACCAAACACTTTGGCTCTAAGTTGGCAGGAATAACCAACTTTAAGCTCTCTTCAGCCAAGATCAGGATCTAGGCTGAAGTGGTTGGCTGGAAAAACCAACACTTAGTGCTCTTCAGCCGAGATAAGGATCAAGGCTGAAGAGTGGTTGGCTGGAATAACCAACTTTTAGTACTCTTCAGCTGAGATAAGGATCTAGGCTGAAGAGTGGTTGGCTGGAATAACCAACTTTTAGTACTCTTCAGGTGAGATAAGGATCTAGGCTGAAGAGTGGTTGGCTAGAATAACCAACTTTTAGTGCTCTTCAGCCGAGATAAGGATCTAGGCTGAAGAATGGTTGGCTGGAATAACAAAATTTAAGTACTCTTCAGCCGAGATAAGGATCTAGGCTGAAGAGGCTGGCAGGTATGACCAAACAGATTACAACGTTAAGACCGAGATACGTATCTCGGCCAGACAATGTTATACTTCATGCATTTATGGTAAGAAAATAAGCGTAAGCATAGAGTTAACCGAGTAAACAGTTAAACAAAAGAAGATTTCTTTGAAAATTCAAATCAAAGGTACAAAAGATGGGGCCTCAGCCCGGTTACACATTCTTTCCAAAGAAGTAAAAGGAAGAAAATACGGGATCAAGCAAAAAGGTCGTCAAGATCCGCATCCAGATCAACTCGAAGCCCGGTTTCAGTAGGTAGCTCGGTCACATTTTCAACCAAGTCTTCCACTAGTGGCTCCACTCGAACTGACTGCACAGCGGGATCATTGGCGACGACCGGGGCATTGTTGGGCTCTGGTGCTTTTTCTTCTCCCTCAACTTGAAGAAGTTTTTGTTGAATGGTGTTGGCATACTCCGCCATGTAGCTCGGTATGAAATGTGGAGGAGGGTTCAGGAAGACCTCGGTCTCTTGGCCATGACCGAGCTGCGCCACGGCTGCCTTCCACCCACATTTGAAAAAAATATCCTTAGCAGCTTCGCACTACAGGATATAGGTGGCTTCACCTTCTTTGTAACCGTGGTCTTCCGCGTCTTCCACCTTCTTCTCCACTTCGGTTATCTTGGCGTTCTTCTTCCTCTTGACTTTAGCTAGCTAACGCAAATACTTGTCCTTCAACTCAGCCAAAGCTTTTTGTTTCTCTGCTTCAGCCGAACTAACTAGTCCGGTGAGTCGGGCTACTTCGGTGCGTAGCTCGGCCATTTTTTGCTGGGACTCTTCTAGCTTGGCCGTCTTCGCATTGGCCTCTACCACGGCCTGCCGTGTGGTCTTTCGAAGTTCCAACATGCGTTTGTGAGCGACGTGGTTCTTCTGTAGGGCCTGGAAATGAAGAGATAAACAATTTTGAGTAAAACCGAGTAAACAGATGCACAAAATTAGAAAGCAAAAAGAAAAGTACTCACCAACACCATCGACTTGGTGGCCGAGCGGATGGCTTTTAGCTCGGTAAGGTGGTCATGATGTTTCATATCGGCTGGCAGACATACGCTCTTGGCAAGGTTAAAAGCCAGCGCATGGTCTTTTTCTGCGACCACCGAGTCAGTGCTAGTGATAGCTCGGTTCTTGTATGTGATCTTGGGCACCCATTCTGAAGTACTAGCTCGGTTTGAATGCACTGGTTCGGGGCTTAGCTGGGTGGATTGAGGAAGTATGGTGTCTTCTTCATCAATAAGGCGTGGCTCGGTTGTGGAAGTCTGAGCGCACTTGCTTGGCCGAGATGATGAAGGCTGGGCGGTTGGAAGAGCTACCACGGCCTCTTGTGTTTGGCCGGCTTGTGGTATCTCGGCTTGATTTGTTTCGGTGATGAGGGCCCTGACTGCTCGCTTCTTGGCCATTTCTTGTTCCGCTGTTAGAGGGATCAAATTAATTTGAGGCAGTGTTGGATCTGGTTCTGGTGAGGGTTCCAGGAGGAAATCTGTCACCCTATTTTTCCTCCTGCTACTGTATCTATATGTCGGCTCGAAATTAAGTAACTGGGCGCAACCTCGTTCGCGGTATCGTAGCGCGGCGCGAAGGGCGTCTAGGTTAGGGTAACTGTACTGGGACTTTAGAAGGTTCAAGTCTGCATGAAGGAAAAAAGGCAACGGTTAGTACGGTTGAAAATGAGACTAACAGAGTAAAGAAAGTAGAAAACTGAGCCGAGGTATATATACCAGCTACTCCTTTATTCCAGTTGATCCGGTCTCCTGGTATTTGGGCTTCTTGGTCTTCGAAGTTGCCCGAGACCCAGAAAAAATCGTCATCATTTACATTTTTGTCCGGGGTGTTTTTTATTATCTTCTCTTGGCGTCTTCTTATTCTTAAATAGTAGACCCAGCCATCTTCGTTCTGGCTTAGAGAGTATTGGTGAAATATCTCGGCTAAACCGAGGTTGAGGCCAAGCCGGTGGATACTATCGTGCAAAGGGGTGCCTGGCCAACCTAAGTTAGTCTGCAAAGTGAAAAGGAAAAGTATTAAGCACAGATCGTTGGACCATGTACAAGAAACAAAGGCAAAATAAATGGAGTCCTAGCTTGGCTACGTGGGATACTATCCGTACTTAGCTCGGTTGAAGCAAAGGACTTTAGCTCGGTTCAGTGGAGCGAGAGGTTCGTAGCTCGGTTAAAGCTTAGGATGAGGCATTCTTGGATCGATTTTTATTAAATGGGGGAGCTAGTTTGGGCCCAAGTGGTAGCCCGGTCTTTGGTTAAGGTTTTCTAGTTCGGTAGGTGCGCACACCTAATACAGTTCCCTAGCTTGGCTAAACTAAAACAGAAGGTTCTTTGTGAATTGAAACTTAATCTAGTTCGGCTAGGTGCACACCTTAAATACAAACAGGTTGCTAGTTCGGTTGGCATATTATTTTGGATCAAATGCGTCATTTCTCAGACTAGTCGTGAATTCAGTGGGTTTATCACATGGATTTTGAAACAAAGTGGTTATTTCCCATAGAAACTACAAGAAAGTGTTTTTGCAAAACATATATATTATCCTATGTATTACAGTACAATGCGAAATGAATGGAAAGAAATAGAGGATTGAGCTACTTACGGATTGAAGACGGAAATATGCAGATCTGAAACCATGAAGATGGTGATGAGAATGCAAGCTTCGCAGGTACTGAGGTTACAAAAATGGAGGCTCAAGCAAAAGAGAGAGAGAAGATGAATAGTAGAAGTGGTTGGTTCAAGACATAGGGTTTTTGTTTAAGGCGTGTGAAAAATGCGGGACTGTTTAAATTTTTCGGAGTGCGAAGACGAGCGTGACAGTTGTACTTCACCAATGGGGGTTGGCCACATGTCCATGGAATAGAAAGCGATTCAGTTTTATAGCGACTGAAAAGACGTTTTTTGACCGAACCAATCAGTAGCCCGATGATAACTTAGCTCGGTTGAAAATCTAAAGTTTTAGCTCGGCGGGTAATAGGTAATCCCAATCATACTACGCAGATGGAATTAAGGGGCAATTGAGAGGGAGTTTTTTATATGCAGTAGGGCCGAGCTTGGCCAAGGTATAATGATAGGCCATTCTATGGGCCGAGGTAAAAAGGGCTGAGTGTAGAGGGCCTTGTAGTTAGCTTGGTCCAAAAAGGGCCTTGTAGTTAACTTAGTCACCCCGATCGGAGTGGTAATCAGCTCGGCCACAGTGTTTGGAATCGAGGTATTATGGCTTCTTATGCTGGACCTTGCTCTGGTTAGCGCGGTCAGAGCTAGCTGTAGTTAGCTCGGTCTCAATGGACACAACCGAGGTACAAGAGAACAAGAGCCGAGCTATGAGTTGCATGTGAAGGAACTGGTTTGGGTATGACAAAGAGGTATTGTTAGCTTGGTTACATTGTCATCCAACCATGGCAATACTAGCTCGGTCGTTTGCTCATACCACCGAGCTACAACCATCTCACTTGGTTTATGCAGTGAGGGGGGTGTGAAAGGATAAATATTATCTTTCAAGAGTGTGATTCCTAGGAGGACTCTACATGGAGGAATAGGAGTCCTACTAGGATTGTGCTATGCGGAACCTATAAAAGCTCACAACGTAACCTATGTAGAGGTAACACAACTTTGATTCTCGAATACACAGAACTTTTATTTATTTGTCTATTTTGCTGACTTAGGCATCGAAGAGGTATCCGGCACACACCCGCTGGCTAGCTCACATTTGTGTTTTCAGGGAGTAAAACAACGACGTTTAGAGGAGTGCATACTTGATCAACAGGATTATACGAGAAGATAATTTCGTGCTCGTACAATTATGATGAAATTTAATAAATTACAATCATAATAATAAAGATAAAATATAAAATATAATCAATAAAAAAATAAAAAGAAAGAAGACCCAATAAATACATGGCGAATAAAACTACGATTCTAATCAATACAAAGAAAAAAAATCCCAATAAATACATAGGGGATAAGACTCGCCCATAAATTGAGGGATTCCAACCATTAACTTCTTAGTAAGGGACTCATGGAGATTTTGAGTTTTTTGGTTTTTACTTATTTTATATTTTAAGTGTATCTAGATCAGGTGTATTTATATATATATATTTGTATTTCTTTGTATTTAATGACTTTATTTTATATTTTTTCACAAATATTTTACTTTAAAAAAAAAAGCTCAATATAAAGATAAAATATATGAACAACAAAAAAAATTCAAAAAATAAATTTTGAGTTTCAAAACCAACATAGTGTTTGAACCCCACATGATCCATCTGATCCCGGATAAATTATTTAGACCCGGCGGTGGTGATAGGAGAAAGAACTTTTACTCCTTTTTTGGATGAAGTAATTTGTGAGAAATAATAATAAAAATTATGAGAAAGAAAATTATTTTTTTATATTTGATTTTATAAACTAAATGAGAAATAGCGAGAATTGATGATAAATAGTGAAAAATATAACTTTTTCACTAAACATATTTCATTTCTCACTAAAATATTGTGAGATTTGATGAGAAAAAAAAAAATTGATTGCAAAATACTTATAAAACTAAAATTACACTCTAAAGTTAAAAAGATAAAAAACAAAAAAATTCACTAAAAACCCTTTCCCACATGAGTGGATTTTTCACACCTCAAAACATATGCTAAGAAATTACAATCACTTCTTTTTCTTTTTCTTTTTTTTCTCGTTGTACATCCAAACGTAGGGTTCATTGGAGAATTGGCTCTTTTAATTATTTTTTTTTTTATAAAAAGAAGTGTACAAAAGCTAAGCAAATGAACTAAATAAATACATTTATTTACTTATTTATTATAAGTTGTCATATTGTTTCTTTATTTTTTTGTATATTTTTTTCGTAAAAAATTAAAAAATCACTTACTAAGCAAACCCTAAACCACTCCTAACTTTTTGACTATTTTAATTAAGGGTTTGAATTCTTTTAAATTGATCATCTCAACTTGAGAAAGTGTTTAAGTTTAGTAGACTCCATTTTTTAGTACTCATTGAGTAGAATATTTATGCAAAAAATTAAATGATCAGATATGGATAGTTATATGTTTGAATAACATTTTTATTATAAAAAATGGATTTCTATTATTGAATTTATAATTGTTGTCAACTTTTTTTTTTTTTAAAAACAAATGTGATTTAAATGTACAGTTATTAGTATCTGATCATCTTAATTTTTTGTGTGAATATTCTATTCAATGAGTCTTAAAAAGTGAATAATTTAAATCACTGAAATTAGTCTCAAAATATAGGGCTAAGCAATGAATCCGTAAAATTCGTAAATTGACCCAGTCTAGTCCAATTCAATAGGTTTGGACTGATTTTTTAAATCCATGATTCGGGTCTGAATTAAAAATTTGAGGAACCGTGTTTCACGGATCGGTTCCAGATTACACTTCACAATTTTGGATTGGAACCAATCTGGACCGTATATCATACACACCTGATACATACTATCATACCTCTTATATTCATATCATACACATCGAATTTGGTGTGGAATTTGCTGTGGAATTTGTGGCTATAGAATTTTGTTTTTGTTGTTGTGTTTTGTTTTAATGGTCTAATAGTGGAACTAGTTTTAATTTATTATTATTATTTTTTTTGAATTTGGTGATTGTTTTTGCTACTGTGAAATTAGATATTATGCATACTTAAATGAATGGTAGAACAATATGTATGTTTATGTTTTGAAAAATTATGAAATGAAAATATTATATGATTTTTATTTGTTAGTAGATTATGTAAATTTGTGGTTCCAAACAAACCGAACTGTGTTTAAATTATTTGGTTCCAATTGGTTCCACTATTTAAATGAATTGATTTGATTCCAATTTTTATAGAACCGTAGACGACGGATTGATCCTAATCTTTCTCAAATCGAACCAATTCGGACTATGTTCACCCCTACCAAAACAGATCAACTAAACCCAAACGCTCTCCCAGGTCGGGAGTGTTTGGTGTGGCTTATTTTGGTCAACTTATAGATTCCAACTTTGGAAAAGTTATTTTGAACTGTTTGGTTAAACTTATTTCAAACAGTTTCTAATTCTACCAACTTATTTTAACTCAAAAAAACTGATTCTGAGAAGCTACTCACCCTATGTTTCTGATTATCAGCTTCTACTGTGGACATGTTAATTTACGATTATACACTTAGTTTTTTATTTTAAAAATAGAAATAGACCCAAATGGACTATGAATGAACTTCTTTTTTTTGTTTTTTTGTTTTGGTATGAAAAATGTGGACTAGTGGTGAATAACAAAAAAATAAAAAAAGTTATTTCACAGCTTATTTACCAAACACTATACAATAATTTAAATCTATAATTCAACGACTGTACCAAATAGATTAACAACTTTTAATCACTACTAAAAAAAACACTTTTTGCGACCGCCACAAGCCGTCGCAAATAATAAAAATACAGTCGCAAAAGACTTTTTGCGACGGCCTATGCGACCGCAAATGGGGGACGCAAATGTAGGGGTGGCAAATACTTTTTGCGACGGCAAAGCGACGGTCGCAAATTATTTGCGACCACCTAAACTACTTTTTGCGATAGCTATTTTGCCGTCGCAAAAAAAAAAAAAAATAAAAAAATAAAAAACACTTTTAGCGACCATTGTTTTACTGTCGCAAATAATTATTTCTTAAAAAAAAAAACATATACGGGTTTGCTACAACAAAAAAATTAATTACAAGCACCAAACAATTTTTTGTTAATGAAAAATAACAAAATTAACAAATTAATTAAATTTATAATAGACATTATCCATTAACCATCCTTAAATACACTGTACTAAAAAATTCAAGTCTTAAAAAAAAAAAAAAAAAGAGCAACATAATCTGTGGCTCCCAACATCACCCGCTCGATCATATCAACTATTCCCTCAACAAAATCTGCAAAAACATATATCAAACTCAACCAGGTGCCTTCATACTATAAAATGCTATGTAGTTAAACACAATATAAATTCAGAGAGACAGAGCCATTCTTCAAAGTGTGAAATCCCAACTATTGAAATTCTGAAAATAAAATAATATATGAGTTGAGTTTATTGGGGGCAACTGAAAATAAAAAGTTACTAAATCTTTTGAAACCAAATAGACTCGTCAAAAAAATGTAATAACATAATTAAATATATATTTTTTAAATTCCTTCATTTTGTATTTAAAAGTATAATTTTTGCAGGGTGATCCACAATCTATAAGATGCTAGTCTGCAGGAGTAAATCTAGTAGAAAACCAGAACAGCGACAATATGATACCCAAATAAAAAATTCAAATTTTCCACAACCCATTGTCAAAAACCTATAAATTACAGTAGATTCTTCAATCTCAGTTCCAATTGGACATCTAGGATTTTTTTATACAACAACAACAGCACAGAAACTCACAGTATCCAAAACAACAGGAAAAAAACTATCAAATACCCATTAAAGAGAAGTGAAGAAAGAAGAGAAAAGAGCGCACCTTATCATGGGAGTTCCAATAAAGAGAGACTCAGATTTGAAATGAGAGAGCCAAAAGAATGTCGGGTTTGAATACTAAAGAACTGGAAAATATAGGGAACAACACATTCGAAGTACTCAAAACACAAGCACAAAAACTATCAAATACCCATTAAAGAGAACTAAAAAAAGAAGAGAAAAGAAGGCACCTTTGAGATCATGAGAGCTCCAATAGAAAGATAGATTTGAATCTGAAAGGCAAATCTGATGCAACCATTTCAAAGTTGTCAAAACACTAAAGATTATATAAAATTATATAAATCTTGGCAAATTATATAAAGCAGTCCGAAAAGGTAATAATTCAGATGGAAATTGATATCAATAAACATTTAAAAGTACCTTGGATGCAGCTATGTATCCAAGTAGGGTTGCCAGCACAGGAGTGCACAGAAGAACTACCATCTCTATTTTTTTTAGTTTGCTAGCTTACAGGCACACACAACCCTCTTTTCTCATGTTTTCTACAAAGAGGTCCCTGTATATATTAAAATTACCCACTACAGGACATACATACACTAACAATTTCTAAACAAAAGATTATTATAAAAAATTAATAATAGTAATTAGTTGTGGCGCATGTAATTATTGGTTAGATTATTATAAAATTATCTCATTTCCTATACATCAAAAGGTTATCAGAATAGAGAAATTCTATACCTCACATCTTTAGTATTCTTTTATTACCAGAAATGAAAAATAACCTGATATGTAGATTGGAATTTTAAATTGAAGCATGTCTTCACACCTTACACCATTCAAAGTCATGACCTTTGGTAGATGAAAAAGCTACCCCAGAAAATGAATAGCGGTCCACAATGAGGGTGGTTCCACTTCTCAACTTAGACTCCATTAATGATCTGCAAATACATTGTAGATGATCATGTACAATACAACCTTCACATTTCAAATATTTGCTTGTGCGAACGTCTAAAGTACCAATCGCTAACAGATTACATAGTAGAACATTTGGGGATTATAAATCCAACATTCTAATAACTTTACTGTCAGATGGATCTGTTAATATGAAAGAAAAAAAATGGGACCATTAGACAAACAAGAGCATAATAACTAAATGATTTCGAAAGTTACAACATCATATTGCGTAGGAGGCAGAGCCCTTGCCCTGCAAATCTGAAAAAGTTCTGTAGACAGCTCCTGCAAAAGGCTTCACTAGTTGGCGATGCTCACAGAATCACTAATATGACTCAAAACAGGTACATGAGAATCTACTAAAAGTGAAACACGTAGCTCAAAAACTGTGTCAATATATTAGTATTAGATTTTGAAAAATGATTGGTCATAATATAAATCGTATAAGGTAACCCTGTGGAAAGATATGATCAACCAAATGGATGTATCCGAACCCGTCACATCTGCAGATCAAACTAAGCCAGAATCAGTGCCACATGACAACAATGTTTTGGATGACATCTGCAAGACTGATGCCTGCAGTTTTTCTTTACTAGAGTAAAAGTCACAAAATAAAATTTAATCTGTCCCCAAATCCAGACCTTTCTTCAGCAAAATGACAACATAATGTTTGACACTAATGTCGGAGTTGAGCATAAAGAAACATTTAGCACTTCATACACAGCTATTTATTAATTTTAAGCTACTTTCATATGTAGAACAATACAAATGACTGATAAATTGATGATTACCTACAAATGCAAAAAAACAAAAATTAATTCCCATCCAAAAAATGCAAAAAATGAGAGGATCAGCTAAATTGACATGAGATCCCAAATAGCCATTTACAATTCATGATTCACAGCTCCACCGCAACGTATTATCCTCTTGGGAGTCCAATTAAAACACCAAGGCAAGGCAGTGTTAACAACTAGAAGAGAAAACAAACAAACCAACAGTAGAGTTGAACAGAAAACCAAAAAAATAGTCCCTTACATGCTAAAAAAGCTGACTGATAACACACTGAAAACGCTCTTGCACCATTAGGGGCGGTCCTTGTCCATGTCCTTGCGCATAGGCATAGTCATAGGCTGGGAAGTATGGAGAAGAAGGGATTTGCAAATCATCCCTAAACAACAACCAAATTCAATTGTAAGGCAATAATCAAGACAAATAGAAACACTCAAGTGAATAAAAAAATTAACAACAACGGCAAAATCTAAACACAATCTAAAGGAATTCAATTGCAATCCTATAATTTTCATTCTCTGCATGAGGAATATAAATAAATCTGTAAATGGAATTATAAACATGGCATCCAAAACTAAATATAGAGAAAGAACACTGACATCTAAAATGATAATTAGATGAATATACTCAGTTCCTCAATCATTCACATGTAAAACAAATTCCAATAGGTTTGGATGGTAACAGCCTTATACATGCCATCAACACATGTACATATCGTGTTTTTACTTGTTAAATTTCTACCATAATGATAGAACACAGCACTACTTACAAATCAGAAGCAAGAGCATCACCTCCAGGACTATCAATTCGGATGATAACAGCCTTATATCTTTTTGACTCTGGAATAAAAGATCAGCATTAGCTGGGGAAGGAGCACAATTATAGACAAAGGAAAAGCTAACTGAACACAGAAAAGTAATTAACTCAGTGAGCAGTAAAATATAGTTAGTAATGCCATAGCAATTCCTTAATCTATAAATCCAGTTCATCATTTAAATTCATGTCTTTCTTTATTTTGTTATTATTATTATTTATTTATTTTTAAGGTCTCATGCATCTTGAATCCAGCATCAGTGTTGCAATCTTGCAACTACGTTTATTTTTCAATTCCATCTTCATAATTAGGATTTGCAATTTAACTTGGAACTCAAGATTGAGTATTTCTTTCTCTTTATTCATCAGATTAAAACATCTGACCGTTTCCATTCAATAGGTCTCCAGGTACTCAAACATTTTCGTGCAATTAATACTTCACTTACAAGATGGTGATCCTTTCATTTAATGAATTATTTGAAAATCACTTTGTCATATCACACAAACACTGCAGTCACCAATAGATTCTTGTCACTATATTTTCTCACACCTTTCTTTGTGTACTTCCTCATTACCAATAATAATTAACTATAGTATTTTAATTTTCTGGTTTCTTGCACATAGCCAAATCATTGAAACTGATGTGCTTGTAGTCCAGAAATCATGTGCATAAAATGGTTCCATAATGCAAGCTCACTCGTAAGTTGATCTCTTGCAGACATCAAATTTGAGTGTTGCTCTTGAGATATTAAGTCAATCTACGCAGAAAAACCATTAAAGATGCATCAAATTAGTTACATGTTGAGTCAAATTAGTGATAACAACATATTTTTAATGGATACTAACGGCAAGGGAGGTCCCTACCTACTTTCCAAAGAATTCCAAAAAAGGGGGTTCCAAGCATCTTATTCCAAAACCTCAGGCGAGGAAGTGTAATTTTATCTACAACTTATATGCCATCGATTACTGGAATCAGGTCTAATAGCATTTCTGTATGCCTATTTTAAGGAATTTTTATTTTCAAAGATGTGAACATGCCAAATTCAAGATCATAGTAGCAGATAAAACCAACCTCTTACACTACGGATCTTCTCAATAAATTGCTCACTAGTAATACCCGAACCAGATACACTGAATGGACCTCGTACCCTACTAATGCTTCCGGAGGCTCTGATTATGACAATGTGATCTTTACCACCTGATAAACCAAGGGTCCATTTCCTAACTCTAGAGTATTTCCTGTAGTTGAAATGAAATAAATTCTTGTAAGCTCATGTCAGCACCTTGCAATGTCAATCAGGTTACATCAGTTCAACAATAGGACAAAGAAATTTAATTGTAGTACAAATGTTTAGATAAGCATATTACAAGGTGATTTAACATCAAAACTATGAAGAATACCTAAGAAAATTCAAAACTTAAAGACATGTGAAGACAGTTAATGCTAAAAAAAGAAAATCAAATAAATAAAAGGTCCACAATTCTATATATATCACCATTGACCTATATATGTAGCAATTTTTGTATATGTTGAAAAAGGTATTGATGCTCATAAATCACAATAAAAATTATCAAGAATTGAAATATAAATATGGCCTCAATGAACAACAATTGAAATATAAGAAGTAGATATATAGAAAGAGTAAACACAATGATCGAAGAGAAGAAGAGAGTGCGAACAGAGCGATTCTATGCTAGAAATTGAAACTAAATGACATGAAATCGTGAAAAACATAAATCGCAAAGAACATAATTCCAAATGATATTGAAGGCGTCGATCATAAGAAGAAATCGCAAAGAACATAAATTGAAGAACAGAAATCGCGAAGGGCAGATGAATGCATCGATCCAAACCCTAGCAAATGTATATACAGAAAGTATGCGAGAGAGATCAAGAGATATTGACAGATTGAGAGAGAGAGAGAGAGAGAGAAAGAGAGATTCATACCGTTGTTCTTCAGACGACGATGGGCGAGCGAGAGAAAGAGAACGATGTCAAGAATTTGAGCGAGCCAGTGCCAGACTAGGGCAAATATAAATAAAAGAAAATAGGGAAAATAAAAATCTTGAAAAATGTTGTCATAAGTATATTTTTTGCTACGGTTAAATAGACGGTCGCAAAAAAATAGACGCAAAAAGTCAATTTTCTAGTAGTGAATTAAAGTTATCATTTATAATCCGTTAAGGTATAATCTATAACACGTTCGTTTGGGAAGTGGGTAGGCTTTTTAGTTATTTTAACCTGAGCTAAAAAATCTCGTTAGGGGTAGGTTTTTTTGACTTTTGCAAGAAAAAAAATAAAATAATTATGATATGGATGCAATATTTTGTCTTATTAACCTTTTAACTTAATTTGTTTTTTTTTTTTTTGGGGACTAAAATAATCCCAACCCCACATGTCAAATATAATGGGTGTGTTTTGTTTGTGTTTTGAGATACATTTCAAAAAATATTTTGGAGAGAGAGTTTAGAAATTTTTTTGGTTTGTTTGGTTGTATATTTTGAAAATAGTTTTGAAGTTTGGGATGATTTAATATTTTATTATAGGGTTTATTTAGGATGTGAATTGACTTTTTAGCTTTTTGGCTATTTTAGCCTGGGGTTAAAAGGCCTCGTTTAAGATAAACTTTTTGGTTTTTTTAACTTTTGTGAGAGAAAAAATTAAAATGATTATGGTTTGGATGTGACATTTTGTCTTGTTGGGTTAAAAAGCTTATTTTATCTTTTTGTGGCTATTTTAGCCAAAAAGTTCTATTTTAGCTAAAAAGCCCTATTTTAGCTTATGTCGCGTAATTGAGTAGATGTGTGTGAGAAAAAAAATAATTGAGAAGGATAGAGAAGAGAGAAAGAGTGATTGATTGATGTATAGGAAAGAAAAAAGTGATTTTAAAAAAGAAATTCAAAAAATTTGGATCAAACAAAATTTTTTACAAAAATTTTATCTTGACATACAAACCAACTAAACCCAATATGTTTTAAACGGGGCACCAAACACCCGTTATATTGTACCACCACATAATCCAATCTCTTTGATTGCCAAACATCCCCCACCCTAGTGTTCATGTGACTCATTACATATGCTTATTAGTGGGTGGCACACGTAATGGGTGTGCAATTCAGATAAGTAAATATAAAAATAAATAATAAAAAAATTAGTATCATAATATATATTGCCTCAATGGTAAGAGTGCTCCTAATGAAACTTAAGATCTTTGGTTCAAATCTCGCTTGCGCTTTTGAATAATATTTTTTATTTTAGGATAGAAAAATTTATCACAAATTTACCACATGATAGAAAGAAAAGCCACCACACTATTAGAGATAGGAGTGAGCAGCAGATATACCGATTCGGCCAAACCGACCTAACCGAACCGATTTGCCGCATTTTGAACGGATGCGTGATGACGAGTGGATGATTGCGGATTCATTTTTTCCAACCCACCTAGTTTTGGACGAATGGCGGATTTGAGTTTCATTTGGCCGCAATCGAACTGTCAAACCGCGAGCACCCTCAGTAATTTGTAAGACTTTGTGTTTTCAATTTGTTTAGATATTCTGTTTGTGTTTTCAATTGAAAAAGAGTTTAAATATTCTGTTGAAAAAGAGTTTTCAACTTGAATATATTTTTTGAATTGAAAAAAAATAAATATATTATTTATCTAAATTTTTTGGTTTTTAAATTTAACTCTAAAAATAATAAATAAAAAAGATGATATATGCTGGTTGGTTTTTGTTTTCAAAAACAGATATAGATGTAACAATACAGAGGCATACAATCTCTACTACTGCTCTATTCATAGTTTTGGTGGTTTGAATTGTTTTTATATTTTAAGAACCACATACTGTAATACTTTATATGGATGAGACATGCAGTAATTGTAATATTCTAAAATTTCAAACTTTGTTTCTTTAGATAAGGCATGTAGTGATTGTAATACTTTTTTAAGTTAATACTTTTTTTTTGAGGAAGTGCATAAATTGAATTATGTTAAAAATTTATAAAATTTTAAACCCCCAAACCGATTCACATCCATCTGCCTAGCTGTCAATCTGCTCAATCACATCCGTTGAATTGGTGGACGGATGCAAATTGATTTTCTTCAATCTATCAATCTAACGACGAATGATGGATTAGAGGTTACGTGGCTGTAATCAACCCGCGTTCGACACCAAGTCACTTGCTAAGTGCATCTCCAACGATTCACCAATTTTTTCATCAAATTTGAGTAAAAAAAAAAAAAAAAACTTCCTCAATCTGATATTAGCCGCTTCAATGGTTGCACTGCAACTTTCATCAAAAGAGAGTGGACGTTCGGCGGGACGACCAGCCAGTTGACCAGATAAGGCAACTGAAATTTTTTTTCCCTCAATTTTTGTTTCCCATTTTTTTTTGCCTCCAATAATGATTTCCTTCCAAAAACTAATATAAACACATGAATCTATGTACCATATACTAGAAAAGAGGTACATTATATCTGCAATCAACCACAACTGAAACTAGAGCATAATGAGTGTCGCAAATTCTTACATGTTCACTTCATTTTCATTCTCTTCTTTTTCCTCATCATCTGATGATGAGTCTGATGATGAAAAAATGGTCACACTTTTGGAGGTTTATGAGATAAATAATGCTAGTATGATTCAGATTCTGTAATCAAGTAATCGATTAAAGAAAAGAGGTGGTTCTGTTGTAGAACATAATTACATAAGTCGCGATAGATGGAAGGGTCATGAGCGATTGTTTGCGGATTATTTTGCGACAAATCCAGTTTATTCACCTGCAACATTTCGAAGACGTTTTCGAATGTGTCGTCCTCTGTATCTACGAATTTTGAATGCCATTGAAGCACACAATCCATATTTTGTTGAAAAACAAGATGCAACTCATATCCTTGGATTGTCTCCCTTGCAAAAGATGACTTTAGTAATGAGAATATTGTCCTATGGAGTGACAGCAGATACAGTTGATGATTATGTATGTATTGTGGAAAGCACTGCAATTGAAAGTTTGCAACACTTTTTGCAATTTAGTAATTGAAATCTTTGGACCAAAATACCTGAGATCTCCAATAACAACTGATATTGCTAGATTACTTGCTATTGGGGAGGTTCGTGGGTTTTCGGGTATGTTGGAAAGTTTAGATTGCATGCATTGGGAGTGGAAAAATTGTCCCACGGCATGGCAAGGTCAATACGTAGTCCATTAGAAAAAGCCAACCATCATTCTTGAAGTAGTAAGCTTCTTATGACTTGTGGATTTGGCATGCATTTTTTGGAATGCCTAGATCATACAATGACTTGAATAAGTTGGATCGATCGCCCTTATTTTCTGATCTTGCCCAAGGTAAAGCTCCCCCTGTCCATTACACTATTAATGGACACAGTTATAATATGGGTTATTACCTTGTTAATGGCATATACCCTTAATGGGCAACATTGGTTCAAACAATCTCTTCTCCACAATGAGCAAAGAAGCAACATTTTGCAATGATGCAAGAGTCAGCAAGGAAGAATGTAGAGCGGGCATTCGAGGTGCTCCAATCTCGATTTGCAATTATAGGTGGTGCCGTACGTTTTTGGGATCCGAAAATGCTTGGGAACATAATGAAGAGTTGCGTTATATTATACAATATGATTGTCGAAGATGAGAGAGAGGAGCATCTTGATTTCAGTTATGATATTTCATCAACCAACTCACCAATAGTACTTTCGTGTAGTAATAACAATGACTTTCAATCATTTATGTTTCGTCATTTAGGTATTAGAGATAAAAATGCATATCATGCTCTCCACAATGATTTAATAGAACATATGTGGCATCTTCACGGAGAAAACTAAATTCACTACGTGGAAACGAACATGAACTGTTGGTTATTTTTTGGAATAGGAGGTGATTACGCAAGGAAAACTGTTAGTGTTTGTTTGTTGTTAGTGGTCTTCACAATGTACACATCCATTTTTGCTAGTATTTTTGGTCCGTTAACTTTGTTATTATCCAAAATAGTGTGCATTTGTTACCAATATACTGATGTCATAATTTATTGATGTTGTGTTCTAGTATGGCTTTGGACTACTGATTGTTATATATATCCACATATATTAAATTACCAATGAATGCAGTACATTTGAATGAATTACAAATGAATGCAACACACTGAACAAATGAATTAAAACAATAAATATTCCAATTAAAATATATATTACAAATCAATTACAAATAACAACGGATAATTCAATACCTCATGAAACACCTCTGTACCTTATAAATTTGAAAATTCATCTATTGACAATTCAATACCTCATGAAAATTCAATACCTCATACATTTGACAATTCAACACCTCTGTACAATCCAACTACCTGACCATCAGAATGTACATACAACTTATAGGTTTGGTGAATGCCTCCTGAAACACACACCACTATCCAACTACTTCATTTAAGCAATTTACCCACCTCATTACTTCCCTCCACCACCTACCTCATTTATTGACACTCTATATACATTCAATATTGGATAGAATCCGAATACAAATTCTGCTTCACAAATCGCAAGCCAAAGTGGCAGCAACCCACAGCAGCAAACCAAATTGTGCTCCTAAAACACTCTATATCCACTCAATATTGGAAGTGTGCATTGAAAGAAATAGTAAGGCAAAGCAACAGAAACAGTAAGCCAAAGTTCAACACAAATGGAATATAAATCTGCTCCACAACCGGTTAACCGGTGGGTCAACCTATTTCTTTCATTTTTTTTTCTGTGTGCATTTCCTTATCTGTTGCACTTTTGCACAGTACACTTCACATCATTTGGTCACCTCACACTAAATTTGAGCTCGTTTGTAATACACCATTCATATTTAACACATTTCCAATCAAATTGAACAAATATTTACGTCATTCTTAGAACCAAAAGAGCAAGATTAGAACATGGTGAAAGCTCCATCCCTCCACCACGCCAACAACAACAACAACAGTTTCAAAGTTCAGCTTATCCTACTATTGATTTTCTCACTTATAATCATGAACAAGACTTTCCAAGCTTCTCCAGCCGACCTATTATAACCGGGAGAAGGGTTAATCTTCCACCTCAATATGATCCATTATTAGTTAGCAAACTTGAGGCAATGTGGTGGGTAAATTTAATTAATTTACCACAAAAGATATATCCACGTCTTGTGTCTTTATTTTATCTTCACTTGAAATGTACTAATGAAAAAGATGGAAACTTTAGTCTTCTATCTTATGTGAAAGGTTAGAGTATTGAGTTTGATATCCCCACTTTATCACGAATTATTGGAGTTGAGAAAGGGGATATGCATATCTATTTTCACAGTGAGTCTGACCTACTTGATATTGTTGGCAATATCAGTGAAGTATATACTACTATTTGTGAGAGGAGACTTACCGAGAGTAATTTACAAGCAAAATATTTGAAACCCCAGCTTCGGATTCTCAGTCGATTTATAGTAAAAAATGTCACTCCGAAAAGAGGACATTTTGGTGTTGTCCCATATTATAATGCTTATTTGCTATACTATTTTGAAGTTGGCCACAAATTGGATTTGTGCTACATAATAATAAAATAAATGATGGTCACAAATCTTGGTCAATTCATGGGCCGGTCACTACTTTTTGGGGCTCTGTTAACTAAAATTTTCAAAGCTTTTAAGATCTTACTTGTAGGTGAAGCAGAGATTAAAATCTCTTCGGCTATTTCGGAGTACAAACTGACCCGTGTTGGTGGAGCTGAAAATTTAATAGAAAGTCTTAGTGCACATGTCCCACCAAATGATGCTCCCGAAGACCCTCATGACAATGCGATGCCAGCAACTGAACAACCTCAATATTGAACTGATTTTTTGGCCATGGAACTGGAACGACATAATCAGCGTGTTCAATGGGAACAAGAAATGGCTAATCAGTTCAATGCATTGGCTACTCAGTTCGATACATTTGTCACTGCTCAGAACTAATTAATTAAACAATTTGGTGAGTTCTGTTTGGACACTAAAAGACGTCATGAAGTGGTAAGCAATCGCATGGATCAAATTGACCATCGCGTAAAAGAAAAATTATGTAGTTTTTGTTTGTTTTCACAATGTATTATTACATTATGTATTTTCATTGTTTTGTTTTTTTTACAAGTTTTTATATTTTGTTGGGACATTTTGGTTTATGAATGTGGTGGTTTTGCCTTTTATAACATATTGGACAATTTTCTGGTGGTCATGTAAACATGAGTAATTTGCAGACTTCGTTACCAAACATAGAACAAATGACTAATGACCACGTGAATGATAGATATTTGAACTGATAAATATTTGTGAGAATGTTTTAAAAATATTTGTGAGCATGTTTAAAAAAAAAAAAGTATACAAACAAAATTGATAGATATTTTAATTGTGAATGAAATTTTTAAAAACTACCTCTGTACAAATTTTTTTTAAAAACTACATCTGTACAAAAAATATCTGTTGTGACCATGTTTTGTGTGTTGCTATCATTTTTATTTTCAAAATTGATTTGGAGTAAGTATGTTTGTATTACTATTTTTGTTTTTAAATAATAAAACCAATACAAATAATTCCAATACAATCAATAGAACCCACAATCAACATCAACTGTTTTTGTAATTCCAATACAACCCACGATGAACATATATATAATTCCAATGCATCTTCTTACAAAAAATTGATTAAAATGCAAGAAATTGTTGATCGAAATAAGAAATGCAATACATAAATACACTGTAAGAACTTGAATAGAAATCATGATATTCATGAAATAGTCTAGGAAATCTATTTGTTGATCGAAATAAGATTTGGCGTTGAAGATCTTCATAGTATGCCATTTGCATAGGATTTAAATTTGTCATGTCTATTGACATTATTTTATGATCATCATTTCGTTATTCTCTTGCATTAATCATAGATAAGATTTTTAGTTGTTCCTCCTTATCCTCAGCCCTTCTTCGACGCTTTATAGCCTTTTGTTCACGGTTTATGGCCTTTTGTTCATCTCGCTCAACAGTTCTAGCAAAGATAGTTGATAATACTTCAACAATTTTAGATTAGTCAGCAGCCATTTCATCAAATCTAACATCGTGAGTTGTTTGATTCTTTAACTTCTCTTTCGCAGCCTTAGTAGCAATTGGTCGTGTTGATGTATTAGTCGGTTGTGGCTCCCCGCAATATTGTTGTTGGGTTGAAAAACCTCACCTTCAGTTGGTGGATTCGAACATGGATATGCATGTTGCATGGCTTTTTTGGGTTGTGTTCTAAATTCATCCCATTTACAACTTTGGGGAAAAATATCCCAACTTGTATCAAATGTGAAGTGTTTTTTCTGTATTCCATGATACATCTGCTTCGCTTCAGTAACCTAAAAAAAGAAAATTACAAACATTTCAATAACAAGTATACTGAGCACTAAGAAAATTGATATTTAATAATAGAAATGAAAATTACCATGTGTGCCTCAGTTGTTCCATTTTGTTACCTCAATTGAATTTGTTCAAGAAAATCACAGAATTTATTAATTGCCTTTTACATGATAGACCAATGGTGCGACAAAGAAATACGGTTTCGATTTGATTCACCGCTCAATTATGAATGAAAATAAACGAGTACTCGTTCCCAAAATATTACCATGGTCTGACTATTACTAGTAATGGAATCTTGAGAGACTGCCAACCAAGATCTACCTAAAGTTTCATCTTCTATAATTGTGAACGCTTTACCACGAGAAATACAAGAAGTTTCCGAAATAAAATTAATATCAGTGTTGTGCTATGAAGTTTGTGATTCCTCAAACATTTCAAAATCTTCCATAGTTTGAAGAAAATTCAGTACGATACAACATCCAACTTAAGAGGGTAATTTATGAGTAACTTGGACAGAGCTAAGTCCAGATGTTGAAACGGACCGAGCTATGGGCCGAGGTAATTGTCTACGTAGCCTGGTCCTATCAGTTCAGTTAGAGATGGCTACTAGTGGCCTGGTCTGGATGTCTTGGACCGAGGTATCAATGGAAGGAAAACCAAGCTAGAGGATAACACTACAGGGCGTAATCTCAAGACTGACCTCGATGCCTAAGATAACACCAAGCTGAGTGAGCCCGGTTAAGTCTGGTGTAAGGCAAGGCTGTGCTAGCCCAGTTGTGCTGTTACCAAACTGTGGTATAGGGTTTGAACCATCTCACTTGGTTAAGCAGTGAGGAGGGTGTTAAAAGATAAGCATTATCTTTTAGAGATATGATTCCTAAGAGGATTCTATATTGGAGAATAAGAGTCCTACTAGGATTGTGCTAGGCGGAATCTATGAAAACTCGTATAGGACCTATATACAGGTATCACAATTTTTACTCTCAAATACACAAAGCTTTTGTGTCTATTGTCTATTTGCTGACTTAGGCATCAGAGAGGTTTTCCGGCACACACCCGCCGGCTAGCTCACGTTTGTGTTTTCAGGTAGTAAAAGTGACGACGTTTGGAAGAGTGCAAACTTGATCGATAGGATTATACGAGAAAATTATTTTGTGCTCGTACAATTGGCGCCGTCTGTGGGAATAGCTTTCACAAAGAACAAACCTCTTGATTAAGTTTTCCTTTAAACTGATTTCAATGGCGCACAATGAAGATTTGCTGCAATCTACTATTGATGGGCAAACCCCGAAGGGGGGCGGGAGACGCGAAAGCTTACCTTTTATCCCACCCATGGCAGAGTTAGACCCCCAGTGACGGAACTCCCAGAGGGACACATGGGAGAGACGGGGATCCAGTCCTCGTCACTCCAAAGTCTTGAAAGGCAGATGCGGAGATTGGACCCTCAGGTTCAGGAGGATCGCATGAGGGAGCAAGACGAATTAATAAGGAGGATGACGACAGACATGGAGACTATGAAGTGCCAGATAAAGGGCAAATGGACGGCGGAAGAAGAAGTGGGCAAGAGTAAGGCTCACCCTCGCTACTCAGATGATCGTGACAGGCAAATCACGCCGTCCCAAACGGAAAACAGAAGCCTAAGGACATGCGATACCCAATCACGAACCTCTAGGACTCGTTACTCCAAGTCTGAGAGAATAAGGACTGAGAGGTCATATACGGAGGGAAGCAGTTATCGGCCCTCGTACATGCACCAAACGACATCCAGGCACACAGAGTTGTCTAGGTCGGCAGACCTGCGAATAGTGCTAGAGAAGAGGGCCCGATGGAAGGAGGATACCAGGGCTCGCGACCCTCGTAGAGTTTCAACTCTACATCGATTGGCTCCTAGGACACATGGGAGTGTCGAGGTAGGGATGTCAATACCGCGCCTTGCTTACAAACCAGCAGATAAAGTGTTAGCAAGGTTGCAGAGCTCACTGTTCATTCCAGCAATTGAGAACACACCGCTACCCTCAGGCTTCCACCAGCCTAAATTCACTACTTATGAGGGGAAGTTAGACCCCTACATGCACTTAAGCCACTTTCGCCAGGTGTAACATACTCGGGGGGTACCCGCGCACGTTAAACAGTTCAGACCCTCGAGATCTCTTTGATCTAGTCTCACGAGTGCAATGTGAAACATAGATGAAAGTCCAGATTTGACAACTTGTAGAAAATCCATTTTATTGCAAAACCTTTTGTCAGAAATGGACTGCGTCATCAGATCTTAGAGTCGCCACCTAATATTTATTTTGGGAAAATTAGGAAATCCATGACTCGTGCCAAAGGCCACTGTTGATCGTAACCAAAGATGCTTGGCTTGGAACCTTAGGTATGAGAGGGGAAGGTCAATAATGAGCACCCTCGCTCACCAGATCGAAAATTGGCCTCTACTAAACCATGATATGAATTTTATTTACTTTATATGTTCATATTTCAATTATTTAATAAATCCTAAAATTTACTATGTGAAGCATACAAGTATATACTATGTCATTTATTTTGGAATAATTTGATTTCATGTAGTTTTGAAAGAGTTTTGGAGATGTACAACCCAAATAAATTGAGTTTACAAGCATGAAAATCAACACTATTCCAAATTAAACGACACAACATCCATCCACTGACATTCATAGAGTTATATCACATAAGCAAATAGCCTCATGGCAGAATGCTAAAAATAATAAGAAAAACACACACAAATGGGATGCTAAAGCATAAACACTTACATGTTTGACAACCCGCGAACAAGCTACAAAACAAAGTTAGTAAAATATGCATCCTAATGCAATTCACTCATGAGATGCAACTAAAGATTCGGCTTCTAAGATATGACATGTGAATCATCTCAAGAACATGAGGTAGCACATAATCACGTAGGAATTGAGTAAATCCACAAATGCAAAATTAGCTGAATCAAGATACATGAAACATGGATGTAAAGCATGGATATAATGAAAGACGAAATATGATGCATATTCACAGATAAAGAAAGCAAGTAAAAGAACGGGATAGAAAGAAGCAGGACGAGGAATTATTACAACACTTTGAATAAATTATTACAAACCAAATAAGAGAGAGAGAAGGGAATATTACAACAAAATAAAAACCTCACAAACTCTGAAAATAAAAATAATAATAAAAATAAAAATAAAGAAACTTCATATGCTTTGGGGATTGCCAGAAAATATTCTGCTTGACCCGGGAAGACTGCTCCGTTATGCCTGGGGAAACTTATTTTGCAGGAGCACTATTCATCTCGGGGCACTATTCATTGCTGACAGTACTATTTACCACGATAATAACTATTTACCCTTTTTGATCGTTATTCATCTTATCGGGCATTTTTCGTTCGCAGTTACGATTCATCGCTGGAGGTACTATTCATCATCGGGGTTACTATTTACCGCCAGAGGTTACTATTTATCCTGTGGGGTAAATTATTTAAAGTAATAAATTACAACAGTTTATATACAATATTTAAATTACAGCAGATATGTGGGTGGTGCAGCCTTCCCGTTAAAGCAGTAAAACAGTTATATAAAAAAAAAGTAATTTACAACAGATATGTGGGTGGTGCAGCCTTCCCGTTAAAGCAGTAAAACAGTTATGAAAAGCAGTAAATGAAGTATTTAAATAAATTATAGCACATTTTCAAAAGAAATGAAAGTTTGCGAAAACTCACCTTTTGGGGAAATGATGAATTTTCTAATTCACAAACTTTTTTTTGATTACCCTCAAGCCTGTGTAATGTGTTCTCAATTCTCAGTCCAAAATTTGAAATTACAGCTTTAGTGGTTGGTTTTTGAATGATGTATTGATGAAATGGAAATAAAAGTTTGGTTTAGAAAAAGAAAATATTTTATTTTCCCTCTCTCTCTAAAAACAAATAATTTTCCTTCTTTCTGATTCTTTTTCTCTTAAACTCTCTCGCACCACTTTATTTTTCTCTCTGATTAGCCCCCTCCCTATTTTTTTTTGTTGAGCCTCTCCCTATTTGTCCTTATATAAACAAAAAAAATATAATATAATAATATAAATATAATAATATAAAGATCATAATATAGATATTATATAAAGATATCTTATATATATGTTATGCCGATAGCTTTGAATGTCGGCAGCCGAGGGCTGACCGACATCAAAACAATTTTTTATTATGTTTCTTTTATTATATATATATATATAAAATATAATATATAAAATATCTAAAATATATAATTGATACCAAAATACTAAACATATAATATAATAATATAACTTTTTATTATTTTATTATATATATATAATATATAATTTATACCAATTTATACAAAAACACCAAAAATATGAACAAACACATAAAATTCTACAAAATTACAAAAATACTAAACTAATGAAATATTTAGTATTTTAAAACAATTTGGCTATAATGATGAAGGTTGGGATTAAAGTTCAAATTCCATCTCTCTTACTGAGGATTCTGTGAGAAACACATTCTAATTGTCATCATCGGGTAATCAAAAGAAAGCGCCCAAGTCTTGGGGCCGGTCAAAATGGGGTGTCTACAGTTGTCTCTCTTTGATAGAGCTCGAAGTCATTTCATGACGTGAGTGAATGTCAAAGCTTGAAGATGACCCTTTTGACAAGGCCGTAAGACTTGGGCAAACAAACAAGATGCAATGCAAGTGGTTGAACGTGAAGGTTGCCATGGATCCTATTGCAAGGAATCAAACCAACATAGTTCAGGGGCAAGATGCAAATGACATGCTCAAAAATGCAGTTTGAAAGTTGGACTTACACGTTTCGCGAAGCCGATTATTTTTGAAAAACTTATTATCATGCAATGAGTAATGTGAATCAAAACAAAAAGCAAGCCATGTCTTACACGGAAAGAAGTAAGCGAATAATGAGACGGTGTAACCAATCAGAAACATCTCCTCGCATTACATATGAAAGGAGAGGGAAGACTTCAACCAAGATAAATCAACAACCTAACGCGTCTCACGCGGAAGGAAGAAAGATGGTGTGAACACTAGACGCACCTGATGTTTTTAACCTAGGATCAACAACCTAACGCGTCTCACGTGAGAGGAGAAAAGATGGTGTGAACACCAGGCGCACCTGATGTTTTTAACTGAGTAAATCAACAACCTAACGCGTCTCACGCGAAAGGAGGAAAGATGGTGTAAACAACATGCGCACCTAATGTTTTTAATCGAGTGAATCGACAACTTAACGCGTCTCACGCGAAAGGAGGAAAGATGGTGTAAACAACAGGCACACCTGATTTTTTAACCGACTGAATCAACAACCTAACGCGTCTTATGCGAAAGGAGGAAAAATGGTGTAAACAACAGGCACACCTGATGTTTTTAACCAAGTGAATCAACAACCTAACACGTCTCATGAGAAAGGAGGAAAGATGGTGTAAACAACAGGCACACCTGATGTTTTTAACCAAGTGAATCAACAACCTAACGCGTCTCATGCGAAAGGAGAAAAGATGGTGTAAACAATAGGCGCACCTGATGTTTTTAACCGACTTGCGATCCTAATGTGTCTCACGCGAGAGGAGGAGGGGTGGTGTAAACAGACAGGCTCACCTGCTGTTTTTAAATGGTTTGCAATCCTAACGCGTCTTACGCAAAAAGAGAAAATGTGGTGTAACAAACAAGCGTACCTAACCGTATCTCATACGGAAAGGGGGAAGGTTTTAACCAGGTAAACATCACAACCTAACACGTTTCACGTGAAAGGAGCAAAGGTGGTGTAACTAACAGGCGTACCTAACCATATCTCATACGGAGAGTGGGAAGGTTTTAACCAGGTGAACTTGCAATTCTAATGCGTTTCATGTGAAAGGAGCAAAGGTGGATTCGAAATCCAAACGCGTCTCACGCGAGTGGAAGAAGGTATGGTAGAATGACAAGGGGTAACCTCTACATATAGAAGCCACTGATGCTGCTTTTCTTCCTAATCATATTCACAACTTTCCCTATTCTCCAACAAGGTGACAGACTAGGTTGATTTAGTATCCAGAATTGAGGGGCATACATGCTACCTCAACCTATGGGCTGCCATACAGATTTCAAGCTGGAGATACACCATTGGGTATTTAAACCAGACTTTAGTCTCGGAAATTCCAAACCTTTGCGTTCTAGGCATCGCCATTTGAACTCTAGTTACCACCGTCGCAGTTGGTCTCCTAGGAACTTATTGCAAACACAAGCAAGTGGCTATACCAGACCACCACCTGTAGTCGTTCAGGCACGAAAAACACCAAAGGAATTGCACCTCTAGAGGATTTAAGGTCTCCTAGACCCAGGAGTGCACAAGATAGTACAATGCGCAAGATAGCGCGATTGAATTGAACTGCACAAGATAGTGTGATGCGCAAAATAGTGTGATTGACTTGGAGTGCACAAGATAGTGCAATGCACAAGATAGCGCGATTGAATTGGAGTTATGCGGTAGATGCTCAAAGTGAGATTATTGTGCGATAGATGCACAGAATAAAAGGAGGAATTGTAAGTTCAAACCAAATATCGCATACATATACCATATATAGACAAAATAAATATAGATATGTACATACGATATACAGATATACATATACAGACAAAATACACACAGATATGTACATACAGTATACATATATTTATATACAGACAAAATACACACAGATATGTATGGACATATACATAAACATATACGGATATCTACATAGATATATACGATATATGACAACGTGCGTACGCAAAACACACAAAAAGAAAGGAAAAACACAAAATGCAAGGACACGGGGGTTCGACCCTTTGATCTTAAGTCCTCAACCACTGAGCCAAACCACTGAACCAAGCCACCCTTGTGATAAAAAAAATTGCAAACAAATATATAATATGTAGGTATACGAGACATATATACATAAAACCAAAACAAAACAAAAGAAACACTCGTTGCTATGGGAGGTCGAACCTCTGACCTCAAACTCAGGCTTTCAATCCTTAGCCACTGAGCCGAACCACTGAGCCCAAGCCACTCTTGTGACCAAATATTCAAACAAATATATATAATACATAGATGTACAATACATATACACACATACACACACACATATATACAACTCTCTCGCCTCTCCCTCTGTTTTTGTCTCACTCTCTCTTCCTTCATCTTCTTCGAGCGTTGTGTCTGGCGCGTGATTTCTACAATTGCGGCGCCTGACCGACAGGCTGTCCAATCCTACCCCGATTGTCAATGATCGTCTCGACCCTTCTCTCTCTTTGTATTCTTCTTCGCTCTCTTCTTAAGTTGAGGCCTGCGAGAGAGAGAGAAAGACAGAGCAAAAGCCTGCAAACTTTCTCTGCCACCACTTTGCAACCTCTTTCTTTTGCATTACTCTCCTCTGCCGTGGCTTCTTCACACAGTTCTCTCACTCCTTTTCCAGACCTGAACGAGTCCATAATAGAGATGACCGATTTTGACTCCTCTGAACCTCAACCGCGGGCTCCTCCTCATTTCCCTGTTTTCAGCTTTCCAATGATGTCAATTGAGAAAATAATGGCTGCACAATTTGACATCGAAGCAAACTCATATACACTGAGGTCACGTGTGGAGACCGTGACTGTAGTCTCCAACTTGTCCCGTCGACTGCAGAACATGACGTGTGAGGTACATTAGTTAAATGCACAACTCTTCCTCCTCCAACATATGTACAAAGACGCTCGAGTAGAAATTAGTGCGCTGAAAAAGCAAAGCAAAGAGCTAAAACGACAGGCCACCTCCATGGATCGATTCGGAGTTTCTTCGCACAACCAATCTGATGGCCGACGAGAAATAATCTCCTTCGGAAGCTCTGCCAAGGTTGGGGCAGAGTCTTCAAGAGCTTCGAAGGAGTAAAGATGAAGCGAGGCAGTTGATGGTAAAGTCAGGCAACGAAACTGTGTGCAAATGAAGCCAGTTATAATCTTCGTCGTCGGGCTGCTGCCGAAGAAGAAGAAAAAGATCCCTTTCTTTCTCTCTCTCTCTCTCTCTCTTTTTCTTCTGTTTTTTTGTTGTTTTTGTTTTTTTTTCTTTCCTTTTCTTTTATTTTTTGTATATATGTTTGGTTTGTTTAACTCTCTTTTTCTTTTTTCTTTTTTTGCAACTTTTTTTTTGTTTTTCTGGGTTTTTTTTTTGTCTCTGTAATCGGGGATGTCATCCCCTGACTTCAATAAAATCAGTTTTCTTTTTTGCACATGAATGGCATGACTGGCATATCACTTTGAGCTTGAAAACCATTTTAATTGAATTTGAGAATGATTGAGTTTTGAACTCTAAATTAGGCATTGATTCTATACTGACCCATACTGACCTAAATCAAAGAATGACTTAACGAAAGAAAAATGAAGCAAAACGATCCAAACACACTTATATACACTGATTGGTATGAAAGGAACTTAAAAAAACAAGACTATGAAACACAACCATTGAGCCTAAGCAATTCTGCAATTTGTTATGATGGGTTGAAATTGACACTGGTGGGCCGACCAAAAGGTTGGAATCGAACCCCGCCGGATGAATAGCAACTTCCAGTGGTGAATAGTTGGCTCGAGCGGTGGGAAGACAGAATCTCTGACTCGACTATGCCCCTAGTTCATTACCTTGACTTTTTTCTCTTGATATTATTTTGTAAAAATGTTTTGATCAACATGAGTTAGATTAGCATACTTATTCTATTTTTTGTTTTGAAATCACGTAAGTCAAGCTGTGAGCACTGGAAATTTTCCCTTTTTAAGTCCAAAGAATGGTCTGGTTTTGCAAAAATGGAACAATTTTCGAGAAAAAATTAGTCAGCTTCATTCAAAATAATCAAAACTTATTTTTGCAAATGGCCACTATCCTACCAACATGGAATCAACCATTGGGGTGCATAGCCCCAAGCCAGATAATCAATGGTGATAACCGAACCGAGCCGATCCAAACCGAATCAAGCCGAGCGGAACTGGACCGAACCAAACTGAACTGAATCGTACCAACTGAACCGAGCAGAACGAAGACAAATCAAGCAAAGGCGGATAGGATAGCCAAGTCGACTAAGGATACACCAATCAAACATGGACAATATGAATGAGTTGAAAAATTATTAGAGCCGAACTTCAAGATGAAGCTACCTACGTATCCCAAAGATAGGAATCAGGCCATACGTAGTTCCGGCTAAGGTTCACTCGAGTATTGACACTCTCCTTTTGTGCTCTAACTTTTTCCAAAGCCGCCCTTTCGGGTTTTCAACCTTGCGAGCTTTTCATTTTTATTTTTTTTTCTATTTTCTTATTTTATAAATTTTTTTCCCTTTTTTTGTTTTGTTTTTCTGCTCTAACTTTTTCCTGGGTCGCCTTTCCAGGTTTTCAGCCCAACGAGCCTCTCAAGGGTTACTTTCATTTTAGTTTGTCTATGTTGATTGGGTGTGAGATCTCTAGGCCATCTATAAGAATGACTACTAGACTTGACCCGTAGATATGATGATGTAGGAACTAGGCTAATTGGGTATGAATTTATCCCTAGTGTTGCCCCTTGTGTAGTGGATAGGAACTCTATGTCCTTCAATAATAAAACTCATTCTCTCATATTTCGGAATTTGACTTCTTTTCCAGTCTTCATTAGCTTAAGAAACAATCCAGTTTAAATCTTTGATCACATCCAACCTTATTGCCCCTAGTTCAAGGGCTGCTTAAAATCTAAATCACATCATTGCCCCTAGTTCAAGGGCTGATTCTAATCTGAATCACATCATTGCCCCTAGTTTAAGGGCTGCCTCCATTTCAGCTATGCAAGCCTCACACTTTGGTTGATCATTGAATATTTTGAATCACGATTTGAAAGCTAAGGAGGTCGGACCTCAAGTCAAGGGGGATCCTATGCTGTATAATCTCAAGATCAATTCTAGGCATGTCTTTGTAGGACCACACAAAAACAATTTTTGAAATCTTTTCACAAAGTGACTAATCACTCATACTCTTACGAAGACAAGATAGAACCAATTTGGACCAAGCCAGGATCCTTCTCAGTACCCCCATTAACAGAAATGATTTTATTCATCAAAGGCTTAGCACACCTCTCTTCCTCTCAGTTGATCAAAATTTACAAATCTCGAGGAATTTCTTCCTCTTCGTTTTTATCAGAGTTTTTGAAAAAAGTGTTGAAATTTTTGGTCAATGCAATGAATTAAAGGTATAGAGAAGTAGGCAGACTCTATGGCACTTTTATTGAACAGAAACTACGACTCAACGATGACAACAGACTCAAAAGAAAATGACAAAAAAAAAAGAAAAAGGCCTAGACAGGACAGAAATGCCTAGAATAGCACTCTCAAAATCAATAGACTTTGACTCACTAGAATGACCCGAGCTTGATCCCAACTCTACAAACTTGGTGGAATCAAACTTAGACTCAATACTCAATTCCGAACTCAGAATACAACCATTCTCAAATTGCCAGTCAAAGTGTGGACCATTCACAATATTCAAAATAAACCCCGTGCAATCAACAAGTGGTCACTCCCCAATTACAGAAACAAAATGGAACTTCCAATTATGCCCTCATTAAAAACACACTGAACCCCACAAACTGAAATGCCCAAACCACTCATTCGAATTTGAGAACCCTTGTATAGATCTAATACATTGCACATAACACATAGCAGGAAAGAGAACAAACACCCCTATGGAGGCTAGGGTTATCCTGTCCTATGCTTTTGAAATGATCTAGGGTTCACTATTCAAACAAGCGGTATCATACATCCTAGAAATGGGAGTGTCCTATCCTAATTTTGAAAGGTACTATAGCTCACTATATATACAAGGTTGTCTTTACTTTAGGGGTTAAAGTCAATGTGACATTACTAAAGAGTCCTTCGGGCCATAACTAATGAAGATCTTTAGGAAATCAGAAGAGTCAACATAGCCCCTCTTCAAAGTCTGAGAACCTTTAGATATCAAAAGGTTATAACATAAGGCCTCCAAAGTAATGTAGAGATTGGTGTAGTGTCACAAAAAGTGTGCATGTGCTCCCACCAGTATCTGGGCAACATAGGAACTTTAAGTGCACCAATGCATGCAATGCAATAAATATATAATTGAAAATAAAAGTCATATCATGGAGTTCGAGTCAAGGTTTCATAAAATCCCCAGCAGAGTCGCCAAAAACTGTAACATGCTCGGGGGATACCCGCGCGCGTTAAACAGTTCGGACCCTCGAGATCTCTTTGATCTAGTCTCACGAGTGCAATGTGAAACATAGATGAAAGTACAGATTTGGCAACTTGTAGAAAATCCATTTTATTGCAAAACCTTTTGTCAGAAATGGACTGCGTCATTAGATCTCAGAGTCGCTACCTAATATTTATTTTGGAAAAATTAGGAAACCCATGACTTGTGCCAAAGGTCACTGTTCGTCGTAACTAAAGATGCTTGGCTCGGAATCTTAGGTATGAGAGGAGAAGGTCAATAATGAGCACCCCTGCTCACCCGATCGAAGATCGGCCTCTACTAAACCATGATATAAATTTTATTTACTTTATATGTTCATATTTCAATTATTTAATAAATCCTAAAATTTACTATGTGAAGCATACAAGTGTATACTATGTCATTTATTTTGGAATAATTTGATTTCATGTAGTTTTGAAAGAGTTTTGGAGATGTACAACCCAAATAAATTGAGTTTACAAGCATGAAAATCAACACTATTCCAAATTAAGCGACACAACATCCATCCACTGGCATATATAGAGTTATATCACATAAGAAAATAGCCTTATGGTAGAATGCTAAATATAGTAAGAAAAACACACACAAATGGGATGCTAAAGCATAAACACTTACATGTTTGACAACCCGCGAACAAGCTACAAAACAAAGTCAGTAAAATATGCATCCTAATGCAATTCATTTGTCACGACCCAAACCCGGTACCCAAAGGTTTAATGTCGTAACAAGATAAATAAAATAAAATAAGGTAATTCGGATACTTCTGTAGTTACAGTGCAAGCGGATAAATTAAATGAATTAAGATAAATGACTGGGTACCAACTGTTTATTTAAAAGGTAATAAAACATAGTCATTGGAGCTTCACTGTATTACAAGAGTTTAATAATAGAAGACAGAAATCAAAAAAAAAATAAAATAACATAGCGATATATTTTCCATCTTGATCCCGCTAAACCTCGTCACCTGAAAGGGGTAACAGCTATAAGCACATAGCAGAGTGAGAAATATTATACTATGAGGGCACAAAATGGCCATGGATATTTATTTAAACTAAAACATTATAAATTGAGTTGAGTTGAATACACAATTTAATTAAGTGACAGAAACTGAAATAATCACTATAACCACGGTACATCACTAAGTGACTAGCACTACACTGGTCAATGGATCCATGACAAACACTGGGCCACAAAGTGGTCAATCACTAAGCCAATGGCTATTTAGGTCCCCCAAGGCATGGGACTCCCGTGGTGGTATTCACAAAACATATTTTCACTTGAGGTTATAGCCAAATATTCTTTAAAACAAAAACAAACATATCCATGGATTTCCTTTTAAGCAAATAGGGTTCAGAAAATAAACCACGTCACTGAAATGTTTGTAAAACATAACTTTTATAAACGTACTAATAAAATATAACTTTTATAAAATAGATTTTGGTAAATCAAAACATATATAAAATACATTTTGAAGACTCAAGGTATAATATAACTTACCTTAATAGTGACCCTTAGTCTTACTCCAGTATCCCAACTTATTTACGTACTTCTCCCTCTCTCTTTTCTTTCCTTTTCTTCCTTCTCTCTCGTTTTCTTTCTTTTTCTTCTACAGGTTGCTCCATTCTATCTTATATATATAGGAAGTGATACCACTACTGAGCCGACACGTGGCCATCTATATCTCTTGCGGATCGGCTTCTTAATTTCGCTTGATTTGGTGTTATCACTTAGATTCGTTTTTATCCTAATTTTAGATTAATTATATTTTGACCCAATATTATAATTATATAAATAATTTAACCCTTTACTAAATTACACTTTTTCTAACAGAAAATTAATTATTTAATTTAGTACCACACCTATTATTATTATTATTATTATTGATAACCTTATTATTTATTCCCTCTATTTATTTACTTTTTTTTATTTTTATTTTTTTTATTTTTTATTTGTATTATAAATTTTATATTTGTGTTAATTTAGCCTCAAATAATAATCCCTAATTAATAACCCAACGCCATTTTAGATTTATTTATTTATTTAATTAATAATCTATCATCATGTGCAACCATAATTATATATAAATATTTAGGTGGACTTGATTAAACGTTCGGGGTGTCACATTTCTCCCCTTCTAATCAGAAGTTTGTCCTCAAACTTGACGTACCTTAACTTTCGAAGAGGTGCGGGTATTTAGCTCGTATTTGTGCTTCGGTTTCCCACGTAGCTTCTTCGATGCGATGATTTCGCCATAAGACCTTTACCAGTGGTATGGTCTTATTTCGGAGAACTTGATTACGATGATCAAGAATCTACACTGGTTGTTCTTCGTAGGTGAGATCTTCTCGAACCTCCAAGTTCTCATAATCGATGACATGTTCTGGATCTCGGAGATACCGTCGGAGCATTGAAACGTGAAACACGTTGTGGATATTAGATAGCTCAAGAGGTAGTGCAAGGCGATAGGCTACAGGACCAATTCTTTCCAGTATCTCGAATGGCCCGATGTAACGTGGGTTTAGTTTCCCGCGCTTTCCGAATCGGATTACTCCTCTTGTTGGGGAGATTTTGAGAAACACATGGTCCCCTACTTGAAATTCCAAGTCTCGTCTCCGAGTATCTGCATAACTTTTCTGGCGGCTCTGAGCGGTGCGAATTCGCTGTTGGATGAGTTGGATTTTCTCACTGGTGACTTGCACGATTTCGGGGCCTAACAATTTCCTGTCCCTGACCTCCGTCCAGCACAGAGGTGATCGACATCTTCTTCCATATAGAGCTTCGTACGGCGCCATTCCAATGCTTTCCTGGTAGCTGTTGTTATAGGCGAATTCCACCAAAGGTAGGTGCTCATCCCAGTTACCTTTGAGGTCCAATACGCATACACGTAACATGTCTTCCAACGTTTGGATTGTTCTTTCAGATTGCCCATCGGTTTGTGGATGATAGGCCGTGCTGAATTTCAGTGTAGTTCCCAAAGCTTCCTGTAATCTATTCCAGAAATGAGACACGAAATGAGGATCTCGGTCCGACACGATTGATACTGGGATACCATGCAACCGAACAATCTCCTTGATATATAAAGTGGCAAACTTATTCAGAGGGTACATGATTTTGATTGGTAGAAAGTGTGCTGACTTTGTTAATCGGTCTACTATAGCCCATATTGCATCATTCTTTGAAAAAGACTGTGGTAGCCCGACCACGAAATCCATAGTTATGTGTTCCCATTTCCATTCAGGAATAGGGATTGGTTGCAGTAGCCCTGCCGGTCTCTAATGTTCCGCTTTAACACGCTGACAATGCAGACATTTAGAAACATGGTTTGCTATATCTCTCTTCATTCCGGTCCACCAGAAGTATTCCTTCAGATCGTGATACATCTTCGTATTACCAGGATGGATTGCAAACCTCGAATTATGAGCTTCTACCAATATCCTTTTCTTGAGTTCTGGAAGGTCGGGTACGCAAATTCAATTTCGAAATTTTAGCATCCCATTGCTGATTGTAAAGTTAGGATCAGGCGTGTTTCCTTGCTCCTCGTACTTTTTCTTCAAAAGTTTATTTTCACATTGGCGGGCTTTAATTTCTTTCATCAACTCAGGTTCCACGACTATGTTGGCGAGCAATCCATGGATCTTGTGGGGAACGAGGGTACATGCCAAACTTTTGGTCACTTTTCGACTTAGTGCGTCTGCTACTACATTAGCTTTGCCAGGATGATGATGGATCTCTATATCGTAGTCCTTCATGAATTCTAGCCATTGTCGTTGCCTCATATTCAATTCCTTCTGTGTAAACAGATATTTGAGACTTTTGTGATCAGTGTAGATTTCGCAGGCTACTCCGTAGAGATAATGACGCCAGATTTTGAGGGCGAAGATCACCGCAGCCAGTTCTAGATCATGAGTTGGATAGTTCCTTTCGTGAGTCTTTAGTTGGCGAGAGGCATAAGCAATGACCTTCCCGTTTTGCATAAGTACGCAACCCAAACCATTGTATGAGGCATCGCTGTAAATTATAAACCCTTCTGCTTCCATGGGGAGGGCTAGTATTGGAGCCGTCACGAGTCTGTCCTTCAATTCCTGGAAGCAACGTTCCTGCTTGTCTGTCCATTCAAAGGGTGTGCTCTTTTGAGTTAGCTTGGTCAAGGGTGAAGCTATCTTCGAGAAGTCTTGCACAAAGCGCCAGTAGTAGCCGGCTAGGCCCAAGAAGCTTCGAATCTCGGATACGTTAGTAGGTCGTGGCCAATCCACGATTGCTGCAACCTTTTGGGGATCAACTGAAATGCCATCTTTGTTAATGACGTGACCAAGGAAGTGTACACTAGTGATCCAGAATTCGCATTTCTTCAACTTGGCATAAAGTTTGTGATCACGTAATGTCTGTAGAATTTTTTGCAAGTGTTGTTCATGATCTTCTGGCGATTTGGAGTATATGAGAATGTCATCAATGAAGGCAATGACGAACTCGTCAAGATAGGGTTTGAACACTCGATTCATGAGGTCCATAAAGGCCGCTGGAGCATTGGTGACGCCAAATGGCATGACAAGGAACTCGTAGTGCCCATAACGGGTCCTAAAGGCAGTCTTTTTGATGCTTTCCGCTTTGACTTTTAGTTGATGGTAACCGGAACGCAAATCAATTTTTGAGAATACTTGGGCGCCTTGCAGTTGATCAAACAAATCGTCGATTCGTGGCAAAGGGTACCGATTTTTGATGGTGACTTTATTTAGTTCTCGATAGTCGATACATAACCTCATTGTACCATCCTTTTTGTTTACGAACAGCACCGGAGCTCCCCATGGTGAAGTACTTTGTCGGATGAAGCCTTTATTCAGTAATTCTTGGAGTTGAGTTTTTAGTTCTTTCAATTCTGCCATGGACATGCGGTAAGGGGTCTTTGAGATTGGTTAGGTACCAGGTTGAGTTTCAATGGTGAACTCGATTTCCCGATCAACTAGGGTGCCAGGCAGGTCTTCAGGAAACACATCCGGAAATTCTCGAACTACGGGGATCGCATCAAGTGTGGGGGTCTCTTGTTGAGTATCAATCACATAACAGATACAACCACAACAACCCTTTCTTAGCAGTCGTTGGGCTGTTATGAAGGATATAATACAGGGAGGGGGAGAGGCTCCAGTTCCTTCGAAAACAAGCTCGAGTTGATTTGGTGACTTGAGGAACACCTTTTTGGCTTTACAATCGATAGAGGCATGGTTAGCAGCTAACCAATCCATTCCTAAGATTACATCAAAGGTACTAATGCCAAGGGGTATCAAGTCTACGTGTAAGGTTTCACCTTTTAAGGATACAGTGCAAGATTTGTATATATCAGTACTAATGGCGGAATTCCCAGAGGGAAAAGGCACAGATAGTACGTATCCTAAGGGTTCGGGTATTAGCGTTAACTTGGTAGCAAAGTGTGGTGTAACAAAAGAATGGGTTGAACCAGAGTCAAAGAGGACATGGGCTAAGTGACCACAAATAGAGAGTGTACCTGACACAACATTTTCAGTAACTTCTGGGTTTCCAGGCACCAGGGCAAAAGCTCTTCCCTGGCGTTTTTGGTCTTTTCTCGCTACTTCAGGTACTGCGGGTTTTCGGACTGGTTCAAAGGGGCGGACGAGCTTTGGACAATTTCTTAGTAAATGGCCAACTTGGCCACATCTAAAGCATGCTCTCGTATCTTGACGGCATGATCCCCAATGAGTCCTTCCACAGGTAGAGCAAGCTGGAATGATGCCACCTTTAGGGTCTGTAGGACTTTGATTACTTGGACCGGTTGAACTGGTTGTGCTCATATTTATTCTCTTGGAAGGTGCGACACTGGGCCTTCTGTTATCTCTTTCCCAAAATCGCTTCCTCTGACTTGGCTCCCCAGATCGCAAGGCTTTAATTCCTTTTTCTGCAATGTATGCTCGATCTACCACCGCCGCGTAGGTTGGTAGTTTTAGAACCTCCAGCCTGTCCTTAATTTCAGGATCCAACCCTGCTTCAAATTTCCTGGCTTTTCGGGCTTCGGTGGGAATGACATATGTCGCGAACCGTGCCAGCTGTGTGAACTTACTTTCATATTCGGCCACTGTCATGGTTCCTTGCCTTAGATGTATGAATTCTGACGCTTTTTGTTCCCGTAGTGAATCTGGAAAGTACTTTTCATAGAATACCTCTAAAAATCTTGCCCAAGTCACAATATCTTCCTTTTCCAAAGTAAGGAGCCACCATTCTTGTGCATCGTCTTTGAAGGTGAAGGTGGCAAAAGTCACATTCTGTCTTTCTGTGCAAGGTAGTGCGCGGAAGATTTTCTCCATGTCCCTGACCCAAGCCTCTGCTACTAGTGGGTTTGGACTGCCGATAAACGTGGTGGGTTTTAGATCTTGAAATTGTTTGATCGTAGTCGATTCTTCTCGTCTTTCTACTGTCCCATTGGTTATGCTGCTTTGCAAGGCCTGTAAAAAGTTGGTGACTGCCCTTTCCATGATCTGTTCCATTGGAATGGTACCGCTGACTGATGATCCGTTTTCATTTCCTTCGTTGGCCATTACTACAAGGCAAAATAATGTAAGTAGGACATCATACTAAAACAATTTTGATACAACGTCATATATAACATATTAGTTCTATTATCACCACATTCGTATATATCGTGTTAGTTTTGCTATTAATATCACTTCTTTCATATATAATATAATAGTTTTACCATCATGTTAATATTACCACATATACATCACATTAATACCATATACATCATTATCACCATACATAGGGTGTCAGTCTAGCGGTCATAAATCAATGTCTAATCCTACTAATACAAAAAGATTAGACTACTCATGGTCAGCTCACAAAAAGGGTCTTCTGGTCCGGTATCTAGAATGGTCCATTAGGCCACCAAGAGAACTGGCCTCGGAAAACTGGTCTATGAAACAACTCCGGAAACTCACTTTGCATGATGGACTCAAACTCCCACCCACTAAGCTCAACTCCGAAGCAGCTCCATACTATCTGAACCACGTAAACAGGAGCACCGTGATCATAACCCAAGAATTCCCGTCCAGTAATCCGTATCGATATCTCCAGGTATGATGCATCATCGGTAAAGTCCACAGCTGGGGTATAGACAATGTGCTGGAGAGGTGGTGTCGTGGTGCGAAGGTGGCTACTAGGATATGCAGGTCCCCTCCTCTCTGCAAAGCCTACGGGTAGAGGTGCGACCAGAAAATGTGGTGGTTCTATATCTGGAGCAAGACCAACAACGTGGGTTGGTCCTATGTACCTTTCGCGGGTGCTATCTCGGCTAAGTCTCCAGAATAATAAGTCCTCATCAGGGTCAGCCTATAAGTAAACGGATCTTTCCATGAGATGGTCAAGTGTTGGATGGGTTTGCCTGACCAGACTCTCTGAGTCACCCCAGCCCTCTAACTGGTTCGGGAGGAGATGAGCTTCTGGGGGCTCGTACCAGAATAGCTCCAATAGGTTTGCCATGTCCTACAACACAAGAAAACTTAGCCTAGACATATATATAACATGACTTATATGCGTTAGACATATCACATAATAATGCAAGTTTAATACTTTTTTTTTTTTTTTTGGAAGATTATGTAAAATTTTAAAAACTTGTACTATATATATATTTTTATTTATTCATTTAATTATTTATTTATATATATATATTTTTAAAAAAACCATTGCTCTGATACTACTTTTGTCACGACCCAAACCCGGTACCCAAAGGTTTAATGTCGTAACAAGATAAATAAAATAAAATAAGGTAATTCGGATACTTCTGTAGTTACAGTGCAAGCGGATAAATTAAATGAATTAAGATAAATGACTGGGTACCAACTGTTTATTTAAAAGGTAATAAAACATAGTCATTGGAGCTTCACTGTATTACAAGAGTTTAATAATAGAAGATAGAAATCAAAAATAAAATAAAATAACATAGCGATATATTTTCCATCTTGATCCCGCTAAACCTCGTCACCTGAAAGTGGTAACAGCTATAAGCATATAGCAGAGTGAGAAATATTATACTATGAGGGCACAAAATGGCCATGGATATTTATTTAAACTAAAACATTATAAATTGAGTTGAGTTGAATACACAATTTAATTAAGTGCCAGAAACTGAAATAATCACTATAACCACGGTACATCACTAAGTGACTAGCACTACACTGGTCAATGGATCCATGACAAACACTGGGCCACAAAGTGGTCAATCACTAAGCCAATGGCTATTTAAGTCCCCCAAGGCATGGGACTCCCGTGGTGGTATTCACAAAACATATTTTCACTTGAGGTTATAGCCAAATATTCTTTAAAATAAAAACAAACATATCCATGGATTTCCTTTTAAGCAAATAGGGTTCAGAAAATAAACCATGTCACTGAAATGTTTATAAAACATAACTTTTATAAACGTACTAATAAAATATAACTTTTATAAAATAGATTTTGGTAAATCAAAACATATATAAAATACATTTTGAAGACTCAAGGTATAATATAACTTACCTTAATAGTGACCTTTAGTCTTACTCCAGTATCCCAACTTATTTACGTACTTCTCCCTCTCTCTTTTCTTTCCTTTTCTTCCATCTCTCTCGTTTTCTTTCTTTTTCTTCTACAGGTTGCTCCATTCTATCTTATATATATAGGAAGTGATACCATTACTGAGCCGACACGTGGCCATCTATATCTCTTGCGGATCGGCTTCTTAATTTCACTTGATTTGGTGTTATCACTTAGATTCGTTTTTATCCTAATTTTAGATTAATTATATTTTGACCCAATATTATAATTATATAAATAATTTAACCCTTTACTAAATTACACTTTTTCTAACAGAAAATTAATTATTTAATTTAGTACCACACCTATTATTATTATTATTATTGATAACCTTATTATTTATTCCCTCTATTTATTTACTTTTTTATTTTATTTTTTTTATTTGTA
Organism: Camellia granthamiana; assembly: GCA_036172215.1. NCBI lineage: Eukaryota > Viridiplantae > Streptophyta > Magnoliopsida > Ericales > Theaceae > Camellia > Camellia granthamiana. The sequence continues at coordinate 136,012,357 of CM069910.1, forward strand.
TTATAAATTTTATATTTGTGTTAATTTAGCCTCAAATAATAATCCCTAATTAATAACCCAACGCCATTTTAGATTTATTTATTTAATTAATTAATAATCTATCATCATGTGCAACCATAATTATATATAAATATTTAGGTGGACTTGATTAAACGTTCGGGGTGTCACATCATTCATGAGATGCAACTAAAGATTCGGCTTCTAAGATATGACATGTGAATCATCTCAAGAACATGAGGTAGCACATAATCACGTAGGAATTGAGTAAATCCACAAATGCAAAATTAGCCGAATCAAGATGCATGAAATATGGATGCAAAGCATGGATATAATGAGAGACGAAATATGATGCATATTTACAAATAAAGAAAGAAAGTAAAAGAACGGGATAGAAAGAAGCGGGGGCGGGGAATTATTACAACACTTTAAATAAATTATTACAAATCAAATAAGAGAGAGAGAAGGGAATATTATAATAAAATAAAAACCTCACAAACTCTCAAAATAAAAAATAATAATAATAAAAATAAAGAAACTTCATGTGCTTTAGGGATTGCCAGAAAATATTCTGCTTGACGCGGCAAGACTGTTCCGTTCTGCCTGGGAAAACTTATTTTGCGGGAGCATTATTCATCCCGGGGCACTATTCATTGCCAACAGTGCTATTCACCACGATAATTACTATTTACCCTTTTTGATCGTTATTCATCTTATCGGGCATTTTTCGTTCGCAGTTATTATTCATCACTGGAGGTACTATTCATCGTCGGGGTTACTATTTACCGCCGGAGGTTACTATTTATCCTGTGGGGTAAATTATTTAAAGTAATAAATTACAACAGTTTATATACAATATTTAAATTACAGCAGATATGTGGGTGGTGCAGCCTTCCCGTTAAAGCAGTAAAACAGTTATATAAAAAAAAAAGTAATTTACAACAGATATGTGGGTGGTGCAGCCTTCTCGTTAAAGCAGTAAAACAGTTATGAAAAGCAGTAAATGAAATATTTAAACAAATTATATCACATTTTTAAATGAAATAAAAGTTTGCGAAAGCTTACCTTTTGGGGAAATGATGAATTTTCTGATTCACAAATTTTCTTTTGATTACCCTCAAGTCTGTGTAATGTGTTCTCAATTCTCAATCCAAAATTTAGAATTACAGCTTTAGTGGTTGGTTTTGAAATGGTTTATTGATGAAATGGAAATAAAAGTTTGGTTTAGAAAAAGAAAATATCTAAGAAAATATTTTATTTTCCCTCGCTCTCTAAAAATAACTAATTTTCCTTCTTTCTGATTCTTTTTCTCTTAAACTCTCTCGCACCACTTCATTTTTCTCTCTGATTAGCCCCTCCTTTTTTTTTTTTGCTGAGCCTCTCCCTCTTTGTCCTTATATAAACAAAAAAATATAATATAATAATATAAAGATCATAATATAGATATTATATAAAGATATCTTATATATATGTTATGCTGATAGCTTTGGATGTCGGGAGCCGAGAGTTGACCGACATCAAAACAATTTTTTATTATGTTTCTTTTATTATGCATATATATATATATATATAAAATATAAAATATCTAAAATATATAATTGATACCAAAATACTAAACATATAATATAATAATATTAAACATATAATATAATAATATAACTTTTTATTATTTTATTATATGTATATATGTAATATAATTTATATCAATTTATATAAAAACACCAAAAATATGAACAAACACATAAAATTCTGCAAAATTACAAAAATACTAAACTAATGAAATATTTAGTATTTTAAAACAATTTGGCTATAATGGTAAAGGTTGGGATTAAAGTTCAAATTATATCTCTCTTACTGAGGATTTTTTTGAGAAACACATTCTAATTGTCATCATCAGGTAATCAAAAGAAAGCGCCCAAGTCTTAGGGCCGGTCAAAATGGAGTGTCTACACCAGGTTATGGCCGTGTATCGATGAAACGAGGCCCTAATGTGTATCTTGTTCCCTTCTAGCCTGGGTGACTTGGGTCTAACATGGTTTGAAAGGTTGCCAGAAGGTAGCATAGCTTCATGGGCGCAGTTGGCAGAGACATTTATGACCAGATTCAGAACAAACACCAAGACACCAGTGGAGATTGACCAGCTGCTCTCCATTGACATAAGCGAGAAAGAAACGTTGAAGTCTTACAACAGTCAATATTGAGAGACTTTCAATCAGATTAGAGATTGCCCCACAAACCTCGCCATCGCACAGTACAAACGAGGTTTACCGGCTGATAACAAGCTGAGGGATTCAATGACGATGATGCCACCCCTCACGATGGAGGCCCTAGAGTACATCAGCACATCTGGGTAGAAGAAGATAGCGCCCGCGCTAAAGCAAAATCTGGCCCAACAATGATGCCAGATAGAAAGACTGCAGTAAAAATCAACACGGTTGAACAACCAAGCAAAAATGGGCGAGGCTGGCGAGCCAACAGGGAGGACTCCCAAGCGAGGAAGTTGAGAGTCTACACTGCCATCACCACGCTATTCAATAAACCTATCTACCGGATTCTTAGCAAGATACGTGATGAACCCTTCGTTCGATAGGCAGCCAAGTTGGGAGAGACGCAGAGGGGTGTAGACACCCCATTTTTGACCACTCACAAGACTTGGGCACTACTGATGGTTTACTTGGTGGAGAAAGGTGTGCAGGGCGCAGGTTCAGTTTCTTCGGCAAGGAGAGAGGCGAACCTCAACTTCACACCCCATTTTGAACCAAAATTATTTTGGATGGTTTTCAGACCTTAAAACCCTCTCTTTCAAAACATTTTTGAAATAAAATTCCCACGATGTTCCGACGCTCGCATTTCGGTAAATGGTGCGCTTTTCGGTAAACCGAGTAAGGACAAAGTGGAGATGAATGAAAGAGAGATGAAATCTTTGAAAAATCTTTCAAAACACCTTACTTCGGGGTTTGAAGTTGAAGAGAAGAGGAGAAGAGGGGAGAAAACAAGTTGGAGAAGAGGTTCGGCATGAATCTGGGTAAAAGAGAGTCGAGCAGCCCTCGCTAAGTCAAGCTCATCTATCTATACACTTGGAGTTAAGCTATGAGGCCATAACCATTGGAAAGAAGACTTCCGGGGCTTCATTTCGCACTCAAGAATCTCTCAAAACCAAGTCCGGATGGGGGAGGTATGATTGGTTGAAGTTGGGCATCATCCCGGTTGGATCGAATCTGCGCGGCTTCACCAAAAAGGGCATAACTTTTTGCACAGGAGGAATTTTAATGCAAGGTTTGCGCCATTGGAAAGCTAACTTCCGGGGCTTCAATCTGGCCATCCACCGGCACTTTTTGACCTCATTGGCCACCCATCGGCACTCTATTTAGCCGACCGGCTAGTACAAAGTGCAGGTCGGCAATGTATTATGCCGACCGGCAATTTATTTGGCCGATGACCCTTTTTCTTGGCCGATCTGACCCTTTTGACTCTCCCAAGCATAGTGCATGCCAGCTGGGATGCACAGACCTGTCCCCCCACACACATATGTGCCTATTTTGAGCCTTGGACCCCTCTTTTGTGCACCCTTTGCTCAAGGCTTCTTGAGGAAGCCTTGACCCCTTGTCTTGGCTTCCTCAAGAAGCCTACCAGCTGTCCAAGCTTCCTTGATAAGCCTTGACCTCCCCTTGCCCCCCTTGACCCTTTGTAGCTTGTCTTAGAAGCTTGGTCTTTGCCTATATAAAGAGCCTTCCTCTTCCTTTGTGTGGGTTGGAGTTTTTGAGTAAAAAAACCAAAGAGTAGACATATATATCTACAACCCTCTATATCTATCTTATCCAAGCCTCCAAACACCTTGGTTCTTGCATCATTTGCCCTACAACACCTAGCACAACACCTCCATCCTCCATTCCAGCACTTTGGAGGCCATTTGCAGAGGTTAGAAGCTCAGAAACTTGGACCAAGGGCTGCTGGTTTGCTGCTCTTCAAGGGTAAGCACCCATTTCCCTTAAACTTGCATTTTTTAGCTTCATTGGTTAGCCTTATTTACAAGTATTTTTGAGCTTTGATGTAAACTATAAAGAGGCTTATTTTGAGCCCTTCTTCAGCATTGAAGAAGAGCTCAACACTGTTGGGGACCTCCATGTAGCACTTGCCATTATACCCCTCTTTGGTCCCCATTTTTGCATGTTTTGTTAGCCTATTGAGCTTCTATTTTTCGGCCATGATCAGAGATGAAATTGGCCATATTTTGACCCCCTTGTCATATTTCATTAAGGGTCTTTGGCTGTTTGATGAGTATTTTGTATACTTTGTGTTATAGCCTTCTTGTGGCCTTAATCTTGCGTTGCATTTTGAGCATGTTTGCATACTGATTTGGGGCTTGTCATCTACTGAAAAACATCATATTTTGGGTCCCTCTTCAGTGTTTTAGAAGGGTCTTTTTCTGTTTGGGCTTTGCATCTACCACTTGCCTCATTGCCTCCCTTGCGGAGCCATTTTTGCATGCTAATTTTGTCCTATCTATGCCCGCTGTTTGGCCTTGCTTTGAACTGTAAACATGCTCGTTTTGGGTCTGCCTAGCTTCGGTTTTTACACTTCATGTTTAAATAATGCATGCTTTGTATAGCTATAAGTCATTCCATGCGATTAATTTTGAGTTTCGGGATGCGTCTCATGTATCGGGTGCCTTATTGCTATGTTTCGGGGCTGTTTTGCATATCATTTTGCCTCTGATATTTGCATGCTATTATGCCTTATTCCATGTTCTGCCATGTCTTGTTAGAGTGGCATTCCGTGCCTTAGGGTCGGTCCTCGGTTTGCGTGCACACGTGCACGCACTTCGAGAGTCTCATTTTCATCATCATGGCCTCCTATGTGAGTGTGGCCGAGGTCTACTTGTATTGGTGTAAGCCCATCTTGCATTATGCATGCCATGTTACAATGCGTTGTGCATGTTATGTTGTTGCATTGCGTCATGCCTTGCATGTTTGTTTGCATACTCATATTGCATACTTAGCTCGCATGCTTAGGTTGCATTTGGCATGCATCCCTTGCCTCTTGATCAAGGATGATAGAGGTTGGGGCCTTTGATGTGTTTTGTGTTTGCATTCCATTTGATATCAAAGTTGCTAACTTGGCTTTTGGGCCATCATGCATTGAAATGCGTGATTGATGGCCCGGGGGTCAAGGGCCATGCTCCCTTGAGTCCATTGCATGATAGGGAGTGTGTCCATGCATACATTTGCTTGAAATTCCATGCCATACACTGCTTGTCCTCTGCTGCTGTCAATTGCAGGTTCTGCAGCAATTTTTGGCCGACCGGCACTGTTAAGTGCCGACCGGCAAAGAATGACTGGTCGATAGCATAATATGTAGCCGGTGATCATATCCTTCGGCCGGTGGTGTTTCTCTTCAGCCGGTGGTGCTCCCCAGTGTTCAGAGAGGCCTCCTTGAGACTTGTGCAAATTTTCAGAGGAGCATGGCAGTGTAAACAGAGGCAACAGTGCTATGGCAACGGGTTTCCGGGCAAGGCGGGCTCAAGCATGCATCATTCGTGCATCCCGAGGCGGGCGGCTGTGGCCACCTTTCCTTTTTGCATTTATTTGTTAAATAATTAGAAATTTTGTAATAATTAATTTATTTATTATTCGGACTGTAATATTTATTCGGTCCCTCCGAGCGAGGGCGCAATTGTAATAAGTGTGCGTGAGTGGGTGCATGTCTTCCAACCCCACGTCTTTCTTCCCTTTTATTTACCTGCTTATGATGGTAGATTAGGGCACATTTAAATTAGCATAACAGTATGATAGCATGTTTGCATTCATTCATCTGTTTTGCATGCGCCGGGCTCGGCACATCATACAAACTGCATTGTATTTCAATTCCCAATTGCATACGTGTTATTTGTAGCATTCTACATGCCATGCTTAGGATAGCCGAGCCTGTCTAGATTGCATCTTTGCATGTGTTGCATTAGCCATTTTCAAACATGAACTAGGATCATGCATGTGATTACTAACTAGTTTCTGTTTTGGCTTGGAGTACTAGGTGAGCTTTTTATGCTTTAGCATATCACATGCGTGTGAATGTTGTCATAATAGCATGATTACCATGAGGCTAGCTGCTTATGTGATATAACTGCTTGAATGCCTGTGGATGGAGGTTGAATTACTTGAATTGGAATAATGCATTAAAACTGTAAGTTTTAAGCCCACTAGATAGTGGCGAAACCGTATTTTCTAAAGCCCACTTGAGGGTGGCAAAACCTGCATTTTAGTCCACTTGCGAGTAGCAAACCATTTTCAAAACAAACATGTAATGTTTTATTCCAATTTAGGTGATTTGGTCTATACTTGTTTGATGTGCGCATAACGTAGTAATTCTAGGCTAATAACCGGAATAAGAACACATAACGTTTTCAAAATCGGATATCACGGTTAATAGAGGCCGGTCTTCGGACCGGGCGAGAGGGGGTGCTCATAGCTGACCTTCCCCGATCGTACCTAAGTTCCCGAGCCGAGGCAACTTTGGTGATGACGGACACGTGACCTTTGGCACCGAGCCAGGGTTTCCTAAATTCCCCGTTAAAAAATATTTAGGTGACGACTCTGTATCTGGCCAAAGCAGTCCATGTTTGGCACTTCTTTTCAAAATCTGTTTTTCTCAAAACGATTTGCCAGAGTTGGACTCTTTGGTTCAGATTAAGAACCGTGACAATTTGAGTCCTGAACTGTAGTAGACCCGTAAAACGAACCGAACGGGAGTCATCCTCCCGGGGCATTCGGGGACGGCGACAGTTTCTGGTGACTCTGCTGGGGACTTTAGAGAGCTTGACTCGAACTCGTGATATCCTGTTTTGACTACACTTATGTTTTTCTTTGCATTGCATGTGCATTGGTGCGCCTAGGACACCATGTTGGCCATCTTCTATTCCTGAGCGGTTTGCTGGAGGCTTGTCTTGTCAAGGCATGACCATAAGGCTGACCGGTTACGGGCTCTGCCAGTATGGGAACACAAACCCCGGTTTTACCGGGGCACCCTTTTCGACCATTCGACCTAGTGCATATTCGGATCCATAGTGACCATTCCAAACTAGGACAGGTTGCTTACCCGTTTATAGGTTGTTTGAAACCGCTGCATGCGTAGTGAAACCCTAGCTCCTGACAAAATAGGACAGGGAAACCCTACCCCAACATAGGGGTGTATTGGCTCTCTCTTACATGCTATGTGCTTTTAGAGTGTATCTCTATAGGAATGCACATATCAATTTGCAAGTTTTTGGTATCCAGCCTGAGGGCACCAGTATCAGTGTTTTTGAGAATCAGTTATATCTGCGGGTATCAGATTCAGATTTGGGGCAGTGATTTCGGGAAACAGTGATCAGTAATAGAATACAGTCGTTCAGCTTTGCTCATATCCGTTCCAGTGAAGTTGAGCTGAGATGCTGTCTGTTTTCTCTTTTGCTAGGTAGTCCTGGAACTATAGCTTCAGAAGGCTCCACTATCCCCCGGGTACATTGGATTTGTGCTGATAGACTTTGTCAGGTCAGAGGCTCAGTTCAAGGGTAATCAGGGCCAGAGAAGGCTAGTCAGACATAGACCACCAGTACCACAGCTACCAGATCAGTGATCTTTGAGCAGTTGGGTAGAGATTTCCGAACTTACAGCAGGCACAGATATACCGGTTGCTCAGTTAGACCAGGACAATATGTCGAGTCTGGAAGAGATGGTGCGCCAACTCCAGGATGGTATGAAAGCCATGCAGCAAGACGCTGTCCGTCAAGCGGAATTCGCCAAGCAACAGGCTGTGGTCATAGCCCAACAGGTAGAGACAATTGCCAGGCTAGAGCAGCAAACTGGAGTATCTACTTCACACCAGGCTCCTCCCCTGCCAAGGGTTCCGATACCCGAGGAGACACCAGATGTCCAGGCAGATACGGACATTCCAATAGGGCCGGCTCCGCCCCCGGTTCTACCCCAGCTATCTAAAACACCCATCAACTTGCCAGACTCCCCCTTTGAGTTCAAGACGGACCCCACAGCATTGAAAGTGAGCAAGCTTGAGAAATTGTTCAAAAAGTCTCAGGGGGCTCACTCTATTCCTGATATAGAGGATGGTTATACCGACTCAATGGTGACATTACCGGATCGGTTCAAGATGCCACATATTGATCGATTCGATGGTTCTGGAGACCCAACGGTGCACCTCCACCTGTTTTCTGATATTCTGAGACCAATGGGTTTGACCACAGCCCAGAAATTGTCACTATTCGGCCGAACCCTATCTGGGATAGCCGCAATCTGGTATGCGAAATTAGAGAACTCTGTGAAACAGAACTGGGAAGAGATGGCTGAGGCCTTCAGTGATCAATACTCCTACAACACACAGATTGAGGTCACCACTCGTGATCTTGAAGTCACCCGCCAAGGGCCAAAGGAGGGTTTCTCAGAGTTCGTGACGAGATGGAGAGCAAAGGCCTCAATGATGACTACAAAACTTTCCGACAAAGATCAGATCAGGATGATTGTTCGGAATCTGCATGGCAAGTTGCTGCAAAAGATGGTCGTTCTACCTCTGTTTACTTTTCCAGCCCTTCATGAAATGGGGGTTCAAATCGAGGATGCCATCAAACAAGGGATCTTTGCAGAAGATAATGAGCCTTTGAAGAGGAATGTTGCTCGCAGTCCCAATGCTACTACTGATGGTAGCACAGCTGCGAAATGCTCAGAAGTAGGTACTATCACCACCTCCCTCAATGGCCAAAAACCAACCACTTCAACTCAGCCCCAAACCCGAAAATTCCATCCTCTTTACATGAGTCTCTCTCAAGCTTTGAAAAAGCTACGAGAAGAAGGGCACCTAGAACTCCTAGAACCCCAACCCCTTCCAAACCCACTCCCAGCCAGGCATAACCCTTCCAAGTACTGTATGTACCATCAGCAGCGCGGTCATGGCACCGACCGTTGCTACCGCCTTCGTCATGAGATCCAAAATCTCATTGACAACCAAACGATAGCTCCACCTTCAGACCCCAATGACCAAGTACCTCACCCACATCTCAACCTAATCCACACACTGGCCGTCCCTTACGACCCCAGCATATACATCACTCCAACCCATTTACCCAAACCAGATGTGTTTATCCCAGAGAGCTTGGACTTATGCATGATGGGTGCATCTGAACCCCAATCATCTCAAACCCTTGAACCCACTACTTCTGAGCTGATGAGGATGATCGAAGATCTTCAGAGAACTGTGGCAGATCTGGCCTTTGGAGTTTTGGCTCCGTCATCAACCGCATCACATACTAGGGAGTTCACGTCAAAAGACTCCTTAACCTTGGGACGGGCTGCATTGGGAGAAGGCCAATCTCTTAGCAAAGTGGAGGCCAGTGATAAGAGCAAGGCAGGGGCAAGCATTAGTCCCCATGAACATCTCCAGTTGGCTGTTGAGGCTTTGAAAGCCGAGGGATTGAACGAAGAGCAAGTCCTCGCAGTTATGGCAAAAACTGTGGATGACACTTTCGCCGCTCAAGTCGGGGGCAGTTTGAATCAAGGGGCAAGCCGGGAGAAGGGTCGTCATGTCAGGAATGTTCCTTTCAGCTCTAACCCTACTCTCGAAAAAGATCAGCAAACCCGGCTAGCACCTGCCAACCTCTTTGTTGGCGCATCTTCTTCAAACCCCCGAACATCGGACTATCTACCTCGGGGCCAGAGGGTATTCACCCCACTGAACATGTCTCTATCAGCGACCTTGAGGGTCCTGATTAAAAAGGGGTACCTGAAACCCCTGGAGTCGCGACCACTGCCAGATAGACTTCCTCCCTCCCATGATTTGGCCAAGTACTGTGCCTTTCATCAGCAGGTCGGCCATGTCACCGATAAGTGTTTCCGTCTTCGCCACGAAATACAAGATTTGTTTGACAACAAGGTCATTGTCGCGCCATCTCAGCAGAGTCTATCACCACTGGATCAGTGAACTTAGGGGATAGTATGAATATGTGATCGGGGGATGAACCACCTGCGGGCGGCACTCAGTTTACTCCAGACGTGGGAATAGCACGCACTGTTTTGAGCAGTATGCAAATACTAGTTTTTGTACTTTCTGGCTTGGGTGTTGAGTCAGTTCTGTAGTTTTGTTTTGAGTCTGTCTCTTTGTTTTGAGTCAGTCTTTTTGATTAAGGGTCTGTCTTGTTGTATCGAGTCAGTCCTGTTGTAAAAAGATCGGGTGATTCCGGGGGTGTTACCTCGGGTATCACCATTTTGTTTTGCATTTGTCTTTTCGTTTTCTTTTGAGTCTGTTTCTGCCTTGGAGCCAGTTACAACAGAAGATTTGAATGGAACAGCAGTGATTTTCACACCCTTGTGTTTATATCTGCCACGTGCCAGTTGTACCAGAAATTCCAAATGAGATGGCAGTATTTGACTAGAAGCTGTGTCTTTTCTGTGCCTTGAATTCATTGCATCGACCTAAGTTTTCCAAAAGCTTTTTGAACACTGCGGTGAAAACGAAGAGGGAGGAATTCCTCAAGATTTGCAAAACTTTGATCAAACTGAGAGAAAGATAGGCGTGCTAAGCCCTTAATGAATGAAATCATGCTTGTTAGTGTGAGTACTGAGAAGGACCCTAGCTTTGATCCAGATTGGTTCTACACTGTCTTCAGCGCGAGCGATTTGTCGCTTTCTTAAAAACTTTCAAAAAATGTTTTGCGCGGTCCTACGAAGACTTGTGTGGAATCGCTCTTGAGATTGTGCAGCCTAGGATCGCTCTCAGCCTCGAGACTCCACCCCCTCTTGCTTTCAAACCTTGAACTTGCATTCAGAATGTTCAACGGTCAACCACAATGTGAGGCCTGTGTGGCCAGATTTTGAAGCAACCCTCGAACAAGAGGCACCAAAGTCAGATCAAGAAGATCAGTTGTGATCGAAAGAAGCTTGCAGAGCTAGATTAGAAGCACCCCTAGAACTAGGGGCAAAGAATTTCAAATGTGCTTGAAGAGTCAAAGATAAAGACTGGCAAGAATGTCAAATCCCAGAGGGGAAGGAAGAAGAAAGTATTGCTGAAGAAAAACTGAGTTCCTATCCACAACACTAGGGGCAGATTCAGCCCCCCATTGGATGGACCCCTGCATTGGCAGCGAACAGCAGCCATTCTCCTGGATTCAGATGACTTTGGGGATATCAAAACCATTTGACATGGACAAAGCTACACTTTCACCCTTTGAGAGGCTCGCTGGGCCGAAAACCCGGAAGGGCGACCCAGGCAAAAGTTAGAGCGAGACGAAAAAAATATACAAAAAATGCAAAAAGAAAAGAAAGAGAAAAATACAAAAAATAAAGAAAAAGAGAAGAAAAGAAAAAAAAAGAAAAAAGAAGGAAAGAAATGAAAATGAAAAGAAAAGAAAAACAAAGCTCGCAAGGTCGAAAACCTGCAACAGGCGCCTTGGCAAAAGTTAGAGCATAAAAAGGAGAGGTTAAATACCTGAGTGTACCTTAACCCCGAACTACGTAAGGCTTGATTCCCATGTTTGGGATATGTAGGCAACTTCATTCTGAAGTCCAGCCATAAACACTTCAAATTCGATTATGTCCATGTGATGGTTCTGGTCTTTGTCTTCACTGTATCCGAGGGTTTGGTTGCGTTCATCACTCTGAGGACTGCCTACAATACGCCGCGGTGCCGTTCAAACAAGGGGCAACTTTCCGTTGCCATGCAGCTCTCTTCAAGCAAGGGGCAATTTTCCTTTAGATCCGAGGTGGTGCATCTCGAGAGTAGGTTTCATGCTCGCCCAGCAGTGGCCGTTTGCAAAAACAATTTTTGAGAATTTTTACTGAAGTTGACTATTTTCTCGAAAATTGTTCCATCTTTTTCAAAAACTGGACCATTTCTTGGACCCAAAAAAGGAAAATTTTTTGTGCTCATAGCCTAACTTGCATGATCTTCAAATCAAAAATCGAACAAACATGTTAATCTAACTCTCATGTCGGTCAAAATTACTTTAGCAAAAGCTCAAAAATAAAAAAATGGTCAAAATGATGAACTAGGGGCATAGTTGAGTCAGGCTTCCTGTCTTTTCCCCATTGTCAACATACTCGCCAAGAAGGGCACTCCACCTGCCAGAAGAGGGCACAACTGAAGTCAACAACAAAGGGCAGAAAGCTCTCTCATCCTCCAAACAACGAGGTATCAAGCCAAGTGCGAAGCACGCACTGGAATGGGGCCAGATATTCCGTTCCCTCATCTGGACAGATCTAACCACGTCCAAACTCCCTAGCAGGGCATCATCAACCAATGTCAGCCACAGATTTGCTACACACCCAATCGTAGCACAGCCCCTCTGTGGAAGAATGTCACTGTTGTGAACAAACGAAGAATCTATCTGAATGCTAGGGGCAAGAGCCCGCAACTTCTTGTTTATCCACCAACCACCCAGGGGAGGGATGAAAAATGAGAGATTGAAGAATAGAGAGATGTGCGATGAGAGAAAAGGTGAGCAAAAGGGTTTTTGAGAGAAAAACCGAGCCTGAGGGCCGAGTGATGTGAGAATCACAAATGAGAAAGGGTGGGAAATAATACCCGGAGAAACTGGCTCCTCGTGTATTGAGAGGTCTCTCGTCTTTGTACTACGTATGTGTGTCGTGTCTTTTGTTTTGGTTGTCTCGATTCTTGCTTTGAGTCGTTCTGAGCGTGTCTCGATGTGTCTAGGTTGTGTGCATTTTATTTCCTTGTTGAGTTGTTTTGCTGTGTTCAGTCGTAGGCTCAATACCTGGTCGAAAATTCATCTCTCGATTTCAAAAATAAAATAGTTTTGTGCTCAGAGTGCTGTGCCATTCTCCACATTTGTGCAAAAAGGAATTTGTTCTTTCAAAAACTGCAGGGTTCAACCCAGGTCGTGTGAGAACAGTAGAACCAGGACCTATCTGAAGCTATAATGGTTCCGGACTGCCAAGCAAAAGAAAAGAGGGAAAATTGAAGCATCTGAGTGTGTTTCACCTTCAGCAAATTCCGTGATTGTACTCCGGATGTACCCCTTCAGGCCTTGTCAATGCTACCGAAGTATGAGTGCGCCTCTACCTTAAGTGTAAGCCTGCTTCAAGTCAGAACGGCAATTAAAGCAACAGCAGATGTTATCTCTTGCCAATATGAACAGGGTATACCCTTTTCGAGCTGAGTGTGTTGCAAAACCCTCTGAGAGGTAAATCGGAGACACCAGAGTACATATTTGATGCTCCTCTATTGCATAGAATATGAACTTTCATATACACTGTTGTTGCATGTGTGCCGCGCATCGTTATGATTCATGCATAAAATATGCTTGCTTTCAAAATTGCATGGAAAATGCCCCCATACTTGCATAGAAGATACATTTTATCGCACTTTCTTGTGCATTTGATCTCACTCGCACTATCTTGTGCACTTACACTTTGTATCTCACTTACACTGTCATGTGCATCTTGTGGTTGTATCTCACTCGCGCTGTTTAGCGTATCGCACTGTCTAGTGCATTTCAAATCACTCGTGCTGTTTAGTGTATCGCACTGTCTAGTGCATTTCAAATCACTCGCGCTGTTTAGCGTATCGCACTGTCTAGTGCATTTCAAATCACTCGCGCTGTTTAGCGTATCGCACTGTTTAGTGCATTTCAAAATCATTCGCGCTGTTTAGCGTGTAGCACTGTTTCGTGCATTCACTCTTGCATCGCGCTTTCTTGCGCACCTTACCTGCACTTGTTGGTGCATTACATTTCATTCACGCTGTTTTGCGCATCTATGCCACATCGCACTCTCTTGTGCACCTGTATAGCACTGTTTCGTGCATTCACTCTTGCATTGCACTGTTTTGTGCATCTTGTTAGCACTATCTTGTGCATTCCAACCTGTTTCGCACTATTTTGTGCATCTCCTTAGCATTGTTTTGTGCATTCACTCTGCATCACATTGTTTTGTGCACACTGTGTTTTTGCATAAATCTTGGATTTTCAAACCGGCTTCGCGTAGCGTATAAGTCCAATTATCAAAGTCTTCCTGCATATCGTTTGCATCCCGCCCCTGAACTACGCTGGTTTGATTCCTTGCAAAGGGATACGTAGGCAGCCTGCGGGCACAACCATTTATCAGTATTTTGTTTGTTTGTCCAAGCCTTCGGCCTCATAAAAAATGGGTCGTCTCTGGGCTTTGACACTCACTCCCGTCATTGTTATGACTTACGAGTTCTGTCAAAGAGGGGCAACTGTAGACACCCCATTTTTGACCACCCACAAGACTTGGGCACTACTGATGGTTTACTTGGTGGAGAAAGGTGTGCAGGGCGCAGGTTCAGTTTCTTCGGCAAGGAGAGAGGCGAACCTCAACTTCACACCCCATTTTGAACCAAAATTATTTTGGATGGTTTTGAGACCTTAAAACCCTCTCTTTCAAAACATTTTTGAAATAAAATTCCCACGATGTTCCGACGCTCGCATTTCGGTAAATGGTGCGCTTTTCGGTAAATCGAGTAAGGACAAAGTGGAGATGAATGAAAGAGAGATGAAATCTTTGAAAAATCTTTCAAAACACCTTACTTCGGGGTTTGAAGTTGAAGAGAAGAGGAGAAGAGGGGAGAAAACAAGTTGGAGAAGAGGTTCGGCATGAATCCGGGTAGAAAAGAGTCGAGCAGTCCTCGCTAAATCAAGCTCATCTATCTATACACTTGGAGTTAAGCTATGAGGCCATAACCATTGGAAAGAAGACTTCCGGGGCTTCATTTCGCACTCAAGAATCTCTCAAAACCAAGTCCGGATGGGGGAGGTATGATTGGTTGAAGTTGGGCATCATCCCGGTTGGATCGAATCTGCGCGGCTTCACCAAAAAGGGCATAACTTTTTGCACAGGAGGAATTTTAATGCAAGGTTTGCGCCATTGGAAAGCTAACTTCCGGGGCTTCAATCTGGCCATCCACCGGCACTTTTTGACCTCATTGGCCACCCATCGGCACTCTATTTAGCCGACCGGCTAGTACAAAGTGCAGGTCGGCAATGTATTATGCCGACCGGCAATTTATTTGGCCGATGACCCTTTTTCTTGGCCGATCTGACCCTTTTGACTCTCCCAAGCATAGTGCATGCCAGCTGGGATGCACAGACCTGTCCCCCCACACACATATGTGCCTATTTTGAGCCTTGGACCCCTCTTTTGTGCACCCTTTGCTCAAGGCTTCTTGAGGAAGCCTTGACCCCTTGTCTTGGCTTCCTCAAGAAGCCTACCAGCTGTCCAAGCTTCCTTGATAAGCCTTGACCTCCCCTTGCCCCCCTTGACCCTTTGTAGCTTGTCTTAGAAGCTTGGTCTTTGCCTATATAAAGAGCCTTCCTCTTCCTTTGTGTGGGTTGGAGTTTTTGAGTAAAAAAACCAGAGAGTAGACATATATATCTAACATATATATCTACAACCCTCTATATCTATCTTATCCAAGCCTCCAAACACCTTGGTTCTTGCATCATTTGCCCTACAACACCTAGCACAACACCTCCATCCTCCATTCCAGCACTTTGGAGGCCATTTGCAGAGGTTAGAAGCTCAAAAACTTGGACCAAGGGCTGCTGGTTTGCTGCTCTTCAAGGGTAAGCACCCATTTCCTTTAAACTTGCATTTTTTAGCTTCATTGGTTAGCCTTATTTACAAGTATTTTTGAGCTTCGATGTAAACTGTAAAGAGGCTTATTTTAAGCCCTTCTTCAACATTGAAGAAGGGCTCAACACTGTTGGGGACCTCCATGTAGCACTTGCCATTATACCCCTCTTTGGTCCCCATTTTTGCATGTTTTGTTAGCCTATTGAGCTTCTGTTTTTCGGCCATGATCAGAGATGAAATTGGCCATATTTTGACCCCCTTGTCATGTTTCATTAAGGGTCTTTGGCTGTTTGATGAGTATTTTGTATACTTTGTGTTATAGCCTTCTTGTGGCCTTAATCTTGCGTTGCATTTTGAGCATGTTTGTATACTGATTTGGGGCTTGTCATCTACTGAAAAACATCATATTTTGGGTCCCTCTTCAGTGTTGTAGAAGGGTCTTTTTCTGTTTGGGCTTTGCATCTACCACTTGCCTCATTGCCTCCCTTGCGGAGCCATTTTTGCATGCTAATTTTGTCCTATCTATGCCCGCTGTTTGGCCTTGCTTTGAACTGTAAACATGCTCGTTTTGGGTCTGCCTAGCTTCTGTTTTTACACTTCATGTTCAAATAATGCATGCTTTGTATAGCTATAAGTCATTCTATGCGATTAATTTTGAGTTTCGGGATGCGTCTCATGTATCGGGTGCCTTATTGCTATGTTTCGGGGCTGTTTTGCATATCATTTTGCCTCTGATATTTGCATGCTATTATGCCTTATTCCATGTTCTGCCATGTCTTGTTAGAGTGGCATTCCGTGCCTTAGGGTCGGTCCTCGGTTTGCGTGCACACGTGCACGCACTTCGAGAGTCTCATTTTCATCATCATGGCCTCCTATGTGAGTGTGGCCGAGGTCTACTTGTATTGGTGTAAGCCCATCTTGCATTATGCATGCCATGTTACAATGCGTTGTGCATGTTATGTTACAATGCGTTGTGCATGTTATGTTGTTGCATTGCGTCATGCCTTGCATGTTTGTTTGCATACTCATATTGCATACTTAGCTCACATGCTTAGGTTGCATTTGGCATGCATCCCTTGCCTCTTGATCAAGGATGATAGAGGTTGGGGCCTTTGATGTGTTTTGTGTTTGCATTCCATTTGATATCAAAGTTGCTAACTTGGCTTTTGGGCCATCATGCATTGAAATGCGTGATTGATGGCCCGGGGGTCAAGGGCCATGCTCCCTTGAGTCCATTGCATGATAGGGAGTGTGTCCATGCACACATTTGCTTGAAATTCCATGCCATACACTGCTTGCCCTCTGCTGCTGTCAATTGCAGGTTCTGCAGCAATTTTTGGCCGACCGGCACTGTTAAGTGCCGACCGGCAAAGAATGACTGGTCGATAGCATAATATGTAGCCGGTGATCATATCCTTCGGCCGGTGGTGTTTCTCTTCAGCCGGTGGTGCTCCCCAGTGTTCAGAGAGGCCTCCTTGAGACTTGTGCAAATTTTCAGAGGAGCATGGCAGTGTAAACAGAGGCAACAGTGCTATGGCAACGGGTTTCTGGGCAAGGCGGGCTCAAGCATGCATCATTCACGCATCCCGAGGCGGGCGGCTGTGGCCACCTTTCCTTTTTGCATTTATTTGTTAAATAATTAGAAATTTTGTAATAATTAATTAATTTATTATTCGGACTGTAATATTTATTCGGTCCCTCCGAGCGAGGGCGCAATTGTAATAAGTGTGCGTGAGTGGGTGTATGTCTTCCAACCCCACGTCTTTCTTCCCTTTTATTTACCTGCTTATGATGGTAGATTAGGACACATTTAAATTAGCATAACAGTATGATAGCATGTTTGCATTCATTCATCTGTTTTGCATGCGCCGGGCTCGGCACATCATATAAACTGCATTGTATTTCAATTCCAAATTGAATACGTGTTATTTGTAGCATTCTACATGCCATGCTTAGGATAGCCGAGCCTGTCTAGATTGCATCTTTGCATGTGTTGCATTAGCCATTTTCAAACATGAACTAGGATCATGCATGTGATTACTAACTAGTTTCTGTTTTGGCTTGGAGTACTAGGTGAGCTTTTTATGCTTTAGCATATCACATGCGTGTGAATGTTGTCATAATAGCATGATTACCATGAGGCTAGCTGCTTATGTGATATAACTGCTTGAATGCCTGTGGATGGAGGTTGAATTACTTGAATTGGAATAATGCATTAAAACTGTAAGTTTTAAGCCCACTAGATAGTGGCGAAACCGTATTTTCTAAAGCCCACTTGAGGGTGGCAAAACCTGCATTTTAGTCCCCTTGCGAGTAGCAAACCATTTTCAAAACAAACATGTAATGTTTTATTCCAATTTAGGTGATTTGGTCTATACTTGTTTGATGTGCGCATAACGTAGTAATTCTAGGCTAATAACCGGAATAAGAACTCATAACGTTTTCAAAATCGGATATCACGGTTAATAGAGGCCGGTCTTCGGACCGGGCGAGAGGGGGTGCTCATAGCTGACCTTCCCCGATCGTACCTAAGTTCCCGAGCCGAGGCAACTTTGGTGATGACGGACATGTGGCCTTTGGCACCGAGTCAGGGTTTCCTAAATTCCCTGTTAAAAAATATTTAGGTGGCGACTCTGTATCTGGCCAAAGCAGTCCATGTTTGGCATTTCTTTTCAAAATCTGTTTTTCTCAAAATGATTTGCCAGAGTTGGACTCTTTGGTTCAGATTAAGAACCGTGACAATTTGAGTCCTGAACTGTAGTAGACCCATAAAACGAACCGAACGGGAGTCATCCTCCCGGGGCATTCGGGGACGGCGACAAGGGGCTACAATGAGAGGTACCGTTGCACCTTCCATGATGAAAAGAGGCACCAAACTGAAAACTGTACATCATTACGACAACATCTGGAGGAGCAAGTGGCCGAAGGCCACCTGGACCATTATATTGAATGGGGAACACAGCCAGCCCCCCTGGACTACAATAGGCCAGATGGAATTAGGAATGACAACGAGCCGGGCCAGGGCCGGGGATTATACTCTCCGTCCCCGATCCCCAAAGATAAATAAATCCCCGTCCCCGCCCCTGATCCCTGGTGGGGACGCCACCACCTTCCCCGTCCCCGCCCCCGATCCCTGGTGGGGACGCCACCACCTTCCCCGCCCCCGCCCCCTACCCCTAACGGGGATCGGGTTTCCTCGACCCCAGAAAAACCCTGACTTTTTTTTTTTTTTTTTTTATTTTTAATTTTATTCAACACAAGAACAAAAAAAAACAAAAAAAAAAAATCTATTTTCAGCATTTTTCAATTCATCATCGACAATCATCAATTTTTAAAAAAAAAAAAAATATTCTGAAAAAGGAAAAAAATCTGAAAAAAACATCAACAACAATTATCAACAACAGATCTGAAAAAATATCAACAAATTTGAAAAAATCATCAACAAACAACAGTCTAGATCTCACAGTCGGCGATGGAGGAGGCCATGGAGCGGAGGATCGGCGACGGAGGAGACCATGACGGAGGAGGCCATGGAGGATCGGCGACAGAGGAGGCCATAGAGGATCGTGAGAGAGTTGAGAGAGTGTGAGACAGTGAGAGAGTTCAGTGAGAGAGTTGATAGAGAGAGTGGAGAGTCAAAGTGAAAGAGAGAGGCCTGAAAATTTGACATAAAGCCTAGTAATAAAGCTTAACATATATATATAATATAATAAGAATAAAGCTTAACATATATAAAGCTTAACATGTATATATCTATATAAAGACAGTTCGGGATGTTCGGGCAGGGGCCGGGTCTGGAGAAGCTATCACCGTCCCCGCCTCGAAAATTATTGGGGATTTAATTTTTAATACCATTCCCGGCCCTATGGGGATAATTTTCGGAGAAAACCCATCTTAATCGGGGTCGGGGGATCGGGTCCTCGTCGGGCCGGGTTTAAATTGTCATCCCTAGATGGGATGTTGGTCGACAGCTCGCCCCAAGGCATAATCAATGTAATACATGGGATCGTCGAACCTAAACGGGTATGTGAACTCAAAGGGATGATCAAAAAGGCTGAGCATATGAGAGAGGTACTAAGTGCACAAATGTCATCTCCTTTTCTGACAAGGACTTAGCAAGGTTACAATGCCCTCACAACGACACATTGGTGGTTACTTTGCGCGTCAAGAACTTTGACATCAAGCGGATCCTAAGTGACCAAGAGAACTCCTACAAGATAATGTACTACGAGACCTTCAAGCAACTAAAATTGGAGGACAGAGACTTGGTGCCCGCAACATCCCCTTTAGTCGGCTTCAACTTAATGCCAGAATGGCCAGTGGGCAAGAAAATTCTGCCAGTCAAGGTAGGAACGATAACAAAACAAGTGGAATTTTGGGTATTGAAAGTCCCTTCCACTTACAATATAATCTTAAGGAGAGCATGGTTGCACGCCATACGATCAGTGGCATCAACTTACCATCAGGTGTTACAGTTTTCCAATGAAACCGGTGTGATTGAAGAAGTCTTAGGAGACCAAATCATGTCGAAATAGTACTTCGTCACAGTAAACAGCAGCCGGGCTGCTAAAGGGTTTGTACAAATGGTAAAAGAGCCAAAAAGCAATGAGCTATTTGCAGACGTCGGCAAAACAACTGAACAGAAGGCAGTAGAAGACTTGGTAGATGTAAGAATAGATGAAAAGAATCTAGAAAAGTTTTTTTTGCTTGGCTTGTCTCTATCCAGCACCGAGAAAATAGAGATCATGGAATTTTGACCTCTAACTTCGAAGTGTTCGCCTGGACGCCGTATGACATGCTTGGCATTGAACCCAATTTCATTTGCCATCAACTTAATGTCCATCAAACTGCTAGACCAGTTATACAGCAAACTCGCCGATTGACACTCCATCACGTAGAGATAGTGGCGGAGGAAGTGGGAAACTTGCTGGAGGCAGGAGCAATCAGAGAAATACACTATTCCAAGTGGTTCTCCAACACTGTAGTAAGGCCAAAAAAGAACGGCAAATGGCGCGTTTGCATAGACTACAAAACAGTTAACAAAGCCTGCCCAAATGACAGTTTTCCCCTACCACGGATAGACAAACTAGTGGACCTGACAGCAGGGCGTAACCGACTTAGCTTCCTTGATGCGTATTGTGGTTACCATCAGATCGCTATGTATGAATCGGATCAAGAGGTCACATCATTTACAACCCCCAGGGGACTATATTACTACAAGGTCATGCCCTTTGGCCTAAAAAATGCAGGGGCTATATTCCAACGGATGATCACCAAAATGTTTGCACCATTGTTATGCAGAACAATGGAAGCTTACATAAATGATATGGTGGTCAAAAGCAGGGATGAGAGGGACCATCTCAGGGACCTAGACGAAATGTTCCAAATTTTGAAATCCCACAAGTTGTGCCTGAATGCATCTAAATGTGCATTCGGCGTAGGGTCAAGCAAATTCTTGGTCTTTCTAGTGACTAACCGGGGCATGGAAGCTGATCCCTCTCAGATCAAAGGCATCTAAGATCTTGAGAGGCCCAACACAGTCAAAGAAGTACAGCATCTCACTGGCCTAGCAGTCGCGCTCAACCGGTTCATAAGTCGGTCGTCAGACAGGTGTTGATCATTCTTCCAAGCACTGAAGGCCAAGTTTGAGTGGGATGATGAATGCGACCGCACCCTAGAAAGCTAGGAAGACTATATGGCCTCTCCTCCGTTGTTAGTAACCGCAGTACTAGGAGAAAAGCTCTTTTTGTACTTAGTAGTTTCCCAGCATGTAGTTAGCGCAGTGTTGGTCAGAGCGGAGGGAATACAACACCTGCCTATCTTTTATGTTAGCAAGACATTGCTGGGCATTGAAACAAGGTACCTGTCGTTGGAAAAGCTGGCCTTAGCTTTGATGATAACTTCAAGAAAGTTGTCACACTACTTCCATGCCCACACCGTGATTGTCTTAACGGCTTTCCCCTTAAAAGCCTTGTTTGAGAGGGCAGATTTTTCTGGACGAATCTTGAAATGAGCAGTGGAATTAGGGTAGTTTGACATTAAGTTTTAACCTAGAACCGCAATAAAGGCCCAAGCTTTGGCAGACTTCGTGGGCGAATTCACACTAGGAAGTCATCGTGTTTTCTCGATCGACTTGACTAAGGCAACCGAAAGAAGGGAGAAAGTGCCGCAGGAATGGCGCAGCCTCCAGAACAGGATGCTCAGTCAAACAGCAGGCCATCCAGCCCTGAAGAATGCAAAGAAGGAACAGATCATAGCATTACTAGCACGAACTTAGCCAAAAGTAAAGTCTTGAGATAGTCAGACAGTGAGAAACAAGGACCAACGACAGACATTAACCTAGGAGACGACATCGGCAACACCCCTGGTCCCAAGACATCATTAGACCCCTCCACTTGCTGGAAACTATTCGTCGGAGAGATGTGGAAACTCTTTGTAGATGGAGCATCTAACAGGTACAGTGCAGGGCTAGGTATAGTCCTCATCTCACCAAATGGCCTAACAATTGAACAAGCAGTCAACATTGGCTTCCCAATATTTAACAATGAGGCGGAGTATGAGGCATTTCTAGCAGATTTGAAATCGGCACTTCGCATGAAGGCCACCAAGATGATGGTGTACAGTGACTCCCAGCTGGTAGTCAACCAGATTTCAGGCAACTATGAGGCAAAAGATAATAGGATGGCTAAGTACCAAGACTTGGTCAGAAAGGAGATCATGAAGTTCGAAGTAGTCCGGATAGAGCAAATCAGCCAGGAGGAAAAATAGTAAAGCAGATGCGCTGGCCGGTTTTGCGTCAATGGCAGATACATCTATCCCACATCCATTGCTGATTGACTTCTTACCCAGACCAAGCATTGAAGAACCCGAAGCAGTCGAAGCATGTTGTGCAAAGCTAGGCCCTTCCTCGATGGATCCCATCATAATATTTTTAAAAGATGGCATCTTACCTGAAGAAAAGAAAGAAGCCAACAAAATTCGAGCGAAGTCATGGCGATTTTGGCTCTTCCCATCACTAGCATTGTACAAAAGATCCTTTACAGGGCCTTACTTGAAGTGTGTCCATCCTAGCAAGGTCGAGGCGTTTTTGTTTGAAATACACGAAGGCGTTTGCGGAAGCCACCAAGGGGGAAGATCATTGGCCTACAGAGCAATTTCACAAGGATATTGGTGGCCATACATGCAAGCAGATTCAGAGAAATATGTCAAGAAGTACGAGAAATGCTAGAAGTTCGCGCACCAAATACATCAACCAGCCATAGAGCTTCTACCATTGACCAGCCCGTGACCCTTTGCAATATGGGGCCTGGACATAGTGGGACCATTTCCAGCTGCACCCGGCAATAGAAAGTTCTTTCTCGCAGTAACAGACTATTTCACAAAGTGGGTGGAGGCAAAAGCACTCGCATCTATAAAAGAGAAAGACGTTAAGAAATTCGTCTGGCAGAACATCATAACTTGGTTTGGCATACCCAAGGCTCTAATATCCGATAACGGCACTCAGTTTGATGGCAAAATCTTTAGGGCCTTTTGCGAAGAATACAAAATAAAACTCTATAACTCTACACCGGCGTACCCCCAAGCTAATGGCCAGGCTGAAGCGTCCAACAAAGTTGTCTTAGACGGTTTGAAGAAGAGGTTAGAAAGAGCAAAAGGCAAGTGGGCTGAGGAGCTTCCTCATGTTTTATGGGCTTACCGTACCACACCTCGGCGATCAACTGGAGAAACGCCTTTTTCCTTGGCTTATGGCATGGAGGCGGTAATCCCATTGGAAGTAGGCCTCCCTACTATTAGAAGCGAAAATTTTGATCCAAACTTGAATGGTGAGGCCATAACCTTGGAACTCGACCTTGCAAAAGAAAGAAAAGAAAGGGCATTAGTACACATTGCCTCATACCAGCAAGAGTTATCCAGAAAATATAACAAAATAGTGCACCCCAGGCAATTCAAGATTGGAGATTGGGTACTGCGTAAAGTAATGGGCAACACTTTGGTACCTGGAGATGGAAAGTTAGGACCTAACTGGGAAGGACCATACAAAGTGATTGGTTTAGCAGGAAAATGGCATATCACTTGGAAGATATGGACAACAAAACTATTCCCAGGCCATGGAACACGGCCAATCTCAAACTATTTTATTTTTAGCTTTTCTTTAGAAACACTTGTAATTTTTCATTTTTTCAAATAAAGCAAGTAGTTTTTTCCAGCACCATTCTTTTTACTGTAAAAGTTGTTTATAGTTATTGCCAATTGGGGGTAATCAACTAGGTTGGCAGGTTTAACCAACATTTAGTTCTCTTCTTCAGCCGAGATAAGGATCTAGGTTGGAGAAGTTTGGCAAGATAGACCAAACATCTTTTGTTCTTCAGCCGAGATAAGGATTTAGGATGAAAAAGGTTGGCAGGTTTGACCAACACTTTTTTCTTTCCTCAGCCGAAAAAATGATCTAGGTTGAAGGAAGTTGGTAGGTTTGACCAACACTTTTTTCTTTCTTTAGCTGAGATAAGGATCTAGGCTGGAGAAGTTTGGCAGGATGGACCAAACATCTTTTGTTCTTCAGCCGAGATAAGGATCTAGGCTGAAGAAGGTTGGCAGGTTTGACCAACACTTTTTTCTTTATTTGGCCGAGATAAGGATTTAGGCTGAAGAAAGTTTGGCAAGTTTGACTAAACATCTTTTGTTCTTCAGCCAAGATAAGGATCTAGGCTGAAGAAGGTTGGCAGGTTTGACCAACACTTATCTAAAATCCTGAAGTTGTTGTCCGGCCAAGATGCTTATCTCGGCCAAAAAATGTGGCCAGGATAAGGGGAGGCTGAGCCAAATTAGGCCAGCTAGGTTTGTAGAAAGTTAGTACTCTAAGGGAAAAAGTACATTAACCGAACAAAAAGTTAGGCAAAATAAGAAATTTCATTCACTGGAAATTCAATACAAATGAGGGGCTTGTAGCCCGGTTACATTTTTTAAAAAGGAAAAAGGGAAAAAAATACATACAACAAGAGAAAAATCAGGTAAACAGGTCGTCTAGGTCGATGTCCAAATCAACACGGGCTTCGCTACTCGGTAGGCCGGTTTCAGAGGCGACCTCCTGAGCTAGGTCAGTCATGTTTGTCCTCTCAACTACACTTGGCATTAGTTGATTGCGCGGATCTACCCGAGCTGGCAGAAGAGACTAGAGACCGGGGTCAATGTTTGCAGATGGGGCATTATGCGGTTCAGGGTTTTCTTCTTCCTCCCTCTCTTGGAGAAACTTCTATTGAACCGCATTGGTGTAGTCCGACATGTAGCTTGGAATAAAGTGAGGGGGAGGGTTCTGAAAGATCTCGGTGTCTGGCCCCTGACCGAGCTTAACGGCAGTAGCCTTCCACCCGCATTTGAAAAAGATATTTTTGGCAGCTTCACACTGTAAAACATAGGTTGCCTCTCATTCTTTGTAGCCTCGGTCTTCAGCGTCTTCCGTCTTCTTCTGCAGCTTGGTGATCTCAGCATTCTTCTTTTTTTCCAGCTTTGCCAATTCACGCAGGAATTGGTCTTTCTTTTCAACCAGCACCTTTTGCTTATCGGCTTCCGCCGCGTTGACCAATTCGGTGAGCCGTGCATTTTCGGATTCCAGCTCGGCCATTTTCAGCTTGGCCTCTTTTAGTTCAGCCGACTTGGCGCTTGCATCTGCCACGGCCGATTGCGCTGTCTTGTGAAGTTCAAGCACGTGCTTGTGGCCAACATGGTTCTTCTGCAAAGCCTACAAGATAGGAGAGGTAGTGATTATGTTAAACCAAGCAAACAGACGATTAAAAGTGGAAACAAATAGAGGGGAGAAAACTTACAAGCACCATCGACTTGGTTGTCGAGCGAATGGCCTTGAGCTCGATCAGGTGGTCATGGTGCTCCATGTCTGGTGTCAGACAGACACTTCTGGAGAGGTTGAATGCAAGCATATGGTCCTTTTCTACAACCACTGAATTCGTGATGGATACAACTCGGTTCTTGTAGGACATCGAGGGCGCCTATTCAGAAGAGCTTGCTCGGCCCGAACATGTGTGTTCTGGACTCGGCAGGGCATGTTCAGGTAGTGCGGTCTTTTCTTTATCCACTACGTGTTGCAGTTCGATCGAAGAGGTGCGCGTACGTTTGCTCGGCTCGGATGATGTTGCCTTGGTTGTTCGTATAGCAACAACGGTCTCGCACGGCTGGTTAGATGTGGCTTGTTCCGGTTGGTTTTCGGATAAGGGTTGCTCGGTGATTAGAGCTTGCACGGCCCTTCATTTTGCCATTTCCTATTTCTCAGTCAAGGGAATTAAATTAATCTGGGGGAGAGTGTGGGCTCGGGCGAAGGTTCTAGGAGGAAGTTAGTGACTCTGGTTTTCCTCTTTTTGCTATACCGGTAGGTCAGCTCAAAGTTTAGTAGCTCGGCCCAATCGCGGTAGCGGTATCGAAGTGTGGCATGAAGGGCATCTTGATTAGCGTAAGTATACTGTGATTTAAGCTGGTTCAAATCTGTAAAAAGAAAGACAAGGAACACAATGGGTTAGCGCGGTGGTCATTGAAAACAACAAAGAAAGTTAGACCGAGATATTCTTACCAGCAGTTCCTTTATTCCAGTTTATATAATAGCCCGGTATCTGGGCTTCCTGGTCTTCAAACTGGTTAAAAACCCAGAAGAAATCGTCATCGTTCAAGTCTTTGTGCGGTGTGTTTTTTATAATTTTTTCTCGGCCTCTTCTAACTCTGAGGTAGCATACCCAACCGTCGTCATTTTGGCCGAGCGAATATTGGTGAAATAGCTCGGCCAATCCGAGGTTGAGGCCAAGCCAGCGGTTTAGCTCGGCGATGCCATTTATTATCCTATAAGTATTTGTGGAGAGTTGGGTTGGACACAATCTTGTTTGCCTAAGGAACTCGCATATGAGGGGCTGGAGAGGGAACTGAAGCCAGGCTTCTACGATCAATATTACTGTAAATGGAACGAAGCCCGGTTTGCCCCAAGGGGTGGTGTCTAGCTCTGCTAAGGAGAGGTGGACGTCATCAGGAATATGGTAGTCTTTTCGAAATTCGGCCATGGTCCCAAGTGAGTCCACCAAGAACCGGTATTTGCCCATTATATTTAAAAATTGTGGTGTTCCAAATGGACACAGATGCCTAGCCTGGCGCTGAGGCAGCTTAGAGTGGCTCGGTCAAGCAAAACCGCCCAGGGGCAAAGTGTAAAGGTGTGCCTGGCCAACCTAGTTAAGTCTGCAAATTGGAAATGAAAAAAGTGTTATGCCTAGACAAACTGAATCGGGCTCAGTAAATAGGCAACAAGCAGAAAAAGCCTAGCTCAACTGCATCTAGGTTACAGACAGGTCGGCCGAAAAACAGGGCCAGCTCAAGGTTTGTAGCATGGTTAGTGATTAGTGCACGAGGGTATAACTTGCTTCTAGTTCGGTCAGTTTCCAACCTAAGGGTTGCAAACAAATTCCTGATTCGGTCACAACACAATTTTGGATCAAAGGCCATGTTTTAAACTAATTTAAAATCCAGCTAGAGTGTTCTTCAGGCTTGAGTGTGAGGTTTTGGGCTTAAACCTCAAAACACTCTGAGCGTACATAACATACTTATATGGGGATTAACTGCCGGGATCGTGAAAATTAATAAAAAAGAAGAAAACACCAAAAAGAGGCGATAGCAAACTTACGAGTTTTGAGCTTAAAGGCAAAATCCAACCAAACAAAGGGGCAAGTGATGCAGATGGTATGACAACTTGTTTTGGGGCTAGAATACAGATGTAGAACTCATAGAGGCAAGGAAGAGAAGATGAACAGTGTCGTTCGAGAAATGAGTTTTTGTATAGGTGCGAGAATTAGAGGAATTGTTCAAATTTTCGTAGTACAAAGACGGTTGTGACAGGTGTACTTGACTAGTAGGAGAATGCCACGTGTCTAGAGGAATAAATAACGTTTCAGATGTGCTTGAGTAGTGGAACGACGTGCAGAGCAACTAATAAGACATTTCTGGACCGAGCAAGACTTGTACATTTAGCTCGGTTGGAGAAGAATAAACCCAAATCATGCATTGCAGATGGAATTAAGGAGCAATTGAGAGGGTAATTTATGAGTAACTTGGACTGAGCTAAGTCCAGATGTTGAAACGGACCGAGCTATGGGCCGAGGTAATTGTTTACGTAGCTTTACCCTTGATCCTGTTAGTTCGGCCACAGGTGGCTACTGGTGGCCTGGTTTGGATGTCTTGGGCCGAGGTATCAGTGGAAGGAAAACCGAGCTAGAGGATAACACTACAGGGTGTAATCTCAAGATTGACTGCGATGCCCAAGATAACACCAAGCTGAGTGAGCCTGGGTAAGTCTGGTGTAAGGCAAGGCTATGTTAGCGCGGTTATGCTGTTACCAAACCGTGGTATAGGGTTTGAACCATCTCACTTGGTTAAGCAGTGTGAAGGGTGTTAAAAGATAAGCATTATCTTTTAGAGATATGATTCCTATGAAGATTCTACATTGGAGAATAATAGTCCTACTAAGATTGTGTCAGGCGGAATCTATAAAAACTCGTCCAGGACCTATGTACAGGTATCACAATTTTTACTCTCAAATACACAAAGCTTTTATGTCTATTGTCTATTTGCTGACTTAGGCATCAGAGAGGTTTTCTGGCACACACCCGCCGGCTAGCTCACGTTTGTATTTTCAGGTAGTAAAAGTGACGACGTTTGGAAGAGTGCAAACTTGATCGACAGGATTATACGAGAAGATTATTTCGTACTCGTACACAACTCAGACAGTGAAATATATTGTAATGATATACACTGAAGCTGAGAAAGAGATAATATACACTGAAGCTCACAAAGAAAATAGAAATTGAAATAATATTGTCAAACTGAAACTCACAAAGAAAATAGAAATTCTAATGATATAGTGAAATTAAAAGATTGGTGTAGTTTATAAATCATAGGAACGGTAACTTTGTCAAATGCTCTGCAACACCAATGGTAATTTTTGGAGTTGCAGTTGCTGAACGGCTAATTTTGATAGAAATTTAAATCTATATACAATGCAACTTTTTTGTATTGCATTTTGATAGAAATTTAAATCTATATCAATGTTGAATTTATTCTTAGTGCCAGATAAACAACCAACTTTTGAAGTAGTTCGTAGGCCAAACATTTATATTTTTTATATAAATCGGACGACCAGTGGGACAACTGGCCGGTTGTACAGCGAGACCTACTTCTGATGTAGAGCCATAATAAAATGGTGAAATTTGACCCACCTTCTCAGTTTGATAAAAGTTTTGGCCCCATTTTTAATTTGATATCATTTTAATGGAATTGTTGGAGGGATAAAATCTGTCTTTTTTTTGTTTCCGTCAAATTTAAATTTGGTGGTCAATCTGGTGTAGATGGCTGAAGTATATGATAGTATAGATGCAGTGTCTAGCGGAGACGAAGGCATTTCCATGGCCGCACAAACCCAACGAATCACTGCCTATCTCTCACGCTTCTACACATTCAGGTACAACTCTCACTTCCTTTCTTCCTCAAATTCCCTCTCTCAGTTCTCATTCTCGACCTGTGATTCACTTTCAAACTCTTCCAACAACGAACCACTCGAAAATCCACCCACGTTCCACACTATCACTCACGAATCTCACATCCTGAACGAGCTCTCTCATCTCTTACCAATCCCTCACAACCCATCAATCCAGACCCAATTTGCGAACAATCAACCAGAATTTAGGGCCGTTGATGGGTTTCTAGCACCTGAAGATAAACTACGAGGCGTTTTTCTTCAGAAACTCCTAGGTAAATCCGCAATCGAGCACGCTTTATCGAACACCGGTGTCGAATTGAGTGTCCATACTGTTGCCAGGGTAGTGAATAGAGGGAATTTGGGTGGTGAAGCAATGGTTATGTTTTTTAACTGGGCAATCAAGCAGCCCATGATAAATAAAGAAATTGATAGTTACCATGTTATTCTTAAAGCATTAGGAAGAAGGAAATTTTTTGATTTCGTGGTCGAAATTTTGCATGATATGAAGATGGAAGGAATAACCCCTGTTTCGGATACTCTGGAGATTGTAATGGACAGTTATGTTCGGGCTCGGCATGTGTCCAAAGCAATCCAATTTTTCGGACAATTGGAAGAGTTTGGGTCAAAATGTGATACCGAGTCTTTGAATGTGCTTTTATTGTGTTTGTGTAGGCGTTCTCATGTGGGTTTGGCAAATTCTGTTCTTAATAAAATGAAAGGGAAGATACCCTTTAATTGTATGTCATACAATCTTGTTATTTGTGGGTGGTCGAAATTTGGAAGAATTAGTGAAATCGAGACGGTTTTGAGAGCAATGATGGAAGATGGATTTGATCCTGATTGTTTAACTTTTAGTTACCTTCTCGAGGGTTTAGGGAGAGCTGATCAAATTGATGATTCTGTTGAGATCTTTAAAAGTATGGAGGAGAGAGGGTGTGCGCCGGATGCTGGTGTTTACAATGCGATGATTTCTAATTTTATATCACTCGGTGATTTTGATGAAAGCAAGAGATATTACGAGAGTATGTTGAGTAATAACTGTAAGCCAAATATGGATACTTATACCAGATTGATTACTGGTTTTCTTAAAGCTCGAAAAGTTGCAGATGCAATTGAAATGTTCGATGAAATGTTAAGTCGAGGGTTCATTCCCACGTCGGGGACTCTAACGTCTTTTATTGAACCTCTGTGTAGCTATGGTCCACCTCATGCAGCTTTGATGATCTATAAGAAAGCAAGAAAAGTGGGATGTAGTGTATCACTGGTTGCTTACAAGTTGTTGCTTATGCGACTTTCAAGATTTGGTAAATGTGGAATGTTGTTGAGTATATGGGATGAGATGCAAAAGAATGGGCACTCTTCTGATATGGAAGTTTATGAGTATGTCATTAGTGGCCTTTGCAATGTAGGCCAGCTTGAGAATGCAGTCCTTGTCATGGAAGAGTCTTTGCGCAAGGGTTTTTGTCCAAGCAGACTTATTTGTAGCAAATTGAATAACAAACTATTGTCTTCGTATAAAGTCGACATGGCTTACAAGCTTTTTTTGAAAATCAAAGCTGCACGTTGTAGTGAAAATTCACGCAGACTTTGGCGAGCTAAAGGGTGGCATTTTTGAGTTTCAAGTCTTACTCAACTGGCGAGAGCAACTACCTGATGGGCCTGTCTGTCTTATATTTCTGGGAACAGGTTTGCAACTTTCGTGTAAAAGAATAATCTTTCATAAGTGCAATACTTGACCTTCTTTGGATGCACTAAAGATTATAAATGCAGTGGCCTCACATATGTTTCCATTTTTTAAGCTTCCCTGTTTATCAGCTGGCAAGTGCTGCAACTATTCTGCGCACTATATTGCCGAGTGCGTACTGTAAAATGTGAATCGACCATGGCAAACTCCCATCATATCCTTCTATGCATGTATGATAACACTGCTCTTAAAATATTTTCCCTCAAAAAAATGGGAATCTCTTTATATTCACAATTGTTCTTTCTTTGTTAGTGCTTTTAATTTGTTGTGATAAAGTAGCTTGTTGGTTTGCATATAAGATTTACCCATTTTCTGACTCTAGTTTTTAGTGTTGTGCTCTGACTGGACAACAATGATAGAGACAGGAATTTATGAAGGAATGGTTGCCTTTTTGGTTTCATAATGACCTAGATCAAATTAGACAACACGAAATATAAGCACATACTGGATAATTGAAGGGTTTCATGAAGATGTAGACATTCAATGCATTGTTATTTAGAAGGACAGGGCACGTTTTCCTTGGATACCCATTGTTCATCAGTTGCATAGTATGCTTTCCATCTCTTCCTGGTAAGGTAGTTAAGTGCTGTGCTTTGCCTGACTTTTTTTCCAACTATTTTTGGTGTGATTTTATTGCTATATAACTAAAACTATCAAGAAGTACCTTTAATGTTTTTTTTCTTGGTTTTGGAAAGTGTGAGTTGTAGTGTTCTAGTTAGCATTGGCCTTATAATGTATCAGGTACTGCACTTGTCTGAATACTGTCACTTTCCTCAGTAATTAATCAGTATGGGAAGCTGGGTTCTATCGTAAATTACTGCACAGTGAATGTTAAGGCAGTCTGATTAATTTAGAGTGGCATCAAATATAAACCAAACCAAACCAAGCCTTAAGTCCCATCAAATGGAGTCGGTTACATGAATCTTTCTTCTCTACGTGGCCCTATCAAAGGCCATTTCATTAGTCAAATCAAGTAGATCCATATCTCTATTTACAACACTAACCAATGTTAATCTAGGCCTATCCCGTCCCCTAACACTCTCATCTACCGTTACAGTATCGCATCTCTTCACTACTGCCTCTGTTGGTCTCTGTTGAATGTGACCAAACCATCTCAATCGATTCTCTCTCAACTTATCTTCTATTGGTGCTACTTCTACCCATTCCCGAATACACTCATACCTAATTCTGTCTTGTCTAGTCTTGCTACACATTCACCTTAACATCCTCATCTCAGCCACACTCATCTTATCTACATGTTGTTTATTGGTTGCCCAACACTCCGTCCCATACAGCATTGCTGGTCTAATAGCCGTTCTATAGAACTTACCTTTTAGTCCAGTGGGTATTCGTTTATTACACAGTATCCTAGACGCACTTCTCTACTTACACCATCCCGCCTTAATCCTATGGGCCGCATCCGTAACAATCTCCCCCACTGTTGTGATAATTGACCCTAAATAACGAAAATGTTCACTCTTAGGCAGTTCTTGGTTCTCAATCTTCACTTCTCCTTTACTTTCATTGTTCCTGTTACTAAATTTACACTTCATGTACTTTGTCTTAGTTCTCTTTATCCGAAATCCTTTAGATTCAAGAGTTTTTCTCAAAATCTCTAACTTTGTGTTAACTCCTTCTCTAGTCTCATCTACTAGCACAATATCATTTGCAAAAAGTATACACCATGGCACGTCATCCTGAATATTTCTCGTGAACTCATCCATAACTAAAGCAAAAAGATAAGGATTTAAGGTAGATCCTTGGTGTAACCCTACAGTGATAGGAAATTCATTTGTCTCTCCAGTAGACAATTTAATAGTGGTCACCACCCTTTCATACATGTCCCTAATCACATCAATGTAACCTTTTGTCACTCCTTTTTTCTCTAACACCTACCATATTATATCCCGGAACACTCTATCATGTGCTTTCTCAAAGTCGATAAACACCATATGAATGTCTCTTTTCTTTTCTCTATACTTTTCTATTACTCTCCTCAAAAGATAAATCGCCTCCATTGTTGACCTGCCAGGCATAGGTCCCGTTTGGTAGAGCTGTGGTAAAGTGATTATAGCTTACAACTTAACAGTTTATAGCTTATAGCTGTGAATATAAGCTGATTTTTGACTTATAAATTAAGTTTCTCCTCCTCCACTCAAAGATTAAGTTGATTTTTGACTTACAAAATACTATAAGCTGTGTTGTTAAGTTGAACTAAACACATCAAAATAGCTTAAATTAAGCTAAAAGCTGAAATAAGCCGGAAATAAGCCCTACCAAACAGGGCCATAAATCCAAATTGATTCTCTGACATTTTTGTTATATCTCGCAATCGGCGTTCCATTTTCCTCTCCCACACTTTCATTATATGACACATTAACTTGATTCTTCTATAATTATTGCAATTCTGAACATCTCCTTTACTCTTATAGATTGGAACTAAAATACTCTTCCTCTACTCATCTGGTATGTTCCTAATCAACAAAATTTTGCTAAACAACCTAGTCAACCAAGCAATTCCTTTTTTACCCAAACACTTCCAAGCTTCAATAGGGATTGTAGGTACTTGTATCAAGCCTAATACATGGCAAGCCCTACAGGTGCCACATCACCAAAACCCCACACGTGGCAGATAAGGCACCACGCGGGCATGTCGTATATTTGATACATGACGAGCCCTATGAGCGCCATGTGCCAAGGCACTACATAAAACCAAGACTATATGCTTAGCCTAAGTAGGAGCATACATATAAGCCCAAATATATCTAAATATGAAGAGCCCTGCAACAGGCAGCACCATAGGCCTGCAGGGTCTATGGTCCTTCATACCTCGCTCTAAGACCAAACAACAATACAATCAGCCCCCGGTTCACTTGGACTTGGATTGATAAACACTGGCTCTCCTAAATATTGAGATAGGCCTGCGGCCTATTCTCCTACTTAGTCGCTTAGAAGCGAGCTCCTCTCCTAAACATTGAGATAAGCCCGCGGCCCATTCTCCTACTTGGTCGCTTAGAAGCGAGCTCCTCTCCTAAACATTGAGATAAGCCCGCGGCTCATTCTCCTACTTGGTTGCTTAAAAGCGAGCCCCTAGCTCTCCTAAACATTAAGGTGGGCCCAAGGTTTTAAAAAGTGGCCGCAACCGTTACGTAACACCGTTACGTAACGGTTGTGGTGGTTACCACTGTCCCGTTACGGCCGCTTTTGTAGTGTGATTGCGATTCACAGGTGTGTCGGTCGTAATGGTGTCGTAACAGCTGTAACGGCCTGTTACGCACTGTTACGTAACGGTTCCGAACTGCTTCTTTCGAAAAAACACACCAAAAAAAAAAAGATGAAAATGGGAGAAGAGGGATAGAGAGAAGAGTGAAGATAAAGAGAAAAAATGGAGCAAGAGATAGAGAGAGAGAAGAGAGAAGATGAAGAACATGTTATTGATTTGTTGAAGCTGTAAGACCTATACTATTCTATTCAGCTGCTATCACTCAACCATTTTGTTTGTGTGTGTCTATCTATATATTGTTTGAAAATAATAATAATAATAATAATAATAATCATCATAATAAGTGTGGTCATTATCTATTTGGCTTGGTTAAAATATATATATATATATTTAGGCTCTTATTTATTCTCTTACTTTTGTCATTGTTTATCTTATATACAATAGTTAGTGATTGATTTTTTGTATAATATAAAATCATTAATTATTAAAATAAAATGTAAAAAATTCAGTTTATAGTAATGTAAAAATATGAAATATATTGGATCATACTTAAAAATTTACAAAAATTGATCAATATTTATTTTAAACCCAATAAATATAATCATGGAAAAAAAATATGCATATTGGTAAATTTTTTTCAAATTGTGCGAAAAATAAAAAAATTCATGGTTCCGATTACCATAACCGTTACGCTAAGACCTTTACACCTCGCAAACGTAAAATGCCACTGCCACCGTTACGGTGACCGCGACCGCGACCGCAACCGCTTTTCAGAACCTTGGGTGGGCCTTAGCCTTAGCCTTAGCCTTAGCCTATTCACCTACTTAGATGCCTGGGTTGGAGCAGGACCCAGGCAGTACTGCCTGGGATTATCAGAGGATACTGGATTGGCGGCTGAGGTCATGGGATTGTCGAGATGGTTGTCTTCTTGCTAAGATAACTCCATCTTGACCAAGCTTGGGGAAGAGGCAACAACGACCTTACATTCATGTCATCCGATGCATATACGAAACGTTATTTTCCGTCTACCATGAAACGTTGCTCTCCGCCTGCCGTCAAGCCACAAACGACAGAAGGGCTTATATCACTTCTGGCAGAGTTGAGGAGAATGAGCTATTTGTCCAACAGTTTGCTTGGGCTCCAATACTGCTGTGGCCTATATAACGTATCGTATATATAGCAAAACAATAACACAACCAAGTCTCATGTTTAAACACCCTCTCTCACATTCTACATTAGTGTTCAAGGTCTATCACTACCAACCTCTCCCTCTCCAAGCTTGCCTTGACCTCCTCCTCTCCACCTCCAGTGATCTCAGGTCATTGAAGTGCCCGCCATCTTCCCGGACTACCTCTAACCACACTATATACCCACATTATACTCTGCTGGGGAAGAGTGGTGCTTGCTTCACATGGCACCCAAAAAGAACACTGGAACTGGAGCAGTAACATCCCAAGGTGGCAGTAAGGAGACCCTGGCGGAGACCTCGGAACACAACTCTAGCGGCTCTCCGAAAGAACAATCCTCCCAACCGGTCATAGCAGATCAGCTACGTGTATTGACTAAGAGCGTCACCTCTCTTCAACAGAACCAACAACTCTTAATGGATGCCCTACTAGCCTTACAAAGGGCACCTGTGCTTCCATTATCATCTAACCCCCTTTCATTATCACAATTAGCTCAGAATGGCTCAGAAGCCAACCTTGCTACACAAAACAACTTGCGAACCCAAGCGGGGAGGACAAATAGTCACCCTGCTCCCTCCATTAGCTCCCAGCCAAATACCTTCACCACAAGTTGGATCCATTAGCGGAACTTCCACCGCAATGGCTTCGACTGGCTCTCCAGCTCTTTCGGCGGATCAGAACCCTTCCTAGCCATTAACATTGGAGGTAGTAAAAGAGCACATACACAGCCTACTTCAAACGAACAACGGTCACATCCTTGCCTCCCCAAAATTGGACCTCTGTCCCCCTTACCCTATTCACATCGCAAGTCTTCCATATCCGGTAGGATATACAGTACCCAAGTTTGTCCGTTTCGATGGACGAAAAGGGAACGCTAGGGAGCATGTTTCACGCTTTCTTGACGCTCTTGGAGCTCACCGAGAGGACCGAAACCTCCGCATGAGAGAATTCTCCAAATCCCTCACAGATCGAGCATTCTCGTGGTATGCCAACCTCGCTGCTAGCTTTATCTTTTAATGGGAAGACTTGGTAAAAAAGTTGTACATCAAGTTCTTCTACGTTGAAAAAAGGTTAACCACCCTTCATCTTATGAGGGAAACACAATGACTTGGGGAGGACATCCTCGTTTATGTCCGCCGCTTTAGGGAAAAAGCAATAGACATGCAAGACCCAATGGAAAAACACCAACTGGTGTCATTGTGCATCGAAAGGATGCTCATGACTTATAAACTCCAGTTGGTCAACCACCACTTCCCTGACTTTTCCGCTCTATGTGCTGCGGCCCGAAACATAAGTGAAACAATAAGATCAGGGGCACGAATGACAGCACCACAACCCCACTCATGGCGGCCAACGGCACCTCAACCTTCCTCATGGAGGCCTAACCGACGCAACCACGCTGTATATCCTTTAGAGGAAGCGGAGACCCACAGGCAAAAAAGAGAAAGTTTGATCAAATTCCCCCGCCGTTACCTATCTCAGTGGACGAGGCACAAGCACTCCTTAACGCTTAGGTAGAAGATGGAAAAGTTCACCTCCTCGAGCCAAGGCGACCTGTCACCCAAAAGGATCGAGCGCGGGTAGACTATTGCATATACCACCGTTCCATTAAACATCCTACTACGGAATGTTGGGCACTCAGATCCCTAGTTCGAAAAATGATGTCTAACGACGCTTTGGAGCTACCCCGCCAAACAGAAGATGTCTTAAAAGATCCTCTCCCGCGCCATAAGGATAATGGCAAGACGGTTATGATGCTTTTGCATTATGACTAGATGGAAGAGTCGATGGTGTGCGAGCTCTCTGAACTCGCAGCTCCCACTTGTCCGGACTTTGAAACCAGGCGTGTGATAGTGCTTAAGAAATCGGCAAAGTTCAAATGGTTCTTCGACCAATTCGGCCTATCTGAAGCAACACGCTTTGAAGCCACCATGGCCTTTTTAAGACTTGCGGAGCAGAATGGTGAAACATGCATGAATGTAAGCGGATCAGTAAGGCAAGTATTTCGGGATGACTCCTTGGCGATAACCTTTACCGAGGCCGACAAACAAGTACTGTTTCCACATAACTGTCCCCTCTACGTCCCAGTATTCATCAATGGGATGGAGTTTCAAAGAGGATTCATGGATGGAGGAGCTTCAGTCAATGTAATGTGTTATTCTACTTTCCAGGCAGCCGAGATCCCACAAAAGCACTTAGTCAGACAAC
Organism: Camellia granthamiana; assembly: GCA_036172215.1. NCBI lineage: Eukaryota > Viridiplantae > Streptophyta > Magnoliopsida > Ericales > Theaceae > Camellia > Camellia granthamiana. The sequence goes on from CM069910.1 coordinate 136,049,819, forward strand.
CCATCTCCATCACCGGTTTTGGAAGCCAAAAGATTAAAACCATAGGTCATGTCCAGTTAGACTTAGCAATGGGACCAATTCGCTCTACTACTAAGTTCCATGTTATAGAAGCAGAGACGACCTATCAGGCTCTCCTAGGGAGAACTTGGCTTCATAGATATGCTGCAATCCCCTCCACCTACCATCAATGTGTCAAAGCAATCTACAACAATGAGGTAGTAGCCATAGCTGGCTCTCAAAAGCCTGTTCGAGTAGTTGAAGCTCACATGGTAGATACAGTATTTTACAATCATGTCAATGAAGATGAACCTCCCCTGCCACTTCAAGGAACTCCCATACCCAACTGGGATGACCTCTCTGAAGAAGATTCATCACCACCTCGCACCAAATCAGAGCCCTCAAGAAAGCTCCCTAAAGTCACCAGGTTTTAAACAAAAGATGGCAGAGTGGTATATTGTTTATGACGGTTCGTGGGGTTGGCAAATGTTACCAATGTTGACCCCCAACTAGACGAAGTAGCAATCGCCCATCGTGAACTAAGTGGAGAAGATCACTATTGTTACACCTTGTCTGCGTTGGCCCAACGCCCGCCAATGGCAAAGAATAAAAAAAGTAGAGACAAGAAGAGTAGAAGGAGAAAAAAAGGTGTGGCTTTTCCAGCAACAGATAAACACTTTGATAGATCCGATTGTCTTGTGATAACTCATTTGGCTGGAGCCGAAGGCTCAAAAGTTAAACCCCTCGCCAAGGCAGCTGTTTCATCTCCTAACCAAGTCCCCGCCAACTCGGTTGCAATCCTAAAGCAAGATGGATTGCAAGAAGTCCGACCTGCTCCAGAGTGTTTACAGGACAACCCTCAGCCCCAAAAGCAAGAACTGGAAGAAATCAACATAGCCTATGAAGGAGAACCCAGGTGTCCTATCTTCATTTGCAAAGATTTTCCAGCAGAACAAAGGGGGCCCCTCATCGAGTTGATCAAGAAGTATTCGGACATTTTCGCGTGGACATATGAAGAAATGCCAGGATTAGACAAAGATGTTACCATGCATCATTTGAACGTCATCCCGCTGGCTCGCCCAGTCAAGCAAGGGGTAAGATTTTATAAGCCCGAGGTGGAGCTCAACATTAAGGACGAAGTGGTGAAGTTGCTTGGAGCAGGGTTTATCAAACCCTTCTAACATCCCACCTGGCTTTCTAGCATCGTCCTAGTTATCAAAAAGAATGGTCAAATTCGAGTGTGCGTCGATTTCAGAGACTTAAACAAATCTTGCCCCAAAGATGAGTTCCCACTCCCAAACATAGACACCTTGATTGATTCAGCGACGGGACACCATATGTTCTCATTCATGGATGGCTTTAGCGCCTACAACTAGATCAAGATGGCTCCAGAGGATGCCCCAAAGACGGCATTTCGCACTCCCATAGGTAACTTTTTCTATATTGTAATGCCTTTTGGATTGAAAAACGCGGGAGCAACATACCAAAGAGCTATGACAGCCATCTTTCACTATATGTTGCACAAATCCTTGGAATGTTACATTAATGATTTGGTAGTGAAATCCAAAGAGGAGACTAGTCACCTTAGAGACCTCCAAAGAGTCATTGAACGCTGTAAGAAATACAGACTCCGAACGAACCCACTCAAATGCGCATTTGGAGTCACTGCCAGCAAGTTCCTTGGTTGCATCATTCATCGCCATGGGATAGACCCCGACACACCGCCATCAAAAATATGCCACGACCAACCAATCTAGACGAGCTGAGAACCTTCCTTGGTCGGGCATCTTACTAGACGGTTTATCCTAGCTATGGCCAAAATAACACAACCAAGTCTCATGTTTAAACACCCTCTCTCACACTCTACATTAGTGTTCAAGGTCTATCACTGCAAACCTCTCCCTCTCCAAGCTTGCCTTGACCTCCTCCTCTCTACCTCTGGTGATCTCAGGCCATTGAAGTGCCCGCCATCTTCCCGGACTACCTCTAACCACACTATATACTCACAGCGATATCATCGGGTCCTAAAGCCTTATTTGATTTCATCTTCTTAAGTACAATCTTTACTTCAAAGTTCCTAATCCTGCGATAGAACCTATAGTCTTGGTTTATCGTATTACTGGCTATTTCTTCCCCTATTGCTGTACTTCCATGTTCCTTATTTAATAGTTTCTCAAAATAGTTCTTTCATCTTTTCTTAATCTCTTCATCCTTCACCAATACTTTAGAATCCTCACTCTTGATGTACTTAACTTGATTAAAAGCACTTGTTTTCCTCTCCCGTTTCTTAGCAAGTTTGTATACCCTCTTCTCTCCCTCCTTACTATCTAGTCTAGTGTATAGGTCATCATAAGCTTTCAACTTAGCCTCTCTCACTACTTTTTTGACCTCCTTATTAGCCAATCTATAGCTCTTAAAGTTTTCCTCAGTTCTGTCCTTCTGCCACTTTTTAAAGCACTTTTTTTTTTGCCTTAACTACTGCTTGAACCTCTTCCCTCTGCCACCAAGTTTCCCGAGAGCTAGGTCTCGTCCCTTTCGACTCTCCAAGCACTTCCCTTGAGATTCTCCTCATACAATTAGCCATCGAGTTCCATATAGTGTTAGCATCATCTTCCAAATCCCAAGTACCTTTCTTATCCATTCTATTCTTAAATATTTCTAGTTTATCTACTTTTAGGTCCCATCATCTCGTCCTACGACGCCCACCATCCTTCCTAGCTTGGTATTACCCACTAAAACATAAATCTAGTACCAAAATCCTATGTTGAGAGGCTAGACTCTCTCCAGGAATCACCTTACAATCATTGCATTTTAGGCGGTTCACTTTTCTCACTAAGAAATAATCTATTTGGCTCTTAACTAACCCACTCTTAAAGGTTATCAAATACTCCGCCCTCTTCTTATACATAGTATTGGCCACGGCCAAGTCAGAAGCCAACGCAAAATCTAAGATACTCTCTCCAGCCTCATTTCTGTTATCAAAATCGTATCCACCATGTACCATTTCATAGCCTAGTTTATCTATGCCTACATGGTCATTAAATCTCCACCTATAACTAGGTTCTCTCCTACGGGTATTTCCTGCAAAATTTCATCCATTTGCTCCCAAAAATCCCTCTTAGTTTGATCATCTAATTCTACTTGAGGAGCGTATGCACTAATAACGTTTCCTATATTCCCTCTAATAACTAGTTTAACTAACATAATCCGATTCCCTTTCCTAATGACCGCCACTACATTCTCCACAAGACCCTTGGCAATTATGATTCCTTCCCCATTCTTGCGTCTATCCTTATCACTATAATATAGTTTAAAATCGGTATTCTCAATTTCTTTATCTTTCTCACCCGTCCACTTAGTTTTCTGTACGCAAACTATACTAACTCTCCCCCTAATCATAACATCTACCAATTCTATCATCTTACCAATTAAGGTTCCTATATTCTAAGTGGCTACCCTAAACCTGTAGTCTTGGATTAGCTTCTTTACCTGCGCTCGTCCAGAAAAACGTGGAAACCTTTGCCCATTTTTCACCGCACCCAAGCGTCGATGCGGCGCTCCTTGCTCACTTTTCGAAACACCTGGGGTTGTTAACAACTCTGTTGGTCCCAAGCTCGAGTTAAGGAGGAGGGTTGTGTGTTAGGTAGCCGACAACCAACATGTAAAAAAGCCACTCGGATCCCTTATGACAGTGGCATCAAATATCTCTTTAGGATTTTCTGAGGCACGTAGCTATGAGGAAATTTTAAGATAATAAGTTGCTCTTCTAATTTTAAGATAATAAGTTGTTCTTATTTTAATTATTGAAATTACAAATTGTAACATCTATGACTTATACGTACGTATGACACAACGATCTTGCTGGTTACAGGAAAAACAGGTTTTGTTTGTCCATTGGGCATGTTTTGCAGTGCCATCATAGTCAAATCATAGTATTCAATGATTGTCGAGAAAGGTGGGTGGCTAAGGAACTTCCCATGCCCTATTGCTGAAGCTACTTCTGTTGTGGTATAATGTATGTTAGTATTGCATTTACATTTGAAAATTTTATGTTCTGAGATTTTGTGGTTTGTTTCTACATGGAAAAAACAACAATTTTATTTTCTGAGATGTTGGTATATCCTTCAGAAGAGGTAGAATATGAGAAAGGAAAAAAATATATATATAAAGCATCTTAGATGAGTTTACATGCCAGGTTATCATATTTATCTATTAAGCTTCTTTAGTAGGCATACTAGTAGCAGTCATTGTAAGTAATACATAAGATATGTTTATCTATTAATTACTATAATAATTGTTAAGGCCTGTATATTTTTCTATTTGCTATTTGCTATTTGCTATTTTCTATTATTCTTTTTTGTAATAGGTCGCATATGCTGTTGAGAAAGGTTAAATTGAGGTATCCAAAAAAGTTACCACCTTCATACAGATATATACATGCATGCATTAACTAGTAGAATGGTTCAATGACCACCAAGACTGGTTTAACTTGTTTATCTCGAAGAAATTACTGTGGATGTAATGTTGTTGAATTACATGATAACACAGTTGATACATGAATGGCATAGCTGCATTAAAGGGTGGGATGGAATCTCTTTTTTTGTTCGGCGTATCCTTGTCAAAGTTTTAATTCATTTGTTGTATCTCATAGCTTTCTGTTTTTTGTTTCGAATGTAGGAGTTTGTTGCAACTTTTCCTTTATTAGCAATGGAACTTGAAACTATGTTTCATGTACCTGATAATTGTATTGATTAGGACTAGGGGTGACAAATGGGTGGGTTTGGTTTGGGTCAAGACATGTGGATTAAAACATGCCAACCTGAACCCATCCATTTGTTAAAGGGTTAGAGAGTGGGTGGGATTGTAACTTGTATTTGATATATATATATATATTTCAAATATGATTCTGGCCATTATATATACGCATGTATCAAGACGGTCATGGTCAACCTAGCGAAACATGTGTTCATACAACTCTTGTTATGTCAAGGTGATGCATATACATAAATATATATATATATTGTCTCTGTTTTTTTTTTTGTTTTTTTGTTTTTGTTTTCCAAAGAAAAGTTAAAAATAAAGAGACCTTAGAATTCTTTCTAAGTTCAAAAGAAATCAAATTTTAAAGAGCAAAAAAAAATTGGAAGTGAAAGGGAAAAGAAAAATAGAGGATTTCAAGTATAAAAATATTAATCTGTCATCTTCTCTGAAACCAATAATTTCATTGATGATCATATCCAACAGAAAAGCGGATCCATACCATCCAAAAGAAAAAGACAATAAAGTAGGAGTACCATCCTATTGCTTAAAGATTAGAATTTAGATTCAAAAGGAAGGGGCAGAGGGGAAAAAATAATAAAGAGAAGCTTTGATAAGAATTGAGCAGCCTACAAACTTGTGCATGAAGAAAACAATAACAAGTTTATAGATGGTCAAAATTGACCATCTTACAGGGCAAAGGGTGGAAAAGTCAAATGACACATGTAATAGAAGGGGGGACTTGCGCTTGGTCAAAGTGGGGCCTTTGGAATACGCGTAGGGTTCCTTCATGGAGGCAAACCGAATGAAGTGCAAAAGAAAAGTTGGGTACTTGTGGGGCGAGGCCACCCAACCTTGAATAGGAAGGGGCTTACCTTTAGATCCCCCCTGCTTGCAGAAATGAATGGATCGGAAGGGGCTGAGTTCTATTTCCGGCTGAATAGGAGGTGAAGACCAATTAAAAGCCAGATGGATGAGCCATAAGTTAACACATATGATCAATAGTATTGTGACATGTGGGCTAATGCACTAGTGCCATGTTGAATCACAGTAGAATGACAAGTCTTCTTAATAAGAAATCCCAAGTGTTGTAAAACTTAACCCCAAGTGGTTGGAATATAGTGGCGGCTACAAACTACAAACAAGGTTTGCCTACCCTTTTGAGGCTAAAGCGGCTTTTTACTCATCCCTTTCAAAAAAGCAGCCAAAGGGAACTAAAAGTGATTCCTTGCCCCAATAGTAGGTCATTCCAACTTGCACAATTAATGCAAGATTGGCCAAGGTACATGTGCCATGCTCGGATGAATCCTAGAATGGTCATTTAGGGTATTGGCCCAAGGTTAGAGATAAGGGCTTCATGGGTTGAGTGAGTGCCGGGCCCTGCCCGCCACCATGGCAACTGGCGATTAGGTTGTATTATTTTCAGGAGTGGCAGGCTGGCTTGGCATATTTAATGCAACCTAGCTGTGTTTCCTTTGTTGGGCTTAGAGGCCTCTTATTAATCCAGGGTCCAGCTCTTGTTGATAGGGACAGCCCTTTTGATTTATGAATATCCTGTGAAGCCTAAGGTCAAAGGAGGGTTCTTTTACGCCATGTTTGGTTGAGAGATTTGAGAATGAATTTGGAAAGAAAAAGGAAAAAAGTGTGTGAAACTAACTGAAATGTAGATATATTTTATTCATATTTCACCTATCTTTTCCGTTTTCCTTTCCAAATCCCTTCCCAAATCCCCCAATCAAGCACAGCATTAGTGCTTTTGAATCTGCGTTTTGTCTCACGGTCATTACCTCTTGCTTCACTCATAAGTTGCATTGCGTCTTCCCCTCAAAACAGGCCCACCCACTATCTTGTGTGGCACATCCCAATGTAGTGAAACAAAGATTATCACCATAATATCGTTATCGAAACAGAGAAAAACTAGATAATAAGGGGCTTCATTGTTTGTTGTTTTCCCCTCTCCCCAATTTAAGAAAGAGTGGCTGCTGGTGTTTATCAATTCTAAAGTTGGAATTCCTATAGTCGTAAATGTAATTGTGTGGATTGCAGCACTGAATTCAATTGTGGACTCTGTTTAGCATGCATTACTCAGATGAGTGAATCTGGAGTTCAAAATTCATGAAAGGCACTAAGTTTAAAATCATTTATCCCAACATGATGGCTACCCCAGTCCAACCCACTTTTAACCCAAGCTCTAAGTGGTTTTGCATGAATATCCTGGTTGTCACCCATTAACAAGTTTGGGTGGTCTTGGTTAGGTTTCCTAGGTTGAGGTTGAAATTGCTTCTCCAATTAAGAAAGTCTTCTGGACATTATTGTTATTAAGGGTCAACTGTTAAGTTCTCTCTTCCCAATTTATAGATGATTAGAGAAATGTAGGTCAAACAGCACATGTTTGAAGAAGGATTTCTCTAAGAATGTCCAACATTCTTCTCATCAGGGAATGTTTTGATAGACACTACTCTTTGAAAAAATTTCAACAGAGCTCTCTTTGTGCCTTTGTGTGCAGGAGGCCCATGATGTTGTAACTTGTGTGCTTTTGAACAATGAAAGTGTAATTCTTGGAGTAACAGTATGGGTAGATGCTAGCTTGGAATCAGATTTAAAATAAAATAAAAATTAAGGTTAGGACAGAAACAACCAAATAGTTATTACCTGATTAATGACCAGCAGTCATAATTCTGTTGCTTCAAAAGGCCACAGGAATTGGAGGAGGCTGGATGGATGAAAGGGAGACACATGTTAGGAAGGATGTGATGAAATGAAGTGGCTTTTATTAAACTGAAGGTGAATTAGGAGTTATTTGTTTAGTGCTGTATATGATATATCAAAAGGTAAAACTAGCAAGGCATTCTTATGTATTCGTCATGCTCCATACTTCGCACGCTGAGGAGTTAAAGATGTCCATTGATTTATTGGAGCTGAACAAATAAGAGAGGGAGAGAGAGGGGGGGGGGGGGGGGTTGGAAGAAAGAAAGAAAGAAGAAATAGTTGCAGTTATGAGAGTTATGGAACACTGATTTAGGGCAATAGATCCATTGCATGTACCTTTAATCTCCGTTACATTTATGAGTAATCAATCTGATATGAAATGATGATAGCATAATTTGTAATCACATGACTTATAATTTATTACTTTATTTTTATTTTTTAATTCTTTATACAACTATGACTCAATTTTCTTCTTTGTTAAATGTGAAGAGTTGCCTGTCACGTTATCCCTTTTAACAATATTTTAATCCTTATTTGGTTAAGCATATGACTCCATTACTTGTTACGAAGCACATACACAACCACACGATATGACACGAATACACTGACATGTCAATTTTCAAAAAATGCAGGATACGACACATGAGAGACACATTTCAATTTTACAGTTTTATGTATTTATTATATTTTGTATATATGAATATTTCATTGAAAGATTATAAAAAATGCAACATAACACTGTAGACACTCAATTTTGACTGACCCTAATACTTTGGGCGCTTACAAGCCTCCTGAGGATGAAATGGTACTTACTTCACCCTTAGAATGTTTAAAGGTTGTTTAGAGTTGTTGACATATAAACCCATTTTGGCCAAAAATCAACTTTTTGCAAATATGACCATTTTACCCTTGGACCCGTTTTTAGCCAAAAACTAGTTTCTTAACCCTGGAAAGACCGATTGTGCTTTAAAGGTTGTTTAAAGGCTTATTTTATATGTTAAATGAAATCGTGATCCCTACGAAAGTGGCTTAGAGTTATTTTATTTTTCTTATTTCTTTTGTTTTACTTGAAGACTAGCAAAATGTAAGTTAGGGGATTGGGTAAATACTCGCATGTGATGTTTGCACTAGGATAGTTATTTGTGGTATTAGTAGACTTGTCATGAGTATGTCTTGGTTCACATGAACGCACTATCATAGCGGTGACCTCTCTATTATAATCCCTAGTATACATCATTGATAATTGTCAATGTTGCAGAAAAAGAATAAATGAGTAGCCTTGATTCTCAAAAAAAAGAAAAAACGTGATTTGTTTGGGTTCGTAGCCTCTTTAACTCGAGTTATTAAGCCCGTAGGGGTGTCAACTAGTATCCTAAAATCGTCTGGTTTGGGAGTCATTGACTCAATATTTGCTACATGGATTAATTAGAAAGCTTAAGGACTTAGGCATTGCACAGTTAAGGAAAAATAATGAAATGACTTGTTCAGATCCGTAGCCTTTTCAGGTTGAGTTATTAAGCCCATAGGGGTGTCTTCACACCTAATGCCCTAAAAACATTTGGTTTGGGTTGGTCCAATGCTTATTACATGGGTTGATTAGAAAGCTTAATGGATTATGACATTGCACAGTCTATAAAAAAAAAAATTGAGAATTCTGGTTGCAAAAGGGGCCAATTAACCACTAAGATCATAAAATAGAAAGTTAGTAGAAGCCAATTTTCGGATTGGGTAAAAGGGGGTGCTTCTATGAAAATGACCTTCCCCTTTTGTACCTAAGCTCCCGAACCCAGAATTTTCTTGATTATGACGGACTTGACCTTAACTTAATTTTCATCGTTCAATGTTACATAATTCCTCTTTAAAAATTATGTGGGGACTCTATTGCGGTGTTTGGCAAGATTTGGTTTTGGGTTTTTTGTTTTTATTTTTTCCACTAAAAGACTAAGTTTTTGCAAAACCAAAAAAAATAAATCCAAACAAAATATCACATCCAACTCCATAATCGTTTCACTTTTTCTCTCACAAATATTACATCCAACCACAAAAAAACCCAATTATCTTCCCAAACACCAAAATTTTTTTATCCAATAATATTCTACAACTAAAAAAACCTACATAAAAACTCACTTCCCAAACACCCACTATATCAATAAAGCAAGTCGGTGTGGGAAGTAATGCCTTAGACTCGAAAAAGGCACGACGCCCACAAATACTAATTTCTAAAGTTTAATAAATTTAATAGGTATAAATTTATATTGATTTTTCTTTTATCATTGTATTTAAGTTATTTGGTTTAAACATATAATGCACTTTTCATGTGTGTGGACATGTTTGTCCCTTAAGGTAGTGTTTGGCTCATTGGAATGAATTGAAATGGAATGATCATTTCATCAAAATGTTCATTCATATATTTGGTTGGACTAAAAATATAATGACAAATGCATTACAAATGGAATCATCTTTCACTATGTTAACGGATGGTCATTCCATAGGAAAACCTAAGAAATCATCATTCCATTCCATTCCATCTCATTCCAATGAACCAAATATAGCCTAAGTGTTCGAAGTATGCGCAGGTCTAAAAAATATTAAAAAATAATGACACGTTTGGACTTGTGTCTGACATATGTCAATAAAGTGTCCGATGAGTGTCGGTGTCGGGTGTGTCAGACATGGACACGCACCTCCTTAGAAATGTCCATGCTTCTTAGCTTGTTACTGAAGCCTTGCTCTTATAGTGCGTGGTAACAAACAACTTATTTCTGCTTTCAAAGTAAAAAAGAGGTCCATATCCATCATAAGTTCATCATAACAGTTTTTCGTTTCTGAATTTGCTTAACAGCATAACTGCTGTTAGGCAAAACTTTGTGGCAGGTCACAGGGACAGCAGAATAACTGCAAAATGAGTCTTGATTAGTGCCTTGTGGTTGTAAAGCAGACAGTGTGCTGGTTATTGGTATCTTTATTATCACTGAAATTCTCGGTTCAGCGATCCTTAGGCCTTGGGAATAACGTTAGCCAGTAGTAATCTGTGAGCTAACAAGACAAGAAAAAATTGAAGAAGCATGCTGTATAACAACATATGCCAAGAAGATAAAGAGAATCCTAGGGAGCTACTGTTCTGGATCATGCAATTATTTTGTGAGTATCATAGGGTTATATTTGAAGCTGCCCACTAAAGTCTTGTTTCCTATCTGGAAATGTTTTGTAACTTATAGAGGAGAGTGACCAGTCCATTGCATGTTACATTGCTTGCATACATACTACTTGTCAGCTTCAACAATGAAGCTTAGGCTATGATTCTTAGTCCCGTGGCTGATTTTTCACAACACTAATTGGTAAATCAACAGTTTCAAACTGAGAATCTACTGTGACATGGTGGTTGTATCTTATGTAAATTAAAATGATCATTGCCATCCTATGTTTATGGGGCGGCGATGAAAACCCTCACCGCCTCCAAATTATTTGTAAGTGCACAATTATTTGCAATAAATGACCTTCTCATGCCATTAATATATATGTATATATATATATATTCATGGCCCTTTTTCTTGCAGAACTTAGGTTCCTGTGTCATTTGGAATGGAGCAGGTACAATGGGAGTTCTGCAGACTCTGACTGTCAATTATGCTTTTTGGTCTGGAATTATCTTTGGCACTTATGTGACAACATATAATGCTCTAAATTTGTACTAATGTAGAGTACAGTTTTAATGCGGTGTTATTGATGTTTTTGTAACTATCCGATTTTGATAGATCATGACAATGGAGTACTAGAAAAATGGGCATGCCCAATAATTCCGTATAAAACTAGTGTTGTTTGTTGCAATTAAAATGGACTATTTATGATTTTTTTTTTTTACTCGGAATTTTGAGATTTAAAATGCTTGGCACAACACGGCAACCTCCCTTAAAGCAACAACTAGTTGACAGTTGACAGGTAGTAATGCATACAGCTAATGTTACTTTGTTAATAATGATGGTGTTTCCAATAGTGTAAACGGAACAATGTTTTAATTTTAATCAAATATCCACAATGCTTAAAATTATGCTAGTAGAAATTCCAGACATTAAATGAAAAATTACTTGGAAAATTCTGAAAACCCCTCAAATAGGAGGATCATAAAATAATTCTATCTTGTCAAAAGAGAGAACTATTTAAAATTTTAGTTATTTGTACTTACTCATTCCACCCTCCAGAATTCCACAAGAAGGAAAATAAATAAATAATTGCTGGTCAAATTATGAATGTTAAGGGCTAATCTGTTTTTCTTTTAATTCATGAAAATGAAAAAAAGGGTTAACATAAAAAATAAAAAAATAGGATGTGGTTAAGTAAAATGCCAGCAACATTTTAATAAGGAGAAGTTTTTTTTTCAAGTCATGGCCTTTGTCTGTTGTAATTTATGGGGTGCTTAATTATTATTTTTATATAAATGAATTGAGTACTACATTGTTTGGTGTAGTTTTTTCCAAATAAAAATGTAACTTAAGAAATTTGATCATTGAAAAATTCAAAGATTTTAGTATCTTATTTTAAATTGTTAATTTTTAGCTCGTCAAAAATTGTATCAAACAGGGACTGAAAAATGATTATAGTTTGGGATGTGGGTTGACTTTTTAGCTATTTTAGCTTGGGGTTAAAAAGTTTCGTTTGGGATAGACTTTTTGGTTTTTTTGACTTTTGTTAGAGAAAAAATGAAATAATTATGGTTTGGATATAACGTTTTGTCTTATTGAGCTAAAAAGCCTATTTTGTCTTTTTGTGGCTAAAATAGTTGAAAAGCCAAAAAGCTTAACGTGCCAAACAAAGGCAGAATACATGACTGCATGAACACAAGGATTGTTAGGTCTAAGAGCATCTCCAATCGGATAGACATTTAGAATATTTTTCATATTTTGCCTAGATTTATTATAGAAAGGAACCCTAATATAATTAGCAGCATGGTATAAATTTTATTTGATATTTTCTTGACTAACTACGTTTAAAGAGCGTTGAATGTTAAGCAAACCAATTAAAAGAGTAGAATGCATTGTTGAAATATACATTAGACAATGTGATTAATCAAAATATAGATAATATACTTTTTCATGTACTAATGTAAGAAAATGCCTACTAGTATTGAAGTTAGTCTAAGAGCTTCAATACCCATTAGCCAAACTAGGGGAAAAAAGAACTTCCTTAAAGAGAAATTTGCCAAATCCCCTTTCATTAGACTCCTTTTTGATGAAAAAAACAATCCAATTTATTTTACTTCCTAAACCCTTAAGCAGCAGACATGTCTTCCATGAAGGACAGAGTAATATTTTTTCATTTTTTTTTGGACAATCTTGTCCTTGCCTTTTTGAATCCAAATACTATCGGAACCTTCCAAATCACTAGTACCAAGTTTTCCGTTACAAATACCATTCGCATGCTCCTCTTCAATAGGACTAGAAACATTAACTGTAAAAGTAACATCCCTGGACAAATCTTTTTTTCATTTCTTGTGTTTTCATCGACCTTATCTACATGTAGAGATTTGCTTGCGAGCAGCTACATCATCCTCAAAGTAACTCTTGAGAAGACGTGGCCATTGTTGTTAAAATTGTATAATTAAATAAGACAAATAGATTTATCTTTAACACCTTAAATTTCAAAACAATAAAACATGCTAGAATTTACAGAAATACATGAAAAAATAAAATAGCAAAAAGAAGTAAACCGAAAACTGTATTAGACAGTCTCTTAAAACAGATTCGTCGCCTCACCAATTGGGGTGTTGGAGGTTGTTTGACGTCTGTCTCCTAGGATACAACGGTTGAACCAGCTACAACCAAGCACCTACAGTGTAGTTTCGGCTAACAAAACTTTAGCAAAACTCTTTCACTCGGAAGAATAGAAAAACTGGAGGAAACAAAAATTCTGGAACGCAAATTTTATGGTGTCCAAGAATGAAGGAAAATGGTCTCCTTTTATACACATGAAGAGAGAGAGAGGAAAAGGCTCCTGCAACAAATGCAGGATTAATTTCTACATAATGGTGAAAAACTGATGGCTTAAAGTCCATCATGAATAGAAGAGTTGCTAGCTCTATTATACATATGTGTAATGTATATAATTCTGCAGCCTACATATCTGGCTTAGCCCAAAAAGATTAAGTTGGTTGGGCCAAGCCCAACCCCCACACTCAATCCAATCCCGCAAGCCTCAAGCTCAAGCTCAAGCCCAAGCCCAAGATTCAAGATCCACGACCCACAGATCACGGACCACAGACCAGGGCTCGGCCTGGTCCTAGTGGGCAGCCGGCATGTGCGCACGTATGGCAATTTTTGCATAACCAACTTGGACCATAGTCTTGGTGTAACAACCCCGGCCTCTGATTAACATGCAATCCATGATTAAGAACACTTAATAAGTAATTAAAGTGAAATTTTGCATTCATTGCGTGTGATATGTGTTATATGAGTTTCTATCTGTTCTATGTAGGAATATCTGTCTCTGATTTTGTTTTATTCTATAAATTGAAGGTCTTACCAGCATCTGAATCAAAAATTGACTTAGTATACATGTTATTTGGAATTTTTAGAACATTATGGTAGGTTCAATTGAAATTCGATTTCAAACGAATCAAATTAGAATAATTGATGTCAATTACCTAGCTTAATTACAATTAACTAGCCTAAACTAATCAAGCATATAAATGGGCCACTTATAGATGGGTAGGCACATTTTCTACCATCATCTTGGGCAACAAATGTGTAGAGAGAGAGAGAGAGAGAGAGAGAGAGAGACTAAGGAGAAGGCTTCAACAAAGGAATTAGCTAGAGAATTAAGGGGAATTGAAGGATTTGAGCAAGAACTCACTAGAATTCAAGGAATTGAGAACCTAAGGTAAGAAATCAAGCCTTTAGCTGTGTACTTAGGGTACTTAGCACATGAATTCAAAGAATTAAGTTGTGTAATGCTTGAATTGAGCTAAAATGAAAGAATATTGACCATACCATGCATGCATGCATGTCTATATCATGGCATCTTGAGGAAGTTTTCAAAGAATTCTTACATGCATGTTACCATTCTACCTTAGTTTTGAGAATTCATCTCATTTTCCATCAATCTGTCTCATTTGATCACGTTTTGAAGGCATTAAACTTGCACCTTTACATGCATGATGTATAATGTTATGTTTTCAAAGATTTGGGTTTCGTTTTGGATAATTGGCATACTTTTGGGCCTTGATTTCATGAAATGATCCTCAATTCTTTATGTTTTCCAAGTTTAGACTTGTTTTCTCAAGTTTTGGGGCCCAAAGGTTGAGTTTAATGGCTTTGAATTCAAGTTTGGAGCTTGGGAGTGCAATCTAGAAATTCCAGATTCTGCACTTCCGCTTGAGCAGAAGAATCTGCGCTCGAGCAGCCACTTTGTGATCTTGCATTTCCGTTTGAGCTACCTGAAGTCCGTTTGAGCGTGAAATGCGTGGTCCCAAAAGTTCCATGCTTATTAGACTGCTCGAGCAAGGGCATGAGTCTCACGCTCGAGCGAGAGTCGAGCGGCCATTGAGCGGAGATTTCACTTAATCAGTACTTTTGCAAAGTTTACAAAGCGGTCGAGTGAAGGAAGTTACGCTCGAGCGGCCCCTCATATGTTTGCATGTTTGCTCAAGCGGGGGAAGTTGCACTCGAGCGGGACCCTTGTTTTCTGCAAGTTTTGTTAAGTGTTTTCAAATGAATTTTTGCACCCTCATTGCATCCTAGGCATTCTTAGGCCAAGATTAAGACATAATAATGAGGATAAGTAGTAGATACACACCAAGATAAGAAATGATTAAATTAATGTTTCCAGGTGTGTAATTCTGTATGTATTCGTTCTGTAACTGTGTAGGTTACGCGCTGCAAGACATTTGATTTGCCCATCCTATCTGTTTGCCTTGAAGCCTTCTGTTAATTGTGAGTAATAACTTTGTAAAGTTATGTTCAATTTATAAGTATTTTCTAAATGATATAAGATGATATGTTTTCTAAAATATTATTTTCTATATAACTGAATGGTTGTCCAATGTTTCTGAAATGTACTCGTGGCATCATTAGCTTCAGATAACATCTGTTATCTGTTCTGTTACGTCCCAATTATGGGCCAACTATATGTCTCATGAGCCAACTGTACCGTCTCCGTGCACATGAGTCAACTGTATGCCTTTATGGCCATCCCTTTATGGGTCAACTGTTTCTGCTAGTGCTAATGAATGTACCACGTATGATTAACTACAAATTTTGATTATGAATATGATTCTGAATCTGTATTTGTTATGAACAAGAACTATGTTTTCTGTTACTACTTTGGATAACATTCATTGAACCCTTTACTCTGTTATTATTTACTAGGCCCCGCTTCACTATTTATATTATGTATGTAGGTGACCAGGCGTGTGACCAAGCTCGGAATTGAGGACCTAGCGTTTCAGTTTTGTTAGCCAGTCGTCGTGCTTCCCATGGAGGTTCCCTTTTGAGTTCTGACCAAGTTTGAGTCTTTGGGATTTTTGTACTTTCTGATGTTTATGTTTGATTTGAACATGTTTGGAAGTTCTGTGTATGTGGCTTTGGTGACGTAGGACTAATGCATTTTTGACGTCACATCTATATATAAATATAAGTTTGTTTTAAAAATTCTTGTTTCATGTATGTTTGCACAGCTCTATGGACTATATATATTTTGTACATTTGCTTTGGCAGCCCCTAATTATGTGTTATTCTATTAAGAGGCCTTTGGTAATTCTAGGATTACTTGCCGGTTACGATGCTAAACCTATAGGGGCTGGTTCGGGTCGTGACACTTGGCCCAAGTCCATCCTTGAAGCATTCATAACTCCATTCCTTCGGAAAAATTGGATGCCCCAAAGGGCTCAGATCCTTAAGCAAAAAATGGGATTTAAATACCCATCAATGCTCTCCTCTACAATCAATGCAGGATAGAATGTTTCACACCTTTCCCAACACTTATTTCATGAGGGCAACTTAATGAGTCAATTTCTCATTCAAATCTTAATGATTTTTGGTCATTCTTTTTGTGGTATAAAGATTTCACTACAAAGAATCTGAACCCACTTTAATCCACTTCAATTGAGGATTGGCACCCACTTTAATATTGCATTAAAGTCACCAAAAAATCATTATTTTCCAATAATCCCCCACATGAATAAAAATTGACTGAATAACAACAAACGGACAACGCTTAACAACAAAGACTCGGAAAGAGAGTGCAACGAAATAACTCCTGCATAAAAAAATGTAGTTTTTGGCTTTGAACCCTTCCTAGTGAAGTCTATCGGATTTACTGGCTACCTAGTGAACATGAAGCCTTGAACTGTGCTGTCGTTTATGTAAACCAAGACAACAGATCTCACACAGGTATTACTCTAACCATCGTTCTATTCTCACTGTTGTGTCTAGTTTGGCCATGGAACACTAGCCTGGTTCAGTGAGTAGTTTAAAGAATTAGGCCTTATCAATTCTTATAGAAGCGACCCCACTTCACACTCACATAGGTGACTCTACTTGAGTATTCTTCTATACTCAACTCAACACACCAGAGTCATTAAAAACTCAGCTTAACCTCTACACTTGCAGGTATCACTGATAAAAGAAATCTAGCGACCCTAATTTTTCTTAAGTCATTATTTATTATTATTATTATTTCCTTATTTTATTTTTGGACTTTATTAATTGCGTGGCTACATGAGAATTTAATGTGGTATTTAATTAATTTAATGTGTTATTTATTATATATAATTAATTCGATTATTTATATATATATTTTATATATATAAAAAAGTTATTTATATTGATCTTATATGGGATATTTATATTTATATATGTTGTATTTATGATTTATTTGTATAATATAATATGTCAATTAGGTTATAAGCCTTAGGGGCTCACTAAAACAAAAAAGAGAGATGAGCAGTAGCAACCATGGGAATTAGAAAAAAGAAAAAGAAAGCCGAGTGTGACAACCCTCACCTCTGATTAGCGTTAAACTATGATTGAGCATGATAAGTAATTGATTAGAATGAAATCCTAATCTGTTTGTATGAGTGTGTTGCTTTAATTGCATTTCTATCTGTTTGTCATTTAATGATCTGTTCATGTTTTGACTTCGAATTGCAAATTAAAGGCCTTATCGGCGACCGAATCAGAAATTGATTGGTTTAATATGCTAATTAGGATTTATGTAATTTTATGATAGGTTTAATTAAAATTTGGTTTGGAATGATTAAATTAGATTAAATAATGTTAAACTAATTGAACCTAGGTAATTACAATTTTGCCATTAGTGGGCATTTTCTAGGCCATTGGTTTGATTTCATGTTTGGCATCATTCTTCATCTCATTTCCTAGACCAAAACCGTGAGAGAGAGGGAGAGTAGGAGAAAATTGATTTCATCAAGAATTGGCTTGGAAAATTAGAGGAATTGAGGAGAATTTGCAAAATTGAGCTTGCATACTTGGAATCCAAGACCTAAGGTAGGAAATTTATCCTCTTAATTATGAATTTAAGTTGTTTCTTGCATGGTTCATGGAAATATTGGAGATTAGAGTCAAGTTATAGCCTAAAGAGTTGAATTGAGAAGCAATGTGTGCATGCATGTCCATATCATTGAGTTTTGAGATCATTTACATGAGAATTTCCACATGCATGTCCATATTTTAGTTGTGGTCCATGAATTCACCATAATTTTGAGCTCAATCTTGCATTTGATCACGTTTTGGAGCATTGGAATTCATAAGAACTCATGCATGTTATGTTCTTGCATTATTTTTCAAGTTTCTTTGAAATTGGTGTTCAATTGGCTTACTTTTGGGCTTGATTTTACAAAATGATCTTCAAAACATGTTGTAGTATGAGTTTTCAAGTGTTTTCCAGAAAATTGGCCCAAAAGGTTGAGTTTTGATAAGTTTGATTCTTGGTTTGAGCTTTGGAGGCAAATCTGGAAAACCTAGATTTTGGCTTCCTCGCTCGAGCGAAGGATTCCACACTCGAGCGAGCACCCTTGTTTTCTGAATTCCGCTCGAGCGACGGAATGCTGGCTCGAGCGTAGATTGCAAGCTCTCAAGTTTTTGTGGACACAGAAGCACGCTCGAGCGACGAGACCTGCACTCGAGCGAAGAACTGCGTCTTACGCTCGAGCGAGCATCGAGCGGAGAATTTCAACAACCAACACTTTTTGCATTTTTACAGACTACTCAAGCGAGGGATTTTACGGTCGAGCGACCCCTCTGTTTTGGTAAGCTTGCTCGAGCATAGAAAGTCACGCTCGAGCGAGACCCCTATTTTCAACAAATTTTGAAAAGTGCTTTAAAGTACATTTTTGCATCCTCATTCCATCCTAGGCATTCCTAGGCGAAGTTTAAGGCATCTTAATGAGGATAATGTTATAGAACCACACCAAGTCAAGATAGGGGCTAAGTTATTAATCCCAAGTGTATAACTTAGTGTGTGCGTTCGTTCTACAACTGTGTAGGGTTGGTACCCGAGGACGCTGACTAGCCTGTCTATAGCCCAGTACTCTGTGAGTAACAATGTTGTAAAGATACGTTCAATTATAATTATTCTGAACGATTGATTGTACTGCTTTCTGAAATAACACTGTTTACTGAATGAATGTTTGTCTTATTTGTAAACTGTAATCGTGGCATCCATAGCAACTTATTGTTACTGTTACTGCTACTGTTACAGAGATCTCTGTTAGTTCCAATGTTTGGAACTACTACTATTTACTGTTTTGATGGCCATCAACTGACCGTTCGGTCTATTAAGACCTACTGTACTGTTTTGCTATTGGACGTACCACGTATGACTGCCATGATTTCTGAATGACTGATACGACATGAAATATGAGCCACTAATTGAATAACTGATTTACTGATGCAAACGACTGTTTTAATTAATGAAAGGACATTCATTCTTAACCCCTTTACGCATTTGTTATTCACTGGGCTTTAGCTCATTGTTTATATTTATATGTAGGTGTCCAAGCACCGAACCGAAGCTAGGAGCGTCAAGTTAAGCTCTCGTTTTGTCGAGCCAACCATTGTGCCTCACTTCGAGGTTCCGAGTTCGTTCAAGCTAAGGCTGTTTTGGAGTGTTTCAGATTCACCATTTTGTCTCTGTTTTGTATTGACTAAATAAGACTTGACTGTACAGTTATGGTGAAGGGATTTGGTCCCTAACCTGGATGTTTGTGTATATAATGTATGTATATATGTTTTGGTTATGAATGTGGCTTGTTCATAAAAGTCTTTTTGCATTCAGATTTTCATAGCTCATTGGACATCTTTTTATTACTGTTTGGCTTCCGCCAGCCCCTTAACTCTATATTACTGTCACTACTGTTAAGCAGGCCTTCGGTAATCACGGATTACTGGCCGGTTGCGATGCTAAACCCATAGGGGCGGGTTTGGGTCGTGACACCGAGAGAGAGAGAGAGAGACTCTGTGATCAAGAAAAAGAAAACCTAAGAGTGCAAGCCGAGAGAGAGGGGTGCTAAAAATAAGGGTTAAGGTTTTGTTTTGGTAGCTTCATTAATTCTCCAAATATTTCTTTGATCTTCAAAAAATAATTGTGAGTGCAAAACCCACTTTCCTTGATTTATGTTTATTTTGTTGTTATTATTTATTTATTTGATGTTGGTTTGATATTGTATTGGCATGAAGATGATGGATTGATTTCAATTATTTTAGTTAGCTATGTATTCAAGGTTTATGGTTTTTATGTGTATTTATTTTATGGTTGTAATCACACTCATGGATATATGAAATTAAAATAAATTAGGAACCCATAGATAAATTCCACATACTCCACCATGACTCTATGGATTGTTATTTTATTTAAGTGCTGGCGAGAAAAAGTGTTTAAAAAAAAGTGAGGATTATGAGATTTATTTGAATGCCTTAGACTTGGCATTGTTATGTTTGTTCTCATGAGTAGATGAGGAGTTGTGTATATATATATATTGTTGCATCGTTCTCAGGAGTAAACGAGTGCTTTGATTTATGCGCGTACGTATATGCTAACTATCCGGGGAGTGTAAGCCAAACTCAGGACGATATCCTCGTGCAAGTTTGGCTTCGGAGTAGTGTTAGGTATACGGGAGGCACATGGGATATATGTGTAGGTCGGAAGTGAAGGGCCAAAGTAATGGAGTTAAGGTACAAAGAATTAAATATGAACTTATTGGTATAGTTTGAATTGCTTTGATTTGTACATCTCGAAAAATAGTAAACGACATTGATAAATTATGAAATTTGGGCAAAGGCATGTATAGGTAATTCTAGACAACTTTTGTATTTTAACTTTTTACTAAAAAGATCGATTAGAACTTATAATCGGATGATCTTGATTATAATAGTTTTTATTCATTTTAGCAATACAGATTTTAGATGTTTTAACCCACGAAACGAGATCATTTTTATTGATTTCGTGTAAACTAAAGTAAAACATTATTCTGGACACTTTTTGTGTTTTGAAATTTTCCGAAAAAAAAAAATCATATTAGGACAGTTTCTTTTCGTTTTCAGTTTTAGATTTTTTGGTCGAATCCTGTCTAGGTTCTTTGATCAAGTTTTTCTCTTAACTTGTTCAGTTTTTACTAAATCCTTCCCTGATACCATTTAGAAAATGTGATTCTGTACAACTTTTGTTCTTTGAGTTTTGGTCAATTTAAATAATTTAAGCATGAAACAGTGCGTTTTTATACTTCTTCAGTAATTTACTTATGATTAAATTATACTGACTTTATTTTTTGCAGAATGGTGGGTCTTACTAACTTTTTATGCAAGGCTGACCCACCTTATTTTTTTTTTATTTTTTTTATTTTATACTTAATTTATATTTAGTTGTGTACGAGCAAGAAACTAAATGTCACCATATCTCGGGAAAATAACCCTTCGTCTGGGTGCGGGTGGAACTACTTGTCTTGTCCTGTAACAAAAATTAAATGTACTTTTGTTTGTGTCTGGTGGACACGTGGGTGTCAAATCTTGTACTCATACCAGTATACTTGTATATTGACCCATTTTGTCTCTTGGCATCTCGGGTGCTTTCTGTTTGAGTGCAGTTGAGCTTTCTTTACTGGATTAGTTGAGACTATGTTGGTGACGAGAAATAACTACGATTGTAGGACATGTTTTTCGGACTTCTTTTATTTTCTGGAGTTTAGAATTGATATTAGTTTATTTATTTTTATATTTTTTATGACCTTAATATTTTGAGAATTTGGCATTGTGGGTTATTTTTCAACTTTACATTATTTAAGTTATTTTGACTAGTTATTGTTACTTTAATGTTAGAGGTATTGGATAGTTATGAATCTATGATGGATAGTTTGGTTGGTGTTTATTATTATTTTTTTATCCCTTGTTTTTTTGTTTTTTTTTTTTTGGTTTTGAGTATTGAAATTTACTTAAATCTTATGGAGACGAAAACATTTAGATTTTGTTTCACCCCTAGGATTTGGATGATGGAATATTGATTGGGATTCAGTCCTAATTTCATATTTAATTGTCTACATTTTGGGGCGTGACAAGGAAATGGTTGGAGCTTTAACCTCCTCAGTGACATACCATCGTTACACGCAATTAGATTGTCCCATTGAACCTAGATCTTGGGATCTCCAGTCAACTAGATTGGGTTTCCATTCCAGTAACATCTTACACTAAAGGCCTTTACCTTATTCCTTCTGACGACTTCTCTACTAACACTTGATTTAACACTTTGGTTAGCGGATCTGCAATATTGTCTTTAGACTTTACATAGTCTAAAGTGACAACTCCGTTCAAGAGTAGTTGTCGTAGAGAATTATGTCTACGACGGATATGTCTAGACTTTCTATTATATTTATTACTCTGTGCCCGTCCAATAGTCGATTGGCTGTCACAATGAATACAAATGACTGGCACAGGTTTCGACCAATGTGGAATATCTTCAATGAAATGACAAAGCCATTCTACCTCTTCTGTTGCTTTATCCAATGCTATAAATTCCGATTTCATTGTTGATCATGAGATACACGTCTGTTTGGAAGATTTCCAAGACACAATTGCACCTTTAAGGGTGAACACATAATCACTAGTGGATTTTGAATCCCTAACATCAGATATCCAATTTGCATCACTATAGCCTTTTATTACTACTGGATATCTAGTATAATGCAGCCTATAATCTCGAGTAAAACGAAGATACCTTAACACTCAAACAATACCCTTCCAGTGAGTGGCTTGATTCAGGTTGACCACTCGTAAGACTCAGGTGCTTGATTCCGATTCCGAACACTCAATGATAAAGGTTACATTGTGTAAATGGTTTAAAATCTCAACAAAGAAATCCGATTTCAAGCTCTAAACAATCCCAACTTGTCATATCCACAATATTTCTACCCTAGAAACTCAGTTTTGAACATTATACCAACCTGCATTGCACTGAGGCCCGGCTGTGCCTCAGTGATGGCCGGCCGAGCATCTTGACTTTTCAAAGCATATTGTGTAAGTATCTGCCAGCTGTCTATTTCAGCAAATATTTTGATCTGCAGCTCAGTCTCTATAAATATGAGGCTGCTGGACTGAGGTGAACGAGTTAAAAAAAAAAAGGTTTAAAGAGAGTGATATATTTCAAGGTTTAGATATATCAAAGCATAAGAAACTAAACAGTTAAAATCCTTTTTTCATCTTCCTATTTTCATAATATATATAGATCATCCATCCATACCATATCAACATAGAGCTTGGACTTGGAACTTGATTGAGATTTTGAAAACCATAACTCAAGCTTGAGGTTGTTGGAATCAAGTTTGTCAACAAAGAGCTTACCTCTTTTTCAAAGGTAGAATTTTGCACTTTCTTCTTTCATCTTCTTATACTCTTTTCTTTTATTTCTTCTTGCCTTTATATACTGATTTCAGAGTTGAATTGAGGCCCAAAAACATGATTTGAGGTCTCGATATTTAAGGGGTTAGCCATCCCCCCTTAGGCTTTGTTCCATAGCTTTTTCTCTATTCTTTTAACTTACTTTTTCTTGCTTTTAGCTACTGTTTTTCACCTATTATGGACTGTTTTAGGACTGTTTTAATTTATTTAAATAGCTTATGCTTTGACTAGTTTGCTTGTTGTCTCATAAGTTTGCTTGTATAGCTTGTTGTATGTTTATTCTCAGCTTTTCTCTTTAAGTAATTTCCTTATTTAGTAATCTCATTTTAATAATCGAGTTGTCACTCATTTTATTTCATTTGAAGAGTCGTTTCAAATGGTTGATGGTTATTCAACACATGAACTAGAGTTTTGTACTTAATGACTTAATCTCTACAGAGATTCATTGTCAACAGTGTAATCTTTCTTTCATGTTGAGAATTACTTCTCATTTGATGCTTCTCTCCTTTTAGAGGACTTAATATCACCATGGACAAAGAAATTAATGAATGGCAATGACTAAAAGAATTGATTTAAAAACGATCAACACACTTAAAGAAGATGGCTTAAACTACTTAGGCTTGGCTAGACGTTATGCCAAGTTAATTGAGTCAAGAATGATCATACGCTACTTCATGACGTTTTGATGATTCTTGAAGCGTCTCCACCACTCTCTTTGAGTTCACTCCATGACAAGAGGGAGGGATGGTCATATTCATTGCATTTCATCAATTTTTGTCCAAAATTGTATCCAAGATCATCATGCAATCAATTTGCTCATTGATGATTTTGGAATCAATTTCAACCTTCTTTCGAGGCTTTTCCATGACAGAGAAGTGTGAGAAGGACAGACAGAGAAGTGTGAGAAGGACAAACAGAGTCCAGAACACTCTCTCTGCATTATTTTCACTTTTGAACACCAAATGGACTTACATGGAACAGAGCCAAGGCCACCTTTTTGTAGGCCCGGCAGGGTATCAGTGAGGGCTGGCCGGGCATCAATGAAAGGTGAGGCAGTGTGTTATGTAGAAATAGAGGGCAGTGGCTGAAAGTGAAACAGTACAATCTGGGCAGACAGAGCAGCTTCTGGGACTGTGCATGGGAGCATTGTGCATCTTCGGATTTGTAGCTTATTCTTTAGTTACTTATTAATTCATTTGGTTTTGTAATAAGTAGTTAATTCGGACATTGATTCGGACCCTCCTGCGTGAAGATAAATATGTAATAATGTGTATGTCTTCCAACCCCACGTCTTTCTCCCTTTTATTTCCCAGCTTATGATGGTTAGTTTAGGGCATCATGTTTCATTTAGCATACTTCATGTTTGCATCCACTTGTATTACATGCATCGAGGCTTGGTTCATCATTTTAACTCGCATTGTTATTTCTTATACTTTTTTGAATATATGTTTAAACCGCATGCTATCAAATTGATTCATATGCCAAATTAGTAGCCGAGCCTAGTAAATTGCATAACGGATGTATTGCATTAGTCATGTTGCATAGGAATCATGCATTTTTCTAACTAGTTTCTCTTTTTAGCTTGGAGTACGAGGTAAGCTTTTATTTGCTTTAGCACGTTGAATGAGTGTGATTATTGCCATGTCTAGCATGCTTGCCATGAGGCTAAATGCTTAATTGATAAACTATTTGAATGCCTGTGGATGAAGGCTATTTACGTGAATTGGAATAATTTGAGTAATGTTCATATGCGATCACTTTTTCAAGTGGTACATGTTCAAAACACCTTTTTTTTCAAAACAAACATGAATCAAGTGTTCCAATGCTTGCAAAATTAGTTTATACTTGTATGTATCACATAGTAAAGTTAACCTAACAATCAGAACAAGAGCATATAATGTAAATAAAACTCACATCATGATTAGTAGAGGCTGATCTTTGATAGGGCGAGTGGGGTGTTCAATTCATGACCTTCCCTTCTCGTACCTAAGTTCTCGAGCCGAGACACTTTGGTGATGACGGATAAGTGGCCTTTGGCATGAGTCACGGGTTTCCTAAATTTCCTAAAATAAAATATTTAGGTGGCGACTTTGAAATCTGGCAAAGCAGTCCATTTTTGGCATTTGATTCAAAACATCGATTTTCCAAAAGAATTGCCGGATTTGGACTCTTTTGCGTTTTCATTATTTCACATTGCACTTGTGAAATAAAATTTAGAACCACGAGAGTCCGACACTGTAGGGCTTATTCGCCTTCTGAAAGGAGCGCGAAAAAGTCGAGCTACAGTTTCTGGCGACTCTGCTGCGGAATATAAAGAACTTTACTTGAAATTCATGATGTGAAATTTTATCTACATTTATATGTTTCTTTGCATTGCATTTGCATTGGTATGCCCAAGTCACTGTATTTGCCATCTACTATTCCTGAACGGTTTGCCAGAGGCTCGCTCAAAAGGCTGACCGGTTGCGGGCTCTGCTACGATGGGAATACAACCTTTGGATCTGAACTACCGCTGTACCGGTTGATCCTCTTTTTACTTCTTGGTGTTAGGTGTGATAGGTATATTAGGTAATTTTGCTGAGGTACCCTGTTTTGACCATTCGACCTAGTTGCATATAGTAAAGCTATAGTGACTGTTTCAAACTAGAACAAGATGCTCACCCAAATACAAGATTGTGTGAAACTCATTGTTTGAAATAGTGCAGCCTAGATCATGCTAAAAATCGAGGACAGGGTAACCCTACCCCCCTTATAGGGGTGTTTTGGCTCTTTTACTTGATATACACTTTTATAGTGAGACTGGACGGAATGGTTCATATCAGTATGAGTTTGAGAAATGGAGTTCAGTGGGGATTATAGTTTAGCTATGATTATTGAGAATTGGGGCTGAAACGCTGCCCGATTTTTTATTGTTGTTGTTTTTTTTTTTTTCTTTCTTTTGCTTGGTAGTTTACCATCATAGCTTCAGAAAGACCCAATATTCCCCAAGTTGTGTGGACTCGTTCTGGTAGGCTTTGCAAAATTCAAGACCTTGTTGGTGGTCAGCCAGTGTTAGTCTCTCTCCCATCGGTTACTCGACGAAGGAGGAATAAACAGGCATCAGTACCAGTACAAAGCACTCTACAAATACCTGTTCGTACCCACAATTCACCAGTATCTCACCCATCTAGACTAAGAATGGCACAAAACCGAGAAGAAATTGCTGGCATGATGGCAACTTTAAGAACCATGGCCGCACAGGATGAAATTATCGTTGACCTGCGACGCCCATCTGGGGCATCTGTATCTACAGTGTATCCAATCCCGGTTACTCAGCCAAATCCTGATCTCCTTCTACTAGTGAAAAATCCCTAAGTCCCAGATCCCCAGGAGATATTTCCACAGGCTCCAACTTATAAACCCTCGGCAGAGCCCCATGGGGAACTTCTTCCCTTTGACATTAACGATGATCCAGCTATGATAAAAATTGCCAGGCTAGAGAAAGCGTTAAAAAAATCCCAAGGCTTCGATTCCATTTCGGATATTGAAGACGGGTACACTGAGGCTTCGGTTAGATTACCAGAGAAGTTTAAGATGCCCCACATCGACAGATTTGATGGAAGTGGGGATCCGATTGTATATGTCCGCCTGTTTTCGGATGTTCTGAGGCCTATCGGTCTTTCTCATGTTCAGAAATTGTCATTGTTCGGGAGAACTCTGTCTGATATAGCAGCCATTTGGTATGCTAAACTAGAAGAATCTACTAAACGGAATTAGGAAGAGCTATTTGAAGGGTTCGTAAACCAATACTCTTATAACACTCAGATCGAGGTAACCATCAGTGAGTTGGAGGCCACTACCCAAAACCCCAACGAATCTTTCATCAATTTTGTCGCTAGGTGGAGAGCCAAGGCAGTCCGGATGACAAATAGGCCTTCTGAAAGAGAGCAAGTTCGGTTGGTAGTCTTGAATTTCGAGCATGATCTGCTGCAAAGAATGATACTGGCACTGTTGTCTACATTTGCTTCACTACATGAGTTGGGGGTCCAAATTGAAAGTGCATTAAAAAAGGGATCATCCACAGAACTAGTGAACCTGCAAGAAGACCATTCACCAAGAGTACCACTGCTAGCACTATCCCACGGCCTGCAGATGT
This sequence comes from Camellia granthamiana, assembly GCA_036172215.1. Classification (NCBI taxonomy): domain Eukaryota; kingdom Viridiplantae; phylum Streptophyta; class Magnoliopsida; order Ericales; family Theaceae; genus Camellia; species Camellia granthamiana. Next base: position 136,077,314 of record CM069910.1, read on the forward strand.
CAGTACCATTGTTACATCGGCCAAGATGGCCGATTTTTTTGCTGCTGCCACAACCTCACAACCTTCACAAAATACTGGTCCACCCTATAATCGAAGAATGTTTACCCCCCTCTATATGACCTTGACCCACGCCCTCAAGCTGTGCATGAAAAAGGGACATCTTAAACCTCTCGATCCTCGTCCACTTCCAGACCCATTGCCATCCAAACACGACCCTACCCAGTATTGTATCTTCCACCAACAACATGGCCATCCCATGGATATGTGCTACCGTCTGCGTCATGAGATTCAGGATCTCATTGACAACAAAATCATTACCCCACTTTCCAAACCAAACGTAATAACCAATCCACTTCCTGCACATAATCAAGTTCCTCCGCCCAGAAAAATTAACCATATCCATACACTACCACCCACCTTCAACCCTAGCACATACATTATCTCGTCCCATTTACCAAAATCGGAGGTGTTTATTCCAGAAAACATAGACATGTGTATGATGGATTTGACACTACAAACCCAATCCAAGCTTGTGGCACAAACCTAATCCAAGCCTGCGGCAGTAGCAACAGAGAGAGAGAAGAATGCACTAGAGACAGGGTCGTCTGTTACCCATGTCATAGAAAAAGGGGCTTCACTTGCCGAGGAATATGACCCCAGCTTATACATTGTGGCTATTGACCAGCTAAAGCCAGTAGTCATACTACCAGATTTCCTCAACATCAATGCCATCGGGGAAGACCAATGGTATAGAATCAGAATGAGTGGCCTGAGCAAAACCTGAATGACTTAGCAAACCTAGAGGAGGATCTGACAAAATTGGAAGAGGATCTGGAGGATCTTTACTTCTTCAAGGAAGATACAAGCTGTGTGCAGATGGGATGGTGGAATCCAAGCCAGCCAGAAACAAGCAACGGTTGGTTTAATAAAGAGGAGATAGATGAGGCTGAGGCAACACCCTTGACTAGAAAAGAACTAGTGTTGAAGCAATTCCTACAGGAAAGGATAGAAAAGATTCAAGGGTAGATGGCCTTGAAACAAGATAAAGGAAAAGGAAAAGAAGAAGCTGAGTCAACCATAATCACCAAAAAGATTGAATAGGAGCTTAGAAAGCTAAGAATGTTCAAACAATAATAGGATGTAGAAATCAAAACCATCGTGGAAAAGGAATGGTGTGTTGAGAGGTGTGATGTGAACATGCTTCAGGTGAAGCCTGACAATAGCTTGGCCATGACCGCAGGGGAGTGGTGGGAAGATAATGATTTGAGTTACGCATACATAGACGAAGGGTGAGACTCTACCCCTGACGATACGTGGTATACGGACGAGATTAATCACATGACTCGGAATGGTCAGTATTTCAAACCCACAGCTTTAGATTAGCCAGAATCCTCCAAAAAAAGAGGTTGAGACATCAAAAGAGAAGGATGGTGAAGAAGACTTGGTCTTGAAACAGCTCAAGAAGATTTAGGCTGACATATCATTTTGGAGGCTGATAATGGCACCTTAGGAATATAGGCAGGCACTGTTAGAGGCAATGAACCGGACAAAATTGCCTATCGATACCACTGCAGACCAATTGGTATCATTGGTTACATCTAGGGATGTTACGACAGTAATATCTTTTACAGATAAAGAGTTATGACCTGAAGGCGCCAACCACAACCGTCCCTTATATGTAACCTTGGAAAGTCGAAAGAAATGGATCCCGGTGGTGTTAGTGGATACTGGATCGACAATTAATCTGTGTCCAGTAAGAACTACCTATGCCATCGGTTTGAGGCTGATTGACTTTACACCCACAACCCAAGTCGTCCGAGCTTATGACAATATAAGCCAGGATGTTATGGGCACATTCAAAAGCAATATCCTCATCGGCCCATCTGAACATGAGGTAGAATTCCATGTCATAGATGTACCGGCAACCTTCAATCTACTGCTAAGAAGGCCTTGGCTGCATCAGATAAAGGCTGTATCATCAACAATCCATCAGTTGGTGAAATACCCCTTCAAAGGCGGGATTACTACTGTGTACAGTAATTCTGCGATCCATCCTCCCCCAGGAACTGCCACGCCAGTGTTGGAGATCATACATGGGGAAGATGATGTATTCCTCTATGGCTTCTCGTTGACAGAGGCCCAGGTGGTCCAATCCATCATGGCAGAAGATGACGGAACTTATGTAAGTGCTCAGTCCATCTATATGATAAACAAACAGAGGCATATGCCTGGATCAGGACTAGGCTGAAGTGGCAGACAGGGGAGCACTGTTGCTAAGCAAGTGAGCCTTAACCCCCACTCTTTCGGACTGGAATACAAACCTATAGCCGCAGATTGGCAGAGAAAAGAGCAGGAGTTGAGAGAAAGGCTGAAAGCAAAGAAGATCGAGAAGCAGTATGAGTTAATCCACAAACCAATACGAGGAACCCTGAACGGATGCTTTGTCCTCCAAGGGGAAGATTTCCCATTCTGTGGATTTCCAAAGCCTTGGCTTAACTAGGAGACAAAGACAAGGTATCCAGGATTCGAGATCTTCTTCGGGAACCAGTTACCAGAAGAGAAGGATGAGAAGACAGACCTAAGCACTAATACAGATCAAGGGAGGATTGCAAGCTTGGATATCGAAGAGGAAGAACTATTGGGAAAAACACTGGCTGACCTACTGATAGGCTTTATTGCTAAAACTGAGACCACCAACTTGGGGGATAGTTTTACTATCTCAATGATCGGGGATAACCCAGCAACGGATTTCTCTAATCATATCATGGATGCGTCTAAGGCTCCATGCCTGGTTTGGAAGTTTGAGCACAGCATCGTCAACAGTTCTGAATCGGATAATGAGTCTGAATCTGATTCCATCGAGTCTGTGGAGTCAGAGTCAAATTCGAGTCCCTCTGAGTCTGGTATTTTTGGGAGTGGTAACCCGGATACCAAAGTCCTGTCTAAATCGTCTTTTAGCTTTTCTTTTGAGTCCACTGTAACTGAAGACCCATACCTTTTGAATGGGAATGCTCTGAATGTTGCTTACTTCTCTGTGCCTTTGGTTTGTTGTACTGATTTAAATTTTCAAAATTTTGACATAAACGAAGAGGAAGAAATTCCTCGAGGTTTGAAAATTTTGGTTGATCATGAGGAGGAGAGGCGTGTTAAGCCTTGTACAGATGAAATCATATCAATTAATGTGGGTACTGAAGAAGATCCTCCCTTGGTTCAGATTGGGTTCACGCTATCTTCGGAGGAACGCGAGCGTTTAATCGCTTTACTAAAAACTTTTAAAGATGTTTTCGCGTGGTCCTATGAAGACATGCCTGGAATCGATCCTGAGATGGTACAGCACTGGATCCCTCTTGATCCTGAGGCACGGCCAGTTAAGCAAAAGTTGCGTAGAGTTCGCCCAGATTGGGCTTTAAAGATCAAAGAAGAAGTTACCAAAAAGATTGAAGCAGGGTTCTTGCTTGTATCTAAGGCCAAGTTTGGCATCTTTAATAAAAGTCAAAAAGTCACTATCTTATTTAAGTCACATCATCTTATTTAAGTCACATTACCTCTCTACCACATCACTCCAAACCCAACCCATATTTCATAAAAAGTCAAAAAGTGCACTCATTTAGAACATCCCAAACAAAGTTTGAGTATCCAACGTGGTTGGCCAATATTGCTCCAGTTCCAAAGAAAGATAGCAGAATCAGAGTCTGTGTCGACTTTAGAGATCTAAATAAGGTTGGTCCGAAGGATGATTTTCCACTGCCGCATATTGATGAGTTGGTAGACTTCACCGCGGACCATGCGTTACTCTCGTTCATGGACGGATTTTTCAGGTATAACCAAATTCTGATGGCACCTGAAGATAGGGAGAAGACAGCTTTCACTACTCCATGGGGCTCTTATGTAGACGTCCCCGAACGCCCCGGGAGGGTGAACCCCCGTTCTGTTCGCTTTGCGGGTCTACTACAGTTCGGACTCAAATTGTCACGGTTCTTAATCTGAACCAAAGAGTCCAAATCCGGCAAATTGTTTTGAGAAAACAGATTTTTAGAAAAGAAGTGCCAAACATGGACTGCTTTGCCAGATACAGAGTCGCCACCTAAATATTTTATTTTGGGGAATTTAGGAAACCCTGACTCGGTGCCAAAGGCCACGTGTCCGTCATCACCAAAGTTGCCTCGGCTCGGGAACTTGGGTACGATTGGGGAAGGTCAGCTATGAGCACCCCCTCTCGCTCGGTCCGAAGACCGGCCTCTACTAACCATGATATCCAATTTTGAAAACGTTATGTGTTCTTATTCCGGTTATTAGCCTAGAATTACTATGTTATGCGCACAGCAAACAAGTATAGACCAAATCGCCTAAATTGGAACAAAATATTTTATGTTTGTTTTGAAAACGGTTTGCTACTCACAAGTAGGCTAAAATGCGGATTTTGCCACTCTCAAATGGGCTTTTAGAAAAGATGGTTTTGCCACTATCTAGTGGGCTTAAAACTCACAGTTTTAATGCATTATTCCAATTTAGGTAATTCAACCCCCATCCACAGGCATTCAAGCAGTTATATCACATAAGCGGCTAGCCTCATGGTAATCATGCTATTATGGCAACACTCACACGCATGCGGTATGCTAAAGCATAAAAGCTTACCTAGTACTCCGTGCCAAAACAAAAAACTAGTTAGTAATCATCCATGATCCTAGTTCATGTTAAAAATGGCTAATGTATCACATACAGAATGTCACTAGAATAGGCTTGGCTAATCTACAATGACATGTGAAATGCTACAACTAACATGTATTCAATTTGGAATTGAAATACAGATGCAGTTAGTATGATGTGCCGAGCCCGGTACATGCGAAACAGGTGAATGAATGCGAACATGCTGTCATGCTGTTATGCTAATTTAAATATGCCCTAGTCTACCATCATAAACAGGTAAATAAAATGGAGGGAAGACGTGGGATTGGAAGACATGCACACACGCACCCACACTTATTACAAATTTGCCCTCGCTCGGAGGGACCAAAAGAATAATACAGGCCGAATGAATAAATCAACTAGCCTAGCCAATTAATTATTGCAGACCCTCAATTACTTAACAAAAATAAATACAGAATAGAGATGGCTGCAGCCCTGCCTCGGGATGCGCGGATGATGCATGCTCGATCCATCTTGCCCGGAAACCCATAGCCATAGCACTACTGCCTCTTGCTTCTCTGAAAACTGCCAAAGTCCCAGGGTATCTTCAATGAGCACTGCAGAACACCATCGGCTAAGTGAAATGACCACCGGCCATGGTAAAATGCCGTCGGCTTCTGATGAAATTATCGGCCATTTGCTAATGGCCGGTCGGCACTAAATGTTGCCGGTCGGCAAAAACTTCCTGCAGAAAACAATTTTGACAGCAGCAGAGGACAGGTAGTGCATGGCATAGAATTTCAAGCACATGTAAGCATGGTCATGTTCCCTATCATGTATTGAACTCAGGGGAGCATGGCCCTCGATCCTTGGGCCATCAATTGTGCATGATAGCCTAAAGGACCAAGCTTGCCATTCAATGTAAAATGCATGCAACACACAAATGAGGACCAAGACCCTATCATGTCAAAGTCAAGGGCCTCGGTGACCGGGGTTTGAGATGTGTTTTGTCACTCGAAGTACAAACACCCCTCACCCCTCAAGTTTGGTTTGACACCCCAAACCAAACAATGTAATGCATGTATGCAATATGGCTCAAGTTATGCAACATGGCTCAAATATGCAAATGAGGCTAAATAAACAAATATGCCAAAATGTGATGTAAACTAAACATGCAAATGTACAATGCTAGGCATGCAAGATGCAATGCAATGCACTCTAATATGTGAGTTGAGACATGAAATGCAACTAATCAATAATATGCAAACATGCAAGTGTGATACCATGTGAGCATGAATCCAATGCAACATGATCATGCAATGGTGGACTCAAAACACGAAGGGCAGACCTCAGACCACCCAAAACAGCGACCAAAAATGCCCAAAACAGTGGACAAATATGCACAACAAGCATACAAACCAATGGGCTTAAGACTAAGGCACAAAAGGGAGCATCTTACTACCACTATCAAGACCACTCATGGCATGAACCAAGCAACCGAAAACAGATTTTTAACATGTGAAATGAGCCCCCCCCCCCCCAAAACCCAATGATATGGCAGCCCAAATGACCCAAACACATAGGCATACACAATACACATTTCAAGGCACGGAATCACAACACTCCAAAGCATTGAAAGAGACACAAAGGGCAACGTAAGACTACATTATATGGACTGAGATATGATCTGAAATGATGCCAAATCATGAGACTAAGGTAAGCTAAGCATGCTAGTGACCCACACAACCGAGGCTTACAAGCCAAAATGCAAAGCATCTATATCAAGCATACCGAACATGACAAAATCAGTGGCCAACAGACCTAAAGCATGACAAATCATGACCAAAAGCTTCAATAAGCTAAGCTAAAACATGAGGATATATTAGGCTAAACACATGGCACATTTCTAGGCAAGATAGAGAATTACAAAGCAAGTATAAAATGCATGCTAAGGGCCAACAAACCACCATTGGATAGGGATATAATATGACCCAAAACACCCAAGAAAACTCTGAAATGGTACCAAATGCAACTACTCATGTATGCTATCCTTATGAGCCAAAAACATGCACAAATGAGACAAATAGGGAGAGGGGTGTCCCTCCCCTATACGAGACCTCAAAATCACTTCATCACCACTGAAAATCCACTAGATTTCAGTGGTGAGAAGGCTAATACAACAAAGTAAACAAGGCTTAAAGAAAAAGGCACCAAAATAGGCCAAAAGAGGCCTAAGAGGGGGAGTTTGACCCCCAATGCCAAAACACCCTTAATGAAAGATGTTAAGCATAAAAATACAAGACTTTTTTATGTTATACACAAAGCTTAAATCAGCATGCAAGATAGGTAGAAAACTAGTGCAAGATTGGGGAAAATAAAGTAAGAATCTCACCCTTGAAGAACACTTCAAGAACAGAAGCTCCAGCCACCCCCCTCTGACCAAAATCAGTCCAAAACCTCAAGAATCAACCCTCAATGCCTCTCAAACTCGAAGCAAGGTGTAATGGTGTGTGTATTAGTGCAAAAGTAAGGTCAAAACACACTATTTAGGCCTAGAAACACACACAAAGGATGAGAGAGAGGGAGATATAGAGAGAGAGGGTATAATACAGATAAATAGATATAGAAGCTCTGGTTTTTTTTTTCAAAAGCTCTAACCCCTAACAATGGGAGAGGGGGGGTGCTTATATAGGCAAAAAAAAGACTCCAAGCTTCTCCAAGAAGCTATATCAAAAGGGGCAAAGGGTGCAAATGGTCCCTGGCTTCTTGAAGAAGCTGGGACAGCTGGCCAAGCTTCCCCAAGAAGCTTGGCCAAAGGGTCATCCTTCTAGAAGGAATTAGGGGGGCAAGGGCTCAAAACAGCCATCAACCGCACGGGGAGGAGTGATGGTACATCCCAGCTAGCACAGCTGGCATGCACCATGCCTCAAGGGTGCAAAGGAGTCAAATCGGCCAGCAAAAACGGTCACTGGCAAAACAAAGTGCTGGTCGGCCAACTATTATGCCGACCGGCCATTAATACTAAGAAACCACAGCCGGTGGCATCAATAAACGGCCGGTGATGCGAGGGGAGGGCTGGTGGGATGTGGGGATGGCTAACAAGCCATTCCTTGCCCCTTAAAAAAAAAAAACGAGTGCTTGGTGCCAAAACCAAACACGAAACAGTTGAGTCGAGAGATCCTGAGGCAAGGCGCGCAGCCAAGGCTTCCGGGAACTCAAGACGAACACAATCATGGATGATCATCGAGTGTTCCAATAGTGACGTCCAAGTCTTGAGGACGGTCAAAAATGGGGTGTCTACAGTTGCCCCTCTTTGATAGAACTCGGAAGTCATAACAATGACGGGAGTGAATGTCAAAGCCTAGAGACGACCCATTTTTGACAAGGCCGAAGACTTGGACAAACAAACAAAATACTGATAAATAAATGGTTGTGCCCGCAGGCTACCTACGTATCCCTTTGCAAGGAATCAAACCAGCGTAGTTTAGGGGCAGGATGCAAAATGATATGCGGGAAGACTTTGATAATTGGACTTATACGCTACGCGAAGTCGGTTTTGGCAAGTAAAGTGCACAAAACAACACGATGCGCAAAATAGCGCGAATAAATGTAATGCACAAGATAGTGCGATGCAGGTTGGAATGCACAAGACAGTGCTAACAAGATGAACAAAATAGTGCAGTGCAAGAGTGAATGCACAAAACAGTGCCATACAGGTGCACCAAAGAGTGCTATATAGGTGCACAAGATAGTGCGAGTGAAATGCACTTGACAAGTACAGGTAAAGTGCGCAAGATAGTGCGATGCAATGCACAAACAAGTGCAGGTAAGGTACGCAAGATAGCGCGATAGAATGCATGCACAATGCAAGTAAGGTGCATAAAATAGTACGGTGCACAAAATAGTGCGATGCGCAAAATAGCGCGAATGAAACAATGTAATGCACAAAACAGTGTGATGCGCAAGAAAGCACGAAAGTAAATTGCACAAAACAGTGCGATGCGCTAGACAGCGCGAATGATAACCTGTACAAAACAGTGCGATACGCAAGAAAGCGCGAATGATCAGAAACGCGAAAGTGCACAGGACAGTGCGATGCGCAAAATAGCGCGAATAAATGTAATGCAATGCACAAAACAGTGCGATGCGCAAAAAGCGTGAAAGTAAATTGCACAAAACAGTGCGATATGGCTTAGATGCACAAAACAGTGCGATGCACAAAATAGCGCGATGCACAAAATAACGCGAATGAAATGTAATGCACTAACAAGTGCAGGTAAGGTACACAAGATAGCGCGATAAAATGCATGTACAGTGCAGGTAAAGTGCACAAAATAGTGCGATGCCCAAAATAGCGCGAGTGTAAGCTGCACAAAACAGTGCGATATGAGGTACCATGCACAAGAAAGTACGATAAAATGCATGTTCTATGCAAGTATGGAAGAGTGCATTTTCTATGCATGAGACAGGCATATTCTATGCAACATTGAAAGCAAAGGACATTCTATACGGAATCGAAAGCAAGCATATTCTATGCAGAAATCATAATGATGCGCGGCACGTATGCAACAACAGTGGATATAAAAGTTCACATTCTATGCAATAGAGGAGTATCAAACATGTACTCTGGTGCCTCCGTTTCACCTCTCAGAGGGCTTTGCAACTTGCTCAGCTCAAAAGGGGACACCCTGTTTATATTGGCAAGAGATGACATCTGCATGTGAAAACCACAAATGTTGCTTGGACTGCCATTCTGACTTGAAACGAGCTTACACTTGGGGTCGAGATACCCTCATACTCCAGAGAAATGGCGAGGCCTGAGAAGGTGCACCTGGAGTGCAGTCTCGGAATTTGCCGAAGTTGAAACACACTAAGATGCTCCAAATTTTCCCTCTTTTCTTTTGCTTTGCAGTCTGGAACCTATATAGCCTCAGATAGGTCCTTGTTCTACTGTATTCACATGACCTGGGTTGAACCTTACGGTTTATAAAAGAAAGAATCTTGTTTTGCACAAATGTGGAGAATGGCACGGCACTCGGAGCACAAAACGATTTTATTTTTGAAATTGAGAGATGAGTTTTCGACCAGGTATTGAGCCTACGACTGAACACAGCGCACCATGACTCAACAAAGGAAAACAAAGGCAAACAACCTAAACACGTCTATTGACACTCGAAACGACTCAAAACAAGAATCGAGACAAAGAAAACAAAAGACACGACACACAGACGTGTTACAAAGATGAGAGACCTCTCAGTGCACGAGGAGCCAGTTTCTCCGGGTATTGTTTCCCACCCTTTCTCATTTGTGATTCTCACATCACTCGGCCCTCAAGCTCTGTTTTTCTGAAAAAGCCCTTTTCTCACTTTTTCTCTCAACGCACATCTCTCTATTCTTCAATCTCTTATTTTTTATCCCTCCCCTGGGTGGTTGACGGATGAACAGGAAGTTGCGGGCTCTTGCCCCTAGCATTCTGCTAGATTCTCTTTCTTCTGCTCACAACAGTGAACTTTCCCACAGAGGGGTTGCGCTACAACTGGGTGTGCAGCAAATCTGCAATTGACATTGGTTGACGACGCTCTGCTGGGGAGTTTGGAGATGATCTGATCTATCCAGATGATGGAGTGGAATATCTTGCCCCATTCTAGTTCGTGCTTCGTACTTGGCTTGATACCTCGTTGCTTGGAGGGTGAGAGAGCTTTCAGCCCTTTGTTGTTGACTTCAATTATGCCCTTTTCCGGCAGGTAGAGTGCCCTTTCTAGCAAGTATGGTGCCCTTCTTGGCAAGTATTTTGACAAAGGGGAAAAGACAGAACACCTGACTCAACTGTGCCCCTAGTTCATCATTTTGACCATTTTTTGTTTTGGTTTTCTACTAAAACAATTTTGACCAATGTGAGAGTTAGATTAGCATACTTGTTCGATTTTCTGATTCAAAATCATGCAAGTTAGGTTATGAGCACTGAAAATTTTCCTCTTTTTTTTTTGGGGGTCCAAGAAACGGTCCAGTTTTGGAAAAGATGGAATAATTTTCGAGAGAATTAGTCAACCTCAGTAAAAATTCTCAAAAACTATTTTTGCAAATGGCCACTGCTCAACGAGCACGAAACTTACTCTCGAGATGCACAACCTTGGATCGGAGGCAATGGAAAATTGCCCCTTGTCTGGATGGCACTGCACGGCAACGGAAAGTTGCCCCTGGTTTGAATGGCGACTCATGGCAATGGAAAGTTGCCCCGTGTTTGTATAGCGCCGCAGCACACTATAATCAGTCCTCCCAGTGATGATCACAGCCGAACTCTCGGATACAGAGAAGACAAAGATGGTCGGAACCATTACATGGACACAATCGATTTTGAAGTGTTTTACGGCTGGACTTCAGAATGAAGTTGCCTACGTATCCCAAAGATGGGAATCAAGCCTTACGTAGTTCGGGGTTAAGGTACACTCGGGTATTAACCTCTCCTTTTGCGCTCTAACTTTTGTTAAGGCGCCCGTTGTGGGTTTTCAACCTTGCGAGCTTTGTTCTTCTTTTCTTTTCAATTCTTTTCATTTTTTCTTTTTCTTTTTTTTGCATTTTTTTTTCTTCTTTTTTTTTTCTTCTTTTTTTTTTTTTTTTTTTTTTTTTTTTGCTCTAACTTTTGCCTGGGTCGCCCTTCCGGGTTTTCGGCCCAGCGAGCCTCTTAAGGGTAAAAGTGTAGCTTTGTCCATGTTGAATGGTTCGAGATCCCGAAGTCATCTGAATCCAAGAGAAAGGCTGCTGTTCGCTGACGATGCAGGAGTCCATCCAATGGGGGGCCACATTTGCCCCTAGTGTTGTGGATAGGAACTTGGTGACTCATCTTTGAATCTTCGAGTGCATCTGACATTCCTTTGCCCCTAGTTTGAGGGGTGTTCCTGATCTAGCTTTGCAAGCTTCTTTTGAAAACACTTGATCTTCTTGATCTGACTTTCTTGCCCCTAGTTCGAGGGTTGCTTTGAATTTGGCCACGCAGGCCTCACATTGTGGTTGACCATTTGAACATTCTGAATTGGGATTCAAGGTTTGAGAGCAGAGGGGGTCGGGTCTCGAGGCTGAGAGTGATCCTAGGCTGCACAATCTCAAGAGCGATTCTGCACATGTCTTTGCAGGACCGCGCAAAACATTTTTTTTGAAAGTTTTTAAGAAAGCGACAAATCGCTCGCGCTGAAGATAGTGTAGAACCAATCTGGATCAAAGCTAGGGTCCTTCTCAGTACTCACACTAACAAGCATGATTTCATTCATTAAAGGTTTAGCACGCCTCTCTTTCTCTCAGTTTGATCAAAGTTTTACAAATCCCGAGGAATTCCTCCCTCTTTGTTTTCACCTCAGTGTTCAAAAAGTTTTGAAAAACTCAGGTCATTACAATGACTTCAAGGCACAGAAAAGAGCAGGTGGAATGCACTGCCGTTTCATTCAGAACTTCTGGCACAACTGGCATAAGGCAGAAGCGAACACAAAAATGTGAAAATCACTGTTGTTCATTCAAATCTGTTGGTGCAACTGGCTCCCTGACAGAAACAGACTCAAAACAAAACGAAAAGACAAACGCGAAACAAAATGGGGACGCCCGAGGTAACACCCCCGGAATCACCTGACCTTTTTACAACATGACTGACTCGATACAACAAGACAGACCCTTAATAAAAAAGACAGACTCAAAACAAAACTACAGAACTGACTCAACACCCAAGTCAGAAACTACAAAACTAGCATTCGCAAATGCTCAAAATAGTGCGTGCCAAACGCCACATCTGGAGTAAACTGAGCGCTGCCCGCAGGTGGTTCATCCCCTGATCACATAATCACATTATCCCCCACAAGTTCATTGATCCAGTGCCGATAGACTTTGCAAGACTGGTGCGGTGATGATCTTGTTGTCAATCAGATCTTGTATTTCATGGGGAAGACGGTAACAACCATCAGTGTCGTGGCCGACTTGTTGATGAAAGGCACAGTACTTGGCCGGATTATGGGAGGAAGGAAGTCTATCTGGCAATGGTCGCGGCTCCAAGGGTTTCAAATCCCCCTCTCTAATCAGGACCCTCAAGGCCGCTGATAGAGACATGTACAGTGGTGCGAACACCCTCTGGCCTCGAGGTGGGTGTTTTGAGGTTCGTGGCTTTTTGCTGGATGCACCAGCAAAGAGATTGGCAGGCGTTGACTGGGTTTGCTGATCTCTTTTGAGCACGGGATTAGGGCTGAAAGGAACATTCCTGGTACAAAGGCCCTTCTCCCGGCTTGCCCCTTGATTCAGACTGCTCTCATTCTGAGTGGCAAAAGTGTCATCCACAGCCTCTGCAACAACCGCAAGGACTTGCTCTTTGTTCAGTCCTTCAGCTTTCAAAGCCTCAATATCCCACCGAAGGTGTTCATGGGGGCCAATACCTGCCCCTACCTTGTTCTTACCCCTTGCTTCCACTTTGTTAAGGGATTGGCCTTCTTCCAATGCAACCTGTCCCAAGGTTGGGGAGCCTTTAGACACGAACTCCCTAGTACGTGATATGGTCGATAATGGGGCCAAAACCCCAAAGGCCAGATCTACCACAGTTCTCTGAAGGTCTTCAATCATTTTCATCAGCTCAGAAGTAGTTGGTTCATGGGTTTGAGATGATTGGGGTTCAGATGCACTCATCATGCATAAGTCCATGCTTTCCGGGATAAACACCTCTGGTTTGGGTAAATGGGCTGGGGTGATGTATACGCTGGGGTTGTAGGTGGACGGCAGTGTATGGATGAGATTGAGATGTAGATGGGGTACTTGGCCATTGGGGTCTGAAGGTGGAGCTATCGTCCGGTTGTCAATGAGATTTTGGACCTCATGACGAAGGCGGTAGCAACGGTCGGTGCTATGACCGCGCTGCTGATGGTACATACAGTACTTGGAGGGGTTATGTCTAGCTGGGAGTGGGTCAGGAAGAGGTTGAGGATCGAGGGGTTTGAGATGCCCTCTTTCCATCAAGACTTTTAGTGTGCTAGTCAGGCTCATATAGAGGGGGGTGAAAGTTCTGCCCTGAGCTCGGGCTGGGCCGGCTGTTTGTAGGCTTGGTTTGGCAGAAGGGTTGGCTGTGGCTATTGTATTGATTTCAACGGGTTCGGGAATAGGGCTACTTCCAGCATTGGTACTCCCAGAAATCACCCTTCTTGTTGGTTCACTTGTTCTGGGAATGATCCCACTGTTGAATGCATTCTCGATCTGGACCCCCAGTTCATGCAAACTTTTGAAAGTGAATAGCGGAGCGACTATCAACTTTTGCAACATATCATGCTCAAGGTTTCGCACCATCATCTGTACTTGATCCTTCTCGGAAGGCCGATCTGTCATCTGTGCTGCCTTTGCTCTCCACCTCGCAACAAATTCCACAAAAGGCTCCTCTGGGTTCTGGCGGGTTGCTTCAAGCTCTTGGATGGTCATTTCAACTTGGGTGTTGTACGAATACTGATCGACAAAGGCCTCAGCCAGTTCTTCCCAGTTTTGCTTCACTTTATCTTCTAACTTAGCGTACCAAGTGGCTGCCACACCCGACAGGGTTCTTCCATACAAAGAGAGTTTCTGTGGCTTAGTCAGACCCATCGGCTTCAGGACATCCAAGAAAAGTCGGATATGTACCATTGGATCTCCAGACCCGTCGAAACGGTCAATATATGGCATTTTGAATCTGTCTGGGAGCCGGACGGCAACCTCGATGTGCCCATCCTCAATGTCGGGAATGGAGTTAAGGCCCTGTGCCTTCTTGAATTGCTTCTCAAGGTTCGCAATTTTCGCTGCAGTCGGATTGAACTCATCAACATGAAAGGGTTGAAACCTCTCAGTAGGCTGCACCAGGGGTCTGATAACTCGGGCTTGAGCCAACCCTTCTTGGGGATTCGGACCCTGTAAATCTTCAGCTGGCGGAAGTGGGTCAAAGTTCGGCTGGGGTCCCGAAGCTAGATGTGAGGCAGATGCCCCAGATGGGCGTCGTGTTTCAACACTGGTCTCAGCCTGCATGGCAGTTCCCTGATTTAACGCAGCTATCGCGGCCACAAATTCTTCCGAACCCTGTGCCATCACGGGTCTGCTGATGATGTGACTGGTGACTGTCGGATCAGATGAACCGGTGAGCCCTGACTGGCCTTTCTTTGCCTTGCCTCAGCGAAAGAACACTGGTTGCCCTTGAATTGAATTTCTGACCTAACAAAGTCTATCAGCGCTAGTCCAATGCACCCAGGGGATAGTGGAGCCTTCTGAAGCTATGGTTCCAGGACTACCCCTAGCAAAAGAGAAAACAGACAGCATCTCAGCTCAACTTCACTAGAACGGATACAAGCAAAGCTGAACGACTGTATTCTATTACTGATCACTGTTCCCTAAATATCTGTCCCAAAACTGATACCCTCAGGTAAAACTGATTCCCCAAATACTGATGCCCGCAGGCCTGATGCCCAAACTTGCAGACTGATACACGCATTCCCTGTAGAGATACACTCTAAAAGCACATAGCATGTAAAAGAGAGCCAAAACACCCCTATGTTGGGGTAGGGTTTCCTTGTCCTATTTTGTCAGGAGCTAGGGTTTCACTACGCACGCAGCGGTTTCAAACAACCTAACATCGGGTAAGCAACCTGTCCTAGTTTGGAATGGCCACTATGGATTTCGATATGCACTAGGTCGAATGGTTGAAAAGGGAGCCCCGGTAAAACCGGGGTTTGTGTTGCCATACTGGCAGAGCCCGCAACCGGTCAGCCTTATGGTCATGCCTTGACAAGACAAGCCTCCGGCAAACAGTTCAGGAATAGCAGATGGCCAACACGGTGTCCTAGGCGCACCAATGCACATGCAATGCAAAGAAACACATAAGTGTGGTCAAAACAAGATATCATGAGTTCGAGTCAAGTTCTCTAATTTCCCCAGCAGAGTCGCCAGAAACTGTAGACGTCCCCGAACGCCCCGGGAGGGTGAACCCCCGTTCCGTTCGCTTTGCGGGTCTACTACAGTTCGGACTCAAATTGTCACGGTTCTTAATCTGAACCAAAGAGTCCAAATCCGGCAAATTGCTTTAAGAAAACAGATTTTTAGAAAAGAAGTGCCAAACATGGACTGCTTTGCCAGATACAGAGTCGCCACCTAAATATTTTATTTTGGGGAATTTAGGAAACCCTGACTCGGTGCCAAAGGCCACGTGTCCGTCATCACCAAAGTTGCCTCGGCTCGGGAACTTGGGTACGATTGGGGAAGGTCAGCTATGAGCACCCCCTCTCACCCGGTCCGAAGACCAGCCTCTACTAACCATGATATCCAATTTTGAAAACGTTATGTGTTCTTATTCCGGTTATTAGCCTAGAATTACTATGTTATGCGCACAGCAAACAAGTATAGACCAAATCGCCTAAATTGGAACAAAACATTTTATGTTTGTTTTGAAAACGGTTTGCTACTCACAAGTAGGCTAAAATGCGGATTTTGCCACTCTCAAATGGGCTTTTAGAAAAGATGGTTTTGCCACTATCTAGTGGGCTTAAAACTCACAGTTTTAATGCATTATTCCAATTTAGGTAATTCAACCCCCATCCACAGGCATTCAAGCAGTTATATCACATAAGCGGCTAGCCTCATGGTAATCATGCTATTATGGCAACACTCACACGCATGCGGTATGCTAAAGCATAAAAGCTTACCTAGTACTCCGTGCCAAAACAAAAAACTAGTTAGTAATCATGCATGATCCTAGTTCATGTTAAAAATGGCTAATGTATCACATACAGAATGTCACTAGAATAGGCTCGGCTAATCTACAATGACATGTGAAATGCTACAACTAACATGTATTCAATTTGGAATTGAAATACAGATGCAGTTAGTATGATGCACCGAGCCCGGTGCATGCGAAACAGGTGAATGAATGCGAACATGCTGTCATGCTGTTATGCTAATTTAAATATGCCCTAGTCTACCATCATAAGCAGGTAAATAAAATGGAGGGAAGACGTGGGATTGGAAGACATGCACACACGCACCCACACTTATTACAAATTTGCCCTCGCTCGAAGAAACCAAAAGAATAATACAGGCCGAATGAATAAATCAACTAGCCTAGCCAATTAATTATTACAGACCCTCAATTACTTAACAAAAATAAATACAGAATAGAGATGGCTGCAGCCCTGCCTCGGGATGCGCGGATGATGCATGCTCGATCCATCTTGCCCGGAAACCCATAGCCATAGCACTACTGCCTCTTGCTTCTCTGAAAACTGCCAAAGTCCCAGGGTATCTTCAATGAGCACTGCAGAACACCATCGGCTAAGTGAAATGACCACCGGCCATGGTAAAATGCCGTCGGCTTCTGATGAAATTATCGGCCATTTGCTAATGGCCGGTCGACACTAAATGTTGCCGGTCGGCAAAAACTTCCTGCAGAAAACAGTTTTGACAGCAGCAGAGGACAGGTAGTGCATGGCATAGAATTTCAAGCACATGTAAGCATGGTCATGTTCCCTATCATGTATTGAACTCAGGGGAGCATGGCCCTCGATCCTTGGGCCATCAATTATGCATGATAGCCTAAAGGACCAAGCTTGCCATTCAATGTAAAATGCATGCAACACACAAATGAGGACCAAGACCCTATCATGTCAAAGTCAAGGGCCTCGGTGACCGGGGGTTGAGATGTGTTTTGTCACTCGAAGTACAAACACCCCTCACCCCTCAAGTTTGGTTTGACACCCCAAACCAAACAATGTAATGCATGTATGCAATATGGCTCAAGTTATGCAACATGGCTCAAATATGCAAATGAGGCTAAATAAACAAATATGCCAAAATGTGATGTAAACTAAACATGCAAATGTATAATGCTAGGCATGCAAGATGCAATGCAATGCACTCTAATATGTGAGTTGAGACATGAAATGCAACTAATCAATAATATGCAAACATGCAAGTGTGATACCATGTGAGCATGAATCCAATGCAACATGATCATGCAATGGTGGACTCAAAACATGAAGGGCAGACCTCAGACCACCCAAAACAGTGGACAAATATGCACAACAAGCATACAAACCAATGGGCTTAAGACTAAGGCACAAAAGGGAGCATCTTACTACCACTATCAAGACCACTCATGGCATGAACCAAGCAACCGAAAACAGATTTTTAACATGTGAAATGAGGCCCCCCCCCCCCCCCAAAAACCCAATGATATGGCAGCCCAAATGACCCAAACACATAGGCATACACAATACACATTTCAAGGCACGGAATCACAACACTCCAAAGCATTGAAAGAGACACAAAGGGCAATGTAAGACTACATTATATGGACTAAGATATGATCTGAAATGATGCCAAATCATGAGACTAAGGTAAGCTAAGCATGCTAGTGACCCACACAATCGAGGCTTACAATCCAAAATGCAAAGCAACTATATCAAGCATGCCAAGCATGACAAAATCAGTGGCCAACAGACCTAAAGCATGACAAATCATGACCAAAAGCTTCAATAAGCTAAGCTAAAACATGAGGATATATTAGGCTAAACACACGGCACATTTCTAGGCAAGATAGAGAATTACAAAGCAAGTATAAAATGCATGCTAAGGGCCAACAAACCACCATTGGACAGGGATATAATATGACCCAAAACACCCAAGAAAACTCTGAAATGGTACCAAATGCAACTACTCATGCATGCTATCCTTATGAGCCAAAAACATGCACAAATGAGACAAATAGGGAGAGGGGTGTCCCTCCCCTATACGAGACCTCAAAATCACTTCATCACCACTGAAAATCCACTGGATTTCAGTGGTGAGAAGGCTAATACAACAAAGTAAACAAGGCTTAAAGAAAAAGGCACCAAAATAGGCCAAAAGAGGCCTAAGAGGGGGAGTTCGACCCCCAATGCCAAAACACCCTTAATGAAAGATGTTAAGCATGAAAATACAAGACTTTTTTATGTTATACACAAAGCTTAAATCAGCATGCAAGATAGGTAGAAAACTAGTGCAAGATTGGGGAAAATGAAGTAAGAATCTCACCCTTGAAGAACACTTCAAGAACAGAAGCTCCAGCCACCCCCCTCTGACCAAAATCAGTCCAAAACCTCAAGAATCAACCCTCAATGCCTCTCAAACTCGAAGCAAGGTGTAATGGTGTGTGTATTAGTGCAAAAGTAAGGTCAAAACACACTATTTAGGCTTAGAAACACACACAAAGGATGAGAGAGAGGGAGATATAGAGAAAGAGGGTATAATACAGATAAATAGATACAGAAGCTCTAGTTTTTTTTGTTCAAAAGCTCTAACCCCTAACAATGGGAGAGGAGGGGTGCTTATATAGGCGAAAAAAAGACTCCAAGCTTCTCCAAGAAGCTATATCAAAAGGGGTAAAGGGTGCAAATGGTCCCTGGCTTCTTGAAGAAGCTGGGACAGCTGGCCAAACTTCCCCAAGAAGCTTGGCCAACGGGTCATCCTTCTAGAAGGAATTAGGGGGTTAAGGGCTCAAAACAGCCATCAACCGCACAGGGAGGAGTGATGGTGCATCCCAGCTGGCACAGCTGGCATGCACCATGCCTCAAGGGTGCAAAGGAGTCAAACCGGCTAGCAAAAACGGTCACGGGCAAAACAAAGTGCCGGTCGGCCAACTATTATGCCGACCGGCCATTAATACTAAGAAACCACAGCCGGTGGCATCAATAAACGGCCGGTGATGCGAGGGGAGGGCCGGTGGGATGTGGGGATGGCTAACAAGCCATTCCCTGCCCCTTAAAAAAAAAATGAGTGCTTGGTGCGAAAACCAAACACGAAACAATTGAGTCGAGAGATCCTGAGGCAAGGCGCGCAGCCAAGGCTTCCGGGAACTCAAGACGAACACAATCATGGATGATCACCGAGTGTTCCAATGGTGACGTCCAAGTCTTGAGGACGGTCAAAAATGGGGTGTCTACAACTTATTGCTACCGAGTCATGCCGTTTGGGCTAAAGAATGTCGGAGCAACCTATCAAAGGGCTGCAACTACTATTCTACATGAGATGATCCACAAAGAGGTTGAGGTATATGTGGATGATATGATTGTCAAGTCTAAGAGTGAGAAGGCCACTACACTGCACTGGAGAAATTCTTTGAACAGATCAGAGAGTATAGATTGAGGTTAAACCCGCAAAAATGCACTTTTGGTGTAGTGACAGGGAAAATGCTGGGATTCTTGATCACACAAAGAGGAATTAAGGTAGATCCTTCCAAAATCCAGGCCATCTTAGAAATGCCACCATGAATAACTGAAAAAGAGGTGTGTGGCTTTTTGGGCAAGATGCAATTCATAAGACGATTTATTTCAAAATTAACCTTGACTTGTGAACCACTGTTTGGTCTGTTGAAGAAAGGAAAGAAGTTCCAATGGGATGATCGATGTCAGTTTGCCTTTGAACAGGTTAAGCAGTACCTTCAGAATCCACATGTATTGTCACCACCAGAATCGGGAAAACCACTGATCTTGTATTTATCGGTAACAGATTCAACCATGGGGTGCATGCTAGCGCAAGAATCAGATGTTAAAGCGGAGAATGCCATCTACTATCTAAGCAAGAAGATGCTGGAATATGAGACCCGCTACACTCCCCTCAAGAAAGCTTGTTTAGCTTTGGTTTAGGCAACAAAGAAGTTGAGACACGACCTGTTAGCTCATTCTGTAATTCTGGTTTTGACATTAGATCCTATCAAATATCTCTTTGAGAAACCAGCGCTTACGGGTAAGCTAACTCATTGGTTGCTTCTTCGCTCCGAGTTTGATCTCAAGTATGTCACTTGTAAATCAGTCAAAGGGAGAGCTGTAGCAGAATTTCTAGCAGACCACCCAGTAAAAGTAGATGAAGCAGTAGAGTATCGTTTCCCAGATGAAGACATCCTGCAGATAGAAGAGGAAACATGGACAATGTACTTTGACAGAGCATCAAACCAATATGGTTATGGGATAGGTGTATTGCTCATAGCACCTGATGATTCCCAGATACCTCTAGCCTTCAAACTCCAGTTCAAAGTATCCAACAACAAAGCAGAATACAAGGCATGTATTGTTGGCTTGGAAGCTGCCCTAGAACTAGGGCCAATAAGGTTGGACGTCATCAGAGATTCGAATTTGGTTGTTTTTCAAGCGAATGGAGACTGGAAAGTTAAAGAAGAAAAGATGAAGGTTTATCATCAGGCCCTGGATGTACTAATTCTGAGGTTTGAAAAATTGACATTCACACATCTACTAAGAGAGAACAACCAGTTTGCTGATGCATTGGCAACTCTATCCTCTATGGTGGACATCCCGCTTGGAGTGAAAATGCGTCCAATCATTATTAAACAAAGGTATACGCCTGCTTATGAGACCATCGCCGCAATAGATGAGGTTCAAGACACGAACCCCTGGTATTATGACATTTGAAACTTTCTGGAAAAGGAAATATATCCACCAGGGGCAAATGCCAAGGATAAACGAGGAATACGGCGTATGACTGTCCAATTCATCATCTGCAAGAGCAAGTTGTACAAAAGAGGCCATCTGGGAATGCACAAGTTGTGTGTTGAAGAAGAGGAATTAAAACACTTGATGGAGGCCATCCATGGAGGAGAGTGCGGAGCGCACATAAACGGAGTGATGTTGGCCAGAAAGATTCTTAGGCAAGGGTATTACTGGTCCACTATGGAGGAGGATTGTATTGGTTTTGTACGGCGATGCCACAAATATCAGATCCATGCCAATCGCATGAACATTCCGCCGTCGAAGCTATACAACATGACTTCGCCATGGCCTTTCTCAGTTTAGGGAATCGACGTTATTGGTGTAGTCACACCAAAAAGGTTAAACGGCACGAATACATTTTGGCGGCGATCGACTATTTCACTAAGTAGGTAGAGGCCCAGTCTTATTCCGTGCTAAAGACGTCACATGTGGCTAAGTTTATCAAGAACAACATCATCAGTAGATATGGGGTGCCCAACGAGATCATATCAGACAATGGCTCACACTTCAAGAAAGAGGTGATAAACCTACTTGAGAAATACAACGTAGCTTTCCATAAGTCATCTACATATAGGCCACAAACCAATGGAGCTGTTGAGGCCGCCAACAAGAACATCAAGAATTTTGCAAAATATGGTGGAGACTTATAGGGACTGACCGGACAAATTGCCATTCGCGCTCTGGGGCTACAGAACATCGATTCGGACGTCTACGGGGGCGACTCCTTATTCTCTTGTCTACGGCATGGAAGCTGTTCTGCCAATTGAAATTGAAGTACCTTCACTGCAGGTTATGGTTGAGTGTCAGATAACAGAGGCCGATTGGCAACAGACTAGATTTGAGGAATTAATGTTATTTGATAAGTGGAGGTTGAAGGCATTGTATCATATTCAAGGCTACCAACGCAGGATTGCTAAGGCTTTTAACAAGAAGGTTAAGTCTAGAAATCTCAAGGAAGGCGATATGGTGCTCAAAGACAACCGAGCTCTCATCCATGACCCTAGAGGCAAGTTCAAACCCAGTTGGACTGGTCCTTACATCATCAAGTCTATCTGGTCAAGAGGAGCAGTCATTCTCATGGACCTCGATAGCCTGGAATTTTCACAACCGATCAATATGGACAAGTTGAAGAAATATTACCCCTGAGAGGCTTGCTAGGCCGAAAACCCGAAAGGGCGACCTAGGCAAAAGTTAGAGCATGAAAAATTAGAAATAAAGAAAAAATTTAGCTCACAAGGTCGAAAACCCGAAAGGGCAACTTTGGCTAAAGTTAGAGCGTAAAAGGAGAGAGTCAATACTAGAGTGAACCCGAACCGGAACTACGTATGACCTGATTCCCATCTTCGGGATACGTAGGCAAGTTCATCCTGAAGTTCGGTCATAAATTATCTCCGGCTCAACTATCCTGTCTGATCAGGTCATCATTGTTCATTATTTGTTAGTTCGGTTGTGATCTTCATTATGGTATGACCTTTTGATTTGGAGCTGTGTATCTTGAGGATTGATTCCGTGCATGTCAGACAGCGAGTGGTTTTGAAAAGTTTTAATCAAAGTTGATTTTTCTCAAAAATTCATCTTTACAACTGAGACCATTTTTGGACCAAAAGGAAAAGTTTTAACACTCACAACTTTAATCTTTATTGATTTCAACATCAAGTATATTCTTCAACTCTCTGATACAAATGAAATTTGCTTTTACATAAAACTTGAAAAGAAAGATCAAAGCAATAAAACTAGGAGCATAGATGAGTCAGGTGTCAGTTCTCTTCCTTTTCCTCGCACCCATACCCGTAGAAGTTTCCGTGGAAGTCTCTGTAGCCAAAGTCAACCCAATCCGTTCCTCATCCTTGAGCCAAGCCAAGCACTCACTAACAAGGATATAACTAAAATTTAGGACAGGGGCTCGAAGCTCTCTTGTCCTCCAAGCAGTAAGGTACCGAGTCAAGTTTGAAGAACGAACAGGGAATGAAATTGGGTATTTTACTCTTTCATCTGGACGACTCTGATCATGTCCGAACTGGCGTTAGAACTGGAAAGAAAAATAGAACACACAATGTGTCAGACCAATCAACTATATGTCGGGCTAACATGTCATGCTGTAACTCATTTCGGCCAAATCAAGGCAGGGGCAATGCCAAGCTATGTCAGCTGCGGATCGGCTACATATCCAGTCGTTCCACAACTCTTCTGAAGGGAAATCGACTAACCGTTGGTGAAAGAAGTAAGCTCAAGCTAAATACTCAGCGCAAGGGTTTACTATTTTCAATTTGTCCATCAACCATACCTGGGGAGGGATGCAAAATCAGAGAGATTAAGGAATAGAGAGGTGTATGTTGAGAGAAAAATAAAGAAGAGGTTTTGAGAGAAAAACAAAGCTCGAGCATTGAGTGACATTAGATTCATAAATCAGAAGGATGGGAAATCATACCTGGAGAAGTAATGGACTCCCTGCAAACTTGGTGGTCTCCCATCGATGAACAGCATCCAGGCCTATTAAGGTTTCGGCCAATGCCAAACCAATTCAACTCTTACCCTCTTTCAGGCACTGGGCCACTTCAATCAATCGGATACTAGCTCCACCAAAACTAGGGGCAATTAGGAATTTCGTCAGTGGCTGCGCCAAAGAAGGTCGCTCTTATCTCTAATTGCAGAAAACTGATGAACCAAACCGGGGATGTCCAGATCTCCATCATGTGCCAAAGACCGAGCCTCATGCATTGACAATCCGCACATTCGCCCTAAAGCATGGACATGGCCAAAACGAGATTGAGGTATGATTTCCTCATCACGTCGAGATTCCATCAATGCTTGAAATTCTTCGAGTGTTGGACATACTTCTTGAGAGCCAAATTGAAATACGTGTGTGACTGGGTTTCAACATTGAACCGCGGCATGGAGGAATGGAAAGCAAAGAGAAGTGCAACTCAAAGGAAAAAGGGCATTTAGGCCGAAACCACAGAAATTCACCTTTTCCGAGCCATTCAAAGTTGCTATCCAATCTCGAAGCCTATTGACAAATAACATCTCATCTTGAGAGCAAAATATCAAGGAGTTATGACTTTGCCAGAAAAACAGCATGAGAGCACCATTTATAGAGTTTTGGGACGGAGTTGTGCCTGACAGCTAGACAGCACTGACCCACAGCTGGCCGTGCATCAGTGATGGCCGGCCGTGGATCAGTGAAGCCCAGTCGGCTCTTGGTGCTGATCCAGATTAGTGCAGTTGCAGCAAAAGTGGCCTTCGTTCGGGTGAACCACAACTGTACTTTTAAGTCTTGTCTTGTTTATACCAAGTGTATTTTAGCTTTTTCAAGTTGTTTTCATTTTGTTTTTCTATTATCGAGTTGTATTTTACATTTTGACCAGTTGTAAGTCATTATTCGATTCAAGAACAAGGTATTCGCAAGTCCACAGGTTGCAATGCAAGGGTTACACCGTTCATCATATGCAAATGCCAATCATCATATTGTGCAAAGAAATCATTTCACAAAAACTTGTTTTCATAACTAACGGGACCAACCCCGGTCATTGTTTTACAATGCAAAAACAGCAAAAACAACAAAAGAAAAGTCTTAAAAAATAAAGGGTCTATCTGAAGTTAGTGTTTCAATTACAAAGCAAAAATATAAAAAAGAAAAGCAAGAACAGCGTCAGCATCAGTATCCCATCCCCGCCCTCTTCCTCCTCGGTTATGGAATAGGTGCAACGCTATCATCCCTCGGGCTGCTCGACTGCAAGTCAACCTCCTCTCCCTCATCCTCGGAGGACGTGTACTCCTCCATGGACTCCTCGGGAGGCGAGCACTGCCTCACCCAACCTCTTCCCCGATTGGCTCCTCCGTGGCCCCTCTCTCAGCCTCGTCTCCATTTACTAGTTGTAGAAGGTCCCGCAGGCACTACTGGCTTAAGCTGAAAAGGAGGGCAAATATCAGTATGCATTAAACAAAAGTTTACAGTACGACAACGACAACGCTGCAAACAAAATGTACCTCAATCCCATGGGTGACCAGGGCGGTCTCTCTCCTCCGTACCATGAGGAGTAGCCGGTCAATCATCTGAGCAAGCTCGTTACCAACTGCTCGGGGTATCTGCAAAAGGGAAAAGATATGAAGCAACATAGAACAATGCATGAAAATTGATAGAAAAGTATAGTGAGTAGAAGTATAGAAGAGTGTATACCTGCTCGATGCCAGAAACAAATACTATACTACGATCCTTCTCCTTGATATGATCAAGGGGAATCTGCCAGATCACTCCATCTGGACGCATGAAGGTAATTGCAGTAGGAATCACCAGGAACCCAAGAAGAGGGCCAACAGTAGGGGCACCCCCAGCAAGGACATCACCACCAGCAGCACCACCAACAGCAACGGCAGCAGCAATCTTCAGAACAGGACGAGCTATGCCTAGGGTAAGATACGCCATCACCCGGGAGTATAAAAAGGCAGTAAAGTCGTCGGGCGTATGATATTGGTCACCATCCTCACCCGACATCAAGAGTTCGATCTGAGGACCATCCTGCAGCTCATCCACTACCCTCATATTCAGTGAAGGAGGAAGTGGAACATCAGGATTAGCAATGCCTCATATCTGGCGAATGAACCTCTGCCCTAGATAATAAGCCCAGCCGAAGGGGCCCTCAAATAAAATCCGCATGGTAGAGATATGCCATGCAGCAGTGTAGATCGTCCTCGAGGCCTGGGGAATACCAGCCCATGGGTGCCAATCAATCTGACAAAAAGTAATCAGTGCAGTGATATCAATGCAATATCAGAAGTCAATACAGTATGAAGAAGGCAATATGGTACAAATGCAACAGTATGAGGGCGACTGTGTCGTGTATGGAAAACAATACAATATGCATACGTGAACAGCTAAGGTATGATGTTTTGTTACCTGATCCGTGGTAATGGTGTCGAAGAAGCAGCAAAAATATGGAAAGGTGCGGTCTACGAGGCGGCGTCGCTCGAACAGCGAATTGTAGTACCGGGAGTGGGGTACTGACAACTCGATCGGTCTCACTGCGACCGGGGCCAAAGAAGTGAAGTATGTATACCCAAAGCTGGAAACAGATGAGCATAAACAAAGCAGATAAGCAACTAAGCAGGAAACCACATACAAGGCTAAGACGAGCAGGGAATACAGAATTGAACAAAATATAAAGTTGAACAGGAAAAGTAAATATAGGGCGTACCTCCCAAACCCTCCAGTAGCCGCCAAGTGAATCCGCCTTGCGGCGGGAGACAGAGCTCATATAGCAAGATAGGGTGGCCAAACCGGCACCACCCCAATCAAACTCCGCTATCCGGGGGAGGTGCGCCAGTGCTCCTAGAAGATATAGCCCCACGGTATTTTCCTTGTTAGCAAACAAGGTAGTACCGAAGAGATACATAAGAAAGCTGTGTGTATACTGGGCAACCTCTTCTGGTGTAGCTGGCTGAGTGCTGGAAAAGTGCTCCATGAACCAACTGTAGCGCACCATCCCGTGGCCAGTAATGTCAGGGATCGCTTCGAGAAGCTGTAGCTGTGTAGCTCTCCGCTGGATCATGTCTGGATCAAATGAGACCGGGCCGCCGATCCCAACCCTTAAATCGGTAAGCATCAAGAAGTCATACGGGGTCAGGGTCATTTCCCTGGTCGATGAGAAGTGGAATGAATCTGTGGTGTCCCACCATCTCTCGACCAAGGCCCCATAGAGCCACGACTCGGCCTTCATCTGTATAAGTCCTGAGCAGAATGACTCGAAGCCAGCTGCATCAACCGCTGGGCGAACCGCGATAGGAAGCCTCTCATACCAGTGTACAGGACCAGATATAGATTCGTAGCCACTAATCCTTCTAGCTACCACTTGTCAAAGGGGAATACAGTTTTAGCTTGTGAAATTCAAGTTCTTGTGAAAATTCAAGTCCATGTGAAATTCAAGTTTGAGTGAAATTCAAAGAGTACAAAAACAAAGGAAAGTCGCTTACCGTGGAGGCGTCGGCAGACAAATGCTCTGTGGGCTCCCGTGACAGGATGTCCTCGTCCATCCCTGGAATAAATGCCTCAAACCTCAAGATCCCGCCGGGAGGTGGCATGTGTGTCTGCGGCTGGTATATAGTCGCATCGAATGGCCTCTCGGCAAGAGGAAGCAATGCAGCAGCCTCCTCCGCCTCTATGTCCGCACCCAGGGCAGCCCCAATGCCTATGTCCGGCTCCGGAATGGGAACCTCATCACTAGCCATGAAAAGAGAAAATATAGAGAAAAAAAGTGAAGAAAAAGTGAATGGAAAAGTGATTTTGAAGCAAAAACCGCCAAATCCAAACTCTAGGAGAGAGAAAGTGAAGAGGATGGAAAATCAAAGAGAGAAAGAGGAAAATGTGAGTAAAAATGAGGGAAAACAAAGAGAAAACCCAAACTTGCACCAAATCAATTTTTCTTCAATTCAAAATGTAGAGAAAAACAAGGGTTTTATGAAAAAAATTCGCAAGGGATGCTGGGTAAAGAGAATGAGATGGAAATCTAGAGAGAGAGGAAGTATAGAGAGAGAAAGAGAGGAGTTTCGGATGTGTGAGGTATGAAAAATGAAGGGTTTGTTTTGTTTTAAAACAAAAAAAATGCCAAGGGATTGCCCGATCTACCCCTATAGCCATTAAAGGTCGGCCGACAATTGGGATCCCTGGCCGTGCTTCACCAAGCCCCGGCCGGGCTTTGATGAAAATTCCAGTTTTGTGTTTTTTTTTTTTTGTTGTTCTGCTTTATTTGTCTTTCTTTTCTACATTTATTTATTTTATTTTGTTTTAAGTTGAATATATATATATATATGTATGTATGTATGTATGTATGTATGTATGTATGTAAAACAAAGGAAAAGAAAATCAAAAACAAATATACAAAAAACTTGGAGCGTTCAAAAATTTTAATGTTTTTAAGGAAATAAAATATTTTTGAGAAACAAAATAAAAAATGTGTTTTTGAGGAAACAAAAATTTTTGAGAAACAAAATAAAAAATGTGTTTGTGAGAAAATATAATCAAAGAAAAGAAAAGTGTTAAAAAAAAAGGGGGAGGGGGTTTCCTAAAAAGAAGAGTGTTAAAAAATGTGTGAGAGTGTTAAAATGTATAAGTGTTCAAAAATGTGTGTGTTTGAAATAAGAAAAGAAGAGAGATTTTTGTTTCGTTTTTTGTTTTATCCAAGAATAAGTTGGTATTTTGTCCCGTACCCGTATTGAAATTTTGTCGCCAAAAAATGTACAGTACTCATCGCTGGCGATGCTTTTTCGATGAATAACCGATGAGGTAATCGACTGGTATTGCTCTGTTTTGAGTCCATTTTGTGTCTAGAGTCGATTTTGTGTCCATTTTATCGAGTTTTGAGTTTGATTTTGTGTTATGATCAGTAAGAGGCTCAATTTTCAGTTCAGAACTTATTCCTAAAATCCAAATATTCGTACCATTCGGATTTGCACAAAAACAAACTTATTTTATTAATATCAAGGATTAGCCCCCCTCCCGAAAAAAGAAAAAAGAAAAAGAGAGGGATCTTGTTATTCTTTCTTCTCCGGCGACGGCCATGCGCCGACCTCCGATGATGGCCACACGCCGATCTCACTTGCTCGACTCTCCTGCCAATTTCTTTCTCTTGGTTTCGTTTGAGGAAACCCTTAAAGGCCTTGCCTCAGTACTTGCAGGACCGCCAAGAGAGTTGCCCCCTCGCTGATCATCAAAAGCAAAGTACGAAGGTGCTGTAAATCGGGCTATGACGGTGGATTTCCATTTCATCTCTTTATTCTCCGCCTTCAGTGCGCAAATCTCTACTCGCGCATCCTTGTACATGTGCTGGAGCAGAGAGAGTTGGGCGTTGACCCGATGTACCTCGTAGGTCCTGTTTTGCAGCTGTAGACACCCCATTTTTGACCGCCCTTAAGACTTGGGCACTACTGATAGCTTACTTAGTGATGCAGGCTATGCTATGCAAATGGTCGATTTTTTTAGCAAGGAGAGCGTCAAATCCAAACCTCACACCCTTTTTTTGGACCAAAACTATTTTGAATGGTTTTTAGACCTTAAGGCCCTCTCTTTCAAAATGTTTTTGAAATAAAGTTCCTACGATGTTCCGACGCTCGCATTTCGTTAAATGTTGCCCTTTTCGGTGAACCGAGCAAAGACAAAGTGGAAATGAATGAAAGAGAGATGAAATCTTTGAAAAATCTTTCAAAACACCTTGTTTGGGGGTTTGAAGTTGAAGAAAAGAGGAGTGGAGGGGAGAAACCCAGTTGGGAAAGGAGTTAGGCATGAATCGTTAAGAGAGAGTCGAGCAACCCTCGCTAAATTGGGCCTATCCATTTATACACTTGGATTTCAGCTATGAGGCCAACACTATTGGAAACAAGACTTCCGGGGCTTTATTTTTCATTCAAGAATATCCTAAAGCCGAGTCCGGATGGGGGAGATATGGTCGGTTGAAGTTAGGCATCAATCCGGTTGGACCGAAACTAAGCAGTCTTCACTAAAAAAGGGATATCTCTTAGCATAGTTGGAATTTTGATGTGAGGCTACCACCATTGGAAAGTTTACTTCCAGGGCTTCATTCTGGATACAAGAATGACCTGAAAATGCATCCAGATGAAGGAGTTAGGCTTGCTTCAAGTCAGGGACCAGGACTGATTTTTGTTGCAGACCACTACGGGAGTGTGCCGACCACAAATGGAGCATGCCAACCATATGCTGACCAGAAATGATCCTTGTCGACCAAAAAAAGTGGTCGATCGGCCAGAAATTTCCAGAAAGCCCAGAATCTGCAGATATTTTGCTCCAGCTATTCCAAGCTGTCCTAGATATTTCTGAATTGAGATATTTTGACCAATGCTCATATATTGCTATATATTGAGCTATATCTCATTTTTTTAAGGGTTGGCAAGTTTGGGGAGCCTCTCTCTCTAAAGTCTCTCTCTCTAGAATTTTGAAGAGCAAAAATTCCAGCCCCTTCCTCTAGAAGCCTCTCTCTCTTCTTGTTTTGAGCCTTAAGCTTAGAATCCTTTACACTTTTGCAAAGAGACCCTTGATCAAACTTAAACACCATTGGGCTGAGGTTCTTTGAGGATCATTTGGAGCTCCTAAGGTGGTTTTAGCTCAGAATTTGGATCTGTTTTGCAGCTGTGCTTCAAGGGTAAGAACTCTCTCCCTTTTAGCTTATTTTGCATGCTTGCTTCACCATCCTTTTTCCATTGTTTTGGACTATTTTGGGGCTGGTTTTGAACTGTTAGAAACTATGTTTTTGAGGCATAAAAATGGTGGTTTAAGCCTTGTTTGGCTAGGGGGTGTTTCCTCTCTTTTGCTCCTTGGCTTGTAAGGCCTTTTGAGCTATCTTTCAAGCTTTTCAAACAACCTTCTCTTGGCCTTTTAACCACTGAATTCCATAGGAATTTCAGTGGTGGAAAGTGTGTTTTGAGGCCCCAAATGGGTGGGGTTGTCCCCCCTCCTCTTCTCTTGTGTGCTTGTGTTGATGGCTCACCAAGTTAGCATGTTTTTCTACCTTCTTGGGCCCCTATCTTAGCATGTTTCAGGTCTTGTTTTGCCATGATATAGCTCTGTTTTGGGTCGGTTTGATTGCCTCTTGCATGCTTCATATCCTTGTAGTGCAATCCTCCCAACAGCCTTAACATGCATCATGCTTTGGACCATCATTTTAGCATGTTTTTGGCTCCACTCCAGCAAGCTTTTACTCATGTTTTGCCATGCTTAAGCTCTGTTTTAAGTGTTCTTGATCATTCAGACCTTGCTTTGTATAGCCATAGTTCAATCTTGCTCACTAGTTTTGAGTTCCAAAGTATCTAGCATGCTTTACTTGAGTTGTTTGCATGCTTTGGCCTCATTTCTAACATGATTTTAGTGTGTGTAGTATAGTCATACTCCCTCATGTTTCACACATTCAATGCTTTTGGAGGGGTTATGCTTTATGCCTCAATCATGAGCCAATTGGCATGCATGCTTGCCAAAGCTTTTTGGGCTACCATCTCAGTGTGTTTTTGGTGTTATTTTACCATGTTATAACTCTGATTTTTGTTGGTAAAGTCACCTCATGCCTGGTTTTGGTAGGTGTAGTGTAATCATGCTCATTGGCCTTGCATGCGTCATGCTTTATGCCTCCCATTCTAGCATATGTTGGCTATGTTCAAGCATGTTTCTAGCATTGTTTTGACCTGCCTTGGGACTGTTTTGAGTCATCTTGGCCCTTTGGGGCTTGCTTGATATGGCTATGGTGCAAGTACCTTTGCTAGCCTTAAGCTTTGAGCCTCCTAGCATGCCTTATTTGTGATATGTGCATGATTTGGCATCATTTGGAATGTAATTTCAGAGCATATTTCATTTCCACACTCTCACATTTTCCACTCCTTCAATGTGTTTGAGAGTTGTGTCTTCATGCCTTGTTTGTGAGCCAATGTGTATGCATGCTTGTATAAGCTTGTGAACTCCCTTTTCAGCATGTTTAGGCCACTGTTTTGGCATGGTTTAGGTCTGTCCATGGTTGGTTTAGCCATTTAAACTTGGTATTGCATGCCTCTTGTGAGATGGTTTTTACTAGCTTTGGTGTTCTTGGCCTCCAAACATGCCATGCATGCATTGTGCATATGTAGAACCTTGTGCATGCACATTGATAGATTCGCATGTTGTTTGCATGTTGTTGCATTGCATCTTGTTTGCATGTTATTGCATTGCATTGTGTTTGCATGTTGTTGCATTGCATTGTGTTTGGATCGGATGTTGATCCAAACACGAGAAACGAGGGGCGTTTCATACTTGAAGTGATGAAACGTGCCTCATTTCTCAATCGCCAACGCTCTTGATCAAGCATGATAGAGGTGGAGGCCCTTATGTGTTAGTTGTGCATTCATTGACATTGACTTGTGCAATCTCAGCTTCTCGGTCATTGTGCATTGCGATGCTTGGTTGGCAGCCCGAGAGTCGAGAACCACACTCCCTTGAGCTTGAAAAATGATAGTAAGGGTGGTTGTGCACACATATCTTGCAAATACACTGTTATGCCCCTTCTTGTTCTATGTTGCAGCAAAACTGGAGTCTGGCAGAATTTCTGGTTGACAGACCAGTAAAGGTGGTTGACCGACCAGTTTTTCTGGTCTACAACCAGTTTTTCTAGTCTACAGGTGGTCTACAGCCACCTTTTCTGGTCGGCAGCCCACCAAGAGGTCCCCATGTTGGAGCAAAAGCAATCTAGAAGTCTGTGCAGTGTTCTGAAATCAAACCAAATGCAAACAGAGGCAATTGGGGGCATGGTAATGGATTTCCAAGCGAAGCCGACCGAGCATGCATCATTCATTATTCCGAGGCAGAGCTGTGGCAGCCTAATTTAGCTTCTTTTTCTTACTTACTTAGTTTTGTAACTTAGTTAATTTGTTAATTAATTAAAGTATTGTAATAATTAGTTGTAGCTAGTTATTCAATTTGTGTTGTGTAATAATTAGTCTAATTAGATTATTAGATTAGTTAAGTAGCTTAGCTTAGCGTAGCTAGCTTGTATTATTTATTCGGACCCTCCGTCGAGAGGGCAAATGTTGTAATACGTGTGCGTGCATGTGTGCATGTCTTCCAACCCCCATTTCTTTCTCCCTTTTATTTACCTGCTTTCAGTGGTTAGTTTAGGGCATATTTCGATTAGCATACCTTATGCTTGCATGCGTGCATCCATTCATCTATCTTGCATACACCGGGCTCGGCGCATCATACAAACTGCATTGTATTTCAATACCAATTTGAATACATGTTATCTAGTTGCGTTCACATGACATCTTAGAATAGCCAAGCCTATCTTAGTTGCATTTTGCATGTGTTGCATTAGGCATTCTTAACATAGCTAGGATCATGCATTGATTACTAACTAGCTTCTTTTTTGGCTTGGAGTACACTGTGAGTGTTTACGCTTTAGCATCCTTGCATGCGTATAAGTGACTGCTATGATAGCATGCTTGCCATGAGGCTATTTGCTTAAGTGTTTAACTGCATGAATGCCTGTGGATGAAGGCTTCATTGCTTGAATTTGAATAATTCATCAAAATGCGAGTTTTAAACCCACTTGAAGTGACAAATCATCATGTTTTTTTTAAGCCCACTTGAGGGTGGCAAATCCGCGACTTAGCCTACTTGTAAGTAGCAACTCCAAACCATTTTCAAAAAAAACAAACATGAGATGTTTTGTTCCAAATTGAGTGATTTAGTCTATACTTGTATGCCGTGCGCATCACATAGTAATTCTAGATTAATAACCAGAATAAGAACACATGTGTTTTCAAAAACAACATATCATGCTTAGTAAAGGCAGATCTTTTATTAGGCGAGTGAGAGTGCTCATTTCATGACCTTCGCCCCTCGTACCCAAGTTCCCGAGCCGAGGCAACTTTGGTGATGACGGACACGTGGCCTTAGGCACAAGTCAGGGTTTCCTAAATTTCCTAAAAACAAAATATTTAGGTAGCGACTCTGAAATCTGGCAAAGCAGTCCATGTTTGGCACTTCTTGATTAAAATCAGTTTTCCAAAACAATTTGCTAGATTTGGACTCTTTGGTGATTTATCAGTCTTACATTGCACTTTGTGAGATTAGATTCAGAACCGTGACAGGAGTCCGAACTGTAGTAGCTAGAACTATAATTCACGCCATCGTGCGTGGAACGGAGTTCGGGCAGTCTACAGCAGCCGATGAGACAAGTTAGTGACCGCGACCACTGTATCCATACACGACTTTAGCGTGTAGTGGTTGGCTTCAATGTCAGTTTGAGCAGCCATTATCTGCTCGATTGTTAGTGTAGGATGAGTAGGAGCAGGGGCACTCTGTCCAAGAGAACTCATGGGATCATTAAGGTCTAGAAAAAGAGTAAGGGACGGGACAAAGGCATTTGTGAGAAGAGAGAGGTGTAAGAGAACGGAATCACAGTGAAATGGCAGAGAGCAGACTGAGTTCTATCTCTCTAAGTCTCTCTGTTTTGTCTCTCTTAAGGAGTGATGAAGAAGGAGAGTGATGAAGAAGAAGACGAAAGAGAAGATGAAGAAGAAGAAGATAGAAGAATAGAAGAGAGAATGACGAAGAAGGAGGAGAAGACAAAAGAGAAAGACAAAGAAGGAGAGAGAGCCAAGGCAATTGTCGGCCAGCTGACGCAAAAAGGCGAGGCCGTGTGTCAAAAGCGGTTTTCGAAAGAAGAGAGAGAAGCGGGAGAGTTGTATACATATATGTATTGTATATCTATGTATTATATACATATTTGTTTGAATGTATGGTCACAAGAGTGGCTTGGGTTAAGTGGTTTGGTTCAGTGTCTAAGGATTGAGAGGCTAAGCCCGAGGTCAGGGGTTCAAACCCCCACAACAAGTGTTTCTTTTGGTTTGTTTTGGTTTTATGTATATATGTCTCATATTTATGTATATATATATATATTTGTTTGCATATCTTGTCACAAGAGTGGCTTGGTTCAGGGGTTTGGCTCGGTGGTTGAGAGACCAAGAAACTAAGCCTGAGGTCAGGGGTTCGAAACCCCGTATCCCCACATCCATGTATTTTGTGTTTTTCCTTTCTTTTTGCGTGTTTTTCGTATGTACCTGTGTATATATCCGTATATGTCTGTGTATTTTGTCTGTATATGTATATGTATACCGTATATACATATTTGTGTGTAGTTTGTCTGTATATAAGTATATATATACCATATATACATATATGTGTGTAGTTTGTCTGTATATAAGTATATGTATATCGTATGTACATATTTGTATGTATTTTTTCTGTATACGAACATGTGTATACCATATGTAAATATCTGTGTGTAGTATCTTGGTTATGTTTGCAATGAGTTCCTAGGAGACTAACCGCGACAGTGGAAACTAGAGTTTGAATGGCAATGCCTAGAACACAAAGGTTTGGAATTTCTGAGACTAAAGTCTGGTTTAAATACCCAGGAGTGTATCCTCGGCTTGAAATCTGTATGGCAGCCCCATAGGTTGAGGTAGCTTGTATGCGCCTCAATTCTGGATACTGAACCAACCTAGTCTGTCACCCCATTGGAGAATAGGGAAAGTTATGAGTACGATCAGAAGAAAAATGGCATCCGTGGCTTCTATATGTAGAGGTTACCCCTTGTCAGCAATTTATCCTCTCGCGTGCGACGCGTTAGGATTGAAAATCGATTAAAAACAGCAGGTGCGCCTGTCTGTTCACACCATCCCCCTTCTCTCGCATGCGACGCGTTAGGATTGGAAATTGATTAAAACAGCAAGTGCGCCTGTCTGTTCACACCACCCCTCTTCATTTCGTGTGCGACGCGTTAGGATTGAAAATCGATTAAAAACAACAGGTGTGCCTGTCTGTTCACACCACCCCCTCCTTTCGCGTGCGGTGCGTTAGGATTAAAAATCGGTTAAAAACAGCAAGTGCGCCTGTCTGTTCACACCACCTCTCCTTCTCTCGTGTGCAACGCGTTAGGATTGAAAATCGGTTAAAAACAGCAGGTGGGCCTGTCTGTTCACACCACCCCTCCTCCTCTCGCGTGCAACATGTTAGGATTGAAAATCGGTTAAAAACAACAGGTGGGCCTGTCTATTCACACCACCCCTCCTCCTCTCGCGTGCAACGTGTTAGGATTGAAAATCGATTAAAAACAGCAGGTGTACCTGTTTGTTCACACCACTCCTTATTCTTTCGTGTGAGACGCGTTAGGTTGTTGATTTAGTCAGTTACAAACATCAAGTGCACCTGGTGTTCATATCATCTTTCCTCCTTTCATTCTGTGCATCTATCGCACAATGATTTCACTTCAAGCATCTACCGTACCATCTCAAATCCATCGCGCTATGTTGCGCATCGCACTGTCTTGTGCAATTTCAATCCCATCACACTATCTTGTACACTTCTAGGTCTAGGAGACCTTAAATCCTCTAAAGGTGCAATTCCTTTGGTGTTTGTCATGCCCGAACGACTTCAGACGGTCTGGTATAGGCACCTGACGGTGTTTGTCATGAGTTTCTAGGAGATCAACTGAGACGGTGTGGAAACCAGAGTTCAAATGGCGATGCCTAGAACGCAAAGGTTTGGAATTTCCGAGACTAAAGTCTGGTTTAAATACCCAGAGGTGTATCCTCGGCTTGAAATCTATATGGCAGCCCCATAGGTTAAGGTAGCTTGTACGCACCTCAACTCTGGATACTGAACTAACCTAGCCTATCACCCTGTTGGAGAATGGGGAAAGTTATAAACAGAACCAAAAAAAAAAAAGTAATACCCATGGTTTCGAAGCGCATGATAAAGAAGAAAAGGAAGATCCCTAGCAGCATTAGGTGAGTCATCACCAATTGCCCCTGTAAGGTACTTTCACTTCTCACATCATACCCATTATTATCTAGTATTATCTATTGCCTCTATAGCATTACATATAACATCTTTCGCATGCATTTACTGCATTAACCATTACATCATCATCTATTTCATCGCCTGCATCTTTTCCGTGTTAAGCTTAGTTTGGCATGTGCCCATATTTTTCATGTTAAAACATAACTTTGTATGTGTACGCGCCTATTCTACAAGAATTGTAGTCTGAGGGTTTCGGCACCTTTTCTGTGTTAGACGTGGTTTGTTTTGTGTCCATGCCCTTTCTAGGTAAGACATAGTCCTCACTTCATCCATTGCATCGTACTTTGTTTTGCTACATTCAGCATTTAGGATTATTATCTTTCCTCAGCAGATCATTTCTCACTTATATCATACCACCCAATTACTTATACTCTTTCTCTTTCTACGAAACACATAGTTTTGCAGGTGCTCGCACCCCTTCTCACGTTAAAACATAGTTCTGTTATGTGTAAGCATTCATGCTGCACTGAAACCAGTATTGAGGATGTAGGCATTTAACCTATGTTAGGCGCTGTTTGGCTTGTGCCACCACTTCTTCTCTATATAAAACGTAGTTTGATTTGCATTCCCATTCCTTTATGATATTCGAGTGTTTTGTGCTGTTCATGGTTTAGATGGTGGCTTAGATTGCTTACATTGTATATCATTTGAATTCTCGTTACATTGTTGTTTTGTTTGTTTCATTGCATAATCATAAGTTATGTTTTGCATATCGTTTTGCATTTTTGCCCCTGAACTACGTAGGTTTGATTCCTTGCAAAGGGATACGTAGGCAACCCTCGGGTTCAACCAACTGCATCTGTATTTTGTTTGTTTGCCCATCAAAATGGATCAGCTTTAGGCTTTGACATTCACTCACATCGTGAAATCACAATGAGTTCTATCAAATAGAGAAACAGTAGACACCCCAATTTTGACCACTCGTAAGACTTAGGCACTTGATTCCAAACACTCAATGATGAAGGTTACATTGTGTAAATGGTTTAAAATCTCGACAAAGAAATCCTATTTCAAGCTCTAAACAATCCCAACTTGTCATATCCACAGTATTTCTACTCGAGAAACTCAGTTTTGAACATTATACCAACCTGCATTGAACCTGAAATAGAGGAATAGTGGAAATGCACTGAGGCCCGACCGTGCCTCAGTGATGGCCGACCGGGCATCTTGACTTTTCAAAGTAGATTGTGTAAGTATCTGTCAACTGTCTATTTCAACAGATATTTTGATCTGCAGCTCAATCTCTATAAATACGAGGCTACTGGACTGAGGTGAACGGGTTAAAAAAAAAGTTTGAAGAGAGTGATATATTTCAAGGTTTAGATATATCAAAGCATAAGAAACTAAAGAGTTGAAATCCTTTTTTCATCTTCCTATTTTTATAATCTATATATCATCCATCCATACCATATCAACGTAGAGCTTGGACTTGGAACTTGATTGAGATTTTGAAAACCATAACTCAAGCTTGAGGGTGTTGGAATCAAGTTTGTCAACAAAGAGCTTACCTCTTTTTCAAAGGTAGAATTTTGCACCTTCTTCTTTCATCTTCTTGTACTCTTTTCTTTTATTTCTTCTTGCCTTTATATACTGATTTTTAGAGTTGAATTGAGGCCCAAAAAACATGATTTGAGGTCATGATATTGGAGGGGTTAGCCACCCCTCCTTAGGTTTTGTTCCATAACTTTTTCTCTACTCTTTTAACTTACTTTTTTCTTGCTTTTAGCTACTATTTTTCATCTATTATGGACTATTTTAGGACTGTTTTAATTTATTTAAATAGCTTATGCTTTGACTAGTTTGCTTGTTGTCTCAAACTTTGTTGCATGTTTATTCTAAGCTCTTCTCTTTAAGTAATTTCCTTATTTAGTAATCTCATTTTAATAATCGAGTTGTCACTCATTTTATTTCATTTGAAGAGTCGTTTCAAATGGTTGATGGTTATTCAACACATGAACTAGAGTTTTGCACTTAATGGCTTAATCTCTACAGAGATTCATTGTCAACAGTGCAATCTTTCTTTCATGTTGAGAATTACTTCTCATTTGATGCTTCTCTCCTTTTAGAGGACTTAACATCACCATGGACAAAGAAATTAATGAATGGCAATGACTAAAAGAATTGATTTAAAAACGATTAACACACTTAAAGAAGATGGCTTAAACTACTTAGGCTTGGCCGGATATTATGCCAAGTTAATTGAGTCAAGAATGATCATACGCTACTTCATGACGTTTTGATGATTCTTGAAGCGTCTCCACCACCCTCTTTGAGTTCACTCCATGACAAGAGGGAGGCATGGTCATATTCATTGCATTTCATCAATTTTTGTCGAAAATTATATCCAAGATCATCATGCAATCAATTTGCTCATTGATATTTTTGGAATCAATTTTAACCTTCTTTCGAGGCTTTCCCATGATAGAGAAGTGTGAGAAGGAAAAACAGAGTCCAGAACACTCTGTCTGCACTGTTTTCACTTCAGAACACCAAATGGAATTACATGGAACAGAGCCACGACTGACTTTCTGTAGGCCCGGCCCGGTGTCAGTGAAGACTGGTCGAGCATCAATGAAAAGTGAGGCAGTGTGTTATGCAAAAACAGAAGGCAGTGGCCGAAAGTGAAATAGAACAATCTAGATAGACAGAGTAGCTTTTGGGCGCTGCGCATGTGAGCATTGTGCATCTTCAGATTTGTAGCTTATTCTTTAGTTACTTATTAATTCATTTGGTTTTGTAATAAGTAGTTAATTTGGACATTGATTCGGACCCTCCTGCGTGAAGATAAATATGTAATAATGTGTATGTCTTCCAACTTCACGTCTTTCTCCCTTTTATTTTCCAGCTTATGATGGTTAGTTTAGGGCATCATGCTTCATTTAGCATATTTCATGTTTGCATCCACTTGTATTACATGCATCGAGGCTTGGTTCATCATTTTAACAAGCATTGTTATTTCTTATACTTTTTTGAATATGTGTTTAAACCGCATGCTATCAAATTGATTCATATGCCAAATTAGTAGCCAAGCCTAGTAAACTGCATAACGCATGTGTTGCATTAGTCATATTGCATAGGAATCATGCATTTTTCTAACTAGTTTCTCTTTTTGGCTTGGAGTACGAGGTAAGCTTTTATTTGCTTTAGCACGTTGCATGAGTGTGATTATTGCCATGTCTAGCATGCTTGCCATGAGGCTAAATGCTTAATGGATAAACTGCTTGAATGCCTGTGGATAAAGGCTATTTACTTGAATTAGAATAATTTGAGTAATGTTCATATGCGATTACTTTTTCAAGTGGTACATGTTCAAAAAACATTTTTTTCAAAACAAACATGAATCAAGTGTTCCAATGCTTGCGAAATTAGTCTATACTTGTATGCATCACATAGTAAAGTTAACCTAACGATCGGAACAAGAGCATAAAATGTAAATAAAACTCACATCATGATTAGTAGAGGCCGATCTTTGATCAGGCGAGTGGGGTGTTCAATTCATAACCTTCCCCTCTCGTACCTAAGTTCCCGAGCCGAGTCACTTTGGTGATGACGGATAAGTGGCCTTTGGCACGAGTCACTGGTTTCTTAAATTTCCCAAAACAAAATATTTAGGTGGTGACTCTGAAATCTGGCAAAGCAGTCCATTTTTGGCATTTGATTCAAAACATCGATTTTCCAAAAGAATTGCCAGATTTGGACTCTTTTGCGTTTTCATTATTTCACATTGCACTTGTGAAATAAAATTCAGAACCACGAGAGTCCGACACTGTAGGGCTTATTCGCCTTTCAAAAGGAGCACGGAAAAGTCGAGCTACAATTGGGCCTTGTACAACTCATCAAATACATCAAACTCCCAATGACCTGAGAAAATTCTAGTTGAGAGACACTCTCACCATTATTCTTGGTCGAGTGTAAACTCAAGTAACCAGTATCCTAGACACACTTGTATCTAATTTACCAAATTTCTCAAGTATTTTCTTAACATACTGAGATTGAGAAAGTACAATACCATCAGATGTTCTGGTAATCTTAACACCCAGAATTACATCTGCAAAGCCTATATCTTTCATGTCAAACTTAGAGTTTAACAATCTCTTGGTAGTTCTATTCTAATCATCTCATCATTACTACCAACAATGAGTGTGTCATCAACATATAGACATAAAATGACATAACCTCTATCAGTATCTTTGACATATACGTATTTGTCACACTCATTGATTTGGAACCCATTTGACAACATTGTGTTGTCAAGCTTTTCATTCCATTGCTTAGGAGTTTTATTCAAACCATACAATGATTTAACAAGCTTACAAACTTTCTTATTTTGTCTTGGAGCTGAAAACCCCTCGGGTTGCTCCATGTAGATTTCTTCATCTAAATCTCCATTTAAGAAAATTGTTTTTACATCCATCAGATGTATCTCCAGACCACGTAAAGCTGCTATCACAATCACCGTGCGAATAGATGTAATCCTTGTCACAGATGAATACGTATCAAAGTAATCCAGGCCTTCTCCCTGCCTGTATCCTTTGATAACTAGTCTAGCTTTATACTTATCAATTGATTCATCCGCTTTCATCTTTCTTCTAAAGATCCACTTACTCCCAAAGGCCTTACTACCTAGGAATAGATTAACCAACTGCCAAGTATGGTTCTATAAGATGGAGTCAATTTCACTCTTAATCACTTTTTTCCACAAAGGACTTTCAGGTGAAGTCACAGCTTTATGGAAAGTTCGAGGTTCTCCTTCTAACATATAAGTCAAGAAGTCTGGATCAAAGGACTTTGCAGGTCTAGTCCTTTTACTCCTTCTTGGCTCGTCTACGTCTTCAACTTGATCATCTACTTAATCATCTATGTGATCATTATCACCATCAACCTCTTTCATGGAACTCGGAATCCCTTCTTGGAGATGACAAAGAAATACATCTTCAAAGAAAGATGCATTTCTCGATTCCATGATCGTATTCTTGTGTATATCTGGAATAGCAGACCTATACAAAAGAAATCGATATGCATTGTTATTATGTGCATAACTAATGAATATACAATCCACTGACTTCTGGCCTATCTGAACCTTTTTGGGTGTAGACACCGCCACTTTCGCAAGATACCCCCACATTCGTAGGTATTTATATGACGGCTTGTGGCCTTTCCACAACTCATATGGAATCTTGTCTACATTCTTTCGAGGTATTCTATTAATAATATAATTCGCGAAGAGAATTGCTTCCCCCCACAAGTTTTGTGGCAACCCAGAATTTATTAACATTGCATTTATCATTTCTTTTAACATCCTATTTTTTCGTTCAGCAACACCATTTGATTGAGGGAAATAAGGCGTTGTGGTTTGGTGAATAATCCCAAATTAAGCACAAATCTCAGCAAACGGGAATTTATACTCACCATCATGATCACTTCTTAAAGCCTTAATCTTACGGCTTAGTTGATTCTCAACTTCATTCTTGAAAAGAATAAATTTATCAATTGCCTCATCTTTGCTTTTAAGAAAATACACATAACAGTATTTAGTGCAATCATCAACAAAAGTGATGAAGTACTTGTTGCCACCACGTGATTGTTCGACTTTCAAGTCACACACATCACTATGCACTAAATCTAAAGGCTTGGTACTTTTTTCAGTAGAATGAAAAGAAGTCCTTATTAATTTTGCTTCTACACAAGTTTCACGCTTGTAATTTGGATTAATCTTGAAAGATGGTTTGTGATCTAATTTGATTAATCTATACAAAGAGGCAAAATTTACATGACCCAGTCTACCATGCCATAAATTAGGGAACTCAAGCATATAAGTAGAAGAAGAAGTTTTCTCATTAATTTTAGGAACAAGAGTCATTACATTGAGCTTAAATATACCGCCCGACATATAGCCTTTCCCCACATAGACCCCGCTCTTGGTCAACACGACCTTATCAGCCTCAAACAGCATGCGGAAGCCATGCTTACTTAAGAGCGACCCCGAGACACGGTTCTTACGAATATCCGACACAAATAGGACATCGTTCAGAGTCAGCTCTTTCCTTGAAGTCATCTTCAAGACCACCTTGCCTTTACTCTTAACAGTTGAGGTTGTAGAATTTCCCATGAACAACTTCTTACTATTTGAAACCGGTTCGAAAGTTGTGACCATCTTCTTCTTAACATAGATGTGGCGAGTGGCCCCAGTGTCCACCTACCATTCCTTTGGGTTAGACCCCACCATGTTCACTTCCAAGAGGATAGCTGACAGATGCATATCGTTCATATCTTGTGACAGATCCTCTATTTTAGCCAAGTGGGCACGACTCTTGTTCTGTGGAGGGTATTTCTTGTAGGGCTTCTTCTTCTTCCGACAATCAACTGCCCAATGCCCATCGCTTCCACAGTTGAAGTACTTTCCATTGAACCTAAAAGTAGGTTCATTCGACTTGTAGACTGACCTCTTAGAGACTTCGCCTCTGGCCCCCAACTTTAAGCTTTTGCTTGTTGGTGGATTTTTCTTCACCCCCGAGGACTCGCCATGCTCAACCATATTTGCTTTCATAGTGGAGGTACTCCCTCCTTTCTTCCTATTGTCTTCCTCAATACAGAGCCTGACAATGTGCTCTTCGACAGTCATCTTCTTTCACTTGTGCTTCAAGTAGTTCTTAAAGTCTTTCCAGCCATTAGGCAGCTTTTCAATCAGCGCAGCTGCTTGGAATGATTCACTCAAGAACATTTCCTTAACATAAATCTCGTGCAAAATCACTAGGAAATCTTCGACCTGGCTAATGACGGTTTTTGAATCCACCATTTTGAATTATAGAAGCTAACCAACGACAAATTTCTTTGCCCCTGTGTAGACACCCATTTTTTACGACCCT
This sequence comes from Camellia granthamiana, assembly GCA_036172215.1. NCBI lineage: Eukaryota > Viridiplantae > Streptophyta > Magnoliopsida > Ericales > Theaceae > Camellia > Camellia granthamiana. The sequence goes on from CM069910.1 coordinate 136,120,702, forward strand.
TACGACTTGGATGTCATCGCTTGTATACCCAATGATGAGTCTATATGCTTGTCAAGTGCTCGAAGTCCTCAGCGGCATGCCACAGCTTTGAACCTTTCAAACCCTACACCCCTGTTACTTTTGTTTTTGGACCAAAACCTTAGGTTTTCAAGCCTGCAATCTCTGGTGGCCTGTCGGCCACCTCTATGGGCTTCCGGCCATTGCTCATGGTTGCCGGCCACTGATGTGGCCTGCCAGCCACCAATGTGTTTTGCAGATATTTTGTGATAGCTATGCCAGCTGTTTGCACAGATGCTTGCATCTGCTCCCACATGTATGGCTAGATGTTTATGAGGGAGTGGCTTGGTTTTCTATATATAGATGACCTCCTTCTCATGTTTGGAGGTTAGAAAAATTTTTGAGCAAAATTTTTCCTCTCTCTCTCTCTCTCTCTCTCTCTCAAATTTCTTAACCTTTGCCTATACACTCTTAGCCAAACCTCTCCATCTTCAATTTGAGGTATCTTTGAGCCTTGTTTGAGCTCTTGAGTGTGTGTTGATCTTGTTTTGTCGTATAGAATTGGTTCTTCTCTTCAAGACGTATAAAGCTTTGCCTCTTTACTTGTTGTATTTACTCTTGGGTTTTAAGGCTAATAAAGGTTTAGGAGTGGTTCACCCTTCTTTACACCTTGCTGTAGACACCCCATTTTTGACCAATCTTAAGGCTCAGACGTCATCGATTGAGCGCTCAGTGATTGCGCATGTTGTGCTCGTTTCGAGGTTTCGGAGTTTTTGGCTTAGAGCCTTGCCTCCGGGCCTCTGAACTCTTTGTGCTTTGGCTCGGTTTGCGGACCAAGCCTTGTTTTCCTTGCCTGGGGGAGGGAGAGGTCTTGTAGACCATCTCTTTGTGGTCGTAGACCACTTTTCATGGTCATAGACCACTTTTCCCGTTTGGAGACTAGTTTCCGATTTTCGGAGCCTTCGGCCGCGTGCCTTGTCTCGGGACTGCTTAACATTCTCCGTTTGGCGTGGTTTTTGAACCACACCTTGTTTCCTCTACCTAGAGGAACACTGTGGTCCAGGAGACCACTGTTGTGGTTGCATAACACTTTTGATGCTTGGCAGCTGGTTTTCGGGGCTCCTGGCCGCGCGTCTTGCCTCTCAAACCCTCGTCTTGCATCCGTTTTGGTTTGTCTTGGGTACAAACCTTACTTTCCTTGTTTGGGAAGTGGTACAAGGGTGGGAGACCAGCTTTTATCCTTGGAGACCACTTTTCTCCCCGCCAGTCGGTTTTCTGGTCAGGAAACTGGTTTTCTTGGTCTTTGGGCCACATTTTCTGGTTTCCCACCCCACCATTGGCTTGCTTTCCGTGTGAAGACCGCCAATTCCCCCTGCCGACAACTTTTTTACCTGGGAGACCACTTTGGGTGGTCGACCGACCACTAAAAGTAGCAGGCCGACCACATTTTCTGGTCAACAGCTTTCCTTCTGTTTTGTCAGATTGAATGGATGCCAGCTGTGCCAGTTGGAGGGCACAGACTGTATCCTCCATACACGTGTATGGAGGGATTTATCCAATCTCTAAGCTTCTTCAAGAAGCTTTAGCTTATGTTTTTCTATAAGAGAGAGGCTTCCCCTCCCTTCTCTAGGTTCTGTTTTGGGCTGAGAGCATAGGCTTACACTCTCTCTATACCCCTCTCTTTCTCTCTCTATATTGGTGCTTTGCTTCACACTTGTACACACAACCTCATAGCCAAACACTCTTACCTTGTTACTGAGTTGCTGGAGGGTCTTGAGGGAGCTCAAGAGTTGGTTTTGGCTCAGAAAATTTGCCAGTATTGTAGTGCTTCAAGGGTAACCTTCTTTTCCCCCATTTTAGCTCTATTTTGGTCACTCTCTTAGCCATACTTGCATGCTTATTTGAGCTTTGTTTTCAACTAAAAAAAGCTTCATTTTTGAGCACTTAACATGTTTGTTTAAGGCCTTTTGGGTGCTGAGGGTCTCCTACCCTCTTGCAGGCCTTGTTTGGCCTTGTTTTGTGCCATGCCTTAGGGCCTTTGAGCTAATCATTGCTTGGCCTTTTAGCCACTGAAATCTAATGAATTTTTAGTGGTTGGCATGTGGTTTTGAGGTCGTAAATCAGAGAGGGGTGACCCTCTCTCTTTTTGTCTTGTTTACTTGCATTTTTGGCCTATCAAAGGAGCATACATTTTCATACTTTCAAGGCTTGGTTCAGGCACTTTTTGGTGACTTTTAAAGCCTGCCTTAACTCTGTCTATGGCTGTTTTGGTCACTTTGTGTTTGCTTCTTGCATGTGTAGTGTATTCCCATTCATGGCTCATCAAAGTAACATGTCATCCTAGCATGTATTAGCTCCATTTCAGTGGGTTTTTGGTCATCATTTGACATGTCATGGCTCTGTTTTTGGCTGGTTTGGTAACCTCTCACATGCTCCATATGCTTGTAGTGTAAATCTTATTTACTAGCTTGGTTCGCATGATGTTTTGGCTCTTTATTCTAGCACATTTTGGCTTTACTCCAACATGGTTTTGTTCATATTTTGGGCTACCTTAGCTCTGTTTTGAGGCCTCTTGGTCGAATAATGCTCGCCATGCATGCTTGTTGTGTAATAGCCTTGACTAGCTTTGAGTTTTGAGGTCTCTTGCATGCTTAACTTGAGATATTTGCATGTTTTGGCATCATTGGGAATGTTATTTCAGAGCATGTAGGGCTGCTATACTTCCATATTTTCCACTCTTTAAGTGCTCTTTAGAGTTATGCTTTTATGCCCTATTTGTGAGCCATTGCATGAGCCCCATTTTTGTGCCTTTCAAAGCCATCATCCCAACTCATTTTGCTACTGTTTTGGCCCGCATAGGGTCTATTTGGGGTTGGTTTGGTCATTTGAGCATCGCCTTGCATGCCTCTAGTGTAATATGCCTCACTAGCTTTTGATGCTTGAGCCCTTCAACATGCGTAACATGAGTTGTTTGCATGATTCTAAGTCATCTTGCATGCCATTTCAGTGCTGGAACATATGACATTGTAATCCATGTTTCATTTTTTCAATGCTCTTGGAGAGTTGTATTTTGTGCCTTAGGCTTGGGCCATTGCATTATACATGTTTGTATGTGTTTTGGTGCCTTGATTTCATCATCAATGGCCGCTGATTTGGACATGGCTGAGGCCTATTCATTTCGGTTTAAGTCCATTACGCATTGAGTATGTCATGTAGTTCGTAGCATTGAGCATGCCATGTTGTTACATGATTGATCATTGCACTTGTGCATGCCATTTTCATTACATTATGTATGTTGGTTATCACGTGCATTGTGTATGTTAGTGTCATGAGCATTGTGTATGCCATATAGTTCATAGCATCGTGTATGCTAGTTTGCAGGTTTGCATGACCATCCCTTGCATGCTTGCATGTCCAAGTTGTATTGCATTAAGTTGCATGATTGAGTCGCATTGTTCATGCCATGTTTGTTGCATTGAGTTTGGAATAGGCGTTAGTCCAAACACGGGAAACGAGAGACGTTTCATACTCGAAGTAATGAAACGTACCTTGGTTCCCGGTCGCCGACACTCTTGACTATACATGACAGAATTCTAGGCTTTAGGTGTTTGTATGTGCATTCATTCCATATTGAGTTGCACAATTTGGCCCCTTGGCCATCATGCATCGAGATACGTGATTGGTGGCTCAAGGGTCGAGACCTACACTTCCTTGAGCTTATGTAATGATAGGGAGGGTGGTCGCGCATACATGTGTTGCAAATACTTTGCCATGCCCCTTTCTTGCCCTCTGTTGCAGAAAACCAGAAACCAACAGCAAAAACTGGTCGGCCGACCAAATAAAGTGGCTGGCCGACCACTTTTTCTGGTTTTCACCACAAAAAGTGGTCGGCAGGTGGTCTCCAAGGCCAATAGCTGGTCGGCAGCATCCCTACAGATTCCCAAGGTGGAGTTTCATCTCTTTGGAGCTTGGTGCAAGTTTCTGAGATCAATTACAAACAGAGGCAAATCGGGGCGTCGCGAGGGATTTCCAAAAAAGGCGACTCGAGCATGCATGCATCCTTTGTCATCCAAAGTAGAGCTGAGGCAGCCTACATCATATAGTTTATATGCTTATTTAATTGCTAACTTAGCTAATTTGTTAATTAGTTAGAATTGTGTAATAATTGGCTGTAATTCGTTATTCATTTCATTGTGTAATAACTAGTTTAATTAGATTAGCTTAGATTAGCTAGTTAGCTTGTTATTCGGACCCTCCTCCGATAGGGCAATGTTATAAATAAGTGTGCGTGTGTGTGATGCATGTCTTCCAACCCCTATTTCTTTCTCCCTTTTATTTACTAGCTTATGATGGTTAGTTTTAGGGCATGTTTCAATTAGCATCTTTATGCTTGTATGTTTGCATCCATTCATTTGTCTTGTATACACCAGGCTCGGCGCATCATACTAACTGCATTGTATTTCAATTCCTGTTTGAATATATGTATCAAATTGCATTTCACATGACATTTTAGAATAGCCGAGCCTATCTTAGTTGCATTTTGTATGTGTTGCATTAGGCATTCTTGACATACCTAGGATCATGCATTAATTTCTAACATAGCTTTTGTTCTGGCTCGGAGTACTCGGTAAGTGTTTATGCTTTAGCATCCTTGCATGCGTGTGAGTGACTGCCATGATAGCATGCTTGCCATGAGGCTAACTGTTTATGTGATATAACTGTCTGAATGCCTGTGGGTGAAGGTTAGATTACTTGAATTGGGACGATTCATTGAAATCTGTGTTTTACCCTACTTGCGAGTAGCAAACTTCAAGCCATTTCCAAACAAACTGATATGTGATATTTTGTTCCAAATTAGGCGATCTGGTCTATACTTGTGTGTTGTGCGCATCACATAATAATTCTAGCTAATTAACCGGAATAAGAACACATGTGTTTTCAAAAACAAGATATCATGTTAGTAGTAGCCGATCTTTGATCGGGCGAGTGGGGGTGCTCATTGCATGACCTTCCCCTCTCGTACCTAAGTTCCCGAGCCAAGGCAACTTTGGTGATGACGGACACATGGCCTTAGGCACGAGTCAGGGTTTCCTAAATTTCCCAAAAATAAAATATTTAGATGGCGACTCTGTATCTGGCAAAGCAGTCCATGTTTGGCACTTCTTTCTAAAAATCAGTTTTTCAAAATGATTTGCCAGATTTGGACTCTTTGGTGATTTATCAATCTCGCATTGCACTTTGCAAGATCAAATTAAGAATTGTGACATTGAGTCCAAACTATAGTGAGCCCAATGAACAAAACGGGATTTTCCCGGGACGTTCGGGCGCGTCCACACTTGCTCTCAAGGCCTTTACCCTTGTGTTTCTCACCCTTGCACTATCTTTTTTTGAGATTTTAAACACTGATTTTCAGAGTTGTTTCAGTGGCTAAAATCATGGTTTGAAGTCCAAAATTGGAGGGGTTAGCCTCCCCTCTTTGTGTTTTGCTTACTAGCCTAGCATGATCCATTTTTTAGCTTATTATTCTAGCTATTTTTGTCTTAATTCAAGCATGTTTTAGAATTGTTTTTAGACTGTTTTAGGACTTTTTTGAAGTGTTTGTTGCATTTGAGCATTGTTTTGCATGCTTGTAGTGTAATTGTCTTCATGAGTTTGGTGTTTTAGGCCTTAGACACCATCTTATTTGAGTTGATAGTGTTTATTTATGGCTTTCCATTCTTGTGATCACTCTTAATCACCTCTGCAACCTCCCTCCTTTTTTGACTTTTGTTTTGCTATGAAAGTGGTTTCAAACTACTTGTTTGTTTAAGCATGAGATTGAGATGTCATGCTTAATGGTTTAATCCCTTTGGGGGTTCATTACCAACGGTATGATGTCTCTTTCATGCCTAAAACAACACTTGGTTTGAGTCTTCTTTCCATTAGAGGACTTAAAGTCACCTTTGAACTCAATTGACTAAAGAATGGATGGTAATCTAAAATAGAGTAATTAAAACTTGGAATTAAAAGTGAGCAAGATAATAACTTTGTTTGGGTTCAATCAGACGTTAATTGAACCCTTGAGTCTTGAGTTATTTCATACTCATTAGTGATGAAAATGGTTTAAGATTCATTGTCAACTACTTCTCTTGATCTTTCATGATAGGGAGGTGGTTTTGAGAGTCTTATTTTGTTACATTTATTGAACTTGCACACTTGGTTCATAAGCCATCATGCAATGAAATTGTATGCATTGATGGTTTGTGAATCAAAGTTTACTACTCCTTTGAGCCATTCAAATGATAAGAAGGGGTAAATTGTGCAAACAAACCCTTGAGAATACACTGTCTCTGCTCTGTTTGCTCTCTGTTGCAGCAAGGAAGTTCAATCATCAGTGGCCGGCAGGCCACTATCAGTGGACGATAGGCCCTCTGCCGGCCACCAATGCAAAATCTAGCAGTGTACTCCCTCAGTAGAACAGAATTGGTCTGGAGGTGGAAATCAGTGCAAGTGTCCTACTGTGCAACAGAGGCATTCGGCAGCAGAAACAGAGGCTTTTTCGGGTGGAAACTGCATTCATGCATGAGCCCTCCATCGATCCTTGGGATCTGTGTTATAAATATATTAGTGTTGCGATTAAAATAATGGCTTTGTAATTAATTAGTTAGAATAGCTAATTCGTCTCATGTTGTAATTATTTTAATTAGTTAGATTCGTTAATTAATTAGTTTATTCAGTTTGTAATAATTAGTTAAGTAGTTTAGCTAAACTATTCATTTGTTGTCGTAATAGCTAGGTAATTAGCTAGTTAGTTAGTTTATTCATTCGGACTCTTCTTCGTGAGGGCGCAATGTTGTAATAATGTGTATGTCTTCCAACCCCACGTCTTTCTCCCTTTTATTTACTAGCTTATAATGGTTAGATTTAGGGCATCATATTTTGTTTAGCATATTTCATGCCTTACATCCACTTGTATTGAATGCACTGAGGCTCGGTTTATCATTCTAACTGCATTGTTCGTTTAAAATTTCTTTGAATACGTGCTTAGACTACATGCTATTTAATTGATTCATATGCTATGCTTGTAGTCGAGCCTATTTAGATTGCATATCGTATGTGTTGCATTAGTCATATTGCATAAGTTAGGATCATTCATCTTTCTAACTTTATCACTCTTTTTGGCTTGGAGTACTAGATGAGCCTTTACTCGCTTTAGCATATCGCATGTGTGTGATTGTTGCCATGTCTAACATGCTTGCCATGAGGCTAAATGCTTAAGTGATAAACTGCTTAAATGCTTGTGGATGAAGGCTAATGGCTTGAATTGGAATAATTTGAGTAATGTACATATGCGATCACTTTTTCAAGTGGTACATATTCAAAACAATTTTGCAAACAAACATGAATCAAAGTGTTCCAATTCTTACAAATTAGTCTATACTTGTGTACGCATGACATAGTAATGCTAGCGTAATAAACCGGAACAAGAGCATATAATGTACATAAGATTCATATCATGATCAGTAGAGGCTAATCTTTGATCGAGCGAGCGGGGGGTGCTCAATTCATGACCTTCCCCTCTCGTACCTAAGTTCCTGAACCGAGACAATCTTGATGATGATGGACACGTGGCCTTTGGCACGAGTCATGGGTTTCTTAAATTTCCCAAAAAAAATATTTAGGTGGCAACTCTATATCTAGCAAAGCAGTCCATTTTTGGCAATTTGATTCAAAATTAATTTTCCAAAACATTTGCCGGATTGGGACTCTTCGGTGTTTACCTATTTCACATTGCACTTGTGAGATTAGATTTAGAACCGCGAGAGTCCGATACTGTAGGGCTTATTCGTCTTCCGAAAGGGAGCACGAAAAAGTCAAGCTACACCCTGCATCATTGGTCTTGTACTTCTTGTCCAAAGCATCCCACAGCTCTTTTGCCAACTTCTTGGCATAAAACATGTTGAAAAGTGGGTCTGCCAAGCCATTCAGAACATAGTTCCGGCAAATGAAGTTTGACTACTTCCAAACATCTAGAGCCATGAACTTCTACTTGTCTTGCTCATTCTCTTTCACGGCTGGTGGATTTTCACTCAAAAACCTCGCAAGGCTTAGAGTTCTACTGCCATCTCTTGAAATTCACTCCCATGAACTTCTCCGAGCGCTCATGATGGTTGAGCAGGCCTCCCGGAACAGCAGGAACAGTAATAGAGTTGACCACAGAGGTCACAGCAACATGGGTTGGCAAGCTAGTTGCCTCGGGGTTTTGATCCCCACTAACATTAGTAGTAGTAGCAGCAGTATCGGTAACAGTTGACATTTCTGAAAATTACAACAGAATTTCATTATTCTGTGTTTCCAGAAATCAAACTTAACACTAGAAAATCTCGAAGTTAGAAATTTAATTCAAAACTAGTCTCACTACTTAACCTAGAATCGAACATGGTCAGGAATGTTTCCAGGAAGATTGGAGGGGTCCCACCAATTCCACTTAAAATCCAGTTAACCTTTTTACAAAACTTTCAAGAACATGTTGACTCCTAGTCCATGGGAAACAATTTTTCGAATTAAGGTTTCCAGGGGATGAATTAGGTTAAAACCAAACCATGTTCCAAACTTGCAGGCAATTTAAAAATTGCTAACCAAATTACAAATAATAAAAGAAAAATTGCTACAATAATCACAAGAAAAAAAACTTGCTTCTATATATTGGTAAAAAATCATAACTAAAGTCCAAGCAAAAAATTGCTTCAATTATATATGAAAGAAAATAGCCAATCCATAAGGATTCTATTTAGTCTAAAAGATTCCTTTTCCATGCTTAGGTTTCCTGTTCAACAAAAGGGTTCGTAGTCCAATTTTTTCCATTTGGATTTGTATTGTTTTGCTCCATTCTCTTTCACTTTGGTATTCCTGTAAAGCGAGTTAGCAAAAAAAACCACAACAAAAATACAAAACACATAATAAGGGGAAAAAAACCCCGTAAAAGCAATAAATCAATTTAAACCTTCTAGCAACCTAGTTAATAGCAAAATTAACTAATCAATTAAAATGCTATATGAGTTACAAAATAAACCTATAACTCTAGAAATTAAATTAAAAGTTAATAGTCAAGAGTTATATATATAAAATTATTACATAAGTTACAAAGCCTTATAACTCCTAAATAATTAATTAAAATTCTAGCCATGAGTTACATATGGATTTAGTTGACATTAAACATGCAAATAACTCTAGCAATCAAAATCATGCAAATATTCTGAAAAACAATAAGCATGTACCAAAATAAAAACTAGAAAACTAAATAACTTGCACATTTTTCTACAACTCTAAGAACTTAATACACATGCGAATTATACAAAAAAAAATTATAAATAAAATAAACAAGTCAGGACAATAGACTAGGAATCATGTTAAAAAAATTAAAAGCATACTAGAACCAAATAGCATGCAAATGTATTTACGTGCAGAACTCAAGTAGAACATCTCAACATGAACTGCATAAATTTTGTATAAATAAATAAGAACATCTCATGTAGAATAATTTTAATTTCCTAGAAGCATGCACTTTACATACACAAATAACACACTGTTGTGTTGAAATAGTAACATGAGTTACAGTAAAATATACAATCGTGAATCTGTTTTGATGGCAAACGAATTATAGATGTAACGCCCCACTACTTGCTGGCCCAAGTAACTTGTGGATCGACCAATAATATCCAAAAGCTTAAGTCCAAGTTATTTTAGTAGCAAGGTAGTGGTGCTTTATATGTCCAAGATCACTCATGCAAACTTCCGATGTGGGACAGGGTGTTACAAACTCCCTCACTTATAAATCCTCACGTCCTCGCGAGAGTCTATAATCAATCAGAATACCATGACAAGCTGGTGGCCATTCCAGAATAAGTGGCCCACATGGTTGTGTGCATGGGTCGGCTCTGATACCATTTGTAACGCCCCACTACTTACTGGCCCAAGTAACTTGTGGATCGACCAATAATACCCAAAAGCTTAAGTCCAAGTTATTTTAGTAGCAAGGTAGTGGTGCTTTATACACCCAAGATCACCCATGTAAGCTTCCGATATGGGACAGGGTGTTACAATAGAAATCTATTCATTTAAATAAATAGGAAACAACAGCCTATGCACAGAACTCAATTGAATTTCTACACATTTAGCTAGAAACAGTAGCATGCATATATCAATCAATAAGCTATGGAAACCAAAACCAAAAAACAAAACTGGGTAACACACGTTTTTATATTTCTTTTATTATGAAACATAGAGAGCAAATCCAGTGTACCATCCTATTCTAGAAGAATCTATTTAACCAATTTCATGGAAAATATATATAATCTGTTTTAAGATTGTTGTTAAAATTGTATAATTAAATAAGACAAATAGATTCATATTTAACACTTTGAATTTCAGAACAAGAAAACATGCTGGAATTTATAGAAATACATAATAAAATAAAATAGCAAAAGCAAGCAAACCGAAGCCAGCACTAGACAGTTTCCTCAAAACAGATACGCTGCCTCACCAATTGGGGTGTTGGAGGTTGTTTGATGTCTGTCTCTTAGGATACGACGGTTGGACCAGTTGCAGCCAAGCATCTATGATTTAGCTTCGGGAAACAGAACTTTAGCAGAACTCTCTCACTCAGAAAAATAAAAAAATTGAAGGAAACAAAAATTTGAAGCAAAGATTTGAAGCAAAACTTTTGGTGGCCTGGAATAAAGAAAAGTATTGCTGACTAGTGGCACGATGCTTGTATTGCCAACAAGTTAAAGCCGAACATCAATGACTCGCTAGATTGCTTCAGCCGCTTCCAATACCGGAATGGAAATGGGAACATATTCCATAGACTTCATTGTGGGATTGCCTTGCTCTTCTCGAGGTATAGATTCTATTTAGGTCATTGTTGATCTTTTGACTAAATCTGCTCATTTCTTACCTGTGAAAGCTTTTTATAATGCAGATAAGTTAGCTAACATGTATGTGAATAAGATTGTAAGGTTGTATGGTGTGCCAGTATCTATCGTGTCTGACAGAGATCCTAAGTTCACCTTAAGATTCTAGTAGAACTTGCAACAGGCTTTGGAATTGAGTTGATACTGAGCAGTGCTTATCACCCCCAGACAGATAGCCAATCCGAACGAGCCATTCAAACCTTGGAAGATATGCTCAGAATGTGTGTATTAGATTTCCAAGGGAATTAAGAGACTTATCTACCTTTGACGGAGTTTGTGTACAACAACAATTATCATTCAAGTATCAATATGGCTCCTTATGAAGCGTTGTATGGTAGGAAATGCCGATCTCCATTTGTTGGGCCGAAGTAGGTGATAGGCCTTTGTTGAGACTGGAACTTGTGCAAGAAACAACTAAAAATGTGAAATTAATTCAGCAGAGATTGAAAATTGCACAGAGTCGCCAAAAAAGTTACGCGGATGTTTGAAGAGTAGATCGAGAATATGAAGTCGGGGACTATGTGTTTATCAAGGTGACTCCTATGAAAGGGCAAACGTTGTTTGGAGTAAAAGGCAAATTGGCACCAAGATATGTTGGGCTATATAAAATCCTTGAAAAGTTCAATCTAGTGACGTATCGGGTAGCCTTACCGCGCAGTCATGGAACATATGCATAATGTTTTTCATGTCTCAATGCTTCGGGACTATCTATGAGATCCACTCCATGTAATTGAACTGACTCATGTGCTTCTGAAAGATGACTATACGTATGGAGAGATACCAATATAGATTGTGAACCGCCGAATCAAAATATTAAGAAACAAAGAAATACCGTTGGTAAAAGTGGATTGGCAAAATCACGGAGGGACCTATACAACTTGGGAGACAGAGGAAGATATGATGAGAAGATACCCTGATTTGTTTCTTTTGGACCCGATGTTCTTCCAAAATGAAGGTAATTCATGTTTGGAGAACCAAACTCTTTAATAACAATCCCGACCTATGATTAGCTGATAAATCATGATTAATTATGCCTAATGAGTAACTAAGATGAAATTCTAAATTAATTGCATATGTGTTGCATTATTTGTGTTTCTATCTGTTTATCGTATGAATATTTGTTGGAGATTCTGTTATATTTTACGAATTGAAGGCCTTATCGGCATCCGATCATGAAATTGACTTGGTATATGTGTTATTTGAAATTTTAGAATTTTATGGTAGGTTTGATTGAAATTCAATTCGGAACCGACTCAATAGAATAAATTAATGATAGTTGATCAAGTTAAGTTGGGATTAATTAAAACCATTAACTAAGCCTATATAAGGCTAATATAAGCTTCTATTAGAACACTCCACTCCTCATCTTTTGAGTTCCAACTTAGAAAACGAGATAAAAGGAGGAAAATTGGACTCAACAAAGGAATTGGTATGGAATCTCGCTAAAGACTTGAGAATTGGGAGAGACAACGTGGAATTCTTGCTAATTCAACACTTTAGGTGAGTAAGCAACTTCTAAACTTTGTGATTAAGTCATGAATTGTGAGGAATCAATTGAAATAGGTGATTATATACAAGAATTAAGTTTAGAGAAGTGAATCATGAACTCATGCATGCATGCATGCACTTTCATCACATTTTTGAGTTGAATTTCAAGTAATTTACTCATGTATGTCCTTAGTTCACCTTAGGTTTGGTAAGTTATTAAGTTTCATCCCATTTTACCTTTATTGATCATGTTTTGAAAGCTTTGAAGACAAACAATTACATGCATGTGATGTTTTCTATCTTTTAAGCTTGAATTTGCACAATTGGCATGCTATTAGGCCTTAATTTTTGCGGAATGATCTTCAATCCTTGATATTCTACAAGTTTCTAAAAGTTTTCTTGAGTTTTGGCTCAAAAAAATGAGTTTTGTAGTGTTTGATTCGAGTTTGGAACCAGGGAATGCAATTTGAAAATTCCAGAATTCAGCCTCTCCGCTCGAGCGACAGAATCTACGCTCGAGCGACCACTCGTATTTTGGCACTTCCACTCGAGCGACCACAAGTTGGCTCGAGCGTAAAATGCATGCTCCCAAAATTTTACCATTTTTGCAGACCGTTTGAGCGACAAGAGTTGCGTTCGAGTGAAGACCTCAGTCTCACGCTCGAGTCACCGTCAAGCGGAAAAATCAAGCAACTAATACTTTTGCAAAGTTTACAGACCCCTAGAGTGAGGGAAGTTGTGCTCAAGCGACTACTCACATGTTTGGACGTCCGCTCAAGCGAAGGAAGTGGCGCTCGAGTGAGACCCCTGTTTCCAGCATATTTGACTAAGTGTTTTCAAGTGCATTTTGGCATCCTCATTGCATCCTAGGAATTCTTAAACCAAGATTAAGACATAATAATGAGGATAAGACTTAGAAACACACTAAAAACGAAACGTAATGAGTTAAGTATATTCTGAGCGTGTGTTTCAATATGTATCTGCTATGTGTTTGTGTAGCTCACACGCCATAGACTATCTGAATCGCCCACTTTCTCTATTTTGCTATTGGAGCCATCTGTGAGTAATAACTCTGTAAAGTTATGTTTAACTTTAATTATTTTTTATGATACAAAATGATCAGTTTTCTGAAAATGTTATGTTTGTTGAATGAATGATTATCCAAGTTTCTGAAATGTATTCGTGGCATCTTTAGCATCATATGATATGTGTCTCTTTATGGGTCATCAGAATGTCTTATGGCAGTCCCTTTATGGGTTATCAGAAACGTCTTTGTGCACATGAGTCATCAGAATGCCTTATGGCTGTCCCTTTATGGGTTATCAGAATGCCTTTACGGGCGTCCCTTCATGGACCATTGGATTTGATAACGCCAATAGATGTACTACGTACTATTATGTGAATTGTATTAACTCTAAGCATGAATATGAATAAGAATATGAATATGAATTTGTTTCTGAATCTGAATTCTGAATGTGATATAGACATCATTCATTAATATCTTTATTCTGTTATTATTCGTTGGACTTCCGCTCACTATTTATATTATGTATGTAGGTGAGCAGGTGCGTAACCAGGCCTAAGCTGCTGCCTGGAGAGTTTTGTTTTTCCAGTTAGCCATCGTGCCTCTTGAGGAGGTTCTGAATGTTAGATAGTCATGTTTTGTGAACATATGAGACTTTGTTTTCTTTTTGGTATATGAACAAGTTTTCTGTCTATCTGTATATCGGGCTAAGTCCCATTTTGTCAATATCTGTAATGTATGTGACGTAAGACTACTTTCTTTTGACGTCACAAATTTGTATATAAAGTTTTGAGATTTCTAGCCCATGTACGTCAGCACCATTCTATGAACAATGTATTTTATATATTTGCTTCCGCAGCCTTTTTACCTATATGATATTTAGGTTAGAGGCCTTTGGTAATCTCAGGATTACTGGCTGGTTACGACGCTAAACCTATAGGGGCGGGTTTGGGTTGTGACAGAATCAGGAATATTCTTCGCAGTTGTTATGTGTTTCTTTTTTTTGGATTTGTTTTTGTTGTATGTGATTCGTAATATGTACTTGGTTTTTGTTTGATTACTCTGGTAATGTCCTCGTGTGTTTTGTTTTTGAACTCTGCTTGTTGTGATTGCTCATTGTAAGATATACTCTCCTTTTAAATTTTTTTTTTTATGATTTGTTCATAGAATGCCAGTAAACTGTTACTTTGGTAGTGTGTCATTGTGTGATTTGTTTTGTGAACTTGTAGTGAATATATGTTTCTTAATTGATTGACAGTAAAATTTTACTGTGAATTAGAGTAAAATTTTACTGTAAATCAGAGTAAAATTTTACTATGAAACAAAGTAAAAATTTACTATTTATGTCAATTTTGACGGTAATTTTTTTTAAAAAGAATTTCATAATCAATCTGAATCTTATTGATATATCTTAATGGGAGAATTCTAAAAATATTAATTTTATTAAAAAAACAACATTTAGATTAAAAGTTATATCATTTTAAAATATTAAATTAGTCACTAGGAATATTTTAGTAATAGTGGTGTATGTTGGATATTTAAAAAAAAAAAACATTTTATTCTTGTTCTTAATGCATTAAAATTTTATTATAAGGAAGTTTTGACCATATTTCCCCAAATTAAAATTTGAATATAGTTATAAAACGAACTTATTACTTGAGTTTGACTAGTTAAAAAATTATTTAATATTGATTAATTATTTAAATAAATTAAATTTAAATATATTTTAAAATTTGTTAAGTTTTAAAGTCGAACTTATTTGTCTTATAATTACTCGAACTTAATAGTGCTACTTTTTTTTTGATCAGCAAAGAAAAATTTCATTAATTAACATGAAATTAAAGGTACAGGAAGATGAAATGCACTGAGAGAGATTTGTAAAGTACAAAATACCCCTACTACTGCTACTCGCAACCATACAACCAACCCCTCGGCCTCACGATTTTTTAAACAAAAAAGTTAAGAAGGACTTAACAAAAAATAAAACGCATGATTCCCCACAAAATCAACCCACCAAAACACCCAAACTGCTAAAATTAATTTCTAACACCCAAGTTGGTATCCCAATTATTTTATACACCTACTACACTTCCAAAGCCCACGCCTATTCTGCTGCACACACGCCTATTCTGTTGCACACACCCATGCCTAGGATTCTGCACTCCCAAGGCCAACCACCCGCCTGGACACAACGTATTCACCACACCAAGACCCATACCTAAGCTGCTGCACTCCCATGGCTACACAATGCCTAGGCTGCTGCACTCCCGAGGCCACACCACCGGAAAACACCATAGCTACCAGCTCTATGGGCCAACACCGGAATCAACCAACAACCAAACCACCCACCTGAACACACCTATGCTGCTAAACCGACCGAGTAAACACCATAGCCAACACCGGAAAAACTCCAACGCCTATGCTGCTGCAACACCCCTGCTGAACTTGACATTGCAGCTCCAACACTTGCGGCCGAAGACTTGCTATCTCTTCCGCTGCAACTTGACATTGCAGCTCCAACGCCAAAAACTCCAACACTTGCTATCTCTTCCGCTGCAACTCCATATCCAACACCGCTAACTCACACCCACTGCAGCTCCACACACCGACCAAAACACTGACCAACCGCAGGGACACCTCCATATATTTAGAAGAATATCACCCCTCAAACTCTCACCCGAAGAGGAGCGCTCGAATGAAAATTAGACAGATCTAGATTGACTTCGACACCCATGTTTCCGCCCAAACAAAGCATCGATACTTCTCCACCAACCTGAACTAGAGTTCACCCCTCAAGCTCCTACTCGCAAAAGAGCGTACGAATGAAGATCCTGGACGTCCCCTGATGATCAGCTATAGTGGCCCCGAGTCACCAAAACAAACCAACCACAGCAACACAAAACACACCTAGGTGGGAGAAATGGGGGAATCAAATTTATTGGAGTAAAAAACTAACAAAACGAACGCCGGAAAGAGCACGACCAGCCGACCGCCATAGCCGAAAGTGGCGGCCGACCGGCCCAAAAAGAGGCCTAGAGAGGAGGTTTTTAGAGAGAGAGAAAGAGAGAGGTTGTTTTTGGCTCTCTCTAGGGATTCTAATAGTGATTGAATTATGCATCGAGATCCTCACATAATTCTTAATAGTGCTACTTAAAATATCTTTTGATGTAAAGGCCCTGTTTGGTAGAACTCTGGGAAAGTGCTTATAGCTTATGCCTAAACAGCTTATAGTTTATAACTATGAACATAAGCTGATTTCTGACTTATAAATTAAGCATCTCCTGCCCCACTCAAAGAATAAGCTGATTTCTGACTTCCAAAAAGCTATAAGCTATAAGCCAAACCAAACATATCAAAATAGCTTAAATTAAACTGAAAGCTGAAATAAGCAGCTTTTAAGCTTCACCAAACAGGGCTAAACTTATGGGTTTATTACACTTTATATTTCTGAACTTTTCCCAATTTGTCTACTTAATATTTAAACTATTGATTGAATTTATTAAGTCCCTAAAGTATATAGATTAAAGTCTATTTAGTTCCTAAACTATCAATTGAATTTATTATCCCTAAAGTATTTAAATCAAATCTATTTAGTCCTTGAAAAAGTTACAAAAATAAAATATAAATCTATAAGTATTGTAAATTAATAAAAGATCTTAACTAGTTAAAATTTTACTTTAAAAAAACTTTAATTTTTATTTTATTTTTAAAAAGTAGGCATTAGCTGTTATGGTGAATTTCCTTTATAAGGGTAAAGGTAATTATCTATAGTATTTTTTCACTTATATTCTAAAATGACTATGTGTGCTTACCTTTATCTAGTATTATATGTTAGAAATAATTTTTAATAGATTGTTTTTAAGTTTTTCACTAAGTTTTTTTTTTTTGTATATAATTTAATTAATATATAATTTTTTATTATTATTTGTAGTAAAATGTTACTATTTAAACTATCTAATTCTACTTTTTCAGTATATCTAATACTTATATAATTTTATTGGCAATGTTGATAAATCAGACTCTAATACTAATTTAAACACAAAACGAAATAAAATATTTTTTAAAGACGAAATAAAAATTTTAGATTTTTTGTAATAAAATTTTAATTAGTTAGGATATTTTACTAATTTATAATACTTACGGGCATATATTTTAATTTTGTAATTCTTTCAGAGACTAAAATATTTTATGGACTTCGGCTTCGTTTGGCTAAGGCTTTTGGGACTAAAAAAATACAAAAGATAAAATATGCTAAAAATAAGTCAATAGGATAAAATGTTACATTTAAATCATAATCTTTTTACTTTTTCTTTATAAAAATAAAAAAAGTCAAAAAAAATTTACCAAACGAACTTTTTAGTCTTAAACTAAAAAAAATCTCAACTCTAAAAAGCAAACTAGTAAATTTTTTCTTTGCCAAACGACAGCTTAATAGATTCAATCGATAATTTAGGGATTATACAAACTTTAATTCATATACTTTAAATAATAGACTCAATCGATAGTTCAGAGATTAAATAAACAATTAGGCCTCATTTGGGAACAGACTTTTTTAGTAACTTTTTGACTAAAATATGGTGTAAAAAAAACTAGTATGTTTTGGATGACTTTTTGACTTTTTACAAAAAGATGTACAAAAAGTAAAGGAAAAAAGGAATCTTTGATTTTTTAGTATAGGTTGTTGGCTTTTTGACTTTTTTAATAACTTTTTGACTTTTTAACTAAAAAAATCACATGCCAAACGAGACCTTAATGATAATTTAACATGGAAAATGTAATAAACCCTAAACTTATTAAACCGTCAAATATTAAACTTTTAAAACTCATCAAATATTAAACTTTTAAAACTCACTATTAAAGCTATGTTTGAAAAGAGAGGTTTGTAATAAAAATTAAAAAAAAAAAAAAATCATATTAAGTTGTTACATTAC
Organism: Camellia granthamiana; assembly: GCA_036172215.1. Classification (NCBI taxonomy): domain Eukaryota; kingdom Viridiplantae; phylum Streptophyta; class Magnoliopsida; order Ericales; family Theaceae; genus Camellia; species Camellia granthamiana. The sequence continues at coordinate 136,139,094 of CM069910.1, forward strand.
TTCTCTATTTTTTATATGGGTTGGGTGGGTTTGGAGTTATTTTAATCACAAAAAAATAAAATAAATTTTTTAATTTAATTAGACAAAATATTACATCTAACTCATAATTATTATATTATTTTTTTCACAAAAATTCAAAAAATTCTTTCTAAACAAAACTTTTTAATCCCAAAATAAAAAAGCCAAAAAATCATAAAACCAAAAACCAACCCACTTCTCAAAATAACGTTAGTTTGGGATGGCTTCGAGGACTACTACACGCGCCCGACCCGTTAATAACGTAAGCCGTCAATTGTCAAATGATAGGCGGCAGCGATATCCTTCAGTAATTGACTGGAAACCAGGGGATCATCCAGCAATTCCTGTTTTACAGTCTCCATTCTTTTCTTTTCGATCGGACACATCTCTGATTTATTTGCAAGAAAACCTCTTTCTCTTTCTATTTCGTGTTTTGTACTAGTAATAAAATCTTCAAATTTTTCTTCCAAATCTCAATCCCTAGTCTTGTCTCGTTGCTTCTTCTCGATCTATCTATCTATCTATCCCCCATCGAATTCGATTTCTTTTGAATCTCATCATCTCTTAAACTACATGATTACTTTCTATTTTCCTCAATTTTGTTTGTAAAGTTGTTTGGGGTTTGATGTAGTGTATTGATCTGTGATTCTTATCGTGAAATTGGTCTCTGTGATTTCAAGGAGGAGGGGTTTTACATGGATCAATTCGAATTGTATTTCCAGAGAGCCGATTTGGACCGCGATGGAAGGATCAGTGGAGCTGAAGCTGTTGCTTTCTTTCAAGGATCCAACTTACCCAAACAAGTGCTTGCTCAGGTTCCCCCCCCCCTTCTCTCTCTCTCTCTCTCTCTCTCTCTCTCTCTCTCAATTTGATTTGTATCTTTTAATTGATGTACTTGATTGATATATCACAGTTTTGTATATTTTTGTTGTTCTTTCTATTGTTAAGGGGATTTGCAGGATGGGTTATTGTGATCAGCTCAAGAACTGTATTTTTGTGTAAATTAGGGGCCCATTGGCAGATCCAACCCATCTTGTTAGGTTGGAGAAAACATTGTCTTTTAAATATCACAATTCGCATTTTGTAACCCAATCATTCTTATCATTTGTTTAATTTGACTTCCAGTTAACATTAAATCATCATTGGCAATGCTTTGCGTGCATCTTTGCGAATTGGTATTGCCAATTGGATGTAGATAAGAGAACCAAGAAATTTGTCTCTCTTCTTGAGTGATATTACAGAAAGAGTTGCTTTTGGCCTTCTTGGTATTTTGGGCTGTGAAGATGATTTTAACAAACTGTGGATATGATTATGAAAAGCAGAGAAAAATATATAATTATGCGGCCATGGAATGTAATTTGTTTGAATGTGTGTTTTTTGTTACAATTTCTAGCCTTTGGACATAGAGATCTCAATTATTTGTGGCCTAGATATTTTTTGCTTTGCTTTGAACCTGTGATGTTTGTGCCACTTCACTTGGATGTAAGAAAGGTTTTTGTACTGTTTTTACTCTTAGTACATGATTTTAATTATCATGTGTCGGTGTAATAACCAAAAATAAATAAAATGGAGCCAAAAATAAATATGTGCCAAGAACCATCACCATGAAAAGACACAAATTTAATATGGTTTGGCAAACTCCGCCCTACATCCACTATCGCTAAAGTAATCCTGGTACACAATATCTCCAAATAATTGCATACACATAATGCAGATTGAGGCATGGTAATCTCGCTCCTTTTAAGTAGGTTCAACCTCGTCATGGGTGGTAAAACCTTCATAACTGGTGTCACAGAACTGCTTGTATTGGCCTGTCTCCCCCATGATACTACAACTCAAATATTAGTCGTGTGACTCAGACCAACATTGCATAAGTGGACGAGTCCAAAGCTAGTTGCTTGGAAAACTCTTTGTATAAAAACACAATACAGAAATATAGAGGAAAGACTCCATTGATCACACTGCCATGGCTCCCTTCGAATATACATAAAGAGGCAGAATGTAACTTCAATCCAATGAAGAGGCAACATTGTAACAGAGAGTGGTTCAACCTTTCCATTACACTACAATGTATTATTACAGTTTATGGCAGGATGTAAATGTGTGAGGCTATGAATACAAAATGAATGCAATGCTAATGCTAACATTTACACTACAATGTATTATTACACTTTATGGTAGGATGTAAACATGTGAGGCTATGAATACAAAACGAATGCAATGTTAATGCACAGCGAAGAGTACAAAGAACTTAACCAACACATATAGCTTGTGAACCTTCTTTCATTGTACAATGAACGTATCTAACCCATGCAAGTGAACTTCGATGAGCGTTGTGGCTATAATGCAAATCTACCAAAGTGATGGGAGTTATAGTCACTGGACAACTGATGGAATTTCCATATGAAAAAAACTGATGGAATTTCCATATGGAAAATATTAATATTAAAATAACTAATGGAAAATATTAATATTAAAATAACTAATGGAAAATATTAATATTAAAATAACTATGTGCATAGATTATGCACCAACATCATGTTTCTGCAGAATTTTAGGGATTTTTTCCCCTAATACAGTCATAGCTTCTAATTTGCTGCTTGTGACCAAGTTTTTTTTTCCCCTCAAATTGTTGTATTTGATTGCAGATATGGATGCATGCTGATCAGGCCCGTACTGGTTTCCTTGGCAAGGCTGAATTTTATAATGCTCTTAAACTTGTAACTGTAGCACAGAGTAAGCGAGAGTTAACTCCTGATATCGTCAAGGCGGCATTACATGGTCCTGCTTCAGCTAAAATCCCTGCTCCACAAATTAATCTTGCGGCTACCCCAGCACCTCATTTAAATTCAATAGTTGCTGCACCTACACCACATATGGGTCCAGTTGCACCGCAGATGGGTCCGGCACAGATGGGTCCAGTTGCACCAACAGCATCTCAAACCCTTGGTTTCAGAGGACAAGTACCTCCTAATGCAACTATGAACCAGCAGTATTTCCCATCTCAAGGTAATCAGTCATTGAGGCCGCCTCTTCCCCAATCTTCTAGTAATGCTCTCCGTCCACCACAGGGTGTTGCAAGTCCTGATTTCTCAAGAGGAGGTAGTGTAGCAGGTCCTGCTCTTCCAAACTCAGTCACTGCAAACAATTGGCTTGGTGGAAGGATGACTGGAGTTTCAACTGGTGCATCTCATGTCCCTAACCAAGGTGTTAGTCAGTCAATGTCCTCTACTGCAGCTAAACCACAAGATCCTTTTTTGTCAGCCTCAGCTAAGGATTCTAAAGCAACAGTTGGCTCTGGAAATGGGTTTGCTTCTGACCCTGTATTTGGAGGTGATGTGTTTTCTGCTGCCCAATCTTTATCAAAGCATGATTCGCCAACATATTCTGTGAGTAGTGCACCGGCCTCATCCGCCATTGTTCCAGTGTCTACTGGGCCCCCGTCTTCATCTAAACCGGATCCATTTGCATTTGATTCATTGCAAACTTTAACGCGGCAGCCTACAGGAAACCAGCAGCAGCACACCCAGGCACTGGTGAAACCAAACCAACAGGTTTCAACTCAAAATACTTCCTCATTTGCATCATCTGGAATTTCAGTTGGGCCAGGAAATTCTACTCCCAACCAGTCCCTGCTTTCATGGCCAAAAATGACGCCAGCTGGTATTCAAAAGTATACAAAAGTGTTTGTGGAAGTAGATACCGATAGAGATGGGAAAATCACTGGTGAGCAGGCACGCAACCTATTCTTGAGTTGGAGACTTCCAAGAGGTAGAAACTCTTTCACTTGTTATGAGCCTTATGCTTCACTTTCTTACATTTTCATTTTCTCTCTTTCCTCCACAGTGCTACTGTGATTGGCAATGTAGCATGAAGTTTCGTAGCATGTTTTTGACAGTTTAGTGTTAATTGATTTTTGATTGACAAAGAACCTGGTGGTAGGCTGGCATGAAGCATTTAAAGGGCAAAGAAAACAAAGATACTGTATTCCAGCATAATGAAATATATGGTATTGAGGACTTTGGCTCTATATGTCACAGTTTGTACAATGCCTTTGATATTTTACACCATTAGTGGAAATCTCCAAGGCCATTAAAATTATCTTTCACCTGTTTGACTAATCAAATTTCTTCTGGTGTCATATCTAAAGAGTTAGTTTCTTTCATAAACCCATTGTAATAGGATACAAATCTTGGTTTCATTGGAGTCTCCAATAGCTGAATGTTCAACATAGCTATAAACTATAAAAAAAGGTGGTGGTGAGATGGTATGAAGAAGGTGAAAGACATTCAGCACGGAGATGTCAAAGTGTTAGTCCAACTAGGCTCTAAATGTTTGTCCTAGTGACTGATGGAGATGACTTGGTTACTTTGGCGTCTATGGTGGATGCGGGTGGGAACCTCTGATGATTGGTGACACTATGAGGTTACAAGTTGGAATGGGTTGGTGATGCAGCGGTCATTTCTCCACACTAAAATCAAATATTTGGGGTTGTCAAATCGGTATAGATGGGGTGAAGAAGGAAAGCGTCTTGCAAGTTGTAGTTGAGGAGAGGCCGCTGAAGAGATCGAGTGTGGCATAAGGAAGGTTTGGCAAAAGCGAGAACAAGAAGTGTCTTGGTCATACTGGGGCCGTTTGGTAGAACTTATTTGCAGCTTAAATCAACTTATAGCTTAAAATAACTCATATTGGAGTGTTTAGTAAAAATTATGAGGGGTGAATTATGGCTTAACTTAAGCCATTTCACCCATAATCTGTTAAGTTGCCTAAGAGGTGCTTCTCCAAATTGATTATGCGCGCAGCTGATCCTTAAGATGTATAATGACTTAAATGCCCCTCAGATATTTCAACTATTACCAAAAACCCCACTATATAGGCCTTTGTCTAAGCACTGTTCACTTATGAGAGAAATACAAAGGCGATTTTCGGCAAGACAGAGGCGATTTCCGGCAAGGGCGATTCCCAGCGAGGGTGATTTCCGGCCAGAGCTCTCTCTCTCTCTCTCTCTCTCTCTCTCACACACACACACACACACACACGATTTCCAACAAGAGCTCTCTCTCTCTTTCTCTCTCCCTCTCCCTCTCTCTTTCGATCGCGATCTGAAACTAGAAATCAACACTGCTCGCTCGCTCTCTACCACCTCCCGCACCTGTATCGTCGGCTCGTGCATCAACGCTGTCACGTGAACGCTGCTTCAGACCGGCGGCTAGGGTTTCGCAAACGAGAGCTTCGCGATCGGGATGAAGAGAAGAAGGATAGAACGGTTTTGCAGATCGGCAGCTAGGGTTTTATAGCACCAGCTGGTCGCTGATTTGAAACGGAGGAGAAAAAGGGGGGTCAACGGCGTACGGATGGAGGAGACGACGGGGGGCCGGCGGCATATGGCTAGGGCTTTGTAATGAATTTTTTTTTGAAAAAGAATAATAAATTATTTTGTAATGTAATGAAAAAGAATTAAAAAAATAATAAATTAAAAAATAACAAAATCAAAAAAAATAACAATTGTTATTAATTGTAATGAAAAAGAATAATAAATTAAAAAAGAATAATTATTAATGAAAAAAATAACAATTGTTGATTGCTAATATTATTTAAAAAAGAATAATAAATTAAAAAAAATTGAATGAAAAAAAATAATAAGCAATTAATTGATAATAATTAATTTATAATGGAAAAAAATTGCTACAATAACACTTCCATTACATTTTTATCAAATGTATCAATTTTTATATTAGTTGATACTATTCAATACTAATTATATTAAATGAAAAAAAATTATAATGATACTATTTGATACTATTATTAATTTTAGTATTAATTGATGGTAATTATACTAATTGATACTATTATTAATTTTAGTATTAATTGATGGTAATTAAGCCATTAATTGATACCTAATTCATTTATAATGAAAAAATGAAAAACATTATACTAATTGATACTATTATTAATTTTAGTATTAATTGATGGTAATTAAGCCAATAATTGACACCTAATTCATTCATAATGAAAAAATGAAAAACATTATACTAATTGATACTATTATTAATTTTATTATTAATTGATGATAATTAAGCCATTAATTGGCACCTAATTCATTCATAATGAAAAAAATTAAACTAATTGATACTATTATTAATTTTAGTATTAATTGATGCTAATTATATTAACTTTTATTAATGAAATAATTTTTTTAAAATTAAAATTGAAAAAATGACAAAATAATCATTTTTATATCATATAAGGGCAAAATGGACAATTACACAGTAAAAAATTATTTTACAGCTTATTAACCAAACACTACTCCGCTGCTTAAATCCATAATCCCACAGTTGCACTAAACAGGTTCACAACTTATGTTTACAGCTATAAGTCATAATCTGTTAAGTTATAATCTATAATCACTTTTTCACAGTTCTACCAAACGGGGCCATTGTAGAGTGGTGATAGACTGCTTTACAACAATGTTTGGTGGGGTAAATAATACTTTGTCCCTTTAAGTTTCAGTGTTTCTCACTTTGACCCTTAAAGTTCTTCCCCCACTTTGGCCCCTAACATTTCAAATTTTTTCTAGTGTCCTTCCAAAAATGCCATGCTAGCAACCATGTGACATAATAACACATTATTGGACAAATTACACTTTGCTTCCTTAAGTTTCAGTATTTTTCCACTTTGGCCCTCTATTTTTTTTTTGGTCTGAGTTTGTAATTTTTCCCAAATTTGCTCCAACATCCAATGTCTGTCCAAAATTGGATCGAAAATGCCACGTTGGTCCTCTAACTGCCAAGCCCCATCCCCAATAGTACTCTTCCCCTCCACTGCCATCACCAACAACTCAACAACACCATCCACTGACCTACTCCACCTCTTCATTGCTACACCTCCAAACCACCATTAATCATTCACCACTGCAGCCCCTTCAAATCGAAACCATCGAACATCTCTCTCTCAAAATTTGGTTGCCATTTCAGTAGTTTTGGGTAGGGAAGGGACGGTGGAGTGTGGGGTTTGAATAAAGGGCAACGTGACTGTCTATTGTCCAATTTTGGACAAACGTTAGCTATTGGAACAAATCGGGAAAAATTAGTAACAATAGGGACCAAAGTGGGGAAAAAAATCCAAGGGCCGAAGTAGGAAAATGTTGAAACTTAAGGGGGCAAAGTGTAATTTACTCAATAATGTGTTATCATGCTATAGGGTTATTAGAACATCTCCAATTTTGGGAAACTTAAGGGGACAAAGTGTAATTTACTCAAAGTGAGAAAAAAACTTTAAGGGCTGAAGTAGGAAAATGTTGAAACTTAGGGGGACAATTTGTAATTACTCAATACTGTGTTATTATTGCAGATGGCATCTGCGTGATTGTTAACATGGTATTCTTTGTCCAATTTTGAATAGACGACGGCTATTTTGGCAAATTGGGAAAATTTTGAAATGTTAGGAACCAAAATAGGACAGGAGGGAGGGAGGGAGGGAGGGAGGGAGGGAGGGAGGGGGGGGGGGGGAGTGTAATTTACCCGTGTTTGGTGGTATGTTTTGGGGAGTCAAAGGGGAGATTGAGATGAGGTCGTAGGGCTGTGTGGTCCCTATTGGTTTGAATTGTCACCAACCAAGGCATTTTCAGAGAGTTGTGGTTATTGGAGCAGGTTCAGAGTTGGAGGAAGAAAATTGGTGGGCTGGAGCTAACATATGTGACTAAAGCGTTGGTGTGTGATTCATGATGAAGGCGTGCATAGGAGCGAAAATTGTCTATGTCACAACCCTATCCTACCCCAACTAGTATAGTGTTGTGATCGGCTAGTAGTCCTTAACTACTAAAGGCCTAATTAAAAACTACACCCAATTAGTATACATTAATGTGTGTTTGGGAGGGGAAAGATTGGTTACACACCTAACCTTTGGCATAGTGCATAAAGTGGTGGTCCCGAGATTTGAATCCATAACCTCAAGGTTATTAGGCCAATGTTTTACCATTGAACCAAATAATAAATGAGTCTTGCTAACAAGTACCCTAGGGGCACACGAAAAAGACAATAAATGTAGAATCCAATAACACTTTCACTCATTTTTAAACACTTTTTATCTTTTTCACCATTTCCAGAACACTTTTTGTACTAATCCCAACATTAAACAATGCATATGGGGCACTTGTTAGCATTTGCCATAATAAATACACTTGTGGCAATTGGGGTAAATTTAGTGGAAGTATTCCAATTATTAGTTTATATACCATTTAGACCAAGTGCATAGTTATATGAGATGAAGCATTTAACTTCTCCATTTATATTCCTCAAAACATCTCAAGAGAGTACATAGCAATATAGTACAAAACATTACAAAAGAACCAATTCTCTTTCAAAAACTGAATCTTTACAAAACCTCTAAAACTCTTTCAAAACATGACTTTCAAACTATATTACATATGTTCAAAGCCCAACAAAACATAGTCTTCCCAAGCTTGCTCTTCATCACATACATACATAATGGGAGAGGGGTGAGCCATAGGCAAAGTGGTAAGATGAATGTATATTAATACTTTTCAGAACAATAGTATATCATAATAGAAGCTTTAATCAATTCCAATCATAACTCAGCTATAGGTTTGCATGTCTGAATTATGATAATACACATCCATTAGAACGATATGATATAATAATTGGCTCGAGTATCGATTAGACAAACCCACCCACATGTGGCAATAGAAATCTCAATCTAGTGCTCTATTTGCACATAACTGTCCCCTAGTAGCTAGGACGTAATCCGAGGATGCCATCTTTACACATTTCATACATAGCATAGGATATTCATTTGTATCAAAATATTCCAATGTAATTTGAAGCATAATACAATTTGAGTTCCAAATTAAGAGTCTGAACATAGCTTGAAATAATAGTACTTACCAATGGCTCTTATTAAAGGAACGATCTACTAGATTATGAACCTACACAAACAAAAGAAGCAATGGTCAACGAAGCACTATTCTAACTCGCACAAATCCTAAGTTGTTTGAAATTAATTTAGGTGTCGCTCTTTGTTCAATTCATTTCTCTTTAATACAAATTTTATAATATTAATTAGAGGCTTTTCTAAGTCTCAAACCAAGTCCTAAGGGTTATAGAATTCGTCCCCTAAGAAGCATGGACATGGATACAGATGCAGACACGAACACAGATATGGACACAGGACACGGCAATTTCAAAAAAAGGGAGACACGAACACGGTGGGGATACGACAATAAAATATGTTTTCATATATTTTTATTTGCTATTTAGATCAATATTGTAACCCAATTAATTGTCGTGTTCCTTGGAAATCAATTTTTCATATCTATACATGTTGGTCTCGTCATTTTTTTGTAAGAGTGGGCAATGGGGAACTTGTTCGTTTTTGGGAGGATGTTTGGATGAGTCAATCTTCTTTTGCTTTTGATTTTCTACATCTCTATAGAGTGGCTCAATCTCATAACTCTTCTATTGCTTCCATGGCTTGTTCACTTTTGGCTCCAATTTTTTGAAAATTTTGATTTTTCTAGAAATCTTAATGATAGGGAGGCTTCACAATTGGCGTCTTTGTTGTCCAGAATCGATAATTTCTCTTTGGTTCCTCTTTTGGAGGACAAGAGGGTTTGGACTCTTCATTCATCTGGGATATTTTCTTGTAAGTCTTTTTTTGATAAACTCATCGATACTCCTCATGTTCCTCAATTTCTTTTTTGCAAAAAAATTTGGAAGGCTTGTGTTCCTCTTAAGGTGAAGGTGTTCATGCGGGCTTTGGTTCATAGAGGCATTTTGACAATTGATACATTGCAGAAACAGAGACCTAATCGCTTTCTAAATCATCAGTGGTGCATTATGTGTTGTAAGAATGAGGAATCCGTGGATCATTTATTTCTACATTACCCAATTGTTTTGAATTTATGGCACAAATTGTTTTTGTTAGGGAATGTTATGTGGGTAGCCCCAAAAGGGAGTGCGCATATGCTCCAAGTTGACTTTCGTGCTTTTGGAGGATCGAAGAGAGCCAAAATGCTATGGTCTTGTGCGGTCTTTGCAACATTTTGGATTCTATGGATGGAAAGAAATGCGAGGGTGTTTGAAGATAAGTTCTGGGAGATGAACTGTTTGTGGGATAGTGTTTGCCATTTAACTTCTTTTTGGGTTTCGGGGAATCCTCTATTTAAGGGGGTCCCACTTTTTTTGTTAGTTAGAGATTGATTGGCGGTGTGTGATATGTAGGCTTTTACTTAAGAGTTTCTTGTTAGGGTTTTGTTTTGTGTTTTTTCCTTTTCTTTTGTAAGAGGATGTCTTATCGTCGTTTACTTTTTTGATTTATCAATAAAGTGCTTTGTTGTTGATCAAAAAAAAATATATATATATATGTATATATTACATCCACAAACAATCAATATTTAACAAAAACTAACTTCAATTTTATTTTATTTTATTTTTCAAAAGCACTTTTAAATTAACATTTATAGTTTATATCTTTTTTTAGGGATGATTTATTAAGTACTTAAATCTAAGAAAAAAATAATAAATATTCAACATTCAACATTCATCAAAAGCACTAAATAAAACGGGAGAAAAATAAAACTTGGCATGTCCTTGAAGTGTTCCCGGCGTGTCCCTGAAGATAAATTAATTGAGAGACACGCCATGTGGTGTGTCCGATATGTGTCCCTGAAGTGTCCGTGTGTCCCCAAAGTGTCCGTATGTCTGACATGGATATGGCACTTGTTTTGAAGTGTCGGTGCTTCGTAGCTGGTCCTAGTATGTCAAAATAACAAATGAAGAAAAATTGGCCAAAATTCCCTTGTGTTGCATGTGCAATGGCCCAAAGCTGCACGTGTGGATTGATCTAGAACTTTAGCCTTGAAATTTGGTTTGGGCCACACGTGTAGTGGCTTTGTGCTGTACGTGTGGAATCTGCAGATGTGACAACTTGCTTCTCCTTCGAACTAAATTTCTCAATACAAAATCCTTCAGAATCATCATATAAAACTTCTGAATTCAAAACTCCTTGTACAAAACTTTAGAATTTTCTTCCAAAAGCATGAATTCCTACCAATTTGTTCCTTAACCTGATTTTCTTCATTCTTTCTTTCAAATTCATTTCCAACATAAGTTCTACTAATTATGAGAAAGAATAGTATGAATTATGAGTAGGAATCTTACCTTTAAACCAACCTCAAAGTGATATCTAAGTTAACTTCAAGAACTAGGTCTCCTTCTTTCCTTCCTTCTTTCTGTCTTCTCTCTTTCCTCTCTATTTTGCTGCAGCAGATTTTCTCTCTCATAAAGCTCATTTTTCTCTTTTATAAAAATAGAGAGACACTTGTCTCTCACCTAAGAAGTCTTATCCCTCCAAAGTAGGTGTTCTCACACCTAGGGAGGAGTGTGTGCTTCATCTCTTCTCCTAATCCTTTCATTAGTTTAATTACTTAAGTTTAGTTCTAATTAATCAAAGTTAAGTTTCTAATCTCAATTAGCATAATTAACTCACTTAGGTCTAATTAATCTTATTTAATTATCAGTAATCCCGGTTAAGTTGTTACACAATTCATGAAAATCATCAATACATTAGTTTAAAGCCATTAAGTACCTTGATTAAGATTTTAGAACACATATTTGCACATTAGGTTCAAAAGATCATTTGTCTTATCTCCTAACTCTTGACGCATAGCATAGAAGTTCACATGTTCAAGGTTTCCAAAACTATAACATTCACATATATTCATATATAAAATGATAATATTTACCTGTTCAATTTCCTGAGAAAACAATATACATTCACATATAAAATGATATTTTTTCTATTGTTGATGGAGCTAATTGAAGAGATACAGTAATCTCCCCAATGATCATGTTATTATATGCATTGAGATAATTGTTTCCTTAGACAAAAATACTTATTTCAGAATCTTTTCTCGAAACTAATTTCTCCAACATGTGGAGCTTTAGTCAAAATTTCCGAATTTCATAAACTTGCAAGAGTGACATCCAAGATTTCATGGTAGGGAGTTACCAAGTTGCACTACTAAGATAATATGTCGTTGATATATTTTATGCTTTTCATTTTCCTCCTAATATCCTTTTATTAAAGTTTCATGGAATCTAATTACATTATACTCATTATTATCATGTTGGCCTTTGCCAGAGGTCTTAAAGCAGGTTTGGGATTTATCTGATCACGATAATGATAGCATGCTTTCTTTGAGGGAGTTTTGCGTTGCTCTCTATCTGATGGAGCGATTCAGGGAAGGCCGTCCTCTTCCGCCAACACTTCCAAGTAATATTTTGCTTGATGAGACTCTTTTGTCTCTGACAGGTCAGCCCAATGCTTCCTATGGAAATGTGGCTCGTGGACCCACTGCTGGTATTGGTTTAAATTTAATTTTAAGGATTCCATTCTTCACCACTTTCCTTTTAAAAATTAATCAACTTCATCGTTATGTTTAGGTTTCAGGCCCCAGCAAGGAATGCCTGGTGCCCGACCAGTGGCATCTGCAGCTGGCATGAGACCTCCAGTGCCTGGAATGTTTCCTCAGGCTGATGGAACAATACACTTTGATCAGCAGAAGGCTAGAATGCATTTGATGGAAAGTTCCCATGGGAACCAACTCAGTAATGGGGAACAGAATACAGTGGATACGAAGGAGTCAGCAGAAACAGAAAAAAAGGTACTACTTTTCCTGTCTGCTCCACTCTTTATATAATTTTTTGTATTTGAAAATCAATTTCTCTTAATTTCTACATGGAACTTTCTTAACCTGAATGGTTTTTTGGTTTCACCATACAAAAGAAAGGACAAGGATTCTCCATTTCTTGACAAAAGAAAATCAAATTTCTAAACGGTCCTTGATTAATTGAATCATAGTTAGAATTGAGAAGCCATAAGTCTGTCTAGAAGTTAGTTGACATAGTAGAATGTTGCTGGCCAGAATTAATGGATTGTCTAATATAACTTAAAATTATTACTTGTTAAAAAGAAAAAATATTCTTAAAATTAGGGCCCAATTCTCCGGGTCCGTTCTCCTACCATTGTGAAGCTTTCGTTGATGTTGTCTTGAATTTGACATGGATGGTTTACATTGGTTCTTCAAGAGCCTCTGTTGAACTTGTTTCAAGTTATCTTCAGTTACGTAACATGGGGTCCATGATGATGATGTTTCATAATGGTTCCCTAGGGGTCCTATTCTTTATCTATCATCTTTCTTGTTATTATTATTTTGTTTTATGACAGAGACGAGGTTTTCTTTTTATACATACAATATATATATGTATCTAAATCTGAATTTTTTTTAAGTGCTCAGATGTGGGAGATCATTAATTTGTCAGTCCATAATGTATCCGACTGAAATTAATCCTTTACCAGCAATAAGGTTGTAGAGTGATCAGAACCATGTATCATCTGATACAATCTTACTCTTTAATTAGGGAAATTTCTTGAGAAAGTGATTGAATAATTCTTTCAAATTAGGTTACCCTAAGTCTTCAAGTGTCACTTTGCTATGGTCAAGGAACCCAGTAGTCATTTGGCCCAATGTTGAAGTGAGGTTTGTGTTCAGATGTTTAGTTTTGAGTTTGATTATCATAATCAACTTCGATGAAGGGTGACATTTTTTGGCGGAGAGAGGGAGAAACTGTTAGAATGTTGTTTAGTTCAATCATCATAGCTGGGACTCTTCAATCTCTCTCTCTCTCTCTCTCTCTCTCTGCTTGGAGATTTAACTAGTCCCCAATTGAATATTGAATTTGAAGCTTCGTTCATTTATGGCCCAAGTGAGGTTCCAAATCTTGATTGAAGCTCTAGTAGTCTGATTTTATAATTCGTCTTTGGATGCTCAGTAACTTATCGAGCTGAGTTCAAGCCAAAGTCAATAAATGAACGACTTATTTTAAAAGATAAACTGAGGTGGTTGTCTCATGAATAATATGAAACTAGCTTCTAATCAATCCAATCACGATCCAAGCTTGATTAACTTGGTTTTGTCTTCCAGCTTCATTTATGGCCTTGAGAAAATGAGAAAATATTCTCGTAGTTTTTTTTCACGGATGTCAAGTGTTGTCAACTGAATCCATTATTATTATTTTGTTATTGAAGGTTGAAGACAAGGACAAGGTTTATCTAGATTCTAAAGAGAAGATTGAGTTCTACCGGTCAAAAATGCAAGACCTTGTGAGTAGTTCTCCTTATCGACCTCAAGGGTCAAAAATATTTAACATGTCTTTGATTTTGAAATTGTATTGCTATACATTTTACCTGGACTTGAAGTTTGTTATACCTATTTCTTAGATCATTTTATTTATTTATTTATTTGTGATTTTTTTTTTACCCCTAGGTTTTATACAAGAGTAGATGTGAAAACCGTCTTAATGAGATCACGGAAAGGGCCATAGCAGATAAACGCGAGGTATTTTATGATCTTCATTTGATTCATTGATTTGTGTTCTCTTAGTTGTTGAGATTTGCTTTCTTTTTTGTGCAAGTGTTTTTTTCTTCCTTTCTAATCTAAAAGGTATATTCTCAATATTGTATTTCAGGCTGAGTTACTTGGTAAGAAATATGAAGAGAAGTACAAGCAAGTTGCAGAAACAGCCTCTAAATTAACTATTGAAGAGGCAGCATTTCGTGAAATTCAGGTAGTACATCTTTTATCATCTGTGGCTTTTAAAATGTTTGAACTGTGCAGGATAATTGGAACATTTTAGTTGATAAATGATTGACCATCATGCTCATACTTTATTCTTACACCAACTTATAGCCTTGCTCTTGTAGTTTTTTCAACCTGATCCTAATTGCTTCTTTCTGCTGCTTTCATTGACCAATTGGCCTTTGATGCATAGCATGGTACCATCTTGGCTGACTCCTCTTGTATTGCTTGAAAAGTTGGGCTATTGTAACTATTCTTCTCATGCATTGTTTTTTACACTATTAATCTTTCTTGTCTATGTCAAAATCCTTGTTTTGTTTGGCCGCATTTATGGGTGCTTGTTTCTTGATTGCCCTGGTCCATTGGTAACGATATGCCTATTATTCTTATAAAATTTTGTATGTGATAATTTCCCCTAAGAATTTTAATAAGCATTTGGATTCTATTCAATGTATCTCTAGGAGAGGAAAATGGAGTTGCAGCAGGCAATCACTAAGATGGAGCAAGGTGGCAGTGCAGACGGTATTCTTCAGGTAAATTTAACCACTTAGCTGTGATGGATTATGGATATCTTACATGAATTTGTCCAACTGTAATGCATTCTTTGCATGTATAGGTTCGTGCTGATCGTATACAATCAGATCTTGAGGAGTTGACAAGAGCTTTTACCGAACGTTGCAAGAAACATGGGATAGACATTAAATCAACTGCTGTAATTGAACTCCCCACTGGTACCTGCACTACCTGTCTATGCTTTCTGATTATTAATTGCTTGTTTTTCCGACAACAATATTAAGCTTCGAGGTAGCACTTTTTCCTTTCTTCTTTTTTTTTTTTTTTTTTTTTTTTTTTTCCCTGCTTCATTTTCTGGTGTTTCACTTTTGCTAGGAGCTTAATTGCAATTTGCAACTGCTTCATTCTTGCACTGTTGTCTACAGTTGAATTTTTTCTGAATTGCATATGTTGTGGTTTGCCATTAAAATAGTCTTGGTCCCTGTTATTATATTTGCTGCTTCTTCTCTTTTCAGTTGTTCCCATCCAATTCTTTTATTTTTTATTGAGGAGAGTGGCTGTTCCAAAATGAAAATATGCTTTGGAGATGCAGATCTATTTCCAGTATGATTTGACTGGTTGAATGTAACCTAGAAATTAGTCCACTTTTCCTATACGAATGGTGAAGTAAATTATTATGTTGAAGTTGGAGCTTTCTCTACACATTATAATCAATTTGTCCGATCTACTACTTCGATAGCTTTTCAAGGAAAACTTCTCTCTCACACGTTTGTGCCCTCATGTATTTGTTTTCCATAGTGTTTTGGGGGCTGATATATATATATATTGTTGGGGGGGTGGGGGGAAGGGCAGTTTGTGGGGGAAGAGGGTGCTGCAAAACCAATGGGCCATGCATTGGGGGTAGCCCTCTCAAATACGCAAAATTTCTCAAGCCTGTTGGAAGCAGGACTCAATCTCAAATCTTTGGATGACTAGGATCATCCTTGGATGACTAGGATCGTACTGGAAGGCCAACTGTCCTTTAGGAAACTTTTCTAATTGTTTCTCAATATTTTGATTGTTGTACTTGGATGCCCCTTGTAGACTTACGACCTTTTATGTTTGTATTTATCAATTTTAGGCTGGCAACCTGGAATTCCAGAGATATCATCTGTTTGGGATGAAGATTGGGATAAGTTCGAAGATGAAGGTAGAAGACATTTTTAGTTCTTGACATGAAGCTTCATAAGCTCTTGTATTTTTTTCTTTTCTTTTGAAAATGCCTCTGACTATACTGCAAATGCCGCAATCTTTTATTTAATAACGCAAGAGTTGACTGGTAAATCTATGCATTGCATATACATCCTGATGCATTGTCTTTTACTTGCAGGATTTTCATTTGATGTTGCCATGCCGCCCAAAACCAAATCCACTTCTGCTGAGAAAGAAAATTATTCTCCAAATGGTAGTTTGTCCCCTGATTTGATGTCACATGCTGATGATGACATGTCAGATAAACTTTTCAGTAAAGGTGAACGTGCCTTCGAAAGTGAATCAGCATACACTCATAGTGAAGACGAATCAGGAAAAAGTCCATCTAGCAGTCCAGCAAGACATACAGCATTCGAAAGTCCATCTCGAGAATATTCAGATAACCATTTCAAAAAGAGCCCCGAAGCAGATGCGGAAACCCATAGGTATGGGGGTTTATTCATATTTTTTTTCTCATCACTTCTCATACCTGTCTGTTGTTCCTGTATGTTCCTTACATAATTTTGGTGGTTCTAAGTCTTATCCTTTGTGAACAGAAGTTTTGAAGAGCCATCCTGGGGTACCTTTGACAATAATGATGATGTAGATTCAGTGTGGGGTTTCAACCCTAGTAATCCCAAGGTAATTTTGGCTCTTCTAGATGCACATTTTTGTCCCTCATTATACTCGAGAAACTTGGTAATCAGCACGTGAAATATTTGGCTCATTTTGGCTGGTCTATAAAACACTTAATAGGGAAGTCCCGTGACACTTGTATTGAAGGCATTTGGCGATGTATCTATTAGCAAACACATGTTATAATGGGGTAAACGAAGGTTGCCTTGTTCTAAATGGTGGAAGGTTATAGAAGATAAGGATTCCTATGTTTTAAGACCTGGGGTAGATAGTCTGAATATGTGATATAATTTTGGAAGTATAGTCTCATTGGTATAATTTGTGGAGTGGTTGTCTATTGTCTCTCTATGACTTGCCAATCTGGCAACGCAGAGAGGGTGGTGATCTTTCTATCCTAAGACCAATAACATGTTCTCTTTGTTAACCATCAGACCTAGTGGGGGAGGGAGTATGGGCCCAAGGGGGCCACATGCCCCTCCTTAGCTTAAAATAGAAAAAAAGAAAGAAGCAGCATATGTATAAAATAGTTTCTCTATATTTGACTCTAAATTTTAATATATACTGTAAAACCCCAACAACCCCCCCCCCCCCCCCCCCCCTCCTTTTTATTTTAAAGAAATTTCTATAATTTAGTCCCTTCAAATGTTTATTTAAGACGAAGTCTCTTTTATTATGTTATAAAGTCTACATGTAAATGTTTATTTCCTTCTTTTTGGGGGTAATACTTGCAAATTTGTTAACCAAACCAAACCAAACCAAATCAAACTAAACCAAGCCTTAAGTTCCATCAACTAAGGTCGGCTGCATGAATTCTTCTTCTCCACTCAATTCTATCCATGGCCATTTCGTTAGTCAAATTAAGGAGATTCATATCTCTATTTACTACACTAGTCCACGTCAATCTAGGTTTACCCATTCCCCTAATACTACTATCTACTGTCACTGTATTACATCTCTTCATTATTGCCTCTGTTGATCTCCGTTGTATATAACCAAACTATTTCAATCTATTCTATCTCAACTTATATTCTATCGGTACTACTTCTACCCATTCTCGAATATACCCATTCTTAACTCTGTCTTTTCTAGTCTTGCCACACATTCACCTTAGCATCATCATCTCAACAACACTCGTCTTATCTACATGTTGTTTCTTAGTTGCCCAACATTTCGTATCATACAACATCGATGGTCTAATAACCGTTCTATAGAACTTCCCTTTTAGTCTAATGGATACTTGTTTATCGCACAATACTCCAGACGCACTCCTCTACTTAAGTCACCCCGCCTTAATTCTATGGATCACATCCGCTCCAATTTTCCTAGTCGTTAAGATAATCAATCCTAAATAATGAAAATGTTCACCCTTAAGTAGTTCTTGGTTTTCAATCTGCACTTCTCTGCTTTCATTGTGATTGTTACTAAAATTACACTCCATGGCTATGTTTGATTCACAAGACTAACAGTGAAGGTATTAATAATCTCATCATTCACTGTCCAATTGGATTAGTAGGATAAATTATCCACTTGTCCATTGCTTGATTTGCATTGGATTAGTAAGTAATAGTCTTTTTATTTTATTTTCCAGTTCAGGATATATAATCTCACCCCTATCCCATTACTAATAATCCTACAAATTTGTTGGATTAATAATCCTGAAACAAAATTTCAAAACAAACACAGAATTATTGGGCCTACGGATTAATAATCTCAATCTCATGCTCTAATCCTGTCAATCAAATATGCCCCATATACTCTGCCTTAGTTCTGTTTATCCTAAATCCTTTAAATTCAAGTGTTTTTCTCCAAATCTCTAATTTAGTGTTAACGCCCTCTCTAGTCTCATCCACTAACACGATATCATCTGCAAAAAGTATACATCATGACAGATCATTCTGAATATTGCGCGTCAACTCATCCATAACTAAAGCGAAAAGGTAAGGACTTAAGGTTGATCCTTGGTGTAACCCTACAGTAATTGGAAATTCACTCGTCTCTCTAGCAAGCGATACAATAGTGGCAAGGTTTTAAAAAGCGGCCGCAACCGTTACGTAACGCCATTACGTAACGGTTGTGGTGGTTACCGCCACCCGTTACGGCCGCTTTTGCGGTGTGATTGAGATTCACAGGTGTGCTGGTCGTAACAGCTGCTGTAGCTGTCGTAACGGTGCCGTAATGGCCTATTACGCACCGTTACGTAACGGTTCCGAACTGCTCTTTCAAAAAAAACAAAAAAAGAGAGCTGAAAATGGGAGAAGAGGGATAAAGAGAGAACAGGGAAGATGGAGGAGTAAGAGATAGAGAGAGAGAAGAGGGAAGATGAAGAACATGTTGATTTGTTAAAGTTGTATGACCTATGTTATTCTATTTAGCTATTATGACTCAGCCATTTTGTTTGTGTGTGTCTATCTATATATTGCTTAAATCTATTTGGCTTGATTAATATATATATATATATATATGTATTTAGGCTTTTATTTATTGTCATACTTTTGTGATTATTTATCTTATATATAATAGTTAATGATTGATTTTTTTGTAAAATATATAGAAAACATAACACTTATAATTATATATTAATACATATTTTATACATGTCAATTTTTTTTTGATTAGTTTATTTTATTTTTATTTATAGGTTATCCAAAAAGAGAACGAATATTTAAGTGATCCAAATCCCCAAAAAAAAAAAATCTTTATAATTTATTTTTTAATTTTTATATGATTACATTAGTATGTATAATTTATTTTTTAAAACTATTCAAGTTAAAATTTGCATATGCTTCCACAAGTATAATAATTAAAAAAATAATTTTATACATCTAAGTCCAATAAAAAAAAAAAAATTTGCCACAAGCGTAATATGGATTTATGACATATAAAGTTATTAATTATTAAAATAAAATGTAAAAAACTCAGTTTATAGTGATTTAAAAATATGAAGTATATTAGATCATACTAAAAAATTTACAAAAATTGATCAATATTTATTTTAAAACCCAATAAATATGATTATGAAAAAAAAATATGCGTATCGGTAAGGTTTTTTCAAATTGTGCGAAAAATAAAAAGATTCACGGTTCCGATTACCGCAACCGTTACGCTACGGCCTTTACACCCCGCAACCGCACCACCACCACTGTTACGGCGACCGCAACCACTTTTTAGAACCTTGAATAGTGGTCACCGCACCTTTACACATATTCCTAATCGCATCAATGTAACTTTTTGTCACTCCTTTCTTCTCTAACACTCACTAGATTATATCTCGAGGCACCATCATATGTTTTCTCAAGATCAATAAAAATCATATGAATGTCTCTTTTCTTTTCTCTTCTCTATACTTTTCTATTACTCTTCTCAAAAGATAGATCACTTCCATTGTTGACCTACCAGGCATAAACTCAAATATTCTCTGACACCTCTGTTATATCTCGCAACCGACGTTCCATCACTCTCTTTCACATTTTCATTGTGGGACACATTAATTTGATTTCTCCTTGCAAATTTGTTGTTATTGGTAATTTTTTTTTTTTTGTATGATAAATATGTGCATAAGAACAGAGACTGCTACTTATTATTTGATGAAATTTCTCAATAAAATCTTTGTTTTCCTCAGTGTCTCCTCTCAAGTTGTACAAGGTTGGGGGTGGGGATGGACCACTGTACAAGGTTGTGTCGTGGTTAGGATCAGAGGTTAAATACGTTATAGATTAGGCACATTGGGCTGGGAGACACTATCGTAGGCATAATATTTTACCTTATTATTCCCCCTTTGAGTCAAAATTCTGGCTTGGTCACTACTCAGACCAAATGACTTTGTATATAAACCTTTTTGAATCACCACATAAGCATTAGATCTGAAACCATCGTCATCACTATCATGCTCGTTATTAATATGATTATGTTTGCTTCTAATTTATGGACTAACATTTCAAATTTCAATGTTCTGCAAATGATTGTATGTTTTCTATGATGATCGGTTTGTTACCTACATTTACAGTATCAAAACTCACCTGGTGGCTGTCAGGATCTTGGTTGTCTTCTAGATATTGATTTTTGCCTCATAAACCTATCTGAACTTGCAGGACTCAGATCACGAGAAGCATGGAGAGAAGTATTTCTTCGGATCCAGCGACATGGGGGCTAGTCCAAGAACTGATTCCCCACAATCAGACAGCATGTTCCGGAAGAAAAGCCCATTTGCCTTCGATGATTCTGTACCCGGCTCTCCACTTTCCAGGGCTGGTAACTCCCCGAGGTACGGTGGTGGATCAACCGACCAATACTTCGACAACCTGTCGAGGTTCGATTCTTTCAGCATGCATGACCAGTCATTCTCACCTCGAAAGGAGACCCTTTCAAGGTTCGACTCCATAAACAGCACCAGAAGCTTCGATCACAATAACCAAGGGACTTTCTCAAGGTTCGACTCCATAAACAGCACAAGAGGCGTCGACCACAGTCAAGGGACTCATACAAGGTTTGACTCCATGAGCAGCAGTAGAGGGTTTGACCACAGGCATGGAGGGTTCTCATCTTTTGACGATGCTGACCCTTTTGGGTCTAGCGGTCCATTTAAGGTCTCATCATTGGAGAGTCAAACTCCGAAGAAAGGTTCTGAAAGCTGGAGTTCTTTCTAGCTGGGTGATTCGTACTCTTCTTCTTCATTCAACCTCCACTCTGATTTATATTGATATTCTTCGTGTGGATGACGTGGCAATTTTTGTGTGTTGTATAGCCTGCGCTAGAGTTGGACAGTTCAAACTTTGGTGTTGGGCCTGCTGTATTCATGCCACAAGTATTTTTATTTTTGTTATTTTTTGTTTGGATGCCGGGATTGAAGGGAAAATTTATGCTTTTCTGCTGTGTTGTTGGAATATGCCTTTGTAATTATGGTTTTGGTGGTGGTGTTTGTATTGTGTTTGCTTGCCCTTCCAAATTCTATGGAGAAGTTTGATATTGATATATATATATAGACTTTTTTACAATACCTAAAAAAAAATATTAAAAAGTAAAAACACTAGAAATGCTTATACATTTTATAGCTGAACCTGTAACCTTGGCATCGACTGAGCATGAAGAGCCAAATCATTTTCTTGATAATGCTTTTATTGCATTCCAAAGCGGCCATGCGTCGATGACTTTGGTTGAGATAAGTTAGCAAGTAAAGACCATAAAGCTCCCATTTCACCAAAAACAAAAAACAAAAAAAGATTTATCCTTCTAATTTTGCCTCTCAATTCCACCCGAATGATGTGGAATTAGGGAAATGACAGAAAGGGTGTGAGATTGCTTCACATAGATCTTAGTTACATCATTCAATGTGGAATTAGGAAGTCTCAATTAGGGGATGTAGCGAAACTTTTCACAAAGATGACGCGAATTTTTTTTTTTTTAGTTTTTTGGTAAATTATACTGGCCCTGTTTGGTAGAGCTGTGGGAAAGTGCTTATAGCTTATGCCTAAACAGCTTATAGCTTATAACTATAACCATAAGCTGATTTTCAGCTTATTCTTAAAGCATCTCCTACCCCACTCAAAGAATAAACTGATTTCTGACTTCCAAAAAGTTATAAGCTATAATCTATAAGCTAAACCAAACACATCAAAATAGCTTAAATTAAGCTGAAAGCTGAAATAAGCTGTAATTAAGCTCTGCCAAACAGGCACACTCACTTTTTCTGAGGACTCTAACATTCACACTTTTGACATAAATACACTGATCTTTCTTAAAATTTTAATTCACATAATAATTAGGTTATTTTTTATTAGTAATTTGTTAGTAGTATGAACAAAAAAAATGATATTCTCATAGATTTTCATCTAAAATTTATGTTATCTTCATTTATTTCAATGTCTACTCCTCATTTGTGTTGGTTTGAATCGCTTTAGCCATGCGAAAAGGGAGATCAGTGTAATTTTATGTCAAAAGTGAGGTAAATTGTACTTTTTTTCCAAATTTAAAGGGAGATAAGTGTAATTTATTTCTTTTCAAACTGAACAAGTGCCGTTGATACATTGTTTAATGAATAATACTATATGCACTAATTGGTATACCAATTAGAAAGTGAGTATAAAGTATTTTGAAAATATGTAAAATTATTATAGAGTATATTGACTTTAGTAAAAATTCATTAAATTTAGTAAAAAGTGTATGATGCTCTTTAAATTTTGTGTGTTTTACTTTGTTCTAGGAGTACTTGTTAACAAGAGCATAATAATTAACATAGAGTTTAGAATAGAAAAATATGTATTGGAAACATTAGTAATAAAAAAAAGGATTAGGAGCTTTTCACAATCAACATTTAGGGGCGGTTTGGAATATTCTAAATAAATGTATTTTTTGATTTTTTATAAAAAAAAAAATGTGTAGAAAAGTAAAAAAAGCGAGTAGAAAAGTAGAGAAAAGATGTTGATAAATGTTAATTGATTTGACCTAAACAAGTATATGTATGTTAAAAAAATTACTTTTTTTTAGTACATGTCGCACCTACTTAATAAATATAATGTACAGTAGATATATTATTGAACGGCAGTGCTGGGGACACCCAGTGGGGGGTGACCCCAGCACCCCACCTCCACGTGGTGGAGGGGGCTGTGAGACCAAGGCCAAAAAAAAAAAAAAAATTTTGAGCCAATGAAAAAACAGTGGGAAGTTGTGGGGGTCTTAGTCTTTTTCCATTATTGAAAAAGTACTTTATTACCTTCAAACACTAGGCATGCATAGTCTTATCATTGAACACCATAAAGAAACAGAAACTCTCAGGGTCTGTTTGGTAACGTTTACGTTTTCAGTTTATATTTACAAAATTTTTTATAAACTGGTTTTTGTTTATTTTTTATTTATTTTTACAAAAACAAAAACTACAAACGCGTTTGGTAATTGACAAAATGTTTAAAAAAATTTAAAAACATAAAAAAGAGTGAGAAATGGCAAATAGTGGCAAGTGGCGGCAGAAGACGGTGGTGGAAAGTGGTGACGGTGGGTGGTGGGTAGCAGGTGGTGGTGGTGGGTGGGTGGGTGACGGTGGTGGGTGGTAGCGAGTGGGTGGTGGTGGTGGTGGTAGCGGGTGATGGGTAGTGGTGGCAGGTGGGTGGTGGATGACGGGTGGGTGGTGGTGGTGGGTAGGTGGCGGGTGGTAGCGAGTGGGTGGGGGTGGTGGTGGTGGTGGTGGCGGCGGCGGGTGGTGGTGGCGAGTGGGTGGTGGATGGCGGGTGATGGTAGGTGGTAGGTGGTGGTGGTGAGTGGTGATGGTGGGTGGATGGGTGACGGTGGTGGGTGGTAGCGAGTGGGTGGTGGGTGGTGGTAGCAGGTGGGTGGCGGATGACGGGTGGTGGTGGTGGTGGTGGTTGGGTGGGTGACGGTGGTAGATAGTGGGTGGTGGTGGTAGCAGATGGGTGGCGGGTGGGTGGTGGGTGATGGTGATGGCGGGTGGGTGGTGGGTGATAGTGGTGGTGACGGGTGGGTGGTGGGTGAGGGTGGTGGTGGTGGTGGCGGCGGCGGCAGCGGGTGGGTGGCGAGTGGCTGGTGGTGGTTGGTGGTGGATGGTAGTGGCAGGTGGGTGGTGAGTGGTGGTGGCGGGTAGGTGGCGGGTGGTGGCAGCAAGCGGTGGATGGTAGTGGCGGGTGGTGGGTGGTGGCGCGTGGATGGCAGGTGGGTGGTGGGTGGTGGTGGCGAGTGGGTGGTGGTGGGTGGTCGGTGGCAGGTGGGTGGTGGCAGGTGGTGGTGGCGGAAGACGGTGGTGGAAAATAGTGACGGGTGGTGGCTAGTGTTGGGTGGTAAAAAAAAAAAACTCAAAACTCAAAACGGAAACACATTTTTTGAGTTTATATTTTTTGGCCAAATTTATAAATTGAGATCACTGATTTATAAATAAAAAATTTACCAAACAAATTTTTATTTAAATTTTTTAAATTTTTATAAATATAAATAAAAAATTAAAAATATAAATGTTATCAAACGACACCTCAATATTCCACAATCTTGTCTGGAGCTATGACTGAGATCTGACCAAAAGAACTTTGAGAAATAAAGTGGATAGAGAGTTACGAGGAGGGAGGAATAACGAGTGAGACGGAAATGTCATCTCGCTTATCTATAACCATTTCATAATCCTTTTCATGGTGGATTGATTGATTTATTTATTTATTTGTGAAATCAATGATTAATTATTAAATTAATGTTTAATAAAAATTGAACTTTAATAATGTGTTTGATTGAGAAATTTAAAAAAAAAAATTTAAAAGAAAAATAAAAAAGGTAAGTGAAATGTAAATAAAACATACCTAAACTTTACTTAATTTCACACACCTTTTCCCTTTCCCTTTCTAAATCTCTCCTTAAATCTCCAAACCAAATACAGTATAAATCTCCCTTTACAAGTCCTTATGTTTTGCTTCTATGCCATTATGCCGAAAGGCCTTCGGCCTTTGCTTGTTGGATTTGTAGGCATCACTATGGCAACAACATTGCACTATTTTCGAAAGATTTGAACAGGAGCAATCGAGGAACACAAATTCGCAAGTGGTGATGGTCTATACCACGGAGGCAAAAATAAGATTTGTGGTTGGGAAATGAACGTGAAAAGTCAGAATATACGGAAAAGTGTGGTGAAATAAATTAGTTAATATTTTTTTATAAATGCATGAAGGAAAAAGATGGACAGTCATACTTTTCATCTGAATCAGACTCAATAAATAGACAAGATCAACTATACTATTTATGGGTTTTTACATAAATTCAATCTCAAGTTATGTACAAATCAGAATCACTTATAACTCTTGAAACAAACAACAGTAATTCATAAAACATAAACATAGTCTTTAAAATTTTAAAGACTGATAACTCACATTTGAAAACTCTTTCATGAACTTATATTTGAGGAGTTATCATTATTTTTTCTAATTTTAAAACTTCGGCAAAATATTTTAAAAATATAGAAAACTATTTGGCCGTCATTAGATTTTCAAATCTATTGAGCTAAAATTTTAAATACAAAAAATGCTGAACTCAAATCAGAATTTCAAGAAGTTGAATGTGCAAAATCATAATACAGATGGCATATGGGAATTTTAAAATGTTTAGGAGGACAATGATTAACATTGACTAATTGTAAATCAAAAAAAGCAGCCAGCCTGGTTTTGGAAGCTAATGTTATTAGGTGGCACACACTGGATTGTCAATTGTCAATGTCCAGCCCCATTTTATTCACATATAAAAACGCAGATCCCTCAACTAAAAGGTTATCTATTTTTATCTTCCTCTTTGTTTTTAAAAATATTTTTTGATTGAGGCCAAATTTTTTACTTTTTACATCTGATTTTAAAAATAAAAAAATGGAGTTAATTTTAAAAGAATTTACTAATAGCGAAGTAAACAGAATTTTGTCAAAAAAATTTACAAAAATGTACTTATATTTTTTTTAAAAATTATTACATTTTAAATTTTAAGATTATTTAACTGATATATATGGATCTAAAATAAAAATTTCACATAATTCTAAAAAACTTTCCAGTTAGTCCCATATGGGAATCAGTTACTTCAATTAAAAATGAAAATAAAAGGAACTAAAATAACTAGCTTCGAAAGGAAGTAAAAAAAATAGTAATTTGTAGGGTTTATTACACTTTCTAACCCTAAACTATAGTCAAAGTATTTATTTATTCCTTGAACTGTCGATTGAGTGTATTAAGTCCCTCAAGTATGTAAATCAAAATTATTTAGTTCTTAAGCTATCAATTGAATATATTAAGTCCCTAAAGTATTTATTTTAAACCTATTTAGTCTCTGAAAGGATTACAAAAATAAAATATAAGTCTATAAGTATTATAAATAAGTAAAAGACCCTATTTAGATAAAGTTTTCTTTTAATAAAAACTCTTAAATTTTTATTCCTTTTTAAAAAAGTAGGCGTCATTTCTTCTGGTGAATTTTCTTTATAAGGATAGGAGTAATTATCTATTACTTACTATCTTCTATAATGACTACATGTTTGCCTTTATCTAATATTATGTGTTGGATTTCGTTTATAATTTTTAAGTTTTTCGCTAAGTTTTTTTTTTATAACTTAATTAATGTATTATTTTGTTCTATTATTATTTATAACGAATTTTATTATTTAAATTATCCAATTCTACTATTTCTGTAACAATCCTGATTCGTAATTAACTACTAATCCGTAGTTAAGAATGCTAACTAAGTGTTTAGAATGGAATTATGTGTTATTATTAATTGTGATGTGTGCTTTGTGGTTAATTTGAGCATATCTGTCTGATTTGAAAATTATCTGTCATGATTTATACTTTAAATTTGAAATTGATAGCCTAAATGCTTTCAGAAACCGAATTTGAGTACATGGATTGAGTAATTGGAATATTTGGAACCATATGAGAAGTTTTGTTAAAAATTGATTCAGTTTAGTAAAATCGCATGTGATTAAATTGAGCCTTAATTGAAACTATTTTGGGTTAATTGAGTCATTTGCTAACCTTGATTAATTAAGGTTACTTGTGTTTAATTAAGATGATGCATGATTTATGCCTAATCTAATCCTATTCATGATCCAAGATGTGATTAAGTTTGTGATGTGCTAAGGCATTTTGTAATGTTGAGTATAGAGGATTAAAATCCTTGAATGAGTGTGTTGAGAAATCTACGTGGGTGTACTGAGAAATCTAAGTTGGGCATTTGGTGGTATTGAGTGTAGAGGATAAATTCTTATGGGTGTGTTGGAGTGGTGCATGTGTGTGCACGTGTTGTTGGTTCAAATTGCGAGAGTGTATGTGTGTGTGTATGTGTATATCTGCTGAAATGTGAGGGAATGTAAGCAACATTCCTCTTGTTCTTTCTAACTCTTTGAGCAGAGAGTTCATCCTGGAGGGAGGGAGAGAGAGAGAGAGCGAGTGACGGACATAGCTCATTCTACAAAGATAAGCCCATTTTGTGCTAGAGATTAAAGAGACTAGGAAGATTCATCTCACATTTCTGTAATTAAAGCTTGGGGTAAGAATTCTATGACTAATTTCTATTGTAAATCCTCCATGCATTATGAGTTCGTCAAGTTATTGAGCAAATTTCATGATATTTGTAAGGAAATGGGTCTTTGAACATGTAGATGGCTTGCATGTACATTCATGGTAGATCATCTTTGATTTTATCATTTTGAGTTTGAGTTTTAAAGTTCTTGCATGCATGTGATTTTAAATCATGGCCATTGTTTCAGAAATTCATGAGTTTATTAATCACCATTTGCATGTTATGAAAAACTATGAGAAGAGTGAAAAATCTTGCATGAAGGAGTTTTGGTTTAAATCTTTCAAGAATTGATGAGTTTTTGAATAAAAGATGTTTTAAGGGTCTTGTATTGGAGTTTCTGAAGCTATTTTATGTATCTGATCAAATCATGCAAGACCCCAAGTTTTGAAGGTTGTTTGGAAGCCATTTTTGTTAAGCTTAGTGGTGGCTCGAGCCAACATTGCGAGCTCCCAATATTTTGCACTCTGCAAAACCTGGCTCGAGCGACCAAATGGTGGCTTGAGCGAGCTCAGTTTATGCCTTTAGTTGGCTCTAGCGACCAAAAACTGGCTCTAACCAACAGCTTATTTTCAGCATGTTTTCAAAAGATGTTTTAAGTACATATCTTCACTCCCATCTCTTTTCGGGCATTCTTAGGCATGATTTATGAATCATTAAGGATTAATAAGCTAAGAAACAACATACGCAAGTGAATTAGAAAATATGTGTCGAATCCGAGTATGTGGTTCAATATGGACAAGTTATGTAACAAGGAATGAATAAGAAGTTAAAGGAAGATAGTTAAGCCATGAATGGCCATATGAAATGAGTAATAATGAGACATGTTTTGTCCTATGTTTGGAATCTACTATGGCATCTATAGATAGTCCTAAGTCATGGGGGACGACATGTTAATGTGGGTATATGACATATATGTGATTACGAGATCTCATTAATCACTTGTCAAAGTGGTGATGCGTTTAATTGGTATTTGGAACCGAATACTCTAGTCGGATGACTGTAACACGCCAAAAAATAATATGATAAATCCAACCCATAAGCCGAGAATAATAGAAATGAAATACTTTCATTCATCAAAGTTCGTTTCCAAGAGTTAACACATGCGGTATACATTTACCAATGTTTATCCTGAATCTATAGCACGTATTACAATATTGAGAGAAATGAAACTAAAGATATAGTCAGATGCCCTATAGGCTATATTTTTCCAAGTCATTGCTTGGTTACACAAAGGTGAGCCTAGCTCAATACAATCAAAGCCTTTGGCTATATAAAATAATAAAACAAAATAAAGAAGCTCTTGCTTCCCAAAGGTCCCTCCAAGTTATTGTTTTGGCGGAGGCATGTCACCAGCACCTGAAAATGGTTTTCTCTAAATAGAGTGAGTCAAAGCTTAGTAGAAATAATCTAACATAGTATATGAGATTTAGTAGAGATATAAGTACAATGTGCATGTACAATGCCTATGACAAGATATTCACATTTGATAAAATCATAAAGTACAAAAATTCATATTTCAATTCATTTGCCATCCATTATTTTTAAGTTAATTTACCCTTTTCAACTCATGAGCCAATTCCATATTCTTCCAACAACCAAAATGAGACTACAACTCAGTTGTTATATAATCAATACAATTACCACACAAACACTTCAATCTGCCATTTCACAGAAATTTCGTCGGCGGGATCAGCAACAATGTATACACAAGATTTCCGGACTTTCACCCTGGACACTTCGGCCAACTTAATTTCAAATGGAGTCCATCCCCTATCTTCTCCCAAACAATGGAGTACATCATTTTTCTCCTCCCAAACATCATACACAGACAATGTATATAAACATAGTCATATTTAATGACAACCAACAATAGATTAGTTTCAATTTACCTAATCCTCATGCAATTTCTATAACAATCATAGCTATCCTCCACCGATAGCCTAATATAGTTATTTCTAAACAGATATTCAATTTCAAGACAGATAATTTATTCGAAACTTCCAAAGGTGAAAGGTATTACATACACAACTCCACCATTTATTTCAATATCCACCAAATTTCCTGTTTACAACACAAATTTCATTTATTTATATAAAATAAATATTATAATCATTTTAGGGCAAACTCTCCCTCTTTCCAAATATCAACCCAAGTTCCAAAATCAATAATTTTGACACAATACAACTTAATTTACAAACTCCATAATCATTTATTTTCCATTCATTCAAAACCCCTCTTGTTGCTTCACACCCAAACCCTAGGTTTGTTCAAACTACTCTCAAATTCCACCATTGTTACACAACGACAAATAACTCAGCTAAAGACCATAAGAAAGTGTAGAAAATCCCTACCTCAAGAAGAGAAGACGAGCAAAGCAAGGTTGGAACTCCAAACACACTGAAACCCACTTTCGTTCGGACGAAAAGAGAGCCCACGACATGCTCTACCTTTTTCTCAAAGGCACTAGGGTGAAGAACCCAATGGATCTAGGTGAAATAGTAGAGAGAATATGAGTTTTAAAGAGAGAAACTCAAGATCTAGGGTTTTGGGGTGTTTTAGAGAGAGAGAGGGATGAAAAAGTTATAACAACCCAGATTTTTAATTATTCTGTAGAATTTATATTAATATTATTTAATCTCAGTTCGAAAAATATATAATTTATTATATATTATTATGCGTAATTTTGTAAAACAATATAATTAGTAAAAGTTTAGGGGTCAAAATAATAATAATAATAATAATAATGGGTGTGGTAGTAAAATAAATAATTTATTTTCTGTTGGTATACGATAAAGTGTAATTTAATTAAGAATTAATTAATTTATATAATTATATTAAAATATTGGGTCAAAATGTAATTTTCTTAAATATCTATTAAGGATAAGAATGAATCTATGAATTTATTAACGAATCTGCGGAATGATTTGGGCCTGGCACATGTTGGTCAGAGAATGGTTTCTCCTCCCTATTTAAAGAGGAGTTGATTCGCCTGGGTGAGAAAGAAAGGAAAAGAAAGGAGTGAAAGAAATGAAAAGAAGAAAAGAAAGAAGAGAGAAAGAAGGAAAAATAAGAGAGAAAGAAGGAAAAGAAAAGGAAAAGAAAATAATGGAAGTGGAAACGATTTTTGGTAATGGAAAGAAAGAGTAAGGTATTAAAGTTAATGTGAGTTATATTATATCTTGAGTCACCAAAATGTATTTTACTTATATTTTGACTTACCATATTTGTTTTATACAAGTTATATTTTATTAGTATATTAATAAAAGTTATGTCTTATAAAGATTTCAATTACGTGGATTATTTTCTGAACCCTATTTGCTAAAGTGAAACCCATGGATATGTTTGTTTTACTTTTAAAGAATATTTGGCTATGACCTTATAAACAATTATGTTTTGTAAGTACCACCACGGGAGTCCCACGCCTTGGGAGACTTAAATAACCATTGGCCTAGCCTGTGTTTGATCACCTTGTGGTCCTCTGTTCGTCATGAATCCGTTGACTTCTGTTCTGTGCAGAGCTAAGTGCTACACTATTGTGGGAGCCACCTCTAGAATCCGTACGAGCCATCTCTTGAATCCGTACCTTTGTTCGGTGCAGAGCAAAGTGCTGTGCGGAACTAAGTGCTACACTATTGTGGGAGCCACCTCTAGAATCCGTACGAGCCACCTCTTGAATCCGTACCTCTGTTCTGATTGTCACTTCTGTGACCTCTGTTCTGTTCTGTTCTGTACCGTGGTTATGGTTATTTACTTTCATAATTTCTGTATTTCAGTTTCTGCTAGTTAAATGATTTATTTACCAAACCGAGTTATGTAAATGTTTTGGCCTAACTAACTATCTATGGTTATTTCGTGTCCCTTATACTCTTGGTATAATATTTCTCACTCTGCCAAGTGCTTATAATTGTTTACCAATTTTCAAGAAGCAATGCAATTCAAAAATAACTTTTGGGAAAGTCTTAGACGCGGGGCTGCAGCATAGACACACACAGCATTTTTATGATATTTTTTCTATGTAAATATCGGTCTTTTTGGTCAGTATAATTTTGTAATAAAAATAGAAGTTCCAATGATTATTTTGGTACCCTTATTTAAATATTACTTCCGTTCGCGTTTATTAATTTGTTTATGAATTGGCCGGAGGTAACTTCAGTTACTGGCTATCACGATGTTTAACCCTTGGGTACGTGGAGCGGGTCGTGACAAGTGGTATCAGAGTAATGGTTTCTTTTAAAAAAAAAAAAAAATCATTATTGGAGCATAGGATACATGCACATTTAAGAAGTAGGATAGCGGGTAATTAGTACCTAAATATTATATTTTGTTAGTCGATTTAATTATATTATAATTTTATATAATTATATATATATAATAAAATTTTTTTTTTAGTGTGCCTAATTTGTGAAAAATATTAGATATAATTTATATTTATTACAGTAAAAGAAGGAAAAGAAACAGAGGATGTCGGGCTCAAGCACCCACCAAAATTATAATATAATTAAATACATATAATTTTCAGTTCAGTATTCAAAAAAAAAAAATTTATTTTGATTTTTTTTTAAAAGTGGGTTCAAATTATAAAGATACTAATTTTGAAACTATTTCCCATCAATGAAAAGTTCATCTCAAAATTTTCAATTCTTGCATATAATTCTGTCATTGTGTTCTCATTTTTATTTATTTTTATCGTAAACAAAACAAGTGAAAAGTTTTTAAAGTCGCTCCTTGTTCCTTATTTTGGCCCAAAACAATTTTTGATAACTAGACAATGAGTTATTTTTGGTAAAGTTTTTTTTTTGAAGTACTATTTTCTATCAGATTAATTATCTAATATATATTTATCAAAGTACGCAGCGGATAGCTTACATATGACAAATTTCGAGGACGAAATTTTAAAATGAGGGAAGATTGTAACAACCCAGATTTTTATTATTCTGTAGAATTTATACTAATATTATTTAATTTCAGTTCGGAAAATATATAATTTATTATATATTATTATGCGTAATTTTGTAAAACAATATAATTAGTAAAAGTTTAGGGGTCATAATAATAATAATAATAATAATAATAATAATAATAATAATAATAATAATAATGGGTGTGGTAGTAAAATAAATAATTTATTTTCTGTGGTATACGATAAAGTGTAATTTAATTAAGAATTAATTTATTTATATAATTATATTAAAATATTGGGTCAAAATGTAATTTTCTTAAATATCTATTAAGGATAAGAATGAATCTATGAATTTATTAACGAATCTGCGGAATGATTTGGGCCTGGCACGTGTTGGTCAGAGAATGGTTTCTCCTCCCTATTTAAGGAGGAGTTGATTCGCCTGGGTGAGAAAGAAAAGAAAAGAAAGGAAAAGAAACGAAAGAAAGAAAGAGTGAAAGAAACGAAGAGAATAAAAGAAAGAAGAGAGAAAGAAGGAAAAGAAAAGGAAAATAAAATAATGGAAGTGGAAAGGGTTTTTGGTAGTGGAAAGAAAGAATAAGGTATTAAAGTTAGGGTGCTGCTTAAGTGTGCAACCCCCTTAAGGTTGCACACCATATGCAACCCAATTGTTAGCCGTTAGATTACAATAATTGATCAAAGACCATTGAATTGTTTAATCGTGAAAAAGTTGAAACCGGGGCAGCCGGTTAATGCTTGTATTTGCATGATTGCATACCACTCACTCTCTGTATTTCGTCTCTATCTCTCTCTGTTCTCCTCTCTGTGTAAGGTTGAGTCAGTGTAACTGTTCATTTCCATTAACAGGGAGAAGCCCCTGTTGGGTTCGTTCCATTGACGAAGGGCGATTTCCAACAACAACGTAACTACAAGGCTGTGTTGGTTCCATTGCTGAAGTGAAGCCCTTCTCTGGAACTAGATATGAGGTATGGAGCTGTCTCCCTCATCTCTCTGTCTCCCTCTGTGTCTCTCTGGCCCGTTCAGTTCAGCTATTTTCCCTCAACTAAACCCCGCATCCTAACTTCAACCGCTCTACGCTTCGCTCCAACGGAAACCCCTCCATTGGCAACTAACCTTTCTCTTTCTCTTTCTCAAGCGAGTGTTTGTGTTTGCACAAACAGCTAAACCGTGTGAAAATGTCATGCTTGTGTTTGTGTTAACAATTTTCGGTCATCAAGTAATTGTTTGTAGTAATGTCATGTGCAGTATGGCCCCAGCGGAAGTTAAAAGGGAAGGTGATGATTATGACATTCCAAATGAAGCAGATGACATTCGTTTGATGAATGAAAGTTGGGCAGAAGCTGATCATGGTTGCGAAGGTGGTCCGAGCAATGAAGAAGCAACCAACATGAACGGTGAACATGGCGGAGCCGACGTGAAAAAAGAAATGGTTGACGATGCTCATCGCAATGACATGGTTGGTGATGTTGAACGTGCTATTCTGGAACAGAAATTTGATTCGGTCGAAGATGGAGAAGATTTCTACAATGCGTATGCTAAAGCGAAGGGATTTAGTATACGAAAATCCAGATTTAACACAAATAAAGAGGGAAAGGTCGTTAGTAGGTTGTGGTTGTGTTCAAGGGAGGGTCAGAGATTACGAAAATACTTGGACCGTGTTGCTGAGAAGAGTAGAGCTCCCAAGGCACTAACAAGAGTAGGTTGCAAGGCCCAATTTCGCATACGGTACGATGCGGATGCTGGTGAAGGGGGAAAGTATGTTGTGACTCACTTCGTCGCAGACCACAACCATGAATTGGCGGAACAACACTGTGTGATGTATCTGAGGTCACATCGCAGTTTAAACAGCGCTGACAAAGCTCAAGCAATGGCTATGCGCAATGTCGGTGTGAAGACTAGCCAAATCATGGACTATATGGTAAATCAATCCGGGTCTTATGAGAATGTTGGTTTCATCCGTACGGATCTGCACAACCATATTCAAGCCGAACGTAGAGCAGAAGTTGAGGATGGTGATGCGCAGGGTGCGTTGGTTTACCTATGTGCAAAACTTGATGTTGATGCACGTTTTTTTTACAAGTATGATGTGTGTGACGATAACAAGTTACAAAATCTGTTCTGGGCAGATTCGAAATCGCGGGCCGACTACGCAAAGTTTGGTGATGTGTTGATATTTGACTCAACTTACAGAACCAATGCATACAAGAAACCTTTTGTCATGTTGGCTGGTGTGACTAGCCACTTTAGGACCACGATATTTGCATGTGTTTTGCTAGCTAATGAGACAATTGAGACATACACATGGGTTTTGGAAACATTTATGGAGGCGATGGGCAATAAAGCACCTATGTCCGTACTGACAGATGGGGATAAGGCGATGCGAGAGGCAATCAGAAGAGTATTTCCAGACGCAAGACATCGATTATGTAATTGGCATCTTGGGAAAAATGCTGTTTCAAATGTTCACATAAGTGGCTTTGCACATGCTTTCAAGCAGTGCATGGACATGGAAACGGATGAGACAAAGTTTGAGCATGGCTGGACGACAATGGTCGAAAAATTTGGACTTCAAACCAACAGTTGGGTGTTGGAGACATATGAGAAGCGTCATATGTGGGCTGAGGCATATATGCGTGGACATTTCTTTGCTGGGATGAAGAGCACTCAGCGCTCAGAGTGTATGAATGCTTATTTCAATCCCTTCCTCCAACACAAATTGAAGCTATATGAATTTGTTAGGCACTATGATCGGGCTCTTGCAAGGATAAGGTATAACGAGGCTGGAGATGATGCTGAAACAAATAACACTTTTCCGGTATTGATTACTCCATTGCGAGATATAGAGAGACATGGAGCTGAGCTATTCACCCGAAATATATTTAGAATGTTCCGTGATGAAATCTTAGAAGAGGGGAAGTTGAATGTGAAGGACGTGTTCCCTTTGCCGGATGGTCAGAAATGCTACTATATTCATAAGTACAAAGTGAAGGACAGATCATGGATAGTAACACACAGTCCAGTGGATGCTGCAATGAGATGTTCTTGCATGAAGTTTGAGTCGTTGGGGCTACCTTGCTGCCACATGATATGTGTTATGAAAGCCGAAAATTTCACGCAAATTCCCCCAACTTGTGTGCTGCATAGATGGACAAGGGCTGCAAGCAAGGATGGCCAGCAATGGCCTCAACCCTCAATTGATAGCACTACAACACAGACGGCCCGGTATGGGATATTGAGTTCTTCCTACAACGAAATGTGTTTCTATGCCTCGCAATCAACGGAAGGTTTCAAAGAGGCTAGGGATGCATGTCTTCCGATGACGAGCCGGATGAAGGAGTTATATGAGAGGAATTTGAACGGTGGGAATGGAGACAGAGGGAAACATTCATTCCGTCGACAATTTGGAGTAGAAGATCCTGATGTTGTGAAGACAAAAGGGAACCCAGGACGGGCATCGTCCAACTGTCGAAGACCAAGAAAATGTGGGAATTGCAAATGCATTGGGCACACAAAGCGAACTTGTCCTAAGGTTCGGTTTAGACGAACAGTGGGTACTAACTCAGATGCAGATACACCCCACATAACTGACCGTGAGTACAATGCGGAGTCATCGCCCGTTCGATGCAAAAATGGGTTGGTGGATCCAAGTACACCGCACATTAAGCAACGGCGACTATTTTTCGATGTTTCTCCTGATTCCAAGCAGCCTGTGGGGCAATACGGTAGTGTTGAAGCAGCAGTGTGGAAAAATGATTCGAACACAATTGATGAGGTGAATCAGGTAATTGTATAATTTGGAGAAAGTAACCCAACGAACTCGTTACTTTATCTCCATGCCGATTGGTGTATGAATTACGAGTTACGAACAGGAGTTGTGAAATTATTTCATGTTTACTATGGAAGTATGGGTTTATTGTTAGTAAAATTATGGTGGGCCTATATCGACAGCAACCAAGCAGTAATTTTAAGTTGACAAGTTGAAGAAGAAAATCAAGCAATTGTGGTATTGGTTTGAATGCCTGAAAAGGATGAAGACTTCTTTCGATGAACTGATGGTAACAAAGTAGAAAGTAGAAAGTAGAAAGTTGTTGTGTTGTTGTGTTGTCTGTAACAAAGTAGAAAGTAGAAGGGAAAAAACTACACAGAAGTTAGAATGTAGAAAGTAAGTTGTGTTGTTGTTCATGTCCTCTCTCTCTGCAAACATTCTGCCCCTTTATAGCTATAAAATTCCCACGACCCCATGATCTGCCAATTCTGCAACTGCTTCTGTGCAACTTCTGTAACTGCACGGTCATTTCTGTGTATTTAAACCACATAAAAGCTTCACTTGTACCTGTCGAAGTGCATATAATTGAAGTTGCCACCTGTGCCCAGATCCTTTTAGCCTTTCCTCGACAGATACAGACTCCCAATTCGTTCATGTTTCCTCTTGGAGGGTGGCCACTAAATCCATGAGCACTGCCCATAACTGCTCCAGCGTGTTAGTCAGGTGGCATGCAAGATTCAATGTTAGTTGAATGGAGCAGCTGTTGGGAGGATGTGGGAAAAATAGGTGCAAAGAGGAATTTTTAATCTAATATCCAATCATAATTTAGCTGAAAATATGAGCGAACTTTTTTTTTAAAAAAAGTAGTTCCCATTTTTGTTGATTATAAAGCCGAGATGTATATTTTGTTTTTGATATAAATAAGTTATGTATTTTCGTTACGTAAAATGTAGGACAACAATTGTGTTTAAGTCATTACAATACAGAACATTGAACATATTTTTATTAAATTACAGGGGAAATTCAATATTTGGCAGAGTGTGATGATTCATAGTCAGGGGCAGTAACAGTGAGTGGCCTAGTGTTGTGGTTCAGTGGCCCAGTTTGCAAGGATTGTGGTTGTGTTTAGTGGACAATATTCTGTCGATTTTTGTCTCATAATGACGAGGGACATGGCCCACAATGGTGAAAAGGAAGGTCGACAGGGAAGCGTCAACATTTGGCAGAGTGGACTTGA
Organism: Camellia granthamiana; assembly: GCA_036172215.1. Taxonomy (NCBI): domain Eukaryota; kingdom Viridiplantae; phylum Streptophyta; class Magnoliopsida; order Ericales; family Theaceae; genus Camellia; species Camellia granthamiana. Next base: position 136,177,108 of record CM069910.1, read on the forward strand.
AGATTCGAAGTCAGGGGGCAGTTACAGTCGCAGTTATGGTGTAGACGTGTGGGATCATGCAATGCTGGGCCACAAAAACAGTATACGGATAGCGAAACGAACGATCTCCGTTCTAGGCATTCCAAGTATACTAAACCTCCACTTCTGTCTGTCGATCTCCCTTTTGTTGTGTTTATTTCATGGCCACCAACTGTTTGAAACTTCTGTCGACAGAGCAAGGCTCCTGCTTTGTCTCATGCTTCCTCCTGAAGGTATGCCCAGTAACTCATAATGATGAGGGACATGCCCCACAATGGTGAAAAGGAAGGTCGACGGGGAACAGTCAATATTTGGCAGAGGGGACTTGAAGATTCGAAGTCAGGGGGTGGCAGTTATGGTGTAGACGCGTGGGATCATGCAATGATGGGCCACAAAACAGTATACGGATATCAATACTAAACCTCCACTTCTATCTGTGGAGCTCCCTTTTCTTGTGTTTATTTCATGGCCACCAACTGTTTTAAACTTCTGTCGACAGAGCAAGGCTCCTGCTTTGTCTCATGCTTCCTCCTGAAAGTGTGCCCACTAACTCCATGACTGGTGGTAAAAACTTCCCCTATCACTTCTAGGTGACCCACATGCAGGGAGCCCACTTTCAGGTGGTGGACATTCTTGGCCACATGCCCTCGATTAAGTGGACCATCTGTCGACAGAGACTGGCAAAACTTGGTAATTCCCCCCCCTCCCCCCCCACACACACACGTGGGGGCTGCTGATTGGAGAAGGAAAAAAAAAAGAAGAAATTTCAAAAAAAAAATAAAAACAAAGTGGCCAATCAGAGAGAGAGGGGGTCATGGGGGTCCCCCCTTTGTGGGGGTCCAAGTCATATGATATCTTTAACGAGGGGGCCATTGTTTGGGCCCAATAGCAAATTTGTTAATACGGGCCCAAAACAAACATAAAGTAGAGCCCAATATAAGAGCTTTTAAATATACTGGCCCCATCATAAGCTATAAAAGACCCACCCTTTCAACTTCAAACCACTTCGTTTCCCTCTGATTCGAACTCCCCAGACTGTACTCCTCCTTCTCAACCATTGCCGTTCAAAACCAGAGCACCACAAAACCCTAAGCCATGGCGCCGAAAAAATCTCAACCATCTCCATCTGAGGAGAACAATGAAGACCTACTCCGCTTCCCAGACCCTGTCAGAGCACGTATCGCTCCTCTAAAATTTGGTGCAACCCTATTGCCCAGCACAAGCTCTGTCGCTAAGGCTACTCTAGGCCCTACCTTCGCGTCTTACTTCCCAGACGAGCTAGCTCCATACTATCCCCTTGGTAATGGTGAGAACCTTCTTCTCAACCAACCTGGACTGAAGTGGACTAACTGGAATGTCAGCAAAAACCCACTCAGAGGGTGGAGGTCACCAGACTCTGATTGGCGAAGCTGGGCCAGGAGAATTGAAGGTCACGACGCTGACGTATGGAAGCACCAGGGCATTGGTGAAGCAATTAGACTGTCGACTAAAATTTATGACGCGGACAAGGGGCTGATTGCTGCTGCTGCATGCTTTTGGTCGCAGTCTAGTAACTCCCTACTCGTCAATTTTGGTATGATTTCCCCTACCATCTTAGATGTAGCTCACTTGACTGGTCTCCCAATCTTGGGCAATCCAATTCATGCTCTCCTTGAGCCTCCAAAAGTGACATTTACTTTAAACACTGACATGTGCTATACAGATTTTGCCAAAAAATACCAAGGCAAGCCTGGTTCCCCTGTCGATGACAAAGAAAGAACTGCTTTTTACTTACTTTGGCTTTGTGAGTTTCTTTTTTGTGTCCCTGGGTACAAGATCACGAAAGAATACCTCCCCCTTGCCTTGTGTATGCAAGATGGCCAACTTATGGCTTTAGCCCCTTATCTTCTTGCCACCCTTTACAAGGCCCTATTTTCCTTTGTGGACAAGAAGATTTCTGGCAACTGTGGTGGCCCCTTCTGGCTCTTCCAGGCCTGGTTGTATGCCTATTTCCCTGAGGCACGACCCCCACCACCTAACACCTTGAAACCTGTTTGCTACTCCTATGCTGAGCAACTGCTCACTTATAACAGCCAACCCATCCTCACTTTCACAAATCATCTGACCATGTTTTACAACCTTCCTTCGCAGAGACCTTCCCACCTGTACATGCCATTTCAAAACTTTGAATTCTCCTCCAGTAGACTTCGCTTCCTCTTCACAGACCCATCTGATTTACACAATGACCAAGTCCAAGAACAAAATGAGAGTTGGAGACACATTCTCACCTCTAGACATGTCTTGGTTGGCTGTTCCGTATCCTCCGCCAAGCTATCCAGCTGCAGTTTTGAGACATACTGTCCGAATCAATGGTCCAGGCAATTTGGTCTTTCGCAGGCTATCCCTTATCCTTATTTCCACCCAACCATCCATGAGGAGATTGGGTCCAGAATCCACTTCAAAGATCCTACACAAGCTGAATCCATTCTCACAGAGAACACCAAACTTTTCCAAGATTTTGGCCCCTTCTTCTTCAAACCAGCTTCGGACTGCTCGGCTGCTTTTGACCATTGGTGGGGACTTATGTCTGCCATTATTTTCTACAAGCCACTTGAAAGCTGCCTTAACGATACTTGTCATATTCAGGGCCGCATATCCTCGCCTTCCAAGCTTAAGGCTACAGGTACCCTTCCTTCATGTACTTCAGATCCCTGACTGTGTCATGCAATTTGTTTTGTTTTTTTCTCTAAAACACTAACTTGTTTAACCTTTGACAGCCAAAATTGGGCCTGCTGCTGAACCATTGGTTAGGGACCAACATAAAGGCAAGGCTCCAATGGATGCAACTACTCAGGCAAACACCCCTTCAGTTCCGAAATTAATGCCAGACTCTTTTGCAGCCGCGCAGACAGAAGCACGGAGAGGAACTACCACCCGTACCCCTGCCGAGACAGAGGTCACGGCGAAAAAGAGAGAAGAGCCTTCCACTGCTCCTGCTCTAACCACAGACCTAAGTGAGTGGGATATCCCTCTCAGCCAAATGCTTGGCCAAACTACATCAAATCCTTCAGGGCAGCTCTACGAAGTAAGCCTTCACTTTACATTTTTACATCATCTCAATTTCCATTCACGCCCGACTGATCACTTACTTTTGTGCAGAGAAAAAGAAGGAGATTACTCCTTGCTGCTGCTGATGATGACGATGCTTCCACTTCTCCTCAACACATTCATCAAATTCCCAGTCCCATCAGCAATGTACCCACAGAACCCATTGTACAACCAACTCCACCACCACCTGAAGCATCGCAACAAACTTCCTTACAACCTGCTTCACACTCTTCGCCACAGCAATCTACACAATCTGCATCACAACATCGTTCCACTTCTCCTCAACACATTGTCCCTTCTGTCTCTAGCCCTCAACCATCACCATCCAACCCCTCCAATTCCCAAACTTCAAACAAAGAATCACAGAGGATTGAATTTGACATGTCAATGAACACCCAATCCTCTCCAACAGATGCCAACACAAAATCCCCGCAACCAGAAGTTCACCACAACGAAGGTAAATAGAATTACAAATGTTACTGTTTGTTTGGGGAAAAAAAACTTCTCTTTAAGAAACTGGTATTGTTCTCCAATTTACAGGGATGGACATAATACAGGACTCATCTCCACGACCAATGGGCGAGACAGAAGTTGAAGGTCCTCATGACTATCCCCTGTTAGCAGTACCAGAGAAAGAGCCTGAAGGCGCTGCTGCTGCCATTTCATCAGTAGCAGAAACAACTCGTCCTGATGCCACAACCACAGCTGAACAAGGCCAACCGTCTGCGCGCACGTTATTAGATCAGGTACTACCATTTCCAACCTCATCCTATTTACTCTTTATTACTTGCAAGCATATATTCTCACCAAACCATTAATGTTCAAAGGCCATCGGTCCATTGCAGGATATTTGGGCCGAAGTTTCTATTCTTCAACAAGATCTAGACGAAATATCCCCATTGCCTCAAAGGCTACATCTGTTTGATGCTGAAACTCAACAAACGTTAACCACCTTCATCAACCTCATTAACACCCCAGTTGAAGAAATCATTCTCCACAAACCTGATGAAACCTTGGCCTGTCTTTCTGCTGTTGTAAACCTCTCCCCTAATCCTTTCAACCCCATTCAACTAAAGCAATTGGCGAAGATCATCACGGAATGGCCAACCCTTTCAGAGATGGTTCAGACTTGCTCGAAGGATATTCAAACCAAAAAGGATTTCCTAAACGAAGCCCACACCATATCTACTTCACTCAAACTAAGCCAGCAAACCTCTGCAGGCATTCTTCAGCAACACTCAGCACTTGAACTTGAGGAAGCCAAACTCATGGCAGAACTTGCCTCTGTCCGGCAAAGAAAGGCTCATCTGCAGCAGCAACATGACCAGCTTAATGAAGAAGCAAGGATGATGCTCTCCCAAATTAGACATCGTTCTGCATCCATTCAGACAACTAAAGCTGAGTTGGACCAAGCCCAAGCCATGCTGGCAGATGCTCAATCAGAGTGGGGTGTTCTAGCCGTTCTGTTCCCCAAATCGTAGGCTAGTTTATGGGGTCAAGCATGCTCATTTCTGGTTGCTGCTCTGCTGTGCTTCAACTCTGCTCTGCTATATATGTACTCTGCTGCTGTTATATGGGATCAACGAATAGCCTTAAGTCTGCTGCTGCATATTGGCCTTTTTCCAATTGTTTGAATGATGTTTTGGTGTGCTGTATTGGAAGTCTGCTGCTGGATTGGGGAAAGTTATTGGAGGTCTGCTGCTGCCCTTGTTGTAATTGTTGGTCTGGTGCTGTAGTTATTTTATTTTTTTCGAGGTTGAAGGATCAGGCTCAAGTCTGAATGGAGGTTGAAGGTTCACGCTCAAGTCTCAATGGCGGCTGTATGGTCCGAAGTTTGTTCACGCTGCCTTGGAGTTTCATCTGGTTGCCCTGTTATGCGGTTTTCTGAGGATGGGCTCCGAGTTACATTCTTATTGTTTTCCTTCTGTTTTTGTTTCTCTTCATTGGTCTCTCACCAACTAGGAGGTTGGACCCTTTTTAGCTCCAACCTCCTCTTTCTTGATGTAGCATTGACACCCTGTATGTGATTTTCATGAATACAGTTTTTTGTTTCGCCGAACAAAAAAAAAAAAATGAATATCAATACTCTGTGTTTTTAATGGTCTGTTGTATGGTTGTTTTTATTTTTTGTGCAATTTTTCACCGTTTGTGCATTGTTATGAAGTAATCAATTCCCCTTCAAAGTGCATTATAGTCACCGCTATTTGTTTGTTCTGTGGCCTTTTTTTTGCTTTGTTTTGGACAAAATCATGGCATTGACAAAAATCAAACAAACATAATTGATGTTGTAAAAGCGAACAAACATTACTACTTTGAACTTGCATTGTTTGTTGGACAAATATGACATTGCGGTTGACAAAAATTACTATATTCATTTGGGCAAATATGACATTGCATTGTGTGTTCTGTACCCATAACATTGGAATTATGTGTATGACATTACGTACAGGCCACGATAAAAGCAAACAAACATTACTATACCTCCCCTCGTTTGTTCCAGTCCCAAACATTGGAATTATGTGTACAATCAATACGTGTGGGAAATTAGTATTATCACAGCTGCGACCTAAAAAGTTGTCACGACAAGCTGATGCAGTAATCCAGTTCTGGTTCGGCATCGAAATTACTGTCGTACTGGCAGGCCATGATAAAATCGCTGCCGTATTTGTTGTAATTGCAATCAATCACATGCACGAAGGATACTCGCCCATCTTTGTATTGTTCACATCCATAATGAAGTCAAGCAGCAACTTCCGGCGCACAGAAGGATGAAACTATGTACAGAAAGCGAATAACACAAATCAGGTACAGTTACAGCGGTAGGAAATAAACGGATTTATTTCGCAATTGGAAATTAAGCGGTACAATGTACCTTGTGTGGACCGCTGGGTATATCAGGCTGCTGCATGTACTTTATCACAAACATCCCACAGTCGAAAGTGCTACAAATGAAATGTAACATTCAGTTTCTCGTAAAATATAAGCAGGTTTGTTAAATGAGTGATTCAGGAGTGAAGTCAACGTGATGCAGGGTTTGTGCATTACTCGTCCAGCTGTTGTAATGGCCTTTGTTCTAACATGCGGACGTCAAAGGTACGCACGTCTACAGCATATTCATTTCCAAACTGTAGTTGCAGTAAGGCATGCATTGTTTGAACCTGTTGCAGAATGAGAGGGTTAGTTTATGTGAAGGATGTGACAGTGTTGAAGTAGATTTGTGAAATCCAGCACGACATACCAACATATTTGCCGCGTTCAGCTTGTTGGTGTCCAGTGTGGCGGATGCCAATGAGTCAAATAGGTACGCCACACGGTCTACCATATCTATTTCTAGGCACAACCAATGTACTCCTCTATAATTGAAAGGCATGTAAATCTGCACATAAACACAAGTGAATACATTGTTTAGAGGGCATGCGAACATGTACGAACTTTCATATTTACATTGACATTCATGTAAATGGGATCGACATTCATATTACCGACGTTCATATTAAATCTACTCGCTTCAATGGGATGGACATTCATATTACCTTCTGACATGCATCAAGCACCCCAGTATACCTGTCATGTCCAAAATATGATTTGATGATATTATCATGGTTCAGAGGTTGAGTGTTTTGATTTAGTATCAAAGTCTGCATGTTTAGTGTGTAAAGTTCAGTCAGCCAAAGTTTTCTGAAAATATGTCTTCTGCAATACACAACCGACCTAAAACACTTACTTACCGACACATATACTGGAAAGTACCACGCAGTATGCCTCCCGTCTTTGTGTACTTGCCGCTGTCCGTTAGTCAATTGAACCACGACCAAGTTGATTGGCTGGAACATTGTAACAGACCAGGCAACTTGCGAAATAAGGTTTGCCATTTGTTTAAACGTAATACGAAATAACAATGTCCCTGCATGGATGTCCATCATGCGAATATAGTGGAAATAACATTGTCAGATGGCACGACTTACAGTGTCGGATAGCCATGCCCCTGGTTTGAGCGTGCGCATGTCACGCCGCGTAGCACATTCGCAAGGCATTTCATGCAGATTCATAGACACGACAATGTCCCTACATTAAACGTAGACATGAACCAGTAAGAAGCAACCTACAGCCTAGTAAAACTTAAACGTATCTGGCTTAACTGTACAACATAAGATTATTTTTTTCTGTTGTACAACTATGGCAGATATTCCTGATTCTACTAGTCTCCAATCCAATGAAGATTAGTTTTCAGTTTGAAAAGAACAAAATGAAAAGACGAAGTTTTAGATATTACAACTTATGACATGTCCAATAGTATTTGCTAAAATAATATGTGAAAATTGAAATGCTCATTTACAGGTCAGGAAGTTAAAAAAAAAAAAGAAACACATGTTTTTTACAAACTGGAGCCAACAATATCCCAAAATGATCAAAATGGAAAATGTAAGCAGAGTAGAAGAAAATAGCTACGGAAACTTGCACTTCATTATAAGTTTTCAACAAAATTTGCAATTCATGGGTAAACTTTAGTAAGTTTCATATTTAAAATTATAAAGGTTTCCATGAATTTGTAAATATTTTTCTGAAAATATCAGTGGTTTGCAATTTTCCCAATAGGTAGATGTGTGCAGGATAAGACCAAAAGAAGAAAACTTCAGCGAGGAAATTTAGCCACTGATCTTTCCGTAGCCCACTGCATTAAATTCAAAGAAAATCCTACATGCGACATCGATAAACCCATCATAAACCCATCAAATCATAGAGAATGAAAAATTAAAGAACTGCTACCTACAAGAATCAAATAAACATAGCACGACACATGAAAATTGTGGAAATCAAACTTATTTCACAAATACTATGGAGCAGGTTAATTGCGAGTCCTAAACTCATCCGTACCTTTCATTTTTTCTGTCATCAAGTACAGAGTCAACAACTTCGTTTTCGGCCGCTGATAAAACCTCTCTGCTCTCCAGTGTCATCAAGTCCTATCAATATAAACAATCAAGTAACATCAAGTCCTATTAATATAAACAATTAACTACCTCAGCACTGTTCAGAAATTTAATTTCCAAAGTACATAACACATCCTTATGCATCTAAAATTGGTGCAGCGATGTCTAACCCGTGAACGGGACCGCTTGTCCAACCTGTGCAGTTTGGACAGGACTTTGTCCGAAATCTGCAACACAAGTGTACAACATTTGTTACTGCAAACTTGCAGTAGAATCACAAATATTAAAATACAACACAAATAATGGTTCAATTATGATCAGTAATGCTGTCGGCATCAATTGGTACTGAAACATACGAAAGGTGAAGTGATGTGGCGACTTGGGAATTTTTCGGCAGTAAGTCGAGTACTCATTTTGCTATCGCTGCACGAATGCATATCCCCTACGTCTGTCGCTTCAACACCTCTTCCTCTTCCTCTTCCTCTTCCTCTTCCTCTTCCTCTTCCCCTTCCCCTTCCCTTTCGTGTGCCTGTTACAATTTGTCCCGCTCCCAATGTTTGGGCAACCTTACCAGCAGAAGGATGCACATTGTCTGCTTCTCCTCGCATTGGTGGCAAGGTTTGCAAATCATCAAAGGAAGATAAACTCGGTTGTGCAACGTTCTTGACGGCCAGAATCTGAACCGAAAGAGATTTGCTTTCTTCGCTTGCGTATGTTTCCTCCAACGCAAGGCCACGGTTGTTGTGCATGTCCTCAACTTCTTCGATGGTACGCAACTGTCCATCGTGCATATCAATTATCTCATTCGACAACATTCCATTCACATAATTGTCCTCCCAATCCACCCCCTGTAAATCTTGAACATTACCCTCATTTGGGCTACCATAATAATTTGGGAAGACCACGCCGCCATCATGCAACTCGACTCCCACGGTAGGGTCAAAACCCTTTTCCTCTGCGCGAGGCAATTGTGCTGTTTCCAATAAACCTGCCAGCACTTGCTGCATCATTTGCTTCATTTCAGCAATATGTGTCTGGTCATTAAACGGTTGTTTGCCAGACAATATAGCTGCAACCACTTCGTTCAGCATTCCTTTCAGTTCAGCAATGCTGGAGGATATGTTAATGTTACAATTTCTTTCATTCGACTCCACCTAATCACACAAACACATACATTAAGTTACTACCATATTTCATCCCCAAGTAACCTCTGTGAACTGTGCGAAGCATGTGTACTGATTGCTTTTGCTTACCTTTGCATTGTCAACAGCTTCCTTCTCTCGGAAATTGAGCAACATGTCCCTTATTTCCGCATTGCTCTGAAGCACTTGCTTCATGGTTTCCTTGAGTTCACCAATGTCGGTCTCAACCTTGCTCAAACGAACATCATCAATCCGTGGTTTCTGTTTGTTATTGACATGGTGTGTGTCAATTGCGTCATCAATGTCGTTGCTTTCCGCTTTTGTTGGAGGAAACTCCACCTGACATAGTTGTCAAATCGGGATTCAAATCATACATGAAAATGGTAATGCACTGAATCGTTAATCGATCTCAACTGTGAATCGTAAAGTTTCGGTCTGCTTTCATAAGTTGCACACAACGTATGTGTACACACTTTACATATTAAATATATCTAATAAAAATTTATTCCTCCATTCGTCTGAAATGAAAAAAAAATGTTGTTGTAAATGATGCTCATCTGGTGTGGATAAAAACTTCAGTCGATCCCATGTTTACCACTTCACCTTTTCCCAATTACATAAACAAAGATAAATTTTCAATTACGAACTAACAATAACTGCACGACAATGTTTTGACCTTTTTACAAGGTTAAAAAACCAAAATCTTCAAGCTTTTCCAAAAATCTTACTTCAGGGCTTCACCATTCAATACAATTCATAACGGAAGTAGTACATAAAATTGAATTTGTAAGGCTACAACATCGTCCACATGGGAACTTAATGTTTTCGCCCCAAAAGTTCGAGTATTTCAGAGTAAATAGGGAGGGACAAACTGAAAATATGACATACGCTAAGGAATGGGTCACTGTTTGTCACTGCTTGTCACCTACTCATAGGAACACAAAATCTGTCTGTCACCGTTATCCATAACACAGGTGGGGCAATGCTGTCAAATGTGCAGAACGAATGGGTTGATTACCTCATGTTGCTGCAACATTTGCTTCCTTCCCATACGTCGCCTCGTCTCCCGTATTTCAGCGTCACCCCAATCATTTAGCCGAGGGATAGAGCGTGTAGTAGCCGATGTACTCTTACAGGGAGGGGCAAAACGATCCAAGTAAAATAGCTGCATTATAAGGGGGAAAACATATTTACTATACACTTCCGAGCAAAATCATCCGTATTCGTTAACAATGCATACAACTTACAACACAATCATATGTATGTGTTTATGTGTCTCCATGGCAGAATCCCCATGCAGCTTTCCGGTTAAAAATATCAAAATTGCTTTAGAGCTCTAAAAGAGCACCTCTAAACTTAGCATTAAATTGTCTTCTTCTGGCTACTGTTTTGTCTTTTTCTGTTTTTTTTTTTTTTTTAATTGGTTGCCAGCTCAGTAGAGCTGCTATTAGAGCAGCTCTACTACAGCTCCCAATCACTGCTGTAAAAAGATAAGCTTTTCGTGGTTAAAAAAAATTTGGCCCGTACAGGTATATTTGTCATGCTGTTCAATAACAGGTAAGTTTGTAGTTCGCAACGACTGCCATTTTATTGAACCATATGCACAGCAATGGATTAAATATGTTATCGGCATGGTACAAACAAACAACGGTCGATTACGTTACCATTAGAAGGAAAACACATCCAGTTGCCTCGCGCTGAACTTTCATCTTATACTTCCGAACACCTTTGACAAGGTATTGCAGTGTCAGCTTTGCCCAATTACATGCCCCCATACCGGTCACGTCCTTCACGGCATGAACGAACGACAGGCTCAAGCCGGTCATTGTGGTAGGACACAACATGGCCCCCAACACGTACAGCGCAAACTTCCGCCGAAACTCGTCATCCGCACCATCACTCTCAGTCAGATAAACTCTCAACCGGTTCAAAGGAATGATTCCCTTAACAGCTCCAACCTCTTCGTAGATATTGGGATATGCATCTATTGAACCAGTGAACTGCACGTCATTGCCTTCTGACCGTATACCCAATAAGACATGCACTTCCTCATAGGTGAGCCTCAGGTGACGGCCATGAACAGTCAACGAACACGTGTCGGGATCGAAGTTCTGTACCAACCATTGGCACATTTTGTGATCTATACGGGTACACTTTAACCCGAGGAGGCCACCGAACCCAATATCAATGACTGCCTGCTTTTGTGCTTCGTTACAGCGGTTCACGATATCAACAATTGACTTCAATGATATGCGGACTTGCATTTTACTCTGCAATGTTATTAACGTGAACATTAATACAAAAAATTAACCAACATTGTGTCGATAGCAGGTCCTCCCCAAATGCAGTTACGAAAACACTAAGCACCTAAGTACCTTTGCAGATTTCTTTGCAACTTCTTCGCCCAGTTCCTTGGCACTTGCCTTAGCCATGTCCTGAAACCTCTTCTTCTCATCACAGGGGAGTTCCTTCCACCTTTCCCCAATATCCTTTCGGCTCTGTAAGTGTTACACGAACGTGATGCACATACAGGACAAATAGGAGCTGTAAGTCCAAAATAATTGTCACCAAAAGTTGTATCACTCGCAATGTGTGCACATTTTCTGGTATTTACATATGTTTGCACATACAAATTACTATTTCGCACACAGTTGAAATAAGAACGGACATGGAATTTTACAAATAATCGGAGTTTATAAGAACATGCAATATGGCGTCTATGACTGCTGGAAATCGCTGAATGCGACACAATAGAAGCACATGACTGGTGTGCGCATGGAATAGAAGTCCATACTTTGCTATCACAGCAGTCACGTGTTTCCATCACGGTACTCTACTTACTACATGTCTGCACACTAACCATATTCGGTCCGGGGTTGTCTGCTTCTCGTCTTTCCTTGAATTGTTGCTGGCTGCAACCATTGTCAATTTCGGCGTAAGTATATGTTAGATATGGATGGATATATATACATATATGTACACAAATCGCAAACATTGACATTTAGGGACCAATTTTTGACACAACCAAATTTTGTCCCAACTACATAATAATGCATCCGTAATGTCCAATTTTTGTTGCTAAAAATAAAAGAGTAATATTAGAGATCATGACAATAATATCATGAAATGTGTCATCAAAAGTTTTTATCATTTGATTAGCATTGATTAGTGTATGGTATTTTATTGTGTGTATAATCCAAAGGTGGAGAATCTTTCATGATCATATTCATGATATTATTTTCATGATTCCTAGCATTACTCAAAATATAATAACCACATCATTTCTGCAACAACAATTATAAATGGTCCAAATTATTTTGGCCCTTACTTTTGGTCTCTAAAATCTTAATTTCTTGTGAGTACAAACAGAAATGTGCACAGGCGCAAGCTATGAGTTGAAAATATGTAATGCAGAATTGTGGGAAAATACTGTCACACGTTTGTGACGAGAGGGATTCGTACTGTAAGCCGCTTTGAAGGACACTGATCGAACCTGTAAAAAATAAATGGTCCAAGTGGCCGCTTTCGACGAGGGGGCTCGGTAATGTCAACCCTTTGGATTCGTGAACCTTTGCCACTTGCCTTCAATGTGTTCCTTTGCCTGTAACAAATATCAGCGTAAATGAAATTTTGTTCAAGGACAAATTACATCGGTGGTATGTACGTTTTGTGCATTCTATCATCTTCGTCCGTTAACTTTACAGTTAGTCAATCTTGCCTTGCCATTTAAAAAGTTGTGCCATTTTCGTGAAAATGGTAACGTCGTTTTCCGTGGTCACCGAAAATTATGAACTGAAGTGGTTTAGTATAACTCAGTGAATTATGGATTTCACAAATTCTCTCCGCAGAATACGCAACATGTGGCGTATGTGCACATATTCTGGTAACAAATTGACACAGTTTTAATCCATTACACGCAATTCATGGTGCAATTTGAGGCTATCGCAAGTGTGTCAAACTCAAATCGCACAACCTCGCGATGGCAGTACGTAACGGCACAATATGCCACACACGAACAGACCGTGGTATTTAGTAGGTACAGGAAACATAACCTTGCAAACCTAACAGTATGAAATACTGAACGACATAAACTCACAGTTGCTTCGCATTGTCTGACATGTCGCCCATATCCAATTACGATATTTCCTGCAAAGAATTTCATGCAATATTCATAAGGATGCAGAAAGAACGTTACTCCGAAATTGTAACAAAACGAATTTGACTGTGAACAACTTACAATCAACGGACCATTGAGTCCTACGTACATTGTACGAGTGGTACTTTTCGTGTATTTTCAAGTACGATATGTTGTGGTTAATTTATGCAGATACGGCATGCCACTGTTTTACGAAAATTAATTGCCCATATGTTGTACTCGTTTTATAGTATTTTCGACTTGAAGCCAGAATCAACAACCAATGCGCACACTTGGAACAGGGCCACATCGGACATTGAACCCAACATCACCCATACGCAACTTACCTTCATGCAGAGAAATAAAAAACCGACTGCACTGCTGAACGAAGACCGTTTGTCACTATGGAACTCGTCAATGGCAATATCAGTTTGTCACCCGTGTAGTTTGTATACCTAATCGTACGTCTGGTTTCAATGACCTAAGGAGGAACAGTTTATTAGTTGAGAAATGGTAATGTCGTGCGAGTGGAACACAGTAGGTCATAATAATAATGTGCTCCGAAATAAAAAATAGACAGACTCACACATGCCCGCGAAAATGGTGACTGTTACCGTCGGCGACCTGGCGCAGTCGAAATGGAGAGACAGAGAGAGAGTGTGTTACTGGAGGTGGACAACAAAACCGAAATGGAGAGAGAAGGAGGGACACCAAAGTTGCCGAAATTTGTATGTGGGAAATGGGAATGAGTTGGTGAGATTAGAAAGGCTACGGCATGTGGGTCATCATGAAAGTACTGCATCAGTGGGAAGCGCTGTCTGGCGACTTTGGTTTTTGTTCCAAATTTGGGCGGGAAACGGAAACGTACGTGACACTACACTACATAAGGCGAAGTTGGCAAGTTGGGAAAAAAAACCAACAAGTCAAACAGTTATTACTATTCAGAAAAGAATAAGTCAAAAATTACGGCAACACAACTCCGAATTGTAATTTTCCCTTACACATTAATTTATACAATTTTATAATACACATTTTTCCATGAAAGTCAAAAAGTTAACCCAACATCCATATTTTTTTTCTCATTTTTTTCGTCCAGAAAGACAAAAATTGCATTTTTTTACTCCAATTTTTTTTCCTCACTTTTTAAATAAAAATAATTGTTCTTTTTAACTTTTTGTGAAATATGGGTTCCGTTTGCATTGGGCGTTGAAATGATGTGTGACTTAAAATAATGTGATTGAAGTCAAATTACTGAGTTTTTGACTTTTGGCTTTTTGTAAACATGCCAAACCAGCCCTACAAGGTGGTTACGAAGTTGCTATTTTTATGTTACAACAATGATTCATCCCCCCTTTTTAGGACCCCCTTTTACGTATCTTGTTATTTTTTTAAAATTAAATCAACAATGATGCATCCCGCTGAAAACACCACCACTAATAGCACTAATGCATTAAAAAAGTAAACAAAAAAAAAAAAAATACAACTCCAAGACCAAAACATCACATCATTACTGGCGGGACCCACTGCCACCTACTTAGTGGGAGCACTAATTAGTGCTCCCAAGCATTTTTCAAATTAAATTTTTCGTGTTTTCAAAGTAATAGATTTTGTTGTACTTGGATATGATGTTTGTGATAGGAAATTTGCACTGATTATATGTTTGACGTGCCAGGAACGTTAAGGGTTGCACACCATAACAGGACCCTTTTTTTTTGCTGATTTTGTTTGTTTTTGTTTATTTTTCAGGAACGAGGCGTAGCGTAAGGTAGGGGAATGTGAAGTTAAATTTTCGGCCTACAAATTAAAATTAAAATAGTAGTACATGTCGATGAATAAAATTTCGTCAAGGGTAAAATTTCGAACTGATTGGTCACTGGACAATGTATCGCGCGACTAACTGTCGCGCGGCTGACAATCCCCGTTTATGCAGGCCGCACAAACAGGGCAAACTGTGTGAATAATGATACAAAGGATGGCGTAACGCCCTCAAAATTATACATAAATCCCATTATATTAGACATGCAATGGTATAAAGAAATCAACAGCTTTTCATTCATCAGAGTAATTCTTACAACAATATTACATGTTAACAACAAAAGCAAGTGCCCTATAGGCTTACAGCTTTCCAAGTTCACACTTGGTTTCACAAAAGAAGAGTGCTAACTCTATACAAAATAAGCCCGTGGCTTGATATACATGTAATACAACAAAATAATCGAAAACTAAGAGTCTTCAACTCCCACATCCATCCAAGCTATGTCCCTGGAGGTGCCATGCTACTTGTACCTGAAAATGGTGTCCCATATAGGGTGAGCCAACGCCCAGTACAGATATGCTAAACACAATATGAGCAATAACTAAGACATCAGCAGTTCATAAATGTTCGATTACCATAAACCAACCTGTGACACATTTCCGTTACATGACCACAATATTCATATCTCATTTCAGTTTTCGTTTCTCATCATTTTCTAAATTTCACATCGACGGCTCTGAACCTGGTGAACCACTTATAAGGGACAGTGGCTCATGTTAGACGCTTCCCGTTTTACAATAGATAAACATACTAGTTGTATCAACATCTGAACAGATAAGCATACAAGCTGTTTCCGCATTTCAACAGATAAGCATATTAGCTATATCAACACTTCCAAAATCTGGGCAACTACACTTGGTTCCTAAGCTCAACCAACCAGTTCCAAATTTAGGATAACAGGGAAGTACAGTAAGTACATTACACAGGATCAAAGGGGCGAAACCAACAAATCTATATAACAACTCGAGGGAATCATAATCCCAATGTATTATGAATACACAAATATTGTGCATTGCATTGGATAGTGTTGTTCGGCCCGTGGGGGCAATCAGGGGACCCGTTTTGAGAATCTGAATCAGTAAATGTGTACAGTTCCTCGCGTACTACATACCTATGGAAAATCACGTTGACCGAATATCAACAGCTATCTGACCGGAGTAGTTATCTTTCAACTGTTAACTATAACACCATCCCATACTTTCTGATATCCCATTACATTGATTTTTTACAGGTATGATATACTGAATAAATCATAAAATATGAACGGTTCAGATTATCCTTCGCTGGGCGTAAAAGTAGGCCCAATCTCTCTGCAAGGACGGCCGCAAGGAGGGGCTTGCAAGGAGAGGATCCTCGTACGGGGAAAGGGGGTCCCAATATTTATTCATACAGTATTTTGTTAGCGATTTTTTGGGTTACGGACTAAAAATTAAAATAAACATTGTTTGGTTTGTTTTGGGGAGAGTTGTTTTTTATAAAAATCTTGGAGAGAGAGTTAGAAATTTCTTTGGTTTGTTTGGTTGTGTATTTTGGGAGAGTTGTTTTTTTGGGAGTTTGGGATGATTTGATATTTTGGGAGAATTTGAGTTGATGTGTGTGAGAGAAAAAGTGATTGGGAAGGGGAGAGGAGAGAGAAAAAGTGAATAATTGATGCGTAAGAGAGAGAAAGTGATGTAGAAATGTTTTTCAGGAAAACTCAAACCAAACAATTTTTTAGAAATTTATTTCTTCAAAACTCGTCTCCCAAATGCAAACCAAACCAAAATTTTCGTTTTCCCGCTCTGCTATACACGTTATACAGAGTATACACCTTAATCTCATTCTGCTTCGCGAGCCATAGCTCGACCGCGACCAACATCGCCTGTAGAGAAGGAATTTGTTGACGATAACGTGGGCTTTCAGGCCATAGATGAACCAGGTTCGTCCTCCAAACGCTGAAATCAAGAAGTAATGGTTGTCATTCACAAAATAGATTTGAAATTTGGAAATTAGGGCTTCCAAAATTACTCATTCAGAAATAGGGCTTCGTAAATTACGGCTTCCAAAATTAGGGCTTTCAAAATTACTGTTATGCAGATAGATAAATGGTATGCTTGAAAAATGTGGCACATATTGTGACGAACATGTATGCATGTTAAAGTATACATTTTCCAGAAGGTAGTATGAATACGCATAAACTGATCCAACATAAAATGAAAGGATCACATCTTTGCAGAACATAGTATGATTATGCAGATTGATAATTAGTTGAATGAATGCATATAGTTGCGTAATTTTCAATGTCAGATTGATAATGTGATTTTGCTGAATTTGTTGTGAATCACGCATGAATTGTTGTAATGAACTGCTATCAACTAATGTGTTAGCTGCGTGACTTGAATTAACTGTTATCAACATACACAAACTATTATGAAACTGAACTTAAATGTTCATAACTATTACTGAGTTGTTGATAAGTATTTCAGTGTGGTTTGTTCAAAATCACATGTGTCATTTGTTCATAACTATTTCAGTTTGATAACTACTGAATCACAGTCTCCAACAATCTGCCCATAATCATTTCACGTCAGTATTATTTGTTGATAACAGTTGCTTAACATGTGTGATTGATAATTTACTTCACATTGAACTGATATGTTTGTAAAACTGCCATGTTTGTTCAGATTGAAAATGCTATGTGTGTAACATGTGTGTAATTAATCACAGATGCTATGTTTGAAACTGCTGTATTTGTTCAGTTTCAAAATGCTAAGTGTGTAGATTGAGCTGCGATGTTTGTTCAAATGCTATTACCAGTTTAGTCTGTGTAACCTCTGTGCAAATGCTATTAAACATGGCAGTTTGAACAAATAGATGTTTTCAGTAAAGACACACTGTCTCCCTCAAATTAAACTGGACCTGCTATTAACCCCATCAAACAGAAGCATAGCAGAGCACTACAACTTTGTCATGTATGCAGATTTAAAACATGGCTTCTTCTTCTAACATTAGCAACATAAGAATACAAACGAGGCTATGCAATTGGGGAAGAACCGCTGCCATGCGTATTGTCAGAACAATGAGAATGGAAATGAAGGGCGTTTGTTCTTTGTTTGCCCATCAAAATATGTAAGTATGTATTGGAAATTTTAATCCTTTAGAAGTGACAGTAATATTTGTCGTATTCAACTAACTGATTGTCATGCATTGTAGAGTACCACTCCCACTCCCCATTGCAATTACTTCAAGTTCGTGGCTGAAGATGATGAAGACGTTACGTCCAGAATCCCTTCCAACACTAGAGCTGGTGATGCTTTAACAGTAGAACACTTCAACGATGTAAGGACGAGGCTTCATGAGTTTGGAAATGACCATGGTCGATGGCTTGAAAGGGTAGAACATATTATCAAAGCGATGGTGTATTTCATTGTATTTTCTATCATTTTGTACTTGATCATGTCACTTTTGTACTTCTTTGTATTTTGGGAAATTGAATGGAAGTTTGTACCAGTTTTTGTTGTATTGTACTTCATGATGTAAGTAATGTTTATGGAATGAATTTTATTATGATGTAACTTATGTAACTTACTTAATAGCTTTGTGGAATGAATTTTATTATGGAATGAATGTACGGAAATAATTTTATAAGTTAATATGATGTAACTTATAATGTTATTCTGTAATGCATTTTGGGAAACGTTGGTGTCATTGTAAGAGCTTTGTGGATGCTATTTGGCAGATCTGCGGACGAATTTTGTGGATGGTATGTGGATTCATTTTTGTGGATGCTATGTGGATGAATTTTGTGGATGCTTTGTGGATGACTGAATTTTGTGGGTGCATTGTCACTTATCTGTGGCCTGTTATCTGTTGCAGGTTCTCTTATCTGGGTGCATGAATTTTGGTTGTAATGAACAACTTCTGTTATCTGTTGCAGGTTTGTTTGTAATTAACAGATTTGGCAAATCTGTTATCTGTCAACTAGTATCTGTTTGTCACGTTTCTGTGGGCTGAACTATTATCTGTTAGCAAGTTGAAAGCAGATATATAGAATGCGTGGTACATTTCTTCACCATCGTGCTGACTTCTTCATTACTGAATATCAATACTCTGGTTCTGCATGGTCTATTGTATAATTTTTTGTTTGAAGGGTAGCTGATTAGTTCATAACAATGCACAATGGGAGACAAATTGCTAATGCACAGGTTGACCCCATGGGGTATGCTTCCACACAATGGTTCTGTTTGAAAAAACAAAACATTATGTGGCCATATTGATGTTAGAGTGTATGACACCGTTGGCCGGTTGTGCACAATTTTTGTTTTCAATTACAGGTTGTGATTCCAGTCAATGATTCCGACACTTAGACCTTATTGTCCATATTGAACGATTCACAAACATGAAGTAATCAACAAAACATAGGTTACACCATAGTTTCTGATATCGGTCATTGACATTACAAAAGAAATTACCTTGTCATCGTACCAACAAAAATCATAAGACAGGTTTTAGTCGAGGACGGTGACCCAAAAAAATACCTTCAACAAAGCGGACATGATTAAGACATTAACGCATGCACCGTTGCAATGGTTAGCAGAGTATGACGGTCTGTTAGTTTGTAATTCGTTTATTTTCGCTCGACGATGCGAGCTTAGAACACTACGCTTACTATGTCATACACATGTCCAGGTCTGCTAATCCTCGCTCAAATCAACAACCTCGGAGTCTGAGTAATCTGAAAGGTCAGGGTCCGACACGAGTGCAGGATCCTCCATTATAGCCTTGATCGCAGAAGCCAGGTTCGATCCATGTATCTTCGACTCTGCCTTTGCGTCCTCTATCCGTGAGTTCCTAATGAGTCGACGAGTCATCTGATCAACCTCCCTTTGCAAACGATGCCTAACTTGGGACTCGCTGACATGAGGGAATTGCCGCTGCATTTCAACCGACCGGGCTTTTGTGACCTTCAGAAAAGCACATCGACACTGGTGTTCACACTGAACTCGTTTGGCAAACAGTGAAACTGGAATTCCAAAATACTTCCCCAGGCAAGCATCTTGTATTGGGGTGCAGTTGTAATCCCGTAGAGGTTCAAAACTCCACAGTGGGAACCCTGTTTCAAAAAAACGTCGATCACCGAAGGAATCGATATACCCACCTGCATAATCCAAATCTGGTGACTTCGGTCGGGAGCTGTCAGCCGTTGCAACTGATTGTCCACGACCGCGTTTACCGTGGTGTGCATCCATAGGTGTGAAGGTTCTTGATTGAGTCCAACTTTGTTTTCGCAGGTTCACGAAGAATATATGCACGCAAGAACAAACCCAAATGCAAAGGAAACAACACTGGTTCCAAACTTTTTTGTGGTTGGTTGTAAATGTTAAATTACCTTATACCCGTAGTCATTAATACGTTGGTGGTAGGTTTAAAGATGTGAACACACTTATTGTTGTTTGGTGGCAACACCTACCCCAAACTGCGTAAAAGCAACTTACTGACTGCGGGTATTTCATTTAATAGGTTGGGTGCAGTTGGAAAGGCATATGTATCTGATAAGAGCAATTTTGCTAACCTTTATGGATGAGTAGACATGTAATTGGGTTGGGGCACACATACAAATGACGAATGTGAATGTATGATGAACTGTGGGTGTGGACATCAATGACAGTGGGATAGTACTGATGGAAGGTGCAATGCATGTGTGTTGGAAATGCCAATTAATGGACGATGAGGGGTACTGAACGGATGACTTGGTGCATGCAAGAAGGAACGAATTTTTGCAAGATGAATTCCGCCAGTTTGAGAAATTAATACAATGTATGTCACAATGCATGAGGTCTTCTGCAAACATACAAGTCATGTACCATATATTACAAATACTTACAGCATAGTGTTGTGTAATATTATGAATCTGTACATTCCTTTAAAAAAGTAGTCAGTAAAATAAACCATACACATATTCCTACAAAATGTCTGATTCGAACAAGATTGAAGCTATTGTTGAAGCGCATGTTGCTCCTGTATTCGAGCAGTTGCAAGCTATCTTCGAAAGGCTGAATGAAGTGGACACACGGTTGTCCAGTTTGGAGCGGCAAGTCGGCGCTATGAAGCAGAACGTTGATTGGCTGACCGATGAGAAATTGGCGGCGGACGAAGCGAAGTCTGATAAGACAATAGATGAGGACAGTCAATCAGATAGTACGGACAACTCTTCAGAAGACGCTGCTGATGATGCAGCAGATATGTAGATTTGATTTCTTTTTTTTTTAAGCTTCCCTGTAAGCCATGAAAGTTTTGTTTTGGCTGGAGTCATATGTGCTAATGGGCTGATATATAACCTACCTACGAAGAGTATTGAGTTTTCATTCATAATGTGGTTTCTTTCATTTTTTTAAATTAATTTTCCCTTTTTCGTAATTAAATTATAAATTAACTTCGGCAACAAAAGCAGCCGTAAATTATATACAGTTACAGTCGCATTCATCTGAACAAGAAACATGCGTAAAGAAAATAGTACTAAGTCAGCAGCCACATCGACATGTTTGATCCATGTTTACATTTGACTTGCACTTTGCAGTTAGTCCATATTTACATCGTCCAGCAAAAACAATACTGGGGAGCCATAAATAACATCCATATTGAAATCAAACAATACAAAATTAGTTAAGTCCTATTGCCACCCAAATTACTGGCGTACTGGCAGCCCAATCCCATCACTGGCCTAGCTTGTGGCATTGCTCATATGAAGGCACTCCCGGTACTCTGCGATCTTTGCATTATTGACATCCATAACGATGTCAACCAACAACTTATGACGCACACAGGGAGCGAACTTTGTACAGAAAGATCATAAGACAAATCAGTTAAACTTGCAGGACATACAAGGAAGGATTTGATTGACAAATGGAAATTAAGCGGTAGAATGTACCTTGTGTGGACCGGGGCTTAAATCAGGTTGCTGCATGAATTTGATGACGAACATCCCACAGTCAAACGTGCTAACAAAATAATTTCACATTAAAGTTGTCGTCAATACTTAATAGGTTCGTTAAGTCAGTCATGCAGCATAGACATTAATGTGAGGGAGGGATTGTGGATTACTCGTCCAGTTGTTGTACTGGCCTCTCATCTAACATGCAGAGGTGAAAGCTACGCACGTCTGTAACATAATCATTTCCAAAGTGTAGTTGCAGCAAGTCGTGCATAGTTTGAACCTGTTCCACAAGGTTGAAGCTGGTTTACGTAAAGGATGTTCAAGTTTTTTGTAGTGTTAAAAAATGCACGAGAAGGACATACCAAAATTTTAGCCGCATTTAGCTTCCTTTTGTTCGGTCGGTTGCATGGGACCGAGTCGAATAGGTAGGCTACACGGTCCACCATATCAATTTTAACGCACAACCAATGCACTCCTCTGTAATTGAAAGGCATGTAAATCTACACGTAAACACAACGGCAGACCTTGTTCAGAGGCCATGTAAACATAATGCCTTTCATATTTTCGTTTTAATATAACGGGATGAACATTGATATTACCCTCTGGCATGCATCAAGAGCAGCAGTGTATCTGTCATGTCCGAAAAATGATGTGACGATATGTTCATGGTGCAGAGGTTGCATGTCTTTATTTAGAATAAAAGTCTGCATGTGTAATGCATAAAGGTCATTGACGGAAACATTTGTCAAAATATGTCATACACAATACACAACGTAGCTTTAAACACTTACTTACCGACAGATATACGGGAAAGAACCAATCAGTGTGCCTCCCGTCATTGTGTAAATCCCTCTGTCGATTAGTCAATTGCACCACCACCAAGTTGATTGGCTGGAACATTGTATGCAAGACACAAGGCAAGTTGATTACAAAGGTTTCTGAGTTCAGGGGTACTGAAAAACGCAGATTCATATTTGTGCAGCCAACACTTACAGTGTCGGATAGCCAGGACCCTGGTTTGAGCGTGCGCATGTCACGCCGGGTGGCAACTTCACATGGCCGTCCATGAAGATTCATGGAAACAACAATGTCCCTACAACCACAAAATGATCCTTAGAACGATAGTTATTTGACAGTGGACTGTCATTTTAAATTTGCAAGTAGTAAATGAAACAATACATTTCATTTTTGCTATCGTCAAATACATAGTTAAGAAGTTTTTGTTCCTCCGCCGATAACAACCCTTCGCTGTCCAACATCGTCAACGAGTCCTACAAAAATAAACAGCCAACTAACAGTACACATTTCAAAAAAAAATTGAAGCTTACATTACAAGGTCGGTAGTCATAAAAAACAACGTGAAATGATGTAAAAACTGTGAGCCTCAGACGATGCCACAACTTGTGATGTTTGGTGCGGAGTTTGTTAGAAATGTGTACTAACATATGGCAGCAGTCATAACTGCAAACATGCAATTCTTTGACAACTAGTACAATAGAACACAGATGATTGTAAAATTAGCAAAACATTATTGATGTGGGCATGAATTGGGTATTCAGAACTTGTGGGGCATGAAAGGCAGTATTTGTACCTTGTTCACATTGTCCACACCATCAACACCCACAGGTGAACCGATGTCGTCAACTCCACTATTTGTTTTGCTATCGATGCACAATTGCATATCCCCCACCTGAGTGGCTTGAACTCCAGTTCCACGCTTTTTTCCTTTTCCTTTTCCTTTTCGTCTTCCCTTTGCACTTCCTGTAACGATTCCAGTTGCTCCCAATGGTTTGCCAAGCTTAGTAGGAGAAGTATGCACATCGCACGCCACGTTCTTCACGCCCACTGACTGAAGGTCATCAGTGTATTTATCTTCAGTTTCATATGTTTCCCCTGACCGAA
This sequence comes from Camellia granthamiana, assembly GCA_036172215.1. Lineage (NCBI taxonomy): Eukaryota > Viridiplantae > Streptophyta > Magnoliopsida > Ericales > Theaceae > Camellia > Camellia granthamiana. The sequence goes on from CM069910.1 coordinate 136,201,052, forward strand.
GGCCTCCCTTCTTGTTGTTGTCCCCACCTTCTTCAATGTTCAGCTTCTGCCCATCATGCAAATGACTTTTGTCCCTTGCCAAGGTTCCCTTCAAAATCTGTTGTTGGTGATCCACCCCTTGTACATCTGAAATCTTACACTCCATTGGGTTTACTTCGTCAGATGGTTTGACCACGCCATCGTCATGCGCCTCGACTCCAACAGCAGGGTCCACACCCTGTTGGGCCACGCCTGCCGGTTGCGGTGTAGAGAATATACCTTCGATGAGGTGGTGTAGCATTTGCTTCAGTTCACGTAAATTGGTTTGTTCAGTGAACGGTTCATTGCAGCCCAAACTGAAATGTTGAAGCAGTTGCTTCAGCATTTCCTTCAGTTGAGCAACATTGGAGGAGAGGTTAATGATACACACATCATTGCCTTCCACCTAATCATACATACACATTCGTGAACTTAGTCTTATAAACCATCTTCAAATGATGTGGGTGAACTGTGTGAAAATTGCGTAATGCTTGGATGGATTACCTTGTCATTGCCAACAACTTGCTTGGCTTCGAAATGTCGCAACATCTCCATTAAATCTGTTTGGTTGTGGAGAACTTGCTTCATCATTTCCTTCACTTCGCGAATGTCGGACTCCAAATTGGTCATACGGACTTCGTTGTACTGTCCTTTTTGTTGGTTCTCGACATGGCATGCATCCATGTCAGCATCATCCGCGTTACTGGAATCAAACTCCACCTAATCATAGAAACGCATAAATGAAGTCTGACATTGTATGTTGAAGACAAGTGGGTCGATGGTGTGAAATGTGCACAGTGGTAGGACTGCTTACCGCAATTGTTGGGAATTTGTGCTTCCTTCTCATACGTCGCAGCGTCTCCCGTATTTGGGTATCACCCCAATCATGAAGCCGAGGTGTGGACCGCGTCGTAGTCGAGGTCAGAGAAACACAATCAAGGTACAACAGCTGTGGACATTAAGGGGCACACCATAATTAAGTTGTTCTTCCCAGAAAAATGAACTATATTCAGTAACAATGACATTCATTATTCTCAATTTTGCAGCGGAACGTACATAGAATACCGATTTTGTTGAGGATGCTGTCAACTTTATAGGCACATATCATGCAATGTTTTTTGGGGAAAAAAATGTACAGCACACCAACGACTTTATTGATGAAACCAAGGAAAAAAAATTATGTTCATGTTCCCCTCTTCGCAACCTAGTTTTAATTGGTTCCTCCATTGAGGTTCGGCATACTTTTTGCCCTGTACTCGTTGTTCTTAAATTCATGACGGTACTCGCAGAAAATATCTTTGTGCGAGCACCATACTTGGTCAGGAAGAGTGTTGTTTGTCGTACTCACAAAGCAGGTACCATTGTATGTCCCAATGAAGGCCAATTTGTTGAACCATGACAGAACAATGCATGAAACACATGAAGGGGGGAATGGAAAAAAAATCAAGTTGTTGGCATACCATTAGCAGGAAAACACATCCAGTTGCACTGCGATGACCTTTATACTTGCGAACACCGTTGTGAAGGCATTGCAGTGTCAACTTTGCCCAATTACAAGCTCGCATACGATTCACGTCCTTCACGGCATGAATGAACGATGGATTCAAGCCGCTCATTGTGGTAGGACACAACATGGCCCCCAACACGTACAGCGCAAATTTCCGCCGAAACTCGTCCTCCGCACCATCAGTCTCGGTCAGATAAAGTCTCAACTTGTTCAAAGGAATGACTCCGTTAACAACTCCAACCTCATCGTAGATATTGGGGTACGCTTCTAATGACCCAGCCAACTGCACATCATCGCCTTCACACCGTATTCCCAATAAAACATTAACTGCCTTACACGTGAGCCTGACTTGACAACCATGAACATTCAATGAACTACTGTCAGGATCGAAGTTCTGTACCAACCATGCGCACAAGTCGTGATCTATACGTGTACACTTCATCCCCAGGAGGCCAGCAAACCCAATGTCAATGACTGCCTGCTTTTGTGCTTCGTTGAACCGGTTAACTAGCTCAACAATTGACTTCAATGATATGCGGAGTTGGCTTTTACCCTGCACATTTTTTACCCTTAAATTAATACAAAAATACAACCAACAATGTCAGCAAAGCAGGACCTAGCCAAATGCATTTACGAAAACATGCAGTACGTAATGACCTTTTCAGACTTCGGTGCAGATGGTACAACTTTGACGCGTTCCTCAGCGCTCGCCTTAGCCATTTCCACAAACCTCTTTTTCTCATCAGAGGGGAGTGCCTTCCACCTTTCCCCAATCTCCTTTCTAGTCTTTAACCAAGTAAATGACAGGCGTACAAGACAAGTAACAACTATGAGTCCAAAATTACTTTAACTAGAACTTTATGCCAAACGCAATCGGCGTGCATTGTTGGTAATTAAATAAGATTGCAAATACAAATAACAGTTGCAGCAAAAAGTCAGGGACAAAACGTAGCTGGACTTTTACAAAGAATTGAAATTTACAAAAACAATAGGAAGGTGAGCTTATTACATGCTACAATCCTAAACAAACGTGAAACAATCAGAAGGCCACTACGACCATTCAATACAACGTGTGGATAGCAACCCAGCGATGTGTTTCCATCATAGTGTATTATAGAGAATACAGATTTCGACACTCACCATTTTTTGTCCAGTGTAGTCTGGCCCTTGCATTTCCTTGAATTGTTGCTGGCTGCATGCAAGCATCGTGAAGCTTATCATCACTAAATCTTAAATATGAATACATATATATATGCAAGTTTTTATGTCAAGCTGGCCCCGAAATCGGCATAATACAGCTTTCGTACATCCGGGACTGAATCGACACCAATTTAAACATTTTCAGACATGCGGAACAAAACCAATTTCAAACATCACAAACTGAACTTCGACGAGGCACGTAATTTCAGTACGAAAAATGTAATTCCATATTGTCAAAATAACAACTAGTACCTGTAACAAATGAATGGTGCAACTGGCCGCTTCCGACAAGAGCCAGCGGTAGTGTCACACATTTGGATTTGTTGTTCGGCAATTGTCTTCAATCTTTTCCTTCCCCTTTATGAAAGAGCAAATCATACAAATTAGATTGAAGGGGAAATTACAGGGGTGGTGTACACATTTTGTCCGTTGTCTAATTTGGATCGATGCACTTTAAACAACCTAAATTCTGACAGTCCATTTCAACATTCCTGGACATTTTCGGTCAAATTACTAATGGCGTTTGTGATTTTGAAAACAAAGATTGTAATGTCAATTGATTGAGATTATGTGAGTTCAGTAAAGTTATAAGTTGACTACAACAAAAAGTACAGTTGGCACGTATATGCATATTTTCTGATACAAAACAGTGAAGAGTTGTAATCAAATGGACGTCATTGAAACAAAAGTTCAAAATTGATGCTGAAAGCGAGGCCATTCAAAATTTGTGGAAAACAAATAACACAAACAGAAAAGTACACGGGGCTGCTGTAAGAATTGATCCGGAAAAAAAATCAGCATATTCCTTGCTGATTGATTGCGTTTGTTTACAAACATATGTACGAAACCAAGTGGTAGGAAGTCTTTAAGGAGAAAACTAACATTGTTGGTGCGAGGTGACCAATATCCATCAGATGCAACGACGACAAGTCCTGCAAAGTATTCGAATCAATATTTACAAGAACACAAACAAACGGCTGCAACATGTGGCTGTTAACCTCATAATTTTGCGTAATCACATACAACAACACGCAGAATTTCCCAACACATATACAGATTTTGAAACAGACAAAAGAGAGGACAGACATCCAAATTTTGCATTTCGTTGACACAGCTTACAATTAAAATAATTATGTGTACAAGCGATAAATGCATAATTTCGCAAATATTGCAGAGGAAGGACTACAAGTGTAAGTTTTTTATGAGCTTCGTGCAGAATGAGAATGGATGCGTACGTTAGTAATATTTGTTGGCTTCCAATGGCAGTCTACTGAGCAACTTGGTTGCAGAGAATCGAGGTGGCTGCATCCTGGCCCTTGCTCCATTACCTTCGGGTGCTCAGACAGTGGCCAGATCAGAGAAGAATACTTTTCCGGGCGTACAAGCAAGTCTCATCGATTGTATGTGACAATGAAACAAGCAAGGAAATTGAAGGCCTGAACTTGATGGCTGGCCTTTCCAACAACTTAAGCGGCCGGAGACGATGGCTGAAAACCAATACCTTCTCCCCGCCTGACTCGGACAAGGCTAACAGATTAAGGAAGAAGTTTGCCTTCAGTCCTTCTGTAACATCCAACTTTTGTAAGATGTGGTCCATCCGGGCATCGTCAATGCCCTCTGTTTCTGTGGGTGACGTGTCTGTAGGTGAACCCTTTAGGAGGGATGTCAACTGTGCGTGCACATACAGTGTGCTCCCATCCCAGGTGATGCTCAACTTCTGAACGAAGTTGTTCAGTTCTTCAAGTTCGCGAACTGTCGTAAGGGGGAGGTGAAGAAATTCAGAAAAGTCAAGAAGCCCAGGCAATTCACGAAGAAAACCTCGTTCGTAGAAATGGACAACCTTGCCTGTCATTGCACGCAACTTTTGAATGACGGTTACCTTTGTCTTGAAGTTATCATCTTGCATATATATATATAGCAGTTACATTTGAAGAGGAAGGTAGCTGTCATTCATGGGTTGCGGGCTGTCTGGACTTTATTGAGCGAGTTCATGAAATGCGTACTCTCATTTGTCTTTTTTATGACATTCGTGCAGAATGAGAATGGATGGGTACGTTAGTAATATTTGTTAGCAGGCAGTGGCAGTCTTGCTTGTTTCATTGTCACATACAATTGATGAAACTTGCTTGGACGCCCGGAAAAGTATTCTTCTGTGATCTGGCCACTGTCTGAGCACCCTAAAGGTAATGGAGCATGGGCCAGGATGCAGCCATCTCGATTCTGTGCAACGAAGTTGCTCAGTAGGAAATTGAAGCCCTGAACTTGATGGCTGGCCTTTCCAACAACTTAAGCGGCCGGAGACGATGGCTGAAAACCAATACCTTCTCCCCGCCTGACTCGGACAAGCCTAACAGATTAAGGAAGAAGTTTGCCTTCAGTCCTTCTCTAATATCAAACTTTTCTAAGATGTGGTCCATCCGGGCATCGTGAATGCCCTCTGTTTCTGTGGTTGACGTGTCTGTAGGTGAACTCTTTAGGAGGGATGTCAACTGTGCGTGCACATACAGTGTGCTCCCATCCCAGGTGATGCTCAACTTCTGAACGAAGTTGTTCAGTTCTTCAAGTTCACGAACTGTCGTAAGGGGGAGGTGAAGAAATTCAGAAAAGTCAAGAAGCCCAGGCAATTCACGAAGAAAATCTCCTTCGTAGAAATGGACAACCTTGCCTGTCATTGCACGCAACTTTTGAATGACGGTTACCTTTGTCTTGAAGTTATCATCTTGCATATATATATATAGCAGTTACATTTGAAGAGGAAGGTAGCTGTCATTCATGGGTTGCGGGCTGTCTGGACTTTATTGAGCGAGTTCATGAAATGCGTACTGTCATTTGTCTTTTTTATGACATTCGTGCAGAATGAGAATGGATGGGTACGTTAGTAATATTTGTTGGCAGGTAGTGACAGTCTTGATTGTTTCATTGTCACATACAATTGATGAAACTTGCTTGGACGCCCGGCAAAGTATTCTTCTCCGATCTGGCCACTGTCTGAGCACCCGAAGGTAATGGAGCACGGGCAAGGATGCAGCCACCTCGATTCTCTGCAACGAAGTTGCTCAGTAGGAAATTGAAGCCCTGGACTTGATGGCTGGCCTTTCCAACAACTTAAGCGGCCGGAGACGATGGCTGAAAACCAATACCTTCTCCCCACCTGACTCGGACAAGCCTAACAGATTAAGGAAGAAGTTTGCCTTCAGTCCTTCTCTAATATCCAACTTTTCTAAGATGTGGTCCATCCGGGCATCGTCAATGCCCTCTGTTTCTGTGGTTGACGTGTCTGTAGGTGAACTCTTTAGGAGGGATGTCAACTGTGCGTGCACATACAGTGTGCTCCCATCCCAGGTGATGCTCAACTTCTGAACGAAGTTGTTCAGTTCTTCAAGTTCACGAACTGTCGTAAGGGGGACGTGAAGAAATTCAGAAAAGTCAAGAAGCCCAGGCAATTCACGAAGAAAATCTCATTCGTAGAAATGGACAACCTTGCCTGTCATTGCACGCAACTTTTGAATGACGGTTACCTTTCTCTTGAAGTTATGATCTTGCATATATATATATAGCAGTTACATTTCAATAGGAAGGTAGCTGTCATTCATGAGTTGCGGGCTGTCTGGACTTTATTGCGCGAGTTCATGAAATGCGTACTTTCAAGTGTAAGTTTTTTATGACCTCGTGCAGAATGAGAATGGATGGGTACGTTAGTAATATTTGGAAAGCTGGCAGTGGCAGTCTTGCTTGTTTCATTGTCACATACAATTGATGAAACTTGCTTGTACGCCCGGAAACGATTACCTTTCTCTGATCTACCCACTGTTTGAGCACCCGAAGGTAATGGAGCATGGGCCAGGATGCAGCCACCTCGATTCTCTGCAACCAAGTTGCTCAGTAGACTGCCACTGGAAGCCAACAAATATTACTTACGTACCCATCCATTCTCATTCAGCACGAAGGTCATAAAAGACTTACAATTGAATGTACGCATTTCATAAGATCGCTCAATAAAGTGCAGACAGCCCGCAACTCATGAATGACAGCTACCTTCCTCTTGAAATGTAACTGCTATATGTATATGCAAGATCATAACTTCAAGAGAAAGGTAACCGTCATTCAAAAGTTGCGTGCAATGACAGGCAAGGTTGTCCATTTCTACGAATGAGATTTTCTTCGTAAATTGCATGGGCTTCTTGACTTTTCTGAATTTCTTCACCTCCCCCTTACGACAGTTCGTGAACTTGAAGAACTGAACAACTTCGTTCAGAAGTTGAGCATCACCTGGGATGGGAGCACACTGTATGTGCACGCACAGTTGAGATCCCTCCTAAAGAGTTCACCTACAGACACGTCAACCACAGAAACAGAGGGCATTGACGATGCCCGGATGGACCACATCTTAGAAAAGTTGGATATTAGAGAAGGACTGAAGGCAAACTTCTTCCTTAATCTGTTAGGCTTGTCCGAGTCAGGTGGGGAGAAGGTATTGGTTTTCAGCCATCGTCTCCGGCCGCTTAAGTTGTTGGAAAGGCCAGCCATCAAGTCCAGGGCTTCAATTTCCTACTGGGCAACTTGGTTGCAGAGAATCGAGGTGGTTGCATCCTGGCCCATGCTCCATTACCTTCGGGTGCTCAGACAGTGGCCAGATCAGAGAAGAATACTTTGCCGAGCGTCCAAGCAAGTTTCATCAATTGTATGTGACAATGAAACAATCAAGACTGTCACTACCTGCCAACAAATATTACTAACGTACCCATCCATTCTCATTCTGCACGAATGTCATAAAAAAGACAAATGACAGTACGCATTTCATGAACTCGCTCAATAAAGTCCAGACAGCCCGCAACCCATGAATGACAGCTACCTTCCTCTTCAAATGTAACTGCTATATATATATATGCAAGATGATAACTTCAAGACAAAGGTAACCGTCATTCAAAAGTTGCGTGCAATGACAGGCAAGGTTGTCCATTTCTACGAATGAGATTTTCTTCGTGAATTGCCTGGGCTTCTTGACTTTTCTGAATTTCTTCACCTCCTCCTTACGACAGTTCGTGAACTTGAAGAACTGAACAACTTCGTTCAGAAGTTGCGCATCACCTGGGATGGGAGCACACTGTATGTGCACGCACAGTTGACATCCCTCCTAAAGAGTTCACCTACAGACACGTCAACCACAGAAACAGAGGGCATTGACGATGCCCGGATGGACCACATCTTAGAAAAGTTTGATATTAGAGAAGGACTGAAGGCAAACTTCTTGCTTAATCTGTTAGGCTTGTCCGAGTCAGGTGGGGAGAAGGTATTGGTTTTCAGCCATCGTCTCCGGCCGCTTAAGTTGTTGGAAAGGCCAGCCATCAAGTTCAGGGCTTCAATTTCGTACTGAGCAACTTCGTTGCACAGAATCGAGATGGCTACATCCTGGCCCATGCTCCATTACCTTCAGGGTGCTCAGACAGTGGCCAGATCACAGAAGAATACTTTTCTGGGCGTCCAAGCAAGTTTCATCAATTGTATGTGACAATGAAACAAGCAAGACTGCCACTGCCTGCTAACAAATATTACTAACGTACCCATCCATTCTCATTCTGCACGAATGTCATAAAAAAGACAAATGAGAGTACGCATTTCATGAACTCGCTCAATAAAGTTCAGACAGCCCGCAACCCATGAATGACAGCTACCTTCCTCTTCAAATGTAACTGCTATATATATATATGCAAGATGATAACTTCAAGACAAAGGTAACCGTCATTCAAAAGTTGCGTGCAATGACAGGCAAGGTTGTCCATTTCTACGAATGAGATTTTCTTCGTGAATTGCCTGGGCTTCTTGACTTTTCTGAATTTCTTCACCTCCTCCTTACGACAGTTCGTGAACTTGAAGAACTGAACAACTTCGTTCAGAAGTTGAGCATCACCTGGGATGGGAGCACACTGTATGTGCACGCACAGTTGACATCCCTCCTAAAGAGTTCACCTACAGACACGTCAACCACAGAAACAGAGGGCATTGACGATGCCCGGATGGACCACATCTTAGAAAAGTTGGATATTAGAGAAGGACTGAAGGCAAACTTCTTCCTTAATCTGTTACGGTTGTCTGACTCAGGTGGGGAGAAGGTATTGGTTTTCCGCCATCGTCGCTGGCCGCTTAAGTTGTTGGAAAGGCTAGCCATAAAAGTGAACGCTTCAACTCTTGATTCAGAACTGGGTCTGGAAACGAATAGCTCTCTACAAAATTTGGAAAGCGTCATCCTCATTTCAACTCTTTCAATTGGCTTTCCTATGTTTTAAGTTGAATACCGTCAACTATGCATGAAATTCAGCACTGAAAGAAAGAGTTGTTTACTGTGTTACACGGACTCGGGTACGGGTGCCAGGTGCGGTATGTATGTACAGGTCCGACTCATTAAATCTTAACCCTACATTAAATGGTACGCGGTGTGGGGAAAAAATATCATATTTGTAGTCTAATATGTGACGTAAAATGGTACTATATGTAACTCACAGTGTCGAAATCACATTTATAGTAATTTCACAATAAGTTGCACATATAATAAGTGTGTTATATACAATTATATAAGAAGTGTGGGTTCAAAAGTATCCGACACATATCCCATACCCTTGCCCGACTCTCAGGTGTCTGACACAGGTATTTGATCTATTTTGAAGAGTCCGTGTAACACAGATTGTTTCTAAACATAAGTTCCAGCAATATAAAATCAGCGAGTAGTACAAAATTGAAAGCAGAATTCAACCGAGTGTGCTACCCGTTGCGGAAACAAGATTAGTAATTGTTTGTTTATCGAGTTTCTTATTTTTCCTTTTGTTGGCTACTCAAAAAAAAACAAATTTTGTTTTTCCCGTGCCAACATTACACAAATTTTTTTCCAACTCTTCTTTCGTTATATATAACCCAACGTAACAAGTTCCCCATGTAAATGCAGAACACCTTTTATGCTTGTTGCTAACTACTATGATACCTATGTTCAACTTGCAGCACTGATAGCAGAGGGAAGTCATCCTATTCGAAAGGGAGAAAATACAAAAACCGAGTACAGAACAGTTCCTATTGGGTCCATTTTGGTTAGCAGAGGGCAGAGTTCCTATTCCAATAGCACAAAATACGAAAATGGAGTACAGAACAGCTCCTATGGTGTCGATTTCGGGTTGGGTGTGAAGGTATATGCGAATGATAGAAGACAAACAAGGAGACAGATAATGTACCAGCACGAAATAAAGGAAATACCTACCGGATCAGACGAACCGACGGTGTTGCTCGATTAACCCTTGCGGTTGTGCTCCACCGACAAAAATCAACTTAAAAAAAGTATTTATGCATCCACTTCCATGGCTAGCCTTCCCAAGAACTTAAGCTCGGCCCTCAAATATTTTTCTCTGTAAAACCCTACAGCTACGGGGAAATGGAACAACGGAGAGACGGGCAGAGAGAAAGACAAACAAAGAGAGAGGTCCGAGATGGAAGAGAGACGGACGGGCCGACGGAACTTACACCTCTTCTGAACACGTCGGCATTTTTTATACTTGTTCTGACAACTTACACCTTTTAATGAAAACTGACATCATTTACAAATTATTTTTGTTCATAAAAGTTACACCTTGGAACTTATATCTTTAAATTAATTTTCTTAATAAAAGTTACACCTTGGAACTTATATCTTTTCTAAAAACGAAGCATTAACCGTTATTGGGATTGGTCTACTTTGGGAACTTATATCTTTTGTAAAAACGAAACATTCAGCTTCGATGATTGGTCTTCTTTGGGAACATATAGCTTTTGTAAAAACTCACAAAGTTTACAACCATTAAATTAATTTTACACCTTTCCTAAAAATTTACACCATCTCTCGGAAATATTTACAACTTCTTGAAAAATTACACATTTTGTGGAAAAACCTTTTTCATAAAATTTCACTTCTTATTTTCAAGTTACACCTTTGCTGACAAACAAAACTTACATATTTTCTATGGTAATTTACACCCTCTTCGGACAAACATACACCATATTTGAAAAGGTTATACCTTTTCTCAAATAATTTGTTTTAACAAACTTTATGACAAAGCTTATTTCCCATAAAACGTCTAAGTTCCGTTTTTTCCCCCGAAAACCTGTAAGTTCCAAAAATCCAATCACGCTGGTTTTGTCTTGTGGCAATGTGAGAGAGAAGGGCGTTTGGGAGGGCTTGGCCTTTCTCCCAGTACAACTCCGTTTCAGAGAAGACGAGTCTGCGAGGGCTTGGAATAGCGACTCCGACTCCAAATCCAACCAAGTATGTCAATGTAAAAGAGAACCGTTTTTAATATAGAGCAACGGACACAGAGAGAGAGAGAGAGAGAGATAGACTGACATCAACGGACATAGAGACCTAGATGGACAATGATCGACAGAAGGACCGAAATAGACAGAGATCGACAGAGAAGAACCCACATGGACACGGACAGACCAAGATCGCTGGAGACAGAGCGAGATAAACAGGGATCGACAGAGAGAGACCGACATCGACGGAGAATAGGCCGACATCGACACAGAGAGACCAAGATCGATAGCAAATCTTTCAAAAAACCTTTCATTTGCGGCGGCGGTGCCGTGGAGGTGCCGATCTCAGAAGCCTGTGAGCACCGGAGCCCACCGACGGTTGGGTGGTCACCGGGGGTCACGAACCCTTTGATTTGTTCAGTGGTTGTCTCAATTTGTGTTTACTACTTTGAAATGAACATATGTTACTCCTTCTGTGTTTACGAACATTTTCAAATGAACCCTTTGTTACTCCTTTTGTGGTTAGGAACACTTTGAAAAGTTTCTCCTTCATACTTTTCGTCAAAATATTTACACCATTTTTTAAAAGTTACTCCTTTTGTGTACGAATTTTTGGCATAAGATTTACACTTTTTCCTCGAACTTACACCATTTGTGAAGGCCCAACTCAAAGCTATTTCGGAAGTCACTTATACGTTTGTGAAAAATAAATTTCATTCGTTTACACCTTCCCTTTAAGCTTACACCTTAACCTGAAAATACTTACACCATTCTTGAAAAGTTACTCCTTTTATGTAAGAATTTTTGGCATAACATTTATACTATTGTACTTATATACTCTTTCACAAAAAGTGTAAGTTTGAAGAAAAAGTATAAGTTTATAAATCTTATTAAAAAAATTATTTCACAGAAGGAGTAAATTTTTTTAAAAAATATAAGCACTTCCACGAAAAGGTATAAGCTTAAGCAAAAGGTGTAAATTTGATGAATTTATTTTTCCACAAAGTGTATAAGTGACTTCCGAAAAAAGCTTGAAGTTGGGCTTCCACAAAAGCTGTAAGTTCGAGTAAAAGGTATAAATGTTATGCCAAATATTCTCACAGAAAAGGAGTAACTTTTCAAAAAATATATAGGCACTTCCACGAAAAGGTATAAGCTTAACCAAAAGGTGTAAATTTGATGAATTTATTTTTCCACAAAAGGTATAACATACTTCCGAAAGAGCTTTAACTTGAGCTTCCACAAAAGGTGTAAGTTCGCATAAAAGGTATAAATGTTATGCCAAATATTCTCACAGAAAAGGAGTAACTTTTCAAAAAATATATAGGCACTTCCACGAAAAGGTATAAGCTTAACCAAAAGGTGTAAATTTGATGAATTTATTTTTCCACAAAAGGTATAACTTACTTCCGAAAGAGCTTTAACTTGAGCTTCCAGAAAAGGTGTACGTTCGAAGAAAAGGTATAAATATTATGCCAAATATTCTTACACAAAAGGAGTAACTTTTCAAAAAAAATATAGGCACTTCCACGAAAAGGTATAACCTTAACCAAAAGGTGTAAATTTGATGAATTTATTTTTCCACAAAAGCTATAACTTACTTCCGAAAAAGCTTTAACTTGACCTTCCACAAAGGTGTACGTTCGAAGAAAACGTATAAATGTTATGCCAAAAATTGTTACAGAAAAGGAGTAACTTTTCAAAAAAAATATAAGCAGTTCCACGAAAAGGTATAAGCTTAAGCAAAAGGTGTACATTTGATGAAATTATTTTTTCACAAAAGGTATAAGTGACTTCCGAAAAAGCATTAAGTTGGGCTTCCACAAAAGGTGTAAGTTCGAAAATAAGCTATAAATGTTATGCCATAAATTCCTACACAAAAGGAGTAACTTTTCAGAAATAGTATAAGCATTTCCAAGAAAAGGTGTAACCTTAAGCAAATTGTGTTAATTTGATGAATTTTTCTTCCCACAAAAGGTATAAGTGACTTCCGAAAAACCTTTAAAGTTGGGCTTTGACAAACGGTGTAAGTTCGAAGAAAAAGTATAAATCTTATGCGACAAACAGATGTATGTAACTTCGCAAAACGTCTAAGTTCCGTTTTTTCACCCGAAAACCTGTAAGTTCCTGAAATCCAATCACACTGTTTTTGTCTTCTGGCAATGTGAGAGAGAATGGCGTTTCGGAGGGCTTGGCCTTTCTCCCAGTACAACTACGTTTCAGAGAAGACGATTCTGGGAGGGCTTGGAATAGCGACTCCCAGTCCAAATCCAACGAAGTATGTCAATGTAAAAGAGAACGGTTTTTAATATAGAGCAACGGACAGAGAGAGAGAGAGAGACAGAGAGAGAGATAGACTGAGATCAACGGACATAGAGACCTAGATGGACAATATTCGACAGAAGGACCGAAATCGACAGATATCGACAGAGAAGAACCCACATGGACACAGACAGACCAAGATCGCTGGAGACAGAGCGAGATAAACAGGGATCGACAGAGAGAGACCGACATCGACGGAGAATAGGCCGACATCGACACAGAGAGACCAAGATCGATAGCCAATCTTTCAAAAAACCTTTCATTTGCGGCGGCGGTGCCGTGGAGGTGCCGATCTCAGAAGCCTGCGAGCACCGGAGCCCACCGACGCTTGGGTGCTCAGCAGGGGTCACGAACCCTGTGATTTGTTCAGTGGTTGTCTGAATTTGTTTATGAACACTTCGAAATGTTACTCCTTTTGTGTTTACTACTTACAAATGAACATATGTTACTCCTTCTGTGTTTACGAACATTTTGAAATAAACCCTCTGTTACTCCTTTTGTGGTTATGAACACTTTGAAATGTTACTCCTTTTGTGTTTATTACTTAGAAATTAACATATGTTACTCCTTCTCTGTTTACGAACATTTTCAAACAAACCTTCTGTTACTCCTTTTGTGGTTAGGAACACTTTGAAATGTTACTCCTTCATACTTTTCGTCAAAATATTTACACCATTTTTTAAAAGTTACTCCTTTTCTGTAAGAATTTTGGGCATAAGATTTACACTTTTTCCTCCAACTTACACCATTTGTGAAGGCCCAACTTAAAGCTATTTCGGAAGTCATTTATACCTTTTGCGAAAAATAAATTTCCTTCGTTTACACCTTCAACTTAGTTTTACACCTTTTCATGAAAATACTTGCACCATATTTGAAAACTTACTCCTGTTGTGTAAGAAATTTTGGCATAACATTTATACTATTGTGCTTATATACTCTTTGACAAAAGGTGTAAGTTTGAAAAAAAGTCTAAATCTTATGACAAAAATTATTTCACAACAGGAGTAACTTTTCAAAAAAAATATAAGCACTTCCACTAAAAGGTATAAGCGTAAGCAAAAGGTGTAAATTTGATTAATCTAATTTTTCACAAACGGTATAAGTGACTTCCGAAAAACCTTTAAGTTGGGCATCCACAAAAGGTGTAAGTTCGAAGAAAAGGTATAAATGTAATGCGAAAAATTCTTACAGAAAAGGAGTAACTTTTCAAAAAATATATAGGCACTTCCACGAAAGAGTATAAGCTTAAGCAAAAGGTGTAAATTTCATGAATTCATTTTTCCACAAAAGGTATAACTTACTTCCAAAAAAGCTTTAATTTGGGCTTCCAGAAAAGGTGTACGTTCGAAGAAAAGGTATAAATGTTATGCCAAAAATTCTTACACAAAAGGAGTAACTTTTCAAAAAAAATATAAGCAGTTCCACGAAAAGGTATAAGCTTAAGCAAAAGGTGTATATTTGATGAAAATATTTTTTCGGAAAACGTATAAGTGACTTCCGAAAGAGCTCTAAGTTGGGCTTCCACAAAAGGTGTAAGTTCGAAAATAAGCTACAAAATGTTATGCCATAATTTCCTACACAAAAGGAGTAACTTTTCCGAAATAGTATAAGCACTTCCACGAAAAGGTGTAACCTTACGCAAATTGTGTTAATTTGATGAATTTTTTTAACAAAAAAAGGTATAAGTGACTTCCGAAAACCTTTAAAGTTGGGCTTTCACAAACGGTGTAAGTTCGAAGAAAAAGTACAAATCTTCTGTGACAAACAGATGTAAGTAACTTCGCAAAACGTCTAAGTTCGGTTTATTCCCCCGAATACCTGTAAGTTCCTAAAATCCAATCACACTGTTTTTGTCTTGTGCCAATGTGAGAGAGAAGGGCGTTTCGGAGGGCTTGGCCTTTCTCCCAGTACAACTCCGTTTCAGAGAAGACGATTCTGGGAGGGCTTGGAATAGCGACTCCGCGTCCAAATCCAACCAAGTATGTCAATGTAAAAGGGAACCGTTTTTAATATAGAGCAACGGACAGACCGAGAGAGAGATAGACGGAGATCAACGGACATAGAGACCTAGATGGACAATGATCGACAGAAGGACCGAAATCGACAGATATCGACAGAGAAGAACCCACACGGACACAGACAGACCAAGATCGCTGGAGACAAAGCGAGATAAACAGGGATCGACAGAGAGAGACCGACATCGACGGAGAATAGGCCGACATCGACACAGACAGACCAAGATCGATAGCCAATCTTTCAAAAAACCTTTCAGTTGCGGCGGCGGTGCCGTGGAGGTGCCGATCTCAGAAGCCTGCGAGTACCGGAGCCCACCGACGCTTGGGTGCTCAGCAGGGGTCACGAACCCTGTGATTTGTTCAGTGGTTGTCTGAATTTGTTGATGAACACTTCGAAATGTTACTCCTTTTGTGTTTGCAACTTAGAAAGGAACATATGTTACTCCTTCTGTGTTTACGAACATTTTGAAATAAACCCTCTGTTACTCCTTTTGTGTTTACAACTTAGAAAGGAACATATGTTACTCCTTCAGTGTTTACGATCATTTTGAAATAAACCCTCTGTTACTCCTTTTGTGGTTATGCACACTTTGAAATGTTACTCCTTTTGTGTTTATTACTTAGAAATGAACAAATGTTACTCCTTCTCTGTTTACGAACATTTTGAAAGAAACCCTTTGTTACTCCTTTTGTGGTTAGGAACACTTTGAAATGTAACTCCTTCATACTTTTCGTCAAAATATTTACACCATTTCTTAAAAGTTAATCCTTTTGTGTAAGAATTTTGGGCATAGGATTTACACGTTTTCCTGGAACTTACACCATTTGTGACGGCCCAACTTAAAGCTATTTCGGAAGTCACTTATACCTTTTGTGAAAAAGAAATTTCATTCGTTTACACCTTGAGCTTAGTTTTACACCTTTTCATGAAAATACTTACACCATATTTGAAAAGTTACTCGTGTTGTATACAAATTTTTGGCATAACATTTATACTATTGTGCTTATATACTCTTTGACAAAAGCTGTAAGTTTGAACAAAAAAGTATAAATCTTATGACAAATTATTTTACAGGAATAACTTTTGACAAAAAATATAAGCAGTTCCACGAAAAGGTATAAGCTTAAACAAAAGGTGTAAATTTGATGAATCTATTTTTTCACAAAGGGTATAAGTGACTTCCGAAAAAGCTTTAAGGTGTAAGTTCGAAGAAAAGGTACAAATGTAATGCGTAAAATTCTTACAGAAAAGGAGTAACTTTTCAAACAAAAATATAGGCACTTCCACGAAAAAGTATATGCTGAAGCAAAAGGTGTAAATTTGATGAATTTATTTTTCTACAAAAGGTATAATTCACTTCCGAAAAAGCTTTAAGTTGGGCTTGGAAAAAAGGTGTAAGTTCGAAGAAAAGGTATAAATGTTATGCCAAAAATTATTACAGAAAAGGAGTAACTTTTCACAAATAATATAAGCACTTCCACGAAAAGGTATAAGCTTAAGCAAAAGGTGTAAATTTCATGAAATTATTTTTTCACAAAAGGTATAAGGGACTTCCGAAAAAGATCTAAGTTGGCCTTCCATAAAAGGTGTAAGTTCGAAAATAAGCTATAAATGGTATGCCAAAAATTCCTACACAAAGGGAGTAACTTTTCAGAAATAGTATAAGCACTTCCACGAAAAGGTGTAACCTTAACCAAAATTTGTAAATTTGATGAATTGTTTTTTTCACAAAAGGTATGAGTGACTTCCGAAAAGTTAAATTAGATGGACAATGATCGACAGAAGGACCGAAATCGACAGAGAAGAACCCACATGGACACAGACAGACCAAGATCGCTGGAGACAGAGCGAGATAAACAGGGATCGACAGAGAGAGACCGGCATCGACGGAGAATAGGCCGACATCGACACAGAGAGACCAAGATCGATAGCCAATCTTCCGAAAAACCTTTCATTTGCGGCGGCGGTGCCGTGGAGGTGCCGATCTCAGAAGCGTGTCAGCACCGGAGCCCACCGAAGTTTGGGTGCTCAGCGGGGGTCCCGAACCCTTTGATTTGTTCAGTGGTTGTCTCAATTTGTTTATGAACACTTCGAAGTGTTACTCCTTTTGTGTTTACTACTTTGAAATGTACATATGTTACTCCTTCTGTGTTTACGAACATTTTGAAATGAACCCTTTGTTACTCCTTTTGTGGTTATGAACACTTTGAAATGTTTCTCCTTCACACTTTGCGTCAAAATATTTACACCATTTTTCAAAAGTTACTTCTTTGGTGTAAGAATATTTGGCATAAGATTTACACTTTTTCCTCGAATTTACACCATTTGTGAAGGCCCAACTTAAAGCTATTTCGGAAGTCAGTTTTACCTATTGTGAAAAAAAAAGTTTCATCCAATTTACACCTTTTGCTTAGGCTTACACCTTCTCGTCAAAATACTTACACCATTTTGGAAGAGTTACTCCTTCTGTGTAAGAATTTTTGGCATAACATTTGTACTTTTGTGCTTATATACTCTTTCACAAAAGGTGTAAGTTTGAAGAAAAAGTATAAATCTTATGACAAAAATTATTTCACAAAAGGAGTAACTTTCCAAAAAAATATAAGAACTTCCACGAAAAGGTATAAGCTTAAGCAGAAGGTGTAAATTTCATGAAATTATTTTTTCACACA
Source organism: Camellia granthamiana (assembly GCA_036172215.1). NCBI lineage: Eukaryota > Viridiplantae > Streptophyta > Magnoliopsida > Ericales > Theaceae > Camellia > Camellia granthamiana. The sequence goes on from CM069910.1 coordinate 136,219,055, forward strand.
TGGTATAAGTGACTTCCGAAAAAGGTTTAAGTTGGCCTTCCACAAAAGGTGTAAGTTCGAAAATAAGCTATAAATGTTATGCCAAAAATTCCTACACAAAAGGAGTAACTTTTCAGAAATAGTATAAGCACTTCCACGAAAAGATGTAACCTTAAGCAAATTTAGTAAATTTGATGAATTTTTTTTTCCACAAAAGGTACGACTGACTTCCGAAAAGTTGAATTAGATGGACAATGATCGACAGAAGGACCGAAATCGACAGAGATCAACAGAGAAGAACCCACATGGACACGGACAGACCAAGATCGCTGGAGACAGAGCGAGATAAACAGGGATCGACAGAGAGAGGCCGACATCGACACAGAGAGACCAAGATCGATAGCCAATCTTTCAAAAAACCTTTCATTTGCGGCGGCGGTGCCGTGGAGGTGCCGATCTCAGAAGCGTGTCAGCACCGGAGCCCACCGACGTTTGGGTGGTCAGCGGGGGTCGCGAACCCTTTGATTTGTTCAGTGGTTGTCTCAATTTGTTTATGAACACTTCGAAGTGTTACTCCTTTTGTGTTTACTACTTTGAAATGTACATATGTTACTCCTTCTGTGTTTACGAACATTTTGAAATGAACCATTTGTTACTCCTTTTGTGGTTATGAACACTTTGAAATGTTTCTCCTTCACACTTTGCGTCAAAATATTTACACCATTTTTCAAAAGTTACTTCTTTGGTGTAAGAATATTTGGCATAAGATTTACACTTTTTCCTCGAATTTACACCATTTGTGAAGGCCCAACTTAAAGCTATTTCGGAAGTCAGTTTTACCTATTGTGAAAAAAAAAGTTTCATCCAATTTACACCTTTTGCTTAGGCTTACACCTTCTCGTCAAAATACTTACACCATTTTGGAAGAGTTACTCCTTCTGTGTAAGAATTTTTGGCATAACATTTGTACTTTTGTGCTTATATACTCTTTCACAAAAGGTGTAAGTTTGAAGAAAAAGTATAAATCTTATGACAAAAATTATTTCACAAAAGGAGTAACTTTCCAAAAAAATATAAGAACTTCCACGAAAAGGTATAAGCTTAAGCAGAAGGTGTAAATTTCATGAAATTATTTTTTCACACATGGTATAAGTGACTTCCGAAAAAGGTTTAAGTTGGCCTTCCACAAAAGGTGTAAGTTCGAAAATAAGCTATAAATGTTATGCCAAAAATTCCTACACAAAAGGAGTAACTTTTCAGAAATAGTATAAGCACTTCCACGAAAAGATGTAACCTTAAGCAAATTTAGTAAATTTGATGAATTTTTTTTTCCACAAAAGGTACGACTGACTTCCGAAAAGTTGAATTAGATGGACAATGATCGACAGAAGGACCGAAATCGACAGAGATCGACAGAGAAGAACCCACATGGACACGGACAGACCAAGATCGCTGGAGACAGAGCGAGATAAACAGGGATCGACAGAGAGAGGCCGACATCGACACAGAGAGACCAAGATCGATAGCCAATCTTTCAAAAAACCTTTCATTTGCGGCGGCGGTGCCGTGGAGGTGCCGATCTCAGAAGCGTGTCAGCACCGGAGCCCACCGATGTTTGGGTGGTCAGCGGGGGTCGCGAACCCTTTGATTTGTTCAGTGGTTTTCTCAATTTGTTTATGAACACTTCGAAGTGTTACTCCTTTTGTGTTTACTACTTTGAAATGTACATATGTTACTCCTTCTGTGTTTACGAACATTTTGAAATGAACCCTTTGTTACTCCTTTTGTGGTTATGAACACTTTGAAATGTTTCTCCTTCACACTTTGCGTCAAAACATTTACACCATTTTTCAAAAGTTACTTCTTTGGTGTAAGAATATTTGGCATAAGATTTACACTTTTTCCTCGAATTTACACCATTTGTGAAGGCCCAACTTAAAGCTATTTCGGAAGTCAGTTTTACCTATTGTGAAAAAAAAAGTTTCATCCAATTTACACCTTTTGCTTAGGCTTACACCTTCTCGTCAAAATACTTACACCATTTTGGAAGAGTTACTCCTTCTGTGTAAGAATTTTTGGCATAACATTTGTACTTTTGTGCTTATATACTCTTTCACAAAAGGTGTAAGTTTGAAGAAAAAGTATAAATCTTATGACAAAAATTATTTCACAAAAGGAGTAACTTTCCAAAAAAATATAAGAACTTCCACGAAAAGGTATAAGCTTAAGCAGAAGGTGTAAATTTCATGAAATTATTTTTTCACACATGGTATAAGTGACTTCCGAAAAAGGTTTAAGTTGGCCTTCCACAAAAGGTGTAAGTTCGAAAATAAGCTATAAATGTTATGCCAAAAATTCCTACACAAAAGGAGTAACTTTTCAGAAATAGTATAAGCACTTCCACGAAAAGATGTAACCTTAAGCAAATTTAGTAAATTTGATGAATTTTTTTTTCCACAAAAGGTACGACTGACTTCCGAAAAGTTGAATTAGATGGACAATGATCGACAGAAGGACCGAAATAGACAGAGATCGACAGAGAAGAACCCAAATGGACACGGACAGACCAAGATCGCTGGAGACAGAGCGAGATAAACAGGGATCGACAGAGAGAGGCCGACATCGGCACAGAGAGACCAAGATCGATAGCCAATCTTTCAAAAAACCTTTCATTTGCGGCGGCGGTGCCGTGGAGGTGCCGATCTCAGAAGCGTGTCAGCACCGGAGCCCACCGACGTTTGGGTGGTCAGCGGGGGTCGCGAACCCTTTGATTTGTTCAGTGGTTTTCTCAATTTGTTTATGAATACTTCGAAGTGTTACTCCTTTTGTGTTTACTACTTTGAAATGTACATATGTTACTCCTTCTGTGTTTACGAACATTTTGAAATGAACCCTTTGTTACTCCTTTTGTGGTTATGAACACTTTGAAATGTTTCTCCTTCACACTTTGCGTCAAAACATTTACACCATTTTTCAAAAGTTACTTCTTTGGTGTAAGAATATTTGGCATAAGATTTACACTTTTTCCTCGAATTTACACCATTTGTGAAGGCCCAACTTAAAGCTATTTCGGAAGTCAGTTTTACCTATTGTGAAAAAAAAAGTTTCATCCAATTTACACCTTTTGCTTAGGCTTACACCTTCTCGTCAAAATACTTACACCATTTTGGAAGAGTTACTCCTTCTGTGTAAGAATTTTTGGCATAACATTTGTACTTTTGTGCTTATATACTCTTTCACAAAAGGTGTAAGTTTGAAGAAAAAGTATAAATCTTATGACAAAAATTATTTCACAAAAGGAGTAACTTTCCAAAAAAATATAAGAACTTCCACGAAAAGGTATAAGCTTAAGCAGAAGGTGTAAATTTCATGAAATTATTTTTTCACACATGGTATAAGTGACTTCCGAAAAAGGTTTAAGTTGGCCTTCCACAAAAGGTGTAAGTTCGAAAATAAGCTATAAATGTTATGCCAAAAATTCCTACACAAAAGGAGTAACTTTTCAGAAATAGTATAAGCACTTCCACGAAAAGATGTAACCTTAAGCAAATTTAGTAAATTTGATGAATTTTTTTTTCCACAAAAGGTACGACTGACTTCCGAAAAGTTGAATTAGATGGACAATGATCGACAGAAGGACCGAAATCGACAGAGATCGACAGAGAAGAACCCACATGGACACGGACAGACCAAGATCGCTGGAGACAGAGCGAGATAAACAGGGATCGACAGAGAGAGGCCGACATCGACACAGAGAGACCAAGATCGATAGCCAATCTTTCAAAAAACCTTTCATTTGCGGCGGCGGTGCCGTGGAGGTGCCGATCTCAGAAGCGTGTCAGCACCGGAGCCCACCGACGTTTGGGTGGTCAGCGGGGGTCGCGAACCCTTTGATTTGTTCAGTGGTTGTCTCAATTTGTTTATGAACACTTCAAAGTGTTACTCCTTTTGTGTTTACTACTTTGAAATGTACATATGTTACTCCTTCTGTGTTTACGAACATTTTGAAATGAACCCTTTGTTACTCCTTTTGTGGTTATGAACACTTTGAAATGTTTCTCCTTCACACTTTGCGTCAAAATATTTACACCATTTTTCAAAAGTTACTTCTTTGGTGTAAGAATATTTGGCATAAGATTTACACTTTTTCCTCGAATTTACACCATTTGTGAAGGCCCAACTTAAAGCTATTTCGGAAGTCAGTTTTACCTATTGTGAAAAAAAAAGTTTCATCCAATTTACACCTTTTGCTTAGGCTTACACCTTCTCGTCAAAATACTTACACCATTTTGGAAGAGTTACTCCTTCTGTGTAAGAATTTTTGGCATAACATTTGTACTTTTGTGCTTATATACTCTTTCACAAAAGGTGTAAGTTTGAAGAAAAAGTATAAATCTTATGACAAAAATTATTTCACAAAAGGAGTAACTTTCCAAAAAAATATAAGAACTTCCACGAAAAGGTATAAGCTTAAGCAGAAGGTGTAAATTTCATGAAATTATTTTTTCACACATGGTATAAGTGACTTCCGAAAAAGGTTTAAGTTGGCCTTCCACAAAAGGTGTAAGTTCGAAAATAAGCTATAAATGTTATGCCAAAAATTCCTACACAAAAGGAGTAACTTTTCAGAAATAGTATAAGCACTTCCACGAAAAGATGTAACCTTAAGCAAATTTAGTAAATTTGATGAATTTTTTTTTCCACAAAAGGTACGACTGACTTCCGAGAAGTTGAATTAGATGGACAATGATCGACAGAAGGACCGAAATCGACAGAGATCGACAGAGAAGAACCCACATGGACACGGACAGACCAAGATCGCTGGAGACAGAGCGAGATAAACAGGGATCGACAGAGAGAGGCCGACATCGACACAGAGAGACCAAGATCGATAGCCAATCTTTCAAAAAACCTTTCATTTGCGGCGGCGGTGCCGTGGAGGTGCCGATCTCAGAAGCGTGTCAGCACCGGAGCCCACCGACGTTTGGGTGGTCAGCGGGGGTCGCGAACCCTTTGATTTGTTCAGTGGTTGTCTCAATTTGTTTATGAACACTTCGAAGTGTTACTCCTTTTGTGTTTACTACTTTGAAATGTACATATGTTACTCCTTCTGTGTTTACGAACATTTTGAAATGAACCCTTTGTTACTCCTTTTGTGGTTATGAACACTTTGAAATGTTTCTCCTTCACACTTTGCGTCAAAATATTTACACCATTTTTCAAAAGTTACTTCTTTGGTGTAAGAATATTTGGCATAAGATTTACACTTTTTCCTCGAATTTACACCATTTGTGAAGGCCCAACTTAAAGCTATTTCGGAAGTCAGTTTTACCTATTGTGAAAAAAAAAGTTTCATCCAATTTACACCTTTTGCTTAGGCTTACACCTTCTCGTCAAAATACTTACACCATTTTGGAAGAGTTACTCCTTCTGTGTAAGAATTTTTGGCATAACATTTGTACTTTTGTGCTTATATACTCTTTCACAAAAGGTGTAAGTTTGAAGAAAAAGTATAAATCTTATAACAAAAATTATTTCACAAAAGGAGTAACTTTCCAAAAAAATATAAGAACTTCCACGAAAAGGTATAAGCTTAAGCAGAAGGTGTAAATTTCATGAAATTATTTTTTCACACATGGTATAAGTGACTTCCGAAAAAGGTTTAAGTTGGCCTTCCACAAAAGGTGTAAGTTCGAAAATAAGCTATAAATGTTATGCCAAAAATTCCTACACAAAAGGAGTAACTTTTCAGAAATAGTATAAGCACTTCCACGAAAAGATGTAACCTTAAGCAAATTTAGTAAATTTGATGAATTTTTTTTTCCACAAAAGGTACGACTGACTTCCGAAAAGTTAAATTAGATGGACAATGATCGACAGAAGGACCGAAATCGACAGAGATCGACATAGAAGAACCCACATGGACACGGACAGACCAAGATCGCTGGAGACAGAGCGAGATAAACAGGGATCGACAGAGAGAGACCGACATCGACGGAGATTAGGCCGACATCGACACAGAGAGACCAAGATCGATAGCCAATCTTTCAAAAAACCTTTCATTTGCGGCGGCGGTGCCGTGGAGGTGCCGATCTCAGAAGCATGTCAGCACCGGAGCCCACCGACGTTTGGGTGGTCAGCGGGGGTCACGATTTGTTCAGTGGTTGTCTCAATATGAACACTTCCAAGTGTTACTCCTTTTGTGTTTGCTACTTTGAAATGTACATATGTTACTCCTTCTGTGTTTACGAACATTTTTAAATGAACCCTTTGTTACTCCTTTTGTGGTATGAACACTGTGAAATGTTTCTCCTTCATACTTTGCGTCAAAATATTTACACCATTTTTCAAAAGTTACTTCTTTGGTGTAAGAATATTTGGCATAAGATTTACACTTTTTCCTCGAATTTACACCATTTGTGAAGGCCCAACTTAAAGCTATTTCGGATGTCAGTTATACCTTTTGTGAAAAAAAAAGTTTCATCCAATTTACACCTTTTGCTTAGGGTTACTCCTTCTGTGTAAGAATTCTTGGCATAACATTTTTACTTACTCTTTCACAATAGGTGTAAGTTTGAAGAAAAAGTATAAATCTTATGACAAAAATTCTTACACAAAAGGAGTAACTTTTCAAAAAAATATAAGCACTTCCACGAAAAGGTATAAGCTTAAGCAAAAGGTGTAAATTTGATGAATTAATTTTTGCACGAAAGGTATAAGTGACTTCCAAAAAAGCTTTAAAGGGGCCTTCCACAAAAGGTGTAAGTTCTCAGAAAAAGTATAAATGTTATGCCAAGCAAAGGTATAAGCTTAAGCAAAAGGTGTAAGTTTTCGTTTGTTTACACCTTTGGTAAGTCAACTTAGAAAAGGAGTAGGTGTTCATAAAAGGTGTAAATTATTTCAGACAAGGCGTAAGTACTCATAAAAAGGTGTAAGTTTTTTACAAAAGGCGTAAGTTCTCAGAAATTAGTTACGCCTTTTTCTGAAATTTTTTACGCCTTTCTTGAAAATATACGGCTTTTGTGAAAACTTATACATTTTTTATTATTTTATTAATTTACCTGGAGAGTGACCTGCCTAGCAGGTCACCAATGTGTAAATTTCCAAATATTTTGATATAACCCAACACATACAAATGTGTAAATGCAACATACAAGGGTGTAAGTGCCTTGCATACCATATGCAAGGCACACTAGAGAAAAGTCCTTAAAGTTAAGGTGAGTTATATTATACATTGAGTCACCAAAATGTATTTTACTTATGTTTTGACTTACCATATTTGTTTTATACAAGTTATATTTTATTAGTATATTAATAAAAGTTATGTTTTATAAAGATTTCAGTTACGTAGATTATTTTCTAAACCCTATTTGCTAAAGTGAAACCCATGGATATATTTGTTTTACTTTTAAAGAATATTTGGCTATGACCTTATAAACAATTATGTTTTGTAAGTACCACCACTGGAGTCCCACGCCTTGGGAGACTTAAATAACCATTGGCCTGACCTGTGTTTGATCACCTTGTGGTCCTCTGTTTGTCATGAATCCGTTGACCTCTGTTCTGTGCGGAGCAAAGTGCTGTGCGGAGCTAAGTGCTACACTATTGTGGGAGCCACCTCTAGAATCCGTACGAGCCATCTCTTGAATCCGTACCTCTGTTCGGTGCGGAGCAAAGTACTGTGCGGAGGTAAGTGCTACACTATTGTAGAAGCCACCTCTTGAATTCGTACCTCTGTTCTGACTGTCACTTCTGTGACCTCTGTTCTGTTCTGTTCTGTACCGTGGTTATGGTTATTTACTTTCATAATTTCTGTATTTCAGTTTCTGCTAGTTAAATGATTTATTTACCAAACCGAGTTATGTAAATGTTTTGGCCTAACTAACTATCTATGGTTATTTTGTGTCCCTTGTACTCTTGGTATAATATTTCTCACTCTGCCAAATGCTTATAGTTGTTTACCAATTTTCAAGAAACAATGCAACTCAGAAATAGCTTTTGGAAAAGTCTTAGACGCGGGGCCGCAGAATAGACACACAACACTTTTATGATATTTTTTCTATGTAAATATCGGCATTTTTGGTCAGTATAATTTTGTAATAAAAATAGAAGCTCCAATGATTATTTTAGTACCCTTATTTAAATATTACTTCCGCTCGCGTTTATTAATTTGTTTATGAATTGGCCGGAGGTAACTTCAGTTATTGGCCATCACGATGCTTAACCCTTGGGTACGGGGAGTGGGTTGTGACAAAAGTGATGAAAAAGGTCATCTTCATAGACTGTTATACACGTAGTCCGCTCAAGCGTAAAAAGTGACGCTCGAGCGTTAGACACAAAGTTCCGTTCGAGCGTTGAATACACTCTTCTAGCATTTGCAGGTCTGCAAAAAATACTGAGAGTTTGCAAATCTAGCTCGAGTGTAAGAATAGCCGCTCACGCGGAGGAGAAAAATTGCAAAGCCCGCTCGAGCGCAAGAATGGCCGCTCGAGCGGAGGAGTAAAAATCTGGGCAACATAGTTTTGGAAAAACAAGTAACCAACCCGTTCCAAACACACAACCACAATCTAAATGACCAATCCAAGGAACAACAAGTGGCATAAAAGATGAACAACAACATTGGACCATGAAACCCAAGTCTAGAACATAATAAAATGTTGGGTCAAAACCGGAGTCGCTATAACCTCCCATCCTTAAGGAATTTCGTCCCCAAAATTTCAATTCAAGTTTCAAAACTATGTTTTAAGCCATTACCATAATCATTACCATTTAATTTCAACGCCATGAGCCATCCACCGATCATTCAATCCTATCACATTATGAATATACATTTCATATTTCCAACATTTTCAATGTTTATAATAAACTTGTATTTCCAAAACTTAAGCAACATAAACAATGTTTTCAAAGGTGATACAACACACGCAATACGTCACATTCTCAAAACATATGCAATGCTTATATTGATTCCATGTTTCCAAACATCCCATAACATATACAATGTTCTCGTGTTTTAAAACATATATAATGTTTTTACATTTCATTAGCATAATTAAAATCTCAATACATATTCAAACATTAACAAATAAGTCCAGATGTTTCTCATGGATTTCCAATTCATGCTCCCAAGTTGTTTCCTCAACCCCGTGGTGTTTCCATAATACCTTAACCAAGGGAATCGTCTTGCCTCGCAAAACTTGGTCCCGAGTATCCAAGACACTCACCGGTCTCTCCTCATACGAGGCATCCTCATCTACCTCTAAGTCGGTCCAATCCAACACGTGTGATGGATCCAGCTCATATTTCCTAAGCATGCTAATATAAAACACATCATGAACCTCGGAAAGCTGTGGCGGTAACGCCAAATGGTAAGCCACTTCCCTGATCTGCTCAAGGATCTCGAAAGGGCTAATAAACCGAGGGGACAACTTCCAACTTTTCTTGAATCTCATCGAACCCCGCCTAGGTGATAGCTTCAAGAACACATGGTCTCCCACCTCAAAAGACAAGGGTAACCTCCTACGGTCGGCATAACGTTTCTGACGACTCTGAGCCGTAATCAACCTCTTACGGATAAGTGCCACTTTCTCCGTTGTTTCCTGAACCAACTCTAAACCTAATAAAGGAGCATCACCCACCTCGACCCAACTGTCAAGACCCAAACCCGCCTTCATAGGTTTAGCGTCGAGACCGGCCAGTAATCCTCGGATTACCAAAGGCCTCATAACATAATAGCATAAAGAGGGGCTGCGGAAGCAATATACAAACATAAACAGTCCATTAAGCCGTGCTGACATACATGGAACAGATAACTTAAAATTTCTTTTATAACAAGATGCAATATTTACACACATCAAGTGCATGCCAAAAGACATCCTGACAAAACATCACGTAGTATAAAGTGTTTACAAAAGCAGCCATGAAACTTGACTTCAATCGGAACCTCCTCGGGAGGCACAAGGGTTGGCTGACAAAACTAAAGCATAAGCCATCAACTCTGGGCCTGATCACGTGCTTGCTCACTTACATACATAATATAAACAGTGAGCTAAAGCCCAATAAATAATAATAAAGTAAAGATTTTATTGAATGATGTCCATACAGAAACAAAGCCTTGTACATATTTAGTTACTATAACAAAGCAGATTCATGGGTATTCTTACATTCGTAGCCAAAACTTGTACATGTATCATATCATAATACGTGACACATCCATTAGCATTAACAAATCCGATGACCCACAAAGGGACTGCTATGAAGGCTTACTGATGACTCATGTCCACAGAGACGTTTCTGATGACCCATGAAGGGACCTGATGACCCATAAAGGGACGCATATCATATAATGCTAAGGATGCCACGAATAACTTTCAGAATCTTGGACAATCATTCATTCGTTTCAAACATAGCATTTCATTTCAAAAAATTAATTACTTCTTATTGTAATATTCGGAAAATACTTAACATTGAACATAACTTTACAAAGTCATTACTCACAGATGATTGATAGCTCTAATTAGATGGTAAGGTGGCACTTCACTTGTCCTGAGGCGTGTGACCTACATGAACACACATATGAATACACACTTGAAGCACACATTCGAATTGTACATAACTTATTTCGCTTGTTCTAAGTGTGTTTCTAGTCTTTAATTCTCATTGCAGAGTCTTAACATGGCCTAGGAATGCCTAGGATGGAATGAGGATGCAAAAATGTGTTGGAAAACATTTTTCAAAACTTGCTGAAAATAGGGTCCATGCTCGAGCGTGGCTTTTCCCGCTCAAGCGGGCATGCAGACAATGAAGCTCCGCTCAAGCGTGACTTCCCTTGCTCGAGCGGTCTGCAAACTTTTGAAAAAGTACTGGTTGCATGTTTTTCACGCCCGATGGACGCTCGACCCACGCTCAAGCGTGAGACTTAGATCCTCGCTCGAGCGCGGATTCCATCGCTTGAGCAGACTGCAAAACACAAGAACTTCTGGGCATATGCATTTCACACTCGAGCGTGACTCTCGACACTCGAGCGGAAGTGCATATACTCAGAGTGTACGCTCGAACGTGAAGTCCTCCGCTCAAGCGTGGATCAAATTTTTTGGAATTTCCAGCTTTGATCTTCAAGCTCAAACTCAACCTTTAAAGCATCAAACCTCATTTTTCTGGGCCACAACTTGAGAAAATGCAAGAAAACTCATAAAACAACATGTTCAAAGGATTATATCAAGAAATCATGGCCCAAAAGCATGCCGGTTGTGTAAAATCCAATTTGAAACTCAAGAATAGTTCATGAACATAACGTGCATGCAATTCTTTGAACTAAGGCTCCTCAAAACATGATCAAATGCTACCAAATAACATGAAACTCATTGTTTTCCCAAAATTAAAGAGAAATCAAAACATGTATGCGGAATTCTCTGAAAATTAAACTCAAAACATGGAAATTTATGCATGCATGCATGGGTTGATTTAGTTCCCTTCCAATCCTAGCTCAAACCTTACATGAATTCATCTAATTCACTTGAATTCTAGCACTAGTAATTCAATTTCATAGTTAAGAGGGTGAATGCCTACCTTAAGTCTTGAATTCTCAAGTATGGTAGCTTAATCTCCCAAATTCTCCTCAATTCACCAACAATCCTAGCAATTCCTTGATTTGAGCTCAATTTTCGTCCCACTCTCCTCTTTCCCACGTTTTCTCTCTTTGAAGACTCAAATGTGATGGCATGGAAGAAAAAGAAGTGAGTGGCTCAAATGGTGCCTTAAATAGGCTTGGATGCAAGTGTGATTAATTGAGGTTGATTGGTGCACATTAATTTAATCTAATTTAATCGTTCCGAAGCGAATTTTGATTGAACTTACCATAAAATTCTAAAAATCCTAATTAACACATAAATCAAGTCAATTTCGTAATCGAATGCCGATAAGGCCTCCAATTCGCAAACCGAAACTAAAACGTGAACAGATTTTCCTACGCCCAACATATATAGACACAAACAATGGTACACACACATGCAGTTTAATTCAGAATTTCACCTTAATTGTTAATTAGGCATAATTAATCATGGATTAACGTTAATCATGAGTCGGGGTTGTTACAGTCTTCCCCCCATAAAAGAGTTTGGTCCTCCAAACTCAAATTACCTTTATTTTGGAAAAGCATGGGGTCCAACGGAAACAAATCTGGATATCTCTTCATCATGTCTTCTTCCGTTTCCCATGTAGCACAAGTCCCTCCATGATTCTGCCAATCAACTTTTACCAGTGGTATTTCTTTATTCCTCAATCTTTTGATCCGATGGTTCACAATCTGGATAGGTCTTTCTTCGTAAGTATAATCATCTTTCAAAGGCACCTGTGTCGGTTCAATGACATGGAGTGGGTCTCTCAAATATTCTCAAAGCATCGATACATGAAATACATTGTGCATGTGCTCCATTACCGGAGGTAGGGCTACTCGATACATTACTGGGTTGATCTTCTCCAAAACTTCATGTGGCCTAACATATCTTGGCGCCAATTTGCCCTTAACACCAAACCGAGTTTGACCCTTCATCGGGGTCACTTTGATAAACACGTGATCACCAACCTCATATTCCCTGTCCCTTCTTTGGATGTCAGCATAACTCTTTTGACGGCTCTGTGCAGTTTTCAGACGTTGTTGGATCAATTTCACTTTCTCTGTTGTTTCCTACACAAGTTCTGGTCCCAACAATGGTCTATCACCTACTTCAGCCAAACATATCGGAGAACGACATTTTCTTCCATACAAAGCTTCATAAGGAGCCATTCCAATGCTTGAATGGCAACTGTTGTTATACACATACTCAACTAATGGCAAATAAGTCTCCCAATTCCCTTGGAAATCTAACACACACATTCTAAGCATATCTTCCAAGGTTTGATTTGTCCGCTCTGTCTGCCCATCTGTCTGTGGGTGATAAGCACTACTTAACCTCAATTCTGTCCCCAAGGCCTGTTGTAAACTTTGCCAGAATCTCGATGTAAACTTCGAATCTCTGTCAGATACAATAGATACCGGTACACCATGCAATCTCACAATCTCATTCACATACATGTTAGCCAATTTATCCACATTATAAATAGTCTTAACAAGCAGAAAATAAGCAGACTTAGTCAAACGATCAACTATAACCCAAATAGAATCCATACCTCGAGAGGAGCGAGGCAATCCCACAATGAAATCTATGGTGATATGCTTCCATTTCCATTCCGGTATTGAAAGCGACTATAACAAACCGTCGGGTCGTTGATGTTCAGCTTTGACCTGTTGACAATGTAGACATCTAGCCACAAAATCTGCAATACACTTTTTCATTCCGGGCCACCAAAAATTCTGTTTCAAATCGTGATACATTTTTGTGTTCCCCGGATGCATGGCAAACTTGGTGCAGTGAGCTTCGATCATAACATGCTTCCTCAAATCGGAGCAATCAGGTACACAAAGACGATTTTGAAATTTCAGCACATTATTCTCAAACACAAACCCTGGCCTTGGCTTGGAATCAAGTTCTTCTACAACCTTTTTCAAGTATTCATCTTCAAGGTTCTTTTCTTTAATTCCTTCAATGATTGCAGACTGAGCGGAAATAATGGCTAGTATTCCGCCATGTTCACGTATCACAATCTCAATCTCATTTCTTTCCAAGTCATATAACAATTCTCTCTGGCTAGTAAGCAGACATGACAAATTTCCCATTGATTTTCGGCTTAAAGCATCTACTACGGTATTAGCTTTCCCTAGGTAATACAAAATTTTCAAATCATAATCTTTGATCAGTTCTGACCATCGCCTCAGTCTCATGTTCGATTCTTTTTGGGTGAAGAAATATTTCAAGCTTTTATGATCGGTGTACACTTCACAAGTTACCCCATACAAGTAATGACGCCAGATTTTCAAGGCAAACACCACAGCTGCCAGTTCAAGATCATGAGTCGGGTAATTCTTTTCATGAGGGCGAAGTTGTCGAGAAGCATAGGCAATTACTTTCCCATTTTGCATCAGTACACAGCCCAACCCTTTATACGAAGCATCACTGTAAATTTGAAACCCATCAGTACCATTAGGTAAGGTTAGGATTGGTGCAGTCACCAGCCTGGTTTTCAATTCTTGGAAGGCTGATTCACATTAATCGTTCCAGTCAAACTGTACATTCTTCTATGTCAATTGTGTTAATGGCATTGCAAGCTTTGAGAAGTCTTTCACAAATCTCCTGTAATAACCAGCCAGTCCCAGAAAACTTCTAACTTCTGTTACATTTGTCGGTCTAGGCCAATCCACAATAGCTTCAATCTTCTGAGAGTCAACAGAAACACCATCCTCATTGATTACATGTCCCAAAAATGCTACATTGTCAAGCCAGAATTCACATTTGGACAATTTAGCATACAATTTCTTTTCTTTCAAAATTTGCAAAGTAGTTCTCAGATGGTTCCCATGTTCTTCCCTGTCTTTGGAATAAATCAGAATGTCATCAATAAACACAACAATGAATTCATCAAGATATTGTTTGAAAACCCTATTCATTAGGTCCATAAAAGCTGCAGGTGCATTTGTTACTCCAAAAGGCATTACTAGAAATTCATAATGTTTATATCTAGTTCTGAATGCAGTTTTCTCTACGTCTTCTGCTTTAACCTTTAACTGATGATAACCGAGCCTAAGATCAATTTTAGAGAACACTTTGGCTCCTTGGAGTTGATCAAACAAATCATCTATTCGGGGTAATGGATATTTGTTCTTAATGGTCACTTTGTTCAATTCTCGGTAGTCAATACATAGCCTCAAAGACCTGTATTTCTTTTTGACAAATAACACTGAAGCACCCCAAGGTGAAGTACTTAGGCGAATGAATTTCTTGTCTAAGAGTTCTTGAAGTTGGACTTTTAGTTCTTTCAATTCAGAAGTCGACATCCTATATGGGGTCTTGGAGATGGGTTGTGTTCCAAGTGTTACATCAATGGTAAATTCTATCTCTCTATCGATCAAGTCCCCAGGTAGATCATTAGGAAACACATCAGGAAAATCGCAAACCACAGGGACAGTTTCTACACTGGCACTATCCGAAGATACAGTCAACACACTACACAAATAACCTTGATACCCCCTTCTTAACAGTTTTCTGGCTTTCATAAACGAAATCAAGTATGGCGGTGGAACTACCCCATTCCTGGTGAAAGTAAACTCAGGCATACCAGGTGGATGAAATATGACGGATTTATTTACACAATCAATGGTGGCACAGTATTTAGTCAACCAATCCATACCCAGAATACAATCAAAATAATCGATGTTCAAGGGTAATAAATCAACATACAATGTCATTTCGCTAATCACAAGATCACATGCCGGATAAACATAAGCACACATCATAGAATCCCCAGATGGTGTAGATACAGATAGTAAACAGTTCATAGGTTCTAACGGTCTAGTTAATTTCCATGAAAAAGCATGCGATGCGAATGAATGTGTAGAACCGGAATCAATTAGCACATATGCATTCTGAGCACAAATAGAAATGATTCCTGACACTACTGATTCAGTGTTTTGCACATTTCTAGGCACTAAAGCGAATACCCGCCCTTGTCTTAACGTCTCTTTCCCGGTATTAGCTTTCGTATTCATCTTGGATGCAGAAACGGATCCGACTGAGCTTGCCACTGGATGGTTGGTATTTTCGAACCAGATTGAACAATCCTTCATCACATGACCAATTTTTCCACATCTAAAACAGGCACCCGCAGCTTCATAACAAACCCCCTTGTGTTTTCTACCACATTCTGAGCAAGTCGGTATAGTACCACTACTTTGGCTTAAGCTACTGTAAGATCCTGTGTTTTGCCTCTTATTCCCAGGAAATGAACGACCCTTTTTGAAATTGTTCCCAGAGCTTTTTCCCGTCCAATCAGTTCGTGGGACGAGAGTTTGTTTCTTCGTTGCAAGAATGGATTCTGCCATTAATGCCCTATCCAAAACATTCACGTACGTGGGTAGATTTAGGACTCCCACCCGATCTAGTATGTCCAGATCCAACCCACCCTCAAACTTGCGGGCCTTCTTGTAGTCTGTGTCCACCATGTGAGGAGCAAACCTGGCTAGCTCGGTAAACTTAGCCTCATACTCGGCTACAGATATTCTGCCTTGTTTGAGTTCCTGGAATTCTAAAACCTTCCGATCTCGGAAGCACTGGGGAAAGTACTTGTCATAGAAAATTGTATTGAATTGAGTCCATGTCATATTCTTGTGGCCATTTCGAACTAGTAACCACCATCTCCGAGCTTCATCCTTCAGAGTATAGGTGGCTAATAAGACCTTCTGGAACTCGGAATAGGGAAACACTTCAAACAATTTTTCCATCTCTAGTAGCCAAGTTTCCGCCTTCAACGGTTCAATGCCACCCAGGAATGTTGGCGGCTTCATCTTCATGAATTTCTGAGTCAGGTTAATTATGTCACTGTTGCCCGTTTCAACTTGAGCCGGCAGGGGTGGAGGTGGTAAAGGTTGTTGCCTCTGTTCTTGCATTACCACTTCAGTTAAGGTTGCAAGCATTTGTTCCATTCTATTCATTCGGGCATCAGAGGACCCTACTGTGTCATCATTCCTTGCATTGTCCATTTGCTATAAGTAAACAAAACTTTATAAACACAGGCAGATAGTCCTCGTTACTTTATTCAAATTCACATGATTATACTTGGATTATGCTTTCACTTTCAAACAACACACTTAGACATGCAGATGGAATGCCCCTACTTCTTACTAGGATATCCCAAGCTCGTATGGACTTGTGTGTGCGATATAACTCGTGCTCTGATACCACTCTGTCAAGACTCAAACCCGCCCCCATAGGTTTAGCGTCGAGACTGGCCAGTAATCCTCGGATTACCAAAGGCCTCATAACATAATAGCATAAAAAGGGGCTACGGAAGCAATATACAAACATAAACAGTCCATTGAGCCGTGCTGACATACATGGAACAGACAACTTAAAATTTCTTCATAACAAGATGCAATATTTACTCACACTAAGTGCATGCCAAAAGACACCCTGACAAAACATCACGTAGTATAAAGTGTTTACAAAAGCAGCCATGAAACTTGACTTCAATCGGAACCTCCCCGGGAGACACAAGGGTTGGCTGACACAACTAAAGCATAGGCCATCAACTCTGGGCCTGATCACGTGCTTGCTCACCTACATACATAATATAAACAGTGAGCAAAAGCCTAGTGAATAATAACAAAGTAAAGATTTTATTGAATGATGTCCATACAGAAACAAAGCCTTGTACATATTTAGTTACTATAACAGAGCAGATTCATGGGTATTCTTACATTCGTAGCCAAAACTTGTACATGTATCATATCATAATACGTGACACATCCATTAGCATTAACAAATCCGATGACCCACAAAGGGACTGACTGCCATGAAGGCTTACTGATGACTCATGTCCACAGAGACGTTTCTGATGACCCATGAAGGGACCTGATGACCCATAAAGGGACGCATATCATATAATGCTAAGGATGCCACGGATAACTTTCAGAATCTTAGACAATCATTCATTCGTTTCAAACACAGCATTTCATTTCAGAAAATTGATTACTTCTTATTGTAATATTCAGAAAATACTTAACATTGAACATAACTTTACAAAGTCATTACTCACAGATGATTGATAGTTCTAATTAGATGGTAAGGTGGCACTTCACTTGTCCTGAGGCGTGTGACCTACATGAATACACATACGAATACACACTTGAAACACACGTTCGAATTGTACATAACTTATTTCACTTGTTCTTAGTGTGTTTCTAGTCTTTAATTCTCATTGTGGAGTCTTAACATGGCCTAGGAATGCCTAGGATGGAATGAGGATGCAAAAATGTGTTGGAAAACATTTTTCAAAACTTGCTGAAAATAGGGTCCACGCTCGAGCGTGGCTTTCCCCGCTCAAGTGGGCATGCAGACAACGAAGCTCCGCTCGAGCGTGACTTCCCTTGCTCGAGCGGACTGCAAACTTTTGAAAAAGTACTGGTTGCATGTTTTTCACACCCGATGGACGCTCGACCCACGCTCGAGCGCGGATTCCCTCACTTGAGCGGACTGCAAAACACAAGAACTTCTGGGCATATGCATTTCACGCTCGAGCGTGGCTCTCGACGCTCGAGCGGAAGTGCATATACTCAGAGTGTACGCTCGAACGTGAAGTCCTCCACTCGAGCGTGGATCAAATTTCTGGAATTTCCAGTTTTGATCTTCAAGCTCAAACTCAACCTTTAAAGCATCAAACCTCATTTTTCTGGGCCACAACTTGAGAAAATGCAAGAAAACTCATAAAACAACATGTTCAAAGGATCATATCAAGAAATCATGGCCCAAATGCATGCCGATTGTGTAAAATCCAACTTGAAACTCAAGAATAGTTCATGAACATAACATGCATGCAATTCTTTGAACTAAGGCTCCTCAAAACATGATCAAATGCTACCAAATAACATGAAACTCATTGTTTTCCCAAAATTAAAGAGAAATCAAAACATGCATGGGGAATTCTCTGAAAATTAAACTCAAAACATGGAAATTTATGCATGCATGCATGGATTGATTTAGTTCCCTTCCAATCCTAGCTCAAACCTTACATGAATTCATCTAATTCCCTTGAATTCTAGCACTAGTAATTCAATTTCATAGTTAAGAGGGTGAATGCCTACCTTAAGTCTTGAATTCTCAAGTGTGGTAGCTTAATCTCCCAAATTCTCCTCAATTCACCAACAATCCTAGCAATTCCTTGATTTGAGCTCAATTTTCGTCCCACTCTCCCCTTTTCCACGTTTTCTCTCTTTGAAGACTCAAATGTGATGGCATGGAAGAAAAAGAAGTGAGTGGCTCAAATGGTGCCTTAAATAGGCTTGGATACAAGTGTGATTAATTGAGGTTGATTGGTGCACATTAATTTAATCTAATTTAATCATTCCGAAACGAATTTCGATTGAACTTACCATAAAATTCTAAAATCCTAATTAACACATAAATCAAGTCAATTTCGTAATTGGATGCCGATAAGGCCTCAAATTCCCAAACTGAAACTAAAACGTGAACAGATCTTCCTACGCCCAACAGATATAGACACAAACAATACAACACACACATGCAGTTTAATTCAGAATTTCACCTTAATTGTTAAGTAGGCATAATTAATCATGGATTAACGTTAATTATGAGTCGGGGTTGTTACACTAACACACTGGACATCTACACGGTCGGCCATACAAGGCCTCAAATGATACCATACCAATACTCAATTAGAAACTATTATTATAGGCAAACTCCACTAAGGGCAAGTACCTCTCCCATGACCCCTTGAAGTGAAGGACGCAACCTTGAAGCATATCCTAAATGATTTGAATAGTACGCTCAGACTACCTGTCAGTCTGAGGGTGATACGTTGTGCTAAAAGTTAGTTTAGTGCCTAAGGCATTCTGCAAGCTCTGCCACAACCGAGCTGTAAAACGTGGATCTCTATCCAAAACAATCGTAATAGGGACCCCGTGCAACCTCACTATGTCCTTCATGTAAAGGTTTGCAAGGTAATCTACTGAGTCACTTTTGCGCATAAGAATAAAATGCGCTGACTTAGTCAACCGGTCAACCACCACCCAAATGGCATCACTACCCTGTTGAGTCCTCGGAAGGCCCACAACAAAATCCATCGTGACATGCTCCCACTTCCACTCAGCTATAGGCAAGGGTTGTAACAAATCCGCTGGCCTCTGATGCTCGGCCTTCACTTGCTGGCAAGTAAGGCACTTCGATACAAACACGACTACATCCTTCTTCATACCCCTCTACCAAAACTGGCGACTAAGGTCGTGATATATCTTTGTGCCCCCCAAATATACCGCAAGGCGTGAATGGTGAAACTCTCGGAGTACTTCCTCTCAGAAAGACTCTGGCACAAACAAACGATCACGGTAGCTCACACTTTGGTCGAAATACACAATTAAGCCTCTTTCTACCTTTTCACTGGAGATCTTCTCTCAGACGGATTCTACCTCAAGGTCACCCCTCTGCGCTTCTAACACTTGGTTCGCAAGTGTAGGTTGTGCAACCACTGAAAATAAGGCTGCAGACTCAACAGACTTGCCTAGGTGCAAGTCAAACTCATTAAGAGTACTCAACATCTCCCATTCTCGAATGGCAATACAAGCTACACTGCTAATTGATTTCCTACTCAAAGCATCGGCCACAACGTTGGCCTTCCCCGGATGATAATGTAACTCGAAATCATAATCCTCTATGAACTCCATCCACCTTTTCTGCCTCAACTTCAAGTTAGTTTATGTAAACAGATATTTCAGACTCTTGTGATCAAAAAACACTTCAAATCTCTCACCATACAGATAGTGCCTCCAAATCTTCAAGGCAAATATCACCGCTGCTAACTCTAGGCCATGGGTAGGATAATCTCTCTCATGTGTTTTCAACTGCTGTGAGCTATAGGCTACTACATTCCCCTCTTACATCAGTACACAAACCAAACCTTCTCATGAGGCATCACAATATACCGAATAGCCCAAACCCCTTATAGACACCCCATTTTTGACCGATCTTAAGACTCAGATGTCACCGATTGAGCGCTCAGTGACAGTGCATGTTGTGCTCGTGTCGAGTTTCTGGAGTTTCGGTTGAGAGCCTTACCTCCGGGTCTCTGAACTCTTTGTGCTTTGACTCGGTCCGCGGACCCAGTCTTGTTTACTCTTCCCGGCGGGAGGGAGAGGTCTTGTAGACCATCTCTCAGTGGTCGTAGGCTACTTTTCGTGGTCGTAGGCCACTGTTCCCATTTGGAGACTAGTTTCTGGTTTTCAGAGCCGTTGGCCATGCGCCTCGGCTCGGGACCGCTTAACATTCTTCGTTTGGCACGGTTTTTGGAACACACCTTGTTTCCTTTGTCTAGAGGGACATTGTGGTCCGGGAGACCACTTTTGTGGTCGTACGCCACTTTTGATGCTCGGCAGTTGGTTTTCGAGGCCCCCGGCCGCGCGTCTTGCCTCCCGAACTCTCGTTTTGCATCCGTGTTGGTTCGTTCTTGGCACGAACCTTGTCTTCCTTGTTTGGAAGGTGGTACAAGGGTGGGAGACCAGCTTTCTCCTTGGAAACCACTTTCCTTCCCGCCAGCCGATTTTCTGGTCGGGAAACTGGTTTTCTTGGTCTTTGGGCCACATTTTCTGATTTCCCACCCCACCATTGGCTTGCTCTCAGTGTGGAGACCACCAATTACCTTGGCCGACCACTTTTTTTTTTGGGAAACCAGAAAAAGTGGTCAGTTGACCACTAAAAGTAGCAGGCCGACCACCTTTTCTGGTCGGCAACTTTCCTTCTGTTTTGGCAGACTGTGTGGATGCCAGCTGTGCCAGCTGGAGGGCACAGACTGTATCCTCCATACACGTTGCATCAAAGTTTTAGCTTCTCCAAGAAACTTGAACCTTTGTCTTTCTATAAGAGAGGCTCTCCCTCTCCATGATTAGGGTTCTGAAATTTTGCCTAAGGCACAAATACATATCTCTCTCTATATCTTTATATTTTGGCTCAAAGTGTGTATTGTTCTTGACCTATTGCACCACACCTCATAGCCATACACCTCCACCATTGATATGAGGTTCTTGGAGGGTATTTTCAGAGGTTAAAGAGTTGGTTTTTGGTCCCAAAACTTGCTGGTTTTGCTGAGCTTCAAGGGTAACTCATTTTCCCTCTTTTTAAGCTCTATCTTGATCATTCTCTTAGCCATACTTGCATGCATATTTAGGCTTTGTTGTCAACTAAAAAAAGCCTCATATTTAAGTGTTTTTCATGTTTGTTTAAGGCTCTTTTGGTGTTGAGGGTCATCTACCCTATTGCATGCTCTATTTAGCCTTGTTTTGTGCCATGCCATGAGACCTTTGTGTTGATCTTTGCTTGGCCTTTTAGCCACTGAAATCTAGTGGATTTTCAGTGGTTGGCATATGGTTTTGAGGGCCTAAATCAGAGAGGGGAGACCCTCTCTCTTTTGGCCTTGTTTGTTTGCATTTTTGGCCTTTCAAAGTAGCACATACTTTCATACTTCCAAGGCATGGTTCAGGCCCTTTTTGGGGACTTTTGGGACCTACCTAGACTCTGTCTATGGCTGGTTTGGTCACCTTGTGTTTGTCTCTTGCATGTGTAGAATAATCCATTTCATGGCTTATCAAAGTAGCACCTTATTCTTGCATGTATTGGTCATGTCTCAGTGGGTTTTTGGCCATCATTTGGCATGTCATGATTCTGTTATTGGCTGGTTTGGTAGCCTCTCATATGCTTCATATGCTTGTAGTGTAAATCATGTTTACTAGCTTGAAATGCATGATGTTTTGGCCCTTTATTCTAGCATATTTTGGCCTTGATCCAAACTGATTTTATTCATATTTTGGGCTACCTTAGCTCTGTTTTAAGGCCTCTTGGTCGAATGATGCTTGCCATGCATGCTTGTAGTGTAATAGCCTTGCCTAGCTTTGAGTTTTTGAGGTCCCTTGCATGCTTAACTTGAGGTATTTGCATGTTTTGGCATTATGAGGAATGTTATTTTAGAGCTTATTTCTTGGCCATATTCTCATGTTTGTCACTCTTTCAATGTGCTTGAGAGTTGCATCATTATACCCCATTTGTGAGCTATTGCATGAGCTTCATTTTTGTGCCCTTCAAGCCATCATCTTAGTTCACTTTTGCCCCTATTCTGGCCTGCATAGGGTCTATTTGGAGTTGGTTTGGCCATTTGAGCATTGCCTTGCATGCCTATAGTGTAATACACTTCACTAGTTTCGGTGCTTGAGCCATTCAACATGCATTGTGTGAGTTGTTTACATCATTTGGAGTCACTTTGTTTGCCATTTCAGAGTTGGAACATGTGTCCTTGCACTCCATATTTTATCATTTTCAATGCGTTTGGAAAGTTGTGTTTTATGCCTTAGGCTTGGGGCCATTGCATTGGGCATGTTTGCATGAGTTTTGGAGCCTTGTTTTCATCATCTTTGGCCACTGATTTGGGTGTGGCTGAGGCCCATCCATTTTGGTTTAAGTCCATTTTGCATCGAGTATGCCATTGTAGTTCATAGCATTGAGTATGCCACGTTGTCGCATGATTGATCATTACATTGTGCATGCCTTATTCATCTTATTGTGTATATTAGTTCCATGTGCATTGTGTATGCTAGCGTCATAAGCATTGTGCATGCCATGTAGCTTATAGCATTGTGTATGCTAGTTGCATGTTTGCATGTTATCCCTTGCATGTTTGCATCACTTAGTTGCATTGCATTAGGATTGCATGCTAGAGTTGCATTTGTGCATGCCATGTTTGTTGCATTGTGTTTGGGATAGGAGTTAGTCCGAACACGGGAAATGAGGGACGTCTCGTACTCAAAGTGACGAAACGTGCCTCGATTCTCGGTCGCCGACATTCTTGACTACCTATGATGGAGTTGTTGGCTTTAGGTACTTGTATGTGCATTCATTTCACATTGAGTCGTGCAATTCGGCTCCTCGGCCATCATGCATCGAAATGCATGATTGGTGGCCCGAGGGTTGAGGACTACACTCCCTTGAGCTTATGCAATGATGGGGAGAGTGGTCGTGCACACATGTGTTGCAAATACTTTGCCATGCCTCTCTCTTTCCCTTTGTTGCAGAAAACCAGAAACCAGGAGAGGAAACTGGTCGGCTGACCAGATTTACTGGCAGGCCGACCATTTTTTTTGGTTTCCACCACAAAAGGTGGTTGGTAGTTGGTCTCCCATGCCTATAAGCTGGCCGGCAGCCTTCCCACAGATTCCCAGGGTGGAGTTTCATCTCTCTGGAGCTTTGTGCAAGTTTTTGAGATCAATTGCAAACAGAGGCAAGTCGGGGCATCACGAGGGATTTCCAAACAAAGCAACTCGAGCATGCATGCATCCTTTGTCATCCAAAGCAGAGCTAAGGCAGCCCACATTCATTTAGTTTGTATGCTCATTTAGATTGCTTACTAGGTTAAAGTTGTGTAATAATTAGCTGTAGCTTATTATTCATTTCGTTGTGTAATAACTAGTTTAATTAGATTAGCTTAGGTTAGCTAGTTGGTTTTGTATTATTTATTCGGACCCTCCGTCGAGAGGGCGAATTTTGTAATAAGTGTGCGTGTGTGTGCTGCATGTCTTCCAACCCCACGTCTTTCTCTCTTTTATTTACCAGCTTACGATGGTTAGTTTTAGGGCATGTTTCAATTAGCATCCTTATGCTTCGCATGTTTGCATTCATCTGTCTTGCATGCACCGGGCTCGGCACATCATACTAACTGCATTGTATTTCAATTCCGAGTTGAATACATGTTATCTGTAGCATCTCATATGCCATCTTAGAATAGCCGAGCCTATCTTAGTTGCATTTTGCATGTGTTGCAGTAGCCATCTTAACATGAACTAGGATCATGCATTGATTACTAACTAGTTTCTGTTTTAGCTTGGAGTACTCGGTGAGTGTTTATGCTTTAGCATCCTTGCATGTGTGTGAGTGACTGCCATGATAGCATGCTTGCCATGAGGCTAACTGCTTATGTGATATACCTGCCTGAATGCCTGTGGGTGAAGATTGGATTATTTAAATTGGAACAATTCATCGATTGCGAGTTTTAAGCCCACTTGAGAGTGGCAAATCACCATGTTTTCTAAGCCCACTTGAGGGTGGCAAAATCAGTATTTTAGCCTACTTGCGAGTGGCAAACCGTTTTCAAAATGAATATGCAATGCTTTGTTCCAACTTAGGTAATCCAGTCTATACTTGTATGCTGTGCGCATCACATAGTAATTCTAGGTTAATAACCGAAATAAGAGCACATGTGTTTTCAAAAACAAGATATCATGTTAGTAAAGGCTGATCTTTAATCGGGCGAACGGGGGTGCTCATTGCATGACCTTCCCCTCTTGTACCCAAGTTCCCGAGCCGAGGCAACTTTGGTGATAACGGACACGTGGCCTTAGGCACGAGTCAGGGTTTCCTAAGTTCCCCCAAAATAAAATATTTAGGTGGCGACTCTGTATCTGGCAAAGCAGTCCATGTTTGGCACTTCTTTCTAAAAATCAATTTTTCAAAATGATTTGTCGGATTTGGACTCTTTGGTGATTTATCAGTCTCGTATTGCACTTTGCGAGATCAGATTAAGAACCGTGACATTGAGTCCGAACTGTGGTAAGCCCAATGAACAAAATGGGATTTTCCCGGGACGTTCGGACACGTCTACACCCCTCTCCGAAATAATCAAGACTGGAGCAGTGGTAAGTCTAACCTTAAGCTCTTGAAATGACTTCTCACAAGTCTCGCTCCATACAAATCTGATTCCTTTCCTCGTCAACCTAGTTAAAGGTGAGGCTAACTTAGAGAAATCCTTCACAAACTAATGGTAATACCCGGCCAACCCCAAGAAACTATGAATTTCAAAAGTGTTCTTAGGTTGTGTCCAATCTTGCACTATCTCTATCTTGGATGAATCTACAGTCACCCCTTCCCCGGATACTACATGGCCTAAGAACTTAACTTCCCTCAGCTAGAACTCACACTCTTCAAACTTAGTATACAGTTTATGGGCTCTAAGCAACTCAAGCATCACTCGCAAGTGTTCCTCGTGCTCCTCCTCAGAGGGTGAGTAAATCAAGATGTCGTCCACAAAGACGACCACAAAACGGTCTAAGAACTCAAGGAAGATCTGGTTCATCAAATCCATAAACACAGCTAGAGCATTGGTTAGCCCAAAAGGCATTACTAGAAACTTGTAATGGCCATACCACGTACGAAATGCCGTCTTCGGGATATCCTCCTCCCTTACCCTCAACTGATGATAACCCAGTCTCAGGTCTATCTTAGAGAAACAAAAGACCCCTTCAATTGATCAAACAAATCATCTATATGAAGCATTGGGTATTTGTTCTTAACAATTACACAGTTTAACTTCCAGTAATCTATACAAAGTCGTAACGCTCCATCTTTCTTCTTAGCAAAGAGAGTCGGCGCTTCCCAAGGTGAAGTACTAGGGTGGATGAAACCCTTATTTAGCAATTCCTGGAGTTGAATCTTCAACTCACTCAATTCAGCAGGTGCAAATCTGTACGGTGCCATAGAAATCGGTGCTGTGCCAGGCATTAAATCAATAGAGAACTCGATCTCTCAGTGAGGTGGTAAACTAATAAGATCCTCAGGAAAGACGTCGGGGTATTCACAAACCACCCTTGGCGACTCAACCCGGACTTCATCACATTTACTACTCGAGAAGCTAGCAAGAAGGTAACTAAGTTCACTCTGCCCACGCAGATCATATACCAGTGATAAGACTCTATTCACCCGGTCCCCCAAGAAATAAAAGCAATCACCGCTCAAGGTATATACAGTAACCTCTGACGGTAGCAATCTATAACAGTCCGGTATGACGATAACCAGTCCATACCCAAAATAACATCAAAACTAGACATGTCAATTAATACAAATGCAAATGGAAATCGACGATCGGCAACCTCTATGTCACAACCCCGACATCTCTATTTCAAAATAACTTCACCACCGATAGGTGACTCTACACAAATAGGATATGCTAATTGAGCCAACTTTAACCCCAAAACCGATGCAAATGCAAATGAGATAAAAGAATGGGATGCACTCGTATCAATCAATGCATTAGCAACTGAATTGCAAAACAAGAAGGTACCTCTCACTACAGAAGGAGCAGGTACAAGATCTGGCGCTGTAACAACATACACACGTCCCGTAGGCCTCTGCTTAACCTGTTCACCCCTCGGAGCATAAGCCTGATGCATTGACTGGGCCGAAGAGGCTATCTGATTAGCCCTCGAGGCCTTGTGCTGATTGTGCTGGCTGGTGGCTCTGTGTCTGCCTCGAACTAGACGCACCAGATGTGCCACAAAACTATGGGCAAACTCTCTTCAAATGCCCTGCCTGCCCACACTGATAACATGTGAGTGGCTGCCCTCTCCATTGACTTTGGCCCTGAGAACGAGCTAAAGATGATGCTGCTCGCTGCCCTCTTCCTTTCTACAGGAAAGTTGCAAACTTGTGGCCCAACTGACCACATTTAAAACAAGTAAAATCTCCCTGGCCGCCCTTCCCAGAACCCGAACTTGGAACTGGAAAAGTGGTCCTCGATTGAGCTCCCTGGGACTGCTGGGGGTTAGAACCCTTCTGCTTCTTACTGTCTCCCTGATTATTCTGACTTCTCCTAGAGCCCCTCATCCTCTCTTCCTCTACCTACATAATGGTTTCAAGATAGGTCGCCGCTTCCATAAGTTACCCATAGTCTCAAATCATGGATCCGGCCACTCTAAACATGAGCTCTGTCCTTAACCGCTTCTCAAACTCTAGACAACGGCATTCCTCAGTCACCACAAGCTCAAGAGCAAACCTAGAGAGGCTAGTGAATGTAGCTTCAAACTTAGCCATTGGTGTATTCAACTATACCAGCTTGGAAAACTGGTCTCTCAACTTCTCCCTAACTATGGGAGATAGAAACTTGTCTTAGAAGGCGTTGACGAATGCCTCCCAAGTTATCCCAATGCGTTAACGCACATACTTCTACCATTAGCCCACATCTCTTTTCAGCTGAAAAGATGCCAAGGTCACCCTTAACTAGTCGCCCTTGATGCCGAACATCTCGAACGTCTTTACTATCTACTCTAGCCACTCATCTTCATTCAGTGGCTCCTTAGGAGCACCCAAAAACTCGTCCGGATTTGACCGGAAGTACTCTCTCTTCAAGAAAGATGGCCCTGCCTCAATTACTTGGGCCTGGACTTGGTTCTCAGCCCTGAGAATGTCCATGGATTCCTGCATTGCTCTGGCCATTTCGCGGGCTAAGGCGTCCATGGCCTGTTGGCCCACTGGTTCGGCCACGTTGGCCTGACCAACACCCACCTCTTGTGCCAGAATATCATCCAGTATGGGCACCTCGTGCCTTCTAGGCCTACCATGCCTACCACCATCACGTCCTGACATCCTAGTCAAGGTAACAAAAGAGGTTAGCACATTTACAAATGTGCCGAAGTTAACTCACTTGCGTCCTAATACGTTAGACAACAGTAATTCACTCCATATAAGTACATAGTCACATAAACACATACGAATTTCATTTCTGGGTAATGACTGTCCCGCGACATTGCTAGAGTTCCAATTAGAAATGGCAGTGATTAGGTGCCTTTCTAATAGGATTCCTAAAAACCCACAGACTCGACCAACATCCTAGAAATTTAATTCCATACCCATATAATCACATAAGCATGTTATCATATATGCATACGATACATACTAACTCCTCAACTAAGCG
This sequence comes from Camellia granthamiana, assembly GCA_036172215.1. NCBI lineage: Eukaryota > Viridiplantae > Streptophyta > Magnoliopsida > Ericales > Theaceae > Camellia > Camellia granthamiana. The sequence continues at coordinate 136,247,417 of CM069910.1, forward strand.
AGACAAACCCATTGTGGTAATAACCACTTCCTAAATACCCAAAGTATTCAAACCCGGTACGCTCTGATACCAAGTTGTAACTCCCCCAAAAATAATACGATAAATCCAACCCATAAGCCGAGAATAATAGAAATAAAATACTTTCATTCATTAGAGTTCGTTTACAAAAGTTAACACATATGGTATACATCCACCAATGTTTATCCTGAATCTACAGCATGTATTACAATATTGAGAGAAATGAAACTAAACATATAGTCTGATGCCCTATAGGCTTACATCTTTCCAAGTCATTACTTGGTTATACAAAAGTGAGCCTAGCTCTATACAATTAAAGCCCTTGGCTATATAAAATAATAAAACAAAATAAAGAAACTCTTGCTTCCCAAAGGTCCCTCCAAGTTATTGTCTTGGCAGAGGCATGTCATTAGCACCTGAAAATGGTTTTCCCAAATAGGGTAAGCCAAAACCCAGTAGGAATAATCTAACACAGTATATGAGATGTAGCAAAGATATAAATACAATGTGTATGTACAATGCTTGTGACAAGATATTCACATTTCATAAAATCATAAAGTACCAAAGTTCGTATTTCAATTTATTTTCCATCTATTCTTTTTAAGTTAATTTACCCTTTTCAACTCATGAGCCATTTCCATATTCTTCCAACAACCAAAATGAGATTACAACTCAGTGGTTATCTAGTTAACACAATTACCACACAAACACTTCAATTTGCCATTTTACGAAAATTTCGTTCGCGGATTGGCACCCATATATACACAAAATTTCGGGACTTTCACCCTGGACACTCCGGCCAACTTAATTTCAAATAGAGTCAATCTTCTATCTTCTCCCAAACAATGGAGTACATTCATTTTCTCCTCTCAAACATCATACATATACAATTTATATAAAGATAGTCATATTCAATGACAACCAACAATAGATTAGTTTTAATTTACCTAATCATCATGCAATTTCTATAATAATCATAGTTATCCTCCACCGATAGCCTAATACAGTTATTTCTAAACGGATATTCAATCTCAAGATAGATAATTTATTCGAAACTTTCGAAGGTAAAAGGTATTACATACACAACTCCACCATCTATTTTAATATCCACCTAATTTCATGTTTACAACACAAATTTCATTTATTTATATAAAATAAATATTATAATCATTTTAGGGCAAACTCTCTCTCTTTCCAAATATCAACCCAAGTTCCAAAATCAATAATTTTGACACAATACAACTTAATTTACAAACTCCATAACCATTTATTTTCCATTCATCCAAAACCCCTCTTTTTGTTTCACACCCAAACCCTAGGTTTGTTCAAACTACTCTCAAATTCCACCATTGTTACACAACGACAAATAACTAAGCTAAAGACCATAAGAAAGTGTAGAAAATCCCTACCACAAGAAGAGAAGACGAGCAAAGCAAGGTTGGAACTCCAAACACACTGAAACCCACTTTCGTTTGGATGAAAAGAGAGCCCACGACGTGCTCTGCCTTTTTTTCAAAGGCACTAGGGTCAAGAACTCAATGGATCTAGGTGAAATAGTAGAGAGAAGATGAGTTTTAGAGAGAGAAACTCAAGATCCAGGGTTTTGGGGAGTTTTAGATAAAGAGGGGCATGAAAAAGTAATGAAAAAGGTCATCTTCACGGGCTATTATATACGTAGTTCACTTGAGCGTAAAAAATGATGCTCAAGCGTTAGACACAAGGTTCCGCTCGAACATAAGAAGCGACGCTCGAGCATCAAATACACTCTTCTAGCATTTGCAGGTCTGCAAAAAATACTAAGAGTTTGCAAATCCTATTCGTGCGTAAGAATTGCCACTCGAGTGGAGGAGAAAAATTGCAAAGCCCGCTCGAGCGCAAGAATGGCCGCTCAATCGGAGGAGTAAAAATTTGGGCAACATTGGTTTAGAAAAACAAGCAACCAACATGTTTCAAATACACAACCACGATCCAAATGGCCAATCCAAGGAACAACAAGAGGAATAAAAGATGAACAACAACATTGGATGTACCATTATTATGTTCGGATGTTGGGTCAAAACCGGAGTCGCTATATGACGATGTGATATGTTCTATTGGATGTACCATTATTATGTTCAGATATGAGAATGATCAAGTTATGATCTGTTTTATGATTATGAAATGTTCGGAATTCGTTCACTAACCTCTTTATCTTAATGTTATTCACTAGGTTATAGCTCACTGTTTGTATATATATGTAGGTAAGCGAGTGCAATATCAGGCTTAAGAGTTTTTGTCTAGTTTTATTTTGTCAAGCCAACCATTGCGCCTCACAAGAAAGTTCTTGGGAAGATGTGTTATGACCAAGTCTTAAACTCATTTTGTCTTTTGTTTATTTTATTTACAGGGCTAAGTCCTTTTTTGTTTCATATGTATATGGTTGGTGTAAGAATGATGATGATGATGATGATAATGATGATTATATGTATATAAGGTTTAAATATTTTCTGTTTCATATAAGTCTACACAGCTTAATGGATATTATATTTTATGTATTAGCTTCCGCTAGCCCCTTATTTTGTGATTCTGTTAAGAGGCCTTTGGTAATATTAGGATTACTGGTGTAACGCCCCCCCAAAAAAGATACAATAAATATGATCCAAAGCATAATTAACAATTACATCAATCAGAGTATAAAGTCTTTTCATTACATAACTTTAAGAGTGCAAATGAGTTTAAATGAAATAAATGCCTTATAGGTTTACACCTTTTCAAGTCTTGACTTGATTTTAACAAAAATAGAACTAGCCCATACAAATAAAGGCCTTGGCTATACAAAAATACATAGTCAAAACAAGAAGCTCTTGCTTCCCAAAAGTCCCTCCAATGCTATTGCCTTGGTGGAGGAATGCCATCATTTCCTGAAAATGTTTTTCCTAAATAGGGTGAGTCATAACCCAGTAAAAATAATCTAACACAGTATATGAGGTTTAACAAAGATATAAGTGCAAGGTGTATATACATTGTCAGGGATAAAATATTCACATTTTATATAGTCATAGAATACCAAGTCCATATCTCATTTCATTTCCCCCAATTCGTCTGAATACATAGCCAATTCCATTATTTTCAATACCCAAATGAGACTACAACTCAAAGGTTCTATAATCACATTATTAACACACAAACACTTCAATCTTTCCATTTTACGGATATTTCGTCCACGGGGTTGGCACCCATTTATAATTTTAACTTGCCATTTTACGGATATTTCGTCCGCGAGATCGGCACCCATGTATAATTTCGAGACTTTCACCTAGGACACTTCGGCCAACTTAATTATAATGGAGTCCATCTCCTTTCTTCTCCCAAACAATCATATATATGCAATTTATATAAACACATAATCACACATGGAGTACATCCCATTTCTCCTCCCAAATAATCATACATATACAATGTATTCACAACATGATCATATTCAATGATAATCAACCATGGACTAGTTTCAATTCACCTAATCCATATGTAATTTCTACAACAATCAAAGCTATCCTCTACCGATAGCCCAATACAGAAATTTCTAAACAGATATACAATTTCAAGACAGATAATTTAATCAAAATTTCCAAGGATATGAAGTATTACATATTCAATTCCACCATCCATTCTAACACTCACTCAATTCAATGTTTACAACACCAATTTCAACTATTTATACAAAATAGATATGATAGTCATTTTAGGGCAAAAATTCCCCTTTTCAAAATATCAACCCAAGTACCAAAATCACCCATTTTGACACCACAAGACTTCATTTTCAAACCCCATGTTCATTTATTTCATTTTCACCAAAAACCCCTATTTTACATTTCACCAAAACCCTAGGTTTACTCAAATTACTTCCAAATACCACCATTGTTACACAATCACAAATAACTAAGTTAAAACCCAAAATAAAGTGTAGAAAATACCTACCTCAAAGAGAGAATATGAGCCAAGCAAGGATGGAATTTCAAAAATATCAAAATTCAACTTCAATCGGTTCAAAATGAAAATCTTAAGAAGCTCTACCTTTTTGTCAAAGGAAGTATAATGGATAGATCACTAGATCTAGGTGGAAATCTAGAGAGAATGTGAGTATTAGAGAGAGAATGTCACACTTTAGGGTTTTGGAGCATATGGATATGAAAAAGTGATGTAAAAAGTGCTTTTAGCGATTTGATATACGCACAGTCAGCTTAAGCGGAGAAGTTAGTTTCAAACACAAAGTTTGGTTCTATTCAAGCGCAGAATACAAACATCCAGTACTTATGTAGACAACAGACAACCTGTTCAAGTGCAAGGAAGGCCGCTCGAGTGTCCACTTGCTCGAGCGTAGGAAACGCCGCTCGAGCGTGAAAAATATCCCTCTAGTATTTTTGCAGACGTGCAAAGTACTGAGAGTTTGCACATCCTGCTCTAACGCAAGAAGGCCTGCTCGAACGGAAGACCAAAATTCTGGACAACACAGGTTTGGAAAAAAAACAAGCAACCAACTTGTTTCAAACACATAACCACAATCTGATAACCAAAATAAAGGGGAGACAAGGGAAACAAGATATGAATCACTGTTTGAAACCACACCAACTCGAGTCCGAACTACCCCAAGAGACGGGTCAAAACAGGAATCGCTATAACCTCCCCCCTTAAAGAATTTCATCCTAGAAATTACAAATCAAGTTCAAAAACAACATTAGATCATTCATGGCAATGTTATTCTCACAAATTCCATACCATGCCCATCATCCGTTCATCTATTCTCATCGACTCAATACACAAGCCCCATATTAAAATGAAATTTACAATTTCCCAAAACATTTACAATGTTAAATCAAATCCACATTTTCAAAATTTACTTGGCATATACAATGCCTCCAAAAGTGATACAATATACAATATTTCATATTCTCAAAACATATGCAATGTTTATATTGAACTCATGTTTCCAAAATGCCCATAACATATACAATGCTTCCATAATTTAAAACATATACAATGCTCATACCTTTCATCATCATGATCAATCTCAATACATGTTTAGATGTCAACAAACAAGTTCAGATATTTCTCTCGGACCTCCAATTCACGTTCCTAAGTCGCTTCCTCAACTCCGTGATGTTTCCACAATACTTTCACCAATGGAATTGTCTTGCCTCACAAAACTTGATCATGTCTATCCAAGACTCTTACTGATCTCTCCTCATACGAGGCATCTTCATCTACCTCTAAGTTGGTCCAATCCAATACATGCGATGGATTCGGCTTATATTTCCGAAGCATACTAATATGAAATACGTCATCAACCTCGGAAAGTTGTGGCGATAACGTCAAACGGTAAGCAATCTCCCCAATCCGCTCAAGGATCTCAAAAGGGCCAATAAATTGACAGGATAACTTCCCATTCTTCCCAAATCTCATCAAACCCCGCCTAGGTGATATTTTCAAAAACACATGCTCTCCCACCTCAAAAGACAAGGGTCTCTTCCTACGGTCGGCATAACTTTTCTGGCGACTCTAAGACGTAACCAACCTCTTACGAATAAATGCCACCTTCTCCGTCATTTCCCAAACCAACTCTGGGCCCAACAAAGATGCATCACCCACCTCGGCCCAACACACTAGAGATCTACGGGGTTGACCATACAAGGCCTCAAACGGTGCCATGTTAATACTCGATTAAAAGCTATTGTTATAGGCAAACTCTACCAAGGGCAGATGCCTCTCCCACGAACCCTTAAAGTCAAGAACACACCCTCGAAGCATATCCGCAAGGATCTGAATAGTACGCTCGGACTGCCTGTCAATCTGAGGATGATATGTAATACTAAAGGTCAATCTAGTACTCAACGCACTCTACAAGCTCTACCACAGCTGAGCTGTGAAATGCGGATCTCTATCCAAAACAATCGTCATAGGGACCTCGTGCAACCTCACTATGTCCTTGATATAAGAGTCGACAAGATAGTCTATCGAATCACTCACGCGCATAGGTATGAAATGCGCAGACTTGGTTAACCGGTCAACTACCACCCAAATGGCATCATTACCCCGTTGAGTCCTCGGAAGGCCCACAACAAAATCCATAATGACATGCTCCCACTTCCACTCGGCTATTGGTAAGGGTTATAACAAACCCGCTGGCCTCTGATGTTCGGCCTTCACTTGTTGACAAGTAAAGCATTTTGATGCAAACACCGCCACATCCTTCTTCATACCTCTCCACCAAAATTGGCGACTTAGATCATGATACATCTTTGTGCCTTCCGGATGCACCGCAAGGCGTGAATGATGAAACTCTTGGAGTACTTCCTCTCGGTAAGACTCTGGCACAAACAAATGATCATGGTATCTCACACTTTGGTCGGGATACACACTTAAGCCCCTCTTTACTTTTTCACTAGAGATTTTCTCCCTGAGGGTTTCTACCTCAAGATTACCCCTCTGCGCCTCTAACACTCAGTTCATAAGTGTAGGTTGTGCAACTACTAAAAACAAAGCTGCAGATTCAATGGACTCACTAAGCTGCAGGTCAAACTCCCCGAGAGCACCCAACATCTCCCATTCCTGGATGGTAATACAAGCTATGCTGCTAATAAACTTCCTACTCAAGGCATCGGCCACTACGTTGGCCTTTCCGGGATGATAATGCAACTCAAAGTCATAATCCTCTATGAACTCCATCCATCTTCTCTGCCTCAAATTCAAATCTTTATGAGTAAACAGATACTTCAGACTCTTATGATCGGAAAACACCTCAAATTTCTCACCATACAGATAATGCCTCCAAATCTTTAAGGCAAATATCACCGTTGCTAAATCTAGGTCATGAGTAGGGTAATTCCTCTCATGGGTTTTTAACTGCTATAAGCCATAGGCTACTACATTCCCCTCTTGCATCGAAACACAACCCAAACTTTCTCGTGAAGCATCACAGTATACTAAATAGCCCAAATCCCTCTCCGGAATAATCAAGACTGGAGCAGTGGTAAGTCTAACCTTAAGTTCTTGGAACGACTTTTCACAAGTCTCATCCCACACAAATTTAACTCCCTTCCTCGTCAGTTTAGTTAAAGGTGAAGCTAGTCTAGAGAAATCCTTTACAAATCTCCAATAATACCTGGCCAACCCCAAGAAGTTATGGATCTCAAAAGCATTCTTAGGTTGTACCCAATCTTGCACTGCCTTTATCTTGGATGAATCTATAGTCACCCCCTCTCCGGACACCATATAACCTAGGAATTTAACCTCTTTCAGCCAGAACTCACACTTCCCAAACTTAGCATACAACTTATGGGCTCTAAGCAATTCCAGCACCACTCGCAAGTGTTCCTCGTGTTCTTCCTCAGAAAGAGAGTAAATCAAAATGTCGTCCACAAAGACGACCATGAAACGATCTAAGAACTCACAGAAGATCCGGTTCATCAAATCTATAAATACAACTGGAGCATTAGTTAGCCTAAAAGGCGTCACTAGGAACTTGTAATGGCCATACTACATACGAAATGCCATCTTCGGGATATCCTCCTCCCTTACACTCAACTGATGGTAACTTGATCTCAGGTCTACCTTAGAAAAACAACAAGACCCCTTCAACTAATCAAATAGATCATCTATACAAGGCATTGGGTACTTGTTCTTAACAGTCACTCGGTTCAGCTTCCTGTAATCTATACAAAGTCGCAAGGCTCTATCTTTCTTTTTAGCAAAGAGGGCCGGTGCTCCCCAAGGCAAAGTGCTAGGGTGAATAAAACCATTATCTAACAACTCTTGGAGTTGAATCTTCAACTTACTAAACTCAGCGGGTGTAAACCGATACGGTGCCATAGAAATCGGTGTTGTGCCAGGCACTAAATCAATAGAAAACTCAATCTCTCGGTGAGGTGGCAAACTAATAAGGTCCTTGGGAAAAACATCAGGGTACTTAGAAACCACCCTTGGCAACTCAACCCGACCTTCATCACACTCACTACTCAGAAAACTAGTAAGAAGACAGCTAAATTCACTTTGCCCACGTGGATCATATAACAGTGATCAAACTCTATCCACCCAGTCTTCCAAGAAATAAAAGCAGTCATCGTTCAAGGTACATATAGTAACCCTTTGACGGTAGCAATCTATAACAGCTCGATATGACGATAACCAGTCCATACCCAAAAGAACATCAAAACTAGTCATGTCAAGCAATACAAATGCAAATGGAAGTCGACGACCGGCGACCTCTATGTCACAACCCCGACACCCCTGTTTCAGAATAACCTTACCACCAATAGGTGACTTTACACAAATAGGAGATGCTAACTGTGTCGACTCTAACCCCAAAACTGATGCAAAAGCAGACGAGATAAAAGAATGGAATGCACCCGTATCAATCAACACATTAGCAACTGAATTACAAAACAAAAAAGTACCTTTCACTACAGATGGAGCCGGTACAAGATCTGGCGCGGTAACAGCATACACACGCCCTGTCGATTTCTAATCTACCTGCTTACCCCTCGAAGCATAAGCCTGCTGTACGGATTAAGCCAAAGAGGCTCCCTGATTGGCCCTCAAGGCCTGTGCTGGTTGGTGACTCTGAGTCTGTCTTGAACTAGAAGCACCAGATGTGCCACCCAACTGAGGGCAAAATCTCTTCAGATGCCTCGCCTGTCCACACTGATAGCAAGTGGACAGCTGTCCTTTACACTGACTCTGGCCCTAAGAACAAGCCGAAGACAAAGTTGCTCGCTGCCCTCCTCCTCTCTGCGGGCAAGCAAGAGACTTGTGGCCCAGCTAACCACACTTGAAACAAGTTATGTCCCCCTAACCACCTCTTTTAGAACTCGAACCCGGCACTAGAAAGGTAGACCTCAATTGCACTCCTCGGGACTGCTGAGAGTTAGAACCCCTCTGCCTTTTACCGTCTCTTTGACTATCCTGACTCTTCCTGGAGCCCCTCATCCTCTTCTCTTCTATTTACATGATAGTCTCAAGATGGGCCGTCACCTCCACAAGGCACCCATAATCTCTAATCATGGATTCGGCCATTTTGAACATGAGCCCGGTCCTCAGCCTCTTCTCAAACTCCAAACACCGGCGCTCCTCTATCGCCACAAGCTCGGGTGCAAACCTAGACAAGCTAGTAAATGTGGCTTCGAACTCTGCCACAGGTGTGTTCAACTACACCATCTTGGAAAACTGGTCCTTCAACTTCTCTCTAACTGTGGGAGGCAAAAAACTTCTCCTGGAAGGCGCTAACAAAAGCCTCCCAAGTCCCTCCAATGCACCCACGCACATACTTCCACCACTGACCCGCATCTCCTTTTAGCTGAAAAGATGCTAAGGTCACCCTCAGTTGGTCGTCTTCGATGCCGATCATCTTGAACGTCTTCAGTATCTTTTCAAGCCACTCATCTGCCTTCAGTGGCAACTTAGGGTCTCCTAAAAACTCATCCGGGTTCAATTGGAAAAACTCTCTCTTCAGAAAAGAAGGCCCTGCCTCAGCTAGCTGGGCCTGGACTTGATTCTCAGCTCTGAGAATGTCCATAGATTCCCTCAGTGCTCCGGCCATTTCACGGGCTAAGGTGCCCATGGCCTGCTGACCAACCGGCTCGGCCACATTGGCCTGACCAACTCCCTCATCCTGTGCCAGAATTTCATCCGATGTAGGCATCTCGTGCCTCCTAGGCCTACCACGCCTACCACCACCACGTCCACGTCCTGACATCATAATAAAGGTAACGAAAGAGATTAGCACATTTACAAATGTGCCGAAACTAATTCACTCGCGTCCTAATACGATAGACAACAATAATTCACTCCACATAGGCACGCAATCACATAAACACATACAAATCTCGTTCTTAGATAATGACCGTCTCACGGCATTGCTAGAGTTTCAATTAGAAACAGCAGTGATCAAGTGCTCTTCTAATAAGAATTCCAGAAACCCGTAGACCCAATCAACATCTTAGAAACTAAATCTCATACCCATATAATCACATAAGCATGTTATCACACAAGCGGATAATACTTATTAATGTCTCAACTAAGCGAGACAAACTCATTGTGGTACTAACCACTTCCCACGTACCCAAAGTATTTAAACCTGGTACGCTCTGATACCAAGTTGTAACGCGCCCAAAAAAAGATACAATAAATATGATCCAAAGCATAATTGACAATTACATCAATCAGAGTATAAAGTCTTTTCATTATATGACATTAAGAGTATAAATGAGTTTAACTGAAATAAATGCCCTCTAGGCTTATACCTTTTCAAGTCTTGACTTGGTTATAACAAAAATGAGACTAACCCTTACAAATAAAGCCCTTGGCTATACAAAAATACATAGTCAAAACAAGAAGCTCTTGCCTCAAAAGTCCCTCAAATGCTATTGTCTTGGTAGAGGCATGCCATCATTTCCTGAAAATGTTTTTCCTAAATAAGGTGAGTCACAGCCTAGTAGAAATAATCTAACACAGTATATGAGGTTTAACAAAGATATAAATGCAAAGTGTATATACAATGCCAAGGATAAAATATTCACATTTTATATAGTCATAGAATACCAAGTTCATATCTCATTTCATTTCCCCAATTCACCTCAATACACGAGCCAATTCCATTATTTTCAATACCCAAATGAGACTACAACTCAAAGGTTCTACAATCACATTATTAACACACAAACACTTCAATGTTTCCATTTTACGGATATTTCGTACGCGGGATCGGCACCCATGTATAATTTCGGGACTTTTACCCGGACACTCCGGCCAACTTAATTATAATGGAGTCTATCCCCTTTCTTCTCCCAAACAATCATACATATGCAATTTATATAAATACATAATCACACATGGAGTACATCCCATTTCTCCTCCCAAATAATCATACATATACAATGTATTCACAACATGATCATATTCAATGATAATCAACCATGGACTAGTTTCAATTCACCTAATCCACATGCAATTTCTACAACAATTAAAGCTATCATCCACCGATAGCCCAATACAGATATTTCTAAACAGATATACAATCTCAAGACAGATAATTTAATCACAATTTCCAAGGATATGAAGTATTTCATATTCAATTCCACCATCCATTCCAACACTCGCTCAATTCCATGTTTACAACACCAATTTCAACTATTTATACAAAATAGATATGAGTCATTTTAGGGCAAAAATTCCCCTTTTCAAAATATCAACCCAAGTACCAAAATCACCCATTTTGACACCACAGACTTCATTTTCAAATCTCATGTTCATTTATTTCATTTTCACCAAAAACCCATATTTTACATTTCATCCAAACCCTAGGTTTGCTCAAATTACTCCCAAATACCACCATTGTTACAGAATCACAAATAACTAAGTTAAAGCCCATAACAAAGTGTAGAAAATCCCTACCTCAAAGAGAGAATATGAGCCAAGCAAGGATGGAACTTCAAAAATGTCGAAATCCAACTTCAATCGGCTCAAAATGAAAATCTTGAGAAGCTCTACCTTTTTATCAAAAGAAGTATGGTGGATAGATCACTAGATCTAGGTGGAAATCTAGAGAGAAGGTGAATATTAGAGAGAGAAGGTCTCACTTTAGGGTTTTGGAGCATATGGATCTAAAAAAGTGATGTAAAAAGTGCTTTTCGCGATCTGATATCCGTGCAGTCCGCTCGAGCGAAGAAGTTGATGCTCGAGCGTCAAACACAAAGTTTGGTTTCGCTCAAGTGCAAGAAGAGCCCGCTCGAGCGCAGAATACAAACATCCAGTACTTATGCAGACAACAAACAACCCGTTCAAGCGCAAGGAAAGCCGCTCAAGCATCTACTTGCTCGAGTGTAAGAAACGCCGCTTGAGCGTGAAAAACATCCCTCCAGTACTTTTGCAAACGTTCAAAGTACTGAAAGTTTGCACATCCCGCTCGAGTGCAAGAAGGGCTGCTCGAGCAGAAGACCAAAATTCTGGACAACACAGGTTTGGAAAAAAAACAAGCAACCAACTTGTTTCAAACACCCAACCACAACTCGATAACCAAAATAAAGAGGAGACAAGGGAAACAAGATATGAATCACTATTCGAAACCACACCAACCCGAGTTCGAACTACCCCAAGAGACGGGTTAAAATCGGAATCGCTATAACTGGCCGATTACGACATTACACCTATGAGGGCAAGTTTGGGTCATGACAATTTCAGTATATCTAATACTTGTATAATTTTATTGACTAGACTGAGAAATAAGACTCTAATACTAATTTCAAAACATAGTGAAATAAAACACTTTTTTTAAAATAAAATAGAAATTTAAGATTCTTTTGGAATAAAATCTTAACTAAGTATGGTCTATTACTAATTTATAATACTTATGGATTTATATTTTATTTTTGTAATCCTTTCAGGGACTAAATAGGTTTGAATTAAATATTTAGGGACTTGATAGATTCAATCGTTAGTTTAGGGGCTAATAGAATTTTATTTATATAGTTTAAGAACTTAATAGATTCAATCAATAGTTTAGGGATTGAGTAAACAATTTGAAATAGTTTAGGCAGAGAAAGTATAATAAACCCTAATTTGTAATTGTTTAAGGGAGTCTTGCTAATGACAACTTAAGGATTGTCAATAAAAATCACAAGCGTCAGACTATTTATAATTCTAATTCATTTTTAACATATTCCAAAACACTTTAATATATTTTTATAAATCTTTTACAAATTTTGATATATATTTTTACATATTTTCAACACTAATAGCTGTATTTTGGACTGCTTTTAACATTTTTCATTTTTTAAACATTGGAATCCATAATTTAGGTGAGATTAGTATATGTATGCGAATAAAATGGATTAGTTTGGGAATCTAGAAAATAAGTAACAATTTTTTTTATTATTTTAAATGTAGATGTATAATAGAAATTGAATGAGTGTATTGTGCGGTTATGTAAAGAATAAATTTAGATCACATATTGAAAATTTTGAATAAATTCTAGGCATAAAGTTCTAGGTTTGTAGCATCACTTGAATAAAATATAGGGCGGACAATTTATAAGTGAAATTTTATAAAAAAATATTATACAAAATAATGTGACAAATTGGGATATTTTCATGGGAAAATTAGTCTAAGGTCCCTATCCCATTTTTAGTAATGGATAAGCTCTACAATATTATTTTGTGATGTCTAAGGTCTCTCAACCCTAGCCCCATATATCACAGAGAAATTTGATTATCTTCCATGCCAACTTCCAAAACCTCCCTCTCTCTCTCTCTTTCTCTCTCTCTCTCTCTCTCTATGGGAGCTCATCGATTCTTGGTGATTCATTCATTGATCTTAACAATCATTCTTCTTCTTCTTTCCTACAATGCTTATTCCTTGTACCTTCCTGGTGTCACTCCTCAGGACTTTGACAAGTTCACTTCTCTCTCTCTCTCTCTCTCTCTCTCTCTCTCTCTCTCTCTCTCTCTCTCGTTTTGAATTCACTATATGTTAGTATGGTCTAGGATTTCATATTTTGCACTTTCTCTGCTCTCTTCTTGTTTCGAAAATACTTGATTTGCATCTATTTCTCAAATCTTTGTTGGTAGTGATCTCACATTATCAAAAATTGATTACTTCATCAAAAAGCAACTAGAGGACGGTTGAAGATCAAACACAAGAAGAATAAGGTCAAGCTCGCAGTCTTGCAGTTCTACAAGGTTAATGACTTCGCAAGGTTCAGAGGCTGAGGAAGGAGTGCCCCAACGTCGAGTATGTGAGGAAATCAGATTGAATTTTCTCTGGGCTGTGTGAATTTTCTCTGGATTGTGAATTTTCTCTGGACTATGTGAATTTTCTCTGGATCATTACTCTTTCTTTTTTTCCAAAATCTAGAACGCTGCATAATACTTCTGATTCTACAATCAGTAGGACAATCAGAAGTATTTTAATCACTGTAGAACTGTAATCTAAGCAGAATTCTAAGACACAATAAACTTGTGTATTTAAAAAAACAAAACAAACTAAAAATAATCTGTTTTATTACTTGTAGTACTTGAAGAAATTCTTATTCAAGCTCACCCAATGACTTTTTCTCTTTATTGTCTATGCTACAACATGGCAAGATCTTATTGTCAACCACCTCATCTTGTTGGACTTGACCTGCAAGGAGCACTGGAATTATTAGCAAACAAAATTTTGATAGCAACCCTCCATGAAAAGATATTTGCAAGAGAAGATATAAAATACATGACGATACAGAGTTCCCTGAACTGTGTGAATTTTCTCTGGACTATCTGAATTTTCTCTGGATGTCTGAATTTTCTCTGGATGTCTGGAGAGAATTTCTTTGAGAAGTCTAGAGAAATTCTTTAGATAGAATTTTTTTTAGATTGATGTTGAGGGATCTTAGACATTATTAAATATTGAATGTCCTTTATATTATAAAATCTTAATACCAAAGACCCTAAAAAAAAATCCTATATTTTCATTCAAAATATATGAGGGGAAAAGATAACGCAGTGCAATGTCAGAAAAAAATTACTTATGATTTTAATTATTAATATTCATAAATTTTTTCAATAATCTATAATTACTTTTGGCACCGTTTGGGAAGAAGGTTTGTAGGCTTTTTTGGCTATTTTAGCTACAAAAGACAAAATAGACTATTTTAGTCACAACCAACAAAACATCACATCCAACCCATAATCATTATACAAAATAGACTATTTTAGCCACAACCAACAAAACATCACATCCAACCCATAATCATTATACTCTTCTCTCACAAAAAAAGTCAAAAAAGTCAAAAAGTCAAAAAGCCCTTCCCAAACCAAACTTTTTAGCCCATGCTAAAATAGCTAAAAAATTCAAAAAGCCAAAAAATCAACCCACTTCCCAAACCAACCCAAAGGGTAATTTTCCCAAAACACTCTTTATAAAAATAACTTAATGTGTAATTTTCCCAAAATATAATACTTATCACTTTAATTATAATTTATAAAAATATCATTATCATATCATATCATTTTTGTAATAATAAATTCTATATAAAAAAAAAATTTCTGATAGTTGAGCATTTTCCATAACTTTATTGATTCTAAAAGGTTGAAATTTAGATATTAAAGTGTCGAACGTTGAAAAGTAGTGAAAATTCACATAATGTCAATTCTATTTTTTTTATTTGTTTTTTTTTTTTTTGGATTAACTCATTTTCAGTTGAAATTTTAGTTAGATCATACAGTTGAGATTTTTAATTGATAAAATCATTAAAAGAAATACTTTTATGAAAGATTTTATCGGTAAAAATTTTTGAAAAAATTTAACTGAATTAAATTTTTATAAACTTTTACTGATTATAAATCTCTTTTTAATAATTCTTACTAATAAAAAAATTATATTTAATAATTTTTACCAATAAATTTTTTTAACTGTCTGATGTAATTAAACTCAACTGTTAATTGGAGAGAATCACCTTTTCTGTTTTTTGACCAAAAATTTACGTTGCCAAATGTGAACAAACATAAAACCGTTTTCCTGGAACGTGTCTGTGAGAGTGAGAGAAAGACTAGCTCCGTTTGGGTAGTATGTTGGTTTTTTGATTTTTTTAGTTATTTTAATTTGGGATTAAAAAGTCTAGTTTGAAAAGGATTTTTGATTTTTTTTTTGACTTTTTTTATTTTTTTATGAGAGAAAGAATGTAATGATTATGAGTTAGATGTAATATTTTATCTTATTAAGGATTGGTTTGGGATATCCTAAAAAAGTGCACTTTTTAACTTATTGGTGGGTTTGGGTTGGGTTTGGGTTGGGTTTGATGTGATGTGTTAGAAAGGTGATGTGATTTAAATAAGATGATGTGACTTAAATAAGATAGTGACTTTTTGACTTTTTAATTTATTTAGTACATGCCAAACTAACCCTAAATTAAAAAATTTATTTTATTTTTTTGTTACTATTTTAATCAAAAAAAAAAAAAAAACTTCTAAACCAACTTCCCAAACGGAGCTGTTGTCGCTCTTTCTCTCTCTACTTTCTCTCTCCTAATGTTGGCATACACCGATGACTGTTGGCTCTCAGTCAACCTTTTCTCCTCCTCTAAAACCATTTTCGTCGTCTTCCCCTTGTTGTTTTCTTCTAATGTTTATACAATATAATTTCACCAATTTTTTTACTCATCTGCCGATTCCAAATTAGAAGAGGAAAAAGAGAAAGAAACCCTAATTCCACAATTCATCCATCTCCAAACTCTTTATTGGGTTGGAGCTTTTTCAGTTCCAGACGATGCCCAATAGTCTGATGAGAGTTGGGTTTTCCTGATAATTTCTCCTCAAGGTTTCGAGATCCAAGTCAAAGGTAATCATTGTGTTTGTTTGTTTGCTTTTTTTTTCCCCCCTTTTCTTTTGGAGGACTGTGTGTGTGTGTGTGTGTTCTTCCTGATGATTGGTTTTTTTGCACTGCTTTAATTCATGTATGCTTGTGATTTTGTGTTCAATTGTGGTTGAATTTCGGTCTCATTATTTAAAATACATGTTTTACGATGGAAGATGTGAATTTTAGTCTGCATCTGCTATGATGATGCTCAACTGATTTCAATGTTCTTCAGATTCTTGCCAAATTTGGTGATGTTGAGTCAGTTTGTTTGATCAACAATTAGTAGCATGGCCTTTTGATTGAATACTATACTCATCATAACAGTGGGTAATTTAAATGGAAAGCGCGCACGTGTGTGTAGAGAGAGAGAGAGAGTTCAATGTTGTCTACCTTTGGCTGTCTAATTCCAAATTGAGTTCAAGGGGAGGTGGTTAATGTTTGTATATGAAGTGTATTGAAATATGTGAAAAATGTATAGAAATATGTAAAAGTGTACGAGAATATGTGAAATTTGTATCGGAATTCTAACTTTTTTTTGGCATTATTTGATTCTTAGCGATCACCAATCCATTGTTACCAGAAACCCTTCCAAATTTAACAGTAGGGTCTAAGTTGGTTTGCAACTGAATTCTTGAGCTTTTAACAAAGACTTATTTGTTATATTTTACATTCCTCTTTGCTTTTTCTCATGAAGGTTCACTTTAATTCCAATATTGTTTTGATCCTTCCTCATGCACCTTTTTCCTACTAAATATTATATATTTATGCTCTTTTTTTTTTTTTTTTGGAAGAGGGGGGGGGGGGGGGGGGGGGGTTGTGGAAATGGAGTGAGAGCAATTGTCAAGACTTGGAACATGCATGATGGCCCTTTAATAGTTGTAACAGTTAATGCTACTAGACTTTTTGACATCCTTGCAAGCCACCTTTTTATTTTTTTTCCCCTAGAATTATTCTCTTCAAATCACAAATTTATGTAGGCCTCATTTATATATCATTGTTGCCAATGCTTTATTTTTTCCTTTCAGGAATTGAATATTTTTCACCTTTCTATGTATAATCCCCAGTGGTCTAGTAGTTTTGAATTTTATTTTTATTTTTTTGTCAACAGGTACTTAATATCTGATGGCTGGAAGCTACGATGGAAGTTATGACCTTGGTAGCCAGTCAGATGAGAGCTATCATTTTGAGAGAGTACACATAGAGCCTATATATGATGCATTTATATGCCCTTTAACAAAACAAATTATGCGCGATCCTGTTACCTTAGAAAATGGACAAACTTTTGAGCGAGAAGCCATTGAAAAGTGGTTCAAAGAATGCAAGGAGAGCGGAAAAACACTGCTTTGTCCGTTGACTCTAAAAGAATTAAGAAGTACAGAAATGAACCCAAGTATAGCTCTGCGGAACACTATTGAAGAATGGAATGCCAGGAATGAAGCTGTTCAACTTGATATGGCTCGAAAGTCATTATATCTGACCAGTCCAGAGAATGAAATTATGCAGAGTTTGAAGTTTGTCCAGTACCTCTGCCATAAAAGCCGGTCAAATAAACATGTTATTCGCAACGAGGAGCTGATACCTATGATTGTTGACATGTTGAAGAGCAGCAGTCGTAGAGTTCGTTGCAAAGCTTTGGAAACTCTTCGAATTGTAGCAGAGGAAGACTCTGATAATAAGGTGGGTCATTGTTCAAATTATCCAACAATCAGGGCATGGATGCAATTAATGCCTCTTATTTATGACTTTTTTATTTTAATTTTATGTAGGAGATAATGGCTGAAGGGGACACAGTACGAACAATAGTTAAGTTCTTGTCTCATGAGCAATCGAAAGAGAGGGAAGAGGCTGTCTCTCTGCTGTTTGAGCTCTCCAAGTCTGAAACTTTGTGTGAAAAGATTGGTTCTGTTAATGGAGCAATTCTTATATTGGTTGGAATGACTAGCAGCAAATCAGAAAATTTGTTGACTGTTGAGAAGGCTGAGCAAACTTTGGACAATCTCGCTAAGTGTGAGAATAATGTAAGACAAATGGCTGAAAATGGTAGATTGCAACCTCTTTTGACACTACTCCTTGAAGGTATTTCCGCTATCATCATTTGTTACGTGCTGATTTGCTTGCAAAAAATGTACCTTTTTTGCAAAAAGCAGAACATAAGTTTTATTCTTTGATATTTAGAATGGACATAACAATTTTCCACGTGGAATGAAAGTCTGCTGTTGACAAGAGGTCCTGTGGTACAACTTTATAAAACTGACGAGGTAGAATAATTAAGGGGGTTAATGGAGATCGTGAAGGAGGCAACAATTAAGAACTTAGTTTATTTAGGATTTAAAGTTTAATTAGGTTTTTATGTCTTAATATTTTTTTTGTTGCCTTATTGGATTGTTCCTTTACTTTGGTCTGTCTATGTATAGGACTTGAGTGTATTGAATTATTAGAGTTATTGCCATAATATTGAGAACAGAACTTATATACTTCACCCCTCTCTCTCAGGACGTCTTTTCTTCTTATTCTTCTCTTCTTGCCCTACTCTTGTCTGACTACTTTCCCTTTTCTGCTTCTTCTTTCCTTCTACTGTCTGCTGCATCCATTTTGGTATCAGACAATCCACAATCCTTTTTCATCAATTTTGGTATCAGACAATCCACCCAGCCCATCGGACCACACCAAAAACCAGGCCAGATTAGAACCAGAACAGCCTTGGAACAGCCAAACCCAACCCAATCTAAACCAGTTTAAAAAAAATAAAAATAAAAGATAAAATTGTTTGATGTGGTTGATATGGTTGGAGCGGAATAGGCACATTTTTCAGGATGTCTCAGTTGGTTCCGTGGTTGGAGTGGCGGATGCTCGCTGTGCTTCATAGTTGGGTTACAGTTACGGAAAATCCGGACGTGTTAGCTTTTGTTGATTTTGTAGATGATTTGATTAGTTAGGCTTTGGGCTGTTCTAGGCTTCATTTTTGTATTATTTGCATCGTCTTGATGCTTGTCTAATAAAATTTGTTTGTTTATCAAAAAAAATTATTGCATACACTTTGTAGCTTTTGGGTGGGGGCGGGGTTGAGGGTGGCAGCAGTGGAGCTTGTGATGGAAGAACTGGCAGTGAGGGTGGGGGTGGGGGTGTTGCTAAAGCTTCCAAAAAACTGCATAATTCTGAAAAGAATTGTGGTAAAGACTCTGAACTAACTGTCTCAAAGAAGTAGTTCTCATATGTTAATTTCCCCAGAAACAAAAAACCCAGTTGAACAAATACTTGAATCAGGAAAATTATTGTTAAAATCCTCACTAACTGCTCCAATATGTATCTCGCCTAGCTTATTTATACACAAACCACAATAATACAAAAAGGTCCAGTCATATGAACCTCCGTTTATTTCAATGAGTTCTCCATCAGTTACAATTACAACTAATAGATTCACTGTGAACCACAATGACCTGATGCTTTAGATTCAAATCTTCATTTTGAGGACGATGGTGGTGTTGGTAGAGGTGGTGGTGGTAGTGGAGTGGTGCCGCAGGGGCGGTGGATGTGGAGGAGGTGGTGGTGGTGGTGGTGGAGTGGTGGTTGGGGTACCCATTTAAACGGGTTTAAACAAGTACTCATGTCCAATCAAAAAAAAGCACCGACACTTCAAAAAAAAGGGGCGGTGGATGTGGCGGTGCCGGTGGTGGTGGTGGTGGAGTAGTGATGGTTGGGGTGGTGATGGTGGTGGAGGAAGTGGTACCCATTTAAATTTGTTTAAACAAGTACTCATGTCCAATCAATTTAAACTCGATTTTAATTGGGTTCGCAAGGAGCTATGAAGCACCGACACTTCAAAGAAAGTGTCGTATCTGTATCAGACACATGGACACTTCAGGACATCCGGACACGGCGGGGACATATGGCGTGTCCTCTTATTTAATTAATTTATTTTCAAGGGACACTTCGGGGATACACTAGGGACAACATACCAAATTGTCTTTTCTTCCATTTTTTTAGTGCTCTTGATGAACGTTGAATATTTATTATTTTTTCCTATATTTAAATATTTAATAGATCATTCATAAAAAGAAGATAGAAATTGTAAGTATTAATTTAAAAAAAAAATTTATTAAAAAAAACATAGAATTAGAGTTATTTTTTATAATATTGATTGTTTGTAGATGTAATATTAATTTAGATAGCAAATAAAAATATTTTTATTGCCGTGTCCCCGCCATATTCGTATCTTCATTTTTTTGTAATTGTCGTGTCTGCATCTGTGTCCATGTTCGTGTCTGTATGTATGCTTGTACTTCTTAGGCAAGGAGTAACCCATTTATAGATTTGGATAGATTTAAACGGATTTTAAATTGGTGCAATCGGGCGGATTTATGGGTTCAGGTTGAGCTTGCCAATTCAGGCATCCTCTCTTGAAGAGTTGATTAATTTATATCTATTTTTTTGTGAGTCAATAAATTATACTAATGGACATTTTAAACCTTACACCCCCCAACATGCTTACTCCTAGCACCCCCTAAAAAAAAGAGAATAATAATCAGTGTGTTTGATTTCAGTTTTTTAAATTCAGTTTTTTGAAAATTGAGTTTTTTGTTTTTCGTTTTTTTTTTTAATGAATATTTTTTAAATTTTAAGCAATTTTTTTACTTTTTTAGGTGCACCTTACTTAGACGTATCTAAATAGTAAAATATTTGTGAAAAAATATTTTTAAAAATTAATAATACACGAAAATACGAAAAATGTATTGAATTTTGTAATTTTTTTTTTTTTTTTGGTATTTAGCGTATTTTTTAAAGATTTTTTTTTCACAAATATTATACTTTTTAAGTGCATTATGTTAAACGTGTCTAAAATTTTTTTTTAAAAATTGCTTAAAATATTAAAAAAATTCATTGAAAACATTAAAATACGGAAAATAAAAAAATAGAATTTTCTGAAAACTGTTTTGTGAAAACTAATACAAAACAAGCTGATTCTAGTTTATATTTGTCCTCTAGTAAGCATCCTCCTTTTTGCCAAAAAAGGCATCTTGATTCAATATTAGTCCTATCTTCACCATTGAGAATTTGTTTCGTTATCGAGGCACCTTTGAGCCTCATTTGCTTGGAAGATTTGCCTACACGTGGTGCTGTCTACATCCGTTGCAGTACCCTTACCTCATTGTCACCCCTTCCAGTGCTACATGAGGATCAAATTAAGGATGTTCTTGCAATTCAACTTGTTGCTTCTTTGTGTGATGGATTTGGCAGATAACTTGAGCATTTGGAAGAATCATCTATAGACACCAATGCCCCTTGGGTTATTTGTGTACGAATTTCGCTGCTCAGATCCTGATTTGTTTGAGTAATATCACTGCCTTTACTCTTTGGAAGAGAGTACTTCTCAACAAGGGAGAATTGATGGAGATTGTAGAGGCGGAAAAAAAATGAGATTTTAGTTTATTTTAGGACTTTTAAGTTTAGTAAGAATTTTATTTCCTAATTTTTATTTGTTTCCTTATTGGATTGTTCCTTCATTTTGGTCTTCCTACATATAGGGCTTGAGTGTATTGAATAATTGGAGTTTTTGTATTACAACCCCCCCCCCCCCCCCCCTTTTCTCTCTCTCTCTCTCCAGCAACCTCTTGTCTTATGCTCTTTTGTTCTTCCTTTTCTTCCCTCTTCTTTGTTTTTCCCCTTTTCTTCCCTCTCTACTTATCCTTCACTACTTCTCTCCTACTGTGTGTTGCATCAGGGGTGAACATTGAGTGAGGATTGCTTGAGTTGATATCAGTTGTGCAACAAATAACAAGGATAAGAAACCAAAAATAAAACGAATACTAAAGTAGTTTACATCCCAATTGATTTCTTTAACATGGGAATGATAGGTCTAATCCTTGATGGTCATAGAATTCATTTATTTTAATCTATCCTTTTCTTCTTCCAAAACAAAGCATGTGTTCTCTGTGAAAGTGCCTTTTTTCTTCCCTGCTTTGCCTGTGGTTCAAAAGCAAAATTATAGATCTAGATGCAATCATTTCTGTGGAAAGTTTCTGTACTGCATGTTGTGGATACCTGTTAATTTCCCTCTATTGTCTAGGTCTTGCAATGCATATTGTTTTAGATTGATTATTCCACGTCTTCATATATTCGTGTCGTATTTTCTACCTTTTGAGTCTAGTGAAACAATGTGTTGTGTTTGATGTTATTTTGCATAGTCATACAATATAATCAATTGGCTCACAGAGGTTCATATTTGTGGGGCATAATTTATGAGTAGAACCACTAAACTTGTTTCAGCGTGCTTCTTGTCTTACAACTTAAGAAAATTTACATGGTATAGAATAAAATTGGATGAACGAAACATGAAACTTTTAATATGACAACAATATGGTGTATTTGGAGAAGTGTTCTTAGGCACTTGGGTATATGCTTTTCACCATAAACATAGTAGGGACATATTTTCTAGTGTAGTAAGGACAAAAATGTAGTGAATGGAAAATGAATGTACTAAAGAACATTAGATGAATGAATGAATGTACTAAAGAAAATTTGCTCAAAATTTCTAATTGAGAGGACTGGAAAATGAATGTACTAAAGAACATTAGATGATTACCCTTTCCTTAGAATTTGAAAGTTGAGCAAGAAAATTGCAAGCTTAGACTAAATTTTGCAATTGAAACACATTTTCCTTTTTTCTATAGTAACTCTTTCACAAATGAATCTGATTATACTTATTACAACTGAAAAACTTCATTTGTTTCCTAGACATGAAAGCGCTAGGGGCAATGGTGGTTTTTCTAAAGATACGTGGTATATATTTGTTTGGGCTGTAGTTCTTGTGTTGATTGAATAGACTTCATCATTTTTATTTGAACTTTATTTATTTCCTTCTATCTCATAAAGGGTTGCTATGTTCTCTTTTAATGTTGTTTTGTTGCCAAACTAACTGTTGCAGGCCCACCAGAAACTAAGCTATCCATGGCTGCGTACCTTGGTGAGTTGGCTCCAAACAATGATGTGAAGGTATATGTGGCCAGAACTGTCGGTTCATCACTGATCAATATCATGAGAAGTGGTAACATGCAGTCGAGAGAAGCTGCTTTAAAAGCGCTGAATCAAATCTCATCTTGCGAGGCGAGCGCCAAGGTGTTGATAGATGCTGGTATACTTCCCCCACTTGTCAAGGATCTATTATTCACTGTTGGCACGAACCAGCTTCCAATGCGACTAAAAGAAGTCTCCGCAACGATTCTTGCCAGCGTGGTTAACTCGGGCTGCGATTTTGATTCAATCTCGATTGGACCTGACCACCAGACTTTGGTCTCAGAAGACATAGTTCATAATCTACTCCATCTTATTAGCAACACTGGCCCACCAATAGAATGCAAGCTCCTCCATGTCCTTGTTGGTCTTACTAGTTCTCCCACTACTGTCCTGAGTGTTGTTTCTGCCATTAAAAGCTCTGGTGCTACCATCAGTTTGGTTCAGTTCATCGAGGCTCCTCAGAATGATTTGCGTGTGGCTTCCATAAAGCTTCTTCAGAAACTCTCTCCGTACATGGGTCAAGACCTAGCCGATGCTTTACGTGGCACAGCTGGCCAACTCGGCACCCTAATCAAAGTCATATCAGAAACAATCAGTATCACTGAAGAGCAAGCCGCAGCAGTGGGCCTTTTAGCTGATCTTCCAGAGAGGGACATGGGGCTCACGAGGCAGATGTTAGATGACGGTGCTTTTCAGGTAGTCATTTCCAGAATCATTCGGATCAGGCAAGGCGAGACTAGAGGCAGCCGCTTTGTCACGCCATATCTAGAAGGGCTCGTTCAGGTTCTCTCGAGGGTTACTTTCGTGTTGGCCGACGAGCCTGATGCAATTACACTCTGTCGCGATCACAATCTTACCTTGTTGTTCACTGACCTCCTTCAGACCAACGGGCTCGACAATGTACAGATGGTTTCCGCCATGGCCTTAGAGAACCTATTCCAAGAATCTAAAAGTTTGACAAAACTACCTGAGTTGCCGAAATCTAGATTTTGTGCCTCAATTTTTCCGTGTATAGGCCAGCCACCTGTGATAACCGGAGTGTGTAAGATCCACCGTGGCATTTGTTCATTAAAAGAAACTTTTTGCCTCTTGGAAGGTCAAGCTGTGGAGAAGTTGGTGGCTCTTCTGGACCACACAAATGAGAAGGTGGTTGAGGCGGCACTTGCTGCACTGTGTACTTTATTGGATGACGGGGTTGATATTGAACAAGGGGTGATGGTATTGTGTGATGCAGAGGGAATCAAGCCTATACTCGATGTGTTGCTAGAGAAACGAACAGATAATCTCCAGAGGAGGGCAGTTTGGGCAGTTGAGAGACTTCTGCGCTCTGATGATATAGCCTATGAAGTTTCCGGTGATCCAAATGTTAGTACAGCACTTGTTGACGCTTTCCAACATGGTGACTATAGAACACGACAGATTGCTGAGCGTGCCCTAAAGCATGTTGACAAGATACCCAATTTCTCTGGTGTGTTTCCAAACATGGGATGAACCATTTTTAGATGCATCACTTGCAACAACAGTTGATGAAATGGAAGACCTTACATTTATTGATTATTCTTCTGATTCATATCGAGAGGTTTTTGATTCATATCAAGAGGTTTTTGAGCTGCATCAAAAATTTTGGTATGTGAAGAAGCTTCATGAAAAGGTGGATAATGTTAATTTCTGTTCTATAATTTGTAGAGGGAGGGTCAGTCTTAGTTATGGTTCATTTGTTCTTCATCTTTCTGGTTTGGGTTTATTTTACATAAGCTGCATATATTTGTACTTGGCTTTGGAGTGGGGACGCAATGTTTTGTACATTTTTAATGTCAGATTTCAACAAAAGATTCAGAATAAATTGCGCAGCTGTTTTTCTCATGCAGACCCAACTAAATCACTGGTAGTTGCTTCTAGGAAATTTGTCAGTCTGTTACAAATTATACCCTTCTGGTCAGTATCATTTTTTTTTATTTCTTGCAAGAATATTGTCTTGAAAATCACAGGATCTGATATGCACCTTCCTACTCCCTATATTGTGGTTTGCTACTCTCCCCCATATGCTTTTCCGGCTTGTGCTTCAACCGGTCAAGATTAAATTTCAGTAGGGCATCTCCACATTTCCTTAATTTTGTGTTTATTGAACAATGACCCACTGTTTGGATATGCACGTAACGACGGTATTGCATCCTCTGCATTTTTTTTGAAAATAGGGTTGAGTAGGGTTTAGGTAATGAACCTCGTCGCTAAGAGGAAGCTCTTGATGCTATAATCTGACAGAAACTGGGGTTTAGGGTCACTTTATCATAGAGCCGTTACCACATTACTACATCACATGATTCATAAAGAGAGTTTATGTTGAAGTTGATGATATGATACTATAGTCCAAACATAAATCAAAGCATATGCAGACAGACAAAAAAAATCTCGAATCAAATTTTGCAAAATTTTTTAGAGCAACTTTTTGAGAACAGTTGAATCGGAGCTTGTTGGTTATATCATACGCTAGGGAAAGGAAGAGGTTGGGATTTGGTTGGCTCCCAGCTCCACCCTAGAAAAGCCCAATTTCTTAGAACATCTCCAATAGTTTGCCATTAAAGTTGTCATTGCTGTAATATAACAGCTATCATTGAAAAGTGATGCTCCAATGGTGAATGGCTACCAAATTTGACACAAGTTTTGGTGATTATCATATTCACAAACTCAGCCAAAACAACCATTTCCCTCCCTCTCTCCCTCCCAGCAAAATAGATATTTTTTTGCAAAACTGTCATTTTTGTAGAACCAAACATGAAAACTGTTGTGTTCGGGACGACTGGCCGAACACTAGTGGTCATCCGGTCGATCGTCCTGAACACAACAATTTTTGTGTTTGATTCTGCCAAAATGGCATCTATCCATTAGAGCACTATTGCTATAATTTGCCAATTTGCTACTATTCATTGCCAAATTATAGCAATGGCAATGCTATTATAGCATTTGCCATTGGAGATGCTCTTACCGGTAGGCTCACTATCAAACTCAGCAAAATCCAAAGATTTCAAATGTGATGCACATATAATTCAGTTGATCATGGAAAACATATATTCAGTGTTATACATGCGAGATTTTTCGAACTAAAATGTTTCAACTATTCCTGCACTATTACCAGCAATATAGAAGACAACAAATTCAACAGGCACAGGTGTAGTGTCATCAAACCAATTTCTCACCACGGATACAATAATGAGGTTCATGCCTATCAAATAAAGGTTTTAAATCCCAAAAACCGGGCAGGTTTTATGTTTAAGAAGACCTGATTAAGCAATGGTTGGTTATTAGTTCATCGTGTGTGCCAGTAATCCAATTCTAAAAGTCAACTACAGTCAGAATCAGTGTGCCAACCCCAAAAGAACCCAGCACCCTGTAAGATCGCTCAGCATATCAATAAGACTCCAGGCACCACCATGTGCTGTTTGCCAGAATCAAGACCAGGATGCTCATCAAATTTGAATGATGAAAGGGTGTAAATGTAATCCAAAACTGGTTTTCATAAATATTCATGAAACTCAGTACAGATTGCAGTAGTGGTGGAAATTTCTAGATAAACGATAGCTGAAACAGCAACCCGGGATTTGAATAACATGGTACACCTGCCAATGCCCTTTGAGCAATGACTTACGAATATTTACCAGTAGGTATAGGATGACTCAACAAACAAGCATACCAAAGGCAGTGCCTTGATAAATGAATGATCAATTTCTTCAATGAGGGCAAACAAATTACATGAAAGCTAAAGAAGCATAAGCAGATAAGAATCTGAATAAGAAATATCACACCAGGAAATTACAAACTGATTGAGATCAGGAAGGAGTCTCACATGTCAGCGTCCATGTTCAAAGCTTCCAGATGAGAGCAAATAGATGTGACATTAAAGATGTAGCACTGCCATTGATTTTGTCATGCAGGAAGAAGCATCCAGTTCATGTGTTGCGTGATTCCTGGAGATATGGCTCCACGTCATTCTTTCATCAGACACATCACACATAGTCAAGAAGTCCAAGACTTGTCCAAATATTTTGAACATTTCGACCCCAAATATCAGATTTCTATCAGCAATAAATGCGGCATTCCAGTCCATTGGAGCATCAGGATGTGTTGAAACCTCCGTCCAAGAAAGATGCATGAGATCTAGCTCCCACAGCTTTCTAACGGCCTTGTTTCTCCTACCTATTTGACCATCCCCTTCGCACCACGAGACAGAGAGCATGAAAAGCCGGCCATTACAAGATATGAGTTTTGGGTAGTACTCATGTACACGAGGAGGGGATGGACAGGTTTGAATTCGAACCCAATAACCCTTTTCTGTGTCATACCCTGCAAGCTTGTCAGTTTCAGAAAAAACGTAAAACATCCCATTACAAACAACCCCTGAACAAACAACACCAAAATCTACGGGCAGCCTTTGAATCTCCATCCATTTATTTGATACAGGATCATAAATTTCCCCAGAATCCAAAGGCTCGTCCCAGGATCCAAGCCCTCCAACAGCAATCAACACACACCTTTTACAATCTTTTGTGTTTGAGTGATCACCTTTTTGTACAAATTTGTATGGCTTTACATTCGGCAGCAATGAAACATCAGTCTCGTCAAGAGCACTTCTGAACTGACGCCTCACTGAAAGCCTATGGGGATCCTCATAAACATCAGATGCCCCACCAACCCTTGACTTGGAGAAACGTCTCTCTTGACGATTTTGCTGGTTTCGGCTAATCAAACAATCCGAACTGATCTCACATATTCCTAAAACTGGCTTTGACCTTGCATGCTTCATGGATGCAACTTTATGCCATGATCTAGTTATGGGGCTAAATACAAGCACTCCTTTGTGTGTCTTAAATGAGCTCCTATCCAACTTTCCATAATTGGTCAAGCTCGAACAACCTCCAACAATGTAAATATCATCAAGAACGCTGGCAACGGAAAACAGGAACCTTCCTTTGAGAACTTCAGCATCTAATCTATGCCACTGATTAAGAGAGACGTCTAGTGCATGTATCTCCCCAGAGCAATAACCATCATTAACAACACCAAACACAAACAACCACGGGCTCTGATACAAACCTTCCCGTCTCATCTGCATGAACCGAGGAGT
This sequence comes from Camellia granthamiana, assembly GCA_036172215.1. Lineage (NCBI taxonomy): Eukaryota > Viridiplantae > Streptophyta > Magnoliopsida > Ericales > Theaceae > Camellia > Camellia granthamiana. The sequence goes on from CM069910.1 coordinate 136,275,924, forward strand.
TGTGGTCAGATTTCTCCATTTTCTGCACACAAGACGGGCATTCATGAGACTGGTCAATGGGAGTCTCACCAAGCACATTTCCAGAATGTCATCAGGAAGAAACACATGCATTCTACTTTTCTGTTGTGATTCTTCAAGTTCAAGAACCTTCCGGTTATTCCTCCTCCAAAACTTCTCTACTCCATATGAGAAGCAATCCACAGTGGTATCCTCAGTCCCGCATATTGCTGTGTACCCCTTGCCTTCTTCACTGGCACTTGACCGCCTTCTACCACTTGGATCCCCAAACTCTTCGCTTGTGTCAGCTCCTACCTTGCAACCACCACCCCTACCATACAAAGTAAGACATCCCAAGGAAATCCCTCTCGCATCATCCTCTTCTTCCTCCCCTTCAACGCTGTGGTTCTTTTTTTTGAACTTCTGGCTAAAACTTCTGAGAAGACGACGAGACAAACTTAAAGCCTCAAAATCCCGACAAAGAGATCCTTCTCCCATTAATCTCTCGTAGAGCAATTAAAACATTTCCATATCACAATTTGCATCCATCATCATCCCTAACTCATAATTCGCCTACGACAAAAAAACAATCATTTTGGAAAGTTAGGCTCACAACCTGCTAGGGTAACTAATTTATATATAAAATGTATTCCATAGGAGAGAGTTAAAAACATTATTGTCTACTTGTTTGACGAAAAAATGCAAGATTCAGAGGAAAATTTAAGAATTTCCATATTGGAGCCATTTTTTTATGATAATTTTTCGTAGGAGTAAAGTTGACTGGAATAAATCTGATTTCTTGGATCCAAAATAATGAAAAATCAAAGATTTTGATAGCAAAAAAAGAAATCTCCACATTCCTACATTTTTCTCCTCGCGATCAGGAAAGTTGAACGAAAAAGGAAAATAAAAAATAAAAAATAAAAAATGAGTGCATTATTAGCATTTTAACGAGTTGCGGAAAGCACATTCACCGACACAAACACTAGTCCCCTGTAACGCAAGAATTAAAAAGTATCCAGATCCCTATTCTCTACACATCATCAAATCCAGATCAAATCAGGCAAAAATTAAATGTCTCCTCCAACATCAAAACTCATAACACTCTCCACAAATCATTACGATAAAACTGTATAAATCATACATACATATACATACATATACATATATATAAATGTAGAGAGAGAGAGAGAGAGAGAGTATGTAAAACAAAAAAAATACCTATTTTATGGATGGATTAAGAGAGATGAAAAAGGTGAGTCGGAGAAGAGATCGAACGAACGGCATTAACAGAATATGGAAATCATCTTCACAAGATTCGAGCTTGAATGATTAGGTTTGTTGTAATTCAACTCATTTGCTATATAAATGAAAAGGAATGAATGAATGATATCAAAAACGATGAATATGTAATCAATCTCTCTCTCTCTCTCTCTCTCTCTCTGGGTGTGTGTGTAAACACGAAGGTGGAGATTTCGCAATACTTTGCTTTCTTTTTGCTTTGTAAAGTAATAATAATAATAATTAAAATGAAGAAATATTAATGCACTGGGGTTAACAAAAGCGACAGTTCTTCTTCTTCCTTTCCCCTTATGCCATTCTCTCTCTCTCTCTCTCTCTCTCTCTCTGCCTTTTGTTGTTTCATTTTGTTTATTTTGTTTTTTCATGACTCAGCTCATCTACTTTTTATTTATTTATTTTTATTCTTTTAAATAAGGGTAAATTAAAGTATACTCCCTTAAACTATGATGTATTTACATTTTAAACTTTAAAATTCAGTTATTAATCATCTTAAAGTATTATTTTGTTAAAATTTTACACCCAATCAAATCATAGGTAAAGCATAGACATCTTTATTGAATTTTTAGAACAATAGTATCTATTATTGATCTTTTAAGACAATAATATCTTTATTTAGTAATTTCATTTGCACTTTATCTTTCTTATTTTAGTGGTAAAATATAAACGAAATCACTATATAAGAGTTATTGTCTTAAAAATTCAATATATATGTTATGTAATTTGCATATGATCTCATTTTATGTAGATTTCTGATAGAAATGATTAACTCTAATAAGATAATACTTTAAAATGATTAACGATTGAGTTTTACTATAATTTACCCGTTAAATAAACAAATAAATAAAAAAAAATTCAATATATATGTTATGTAATTTGCATATGATCTCATTTTATGTAGATTTCTGATAGAAATGATTAACTCTAATAAGATAATACTTTAAAATGATTAACGATTGAGTTTTACTATAATTTACCCGTTAAATAAACAAATAAATAAAAAATAAATTATATTTGCACTTTCTTAAATAAAAATGATCTAATTTATTTGTCATTGATTGTTTTAGGATAATAATACTCTTATCTAGTGATTTCACTTCCATTTTGTCTTTCTTATCTTAGTGGCAAAGTATAAACGAAATTATCAGATAAGAATATTATTATCTTAAAAATTTAATAAATGTGTTATATGATTTATACATGATCTGATTTTTTTTTTATAAATTTTTAAATTTTTTTTAACAAGAATAGTTATTAGTAATAATATAATATTTTCAAAAAAGTTAACTCTTGAGATTTAAAATTTATGGAGATAAAATAGGTTTCTCATAAATGAATCATAATTTAAGTGGTTTACTATAGTTTACCAAAAAAATAAATAAAAAAATAATATGGAAATAATGATCAACGCAAAGGAGCGTCCCAGCTAGACTTTATAATGGCCAAGTTAGAATACAGCCGTTGGATTAAACACTTTTGCAAATCTGGAGCGGAGGCATATCTGTTATTGATATCTTTTGGGCTCAAAATTCTATTTTCATCAGCGACCGTGAGATGTACGTGACCTCGTTTGGAAATTTGATTATTATAACTTTTTTTTTATTTATAATAATCAAATTTCCAAACGAGGTCACGTACATCTCACGGTCGCTGATGAAAATAGAATTTTGAGCCCAAAAGATATCAATAACAGATATGCCTCTGTTTAGAATTATTTGTAATTTTTCTTTTTATAGTTGAATAGATAGTTGTGAAAGAAAAAAATTATTGATTGATATCTAAAATGTAATATTTTGTCTTATTATTATTTTAATCCTTTTTTTTAATCTTTATTGTCTATTTTAACTAAAAGCAAATTCCCAAACAAAGCCTATGCATGTATATGTAAGCCCGTTTGTTTTTACTTACAAAATTTAAATTTTAACATTTATCTTTGATGATTTAATTTGTTGATTTTTTGTCTTTAGATATATTGTTTATAAGAAAAATTAAATTAATTTGATAATTATAATCACATTAATTCATTAAATTTGTGGAACATTTGTATGATTTTAAAATGGACGGATTATTTTTTTGGGGTAAATTATATTTTCATTAAGGTTGAAAACAAGTCGAGTAATAAGTTGTTCAAACTAGACTTGTTCAGATGATGACCCGATCTCTAACAAGTTTTTGAGGAGCCAAACACAAGTCAAGTTCAAGTAACTTAACCCCAAGGGATTGGCCTAGTTGGTGTAATTTGAGGCTAATTCAAATTAGGTGCTATCAACTCTTTGAGGCCACACATGCATAAGATTTGCCTGATCCATATGGAGAGAGCACTTTGGATGGGTCCTAGGACTAATCGAGGCGCGAGTAAAAAAATTCAAGTAACTACGGTATATATAAATTTATCGAATCAAATAGTAGATTGTTAAAATTTTGTTTGAAAATTTAACGAGTTTTGAATTATGTTCAAGCTTGACTTGTTTAACTAAAAAGTCTATCTGAAACAAGTTTTTAAGAAGTCCACCTGAAACAAGTTTTTAATGAACCGAATGCGAGTCGAGTTCCAGTAACTTGGTTCATTTATTAGTTCCCATTTTCATCCCCAAAAGTATGATTATTTTTTCACTTTAGTCCTCAAATTATCAAATTTTACAAACTTTGGCCAAGCATCTAATCATCGTTATATTTTGTGACAAAAATAAAGTAAAGTACACTTTTATTCTCTAAAAAATGAGTCTTTTACATGTACTAAAAAGTTAACAAATTTAATTATCGAAGTAAGATTTAAACTGCACGTATAAATCCGAATTGGACAGTTCAAGTGATTGGAGACAAGTTATGTTTTTTATTTTTCAAACTACTTGGAAACAAAGTAAATATATATGTTTTTTTTTGGAAAAAGTAGCCATGCTTTTTAATTTCATATTCAAATTATGGTGAAAGTTATATTGCTAAATCGTTCTAAATCCTATACTCCAAATTTTACGTCTTAAAAAATAAATAAATAAATAAAAATAAAAAAATAATCTATACTCTAAATCCAACTAATCAAGCTTTTAAAAATGTGCTGTTTACAAAAATAAAAATTAAACAAGACGAAGTTTGAAATTAAAATTTTAAAAGAAACATAAAATGATAGGGGGGATCCCTCCGTCCAGATTTTAGATTAGAGAGTATTGTGGGGTGTTTTGGGAAGTTAGTAAAAAATTAATTTTTGGCTTTTTATCGAGTTTTTTAGCTTTTTGAAAAATGATTTGGGAAGTTGATAAAAAGTTAACTTTTGATTTTTTAGTTTAATATTTGTTTATAGTATCAAATCAAATTAAAATGACCAAAATACCCTTACCCAACATAAGAATTTTATTTTTTTATTTTTTTATCATAGGTCCCAATTTGTAATTTCACACTTGCGTTCTTATAACTTCCCAAACCAATTTTGTTGCGTTTTTGCCACTTGCGTTTTTGGACCAAAGATAAAAAACGTGGTTTTTTATTTTGGTTCCCAAAACGGCACTGTTTGATTTAAGAAATTCATCACATGATCTGTTTTATGATAAATTAAATAAATTATAATTATCGGATTAATCTAACTCTTTGTAGGGATGAAATATATAAAATGTCCATATACGGTAACGAAAGAAAGTAGTCGTAGTGAGTAATCAATAATTACTAGGAAAGGGATGGTAGATAAAATAAAATTACAACATTAAAATATGAAAATTTGATTTTAAATTTTTTTTAGAGTTCTTGTAACACAATTAATTTTTAATTTTTAATTTTTTCAATTTAATTTTTAATATTTTAATTTGTTTTCCATTTAAGTCAATCACTTATTTTTGTTTAAGAAACACCGACGAAAAAAAAAAAAAAAAAATTTAGCCATAAAACTCAATATAAGTGTATATAAAGGAAGTGGGGACGCTGCTGCGCAGTCCGTGCAGTAGTGTCTGCTGTGCGGCAATTTGGGCCCAATTCGGGGCTCATTTTGATAATCCGAACCGTTCACATTTTAGAGTACGTCAAACAGAACATGCCTGCAAAAAATCAAATTAATCGGATATCATTTACCTATTGATCCACTCACATTTGTACTCATTTTAATCAAGTTAAAATACATTTGTATTTATTTTTGTGGATACAAATGTGAGTGGATGAATGGGTAAACGATATCCAATTAACTTGATTTTTTGCAGGCATATTCTATTTGGCGTATTCTAAAATGTGAACGGTTCCGATTATCAAAATGGGCCCCGAATTGGGCCCAAATTGCCGCACAACAGACGCTGCTGCGCGGGTTGCACAGCAGCGTCCTCACTTCCGTATATAAAGGCCATGTTTGTTTAGTGGGGTAGGGGCAGATTGGATTAGTATGGGTGTGGGTTCCACCTACGCTACACTTCGTTTGGTGATGATTTGGGAGGGGAAATTAACAGTGTGAGGAGTTTAGTTATCCCCTCAGGAAAGGGATTAGCTTGCCTAGATATTGGATAGCATTAGAAAAATAATGAATAGACTGAGTCTATTTTATATAAAAAAAATTATTTTTTTAATTTTATTTTTTTTATCAAGTGCACTTGTTTATTTTAATATTTGTTTTAGTTTTTTTTTAATATAGAAATAATTTTTTTATATTTATTTTATATAAAAATAATTTAACAATCCCATCACTAACCATCTTCCATACTATCATAAAAAAAATACACTTTTACTTAGTCTCCTCACTAACAATCCTCACATTAACAATATTTTCACTAACCATTTTCTCGTTAACAATCTCATCCAACTTAATCGGCCAAACAAACGTAACTAAAATATTATTTTTTGTTGAGTTTAATGACTAAAGTATTATTTTTTCGACAATTTTACTAAATGGAAATAGATATATGGTTTATATTGAAAATAAATTTAAAAATTAAATTTTCAATTAATAAAATTAAAAATTTTGGATTTATTTTGTTACACGAATTTTTTTTTATAATTTTCTTTTAAAAAATAAATATTTAAAGTATTTTTGAAAATTGTAAATAAATAATAAATAAATACTAAGTTTTAATGCCAACTGTGAAGTAAATAAATTATACGGTAAATTACATTGACACCCCCTGAGGTTTATGTTTATTATAGTTTTCCCCCTCACTTTTTAGAAATTACATCCTCCTTCCTGAGGTTTAAAATTTCATTACAGATCGTCGAAGTTTAAAGTTGCATAACAGTTCCCCCTTCACCGTAATGATCATCATACATAAAATTAAATTAACAGGGGGTCAGTGTAATTTTCCAAATGTGAGGGGGGGAATTGTAATAATATAAACCTCATGGGGTGTCAATGTAACTTACCCTAAATTATATTAGGAGAAGAATTTTTTGCAGTCCAAAATCTAAATTGAAGGGTGTTGTTTAGGCCCGTAGAGTTCAATATGAGTCCTGTTTTGATGATCTGAACCGTTCATTTTGTTGGACACTTTGTGTATTTCAGCCACAAAAAAGGTTAGGCCGATTCGATAATTATAATTTATTCAATTTATAATATTTTTTATCAAAAAATGAACGATAATTGTGTTTTAAAAAAATAAATCATATATTTTTTTAATGACAAAAATAATGAATTGAACAAGTTATAGTTATTAGATTAATTTTTTTTCTAAATAAAATATATAAAATACTTAACAAAATAAATAATTTAAATGGTTAATTACATTAATAGTCCCTATAGTTTGGGACTTGTGTCACTTTGGTCCCTGACTTTTCAATTGTGACACATTTGACCTTAAATTTTGAATCTTGTTCCAAATAAGGACAATTGAAAATATCATTAGATTTTTTAAGGGGTAAAATCATCAATTTGATAAAATATAAAATAATTTGACAAAAATAAATGTCAAAAAAATATTTTTAATTTTTTAAAAATTATTTTTATCCACCAATGATAAAATTATGTAAAATTAATAAAAATTACATGATTAATTTTTTAAAATTAATTTTACATGATCATCATCCAAACACATAATAAAAATTAATTTGGTAAAAAAATAAATAAATGTCTAAAAGATTTATCTATTTTACATAATTTTATTTTTAGTGGGTAGAAATAATTTTAAAAAATTCAAAAATATTTGTTTGACATTTATTTTTATCAAATTAGTTTATATTTTATCAAATTGACAAATTTACACTTGAAAATTTTAATGATATCTTCAATTATCCTTATTTGGAACAAGATTCAAAATTTATGGTCAAATGTGTCACAATTAAAAAGTCAGGGACCAAAGTGACACAAACCCCAAACTATAAGGACTATTTATATAATTTTCCCTAATTTAAATTATCGAAACCAAAACATAATATACTCCACGAGTCCAAACGACCTCCTCTATTTTCAATTTTAGATAGGGGTGTTTGGGAAGCAACTTTTTTGGTTTTTTTTAGGTTAAAATAGCACTAAAAGACAAAATAGGCTAAAAATAACTAATAATACAAAATGTCACACCAAATCCATAATTATTTCACTTTTTATCTCACAAATATCACATCTAATTATAAAAAAATCAAACTATCTTTCCAAATATAAAAATTTTAGCCTCCCAAAATAGTTAAAAGCTAAAATAACCTATTAAAATATTAGCCTGCGGTTGGTTGTGTTTTGTAAATGTGATTTGAGAGTATGAGTTGTATTTTGAGTTTGTGTGTTGTAGAATTATGATTTAAGTGTAGAAAATTTGTTTGGTAAAAAATTTTGAAAATAGTTTTTGAAAAGAGGTTTGATTTGAGTGGGGAATTGTTGATGTGATATTTGATATGTGGTATAAAAATTTACAACTCATAACTAAATATACAACTCAAAATTATTTTAAAGCACATTAAAAATTAAAAAAATTTTAGAAAATATTTTTCCCAATTATATAAATCAATTGCAAAAAAAAAAAAAAAAAAAAAAAAAAAAAAAAAAAAAAAAATCTGTACAGCAGAGGACATCCGGGTGGATGTCCCTAAGGACGTCCGGGCGGTCTTCCCCTAGCCAAAATTTACACAAAAAATGCAACTGAGATACAGAGCTCTGTGCAGAGGTTTTGAAAATTGATTCTAAATACACAACCAAATATCATACTAAAACACACCTGTAAAATTACGTTTTGAATTTACAACCAAATACAGCCGTAATTTTTCGAACACCCAAATATATTAAATGCTTATATATAAGTGTAGGTAAGGGTGGACCCCTGACCTTTTTTAGTTGGGTCAACATGACTCGAGAGGATGATTATGCCATTCCAACTACTTCCAAATTTCCAATTTAGTGTGCGCCATTGTTGGGCGTGAAAAATTTACAAATAATGAAATTGATTGCAGTATATGTATAAATTAAAATAATGAGTGAGGACAAATATTGGCAATCATTCAAATATGGTTAAGGAGACAAATGACATAGACTTCGTTTGGGAAGTAAGTTGGCTTTTTAATTTTTAAATTTTTTGATTATTTTAATTTAGAGTTAAAAAGTCCCGTTTGAAATAGGCTGGTGAAAGTTTTTTTTGACTTTTTGTGAGAGAAAGAATGTAATGAGTATAAGTTAGATGTGATATTTTGTCTTATTAAGTTAAAAAATTTATTTTGGACAAATGTTGTGAAACCCGGACCAGACTGGCCGGTCGAACTAGTTGGACCGGGCCTTGTTCCGGTCCAGTCAACCCCCTAGAACCGGAGTAGGAGGAAAACCGACCTAGAAATGGAAAACCGGGAGACCTGGCGGTCAAACCGGGAAAACCGGTGACCCGGACGGGGTCTGGTAGGGTTGGACCAGTGATTTTTTTTTATTTTTTTATTTTCTTTCTTTCTTTCCTATATATATATATATTATAAATATATTTTAAAATTTTAACTAAAAATTCTTACTTCAAGAGTCTCTTCTCATAAAGAAAAGTCTCATTGGAAGTTGGAGAAAATTATGAAAGTCTATTCCTATTTATAGGAAAAGATTTTTCAAAAAGAACTTATAAAATTCTATGTGGGATTCAATCAAATTATTTGAAACATATTGATTGGAGGGAGAGTTGAAAATTTCATTTCCCTCCAAAATTAAACCTAACATTCAATCAATTTGTTTGGAGGGAATGTTTAAGAAATTTAATTTCTTTAAAACAAGTGACTTTTTTTTATCAATTATGACTTTATTAAATATTATCAATAAATATTATACAACATTTTTTATTTTTATTTGAGTATTTATATATATTTTTATTTATTTATAATTTTTAATTATATAATATTAATTATGACGTCACAGTTCGACCGCTTTGACCCAACGGTTGAACCGGTGACCCGTCCACCCGGTCACTTTTCCGGTTCGCTTACCGGTCCGGTTTTCAAAACATTGTTTTGGACTAAAATACTTCCAAATTCAACTCAACCCAACCCAACCCAAATTGCCAAACGAAGGCATAGTTTTAATTCCAACACTATCCATTTTATTTTACGCCAATAAATGCAATCACACCAATTTATAAATAATAATATATTGAAACCAAAACATTAAAAATACTTTGACGGTGTAGTGTAGGCCCTGAGTAAGAAATCTGTAAAATTCGTAATCTGATCCAGTTTAGTCCAATCCGATAGGTTTGGATTGGTTTTTTGAATTCGTGGTTTGGTTTTGGATTGAAGAATTAAAAATCCGTAATCCACGAATTGGTTCCGGATTGAACCCCACGGTTCCGGATTGGAACCGATCCGGACTGTATACAAATAGTCTATATTTTTATTATACATCTTCCCCTATAGTATCTTCTCTTATTTTATATAAAACCTAAATTCAAACCTAAACTCATATAATATCTTCTTTTATTACTTTTGTTTGTTAGTTTAGTTTTAATTTGTAATGATTTAAATACTTATAGTGAAACTAATTTTCTTATGATTGTTTAAATTCTAGAATAGTATGTCGCTATTATAGAAAAACATGTTACTATTGTGGAACTAATATAACGCTATGTTTATGTTTTTATGAAATTAAAGTGCTATATATATATTTTTTTGTTATTTAATTACGTGAATCTGTGGTCCTAAATCGATCTAATCCATGTTTAAATGGATTGGTTCGGATTGGTATCATGATTTAAACGGATTGGATTGGTTCTAATTTTTTAGGAATCGTAGATAACGGATTGGTCCTGATTTTACCCCAATCCGGACCATGCTCACCCCTCGTGTAGTGAGAAATATTATTGGTGAGATATGATGACTCATTTTTTTTAGACAGTTAAAAAACAATGATCGATCTATTTAGTGTGGGTTATGATTACTCCTACATGATACTCTTACACTACTTAATTTTTCTCTCATGACAAGACCAATTTAGTAAAATTTCAATGAAACTTAAGCAATATAATTATCAATTAAGATTGTGTTTGGATCTTAAATATGTGCAGTTAAAAAAAGGGGTGGGATCCATGTTGTACCTTTGGGTAGAAACCGAGCCTATTGTGCCTAAATGCGGGGTATTCATTTCTATGATATAAATCATTCTCTCGTAAAGCATTTTACTAATTTACTTATATAAAAAATTAGATTGATCATACATTTGTAGTCATATGATCAAAACATAAATGAACAACAAATGTAATTTTGAAAATAAACCGTTTATTTTTTGTAACTACAAATATCTAATCAATTTACTTTATCACATGAATGATTTACTCAATGAAACTTATCCGAGATGATCCCCACATTTGGATACAACATGAACCCTCATCCTGAACCCAAAAAAAAAAATAATAATAATAATAATAATAATGAGATAAAACTTCTTTTTTTAAAAAACAAATTCCTTTTTACTTAGTTTTTCCTTCACAAATTTAAAATCTAAACACACTCGATTTTATTTATTTTTTTATTTTTATTTTTTTCAATGGACACAAAATCTCCCTTTTACTCCTGCAGTGGTAGTACAAAATGTGGACCAAAAAGAGTAAAGTTCATTTCAGTTAAGCATATCAATTAGCTGCCCAACATAAACAGGGTTGAGTTCTGCGCTTTGCTTTTGTAGATGGGGGGGACTTGAGTAGGGCATGGAGTCAATAGCGCCAACCCATGGCCATTAAAAACAATACTTTGCCTGTCTCTCATTAGGTGATCTTCAAGGACTTGGAAGGACCTTTCATGGTGCAGAGAGAGGTCCCTCTTTGGAAGGAGACCGATCGTGGGTGGGTTTGGGGGGGATTACAAAGAAGAAAGCAAGCCAACAAATACCTGTAATTTAAGAATCTTTTTTATACACCATGAAAGAGATTGATCATTCTGTGATAGGCCCTGACTTCCCCCCCCCTCCCCCCCCCCCCCCCCCCCCCCCCCCCCCCCCAAAAAAAAAAAAAAAAAAAAAAAAAAAAAACAACAACAACAACAACAAAAAGAATATTAATAAAGTCATGTTAATAAACTTTCATTTGTTTTAGAAAAGAGATAACACACTGACTCAGAGTCCCCGGGAGTAAATTAGAAGCATTAATTCATGGACTTACATCCAGAAAATAAAAAATCTGGGATTACAAAAACAAATGGCTTGTAACAAAGTATCCAAAAGTGATTTTAAAGTTCTTTGTCAGTCTCGTCGTCGGCACTGCCTGTGTGATGGTAACCACTGTAAATGAAAACAAAAAAGGTGTCAGTTCTGTATAAAACAGAAATCATACTCCCCAGTAGCCCAATTGCTGATGGTAGATTCTCAAGCAGATGATTTTTCACCATTCATGCAAGATGCAGTTGGAGTTTTTGTGTTTTTATTGGGTGTGCGTGTATAAAAATTAAGATATTTTCTAGTCTCACCAGCAGATTAGAAAATTATTTAATAGCATTCTAATGGCTAAAAAATGTCTGACAAGTGGAGAAAATTTATTTTAGTATCTATACATAAAAATAAAGGAAATATAAAAATTACAACAATTATAGAGGACAAGTGATGCAATGAATTGTAGGAGAGAGTGAGTGGGCATATTCACTAAGAAGATTAATAAAAAAACTACAAAGAGAAGAGGAGGGATTTGCATATGATTTTTATAGATTTAGAAAAAGCTTATAATAGAATACCTATAAATACGTATATAACCAAGGGGTATAATATGTTGTAAGCAGATGAAATTAAAGGAGGAATTAACACTAAACTATAAATTTGGAACTGAATATATCATGTGTAACTTTAGCAACAACAAAAGTAGAAATAATAGAAAAGTGAAAATCAAAAATTAGAAGATAACAAAAAATTAACATTTTTGTTAATAAAAATTAGGATGGAGATGTAGGAGATGACATGGTCCATAGAATAAAAAAAAAGGTTCATTAAGTGGAGGAGTGTTTCTAACATATTATGTGAACGATGAATACAAACAAATTAAAGACAAATTTTACAGAACTATAACAAACAGAATGTTGAATAAATATGAAATAACACGTTTATAAAATAAGTGTAGTTGCGAGTTAAAATTCCATATATGGGTCTAAATTCTATATATGGGTCTAAATTTACCTTGTCTGGCAGTGCTTGCTGAGATCTTGACAAATAACTTCACTTACTTCTCCTACTTTAACGGATCCTTTCTTTATCAATTCTGCAAACTGGGTAAACCAATTCCAGCAAATTTGACACGATTAATATTGTACAGCATAAACCACCTTTATGCATAACAGAAAATGAGTAGGGAACGACAACTCACCTCATCTTCTATTTCCTCAAGCAACCTGTGTCACAAAAATACACAATGGTTAACATAATTATTTTCTAATACAAACTAATTGACATTCAAAACAATTAAAAATATAGGAACCAAGTCAAAAGGTAAGAAATTTCATAAATGACCCTAAAACCAAGAATTGATAACTTGTTACACGCCTCACCTCCCGCAATAACTTGATATATCTTTTGAATAGGCTCGAGCTTCTTGTTGATCTATCAAAGCATGAAAAGAAGCAAAGTCCTCAGCAGAAAGGGAAAAAAAGAAAAGAAAAAAGAAAGTAGACTAGCTGAGAGGAAGCCATTGTCTAGATGTACTTGTCAAAAAAAAAAAAAAAATACTAGTAAAGTATCACCTTTATCTAGCATATCCAGAATTGAAATCAACTAAGTCCCTCAAATGATGTAAATCGATATTTGTGAGATCACTCAATAAGTATGAAATCATAAATTTTTTCATTGTGCAAGCTTCTATTTGCTTATGCACATTGAACATGAAGATTTCGATTCGATTACTCCAGGGTCAACAATTTGCACTTTAGTGTTCCACCATTGTCGAACGAATGAATCAAATACTGTGATAAAACACCGATACCAACTTGTTTCTGAAGCTTTCATCAATGGAAGACTGGAAGTGTTGAACTATGCTTCACATACAGCCACCAGGAAATATGCTCTTACACTGAGCTCAAGGATCCTTCTGTGAAAAGCATGTCATAAATTATTACACTCCACAACCAATTTATTAGTGGAACTGTTAAAGGATCTGCCTGTTTTTTTATTAGTATCTTTTAGATACCTAGTTATATGGCACAGAAAGGAGGGCTGTGGTAGGTAGACCTCAATCCCATATTCACATGATCTAACAAACATGGATCCCAAGGAAGGCCAAAAAGGACATGGGTTGAGGTGGTGCATAACAACATTTACCTTCAATTTAAGTAAGGATTTGGTTTTGCATGAGGTTTGACTGGAAAAGATGGATCCTATAACCGATCCCAAGTAATGGGGTTAAGAGATTGTTTAGTTGAGTTTCATCAACATAAATGTAAAGGTATAAACTGGTGATTTTTTTTTTTTTTTTTTTTGACAAGGTATAAACTAGTGATTACTAGTATCCTTACACAACATACACTCCAAAGAGTGTAATTTCTTTCTAAAAGTAAATCTACAGTTTGTTAACAACTCAATACCATTTAGCAACTCAAAAGAACTCCAAAATTCTTTTGCAACTAAATCAAACTGCATTGCTTAAAAGATATCCATTTTGCAGGTCATTTTCTTTTGTTATAGAATCTTGTAAGATAAAATTTTCTTCATGATTTAATTAAATGAAACTAAAAGAACTCCTTTGGATTGATATATTGATTGAAACCTACATATATGTCTTCACCAGTTTCATAACTTAAAGATTTAGATGTTTCAAACCACTGGGTACAAAAAAACGAAAAGAAAGAAAAAATCCTCAATCTTAACATTTGAGGTCACCAAGATGAGTGTTGGTTCACCATTCTGCTCTATCTAGAGGCATACTTCCCATTATGTGATGCACTACATCCCAAGCCCTAACAGACCTTCAATCTGAACAATGTCACTTTATGGATCGCACTATACCCAATCTCCAATGCATGTGATTTACTATGTTACATGATCATAGTGTCTCCAATCAATATAAATTGGTGCTGCCTCCAACTTCTGGAAAATTTGATCATTTCTAAAATCTGTTTTTTCCTTTTCTTGACATACTTTCATCTCAACATCCAGATGCAAGCCAAGCTCATTTTACAAACATGCTTCTAACAACCCAACAGTAATATGAACCGTGGGTTTTGATTTAATAATGATATATCTACCTCTCAAAACTCTTGAGCCCCCCCTTCACTTCATCCATCCCACTTTGGTTCAATTTTTGCAATGGCCAAAAGACAAGCTTAATCAATATTTGCTAAACCAAGCATGTCATTCATCTCTCATTTATGTCAACAACCATGCAGCAGGGTAACTTCTAAGAGGAGACTTGTTTTACTACATGGACATGACAATACTTTGACAACATAATAGACATGTTGGATACTGATAAAACACTCAAAAGATTTGGAAAGACGAAAATAAATACAGTAAACATAGTTGAGAGTCTTGAGACAAACCAAGAATATTGCAGAACACTTCAATACATAAATGGACATAGCACTAAACAAAAGATTATAATAAGATAATATAAGTAGAACAAAATATAACCATCGGTGTAATATTTGTCAAGTTTTATCTTTTGGATCACACAATCCTTAATATAGGAAGACAAGTTAAATATAAAATTTAAATCCATCTCATCTATAAATATATATATTTTTTTATAAGTCCGTCTCATTTATCATT
This sequence comes from Camellia granthamiana, assembly GCA_036172215.1. Taxonomy (NCBI): domain Eukaryota; kingdom Viridiplantae; phylum Streptophyta; class Magnoliopsida; order Ericales; family Theaceae; genus Camellia; species Camellia granthamiana. Next base: position 136,291,300 of record CM069910.1, read on the forward strand.
ATATTTGCAGTATATTCATATATTGCGGAGTTTCTTGTGGAGTGTGTGTGTCATAGTTTTTTAAGATTTATCATGTCCATTTCCACATCACTAGTTTGCTTTTCCTGCTACAAGATGAAAACTGTTACATATTTAATAACCATTAGTTGATTCACATACATGTGGAATACAATAATCATTTTTTCACTGATACAGATCTCTCATTCATGAGCCCAGTTAGTGCCACAACCCACGTAGAAGGAAAAAGGAAGAAAAAGAAATGAGGAAAGGCTATACAATTGACAAGTAAACCAATAACTAAATTTCATTTGCTCATTTTTTTTCCTTTTTGATACTTCCTTCAACTCTTAAAAGGTTTCTCTCTCAGCCTGGAGTTTAAAGAACAATATTTTGTTGTCATTCAATGGGCCCTCAGTTAAAATATATTTTTAGTTTTTACCACTATTCCTTTCGTTAATTCTTTTCCTTATTGTAATAAAGTTTCTCTTGATATGGGAAAAAGGAAAAAAGCCACCCAAGCATGTAAACAGACAGAAACATATGAGAAATGGTAATTAGTTACTTAGCATCAAGCCATCAGCCCATTCTCATCGTAACTTAAGTAATTGATACTACTACCTCACGCGTGGAGATTACTATGCAAATTTTGGCAGCAATATAAAAGGAGGCAGCAAACTGCTTAGGCACAAATACTGTTATTATGTGCCTTATGAAATAAAAACAGGTTTATAAAATATACTATACGTACTAGTTGTGAGGTTATCCCAGTCATCCACTTTGATCCATTCTTGTTTGGTTGAATCTATCTGCAATAGGACAGAGAAAACCATCAGCAAATGAGAGACATGAATACTGAATAAATGTCTCTGATGAACACAGAATTTGAATCAACATCTCTTATCGTCTTATTTCAGAAAATATTAGTTGGAAAACTAGCAGCACCAAAAAGAGAATGGAAAGTTTATTTGCAGCTGTCGCTACATTGAAACATGGGCAAATTACACAAACAGTCCCTATAGTTTGGGGCTTGTGTCACTTTGGTCCCTGACTTTTCAATTGTGACACATTTGACCCTGAATTTTGAATCTTGTTTCAAATAAGGACAATTGAATATATAATTAGATTTTTCAAGGGTAAATTTGTCAATTTGATAAAATATAAACTAATTTGACAAAAATAAATGTCAAACAAATATTTTTGAATTTTTAAAAATTATTTCTACCTACTAAAAATAAAATTATGTAAAATTGATAAATTTTTTAGACATTTATTTTTTTTATTTTTTACCAAATTAATTTTTATTATGGGTTTAGATGATGATCATGTAAAAGTAATTTTAAAAAATTAATCATGTAATTTTTATTAATTTTACATAATTTTATCATTGGTGGATAAAAATAATTTTAAAAAAATTAAAAATATTTTTTTAACATTTATTTTTGCAAATTAGTTTATATTTTATCAAATTGACGATTTTACCCTTGAAAAATCTAATAATATTTTCAATTGTCCTTATTTGGAACAAGATTCAAAATTTATGGTCAAATATGTCACAATTGAAAAGTCAGGAACCAAAGTGACACAAGTCCCAAACTATAGGGACTATCAGTGTAATTAACCCTTGAAACATTCATTCATGAAAGTCACTAATTATCTCAGAGAGATTTTATATGCATTATTTAAATCAGTTGCCACAATATTTTCCAAAGCAGGCAATGCAACGAAATTGATTTTGCGGAAGATGTGTCACCATCTAAGGAGGGAAAAGGGAGACCCATATAAAGAGAGACTTACCTTTGTAAGTGTGTAGTCTTGCATCTTTTCACAGAGCCCATCCAGAAGTTCAACAACTCTCAGCTCACTGACTCTATTTTCAGTAATTGCACAGGATGCAGTCTTTAGAAACTTATAACAGAAGAAAAACAAAAACAACAGGAAGAAGAAGACACTTGCATCTTTTCACAGAGGACAGCCCATCCAGGAGTTCAACAACTCTCAGCTCTCTGAGTCTAGCTTAAGTAATTACACAGGACGCAGTCATCAGACAGTAGTATTAACCCAAAAACTAAATAAAAAAATACATAGAGAGAGAGAGAGAGAGAGAGAGGTGTCCTTGGTAGTAATGAAATTAATTTCAATCAGCCATCAAGTCCTTGACTCATTTATTTGGTTCCAGCAACAAGAACATTCTATTTAAGTATCTTTTTCTAGTACCTTCTAATTGTATGAACCCAAATGATCTTACTCACATAATACCAATACCTAAACCAGTGTTACCTAGATCGATCATTCTATCAGGCAAGTCCTATTTCTTCCTGAATGCCCACATTTCTATATTTAAATAAATGTCGATTCCCGGTTTTTCAAAACTCTATTGTACAAAGTGCTACTAACTTCAGTGTTGCATTCTAAGGTTTCTTCACTTTGAGTCATGCTCTTGATAACACCTTAAACAAGAGAAGACTATTAAATAAAGGGGAAAAAAGAGAAAGATCAAGAGATTTGTTCATAAAACTCAGTTCTCCATTCATAAAGCAACACCAGAGCACTTCAGATCATTAAGGTTAGCAATAAAGTGATTTCAATAGAAATCCCTAGATAAATGTAAACCTAAAACTCAATGCAATGACAAATGAATAACCAAATAAGCCTTAATCCCTATTACTTGCTATACATGGATCCACCTTCTTTAGTCAGCTTTTTGTAAATCTTTTGCTTGCTCACTGCATCAGTTCCTTTTTTTTAACCTTCCTCTTATCATTTCAGTGCCTTCAATTTGGATCAACAAAAGAATGATTACTAAAATCTCAATAAAGTGCAGCAATCAAGTCAGAAACTGATTCCAGTGCTGTTATGGGTCATTGCCTGGACAAAGAGGCACTCAGTAAGTATAACTAGGTGAACAACTATCCAAGTGCTAATTGTACTAGGCACCCACCTATGTTCTTACAGAGCAGCCTATGCACTATGCATGCACAAACACCCACCCATACATACATACACACAAATATGGAAGTGCATACACATTCAGAGTAGCACTTTGTATACCACTATATGAGAAAGCCAACCCACAATTAAATATGGCCGATTACACCGAAACAGCCTTTTACATGCTAAAAATAGAAAGCTTTACAAGACAAGATTTTTCTTCATCGTATGTCCTTTTACCAGCCCTACTGCGCCAGCCCTTAAAATTTTAACATCCAATCTTCACCATCCTCTATCCTTGCTAGAGCATGACAATAGGAACACCACCAATATTATTTTCAAATTGCTGCCAAATCCAAGGGCCTACTTCCAAACTGAAACATTAGCACTTGCACTAAAGATAATACGTGATCAGCCACAGGAGTCCCCACTGTGAAAAAATGACTTTAATATGAATCATCAATGTTTTGTTGAATTGGGCCAACATTTATGGTATATCCAGAAAACTGGTGGTTATTGAGCAAAACAAAAGGGGAAAACAAATAAAGAAAAAGAAAAAGAAAAATGGTTGTTATTCAAATGACTTTATCTAATATGCACGGTATATAATTTAGACTATTCGCTTTTTCTGGGTAACTCAGGTCAATGCCACCAGTGACAGTTCATTTCTGTATGTAATAAATTAGAATGTAACACCATGGTGCGTAAAAGTATCTGCACTGTGATATTCTAAACTTAACAATCTACGCATACCACATGATGTCAAAGTGGTTCCCAAGTTAAATTAACTCAGCAACTCAACAAAGTCTATCCCAACTAGTTCAGGCAGGAAATCAAGTATATTTCACAGAGTTCAGGTTCATAAAGATCTAGGTATATATTTTGACCTGTTTGTCTACCTAATGCAACCGGTTTTTTTCTATCTCTAGGCTTGGTACCAATTGAAGGAAAAATAAGACATCATATTTGATAAATGAATGTACCAAAATAACATAGATACTATAAGTTCATTCACAGGTTGTGAAAAACCACTTATTTTTCACTCCAATTTTCTCTGTAGATAAAGAAATTTTCTAAGATATACCTGTAATCGATCACCTTTCCTTTACGCTGACCTTTAGAGTCCAGTCGATGCCTCATATCCAAATGATTCCTTGGTTTTTCCTGGATAAATATAGAATTAGTGTAGGACTATTCACCAAGAGAAGAATGTGAATGTGTATATATATACAAATATTTCACCGGCTCTATCAGATGCTCCTAAGACTAAATTTTATGGTATGTAGTTTTAGGCCAAGTTTGGCATCTACTAAATAATACAAAAAGTCAAAAAGTCACTATCCTATTTAAATCACATCATCTTATTTAAATCACATCACCTCTCTAACACATCACATCAAACCCAACCCAAATCCAACCCATATAAGCCAATAAGTCAAAAAGTGCACTTTTTTAGAACATTCCAAACCAACCCTTAGTGCAAGGGACTGTTGCAATGACATGCTAATTAATAAATCTACAAAACAAGAATAAGGTTCTTGTGCTTCCATCTTTAGAAACACTAATAAAATTGAAGGAGAAGTGAATGATACAGAAAATGATTGAACTCTTACATTGGAAAGTCCAAGCTCTATCTCTTCCTGCAAATCATTCAATATAGAAATCAGAACCAGGGTTTTTTACCTACCCATAAAATCATGCAAATTAGCTCTGCAGAGAGTCATTAAAAACTTCAAATCTGAGACAATTTCTGCTACTATATCAGCCCCCCCCCCCCCCCCCCCCCCAAAAAAAAAAAAAAAAACTGATTTTTTATTAAAGAATTTCAATGGCTTAATCGATCACAACTAAATTGACTTTAACACAAGGAGACAAAGACTTTAACATGAGGAGACAGGAAAAAAAAAAAACAAGAGTTTAGGGGAAGAATTAAAAGATCTAGAGTTGTCGATCGAAGCATATAATGGATTGAATATTAGGGGGGGGGGGGGGGGAGGGGGGGGAAATAAGAGAGAGAGAGAGAGAGAGAGGTTGGCTTTACCGCAACGGCGTTGCAGGCAGAACATTTATCATCAATGCAAGAAGCAACTGAGAAAATGGCCAGAATTGTGAATATGCACAACACCGATTTCCTCATCTTCCTCTTTTTTCCGTGATCCTCCTCCAACGATCCTCTCTTTCCTTCTCTCTCTCTCTCTCTCTCTCTGTTTGTCCCGCCGCAGTCCTTTATTGCGCTTAAACCTCCGTTGGACCCAGGCGGGTTTACGCGCGGTAGGTCCATTGCCCCATTTCATTTCGTGGGTTCGGGGTAATCCTATTTCCAAAACAACAAGTATCGTGAAAATTTTTTTTTATAAGAGTGATCATGAAAATTTTGTGACTTTTGGATTACATTTAGAATAAAATATCACACACTAATCAAGATAATCTAAAAATCATAAATCTTTCATGATCATTTTCATGATCCCTAACTTTTCTCTTTCCAAAATGTTTGACCTATAAACCCCCCCAAAATAAATAAATAAATAAAATACCCCATTGGCTAAAAAATAATTTTTTGATTTTTTTTTTTTGGAAAAAAACGTATAAAAAGGTTAAGAGGTGTTGTGACTCAAAAAAATCAACAAACTGACTTTTAACTTAGTTGCCAAAAGAGGCCTTTGTATCATAGTTAGGGCCATAATAAGGTAGTATGATTTACACACCCAACAATATAAGGTCTATATTTCTTATCGTATTATTATGGGTGAATTTGTAGGTCTAAAATATGGATCTCTAACATTATTCCATATAAACAATAAAAATTCTTAATATACATCTCCTTAGGTCTTGTTTGTCATCCTCTAAGAAAGTTAAAAAATCAAAAAATCACTATTATATTTAAGTCACATCATCTTATTTAAATCACATCACCTCTCTATCCTATCATTTTAAACCCAACCTACACCCAACCCATATTTCATAAAATGTCTAAAAGTGAACTTATTTAGAACATCCTAAACAACCCCTTATTCTTTTTCTTTTTTTTTGAAAAAAAAAAGGAGAAGATATTCTAAGATGTCATTATTGCATCCATAGGCCCAGATCTCGGAGTAGCCAATTGTCGGCCTGATTTAATATAACCCAGTGGAAGGGACCCACCACCAAGGCACCAAGGGAGCTCAACCACACCCCACAAACAAACCCAGATTTCTAATAATATCCTTATTTTCAATTTCAAAATCTTAATTTTTCTTCCAATTATCCACCCCTCATTCGCTGTCATTGCTGCCACTCTCAACCCTTCATTGCCAAGCACCATCACTCCTTAACTCATCCATTTCCATCCTAGATCTCCACAATCAATCTCAACAGTGGATGGTTCACTGCGAAAGGCTTGTGAGAGTGTATGGTTCATAGCGAAGATGGTAGTAAATGGAGAGGAAAAGAGATAACGAGAGGAGATGACAAAAAAGAAAAATGGCATTCGCGATGGAGGATAGTTGTGGTGTTTTAAAATTAATGTTTGAGTTGACAAAGATAAGGGTATTATGATATTTTTATTCTAGGACAAAATTGTATTAAAAGAAATTTCATTAAGTGCGCAAACTATGAGAAATTGATGTGCAGAAATAAAATTACCCATGGGTTCGCTATGTCCAATTTTATTTTTTATTTTTTTTTTGTTTTGGGTTAATTATTTTTAATTCTACAATTTGTTTTTTTTTTTTTAATTAAACAATTTGATCTATACACTTTAAATTCACATTGAACTTATGTGAGTATCTATATTATGCTTGGCACGTGGTGAGCCCTATTGGCATTACGTCATCGCCACCACACATCCACATGGCAGACCTCTGAGGCACCACGATGAGTATGTCTTCACCACCACACATCCACGTGGTAGACCCTTGAGGCACCACAATGAGTCGGGGTCGTATGCCTAGCCTAAGCGAGGGCATGCACACCACCAAGTATAAAAACAAGGCCACAACTCACTTTGATAGAGCTGGCTCACTTAGAGCTTTCCATGGCCCTTCATAACTCAAGAAATATATTCTTCACCCACTCACTCCAGCTCCATAACAACATAGTTGGACTCTTGGCTCACTTATGTTTACTTAGCTGCTTAGGATGAGCCCTTGACTCACCTATGCACTCACCCTTTTTGGCTGCCTAGGTTGGAAGCAGGACCTAGGCATTCCCCTTTGGGATCATTAGAGGATTGTGGATTGAAGGCTAAGACCTTGGGATCGTCAAGGTCGTGTAGCTGTTTCCCTACAATGATAGCTCCCCCTTTGACCTGACTTAGAGAAAGGGATGTTGACCTTACACTTACATCTGATGCACATATGGTATGCCTCTTAAGATATCATACCTACAGCTACAGCTCCTATGATGCAACCTTCCCAAGGACCTAAATCATAAGACACAGCTAGTAGGGCTGATATCACCTTCCTTTCAAGTCAAGGAGAACTTGCCAACTGTTTTGAAGTTGCTTGGGCTCCAATACTTCTGGAATCTATATAACGGCATCATAAGTGCAGCTATAATAACACAACAAGAGCAACAAGAATCATATAACATATAAGTGTTCAATGTCTCTCACTGCCCTGTAACAACCCCGACCAGTTGATTAACTGTTAAGCCATGATTAAGTATGTTTAATAAGTAATTAAGATGAAATCCAGAGTTAATTACATGTGCATTGCGTTATTTGTGTTTATATCTATCTATCGTAGAAATATTTGTTTTTGTTTTTATTTTGTTCTGCGAATTAAAGGCATCCTCAGCATCCGATCACAAAATTGACTTGGAATATGTGTTATTTGGAATTTTTAAAATTTTGTGGTAGATTTAATTGAAATTCGATTTGGAACAAATTAAATTAGAATACTTAATGTCAATTTGATTAGCATAAGGTAAGTTTAATTTATTTGCCTAATCAAGCCTATAAAAGGCTTATATACCACTTGAATCACATTTCCCTCATCATTTTTGAGCTCAACACAACGTGAGAGAGAAAGAGGGAGCTAGAGATTGAGATCAAGAAGGAAGAGTAAGGAATTAGCTTGGATTTAGCTACAAATTGAGAAATCGACTTGGAGGCTCAAAGACATAGCAATTTAGAACTCAATTAAGGATCTTAGGTGAGTAATTGATTCCTAATCTTTGTATTTAAGTTGTTATGAAGAGAATTCAAGAAGTTTTGGTGCCTAAGTAAGAGAATTAAGCTAGAATTAAGGGAATATAAGTCATGCTATGCATGCATGTGCATTTCATGGGGTTTTGATGTTGTGTACAAAAGAATTCTTCCATGAATGTACTAATCCTACTTGATTTAAGAATTCATCACATTTTCTACCAATTGACTTTAATTGATCATGTTTTGAAGAGTTTTAAGTTCATAACAATTCATGCATGTCATGTTCATATCATATTCTTAAGTTTCAAGTTGAACTTTGAACAATTGGCAAGCTTTTAGGCCTTGATTTCATGAAATGATCTTTAATTCTCTATGTTTTACAAGTTTAGACATGTTTTCTCAAGTTTTGGGGCCCAAAAGTTGCATTTTAAAGCTTTGAATTCGAGCTTTGAACTTAGGAGTGCAATCTGGAAATTTCAGAATTCTGCTCTCTACTTGAGTGACAGAACCTGCGCTCGAGCGACCACTCTTTCTTTGGCACTCTCGCTCGAGCGACCAAAAGTTAGCTCAAGCGTAAAATTCATACTCCTAGAAGTTCACATGTTTTGCAGACCGCTTAAGCGACAAGAGTTGCGCTCGAGCGAAGACCTCAGTCTCACGCTCAAGCGACCATCGAGTGTGCATCGAGCGGAAAAATCAAGCAACCAGTACTTTTGCAGAGTTTACAAACCGTTCGAGTGAAGGAAGTTGCACTTGAGCATCCTCTCACATTTTTGACCCTCCGCTCGAGCGAAGGAAGTTGCGCTCGAGTGAGGCCCCTGTTTCAGCATATTTACCTAAGTGTTGAACAACATGTTTTGACATTCTCATTGCATCCTAGGCATTCCTAGGCTATAATTAAGACATAATAAGGAGGTTAAGACTTAGAATCACACTAAGAGCGAAACGGAATAAGTTAAGTACTATTTGAGTGTGCATGTCAATCTGTGTATCTATTATGTTTGTGTAGGTCACGCGCCGTAAACTATTTGATTTGTCTACTCAGTCTGTCTGTTTCCGGAGCCATCTGTGAGTAATAACTTAGTAAAGCTGTGTTCAACTTTATTTATTTTATGTATGATAAAATAAGATCTGTTTTCTGAAATATTATGTTCTGTACAATGAATGATTATCCAATTTCTGATATGTATTCGTAGCATCCTTAGCATCATGTGATATCTATTAGCTGTTACTTAGTATCAGAGGTTCCATTATAGAACTTAGTATATCTGTTATTTGTTACCCGTACTGGAGGCTCAATTATGGAGCTCAGCATATCTATCATCTATTACTCGGATCCGGAGGTTCCTTTATGGAACTAGTTATACATAACCACCGTCTGTTCTGTATCTGTTCTGTTAACGCTAATGGATATACCACGTATGATTAAGCATGAACTCTGATTTTTGTATATGAGTTGAACAAGAATAAGAATATGAACCTATTTCTGATATGAACTCTGATTTTTGAATCTGATATGGGACATCATTCAATTAAAACTCTTTACTCTGTTATTATTCACTGGACTTCCGCTCACTAGTTATTTTATATATGTAGGTGATCAGGCGCGTGACTAGGCTCAATGATGATCGCCTAGAGCTTGTTTTGTTGGCCAATCCTTATGCCTCCCAAGGAGGTTCCAAAACTCACGTGGTCATGTTTTGTGAATGTATAAGACTTGGTTTCTTTTGGTATATGAATAAGTTTTCTATTTATCTGTACTTTGGGTTAAGTTCCACTTTTGTTTTATCTGTATCAACGAGTGATGTAAGACTACTGTATTACGACGTCATGTGCATGTATATAAAAGTTTTGAAATTCTGTCCCATATATGTCAGTACAGCTTAATGGACTATGAATGCTTTTATATATTTGCTTTTGCAACCCCTTATGATATTATAACCTGTTCAGAGGCTTTTGGTAATTCAAGGATTACTGGCTAATTACGACGCTAAACCTATAGGGGCGAGTTTGGGTCGTGACACACCCCTTCCCTCTCTAAGCTTGCCTTGGTCTTCTCCTCTTCCACCTCCGATGATCTCAGGCCATTGAAATGCCTACCATCATTCCAAAGGTCAACGACTGTAATAACCCCGATCTCCGATTAATGCTAATCCATGATTAGTTATGCCTAACAATAATTTAGAAGGAATCCGGAATTAATTTGCATATGTATTGCATTATCTTTGCATTTCTATCTATTTACCATAAAATGATCTGTTCATGTTTAGACTTTGAACTGCGAATTGAAAGCCTTATCGGCGCCCGATTTCGAAATTGATTAGTGTTTCATACTAGTTAGAATATATGTGATTTTATGGTAGATTTAATTAAAAATTGATTTGGTATGATTAAATTAGATTAAATAATGTTAATTTACACTTGTTTGAGTTATTACAAGTTTGCCACTTAGTGGCTTGATTCTAGACAACCTTTATTTTGCTTTATTACATATTGGATGCATCATTTGCTCATCTTCTTGTGACCAAACCGAGAGAAGGAGAGTGTAGGAGAGAACAACTTCATTTCAACTAGGATTTGGCTTGAAGTTAGGAGAATTGAAGAGAATTTGCATATTTGAGCTTCCATACCTAGAATTGAAGACCTAAGATAGGGAGTTCATCCTTTTAATTATGAATTTGAGTTGTCCTTGCTAGATTCATGGTGAAATTGGTATTTAAAGTCTAGACTTAGCTCAAGGTGTTGTTTTGAGAGTCAATCTATGCATGCATGCATAAATTTCCTTGTTTTGAGTTTGAATTCTAAGATTCAAACTGGTAGGGTGATAGGAGACTCAACAGAACCATCAGAGGGAGCAGTCAGGACAGGATCAGGTGTAGGCAAAGACGCCTCTAGAGATGAGGAACCTGCATCAAAGGCATTAGAGAAGAGATCGATAGTAGGATTAGTAAACAGAATGGAAGTAAAGGATGATGATAAGTGGAACGAGGATAAGGATGAAAACATTTTATGCTCCCAGAAAACCACATGATGAGAGACACGAAGACGTTTAGAGATAAGATCCCAACAACGATAGCCTTTATGTTCAATTTCATACCCAAGAAAGCAACAAAGACGAGAATCGGGTTCAAGTTTGATGTGTTCATGAGGTTGGAGGAGAACAAAGCATGTAGACCCAAAAACTCGAAGATTTGTGTATGGAGGACTAGTGCTATGTAAACGTGCATAAGGAGTTTGGTTATAGATAGTAGGAGTGGGAACACAATTGATAGTGTAGACAGCAGTAAGAGCAGCTTCCCCCAAAAAATATTCAGGACACGAGAAAGAGATAAAAAGGGCTCGAGTAGTATCAAGAATATGCCTATGCTTTCGTTCAACACGACCGTTTCGTTGGAACGTGCCAGCACAGGAATGATGAGGCTGAGTACCGTGATGCTGAAGGAAGAAGAGAAAATCAAGATCCCTATATTCCATAGAATTATCAAATCGAAAAATTTTAATGGTTTTAGAAAATTGGGTTTGGACCATGCTTGCAAAATTGTAATAAAGTTGTTTGAGTTCTGATCGACTTTTCATGAGAAACAACCATGTAAAACGTGAAAAATTATCAATAAAGACAACAAAGTAACGTAATCCCCCCATTTGTGGTAGTAGGTGATGTTCCTCAAATATCATAATATATAAGATCAAATGGTGCATAAGAAACAGAAGTACTTGCATTAAATGATAAAACAGGTTGTTTGGCAAGTTGACAAGATAAACAATCCAAAGTATCTGGAATGACATGACCTAACTGACCAGTAGAAACTAAAGATTTTAATTGACTAACAGAAATATGTCCTAAACGACAATGCCAAATATTAAAAGGAGACATGCTGGAAGCAGATATAGGAGCAACTATCGGGGTGGAGTCTGAAAAATGAAGATGAATGAGCTCATAGAGACGTCCATGTTTACTTCCGATCCCAAGAGTCTGTCCCGCCTGAGGGTCTTGTACCAAACAACCTGTCACGCCCTAAATTTTAATTACTCGAAAACATTACCAAGAGCTTGAAATTTAGGTCCTTTTTTAAAAAAAAATTAAAAATATCTATTATCCTTGAGTAATAGAAACATAATAGTACATGTTCTCTCTCATGATGAGTACAACAATAATAATAAAAATACATGACAAGCTCCCGCTACGAAGTTACAAATAAATAATTACAAACAACAAAGTACAATGAGATTACACACACGATATACATGAACTTCCTAATCCTTCAACCAATCAATCCGAGATCTCTTCCTATAAAAAAAATGAAACAACAAGGGGTGAGTATAGTTGCCCAGTAGGAGCCTCACAGTTCTAAAACAATAGCCATCCTATAGATAAAAATGATCATGCATGTAAGGTGACACCATATAGTAAAGTAATGTCTTGTAGTTTCAAAATATCATACGTAGAGTACCTTTGTCTCAAAATTTATTTGAACATTTAAAGAAAACCTTCAACCATCAAAACTATCCCTTTTTATCAAAAAACCATAAATCCTTTTGGAAAACAAATATATTTAAGGAACAATATCATTTTAAATTTATTAACCCATTTTGAAATATTCCTCATTAAATTTCCATCTTGACATTCTCCTTTTTATTTCCACTCTCCCCTTTTTCTAATTGCATTTACTAAAACTCTATACCTCAAGTTCATGTTCACTTAATACTCAAAACAATCCTCACACACTCCATTCCCACCTATCGATCCTTTATTGCTATGACTCTTTAATGTAGAAGTCCAATAACAATTACATCACATACATATTTGCATTATCAACTATAATTCAACATATCATAACTACATCATATCCACATGTGTTATCATTCATAATTCAACATATGCCTAGGATAATAAATCCTTTTAATTCAATTTCTCTATTAATCATAAACAAAACTCTTAAGTTTTCCTTATAGATACAAACAACCCGGTGAGTTCTTTATCACCAATCCCTTATCCAGTTACCATTTCGTTATCCATTCGTTTCAAATAATTTCCATAAGCATTTCCATTCCATACCAATTTACACACCAAATGGTAATTTCACAAATTCATCATAAGTCACATATATCATCACTAAACTCAACACACTTCACAACACATTCCACCTTTTGCCGGCTTGATACGGCGGGATAGCGGGCACCCAATTCATAGCACATTCCACCTTTTGCCGGCTATTATACGACGGGAAGTGAACTCCCAAAATCATTTTCTCAAAAACCATATCTTTTTCCGAAAACCATTTTCAACTTTTTAAAACCATCCCCCACATTTGCCGGCTATCATACGGCAGGACGTGGGCACCCAAAATATTTTCAAAAACCATCCGTTTTTCCACTTTTGCTGGTTATAATACTGCAGGATTGTGTGGACACCCAAAAATCATTTTTCCACTTTCGCCGGCTACAATACGGCAGGACTGTGTGGACACCCAAAAACACTTTTCCCACATTCGTCCAATGATAAGCCTAGACAGGGCAATTGGGCACCTTGAATTTAAACCACCCCCACATTTATCGACTATTATACGGACGGTTGTGGGCACCAAGAAAACCATTTTTTTTTTCAATTTTTTTCTTAAAACAAACCCCCACATTTACCGGCTATGATACGGACGGTCGTGGGCACCGAAAAACCATTTTTCAATTCCCCGCGCGGGTACCAACACAACACCACCCAACCCAAACTCAACATAACTGAACTGAACACAAAACAACTCAAACTCAACCCAACCCAACACAACAAAATTCAAATCAACACAACACCATTCAACATAACTCATCATGATTCAACACAATTCAACACAGTCAACTCACTTCAACATAATCAACACAATTCTACATAACTCAACACAATTCAATATAATTCAAGGTAAACTCTTAAACTTTCATTTCATCCTTTCACCCCAAGGCTCGTGTCATCCATATCATTAATAAATCATTTTTCCCAATCTTCATTTCACATTATAACATGATTTACAATGTCCATAATAAGGGTTCATTCGCTAATTTTTAACATGATTTTCAAACACTTCCAAAATTCAATTAAACTTGTATATATATAACTCAATACCTCAATTTCATGATTCTGCTTTCAATTTGGGCAAAATCATTAATTATCATCATGAATCAACTTAGGGTTTTTAAGAGAAATTAAACCTTTTCACAAAACACATTTTATTCCAACCCTTCTATTACTTTTACACCCAAACTCATGACCCAAGATTATAATCCAACAAATGATCCCAACTCTCTTCAAACCCCAACCCCCAATCTCGTGATTCATCACAATATGCATAAAAATATAAACTTTTGTGTTTAGATAAAGAAAATACCACAAATCTATCCATAGATGAAGGTATTGAAAGAGAACTAGAAACCCCTACCTCTTGAAGCCAAGATATGACGACCTAAAAATCAATGGCGACGAAGCCACGAACCAATCGGACCAAAAGGAAGCTTTTGACGAGATCTACACTTTTTCTCAAAGGACCATGGTGAAACAAACACTCTAGGTGAGTAAATTTAGAGATCTTACTGCCAAAAGCTTGAGTTTAGAGAGAGGGAGGAGAACTCACGGTTTGAGAGAGAGGAAAGAGGAGAAAAATGAAATGAAAATACGTTTTGAGCCTATTTATAGTAGTAGAGATGTAGCCCTAAGGCCAATAAAATAATGGGCCCAAAACCCCTCAAAAGTAGGGCCCAAACTAGCCCAAAAAGCTGAAAATTACACACAGGGGTCAACCCTTTGGGCAGAGGTGTCGACCCTTAAGGAAGAAAAGCAATTTGTGCAATATGCAAGGTGTCGACCCTTTAGACAGGAAGGGTCAACCCTATTTTCCAGCAACCAACACACAGATTTTGCAATATACAAAGGTCGACCTTTCCCAGACTGGTGTGGACCCTTGTGGACAGCAACAAGAGGAAGGTGTCGACACCACCAAGGCTGGTGTCGACCCTATTTTCTAGCGACACTTCCAGAAACGTGACAACATGCAAAGGTCGATCCTTAGAAAGGCTAGTGTCGACCCCAAGGCAAAATTTCTAAGTTTCCAAGGAACTTTTGACAAGAACAAACACAAATGAACAAACCCATCGAGTTTAAATCGGATCATACTCCTTCGAAACCAACATTCAACAATTCTAAAGACTCCCAAAAAGAAAATAATGGAATTAAATATACGCTCCAATGGATTAAAGGAGGCGGGTGTTACACAACCATTAGTAGAAAATGTGACAATTAGACCAAGCTCAGATAATTGACTAATAGAAATAACATTTAAAGTGAGAGCAGGAATAAGATAAACATTTGATAAGAATAGATGAGAGGTGGAAACATAACCAATATAACTTACAGATATAAGAGAATCATCTGCAATATGAATGAAGGGAATATGAGGAGAGGAAGAAATAGAAGAAAATAGGGTAGAACTAGAAGTCATATGATTGCAACATGCTGAGTCAAAATACTAGGGAGATGTACCTGATGTCACAGATAGAGTAGTAGAAGGAGGTGCACCAGAGGTGGTGAGAAACTGTTTGAACATGGCTTCAACATCAATTTGGAAAAAGACAGGAGCAGCTGGATCTAAAGGCTTAGAAAATTCCTCAGAGGCAGCAGCAGCAGTGCGATGAGCAGGCAGAGATCTAGACTGATTCCCAGGACGTTGTGAACGATCTCGCAATGAAGCCCCATGAGTAGTAGATGAGCGATCTGGATTGCGAAAACAATCTTGCTGCAGATGACCATGACTAATCTTGTTGTAGTTCCGACAGGATTTGACTGGGCAATGAAGCAGAAGATGAGTAAAAGAAAGGCCCCGATTCTGACAATAATTGCAAGTAGTGGGCCACTGGGTGGTTGGTGCAGAGGAACTTAGTGATTGAGGAGTGGCAAGAACTGTATTTACATAATGAGTCTTTAGAGGGCCAAGACGAGTCTCCTCAGATAATAACTCAGAAATAGCCTACTCAAGAGTGGGCAATGGAGTGCGATGAGGTAGAGATGCACGCATGGGCTCAAACTGAGTAGTGAGAGCCATGAGAAACTAAACTAATCATTGGCGATTACGATATTGAGTGAATAAAGTAGCATCTTCAATATGAGACCAAGCAGATTCAGACAGAGCGAGTTAGTCCCAGACAGAATATATCTGAGAGAGGGAATCATTAACAAACTGACTAGGCTCTTGACGTAGGCGATGAAGTTGACTTTGAAGCTGATACTGATGAGCAAGACTGGTAGTCTGGTATCGTTCTTTCAAAAAATCCCAAATGTCTTTAGCTGGAGTGGTAATAGAGTCAAGCTAAAAACATCCAAACTAAAGACTAATAGAAGTAACAGAGGTATTTCGAAGCCAAGTAATGATCTCGTAGTTCTTATTGCCCCAATCTTCTAATCGGTTTTCATACCTAGTAATAGTTTCGGCAACCTCTTCCATCGGTCTGGTCACGTCCCTGGTGATAATATGCCAGAGTTTCCTACCTTTCAGGAAGGAAGACATGGCTTGGGCCCAGAGAACATAATTGGAGCCATCAAGAATAATAGAAATTGGATGGGAGGCATCATGGCGATCCTTAATAATATTGTGGTAGGACTAAATAAATAGAAGCAAAACTGTAGGACCAAAATTAGATAAAACAGATAGTACCAATGAGTCCGGAAGGCCGAAAATAATGGGAAAATGGCTAAATGGTGCAAAAATGACGTTAGCAGGAGGCTAGATGATATCAGTAAAGGTATGGTGCACAATAGCAGAGGGAGGTGCGACTTACAATAGCAGCAAGAGGCGCGCGGTGCACATTAGCAGAAATGGCACGTAGGTGCATGATTATGGCGCGTGTATGCGTGTGGGAGAGTAGAGGTGGAAGGCTGGACACATCAAGAAGAAAAGTGGCGCGTGAGGGTGCGTGCGGAGGTTTCTGGCGACGATCCTGGTGGCGTTGGAACCAGGGCACAATTCCGAGCACTGTGGGGCAAAATTTTTAAAATATTGGCCAATGATGATGACGGAACAATGACGGAGCAGTGTTGTGAAACAAAGAATGGTGTATTAATGAAAAAGAAGAGAGATGCTATGATGCCATTGTGTACGAGCAATAAGCAAAAGAAACAAGGAGCTAGGATTCAAGACCTATGCTTTGATACCATGTTAGAATGGTTGAAAGACATATGGAAAATATGTATCTGTATTATATTGAATGAATAGAATACAATAGGAGAGCCTGTATTTATAGGCTGAATACAAACCTAGATAAGTATAGAAGGAAATAAAGATAGAGAGAGATAAAGTTACAAGAAGATATAGACAGAGAGATAGAGATAAATTATATCTACAATACATTTAGATAAATCTAAATATAAATATAAATCTAATATATACATTAACACTTACCAATCTTGCCTTTGTAAATCTACAGACAAACAAACTAACAGGTAAAATTCCAGCTTCCTTCTTCTCTAATTGCACGTTGTTGAGAAGTGTAGACCTCTCCATGAACTTTCTCACAGGGGAAATTCCAACAGAAATTGGAAATTGCCCGGGTCTATGGAACCTCGCTTTGTATAATAACTAGTTCACTGGTGAAATCCCATTTTCAATAACCAATGCTTCATTGATGTATAGTTTGGATGTGGAGGATAACCATCTCAAAGGTGAATTGCCTTCAGAGATTGTAGCAAATCTACTCGAACTTTCTTATCTTCATTTATCATATAATGACATGGTTAGCCACGACAATAACTCTAATCTTGTTTCTTTCTTCACTGCCCTAAAAAACTGCACGATTCTAGATGAGTTGAATTGGCCGGTATGGACCTCGGAGGAAGGTTGTCTAGTTCCATTGGCCAACTTGTCGATAACTTGACATCTCTGTTGCTTTAAGAAAACAGGATTGAAAGATCAATACCTTCAACTTTGGTGAATCTTACTCAACTCACGGTGCTGAATTCGACATACAATCTTTTGAGTGGAACCATTCCAGTAGAAATAAGTCAATTATCGTACTTGGAACAACTATTCTTATCTCACAATTTTTTAACTGGCTCTATTCCAGCAGCAATGGGACAGTTTCAACATCTTGGTCTTCTTGATCTATCAAATAACAGACTTTCTGGTGAGATACCTAAGAGTCTAGGAGATTTGGTCCAACTAAATTTTATGTTTCTTAATCACAACCTTCTTACCAGAGCAATACCTCCAAGCTTAGGACAGTGCACGAATATCTCCAAGCTAGACTTGTCCCATAACAGATTTAACAGGGAACATCCCTCCAGAAATATCAAATTTGCAAGAGATCAGAATATTTCTGAATCTTTCGCACAATCATCTTGAAGGGCCTTTGCCAATTGAATTGAGCAAGCTGGAAAATGTTCAAGAGATAGATCTTTCATCAAATAACCTCACTGGAAGTATCTTCCCTTAGATATCAAGTTGCATTGCCTTGAGGATGATAAATTTCTCACACAATTTTCTTCAAGGAGAGCTTCCAAAAACCTTAGGTGATCTGAATATCCTTGAAGCCTTTAACGTTTCAAGAAACTTCTTATCTGGAACAATTCTAACAAGCATAAATAAGATTCACACACTCGCCTTTTTGAATCTTTCATTTAACAACTTCACTAGAATAATTCCCTCTGGCGGCATCTTCAATTCTGTCACATATCTATCATTTCTAGGCAACCAGCATCTTTGTGGGTCAGTTCCAGGCATCCCCATTTGCCATCGAAACCGACACTTTCTTCATTTGCTTTAATAGGTTGTTTCAGGGTATTTGATATTCGTATCGCCAATGGAATCATTGAACTTTCATCTATTTTTGTCTTCTCTTCACTTGTTTATCATGATAGTGCATATTAGGATCTATTCAACATTGCTGAAAGATTTTTGATTTGGTAAAGATAGCCGATCAAAGAGTAGCATTAGAAGACATTACAATACAAGGTGTCATAAAGGAGACTAATGTTATATGCACTAATTAGTGTATTAATTGATGATGTGGCATAATTTAAGATATTTTTGATATTTATAATTTATATAATGAGTGGGGTTAATAATAATGTCATAACTAGTATTGGTACACTAATTAGTATACTAATTGGTACATGTAACACCACTCCATAAAGGAGGACTAACCTTCAAATTAAAAAGGGATGCTCTTTTGCACAAGGGATGTCATTTATATACTAAATTATTTTATTTTATTTTGTTTTGTTTTACCAGAAAAGCCTTAAAAAAAAAGGTGATTTCATTAATTGAGTAGACATTGGAAAAAAGTTACATATTTTTTTTTTTTGAGAACTCTTTTACAAATTAATGGGATGTGCAACGCTTTAGCTTTATTGTTTAAAAACAAAAAAAATTCATTTTACCTCCAAACTACCACTCAAAAATAATTAGACTCATGTCCTTTTAATTATATTTTTCATTATGCAAGATATTAGTGGCATAGAAACGAGACTCAACAATTCTTGACTTGCAAAAATATATTACATATTTATATTAATATATTCTTATACTAGTAGCATGAAAATAATATATAATAGTGAGTTCAATGAATTTGTATTATGATATGAACTGTCAAACAAAATTATGTAATTATGCAATTAATTTCATATCTTCAATTGTATTACAAATACGAATTATGAAAAATTGAAGTGGGAAATTAATAGAAAAAGATTTGCGTAATACTATATATTTAAATGACCTGTTTATTATTTATTATTTAAGATAAGATTGTGATCTCAACAATCTAGCTATAAATTAATATTTATGTTTATAAAATTTCTCTTTTATCATTTAAATTCTTCAACCGATTATTTATTCATTTATTGCTTAATTGTATTTTGGATACATATCAATTTACCCATAAGTCTCCATACTTTGTATACATATTATATATTAATTTAAGAAATACACATAATCACAGTACTAACAGTTGATGAAAAATTACGTGTCATGTGCAACACATGTGCCCAACCACTAGTATATTAAAAGACAGGAACAATTACAAAAAATTCAAGGTTTGAGCCTTGAAACAAAATAAACCACGAATTTTTAATTTTTTTCAATTTAAACCATAATATTTTGATTTATTTTCAATATAAACTATTTGTCTACTTTTATTAAGTAAAATTGATGAAAAAATAGTATTTTAGTCATTAAAGGTATACATAAAATATTTAGGGTAAAGCACCATTAAATCCCAAGTTGATATCTTATAAACCATTTAGTCCTGCCTTTTTTTTTTGTGGACTAATAAGTCCCATTTAACTGTAAAAGACCCTTTTGTACATTGGCCCCCTATATTATTTCAGGAAATGTAGGGGTATAAAAGGGGTTTTGGTGATGTTGATTTTATAATTTTGTACAAAAGCTTACTGTATGGGTTTTTGGATTTCCCTCCTAACTGATCCTTTCGGAAGAGATGTGAATGGCAACGTTGGGGGATGGTAATGTTGCTCCATAAAATGTTCCTGTAGTGTTCAATGATTTAGAAATGTTAGTTTGGTATTTGAAGTTGCCCCAATTAACATTTGGCTCCTGTCCCAAACCCTAGCAAAACAATATTCTATTTGATGTGTTGTAACATTGAACCGTCTGAATCAAGTTGGGTTGTGTATGTTTTCTGCCTTCATTGTGGTTCGCGTTGTGATAGTCGACGCCATGAAGTTAACCACCACCCAGCATCTACGATTTTGATTGAGTTAGTCAACGATGGTATCAAGTATGTGTAATCCGACTTCTTATTCCAGTAGGTTTGATGGATCATTGTCGGTAGTATGTTTGGTTAACTGTAAACTATGTGCATGCGTGTGATGGGTGAGTATCCATGTTTGTTGTTTGTGTTTGATGTAGTTCGATCTTAATGTTTGGGGGGGTTTGGATAGGGTTTAGGTTTGGTGGGTAGTGTTAATTTTGGAGGGATCACTATGGTTGATGTTGTGGAGGGTTATTGTGTTGCGATATTTCAGATTGCTGTTAATTTGATGTGAATGGCAATGTTGTGAATGACAACAACACTGCAAACTCCATTCTTGTGTCAAAAAAAAAAACATAACACAACACATAAATGTGGAGTGGTGTGTATGTCAATGTTAGTGGAAGGAAAATTTTATGATGATGTATATGTTTATGATGTTCAATGGAAAGCCATGGAAATGTGTCCATTTTAAGTGGGTTTTGTTGTATTGGTGGTAAATGGGTTTGTCCCCGTGCAATAATGTCAACAACATAGCAAAGTTTGTTGATGTTGCATACATGGCAGTAAAGTTTTTTACATTCGAAATGGGTTAAGGTTAGTGGCTTGTAGTGGAACATGAGTTTGGGGAAGCAACACACAGCATTCCACATCAATATCAACAAACCCAGTTATGGAACATTCACAACCAAACATCCCCCCTCCCCCTAAAAAAGTAGAAATCTCCAACCATTTAAAATCAGTACACACAAAATTAAGGACAAACAAGTCATACCACAAACTTCAAATCAAATTAAATATAACATACCAAAACTAAAAAGGACTAAATGATTTAAAAGAAAACCTCTATGACCAAATGGACCAACATTTTTTTCAAATGGGATTTATGGGTAATTTTCTCAAAAAAAATCATTTTTATTAACTTTAATAACTAAAATACTCATTTTTTCATTAATTTTACTTAACAAAAATGGACAAATGATTTGGATTGAAAATAAGTCAAAGATTAGAATTTAAATTGATAAAATAAAAAATTCAGAATTTATTTTGTTAAAAGACTAAAATCTTAAATTTTTTTATATAATTTATCTTAAAAGATAAATACATTTTAATGAAAAGCATAAAATTTAAAATTTGATTTTTGTTCTTTTAAGAGAGAGAGAGAGAGAGAGAGACAGAGAGAGAGAGAGAGAAAAGAGGTGAGGTGTAGTGTGGGCAGTGCGTAAGTAACGTGAGTTGTGATGTGTGAAATTCGTTCACCATGTACTTTTCATTAATTGGTTTTGTGTTAGAGCATTTTTAATGGTATATTTTTTTAAAAAATTAAATTTGAGTAAAAATTTCTTTTGATATTTTCAGTGAAGGTTTTAAAACTTCATCAAACCATCGGTTGACCTGGCAGTCAATCAGTCAGTGTAATTTTTTTACAAATTTTTGTCTTACGGGACATCTGGTAATAAAAATCAAACAATAATGAACGTGATTTGATAAAAGACATATCCGTTCTCAATTTGATAAAAGATTTGAGAAATTCTGGATTTAATGATGGATTTGATGAATCGTTGAAGGAATAAAAAGTAAGTTTTTTTTTATCAAATTTAAATTTAATGATAGATTTGATAAACTATTGGAGATGTACTTAGGTAATGAGACTATCTCTCACTCATCGACCACTTGTGTGGATAAGTTATTGGTTAGTCATGTTTCAATGGTGTTGTAATTGATGAAAAGAATAGAGTTCATAAATTTATATTGAGTGATTAAAAAAGATAAAAATATATAAAAAATTATAATTAATGAGAAGTATGGTTTTATAGAACTTCTAGACCAACTAATAATTTTTCACGGATGAGAGTGAAATGAGAAAAGAGACGGAGGACAATTGAGAGTTGAGAGAAGATTGGGGCTAAAGACAAAAAGGGTGAATCCATCCATTAATCAAGAAAATCGTCTTTTTGCATTTTATTATGTATTTTTTATTGCGTATATATTATATATTTTTATGATAAATATTATATGATTTTTTGATAAAATTATAATAATTTGTAATTTAAAAACAAAGTGAGCATTTTTTGTACTAATATTATACATTTTGTGATTAAAAACTATTTTAATAAAAAAATAGAACATTATTACAAAAATATGTATACTCATTATTGTGAATATTTATCATAAAAATACATATTGTATATTTTTAAAATATATATATATATAGAAAGAATTTTTTTTTATTTTTCATCACACAACAAGAGGCATGCATGGGTTCATCTACTCTACTCTACTTCGATTTTCCTTTTTCAGATGACATTTTTTGTCTTATGCGTTTCAAAACCCACCACAAACACTCTAACCCACATACATACCCTGTTTTGGAGTCCAACTCTTCTGTCTTGGGCTCCTTAGTTTTCCTCCTCCTTGGTTTTTTGTGTTTCTTGAAGACATTATCATGTGCTTGAAGTGAATCCACCCATTTAAAAAATTTATTCCAATGTATGGGTTTGGTCTTGATTGGCGAAGCGAATCTGATTCTTGACGTGTTATATCTGTTTCCTCACGTTCTATTATAATGAATATCTGCATATGAATAATATTATAGTTTTTTTTTTTTTTTCTTCTGAGAATCCCACTTTATAATCTCTTTGAATCATCTGGTTTGTAGCTCTGAGGTGAAATTCCACAGACCCATGAATAAACTGAGCAAAAAAAATGAATGTGATATGGGTTCTTTCATGCTTGTTACTCTGTGTTTGTCATTTTGCATATGGGTTTAGTGGGAATTTTTCTTCAAGACCTGCTCTTGTGAATATTGGGGCTATTTTTACATTTAATTCTACCATTGGTAGAGTTGCCAAAATTGCGATTGAGGAGGCTGTGAAAGATGTCAACTCTGATTCCAGTGTTCTTCCTGGAACCAGACTTGTTGTGAACATGAAAGATTCCAATTGCAATATGTTTGTTGGCACTAGTGAAGGTACTTTGATTTTTACATTACCATTTTCTTAATGCTGAATCAAGGAAACCGAAGGACACTCAAATCAAATGCATTATATTTCTGTCTTATGCTATTTTCAGTAAATGAGAGGAGGAGACTTGCATCAAATAGGGTGTTCATGGTTCAGTTTTTTTTTTTTTTTTTTGGGTGACAAAGGGGGCCTAAGCTTTATGTCATAATTTGACTAACGAGATAGCCTTGGATATGGTCAAGTGGAGAAGAAAGATTCATGACGCCGACTCCATTTGATGAGACTTAAGGCTAAGCTTGGTTTGGTTTGGTTTGGTTTGGTTTTGGGGACCGAAGCCCAAAGAAAAAAGCTAACTACCAACAGGGGAACTACCTCTCTGAACATCAAATGCTAACAAGGGTAGGACAGAGAGAGGAGGCATACGAAGGAGTTGCCTTGGAATCTTCAGCATTTGAGCTTCCTCAGCCAAAGAATCTTTGCAACACGCTTACCTCCCTGGAGTTTGCAATGCCAATCTTGATCCAGAAGTTCATGGTTCGGTTTTGAAGTAGAATCAGGAATCAAATCACACGTTACAGTTTCAGAAACTTTAGAACCAAACAGGACCATAAAATCTATGGAATCTAACCAAACCGCCGATTATGGTTTGAAACCAGTTCAAGCCTAAAAAATCTTGATGCATATCATTTGTTCACATAATGTGAACAGTACACAACACTTAATTGGCTCATTTAGAGCTTTTGGTGGGACCATCTCATTGAACCAATGAGAAGTGTATTATTCACCATTTCTCCTATCCGTTGTCCCCCTTGCTTGGCCCTTCTTCTTAGGGGTTGTTGTGTAACAAGTGCATAATGTCCACTGGAATGCCCATGGATTTTACATGAACAACAATGCAATGTTCATTGTTCAAATATCCAAATATGATGTTAGGTGCATAATGTCCAAATATGATTGACTAGTATTAGGTGTACGGTAGGAATAATGCCAAAATATCTAGTGTATAAACTGTATAATACACTGTTCGGTTTCGTTTTAAAATGGAACTGTGAACCGTATTTAAAATGGAACTGTGAACCGAACTGTGGATTATCTTTCTCCACTTTTGATAACCAGAACCAAACCAGCCATTAAAAAAATTTGGTTTGGTTTGGTTTGGACTATACGTTTTTTATGGTTTTTTGGCTCAGCCCTAGCATCAAATGAGTCAAAAACTAACATTAAACTCATCAGATTGGAGTTTTTCATTTCCTCAGCTTACAGATAAAAACACAAATTGTTTTGTATTCTATTTTAGTTTTCTTATATTCTTTATCAACCAAATTGAGCAAAGTTAGAAAAAAAAAGTTGGTAAGTAAGCAAAGTAGTTTCTTTGTCTGATGATCATCAAATTTTGATAGTTTTGTTTTAGAAGAGTATCAATCCCTCGTAGTTTTACTAATAACCGTTTGTTGATTTCATTACAGCTTTGCAATTTATGAGCACTGATACTATTGCTGTTATAGGCCCACAATCTTCTGTAGTTGCCCATCTTGTATCCCATGTCACCAATGCATTTCAAGTTACTCTATTGTCATTTGCGGCTACGGACCCATCTCTCTCTCCTATTCAGTTTCCATTTTTTGTTAGGACAACACAAAGTGATTTGTACCAGATGACTGCAATAGCAGAGATCATTGAATATTATGATTGGAAGCAGGTACTGGCAATTTTCATTGATGATGATTATGGTAGGAATGGTGTGGCAGAACTAGATGATGCACTTGCAGTGAGTCACATTAAAATCTCTCACAAGGTGAGGATTCCTCCAAGTTCTGAAGTTAGTCGGGGTGAGATAATGAATATTCTTGTTAAGGTAGCATTGTTGGAGTCTCGAATTTTTGTTCTTCATACATATCCTGATTCTGGTTTCACGGTATTTTCCGTGGCTCACTATCCTGGGATGATGGGTGACGGGTATGCTTGGATTGCTACCGATTGGCTTTCTTCTGTTTTAGATTCCTCTTTGAATCTCCCCTCCGAGACTATGGATACATTACAAGGAGTTCTTGTTTTACGTCAACACACACCAGATTCAGATAGAAGAAGAACTTTCTTCTCTAGATGGAACAAGTTGACCGGTGGTTCTTTTGGGTTAAATACTTATGGGCTTTATGCTTATGATACTGTTTGGCTTGTTGCTCGTGCTATTGATTCATTTTTTAATCAGCGCGGAATTATTTCATTTTCTAATGATTCTAACTTACATTCTGCTAAAGGAGGTAGTCGCTTCTTCAATGGAATGCCCGTTTTTGATGGAGGAGTTCTCTTGCTGAAGAACATATTGCAGAGTAATTTTGTGGGTTTAACAGGTCCTATCAAGTTTAACCCTGACAGGTCACTTATTCTTCCAGTCTATGATATTGTTAATGTGATTGGGACTGGGTTTAGAAGGATTGGTTACTGGTCTAACTATTCTGGTTTATCAACTGTGCATCCCGAGACACTCTACTCAAAGCCAGCTAACCGGTCTAGTGCAAACCAACGACTATATGGTGTTGTTTGGCCCGGAGAGACAACATCAACACCTCGGGGTTGGGTGTTTCCAAACTATGGGGAGCAATTGAGAATTGGGGTACCTATTCCCGTGAGTTACAAGGAATTTGTGTCACAAGTGAAAGGCACTAACACTTTCAAAGGATTTTGCATAGATGTATTTACGGCTGCTGTAAACCTCTTACCATATCCTGTTCCATATCGATTTATCCCCTTTGGAGATGGCCACAAAACCCCTAGCTACACAGAGCTCGTGAATTTGGTTGCAACGGGTGTGAGTACCAAAAAAGAGATATCTCATAGCTCCTATTCAAAATAATATCAAGTTAGTTTTTGTTTGCAGCTGGTTTGTTTCACTAATTATTTGCTTTTAACAGGTTTTTGATGCTGCTGTTGGTGACATTGCTATTGTTTCAAACCGGACCAAAATTGTGGATTTTACTCAGCCATTTGCTGCATCAGGACTTGTAGTGGTGGCCCCATGTAGGAGGTTGAACACAGATGCTTGGGCTTTCCTTCATCCCTTTTCTCCACGACTGTGGGCTGTCATTGCTGCTTTGTTCGTTATTGTTGGTGTAGTAGTGTGGATTCTGGAGCGCAGGAAAAATGATGAGTTAAGGGGGTCACCTAAAGAACAACTCGTAACAATTCTATGGTGAGTTATTCTGTTGGATCTTCAAATGATGTTAAATATCGAACTTCTAATTATGATTGTTACTTTCTGGTTGTGATAATTTATTTATTTGTCTTGTTTTCACGATTTTCTTAACCGTGATCCTCAAAGGAGTGCTAATAGAGTCCAACCGATCATGGCATGTTTGGCGCATAAAAAAGTACACACCTTTTGAATCTTTTCTCTGTCTCTTTATCTTGATAAACGAATTAATACATAGTAAAAATGTAATGACCCGGAACGGTATGACGTCATTATCTGTAATTAAATATGTAGTTATGTGATTTAATTGAGGATTATCTGTTTGAATTAGAAAAATATCTGTTGGAATTATGACTTCGGGACTGAAATCGATGACCGTAATGGATTCAGAAAATGAAATTGAATATGTCTATGAGATACTGGGAATTTTTAGAACTATCTGAAACGATAAATTGAAGACTGAAAACCGTCTGATTCGTTAGGCCTTGTTTGGCTCCAAGGTTTTGGACACAAATTGCTTTATATGATATATATGGATAAATATGGTTATAAGATAAGGATGTTTGACCTCTTGACTCGACAAAGAGAGAAGAAATATCTAAGAAAGAGAGAGAGAGGGAATTCGTGAGAAAGAGGGAGAGAGCAAGGGAAAGAAGAGAAAGAGGAAGGGGTTTAAGCTCAAGCTTGCTTAAGGAAGTGTTTAAGGTAAAGATCTTCTCCTATTTTCTTGAATTAAAGTTGCATCATCAATGATCTTGTGGTATGAAAGAGAAATTATGTTCAATTAAGTATCTATGGCATGACTTCATGATTATTTGGCAAATTGAGGTAAACCCTCCAT
Source organism: Camellia granthamiana (assembly GCA_036172215.1). NCBI lineage: Eukaryota > Viridiplantae > Streptophyta > Magnoliopsida > Ericales > Theaceae > Camellia > Camellia granthamiana. The sequence continues at coordinate 136,319,085 of CM069910.1, forward strand.
GGCTATAGAGATAGCAAGCTTGTATGTATATGTTCATGGATTTTCATCTTAACTTATGGGTTAATCTTGTTTATGAGCTATGTGGGATTTGAATTGAAGATGTAATAGTTAAATTATGATGTTTATCAAGTATCTTGAGACTTTGGTTTCATGAAATTAAAAGTGGTTTTGCAAAAGGGGAAGAAAGGGATGAAGTTTGGAAGAAGAACCAGAGTGTCGGATTTTTGCAGGGTCCGCTCGAGCGGAGGTAAGCCCGCTCGAGCGTAGATATCGACCTCTCAGCAGTTTTGGGGAAATTGTACTGGCCGCTCGAGCGGCCAAAGTTGCGCTCGAGCGGGAAGGCTTATTTTCAGGAAAGTTTGGCAAGTTGCTCTGCATGATTTTTAACATATTAATGGCCTTATTTAACATCTTATGAACATGAATTAAAGTAAAGAAAGATTAGAATGAGCATGAAATGAACATGGAAGAATGAAGGAAAGGAAGAATGTAAATGATGTGAATTATGTAACTTGATGATATATGTTAAGAAGTGTGTTATAATGTTGATGCTTGCAGGTCAATCTGTGAAGACCGTGCCATCGGATTTGGAAACCCGCTGTAAGTAACATTATCGTAAAGATATGTTATTATGACTTATGTTCAAAAAGATGAATGATACGATATGATATGATTGAAATGATCAATGTTTTCTGTGAACGAATGTTCTGTTTACGAATCTAGTATGGCATCCATAGTTAGTTGCCGTCGTGGGGGCGAGAACATGCAGGCCCATGCGCTTAGTCATGGGGGACGGCATGGAGGGACAAGCCCACGACCAATTTACGAGATCTCGGTATGTGTTTAATCGGTGTCCGGGACCGGTTACTCTAGTCGTTAGTCGACACATGTTACGCTATGTTATGTTCTATGGAGTATGCCATTACGTATGTTCTATATGATGACTGATTATGATTATGAATGTTTTATCATGGTTTTATTAAATGTTGGACTTCGTTCACTAACCCCTTTATGCTAATGTTACTTGCTGAGCTTTAGCTCACCCCCGTATTTATGTATTATAGGTGAGCATTTGGGGAGTCGAGCCCAGGCGGAGTCTTGATCGAGCCGCCATTCTGTAGCCACCAGAGTTTTGAGAGCCTCAAGCCGAGGCCAGGCCTGGAAGGCCGTTTTGAGAGCTTTCCCTTGTTGTATCCGAGTCATGTATTGTATATGGATTTTGTTTACATGTTATGTATTTTGTTACACGTTATGTATATGTTGTGGGTAATTAACAATATTTTGGCATATATATCTGTTCACATTATGCACAGCTCTTGGACTATTAGTTTTCTTATTTCGCTTCCGCGAGCCCCGTTTATTTATGTTTTGTTCAGTAAGGCCTGTGGTAATCTAGGATTACTGGCCGGTCTCGTCACCAAACTTCTAGGGGCGGGTTTGGGGCGTGACAAAAAACATCATGATTTTGCATGATAGTTAAAATATTCTTTTTTGGTTTTGATAAAATGAAGGACATCTTAGAGGATGTTTGGATATGTATCAATATTTAAAACTAAAACAAGAATTATAGCCGAGGTTTCCTACCGAATTACTATTATTTTTTTCTTTTGCGAAGACTTGGAGAAAGCTGCAATCAATAAGATTTTGCTAATCATCTATTCCTGAAAGGAAGAGCGTGGGCTTCTTTTTTCTTTCTGCAGGGATCGGTAGATTGGATCTACTCATAAGAAGAATGCTTGGTATAAATAACTCACTTCTCACAAATTTGACAAATGGAAGCTCTTATTTTCATATTTTCCATTCCTTATCTTAATTTTGAATCTACTTCTTGGAAGAAAATAAGAAAACAAAGCACACACAACCTGAACAAAAGATAGAACCCTTGCAAGCACATTAGTGAAACTTTCATAATAATATCGAGTTGATTATATTTTGCTGTAGTGCTGTTGCAAAGTTTGTTTTGAGCCAAATGGTGCTCCTGAAAAAAGTTGTAAAGTTGCATTAACTTGCATGATTGCACAACTTATGGCTCATGAGAGTGATCAAAAGATTTGATGGTAAAAAGATTTGAGAGTGATTAAAAGCATCTCCTCATTGCCAGAATGTCCAGTGTTAATCAATCTCTTGTTTTCTTTCCTCACAGGTTTATCCTCTCAACTCTATTTTTTGCCCATAGTAAGTGAATCTTGGGTTCTTGTGAATTCTTATTCTCATAGGAGAGCCATGAAGCAGCACTTGATACTATTGGATTCTTTCTTCCTTATGCAGGAGAGACCCCCGTGAGCACCCTTGGTCGTATAGTGCTAATCATATGGCTCTTTATTGTTTTGATAATCAACTCGAGTTACACTGCAAATTTGACCTCAATCCTCACAGTGCAACATCTAACCTCTCATATTGATGGAATCGAAACCTTGAAAGTAAGCGATGATCCTATTGGATACCAAGTGGGCTCTTTTGCCGAGCGTTATTTGAACGAAGAAATTGGTATACCTAAATCTAGGCTTGTTCCCCTTGCATCACCAGAAGAATACACTACGGCACTCCAGCGTGGTCCTAAAAAGGGGGGGTGTTGCTGCTGTGGTCGATGAACAACCATATATAGAGCTTTTCTTGTCGAGCCACTGCAAATTCAGGATTGTAGGTCAGGTGTTCACCAAAAGCAGCTGGGGTTTTGTGAGTACTCATATAACTTGGTTTCCCTATTTCTTGTTTGGATGAAAGGTGCCTTCATATAGTCAGCAAGAAATTTGTGGAAAAATTACACTGTTTGGATGTACCATTGAAGTTGTATAAGCACATTTTGTTTCTCACAGTATCTGAAGCAGAAATCTTTTGCAGACTGACAGCCACATTCTTTTATTCTATTTTATTTATCTGAAATCCAACCCCAATGTGCCATACCTGCCTTTAATCATTTAGTTTTGTACAACACTAAAAGCCAGGCACAGTGCTAGCCTGGACCATATATCTGATTTTCTCTGCTTTGAGTTCTACCTTGTCAAATTCATTCAGGATGTGTTTGGATCAAGGATTTGTGGAGGAATTTGTGGAGAGAAAGAGAAAAGGGATCAGAAAAGTGAATGAAACACAAGCTAAAATTTTATACACTTCTCCCTTCCTTTTTCATTTCCCTTTACAATTCTCTACTCAAAATTTTGATCCAAACACATCCTTAAAATAACTAAAGGAAGGCATATAGAATAGCAATAGTAAGTTAAAATTAGGGAATTTTGCATAGAGTTCTGGAAGTATTTACGTAGGTTTGAATTGTATGCATCAAGTTCCTTTTACTCACATTAGATGAAGAAAGTTGTTCTGTTGATACCCCAAATCGAAGGTAAAAAAAAAGGGTTTAGACTTATGAATCAGGACTTGACCAACTGACCAAGTTACCAAAAGATCTTCTCTATGCCATAAAATGGAATCATGGTTTGAATTTTGTATCACTACTTTTCTTCTTGTGCTGATGAATTAATGTTCCTATATTAAATGCAGAATTTTTATCCTCTTTTATTATTCTAGATTTTGACTGATGGAAATGAGAAGCAAGAAAGTTCCATTATTTTTTCCTTATATTTTTTGTGTAATTCTTTACTAGGCATTTCCCCGGGACTCCCCTTTGGCTGTTGACATGTCAACTGCAATTTTAACACTATCGGAGAATGGGGAACTGCAGCGGATTCATGATGAGTGGTTGACAAGAAGCACATGTGGCTTAGAGAGTGCTGAGATTATTGAATCAGGCCGTCTTCACATGAGGAGCTTCTGTTGGGTATACCTCCTTATTGGAGTGTGGGACCCAATTGGTTTTGGAAAAAGAGTTTTAATTTGGCTTGGTTTAGTATAATATATTTTTATATATTATATTTGTGGAAGCCCAATCCAATTTGGATACAATTAGGGTTTGAGTACAAAACCCTAGATTCATTATATTATATTATATTTTGTTTATTGGAGGCATTATGTGTTTTTTGGTTGTTCAACACAAGAAAAGCAAGGTGCGGCGGCTTAGACACTTGTGAACAGTGCCGAAGTTTTGAAGATTGGGTCAATTTCGGTACTTTGAAGCTCCTTTTTTGGGACATCTTCGGTTGATGTTTTGGCTCGTTATTTTGGGTCTTCTTCAATTCAGGTTCTGAAGATTTTGATTCATCTATTTGGTGAGGTGTTTCCTCTTGTTTATTTGTGATTATTTGGAATTCACCTAAGGGTGGTTTTGTGAGACCATTAGTGTCTCGTTTGTAATCGTTTGGAACTTATTTGGTTGATAGTGGAATCGGATTTCGATCCCGTGGACGTACCTCACATTGAGGGAACCACGTAAAAATTCTTGTGTTGCCTTTGATTTAATTTTTCTGCATTAGTTTTTATTCCCATTGATTGATTTACTTGTGGGGAATCATCGATTTTCCCTAACAACTGGTATCAGAGCTTACGGTTTATTTGGGTCTATTTATTTGTGTAAATCAATGGAGGGGAATATGGGTCGTATGTCTAGCTTCAATGGAAGCAATTGGGTAACTTGGAAAACTAAAATGGAGGACCTCTTATTTTGTAAAGATTTGTATGGACCCATTGAGGGTGATAGTAACAAATCAAAATATAGTTCTTTTTCAAAGAAAGACATTGAGTGTTATTATTGCCATGAGAAAGGGCACATGAAGCGAGAATGCCGAAAGCTCAAGAATAAGGAGAAAAGGCATGACAAAAGTGTGGATAAGAAGCAAGAAGACACAACGGCAGTTACTAGCGATGATCTCATGGTCGTTTGTGAAGATGATTGTATCAATTTTGTGGGCCAAGAGAGCAATTGGGTGATTGATTCCGGTGCTTCTTTTCATGTGACTTCTCGAGTTGATTTCTTCACTACCTACACTGCAGGAGATTATGGTTCTGTTCGAATGGGTAATGAAGGTTTGTCCAAGATTATTGGTATGGGTGATGTTTGCTTGGAAACAAATTTGGGTTGCAAATTGTTGCTTAAAGATGTGAGGCATGTTCCCGACATTCGCCTCAATTTGATCTCTACTGGGAAGCTAGATGATGAAGGCTTCAACAACAAATTTGGTGATGGAATATGGAAGCTCACAAAGGGTTCTTTGGTGGTGGCTAAGTGCAAGAAGACTCATACACTTTATTCGATGCAAGGAAAAATTTGTAAAGGTGTTGTCAATGCACTTGAAGATGATACTTCTACTGAATTGTGGCACAAGCGGCTTGGTCATATGAGTGAAAAGGGGCTGCAAGTTTTGTTCAAGAAAGAGCTTCTACCCGGTTTGAAAGGTACACATCTTAAAACTTGTGTTCATTGTTTAGCGGGTAAACAACATAGAGTTTCTTTTCATAAAAATGTTGCTTCTAGAAAAGAAAATATTTTGGAGTTGATTCATTCGGATGTTTGTGGTCCTTTAAAAGTTAGAACACATGGTGGTGCACTTTATTTTGTTACTTTCATTGATGATTATTCAAGGAAAGTTTGGGCTTATCTACTAAAAACTAAAGATCAAGTTCTAGAAGTATTTAAGCATTTTCAGGCCATGGTTGAAAGAGAAACAGGGCAGAAATTGAAGTGCATCCGAACAGACAATGGTGGTGAATACATTGGGCCATTTGATGAGTATTGTCGCAGCCAAGGTATTCGGCATCAAAAGACAGTTAAGAAGACTCCTCAACAAAATGGCGTTGCCGAGAGGATGAACCGCACCATTGTGGAAAGAACAAGGTGTTTGCTTTCACAAGCTAAATTGCCAAGACCCTTTTGGGGTGAGGCAATGAGTACAGCGGTTGACTTGATCAATTTATCTCCTTGCTATCCTTTGAATGGTGATGTTCCTGAAAGAGTTTGGACTGGCAAAGATGTGTCTTATGAGCACTTGAGAGTGTTTGGTTGCCGAGCTTTTGTTCACATTCCAAAGGATGAAAGGTCCAAGCTTGATAGTAAGTCAAGACAATGTATTTTTCTTGGCTATCGGCGTGATGAGTTCGGGTATAGATTGTGGGATCCGGTCGACAAGAAAATCATTCGAAGCCGTGATGTTGTGTTTCTTGAAGACCAAACAATTGAAGACTTTGGTAAAGGTGATCAACCGGAGCCAAAAACTAGTGATCTCATTGACATGGATCCATCTCCTTCATCTCCAGTTGATGATGAAAATGGGGGAGATGTGCAGCCACCTATTGAAGAAGTGGAGGATGATGCTAATCCTAATGAAGTTGAGCCAGAAATTGAGGAAGAGCATCCAACTCAAGAACCGCCACCACAACTTGAGTTGAGGAAATCTACAAGGGACCGACAACCTTCAAGAAAGTATCCTCCCAATGAATTTGTGTTGATTTCTGATCAAGGGGAGCCTGAAAGCTACCAAGAAGCAATTGAGCATACAAAGAAAGATGATTGGAAAAAGGCCATGGACGAGGAGATGAATTCCTTGCTTGAAAACCAGACTTATGATTTAGTGAAGTTGCCTAAAGGGAGGAAAATTCTGAAAAATAAGTGGGTTTTTAAATTGAAGAATGATAGCAAGAATCTGAGGTACAAGGCACGTCTTGTTGTGAAAGGCTTTGGGCAAAAGAAAGGTATTGACTTTGATGAGATTTTCTCGCCGGTTGTAAAGATGTCTTCTATTCGGGTTGTACTTGGCATGGCTGCAAGTATGAACCTTGAAGTTGAGCAACTTGATGTGAAGACCGCATTTCTTCATGGTGATCTTGAAGAAGAAATTTACATGGAGCAACCGGAAGGTTTTGTGGAAAAAGGGAAAGAGAAATTTGTTTGCAAATTGAAGAAAAGTTTGTATGGTCTCAAGCAAGCTCCGCGGCAATGGTACAAAAAATTTGACTCTTTCATGATGAATAATGGTTTTTCTAAAACTACTTCGGACCATTGTGTGTTTGTGAAAAATTTCCCGAATGGTAAATTTATTATTCTGTTGCTTTATGTTGATGACATGTTAATTGTGGGTCAAGATTCTACCATGATTAACAAGTTGAAGTTAGAGTTGAGTAAATCTTTTGCTATGAAAGATTTGGGGCCGGCAAAGCAAATACTTGGTATGAAAATTGTTCGTGATCGCAAAGAAGGACTGATTTGGTTGTCTCAAGAAAGCTACATTGAGAAAGTTCTTGAGAGGTTCAACATGAATAAAGCAAAGCCGGTTGGTTGTCCACTTGCGGGTCACTTCAAGCTTAGTTCGAATCAATGTCCTACAAGTGAGAAAGACAAAGAAGAGATGTTGAAAGTTCCTTATGCTTCAGCAGTTGGTTCTTTGATGTACGCCATGGTTTGTACAAGGCCGGATATTGCTCACGCCGTTGGTGTGGTGAGTCGTTTTCTCTCTAATCCGGGTAAAGAACATTGGGCAGCGGTAAAATGGATTCTAAGATATCTTCGAGGGACTTCGAAGGTGTGTTTGTGTTTTGGGGATGGTAAGCCGATGCTTGATGGATTCACAGATTCTGACATGGCTGGTGATGTTGATTCTAGGAAATCTACTTCGGAGTATTTGATGACTTTTGCAGGGGGAGCTGTGGCATGGCAATCTAAATTACAAAAATGTGTTGCTCTCTCAACTACCGAAGCTGAATTTATTGCCATTACAGAAGCTTGCAAAGAAGAATTATGGTTGAAGAAATTTTTGCAAGAGTTGGGTTTGAAGCAAGAAAAGTATGTGCTTTATTGTGATAGTCAAAGTGCTATTCACTTGAGTAAAAATTCTACTTTTCATTCGAGATCGAAACACATTGATGTGAGATACCATTGGATTCGTGATGTGTTAGATTCGAAATTGTTGCAACTCGAAAAGGTTCACACAGATGATAATATTTCAGATATGTTGACAAAGACTTTGTCGAGGGACAAACATTTGAAGTGTCGAACTTTGGCGGGTATGGTTGATGTCTCCACCTAAGTCGGTAGGGGGAGAATTGTTGGGTATACCTCCTTATTGGAGTGTGGGACCCAATTGGTTTTGGAAAAAGAGTTTTAATTTGGCTTGGTTTAGTATAATATATTTTTATATATTATATTTGTGGAAGCCCAATCCAATTTGGATACAATTAGGGTTTGAGTACAAAACCCTAGATTCATTATATTATATTATATTTTGTTTATTGGAGGCATTATGTGTTTTTTGGTTGTTCAACACAAGAAAAGCAAGGTGCGGCGGCTTAGACACTTGTGAACAGTGCCGAAGTTTTGAAGATTGGGTCAATTTCGGTACTTTGAAGCTCCTTTTTTGGGACATCTTCGGTTGATGTTTTGGCTCGTTATTTTGGGTCTTCTTCAATTCAGGTTCTGAAGATTTTGATTCATCTATTTGGTGAGGTGTTTCCTCTTGTTTATTTGTGATTATTTGGAATTCACCTAAGGGTGGTTTTGTGAGACCATTAGTGTCTCGTTTGTAATCGTTTGGAACTTATTTGGTTGATAGTGGAATCGGATTTCGATCCCGTGGACGTACCTCACATTGAGGGAACCACGTAAAAATTCTTGTGTTGCCTTTGATTTAATTTTTCCGCATTAGTTTTTATTCCCATTGATTGATTTACTTGTGGGGAATCATCGATTTTCCCTAACAGCTTCTTGGGCCTTTATCTTATATGTGCAGTTGCTTGGTCTGTTTCTCTCATCATCAGTTTCTTGCAGATCAAATGCTCCAAATATGTTTCAAACGACAAGGTCAGATCATGCTCTAAGCATCTTAGGAAAATTTTCAAGCCTAAATGCTGCAAAGAAAGATCAGAGAGTAAGAGAAGGAAAGTGGAGCGATGATAACAATGATAAAATCTGAGGAGGAGACAGAGACAAATATCCACCAAAGTGACATACATATTAACTCTAGCAATCCAAGTCAGTATCTAGATTAGTCCCTTGTGATTGTTTTTTAACATGTGAGAGATACAATGAACTCATCCATATTTTGCATTCATCACTTTTTTTTATATGGGCTGAAGTAAAATTTTTCACTGAGGAATTTCCGGGAGCATTTTTTCATTATAGGATAATAATTGACGTTTATGTACTTAAGCAATCTCACTTACAGCGTAAAAGCCTTAAATATATCAAAATCATTTGGGAATAATACACACTTACAGAAAGGTGCGTACCATATGGTTAGTTATGACGTTTGTGGTTTTTGGTTATGACTCATTGTTGTGTCAGTTGTAATGTAATTATGACTTATTGCAATTTTTATTTTTGTTATAGTGATATTTGGTTATGCCTTAAAGTGGTATTTGGTTATGACTCATTTTAATAAATTTTCTTTTTCAGGAAACAGCAAAACAGACACAACATACACCACAAAGTCAAGAAACTAAACAACCAACAAGACACAGGCAAAACATAAACAAATGCACAGCTTAAAAGCCAAGACTACCACCAGAAATCGCACCTCAATCAGAAACCTGCACGCATTAACATCACAACCCTGCAAGGATAACAAGAACACAATTGCGATTTTTATTTTCCTCGAAGTGATATTTGGTTATGACCCATTTTAGTTTTTATTTTTTTTCCTTTCTTTTTTTCTTTGTTTTTTGTGTTAGTTATTGTGGGGTTGGTTATTACTATTATTTTAGTTATGACCGAAAACGTATTTACATATGTTTTATGTGGTGTTTGATTATTACCAATTGTATATTTTTTTTAGTTACGATTGAAAGTGATTTAATTATGATATTTGTAGTATTGATATTATAAATTATTAAAACTTGAATATGATATACCAAAAAAAATGTGTATTGTAGAATGACCCGATGAATTGTCAAAAATTGGTTTATATTCTCAAAAATTATTTTTAGACAGATTGTCATTTGTTTTTATTGAATTTTTTTTCATATTTTAATAATTTTCTTTTACTTTTTAAATACATTAAGTTTAGATGCATTTAAAAAGTAAAAGGATATAGCTAAAATAATTTTGTGAGTTGTGACTATCTATTTCTGTTGAGTTACTATTAATTGCTTAATTTTTATTCTTAAATCATTTATTCTTCTATGTCATTTTCTTTCTTATAAGAATATTAAATAAATATTTTTAAAAAATAGTTAAAATAAAGAGTATTATTGGAACACATATTTTAAAAAAGAATAAATTATAAATAAACCCTGAGGTTTTATTAAAATATGATTTACCTTCGGTGGTTTTGAAAATTACATTCCGTTAATTTTATAGCAAATAACACCTTTATTAATAAATTATCAACTCAATTAACAACTTTTAATGATGTTAGAAATTTATTTTAATTAATAATTGAAGTAATTTTATTATTGTATAAGAGAACAGTTAGAAATTTTATTTTTTCAATTAATTCTAATAAATAAAAAATTCTGATAAAGAGGTATTTATAATTTTTAAAATCATAAGGGACAATTCATATTTTAAACAAAACTTAGAAGATATATTTATAAATTACTCTAAAAAAATAATTAGCTAAAATAACAAAGTGAGATTTTAGAGCATCATTATCAAGTTCATTAGAGCCTTCTCTTGGCTATTTTATAGCACAAAATTATAAAAAAATGCACTCCATCAAACTCAATTATTGGCTAGCTATTTTAGTTAAATATCAAACCACTAGCTACATGTAGCTAGGGAAAGATAACTCAATAAATGAAATAAAGAATAAAGAGTTTGTTAGAGAATGTATTTGAAAAGATGGTTAATTAAAATAGAAAAATAGACTTGTAGTTAAAATTTAGGGAAACTTACGTGTAAGTCCTACTAGGTGGATTTATTATCCAATAAGTCCTATGAAAATATTAATTAGCTTGTTTGGTTATAGTTTTCAGAAAACAGTTTTAAGAAAATTTTACTTTTTTATTTTTTGTATTTTAATGAATGTTTTTAATATTTTAAGTAATTTTTTTAATTTTTAGACACACCTAACATAAATATACTTAAAAAGTATAATATTTGTGATTTTTTTTTAAAAAAATACACTAAATACCAAAAAATAGAAAAAAAAAAACAAAAATTCAGTACATTTTTCATATTTTTGTGTATTTATTAATTTTTTAAAATATTTTTTCGCAAATATTTTACTATTTAGATACATCTAAGTAAGGTGCATCGAAAAAAGTAAAAAAATTACTTAAAATTTAAAAAATATTCACTAAAAATAAAAATAAAAAGACGAAAAACAAAAAAACTCAATTTTCAGAAAAACTGAATTCAAAAAACTGAAATCAAACACACTAAATGGCATTTTTCATCAAACACTATTAAAAAAGTCACTAATTGTTAATTTTCATTGACAATTTGAAAATTTTGTCACATAAAATGTCACTAATTATAAGTTTTAGCGATAGTTTAAAAAAATTGTCACAAAAAAACGTAGCTAATTTTTAACTTTCAGCGACAATTTGAAAATTTTGTCACAGAAAAACGTCACTGATTGTAAGTTTTAGTGACAATATATAAAAATCATGACTAAAAAGTCACTAATTATCAATTTTTAGCAGGCATATACAAAAAATTATCACAAAAAAATTATTTTTAGAATGGATTTTATTAAAACTTATTTTTATAAGATTTGATGAAAATTAAGTCAAACTATTAAGATTTATTAATAATTTACTTTAAAATATAACTAATAATTTGACTATTTTAATGAGATGCATTTAATTAGTATTGCTGAAGATGCGGCTTACTCTAATGTATATAATCTCTAATGCGTTTCACGTTTTCCTCAAAAACAGAAATGGGACGAAGGGTCAACTTCAAAATGACTCATTTTGAACAATCACAAGGTTACGTCGCAATTGAAGGAAAATATGTTGGGGTCCACCTCAGTGAAGAAAAGGACAAAAATCAGTGAAGAAAAGGACAAATTAATGCTATGTTAGTGCTCTTTCTTTAGAGCTCCATAGCATTGCTGTTTCCTGAAGAGAATTGCCCCGGAGCTCTAATTAGAGCTGTCAAAGGACAGCTCTAATGAGCTGTCACTCATGTAAAAAAAAAAAAAAAAAAAACAGTGAACTAAAAGACAAAAATCAGTGAAGAAAAGGACAAATTAATGCTATGTTAGTGCTCTTTCTTTAGAGCTCCATAGCATTGCTGTTTAATTTGTAATGATGTGATATGATATATGTTAATTTTTAATAATTTGTTATATACTCAATTGTTTAGATCCTATCTCTCTTATCATATTATTGTGAGTAATTTTAAGAATTCAAATTATGAATTTCTAATATTACTCTTCAACTATAACACATGAAGATTATCAATCTCAACCACTCCACAGAATTTATGTTTGTTTGTAGAATTGGTCATGAGAATCTCGTGGGCTTTACAAAATTTATATTTGTTTGTAGAAATAATCATGAGATAAACAATATTATAGGATTAGAAATAACTTCTAGTGAGGGGACTAACAATCTCATATGGAGGTGATATTCAAATTCAATTCTATGGAGTTAGAAGTGAAATGCTTGTTTTATCTCTCATTTTATATAAACAGCTACGTCATCTTCTATAATAAGAATTTTTACATAATTTCATATATTTAATCCTAATTAACCAACTAATATCATTATACTATTACACAAACAAACACAATCTATCTTATATTTCTAACTTAATATCACAATACTAGCATTCAGGAACGAATTTAGGATTCTAACATAAGGGGACGAACATGTACACTTCCAAAAGAATTTAAAACAAAATATAAACTACAATATCAATTTCTACTAATATAAAAAGTGATAAATAATATTAACAAAATATATAAAGGAAGATGTTTTTTTTATACTGATGTTGAATTACAAAAGATAACAATTGTAAGACAATCTATTGATATTAGTTGTGAGAGAATATTCTTTTATGTTATATTAGGAAACTTTATACTTTGTAACTCATGCTTTACACTAGCAATCAGGGACAAACTCATGATTCTAACATCGACGGACGATCATGTACATTTAAAAAGAATTTAAAATAATATATAGATTATAATATTAATTTCTACTAATATAAAAAGTGAAAAATAGCATTAAAAATAAAGAGATTGACCAATAAGTCTCATATTTTGGATTTGTAATCCATATAATCTCTTTTTTTTTTTTTTTTTTTTTTTTTTCTTGTGATCCATTTAGTCATTTTAGATATGTAATGACTCATTTGTCAGCTACATTGAAGTGTCATATTTGAAAAAAATACATTAACAAGTTTTTTAGTGTCACATCATGTTGGACCAATCTTCTATGTAAATAAAATAAATTTAAATAATTCAAGCAAAATAAAATAAAACTTACAGAATTTATTTTGTTGAACCGAATCAATAATTAAAGACCAAGTTGAGTGTGTGACACTCTGTCCTTAAGACAGATTTGCCCCGCTACAGTGCTTACGATTGAGTGGCGTCTATCTCCCAGGATACAATGATCTTCACAAACTTGTAGTAGCACTCCACACAAATTTGTACGGCGAACTAGAACCTTGTATTCTTATACTCTCTTTATTTTATCTCTAAAACTAATATGAAGAAATAATACAAATAGGAAAATCTGGACAGCAAGAGAAAGGATTTGCAGACTGATTTTTTGGATCATCAAGACTGCTGGAACATGGCTGTATTTATAGGCAAAATATCTGACCCGAATAGGTACTAATTTGAAGTGAACAGGTGGGATTTTGAATTGAGCAGGTGCTGTCTTTAATTCAAACAGATATGCTGCCAGGTTTTGAATCTGTTTGGAAATAACAGATCTGTAACTGCTGAGCAGTTAAAACCGAACCTGTTGGGCAGTTTTTCAGTTTGAATCTGAGAAGAATTTCGGACAGAAGGAGTCTTAAATGTTGGACAAAAATTGGAATTCAAATTTGAATTAAATTCCTGCAATATTATTTTGAAAAAATTCAAATGAATTTTGTCCAAAAAATTAATACAAGAACCGACCCGACCCACAACCCACACCCGCGCCCGGTACGGACGGACGGTGGCGCGCGTGTGTGGTGGTTTGGGTTAAGGTTCACTTTGTCCATAACTTCCCCCTTCTATAAACTTGGGGTGCCCCTTGGGGCTCAACTCAAGTGTTGTAGGCTAGAGCTTATAAACTCAACAAAACTCTCTCAAAGTTTCAATGTGGGACAAGCCTCACAAGGAAACCCACATTTAAAACTTAAATGTTCAATTCCACGAATCCGAAAACGACGTCATGTTCCCATTTACTCATAAATGATTTTGACGAACCGTTTTCACCGTGTGACTTGCCACGCGGCAAGAAACACTTCACCTCTTCGGACCCACCCCAAGAGACGTTTGGGGCCCACTCAATTTTGGGCTCAAAGTTGGCCCAAAATATGCCTATATAAACCAATTTTCCAACAATCCCCCAGATGAATGGAATTTGACGGAGAGAAAATGCAACAACATGATCTAAATACAGAGAGCACAGAAATTGGAAATATTCTGCAAATGATAGGTAGCTTTTGGCTTTGAACCTTCCCTTGTGAGACACTATCGGATTTACTAGCTAACCAGTGAACATGATGTCTTGAACTATTCAGCCATTTGTGCATACCAAGACAATAGAACTCACACAGTATATCCCCAGACACAGTTTAGTTCTCACTATTGTGTTCATTTTGGCCTTGAACAACCTGGTCTTTCATGAGTGCTCTAGAGAATTGTAGCCCTTCACAATTCTCATAGAACCGGCCCAGTTCACACTGACATAGGTGATTCTTATGAAGAGTATCCTGCTATACTCCACTAGGTTTGCCTAGATATAAGAATCATTAAAAGTTTTACTTAACCTAAAATGCTACAGACATCATTATTTCATCATAGAAATGGATAGGAGTTAGACTCCCCAGTGATCTTTCTGAGTCATTCACAACTCGGTTATCCCTTTGAACCTATATCTTGGGATCTCCAGTCAACTAGGTTGGGTTGCCATTGTGGTAACTCTATTAAATAGGCTTAAGTCCCATTCCCCTCAATGAATTCTCAACTAGCTCTCTTGCTAACTCTTTGGTTAGTGGATCCGCTATGTTGTCTTTAGACTTCACATCTTCAATGGAAATAATTTCATTAGAGAGTAGTTGTCTCACGGTGTTATGTCGACGACGAATGTGTCTAGACTTACCGTTATACATATGACTCTGTGCTCTACCTATTGCTGATTAACTATCGCAATGTATGCATATAGCAGGTACCGGTTTTGGCCATATTGGAATATCTTCAAGGAAGTGGCGAAGCCATTCTGCCTCTTCTCCTGTTTTGTCTAAAGCTATGAATTCTGATTCTATAGTAGACCTAGCAATGCAAGTCTGTTTGGAAGATTTCCAAGATACAGCCGCCCTACCAAGAGTAAAGACATACCCACTGGTGGACTTTGAGTCTCTTGTATCCAATATCCAATTTGCATCACAGTATCCTTCAAGTACTGCTGGATATCTAGTATAATTCAGCCCAATATTACGAGTAAATCGGAGATACCTTAGAACACTTATAATAGCTTTCCAGTGTTCTACTCTTGGATTACTCGTATATCTACTTAATTTACTTACTGCATAAGCTATATCCGGGCGAGTGCAGTTCATCAAGTACATTAAATTTCCAATAATTTAGGCATACTCTAATTGAGAAATATTTTCCTATACATTCTTAGAAAGATACAAATTAACATCTATAGGTGTTCTAGGAAGATGATCATCATCTTTGCTGAATTTGTCAAGTATTTTCTCAATGTAATGAGATTGTGACAAAACATATCCTTCTGATGTTTTGGTAATTTTCATACCAAGAATTACATCAGTAATGCCCATGTCCTTCATGTCAAAATGTTTATTCAACATTTTCTTGGTAGTTTTAATCATATCATTATTACTACCTATGATGAGCATATCATCTACATAAAGACATACAATGACATAACCTTTGTCTGTGTTTTTAATATAAACACATTTGTCACACTCATTAATTTTAGATTCATTTGACATCATTGCTTTGTCAAATTCTCATGCCATTGCTTTGGCGCTTGTTTTAAACCATATAAAGATTTAACCAATTTATACACTTTCTTTTCTTTTCCTGGAACAGAAAAACTTTCTGGTTGTTCTATGTAAATTTCTTCATTTAACTCACCATTTAAGAAAGCGGTTTTCACATCCATTTGATGAATTTCTAGATTGTATAGAGACGCAATGGCAATTAGCATTCTAATGGATGTTATTCTAGTAACCAGTGAGTATGTGTCAAAGTAATCAAGACCTTCTTTTTGTTTAAATCCTTTGACCACAAGTCTTCCCTTGTATTTGTCAATTGATCCATCCGCTTTCAATTTTCTTTTGAAAATCGACTTGTACCCAAGAGGTTTACAACCTGGTGGCAAATCTACCAATTCCCAAGTGTGATTTTGCAAGATGGATTCAACTTCACTATTAATAGCTTCTTTCCATAAAGGAGCTTTAGAACTGGACATAGCCTCTTTAAAAGTTAAAGGCTCATTTTCTAACAAAAAAGTTAGGAAATCTGGACCGAAAGATTTTAAGGTTCTAGCACGTTTACTACGCCTAAGTTCCTCTTCCTCATTTTGATCTAACTCTTCTTCTTGATCCTGACTAGTAATAGCATCATGAGATCTCTTATTGTTACTAGTCTCTTGTCTAGTCTTATTTGGAAATACATGTTCAAAGAATGATGCATTCCGAGACTCAATAATAGTATTTACATGCATTTCGGTATGTTCTGATTTATGAATCAAAAACCGATATGCACTACTATTCTTAGCATAACCAATGAAAATGCAATCAATGGTCTTAGGACCTATCTTAGTCTTTTTAGGACTAGGAATAGCCACTTTAGCCAAACACCCCCACACTTTTAAGTATTTGTAGGATGGTACTCTACCATGCCACATTTCATAAGGTGTTTGATTCACTTTCTTTCGAGGTACTTTATTTAAAATATAATTAGCAGAAAGTATTGCTTCCCCCCATAAGTTCTGAGGTAATCCAGAACTTATTAACATGGCATTCATCATTTCTTTTAAAGTCCTATTTTTCCTTTCAGCAATTCCATTTTGCTGAGGTGAGTAAGGAGCGGTGGTTTGATGAATTATTCTATGTTCTTTACAAAATTCATCAAAAGATGATTCATATTCACCACCTCTATCACTTCTAAGTTTCTTGATTTTCTTACCAAATTGATTTTCAACTTCATTCTTATATTGAATGAAAGTTTCCAAAGCTTCATCCTTGGTTCGAATTAAATAAACATAACTATATCTAGTATAGTCATCTATAAAAGTGATAAAATACTTTTTTCCACCTCTAGTTTGAATTGATTTAAAATCACAAATGTCACTATGAATTAATTCAAGTGGTTCCATACTTCTTTCAATTGAATGAAAAGGAGTTTTAGATAATTTTGCCTCAACACAAATTTCACATTTATGATTTGAATCAATGTCAAATTTAGGTAAACATTCCATATTAATTAATCTACGTAAAGATCCATAATTAACATGTCATAATCTATCATGCCATAAATTTGAAGACTCAAGCAAGTAAGAAGAAGATGTATTATTATTAATAACTGAGGGTACAACGGTCATTACATTTAACTTGAAAAGGCCATCAGACATATAACATTTTCCTACATACATCCCATTCTTAATAAGTACAAATTTATCACTCTCAGATACTAGCCTAAACCCATTCTTACTCAACAAAGATCTGGAAACAAGATTCTTGCGAATGTTCGGTACATGCAGCACATTGTTGAGAGTGAGTTCCTTTGCAGATGTCATCTTGAGTACAATCTTTCCTTGTCCTTCAACTTTGGAAGTTGAGGAGTTGCCCATAAAAAGTTATTCACCATTATCCACTGCAGAATAAGATGTGAACATCTTTTTGTCGACACAAATATGGCGAGTAGCACTAGTGTCCATCTACCATTCTTTAGGATTTCTGACAAGATTTGCCTCGAAAACAACTGCAGAAAGGTTGATATTATCTATACCATTGGAAATATTGTCCACTTCGGTCATATGGGCTTGAGCAGGCTTCTTACTTGTTCTTTTTTTGCTTTTGCCTTTACTACAGCAATCTTTCGCCCGATGTCCCTCTTTGTCACAGATGTAACATTTGCCATTAAACTTGTACTTTTTATTATCTCCCCCTTTAGAGCCTTGTGATGAACTTTCTCCAGAAGACTTTCGTTTCTTGGTTTTTGAAGCATGTTCCACCACATTTGCCTTAGACTCCATAGGATGCTTACCAGCCCACTTTTCAGAATTGCAGTTGTCCTCCTCAATCCTCAAACGCACAATTAATTCTTCCATAGAAATTTCTTTGCGCTTGTGTTTTAGGTAGTTCTTGAATTCCTTCCAGCCTTTTGGTAATTTTTCAATTAAGGCTGCAACTTGGAAGGATTCACTGAGGGACATGCCTTCTGCGTGAATGTCATATAGAATGAGTTGGAAATCTTGAACTTGGCTGATCACAGTTTTTAAATAAACCATTACAAAATCCAGGAATCTGCCAGCCATAAATTTCTTTGAGTCGGCATCTTCCGTTTTGTATTTTTTCTCCAAAGACTCTCAAAATTCCTTTGATGTCTTGATAAGACTGTAGACGTTGTATAATGTGTTGTCAAGTCCGTTCAAGATGTAGTTCCGGCAAAGGAAATCGGCATGTTTCCAGGCATCAACCGTAGCAACCACTTGCCGATCGGTTTCATCCTCTTTCAAGATAGGAGTATCTTCACGGAGGAAACGAGCCAGGCTCAGAATTGTAAGATAGAACAACATTTTCTGTTGCCATCTTTTAAAGTCAGTTCCTGAGAACTTCTCTGGCTTTTCACCGTGATTTACCGGTACTATTACAACAGGAGAGGGGGTTAGCGTCATTGCAGCCACCACAGTAGTACTTGTTTGGGCATTAGTTTCAGTAGCCATCAATTCTAATTTATAAAACAAAATTATAATTAGAATTTACACTACACAGAAAATTAAACCAAATTCACAGAATTAAATTCTATAAAAAAATAAAAGAAACAAGAATGTAACTTTTATTTTCCAGTTAATTTGGATACAAAATAAAATTTTATTCAACCAAATTAATTCCACACAAGAAATTAAATTCTGTAAAATAAAAAAAATAAGAAAATAACTTTTATTTTTTCAATTAATTTGGAAATAAAATAAAATTTTATTTAACCAAATTAATTCCACACAAAAAATTAATTTCTGTAAAATAAAAGAAATAAGAAAATAACTTTTATTTTTTCAATTAATTTAGAAATAAAATAAAATTTTATTTAACCAAATTAATTCCACATAGAAAATTAATTTCTGTAACACTTCAATAATTAAAATACTAAAACAGAATTTTAAGTAATGAAAACTCAGAAAATAATTTCTAAAACCCAAAATTAATTTCTGAAAAAATTTCACAAAAATATATTCTGAATTGTTAATGACACCAATATCGTACTACTAGTTGTTAAAGAAAATAGACAGTATATTACTACTATCTGTCAAATAGCATATAATCACTATTTGTTTTTCCAACCAGAATATTATTTTGTAAATCTAAAGAAAATAATTTTCTTTAAAAGAAGAAATAAAAAAAGAAACAAACGAAAAATTCTGTAAACAGAATAATTCAAATCTGTCTTAAGATTGTTTGACCAATCTTCTGTGTAAATAAAATAAATTTAAATAAGTCAAACAAAATAAAATAAAACTTACAGAATTTATTTTGTTGAACCGAATCAATAATTAAAGACCAAGTCGAGTGTGTGACACTCTGTCTTTAAGACAGATTCGCTTCGCTACGGTGTTTACGGTTGAGTGGCGTTTATCTCCCAGGATACAATGATCTTCACAAACTTGTAGTAGCACTCCATACAAATTTGTACGGCGAACTAGAACCTTGTGTTCTTATACTCTCTTTATTTTATCTCTAAAACTAATATGAAGAAATAATGCGAATAGGAAAATCTGGACAGCAAGAGAAAGGATTTGCAGACTGATTTTTTAGATCATCAAGACTGTTGGAACATGGCTGTATTTATAGGCAAAATATCTGACCCGAATAGGTACTAATTTGAAGTGAACAGGTGGGATTTTGAATTGAGCAAGTGCTGTTTTTAATTCAAACAGATATGCTGCCAGGTTTTGAATCTATTCAGAAATAACAGATCTGTAACTACTGGGCAGTTAAAACCGAACCTGTTGGGCAGTTTTTCAGTTTGAATCTGAGAAGAATTTCGGACAGAAGGAGTCTTAAATGTTGGACAAAAATTGGAATTCAAATTTGAATGGAATTCCCGTAATATTATTTTGAAAAAATTCAAATGAATTTTATCCAAAAAATTAATACAAGAACTGACCCGACCCATACCCGCGCCCGGCACGGATGGCGCGCATGTGTGGTGGTTTGGGCTAAGGTTCACTTTGTCCATAATTTCTCCCTTCTACAAACTTGGGGTGCCCCTTGGGGCCCAACCTAAGTGTTGTAAGCTAGAGCTTATAAACTCAACAAAACTCTCTCAAAGTTTCAATGTGGGACAAGCCTCACAAGGAAACCCACATTTAAAACTTAAATGTTCAATTCCACGAACTCGAAAACAACGTCATGTTCCCATTCACTCATAAATGGTTTTGACGAACCGTCTTCACCGTGTGACTTGCCACGCGGCAAGGAACACTTCACCTCTTCGTACCCACCCCAAAAGACGTTTGGGGCCTACTCAATTTTGGGCTCAAAGTTGGCCCAAAATTTGCCTATATAAACCAATTTTCCAACACATCATACCCGCCACATTGGAGTGTCACATTTGAGAAAATCACACTAAAAAGTTTTTAATTTTTTTTACAGTGTCACATCATACCCGCTAAGTTAGAGTGTCACATGTCACATTTTGAAAAAGTACACTAAAGAATTTTTTTTTTGGAATGTCATATCATACTTGCCACGTTGTCACATTTGGAAAAAATACACTAAGGAGTTTTTATTTTTTTTAGAGTGTCACATCATACCCGCCATGTTATTACATTTGGGACATACCCGCCACGTTATCACATTTGGAAGAAGTACACTAAGAAATTTTTAGGTTTTTTTGGAGTGTTACCTCATACCCCCCACATTGTTACATTTGGAAAAAATACACTAAGAAATTTTTAATTTTTTTTTTTTAGTAAAAGTCTTGGAGTGTCACATCATACCCGACACGTTGTCATATTTAGAAAAAGTACACTAAGGAGTTTTTAGTGTTTTTAGAGTGTCACATTGTTTGAGTGTCACATTAATACCTGTCACATTAAGATATCACATCATACGTGCCACAGTAATAAAAATGTATAGTTGTCTACTAAAACACTATCAAAATAAAAAAACTAGGACTACAAGGAAAGAAACTCTCCACTAATAGGACTTAATAAATCAATAGGAAAAACTTGAGACTAATTGGAATACTTGTTTGTGAGATAGGATTTATTGGTAAATATTTTTTTTCTTCTTCTTCAAATATAAGTCTTACAAGTTTAGCAAAATTATATTGAGTTTCTTTTAAGGTTTTAATTTAAATAATATTTAACTCATTTTTATTAAAAATTCATTAGTCATAAGATAATATTATCATCAATTTTATACTAAAATGTATATTTTATTTTGTTTAATTTTGTGTTTTCACATTATATGCATTATTTTAGATTTTTTTTACTCTTATTAAAAAAGATGTTAGTATAATTATATTAAAACTATGGGTTTCTCATAGCATCATATATATTATAGTGTTTCTGATTTAGACCAAACTCATTTGATGTTTTGGATCCGGATTTCATTGTCTTATATGGTTGTTCATGTCTTCTTTCCCTTGTATCTCTTTAAGTTTGGCTTTTGGGACGTGTTGGTCACATTTGGAATAGATTGGTAACTTGTTTTTCAAATTGTTGATGCCCAAAATTTTTGCGCTCGAGCGGTCTTTATGAATCTCCAGTACTTTTGCAGGTCTGCAAAAATATTGGGAGTGTGCATTCTTCGCTCGAGCGAAGCTTCTTGCGTTCGAACAACGGCCTTCTGTTTACAAAACTACTGGGAGTTTGTATTTTGAGTTCGAGCGGTGAAACTTATTGTGTCTGATCGCTCGAGCAACACATCTTGAGCTCGAGCGAGTTGCGCATATATCAGTTCATAAAGTCACTTTTCTGAGTGACTTTTTCACCTCTCTCTAAACATTTCAAAACCCTAATTTCTCTCTCACTCTCTCTCTCTCTCTCTCAAACTCATTTATTTCACTCAAATCCACCTAGATCCGTCGATCTCATCACCTGTGTCTCTTTGTTAAAAAGGTAGAGCTCGGCGAAGGTTTCGTTCTAACCGGAGCAAAGTTGGTTTTTGGGATCTTTGAGTTTCCCACACTCTCTCTCTCGTCTTCTAAGTCTGAGGTAGGGATATCTCCACACTTTTTGTGAGTTTTAACTTAGTTATTTGTTATTTATAAACAATATTGAGATTTTGGAACATTTGGAACAATCTAGGGTTTTCGGTAAAAAAAAAATTTCAAATGAGGGGTTTTTCGAATAGATCCTTGAAAATAATTTTGATATGGAAAATAATGTTGGGTTGGGAATAAATAGTTGATTTTGATATTTGGGATTGATTTTGGAAAAGAAAAGAATTTTTCCTTAAATGCTTTAAATGTTGATTTTACACAAATTATGAGATTGATATTTAAATTGTGAAATTGGAATGATGTTGATGAGGATGGTGGAGTTAGATAAGTATTATCACTCACCTCTTGAAAATTTGGAGAGTATCTTTATTGATAATTATTTATCTATTTAGAAATATCTTTTTTGGGCTATTGGTGGAGGATATCTATGAGTGTTGTAGAAATTGCGTGTGAATTAGGAGAATAGAAACTATTTTCTCATTCATTGTATTGAGCATTATCTTACATTTATACATTGGAAATGTTTATCATTTTGAGAAAAAAGTTGAATCTGGGAAACATGTACTGTAATGTTAAAATAAGTTGGCCTGAGTGTCCATGGTGAAAGTCCTAAAAATCGCACGTATACATAGGTACCGATCTCGCGGATGAAATTTTCGTAAAATGGCAATAGTAATGCTTGTATAGCCTAGTTTTACATGGGTCCTGATTTATGGTTTCTTCCGGATGAAATTTTCGGGAAAGGTTGTATTGTTTTGGAATTCCCAGAGTGTGATTCACTGCCCTATTTTCTATTGTAAAGGAAATGATTTATGAACCATGATATTTATTTAGCATTGAATGATTTTGGAAAGCAATATAAAAATGTTTTGGCACGAGCATTGCATATGCATTCACCTTATAACTTTGTTAATGGGTACTTGTTCTTAATAGTTACCCGGTTCAACTTCTGGTAATTAATACGAAGTCGCAGTGTGACATCCTTTTTCTTGGCAAAGAGAGCTGGTGCTCCCCAAAACAAAGTACTAGGGCGGATAAAACCTTTATCTAGCAATTCCTAGAGTTGAATCTTCAACTCACTCAACTTGGCATGTGTGAATCTATATGGTCCCATAGAGATCGGTGTTGTGCCAAACACTAAGTCGGTAGAGAACTCAATCTCACAACGAGGTGGTAAACTAGTGAGATCCTTGGAAAAGACGTCTGGGTATTCGCAAACTACTCTTAGCAACTCAACTCGGACCACATCGCTCTCAACACCTAAGAATGTAGTGAGAAGGATACTAAGCTCACCTTGACTACACAAATCACACAATGGCAACAAGGCCCTATCAACTCGATCTCCTAGGCAATAAAAACAGTCACCATTCAAGATGCACACTGTAACTCTTTGATGGTAACAGTCTATAATGGCTCGATAGTATGACTGTCAATCTATGCCTAGAATAATATCAAAACTCGACATATCAATTAACACAAAAGCAAAAGGAAGTCGGTGACCGGCAACCTTTATCTCACAATGCCGACACCTTTAGTCCAACACAACCTCACTACCAACAGGTGACTCTACCCTGAGTGGAGATGCTAACCGAACCACTTCTAACCCCAATGCTGATATGAATGTAGATGAAATAAAAGAATGTGATGCATCGGTATCAATCAACACATTGGCAATAGAATTATACAACAAGAAGTTACCTCTCACTACCGAAGGTGCTAGCAACAAATTTGGCATGGTGATAACATACACACACCCTGTAGATCTTTGCTCTACCTGCTCACCTCTCGAAGTATAAGTTTGAAACACTGACTAAGTCGAAGAGACTCCTTGATTGGCCCTCAAGGCCTATGTTGACGGTGTAGGCTGATGGCTCTATGTTTGCTTTGAACTAGACGCCCTAGATGTGCCATCTGCCTGAGGGCAAAACCTCCTCAGGTGCCTTGACTGCCCACAGTGATAATAAGTAAGCAGCTGCCCTCTCACCTGACTCTAGCTCTGAGAATGAGCCGAAGACGGTGTAGACTGTTGCCCTTCACGCCTTAGTGGGCAAATTACAAACTTGTGGCCCAACTGACCACACTTAAAACAAGTGATCCCTCCCTGACCACCTCTCCTAGAACCAAAACTTGGTACCAGGAAAGTGGACTAGATTGTGCTCCCTAGGACTGCTGTGGGTTGGAACCCCTCTGTCTTTTATTGTCCCGAGTCTCCCCTTGAACCTCCTAACTCCTCTATCTGGAGCCCCTCATCCTCTCATTCTCAGTCTGAATCACGATCTCTAAGTGAGCCACCACCTTCACAAGATGATCGTACTCCCTAATCATATACGTGACCACCTTGACAAGGAATCCGGTCCTCAACCTCTTCTCAAACTCCAAGCAATGGCGTTTCTCCATTGCTACAAGCTCTAATGCAAACCTCGACGGACTAGTGAAGGTAACCTCAAACTCGAACACCAGTGTGTTAAGCTGCTTGAGCTTCAAAAACTGCTCCCTCAACTGCTCCCTCAACTACTCCCTAACAAAAGGAGGCAAAAACTTATCCTGGAAGCTGTTAACAAAAGCCTCCCAAGTCACCTCAATGTGCCCCCGCACAAACTTCCACCATTACCCCGCATCTCCCTTCAGTTGGAAAGATGCCAAGGTCACTCTCAGTCCATCGTCCTCGATGCCAAGTATCTCGAACGTCTTCACCATCTGCTCCAACCACTTATCCGCCTTTAATAGCTCTTTCGAATCCTCCAAAAAGTTATTCGAGTTCGACCGAATGAACTCCCTCTTCAAAAATGACGGCTCTGTCTCAGCAACATGGGACTGGACTTGATTTTCAGCTCTGAGAATGTCCATGGATTCCCATAAAGCTCTAGCCATCTCACGGGCTAAAGCGCCCACAGCCTGTGACCAACTAGTTCGACCACATTAGCCTGACCAACCTATTACTCCTGCGTCAGAATATCATTCGGTAATGGCACCTCTTACTGTCTAGGCCTGCCACGCTTACCACCACCACGTCCACGTCCTGACATCGTAATGAAGGTAACACAAGAGATTAACACATTTACACATGTACCGAAGCTAACTCACTCGCGTCTTAATACAGTGGACAATAATTAATTCACTCCACATAAGCACATAGTCACATTAACACATACGAATTTCCTTTCTAGATAATGATCGTTTGGCAACGTTACCAAAGTTCCAGTTAGAAATAGTAGTGATCAAGTGCTCTTCTAACAAGACTTCTAGAAACTCGTAGACCCAATCAATATTTTAGAAATTAAATTTCATACCCACTTAGTCACATAAGCATGTTATCGCATAACATACCAGGTTTATTCCTAATATCATCTAGCAAGGGAACCCATTATGGTAATAATCACTTCCCACGGTCCCAAAGTATTCAAACCCAGTAACTTTGATACCAAGTTGTGATGCCCTAAAAATATACAATAAGATCATCCCAAGATAGATATTAAATAATAATAGATGTCTGAATATAATGTTCTCTTATTCATAAGGTTTCATTCTTTTACAAAGTGTAACACATGTAGTAATACATTCATAAGTCTTAACTCTGAATCTATAGCATGTGTCATAAGCAAAAGATATGAAATATGAATTAAACAGATATAGTATTGCCCTATTGGCTACAACTTTCCAAGACGGTGCTTGGTTACAACAAAAGTGAGTTTAAACTTAACATAAATAAAGCTCTAGGCTTGTTCAAAATAAATACAACAATAATAAAAATAAAAGCTCTTAGCTCTAATGTCCTCCCAAGCTATTGCCTTAGCGGAGACATATCATCAGCATTTGAAAATGGTTTTCCACATAGGGTGAGCCAAAACCCAGTAAAGATACTCTAACACAGTGTGTGAATCTTAACAGAGTTATAAGGTGAATGCATATGTAATGCTTGTGCCAAAACATTTTATATCTCTTTCCAAAAACCATATAATGTCAGGTTATATCACAATTCATGAAATCACTTTCTTTATAATAGAAAATAGAGCAGTGAATACAACACTAAGAATCTCTAGAATGTGTCTACAAGTAGGCTATAAGCACTACTGATTACCATTTTTAGTAGTATTAACCGAAAGGCTTGGTACCTATCCTTGTGGGTTTATGGACTTTCACCAAGGACACACAGGCTAACTTAATACCATAACTACACTCCCTACCCAGATTCACCAAGGTATTCATCCCTTGTTCTCAAAACAATAAACATTTTCAATGTGTTAAATATGTTACCATGCTCAATGCAATGGATGAGAAATTAGTTTCAATTCACCTCATTCTCATGCAATTTCTACAACAACCATAAGTACCCTCCTCCAATGGCCCAAAACAGATATCTTTAAACAAATAAATAAAGATATACTTTCCAAATCTCAAGATAGAAGTGATAATTCACAACCAACTCCACCACCATCATCATCATCATTCAAATTTCATAAAACCAACATCAATTCCATTTTCTCTTTACAAAATCAAATATTTACAGTTTAGAGCAAAACCCTATTTTCTTTACAAACCAATTCTAAGGATGAAAATACATCGTTTTACCACAACTCAACCACATTTACAATTCCACAACCATTTTCAAAGATCCATTTAAAAACTCCTCTTTTGATTTTAACATCAAAATCCTAGATTTTTATCAAAATCCTCAAATCCCATGATTTCTTTGAAAAGACAAATAATCAAGTTAAAAATAATACTAAAGTACGGAGAAATCCCTACCTCAAAGCTTGAAGACAAGGGAGAGAGAGAAGAAAATTGACGAAGCCGAAAACGAACTTTGTTCCGATCAAATGGAAGCTCTAGGTGAGCTCTATCTTTTTCTCCAAAGGACAAGGATTGAAAAACCACTAGATCAAGGTGTATTTAAGGGTAGAAAATGAGTTCTAAAGAGAGAATGTCTAGATTTAGGGTTTGGAGGGGTTTAGAGAGAGAGAGAGAGAGAGAGAGAGAGATGACAAAAGTGACTCAAAAAGTGACTTTACGGACTGATATACGAGCAGACCGCTCGAGTGCAGGAATGGTCACTCAAACGACCAGATACAAAAAAAGAGACTGCTCGAGCGAACAAAGTACCACTCGAGCAAATAACACCACCTCCCTAGTACTTTTGCAGGCCTGCAAAAGTACTGAGAGTTCTAAAAGATCGCTCGAGCCCAAGAAGGACCGCTCGAGCAAAGAATGCCATACCTCTAGTAGTTTTGCAGACCCGCAAAAATACTAGAAGTTCTCAAAGTTCGCTCGAGTGCAAGAAAGTTCGCTCAAGCGAACAAGCCAAAATCTGGGCAGCACAGTTTTGAAAAGACTAACTCCCAACCTATTTCAAACACTACCAAGACACTCCAATAACCAAACTCAACAAAGAATAAGATGGAAGAAGACTTGAGCAATCATCAAGACAAGAAAACTCAGATCCAAAACAATGAACGGGTTAGGTTTAAACCAGGATCACTATACTAAATGTTTTTCATATTTTAGTCAATTTCTCGAAAAATTAGTCTAGCATCCCTCTCTAATTTTGGGTAGTAGAAGAGGTCCACAAATTTTTTTTATGTTAGATAAGGTCCCTCACATCTTTTACTTTTATTTTATTAAAAAGAAAATATCAACGTTACCCTCACTTTTCCCTTTTCTCTTTCTACATATTTGGGTCTCTCTTATCTCTCTAAATAATTGGGTATTTCTTCTCTCTCTCATCTATCTCTCTCTTCTCAAACCTTAAAACCTTAATACATTATCTCATCACTCTCTCATACCGCTACCTTCACCTCCTTCCACTCCGACGGCCGCTTCATCACCGCCACAGACTCCCATTCCAGTATCATCTTTCTATTTATCTTCTCTCTTCTTTCTCTCTACAAATTTGGATCTCTCCACCACCTCACAATCTTCTCTTCTCAAACCCTAGAACCCAAATCCACTATCTCCTCATTCTTCGACACTGCCATTGGTGCCTCCTTCCATTCCGACGACTATTTCATTGCCGCTGGTCTTATCTATGTCTTCGACACCAAGTTCCGAACCTTTTTGCATCCTTTGCGACCATGTCCGCCCCTTGACCTTGCCCACTACCATTGATCTGTTTGCTGAAGAATAAATAGTAGGTGATCATGGACAACAATAAACTCACAGATCTTGAGAAATTTGGAGGACTTGCTAAAATTTCTCCAGACCTATACTAGATAATTTGGAGGACCTGCTGAAATTTCTCTAGATCCATACCATAGAAATTTCACTGGACCTATATCAGGTAATTTTCTCTAGACCTATACCAAAGAATTTGGAGAACCTGCGAAAATTTCACTGGATCTATAATAGAAATTTCTTCGGACCTATACCAGAGAATTGGGAGAACTTGCTGAAATTTCTCTAAACTTATACCAAAGAAATTTATTCGTGAAGAGAAATTTTTTTGAAATTTCACTGGACGTATACTAGAGAATTGAACCTATATTTGAAATTTCTCTATCATGTTGATTTTCTTTGAATTTTCTCTGCAAATGTAGTACGAGAAATTTACTTGCATGTTTTTCTAACACATTTGATTTTTCTCTGCAAATGTAATAAGAGAAATTGACTTGCATGTTGATTTTCTCTACACATTTGATTTTCTCTGAAATTTCTTTGTAAATGTAGTCAGAGAAATTGACTTGCATGTTGATTTTCTCTAACAGATTTGATTTTCTCTGAAATTTCTATGTAAATGTATTCAGATAAATTTACTTTAATGTTGATTTCTAACTCAGTGAAATTTTTTCAATTCTTTTTTTTTTTAATTTCATATTAATCAGGGATCTTGTTTGATAGATCTCAACGAGGGCATTCCAAATATATATATATATATTGGTTGAAAATGTACATCTAAATCAAAAGTTATTGAATTTTTAAGTTTCAAAAATTTTCAAAAAGTGAAAGATGTTTGAATGTAAAATGTAAGGACATTTTGGTCCAATAATTTTAGAGAGAAAAGGTGCATGTGTTTTGAGGGACCTAAGGTAATATGAAAGTTTAGGATGTCCTTTATCTACTAAAATTGTAATATTAAGGACCTTAAAAAAAATAAAAAAATAAAAACCCAATTTTTTTTTAGATACACCTAATTTATACTTACTAAGTAAAATACTTGTAAAATCTAAAAAATATATAATAAAAAATATGAAAATATAATGAATTTTTGTAATATTTTTTGTATTTATTTTGTACTTCTAAAATGTATCTAGATTAACTGGATCTAAAATATAATTTTTTATTAAAATAATTTACTAAAAATAAGTAAATACCGATAACTCAAAAAGTGTTTTTAAAAACTCTAAACCAAACAGATTATTATTCAAAATGTGTTTAAGATTGGAGAAATCTCAAATAAATTTTTCAAAAGTCAAACATAAGTCAAATTTGAATAGTTGTCACTATACAATTTTATTTGCGATGTAATTGTAACAGAAATCTTTGTCAAATGTAAAGATTGATAATTTATCCCTTAATGTTGTTCTTTGTTGAGTTAAGTATTGTTGAAAAAATAATGGTTTTTTGGTGACTTTAATGCAATATTAAAGTGGGTGTCAATTCTCAATTGAGGTAGAGTAAAGTGAGTTTAGATTCTTTGTAGTGACCAAAAACCATTAAGGTTTGAATGAGAAATTGACTCATTAAGTTGGCCTCATAAAAGAGGTGCTAGAAAAGGTGTAAAATCTTGTATCCCACATTGATTGTAGATGAGAGCATTGATGGGTATTTAAATCTCATTTTTTGTCTTAGGGTGTGAGCCCTTTGAAGCATCCTAATTTTCTGAAAAAAGAGAGTTATGGATGCTTCAAGGATGGACTTGGTCCAAGACTATGGTCCAAGTTGGTTATGCTAAAATTGCCACGCGTCCTCCCACCCGGATCGAACCGGTCTGGGATCCATGGGTTGTGGATCGTGAATCGTGGATCATGGGGCTTAGACTTGGAATGGATTGAGTGTGAGGGTTAGGCTTGGCCCACCTATCTTAATCTTTTTGGGCCAAGCCAGATCTATGGGCTACAGATATTTATATACACAAAACTTATGTGTATAGCTGGTAACTCCTCTATTGATGATGGACTTAAACTTATCAGTTTTGTAGTTTAATGCAGAATTAAATCCTACATTTGTTGCAGGGGAGTCTCTTTCTCTCTCCCTTCATGTGTATAAAAGGAGGCCCTGTCCTTCAGCTTTCTACACCAGAAATTGCTGCCCTTTTTGTCTTCAATAGTTTTGCAGGTTAATGCAGAATTAAATCCTACATTTATTTCAAGGGAGCCTCTTCCTCTCTCCCTCCATGTGTATAAAAGGAGGCCCTCTCCTTCAACTTTCTACACCAGAAATTGATGCCTTTCTTGTCTTCAATAGTTTTCCAGTTTTATATTATAGTCTTCTTGTGAGAGGGTACCGCAAAGTTCTATTTGCCGAAGCTACTCAGTCGGTGCATTGCGTAGCTGGTCCAACCATCGTATCCTTGGAGACAGATGTCAAACAACCTCTAGCACCCAACCGTTGAGACGGCAAATTTGTTTTAAAGAGACTGTCTAGTGCGGGTTTCGGTTTGCTTACTTTTGCTACTTTTATTTTATTATGAATTTCTGTAAATTCCAACATGTTCTTGTTCTGAAATTCAATTTGTTTGTTCAATATGAATCTATTTGGTTATTTAATTACACAAAATATACAACAAATTTAAAACAGATTACATAATTTTTCCGTGAAAATGGATTAATAAATTCATATATAAATTCAAAAGATCATATAGGTTTGCCTGCTAGTAGCTCACGGTTTATAGGGTAATTGTTCCATTGACTTGCTATGCTTAATTAAGAATTCAAGAAATTGAATTAGTGGATCATACCATTTGTTTTAAATATGTAAAGCACACTGTTTCATGTATGTTAAATCCATGATTACATTCCAAACACACTGTGCCAATTCCTTTAAGTGGATATAGTTTCATGGTGTATGATTTTAGCATGATAGTGTAATTTTGTGTTCAATTTCTAGTTGCTTACCATGATGATTGCATGTCTTTTGTTTATGATTAATAATATGAGTTTGGTACCATTTTTTTTTTGTACACTGGTCTATTCATTGGAGGGTGCATGCTTAGAATTACAATATTAAATAAACAATAGAACAGATTTGCATGCTGACTGTGCCCACTGTTTAAATTTTGTTTTATTTTTTATATATGTTTATTTTCAATCTAATTCACATACTTATAGATTTTCAATTTGATGCTATTGTTTCTGCCTATAGAAATTCAATTTGATACCAATTCAGTTCACTTTTTTTTTTTTTCCTGGAAACTCAATGATTGTAAATTATGTAAGTTTTGACATGTTACTTATTTTCTAGCTTTTAGTTTTCTTACATGATTTAATCTCTAGAATTTTTTTTCCATGTTAATTGCTGGAATTATTACACGGTTATTGTTTTGTAATAATTTTACATAACTCTTGCCCATTAAATTTTAATTTAAGATTTTGGAGTTATATATATTTATTTGCATATTTATTGTGTAATAATTTTATACATATAACTCATGGGTATTAATTTAATTCAATGCTTAGAGTTATAGGTCTATTTTATAACTCTTGCCCATTCATATTTTAATTTAATTGGGAGTTCATTGTATAACTTGTCTCGCATTTTAATGTTATTTTTGCTATTAAATCAACTTATTATTTTACAATTTCTTTAGATTATTTGTTTTGTATTTTGTTGTGGTTTTCTGCTAACCTTTTTTATAGGAATACCTATGCGAAAGGGAAGGGGGAAAAAAATACAAATCCAAATGAACAAAATTTGGGTTGTAAAAACAAAATTTTGGACTACTAACATTTGTGTTGAATAATAATGCCTAAGCGTGGAAATGAATTATTTGGACTATATAATTGAAGCAATTATTTTGCTTGAGATTTTGTTATGGTTTTTACCAATATGTAAAAAAACGTTTTATTTGCTTGTATTGTTGTAGCAATTTTTTACATTGCTTATAATTTGGTTAGCAATTTTAAATTGCTTGTAAGTGTTGGACCTTGGTTTGTTTTAACCTAGTTTATCCCTTGGAAAACCTTAATTCTAAAAATCGTTTCCCATGTAGTAGGAGTCAAGATGCTCTTGCAAGTTTTGTCAAAAGGTTAACTGGGTTTTAAGTGGGACCGATGTGACCCCTTCAGTCTTCCTGGGAACATTCTTGACCATGTTCGATTCTAGGTTAAGTAATGAGACTAATTTTGAATTAAATTTCCAACTGTGGGATTTTCTAGTGTTAAGTTTAATTTCTAGAAACACACGAAGTGAAATTATGTTGTATTTTTTAGAAATGTCAACTATCACCAATGTTGCTACTGCTAATGTTTGTGGGGATCTGAACCCCGGGGCAACTGGCTTGCCAACCCCTATTGCTGTGACCTCTATGGTCAACCCTGCTATTGCTCTTGCTATTTTGAGAGGCCCGTTCAACCATCACGAGCGCCCGAAGAAGTTCACGGGAGTGAATTTCAAGAGGTGGCAGCAGAAGATGCTATTCTACCTAACTACTCTTAACCTTACGAGGGTGTTGAGTGAGGATCCACCAGCTGTGGAGGAGAATGAGCCAGACAAACATAAGCTCATGGCTCTATATGCTTGGAAGCAGTCAGACTTCTTTTGCCAGAACTACATTCTGAATGGCTTGGTAGATTCACTTTTCAACGTGTTTTATGCCAAGAAGTCGGCAAAGGAGCTATGGGATGCTTTGGACACGAAGAACAAGACAGAGGATGCTAGGGCAAAGAAATTTGTCGTTGGCCAATTTCTGGACTTCAAGATGGTGGACTTAAAAACCGTCATCAGTTAAGTCCAAGAGTTCCAAGTAATTTTGTATCAAATTCGTACAGAAGGAATGTTCCTGAGTGAATCATTCCAGGTCGCTGCTCTGATCGAGAAGCTGCCTAATGGCTGGAAAAACTTCAAGAACCACTTGAAGTATAAGCGGAAGGAGATGACAATCGAAGAGCTCGTTGTCAATCCGGATTGAGGAAGACAACATGAGGAAATGAGGGAATACCTCCACTGTAAAACCAAATGTGGTTGAGCATGGCCAGTCCTCAGGGGTGAGGAAAAAGCCACCACCAAGCAAAAGCTCAAAATTGGGAGCAAGAGACGGTGTCCCCAAAAAGCCAATCTACAAGCCGCAAGAACCTACTTTTAGGTTCAATGAAAAGTGCTTCAATTATGGAAGCAATGGGCATCAGGTAATTGATTGCCACAAGAAAAAGAAGCCTTACAAAAAGTACCCTCCACAAAACAAAAGCCAGGCACACCTGGCTGAGATGGAGGATCGATCACCAGATGTGGACGATATGCATCTGTCAGCTGTTGTCACCGAAGTGAACATGGTGGGGTCCAACCCGAATGAATGATGGGTGGACACTGGGGCCACTCGCCACGTCTGTGCAGAGAAGAAAATGTTCACAACCTTCGAACCAGTTTTAAACAGTGAGAAGTTGTTCATAGGGAATTTTTCCACCTCAACTGTTGAGGGAAAGGGCAAGGTGGTCTTGAAGATGACTTCAGGAAAATAGCTGACTCTGAACGATGTCCTATTTGTATCGGACATTCGTAAGAACCTTGTCTCAGGGTCACTCTCGAGTAGGCATGGCGTCCACATGGTATTTGAGGCTAATAAGGTCGTGTTGACTAAGAGCGAGGTTTATGTGGGGAAAGGGTATATGTCAAGCGATATGTTTAAACTCAATGTAATGACTCTTGTCCCAAAAAGTAATAAAAAAGCTTCTTCTTCTGCTTATATGCTTAAGTCTCCTAATTTATGGCATGGTAGACTAGGTCATGGAAATTTGGACTCTTTGCATAGATTAATCAAATTAGATCACATACCATCTTTCAATATTTATCCAAATGACAAGTGTAAAACTTGTGTAGAAGCATAATTGACAAGGACTTCTTTTCATTCTATTGAAAGAAGTACCAAGCCTTTAGATTTAGTGCATAATGATATGTGTGACTTGAAAGTCGTACGATCATGTGGTGGCAACAAGTACTTCATCACTTTTGTTGATGATTGCACTAAATACTGTTATGTGTATTTGCTTAAAAGCAAAGATGAGGTGATTGATAAATTTATTATTTTTAAGAATGAAGTTGAGAATCAATTAAGCTGTAAAATCAAGGCTTTAAGACATGATCGTGGTGGTGAGTATGAATTTCCGTTTGCCGAGACTTGTGTTCAATTTGGGATTATTTACCAAACCATAACGCCCTACTCCCCTTAGTCAACTGGTGTTGTTGAGCGGAAAAATAAGACGGTAAAGGAGATGATGAATGCAATGTTGATAAGTTATGGGTTGCCACAGAACTTGTGGGGGGAAACAATTCTCTTCGCTAATTACATTCTTAATAAAATACCAAGAAAGAATGTAGACAGGACTCCATATGAGCTGTGGAAAGGCCACAAGCCTTCATATAAATACCTACGAATGTAGGGGTTTCTTGCAAAAGTGGCGGTGCCTACACTCAAGCGGGTTTGGATAGGATCGAAGTCAGTGGATTGTATATTCATTAGATATGCACATAATAGCAGTGCATATCAATTTCTTGTGTATAGGTCTGTTATTCCAAATATACACAAGAATACTATCATGGAATCAAGAAATGCATTTTTCTTTGAAAATGTATTTCCTTGTCATCTCCATAAAGGCATTCAGAGTTCTATGAAGAGGTTAAAGGTGACAATGATCACATAGCTGATCAAATAGATGATCAAGTTGATGATCAAGCTAAGGATGTAGATGAGCCAAGAAGGAGTAAGAGAGCTAGGACTGCAAAGTCCTTTGGTCCGGACTTCTTGACTTATATGTTAGAGGGAGAACCTCGAACTTTCCATGAAGCTGTGACTTCACCTGAGAGTCCATTGTGGAAAGAAACAATTAAGAGTGAGATTGACTCCATCTTACAGAACCATACTTGGGAGTTGGTTAATCTATCCATAGGCAGTAAGGCCTTGGGGAGTAAGTGGATCTTTAGAAGAAAAATGAAAGCTGATGGGTCAATTGATAAGTATAAAGCTAGGCTAGTTATCAAAGGATACAAGTAGCAAGAAGGCCTGGATTACTTTGATACGTATTCAGCTGTGACAAGGATTACATCCATTCGCATGGTGATTACGATAGTAGCTTTACGTGGTCTGGAGATACATCAGATGACGTAAAGACAACTTCCTTAAATGGAGATTTAGATGAAGAAATCTACATGAAGTAACCCGAGGGGTTTTTAGCTCTCGGACAAAATAAGAAAGTCTGTAAGCTTGTCAAATCATTGTATGGTTTAAAGCAAAAGCCTAAACAATGGTATGAGAAGCTTGACAATCTTATGTTGTCAAATGGCTTCAAAATCAATGAGTGTGACAAATGCGTATATGTCAAAGACACTAATAGAAGTTATGTCATTTTGTGTTTATACGTTGATGACATACTCATTGTTGGTAGTAATTATGAGATGATTAGAACTCCAAAGATTGTTAAACTCTAAGTTTGACATGAAAGATATAGGCCTTGGAGATGTAATTCTGGGTGTTAAGATTATCAGAACATCTGATGGTATTGTACTTTCTCAATCTCACTATGTTGAGAAGATACTTGAGAAATTTGGTAAATCAGATACAAGTGTATCTAGGACACCGGTAGACGTGAGTCTACATTTGACCAAGAATAATGGTGAGAGTGTCTCTCAACTACGATATTCTTGAGTCATTGGAAGTTTGATGTATCTGATGAGTTGTACAAGGCCAGATATAGCCTACTCTGTTAGCAGGCTTAGTAGATACACGAGTAATCCGAATGCTACTCATTTGAGGGGCATTATGCGGGTGTTAGGTTATCTATGCTATACCCGGGGTTATGGGCTACATTATACCAGATACCCAGCGGTACTAGAAGGGTATAGTGACGCTAATTAGATATCTGATATAAAAGACTCCAAATCCACTAGTGGTTATGTGTTTACCCTCGGAGGGGTAGCTGTGTCTTGGAAATCTTCCAAGTAAACGTGTATATTGAGATCAACGATGGAATCTAAGTTTATTGCTTTGGATAAAGCAACTGAAGAAGCTAAATGGCTTTGCCAATTTGTTGAGGATATTCTACGTTGGTCGAGACTTGTGCCAGCCATCTGTATTCATTGTGACAGCCAATCGGCGATTGGACGGGCACAGAATAATATGTATAATGGAAAGTTTAGACACATTCGTCGTAGACATAATTCCATACGACAACTACTCTGGAACAGAGTTGTCACTTTAGACTATGTAAAGTCTTAGGACAACATTACGGATTCGCGAACCAAAGGGTTAAATCGAGTGTTAGTAGAGAAGTCGTTAGAAGGAATGGGGTTAAGGCCTTTAGTTTAAGGTGTTACCGAAATGAAAACCCAACCTAGTTGACTGGAAATCCCAAAATCTAGATTCAATGGGATAACCTAATTGCGTGTAACGGTGGTATGTCACTGAGGAGGTTAAACCTCCAGCAATTCATTTTATCAGTGATACCTGCAAGTGTAGAAGTTAAGCTAAGCTTTTAATGACTCTAATGTGTTAAGCTATTGAGCTGAGTATAGTAGGATACTCAAGTAGAGTCACCTATGTGAGTGTGAAGTGGGGCCACTTCTACAAGAATTGATAGGGCCTAATTCTTTAAACCACTCACAAAACCAGGCTAGTGTTCCAAGGCCAAACTGGACACAACAGTGAGCACAAAACGATGGTTAGAGTAATTCCTGTGTGAGGTCTATTATCTTGGTTTACAAAAAACGGTAGAGCAGTTCAAGACTTTGTGTTCACTAGACAGCCAGTAAATTCGATAAACTTCACTAAGAGGGGTTCAAAGCCAAAAGCTACCTTTTCTGATGCTAGGGTTATTCCATTGCACTCTCTCTGAGTCTTTGTTGTTAAGCGTTGTCTGTTTGTTATTATTCGGTCAATTTTTATTCATGTGACGGATTGTTGGAAAAATAATGGTTTTTAGGTGACTTTAATGCAATGTTAAAGTGGGTGCCAATCCTCAATTGAGGTGGAGTAAAGTGGGCTAAGATTCTTCGTAGTGAAATCTTTACACCACAAAAAGAATGATAAAAAACCATTAAGGTTTGAATGAGAAATTGATTCATTAAGTTGGCCTCATGAAAGAGGTGTTGGGAAAGGTATAAAACCTTGTATCCCACATTGATTGTAAAGGAGAGTATTGATGGGTATTTAGATCCCATTTTTTTCCATAGGGTGTGAGCCCTTTGAGGCATCCAAATTTTTCGAAAGAATAGAGTTATGGATGCTTCAAGGATGGATTTGGGCCAAGACTATGGTCCAAGTTGGTTATGCTAAAATTGCCACACGCACACATGCGTGCGTCGGCCGCCTGTGGTCCGTAATCCGTGGGCCATGGGTCGTGGATCGTGGATCTTAAATGTTGGGACTTGGGCTTGGGTTTGGGCTTGAGCTTGAGCTTGCTGGAATGGATTGAGTGTAGGGGTTGGGCTTGGCCCACCCACCTTAATCTTTTTGGGCCAAGCTAGATCTGTGGGCTGCAGATATTTATATACACAAAACTTATGTGTATAGCTGGTAACTCTTCTATTGATGATGGACTTAAACCCATCAGTTTTGCAAGTTAATACAGAATTAAATACTACATTTGTTGCAAGGGAGCCTCTTCCTCTCTCCCTTCATGTGTATAAAAGGAAGCCCTCACCTTCAGCTTTCTACACCAAAAATTGCTACCCTTCTTGTCTTCAATAGTTTTCCAGTTTTATAATATAGTCTTCTTGTGAGAGAGTGTTGCAAAGTTCTGTTCGCCAAAGCTACTCAGTCGGTGCATTGCGTAGCTGGTCCAACCGTTGTATCTTGAGAAACAGACGTTGAACAACCTCCAACACCTAATCGATGAGGCAGCGAATCTGTTTTAAGAAGAGTGTCTAGTGCAGGCTTCAGTTTGCTTACTTTTGCTACTTTTATTTTATTATGAATTTCTGTAAATTCCAACATGTTCCTATTCTGAAATTCAATTTGTTTGTTCAATATGAATCTATTTAGTTATTTAATTACATAAAATATACAACAAGTTTTAAACTATAATAATTAAAAAGTCAAAAAATACTAAAAAGTCAAAAAACTAAATAATTGTACAAAAAAGTTAAAGATTTCCTTTATTTCTACTTTTTGTATATTTGTTTTGTAAAAAATCAAAAAATCATTCCAAATATACTAATATTTTTTACCTCATATTTTAACTAAAATATAAAAAATTATTAAAATAATCTATTCTCAAAGCAACCAGGAGCACAAAATTCAATCATAACCGTGTGAAGTTGTACATGCAGAAGAATTGTTCTATATTAGTTTAGTTGTTGAGCTTGGTTGTGTATTGTATTGTATTGTTTGTGGTTGATAGGGGGATTTTTTTTTTTTTTTTTTTTTTCTTTAAAGTTAGATTATAACACAACTTGACGTTTTTTCATAAATTCAAACTTAAAATCTTACTTTGGTAACAATAGCAGCTCAAATTTTTAGAAGTCTTAAGCTAAACATTAAAATGGGGCATTATTTTTTTGAAATTGTAGCTTTTGACAATAAAAAATATTTGAAATTTTTTTATGAATCTTAAGTGACAACTGAACCATTTCTATTTGGTAAGTACTCTTCTCCGTGAAAACTTAGCAATTGTTCGGGATTGTCACTAGGCTTAGTTATCTTTATAACTATTACTGAATTTAATTAAAACTTCTCTTTTTATTTTGTAAACATTTTCCTACCTATTCAATATAATTATAATTATAATAATAATAAATAAATAAAGTTGGGGGATACGATACGATACGATACCATAGGGGAGTTGCAATTTGCAAATGGATTGATGAAGGAAAGAATAAAGATGATTTTTGGGACATGAAACGTAAAGTGATTTTTGGAGTGCTTAAATCACTCACCTTTTAGCTAAAAGCAAGAAGCCTCCTTCTAACCTGTCTTAGGTATTCAAACATCCACTCCCATCTAAATTAAAGTAAAAGAATTTCTCTTCAGTTAATTATCCTTTTCGGTAATTCAAATTGTTCTTGTAGAACTCGCTTAGAAGATAATTCGTGTAAATAATTAAATTAATCAAACATTAGTGTTACATGACTGAATCACAAAATCATGTAAAAAAATTGGACAACAAATATAACTTTTACGTGATTAGTCCTCTTCTTTTTTTTAAACATAATTTTGTGATCTAATGACTATCAATGTTCAATCCATCTGACTTTTTTTATATGAATGATCTTCACAACTTACCTTATAAGATAAATATTTTAAATTATCAAGATAAACCCATCACAACAATCAAATAGAGACGAGATGCTAGCTCCTTACATAAAACTATGTAAATACATATTCACTTTTTGATTTAAACTCATATCAAATTCAGTTTTATTCTTTTTCTTTACTCAAACTAAGAATGACTCATTTCCAAATTTAAATTCCAATGGTTAAAAATATAACATGGTAGCTCATTTATTTCTTCTTTTATTCTTCTATATTATAAACTCAATTTGAGTTGTTCATTGAAGAATTTCATATTAAATGAAATCTTTTTATTCAGATTGTTACTCAAATATAAGTAAAATTTTAAGTAAAATTTATTCCTCTGCTTAGTCAAATATTTAACCTAATTAAATAAAAAGGGGAAATTGAAAATAGATGGGACAGTCACAAAATAATTGCAGTATAAATGATTGATTTTTTTTTTTTTTTTTATGTGCAACTCTGACACACAAAAAGAGTTGCACCAAGCAGAGGAATAAATTTACACCATACACACAAGAGATTGCACCATTATGAAAACGTAATTTTTTTTGTCACTGCTTTCTGAAATGTAATTTTCCCAAATAAAAATTCCATACTAGTTTGGTTTCATTTGGTTGGTACCAACTCCATCATTTTTCTTTAATTGAGATAAAACCGTTCCTTTGTTCAAAATGAGTCATTTTGAAGTTGACCCTTTTATTCTAATGTTGTAAAGCTTAGGCGAATTATGAT
Source organism: Camellia granthamiana (assembly GCA_036172215.1). Classification (NCBI taxonomy): domain Eukaryota; kingdom Viridiplantae; phylum Streptophyta; class Magnoliopsida; order Ericales; family Theaceae; genus Camellia; species Camellia granthamiana. Next base: position 136,359,603 of record CM069910.1, read on the forward strand.
AACTTTCAACTTTTTCTTTATTTTTGTGCCTTCAATAGGATTAAGGCCACAAACGAATTGAACTTGTGCTCATTTGTTTATCGAGCTTAAGGTCGGCTCGATAATTAATCCAACTCAAGCTCAGTTCGAAACTCAATAATGAATATGTTTTTGCTATTATTTACACTATCTAAATATATAAATAATATATTTATTTTATTATTTAAATAAGATAAACAAGCTGAACTCATTTGAGGGCTCGTTTATTAAACGAGCCTAAAAATTAAGCTCAATATCGTTGATTTATATAATAGATTGAGTCGAGCTCGTGAATAACTCAATTCATTTGCAACCCTAAGTAGACCTAATATTTCTAGTAATTGAAATGGCTTCTTTATCTCTTTATGTTCAAAAAAGAAATTTGTTTAGATTTGATAAGACCAATTCTCATCTATTCTTTTCCTTCAAAACTTAAACATATATCATAACACAAATATCTATGTACTGGAATATGGTATATTAGGTGGCCTATAACACTTCGTATTCCTTAAACTAGTGAGATTACTCTTGACACTCTTATTATTATACTTGGAGCCTCTTTGATTCATTTTAAAATATGGATTGAAGTGGTATCATAATAGTAAAGTAGGATTGTAAAAACATTGATCCGGATAATTGTCTCATGAGCAGTCTTCACTCTTTCACTTTTTTTACTTTCCACACTTCAAATCTAGAAGTGAGGCTATAGCACCATTGGAAAACTTGTTTCCGAGGCTTCGATTTAGATACAAAAACAACCCAAAATGGAGTTCGGACAAGGGAGTTATGTTGTTTGAAATTTGAGTACCTGTGTTGAAAGCAAGTCCGCTCGAGCAAACTTTTGACTATTTGAGCAATCTAGGTGAGTTACAGAGATTCTGGGAGCTTTCTTTCACCGCCCGAGCCAAGTTTTGACTGCTCAAGCGGCCTGTTCAAAGTCAACACTTTAAAATCTCTCTTTTTTGGCCAATTCTTGTCATTTTTTTTTCTTTCTCCCTCTTTCTCTCTATTCGAAGTCAGCACTGTAAAATCCCTCTTGTTGGTGTTGTTAAATCTTATTTATGAATTGAATAAACTTTAAGTAAATTGAATTTGAAAATTCATGCATCATATGCATTATAATTTTTCTTATGTGATTTTACAATCTTGTGGATGTTTGGAAAATGTTAAAGGGGGTAAATAGCGTATAAGTCCGGGTAGTTAAGTCGGGTTTTGGGAATTGAGTTGTGTGTTGTATTTGGTACTCGTACAAGAAGTCAAGGTGCCCAATTGCCCTGTCTTGAACTTATCAGCGGACGAATGTGAGAAAGGTTTTTGGGTGTCCACGAACTCACCTTTTTAGAGTCGGCAAATGTGGAAAAATATGGTTTTGGATGTCCAAGAGCTCGTCGTTTCAGGAGTCGGCAAATGTGAAAGGGAAAGGTTTTGGGTACCCATTGCCTCGCCGTTTTTTAGAGGCGGCAAACGTGGGAATATTTTCTGTATATAAATATATATATATATATGTATGTATGGTATTGCGACTCTTGCTTGGGACGTCATAGCGTATTTACCATCCCATGGTTGTTGATGAGACTTTGAACATAAATCATGCATTAAATATTTTTGATTTTAAAAGAGAAAATATGGACTTATCCTAACAAGCGCATGGCATGATTATATGCATCTTGATTATTTATATGTCTTGTTAATAGTATTTCCTGCTGGGTATTTATAGCGTTTCTGGTTTAGACCCAACCCATTTGATATTTTGGATCTGGCTTTCATTGTCTTATACAGTTGTTTATGTCTTGGTTTCCCTTATTTCTCTTTGAGTTTGGCTTTTGGGACGTGTTGGTTACGTTTGGAACAAGTTCATAGCTTGTTTTTCAAATTGTTGATGCCTAGAATTTTGTTCCTACGCTCGAGTGACACTTCTTGCACTCGAGCGGCCTTTGTGAACCTTCAGTACTTTTGCAGGTCTGCAAAAATACTAGGAGTGTGTATTCTTTGCTCAAGCGACGCTTCTAGCACTCGAGCGACGGTCTTCTGTTTGTAAAACTTATGAGAGATTGTATTCTACACTCGAGTGAAGATTCTTGCGCTCAAGCAGAACAACTTATTGTGTCTAGTCGCTCGAACAACATTTCTTGCACTCGAGCGATCTATGCGTGTATCAGTTCGTAAACAGCCACTTTTGATTCACTTTTTTACCTCTCTCTCTCTATAAACATTTCAAAACCCTAATTTCTCTCACATTCTCTCTCTAAAACTCATCTTTTTTGCTTGAATACACCTAGATTCGTCGATCTTTTCACCCGTATCCCTTTGTTAAAATGGTAGAGCTTGACGAGGGCTTCGTTCTAATCGGAGAAAAGTTGATTCTCGGCGTCTTTGAGTTTCCTACTCTCTCTCTCTCTCTCTCTCTCTCTCTCTCTCGTCTTTAAAGCTTGAGGTAGGGATATCTCCACACTTTTTATGAATTTTAATTTAGTTATTTGTTATTTCTAAACAATGTTGAGATTTTGGAAGATTTAGAACAATCTAGGGTTTTAGGTAAAAATCAAAAGAAGGGTTTTTCAAATGGATCCTTGAAAATGATTTTTGATATGAAAAATAATGTTGAGTTAGGAATAAATAGTTGATTTTGATATTTGAGATTGATTTTGGCAACGAAATGGATTTTGCCCTAAATGCCTCAAATGTTGATTTTATATAAATTATGAGATTGATATTGAAATTGTGAAATTAGATTGATGTTGATGAGGATGGTGGAGTTAGATATGTATTATCACTCACCTCTTGAAAATTTGGAGAGTTTATCTTTATTGATAATCGTTTATCTGTTTAGAAATATCTATTTTGGGCTATCGGTGGTGGATAGCTATGAGTGTTATAGAAATTGCATTTGAATTAAGAGAATTGAAACTATTTTCTCATTCAATTGCATTAAGCATTAGCTTACGCTTATACATTGGAAATGTTTATCGTTTTGAAAAAAATGAGTGAATCTAGGAAACATGTTGTCACGACCCCAACCCGCCCCTAGTAGGATGGTGCCGTGATAGCCAGTAACCCGAGATTACCGAAGGCCAACTTTCAAGAATCACACACAAACTGAGTATACGTAGGGGCTTACAATTGCGGAAGCAATAAATCAAAATACACGTGGTCCATAAGAGCTGTGCATAGATCAAATGAGATGACATTTACAATATGGCTTTACAACCAGTCTATAAATAACAAAATACAAATTACATCTTGATCAAAAGGCTTCTCAGCCGACATGTACAAAATACAGGAAATACAAGCCAAGAAGCATGATTTTCAAGATTTGCCGACGTGGAAACAGCATTGCCGACATAAATACAAAACAAAGCCGACGTAATCAAGAATCCAAAACAAGCTTGCAAACACATCTAGGCGTCGTCGCCGTCCTGCTCATCACCTACATATATATAGAGAGGGTGAGCTTGGATACTCAGTGAATGGTATACGTAATAAAGGGGTTTGCATGACTGATATTCAAGATTTCTAACAAAACCATACATAACATAACTAGTGCAAGTCAAGGGATGAACCAAGTCCATCTAGCAAATCTTTCAAAACTTCATGGGATGCTTACTAGCATCAATAATATAAGTGATGACATTCCGGACAAACAAACCCACGCGGTAAACCGTCAGTGGCAAGACAAGCGAGATATCTCAAATCAATGGTGTCGTTGCACTATAATCCCCGGACACTAAGGACTTGTGCTACAAATGCTTATAGTCCCCTAGCACGTACGGACTTCCAAGAATGTCATCAAAACGAGATATAATGCTTGATACACAAAACAGGAATTATCATTCATGCTTACAAATACTTTTCAAAACAAGGTAAAACAAGACTTTTATCAAAACATTGTAACATAGCTTTATTAAAATACCACTCACTTAGTTCTTCAAACGTCGCGGTCAAGGCAAGTCCAAGTTCTACAAACACACGGCAAAATCTGTTGAATGCACTTTCAAACAAGTTTCACATGTATGCAGATGATCTCGGTATCCTTCAAAACTAAGTCAAATCGAAACAAACACTGTTTCTCATCTCGGAAACATGCTGGGCACCAACCAGGTCTAGGCTGAGGTTCCACACCTCCTCGCCGAGGTGTGGTCCCAAGGGCCACATTCAAGGATGTGAAGTCGGGAAAATCTGAGTTTCCCTCTGCTGAAGAACATGAACATGAAAATTATGAATGTTCAATCACAACTTGTTATCTCAAAATCTGGGATTTTCATGCTATGAGTTCAAAAACATGGACCTGGGTACTCACACTTGAAGATTTTTGGGAAAACAAACACAAATACATGAATCTTCATGCAAGCTTTCGGATCAAATCATGGCTTTTCTTCAAGAACACATGAACATTAACTTCTCTTTCTAAAACCAACTTTAAATCAATGCATGGCATGCAAGACAGATTCGATCATGCAATGCAGCTAGATGATCAATAAGAACAACAAGAGTAGATTAGGGTTCTAACCTCAAAACACAAATCAAACGGTTTGAACTCCACGAATCAAGCTTGCAATCTACTCTCTCACTCTAAAACTCCTCTTTCTTCTTCTAGAGCTTCTCTCTCCTCAAGAACAAGAATATGATACAAAATGATACATTTCTGGGCTTGCCGGTTGACTTAACACTCAGCCCGGACATGTGGCAATGGGTGGTTGGTTCAACTCAAAAAGGTGACTGATTGAAAAGACAAGACTATGATAAAGTGTGTTCAACAAGCTAGGCGGCAAGGGAACTTCGGCGAGTAATGACATCGGCTAATAACAAGACTTCGGCAAGCAAAGGAACAATGACCTCGGCCAGAAAGGACAACACTTGGCCTAGCTGTGCCACACCTCAGCCTAGATGTGCCACACCTCGGTCTAGGTCGTACCAGTCCAGGAGTAAGATCACTTCAGTTCAAGAGTAACATCTCGGCCTAGATAATACACATCTCGACCTTGGTGGTGAACACCTCGGCCTGGATAGTGACATCCCGGCCAACATGTTAGAGCAGGGGTGGAGGTCTACCGGAAAAGGGTTCCAAGGTAGTTCTAGACTTAAGGTGACCTCGGCTTGGTTTACTCTAGGTCAGACACACACACCAAACAAGGAACGAAGCATACAAGTAACATTCAAGCAAAACAAGAACAAGAATGAAGTGCAAGCTCAATCAGAGCAAAAATCGTATAAAATGCATATGAGTATAGTTAGGACAGTGTGAGGGCTATTACACATGTACTGTAATGTTCAAATAAGTTGGCCTGAGTGTCCATGATGAAAGTCCTAAAAACCGCACGTATACATGGGTACCAATCCCGCGGATGAAATTTCAATGAAATGGCAATAGTAGTGCTTGTATAGCCTACGTTTACATGCGTCCCGATTTACGGTTTCCTCTGGACGAAATTTTCGAGAAAGGTTGTATTGTTTCGAAATTCCCAGAGCATGATTCATTGCCCTATCTTTTTACCCCAAAGGAAGTGATTTAAGATATTATTATAGCATTGTATAGTTTTGGAAAGAGATATAAAAATGTTTTGGCATGAGCATTTCATATGCATTCACCTTATAGCTTTGTTAAGATTCATCTACTGTGTTGAATTATTTCTACTGGGCTTTAGCTCACCCTACGTAGGAAAAACATTTTAGGTGCTGATGATATACCTCTGCCAAGGCAATAGCTTGGGAGGACTTGAAGCGAGAGTTTCTTTTGTGTATTTAGTGTATTTATTTTTGTACAAGTCAAGGGCTTTAACTGTATTGGACTTAAGTCCACTTTTGTTGTACCAAAGTATTGTCTTGGAAAGATGTAAGCCTTTAGGGCATTTCTTATTGGTCTAACTTTCTTTTTGTCTCTTTACTATATCACTCTTTTGTAAAGCTTAATTGTAAATCAATGAAAGATAACTATTTTGTCATTGTGATTACTTATTAATATTGAGTATGGATTATAGTAATTCTTTCGGGGCGTTACAGTATTAGCTCACTCCAACTAACAACATTTCAGGAATTGATGGTGTGACTCCGCCCAAGTGACAAGGCCGTGAAGATTTTGAATGGAGCATGTGGGCTCATTGGATGTTATTTGTTGAAGCTCCAGAGCTAATGCGTGTTGGGACTGAATGTCCATCTTTTTGTGTAACCAAGGGATTGCCCTTGAAACTTGTACGCCATTAGGGTATCTTTACTTTTGATTTCTTTAATTTTGTGAACTATAACTTGCATTGTGAACATAAGATGTAATAGTTTAATATAGATCAATGAGAACGAGATTTCTCTAATGAGTGATAATATTTTTCTTAAAGCATTATCTTACGAGAAATGGATTTATTTGATGGAAACCGATGAATATTTAATAAAAAAATGACTATATAAAGGTTTATAAATTTTGAGGTATTGCATGGCCTAATATAAATGAAAGAGTTCTTACATATGGAATTGGGTAGCTGCTATCCAGAGGTACAACAACCACGGTTGTGTGGTCAATGGGCCCTATTTTGAGGTCCATTTTGATATTTTGAACTGTTTATTTTTTAAGGTATATCGAGTAAACTATATTTACAAAAAATCAAATTAATCAGATATTGATAACCATTTCATGAAATTATATTTGTATTTAGAAAAAATAAAGGGGAATTACACCTCAGTGGTGTCAATAAAAAGTAATTACAAAAAGTTGGTAAATATGATAAATATTAATAATTACTATCATAAATTTTTTTGTTAATGTGTAATAATTTTTAAAAAAATCACCCTAAATGGTAATTTCTCCAAAAATTAATAGTAAATGTGATTTGAAAAATAAAATTAAATATAAATGCAATTCGATGAGAGAATTATTATTTTTTACAAATATATTATAATCAATATATCTTAAAAATTGAACCATTCAAATTCGAAAAATAGATTCCCAAATAAGTCTTAAAATAGGCCTCATGACCGCATAACAATGGATGTTACACATGGCATCACCCCGCCTTTTTTCATATCTATTTAGCAACCCCGTTATTTTGTTGGAAAAATATGCTCTTAATCACTGTCAAGTGTGAATCAAAATATACAAAAATAAATAATTTTGTGGGATCGAAAAAAATAAGACAACACAAAGATTTACGTCAAAAATCCTTCAATACAAAGAACAAAATCATGGGGTAAATATTAGATTTCCACTATATCTATACTATTATACATGTGAGCATCTAAATTGGTATCTTAAAACTGTCTCTCTTTATACCACGTGTCCAGTTACTAATTAAAAATAAAAATTTAAAAAGGTTAGAGAAGAGGATGGGGCAATACTTCAACTTAAGACCATAGATTTAATAAATTAGACTCTTACTACTTGATATTACAACTAATTAATGTTAAATATTTTATTTTATTTTTATTTATTTAATTTGCACACGCGTTGTGTGCGCTAGCCGCTGGTTAAAATAATGTTCTTAGGGAAAAGAGTTTGATATCATTTGACCTAGTGGTTGTGTAGCATCTTTATGGTGTGAGATCTCGGGTTCATCTCCTATAGAGAAAAGTTTGTTACCTTTTGTGGTGTGATGGTTTATTTCTCTCCCATTATGAGGGTTGATTGTATGTAGTTGTTGGATTTGAGCTTGATGGATTAGTTGTAGGGCTTGGTGAATTTTGGTTATTGTTAGTTAGACTTTCTAGTTATTGTGGATTAGTAGTCTACTTAATTATGTAAATATTCATGATTGTAATTATTCTCCTATCTACTACTATTTTAAAAGTGTAAAGAACCTGACATATTTTCTACTTTTTTTAAAATCTCAATTTTACCTTCTCAAATCTACTATGTTTTCTAAAAATCATGAAAAGTCCTATATAAACAAATGATCTCTTTATTTTTAGTATTAAACCCTCAAAAATGATATATCTACTTCCAAGAGTCCTATACAAATATAAACAAATCGTCTCCCTTAATATATATATATATATATCTTCCTATTTTTTATATTCATGATAATTGAAGAACGGAAAATAATTATCCTTTCTTATTTCTCGTGTTTGCTTCTATATTGATACAATTATTCCTCATGGATCAAATTGTTGTTAATAATTTTGGTTGAATCTTAAAGTTGTATGCATTCGTTTGTGTGCTCGAGCGGTGGTTTTGGTCGCTAGAGCAGTGTCAACTTTTTGTGTCTGTTCACTCGAGTGGTGTTTTGGGCGCTCGAGTAGTCTATGCGTATATCAGTCTGGAAGAGGGTCATTTTGAGTCACTTTTTCATCCCTTTCTCTCTCTAAACATTTCAAAACCCTAAAAACCTTCACTCTTTCTCTCTCTAGCTCTTACTTCTAGCTCAAAATACTTAATATCCTTTGATCTCTTCACCCTAGTCCTTTGAGGAAAAGCGTTGAGCACATCAAGGGCTACGTTTTAAATCAATGAAGTTATTGTTTTTCGCTCCGTCAAGTTCTACTCTTTGTTTCCTTCTTGTCTTTTACTTTGAGGTGGGGATTTCTTTGACTCTTTTATATGATTTTTAGCTTAGTTATTTACTTTTTGAAAAGGGTTAATGATTTAGAGATTTTGGAAAAAAGAACCTACGGTTTGGATTTGAAATCAAAACAGGGGTTTTCCAAATGGGTTCTTGAAGATGGTTGTGGGGATGTTTTTATAGGTGAGATATGTTAAAATGGTGGATATTTCTTCTAGAAATTGATTTTGTAAAACAAAAGGGGTTTTGCCCTAAATTTCAGATATTTGGAATTTTGTAAGAAAATGGAAAATATTGTGACTTTTTGTAAGATTGGAACGATGATTATGTTGTTGATGACGATGGTAGAGTTGAATATGTAATATCACGCCCATTGTAAAAGGATGGAATTGTATATTATGATTGAAAACTATCTTTGTATAGAAATAACTGTTTTGGGCTATCGATGAAGGATAGCGTTGATTGTTATAGACATTGCATGAGGATTATGTTGAATTGAAATTAATTTCTCATATATTGTGCATTGAACATCATTTCTTATTGAACATTGTAAATGTACTAATTTGAGAAAAATAAGTGAATACCTTAGTGAATCTGGTTAGGGGGTGCGGTTGTAGTTAGTTATTATGTTGGCCTGTGTATCCTTGGTAAAAGTCCAGAAACCCACGCGGTTAGGTGTCGATTCTTCCAATTAGTATTAATAAAATAGTTTTGGTACTGCTCGTAGAGGCTACTGGCAAATATGTACCTAGAGATTCCTAGTATGTTGTATCCACTACCCTGTTTTCTGTTATATAAAGATTATTTTCATGAACTGAGTTATAATATGGTATTACATTGTTTTGAGATGGAAAGAGATGAATGTTCAACAAATGGCATGCATATGCATTCACCTTATAATTTTGCTAATAGTCATATATTATGTTAGAGTATCTCTACTAGGTTGTGACTCGCCCTATGTGGAAAACAATTTTCAAGTGTTGCTAATATGCCTCTATTAAGGACATAGCTTGAGAGGACTTGGAGCTAGAGGCTTCATTTTTGCTTATTGAAGTAATTATTTTTGTATAAGCCTCGCGTTTTATCTGTATTGAGTTAAACTAATTTTGTTGCATCCAAGTAACGACTTGGAAAGTTGTAGCGATTAGGACATATAGTTATTTAGTTTTACTTTTATTTTATTTCTTGTATCCATGTCATATACTATAGATTCCGAATTTATGGTTTATGAATGTATATCACATATGTCATCTTTTGTCTTGATCAAAGTTATGAATGGAATAGAAGATACAATATTGTTGATCATTTGTAAGAAATGTTATGAGTTGGATTATTGTTATTTATTTTGGGGCATTACAGTTCAAATCTAGACAGAGGAAAGCGCATACATTTTTAAAATAGATATTTGCATTGCATCTTAAAAATTCGTAGGTTATCTTCATACACTTTCTTTTTGTGTAGATTAGATTTTCTGAACTATAATATTTTACATGGTACTTTAATAACCAAGGTATGATGTCAAAATTCTAAATAAGAACCACTTTTGTTGATTTCATGTTTAAATTTGCTTTTCGTTTTTTGATTATTTTTGTTATTCATTTTTCATATTTTCTCAATTTTGGTGATATAAGATATTAAAATTTCTTCATATTTTATATTTAAATGATACTTTTATAGGGATATTTAATATCTAATAATTTAAATAGAATCAAAAAGTAAAATATTGGTAAATTTTTTTTTTTAAATTCAAACATATACTGATTTATTATCATCATCATCATCATCTAATATTAATAATTTTTTTCAAAAAGAATACATAACAAATTATTTTCTAAGTGTATTTAGATTAAGTGAATCTAAATCTAAAAGTAAAATTAAAAAATAAAAAAGTATTATTAAATTAATTGAATCTAAAAACAAAATAAAAGAGTTATTAAAAAAATAATGTCAAAGATAAAAGAAAAAATATGAAAATAAAAAAATTCAAAACAAAAGTTTGAAAAAATAAACCAAATCAAATGCCATAAACTTCTCTTTTATTTAAATCTTTCTTCACTAATATCTAATTTTACACAAATTATTTACAATTTCCTTTCAATTTTATGTGAATTTAATAATCTAATAAAAAAATAGTGTATGCACACAAAAATCTAACACTAAACATCTATATTATGACCAACCATTTAATTATGAATAATTAACTTCTCATTATTACCTATATTATATTATTACTGTGTGTGTCAATTTTCGACCACACTGCCAACTTAGTACTCAACTGGAGAACACTGGCAGAATAGATGGCACCTGTCTGACCTGCAACAGAAAGAAGAGTCTCCGACGGTGGCTCGTCCACCCGGGGGTACTCCGACGATCAAGTCAGTACTCCATATCTCTCAAAGATAATCAATAGTGCTTAACTCACTAAACAGAATATCAAAAGCCATACCTTAGACCCATGAGGGTGCCTCTCTTTTATAGCCAACACAATCCTAGTCCCAATAGGAGCCTAGCCCTAATGGACTTAGGATTACTGCTAATCTGGGACTCCTAGTGGGATTAGGATAAACTCTCTAAGAGTCTTATCTTTACCCAAACTGAAGTTTTCTCTCATTTTAGGACTCTTGTCCCTTATCCGCTTATCTTGGATTCCGGTATTCTCGCAGATAACCTCGGCCTAGCTGAGATCATCTCGGCATCATGACCAGGACACGTGACACATCGGCTGACACTTCGGTGTCACCTCGGCCACGTGTTGGTGCTCAGAAAATATATCCCCACAACTGCCCCCTAGGTTCTATTACCTCGGCATTCTGAGGTGATGGAACCTATATCGGTACTTTCCAGTATGTCAGCTTAAAGTATCGCAGCCGAGATCATCGTTAAGGCCGACATGTCTCTTTAAAGAACAAGAATTCCAAGAACCCGTTCACGCGTATGAGCTGTCATACATAATCTCGGTTTAACTTTAACTTGTAAACTTTTCTCAAGTTTCAACAAGTGTTAAACAATAATCTCGGTTTAACTTCAACTTGTAAATTGCTACAAATTTCAACAAGTGTTAAACATCATCTCGGTTTAACTTCAACTTGTAAATTACTACAAATTTCAACAAGTATTAAACATCATTTATAACTCTCTACCCCCTAATGTGGACTTATGTTCACATTAAGCTTGTGCATGTGATCTTGTTCGCCAAAGTTGGTTTCAAGCCGAGGTTGTTAGCCTTGATTTCTCTGTTGATCTTACTTGGTTTCAACCTGAGTTTGATTCTGCCGACATGGCAAGCCTATGTTACTCCAACTTAGTTCAACTCCATTATATGCAAGATTCGACTCTGCCATATAATGAGTCTAAGTTATTCATCATTACCTCGGCCTCGCATCGGCGAGACGTTTTTCTTCTCGGACTTAAGTGCCGAGATCTTGTCTTCTGGAATCTTGGATTTGCTCACTCAGGTTGAGCTCTTGTCTTCTCGGACCTATTCATCTAGGCCGAGATCATGTTTTCTGGAATCTTGGATCTGCTCACTCAGGTTGAGCTCTTCTCTTCTCGGACCTACTTATTTAGGCCGAGATCTTGTCTTTCGGGATCTAGGGTCCGGGGCCTGAAATCCAGGATCTGCTCACTTAGGCTGGGCTCTTCTATACTTGAATGTCATCTCCTTGGGAGCGCTCATGCCCTCTGTCTTTGCGTCCCTTCTGGAAGGGTCTTCATTCCGTTTATGTCGACAAACTCTCCATCTTCGCTAAACTCGTCGTTTTCAACACGTTAATCTTGTATGGTGATGGCCATCTATTCTCCTTTCTTTCCCACAGACGGCGCCAAATTGTGTGTGTCAATTTTCGACCACACTGCCAACTTAGTACTCAACTGGAGAACACCGACAGAATAGATGGCACCTGTCTGACCTGCAACAGAAAGAAGAGTCTCCGGCGGTGGCTCGTCCACCCGGGGGTACTCCGACGATCAAGTCAGTACTGTATATCTCTCAAAGATAATCAATAGTGCTTAACTCACTAGACAGAATATCAAAAGCCATACCTTAGACCTATGAGGGTGCCTCTCTTTTATAGCCAACACAATCCTAGTCCCAATAGGAGCCTAGCCCTAATGGACTTAGGATTACTGCTAATCTGGGACTCCCAGTGGGATTAGAATAAACTCTCTAAGAGTCTTATCTTTACCCAAACTGAAGTCTTCTCCCATTTTAGGACTCTTGTTCCTTATCCGCTTATCTCGGATTCTGGTATTCTCGCAGATAACCTCGGCCTAGCCGAGATCATCTCGGCATCATGATCAGGACACGTGACATCTCGGCTGACACTTCGGTGTCACCTCGGCCACGTGTTGGTACTCAGAAAATATATCCCCACAATTACAAAAGGTTTCAGATATTACTTTTGTGATATCTTATATATGTCAGTATCTACGTATATAAATATATATATATATATATAAATTTGTATATGTTACTACATTCATACATTGTCAATCCGTAATGCTATATTATCATTAGATACCTTAATTTTCTAACATGTATCACTTTAATAATATAGTTATATTTGCAAGAAAAAAAAAACTGTCAAATTGTGTATTTTACTCCTAGCAACTTATATTCAATACATATATATCATACAAAAAAAGTGTCCACAATGAACACTTTCAATAACAAATCAAGACTTTGCAAAACACTTCCATCACGATAATAATTGTACTTTTTTTTCCTTTCACAGAAAAAAATCACATTATTGAGAGAAAATGGATTTTAAAATTCATAACAATATGATATCGCATCAAACTCTTACTCATCAAAACATTTTTATTATAATGAGTTATAATAGTGAGTAAAAAGAAAAACAAGAAGATGGTAAAACAAAAATTACAAAAGATCTATTATAACATACTCTTCAAGTAAAGTTAGACAAGCTGAAATATGAATTATCCTATCTGTTGTAAAGTTCAAAAAAAATAATGTACCTTATGCACATGTTTTAGTCAAATTATAAGGAAAAAAAATCAAATGATACATAAACATTATCACAGTAACTCAATGATGTAGAAAGTAAGTACATCAAATAAATTTTTTTAATCAACTTCTGTCATATGTTGATTACTAACGGATAACCTAATAAATTATGTAATTTAACAGTTTCATAAAAGTGACCTTACAAACACTTAAAAGTGTGGAGCTATACATATCGTAAAAATAATTATGAAATTCCTATATTGATCGAAATATTAAGATATAATATCATTTTATTTTCTTAAAAAAATTATTTCACATTTTCTACATAAATGAAAATATACTAATGACTAATGTTATATTTTTTTATCAGGAAAGATATTTGTGGCACTTGAAATGAGACTCAACAATGTATAAAAATATATTGCATATTAATATTAATGCATTCTTATACAAACAATATGCAAATAATATGTAATAGTGGGTTCAATAAATTTATATTATGAGATGAACTATTAAACAAAATTGTGTAATTGTACAATTAATTTCATACCTTCAATTACATTACAGGTACAAATTATGAAAAATTAAAGTGACAAGTTGGTAAAAAAAGATGTAACACTACATATTTAAAAGACTTGTTTAAGATAGGATTGTAATATCAACAATCTAGCTATAAATTAATATTTATGGTTATAAAATTTCTTGTTTATCATTTAAATTCTTCATCTGAGTATATATATTATTTCTTACTTAATTATATTTTGAGTACAGTTTAATTACTCATACAATTTTCTATACTTTGTATATATATATTATATATTAATTTAAGAAACAAGTATAATTATAATATTTACAATTAATGTAAAATTATATATCATAAGTAAATCACGTACTCAACCACTAATCTATTGAAAATAAATAATAATGGGTACGCTCCAAACCCATTGCCTTTCTTTCTTGCTGCAGCGTGAAAGGTAAATAGTTATTTCATGTCTTTTTATTTATCGGATTAGATTGGATGGAATTAGGCTTTTTTTTGGTAAAGAGGTTAAAAATAATTTTTTTAGTTTTTGAAAGTCATATACTTTTTGGTATTTTAAAAAAAAAAAGTCAAAAAATTAACTTTTAACCTATTTCTCAAAACAAACCTAAATAATATGACCAACTTGAACAAAGGAATTGTTAAGGAAGATAGACCCAGAGGGAGTAAGAGGGGGCTGTTGCCCCCCTACAATTTCAAAACACTCTTTCATATATTAGTATTAGTTATTAATTATTTTAAAAAATTATATACAATCACTCCCTCTAGATTTTAAAAAAGATTAAGTCCTTGCACATCCCAGACCTCTATATCTATAAGGCATGAGGTACAAAATATAAAATTTAACAATTTAGACAAAATATAATAAAAGAAAATAGTCTCTCACAACAAGTATCGATAAATTGTCTTACAATTGTTATCAATTGTAATTCAACATTAATATAAGAAAATATTTTTATTTATATATATTTTAAGAGATATTTACCAATAAATTCTAAAGTTTAACCATTTAATAAAATAAATCATGAGTTTTTAATTTTATTAATTTTAATCCTAATTTTTTGATTTGCTTTCAATATAAATCATTTGCGTATTTTCGTTATTTAAAACCGATGAAAAAAAATTTTAGTCATTAAACTCAACAAAAAATGGTACTTTAGACATTATATATGCTTACATTTGAGTTTAAGGATTAAACTACTTGTTTTCCATTGATTTTACTTGAAACTAGGCGAATGATTTAGACTGAAAATATATAAAAAGATTAATATTTAAATTGATTAGATGAAAAAAATTCAACCTTAAGATTTTTTATTTATTTTGTAATTTCTCCTAATATATATATTTTTAGAGAATGTCAGTATAATAAGCCCTTTATTTTGTATCTCATCTAGCACTAAATTGTAGTTCAAGAAAAATAAAATAAATCTAATCACTAAATCAAAATTGTGGGATAGTCTATCTAAATTTTAAGAAAGATTTAGAAATAAAATATTTATGGATACATTAAAAAGGCCTAACCACATAGGGGTAATCGCTGGGATTGGATCTTATAAGGAGCCGAGACCCGAGAGATCATCCTTTGGTGGTTGCTACATAATAAGACCACTCAATCATGTAGCGGTAAGTCATAGATTCGTATATAAGTGGGGATTTGAACCCACACTCTTGATACTGGGTACGGTTCGCTCAGGCCTAAACGGTTCGTTCTAGCAACCATATTGCCCCTATAGTTGTGGAAATTACACCCCTCTTCAAGTTTCTAATTATATAACAAATGATCATTTTATTAAAAAATATTAAGTTAATTGACAATTTTTAATAATAATATATTTTAATTAATAATTCAAAAAAATTTATCTATATATTGAATAGTAGTTAGGAATTTTATTTATTTTTTTGGTTAATTTTATTTAATTATTTTTTTAATAATTAATAATTCGTATTTCAAACCATTCGCATATGAAATTTATAATTATCTAATATTTAACTATTTGTATCTAATATTTAGGGGTACTTACCAATTAGTCCTATTAATTAGACTTATTTACCTATAGGTCCTAACTAATAAATTTAACACTATAAAAATAAGAGAGTGATAAATTTATCACTAAAAATTTATTCATAAAAACAAAGAGACTGATAAATTTATCACTATAAATTTATTCATAAAAATAAAAGACTGATAAATTTATCTTTATCACTTAATAAATTTATCAAATAGGACTTAATGGGTAATAAATCTCTAAAATATGACCTATTAAGTAATAAATCTCCAAAATAGGATTTATTGGTAGTTTAACTATTTGTTGACTTAAGAAAGAAAAAAACACACTTGTTACTGTTTTCAAATAACACAAGTCCTATCCTACCAAACTGACGATGATGACTATGATGTTGATGAAGTCTGCTGTGTTCATCTTACCTTATCTTCCTTTTCCATTCTTCTTCTTCGGGTATTGTGCTTGATTCTATCCATTAAAGTATGATGTTTATTTTTTAATGTTTATTGTTTTTCCTGGATTTACTGTTGTGAACAGAATCCGATTCTTGTTTCAGCTGCTACACGTTCTTCACTGTTTTTCCTCTTTCTTTTTTTCTTCCTTTTTGTGGGTTATATTTGTTTCCTCATGTTCTGTTATGAATGAGTGTTTGCACATGTTTAATGCTCATATAGTTCTTTGAACACTTTCCAAAGCTGTATGTTTCATGTTTTGGTGTCAAATTCCCCAAACCCATGAATCAATTGTGCAAAAAACTCTCTTCTGATTGGATTCTTTTCAGGGGTGCAAAGATTGCGGTGCTATTCATCTAAAATGAATGTGGTTTGGATTCTTTGGTTGTTGTTACTTGTTGATTTTGGATTCTGTGCAAATGGGTTTAGTGGGAATGTGACTTCAAGACCTGCTGTTGTGAATATTGGAGCTATTTTCACTTTTGACTCTACCATTGGTAGAGTAGCCAAGATTGCAATTGAGGAGGCTCTGAAAGATGTCAATTCCAATTCCGGTGTTCTTCCTGGAACCAAGCTTGTGGTACAGATGCGAAATTCCAATTGCAGTGGCTTTCTTGGTTTGGTTGGAGGTACCTTATTTTCTACATTTTCCCTCAGATTCCTATTACCCTCTTTTGGTTGCTGAGAAACATGTAATTTTATATACGCTTTTATGTTTTATTTTTATTTCAATTCTGAAAAATGAAGTTGGCATTCAACTAAACCATACAGTAGATTTAGGCTTATTGGAGTAGAGAGATGGTTTTGGTTAATATTGGTATTGGTGTTTTTGTTTTTCAACATTTTCTTACCAACCAAATGGAGCATAATTGTTTTTAGGCATTTTAATTTTATTCAAAAACTCTGTTTTGGATAAGTCGGTCATTCTTCAGTAGACAAGCTAATGACTGTTTCTTGGTTGCAGCTTTGCAATTTATGGAGGCTGATATTGTTGCAATTATAGGCCCACAATCTTCGGTAGTTGCTCATATTATATCAAATGTTGCAAATGAACTCCAAGTTCCTTTGCTGTCATTTGCAGCTACAGACCCCACTTTATCTTCTCTTCAATTCCCTTTTTTTGTTAGGACAACACAAAGTGATTTATATCAGATGACCGCAGTGGCTGAGATTGTTGATTATTATAGTTGGAAGGAAGTAATTGCTATATTCATTGATGATGATTATGGAAGGAATGGTGTGTCAGCATTAGATGATGAACTTGCAGCTAGGCGCTGTAAAATATCCTACAAGGCTGGAATTCCCCCGGGATCAGGAGTTAGTAGGGGTGACATAATGAATATTCTTGTTAAGGTTGCATTATTGGAGTCTCGAGTTATTGTTCTTCATGTTAATCCTGATTCAGGTTTCTTGGTTTTTTCCGTGGCTCACTATCTTGGAATGATGAGAAATGGGTTTGTTTGGATAGCTACTGATTGGCTTTCTTCTGTTTTAGATTCCTCTTCACCCCTTCCCTCTGAGACCATGGACACATTGCAAGGAGTACTTGTTTTGCGTGCTCACACACCAGATTCACTTAAAAAAAGAGCTTTCTTCTCTAGATGGAACAAACTAACTGGTGGTTCTTTTAGGTTAAATTCTTATGGACTTCATGCTTATGATACTGTTTGGCTGGTTGCTCATGCTATTGATTCATTTTTCAATCAGGGAGGGATTATTTCATTTTCCAATGATTCTAGGTTACATTCCGGCAAAGGGAGTAATCTTCACCTCAATACAATGAGAATTTTTGATGGAGGAGGACTCTTATTGAAGAATATACTGCAGAGTAATCTTGTGGGTTTGACAGGTACTATCAAGTTTAATTCTGACAGAACTCTCATTCTTCCTTCATATGATGTTATTAATGTGATTGGGACTGGGTTCAGACGGATTGGTTACTGGTCTAACTATTCTGGTTTATCAACTGTGCCTCCCGAGACACTATACTCAAGCCCACCTAATCGTTCGAGTGCAAACCAACGTCTATATAGTGTTATTTGGCCTGGAGAAACTGTAATAAAACCTCGCGGGTGGGTTTTTCCAAACAATGGGAAGGAATTGGTAATTGGGGTTCCTATTCGGGTGAGTTACCGGGAATTTGTTTCACAAGTGCGAGGCACTAATACTTTTAAAGGGTTCTGCATAGATGTATTTACAGCTGCTGTAAACCTGCTACCATATGCTGTTCAATATCAATTTATTCCCTTTGGGGATGGAAAGAAAAACCCAAGCTACACAGAGCTCGTGGAGTTGATCACAACGGGTGTGAGTACACAAAAAACCACATTGTTTCTTGTTCAAGTTATATAAAGCTAGTTTGTGGCTGGCTAATATTCTTTGTCTATTTGTCTACTTGTGACAGGTTTTTGATGCCGCTGTTGGTGACATTGCCATTGTCACAAATCGGACGAAGATTGTAGATTTCACACAACCATATGCTGCATCTGGACTACTTGTAGTGGCCCCATTTAAGAAGTTGAACACAGGTGCTTGGGCTTTCCTGCGGCCATTTTCTCCACTGATGTGGGGTGTTACTGCTTTGTCCTTTATTCTTGTTGGAATAGTTGTGTGGGTTTTGGAGCATCGGATAAATGACGAGTTCAGAGGACCACCTAAGCAGCAATTCATAACTATACTATGGTGAGTTTTATGCTGGATCTTTTGAAGATGTTACATGGCTAATTTCTATTGACATAGCTTATTGCTATCAACTCAGTCTTTATTTGTTCTTTATTCATAAGTTCATAACATATTCTAAATTTTGAGTTTGAGTAGGATAATCTACCTCTTGATAGCAATATAAGGAACTGTGATTCTTAGGAGAGTTTATCAGAGCCCTAGGAAATGCATACCACAAGTTAGTCGATTGCAGTTTCCTTTCTGGTTTCTCTCATTTTGTACTCCAGTGATACGGCCAATACTTGAATTTTGGGATATCATGCCCCTAGAATGATGGTCTTGTAATTCAGAACCAAAGAATTTTTTATTTTGTATTCCTGCAAAAGCTAAATGGAAGCTTGTTAGAGTTTGTTTAGCAGTGCCTGGAACTTTATTTTCCGTTTATGTAAATGAAGCACCGCTAGATGAAAACTTAAACCTTTATAAACAATGAGGGGATATATGTACTGGATGTCACTGTCAGATATCATTTCATTTACTCGTCTCCTTTGGGCACATCTATGAAGTTGGGAGAGTAGAAACATGACCCAACAACCCTGAATAATTGTTTGTTGTTATAAATTATAGTTCTACCGGAAGTGTTGTACTTGTTAGTGATTGTTATTGACTCAAGACTGCTACTGTTTATTGGGTTTGGTAATTTGACAAAGCTAAAGTATCATAGAACTTTGTTTCCGCTAACCATAGTAAGCAACCAAGTACATTGTTAGAGTTTTTTTTTTTTTAGTTTTTTTTTTATTTATCTTTTATATGGTATACAATTTGTTGTCTGGGCATGTCTTGCTAAACTACTAGTCACTTGCTGTGCCATGGACCAGTTCTTGTGGCATTTTTGGAAAAAGCTATTAAGTTGGACAAATTTGAATGATCATACAATTTTTGGGTTGTGAGTGTGATTATGGTAATTGTTAGTTCAAATTTTATGATTGGTGAAGAGGTATATATCTTTTCTAAATGGATTATTCTACTCTTCAGTGGGAAAAACGTCTTCTCCTTATCAAAAAGAGCAATTTCTGATATTTCTCGTGTTTTCTGTACTTGCAGGTTTAGCCTCTCAACCTTATTTTTTGCGCACAGTAAGTGAAACTGAGGTTCTGATGGATAATTTATGTTTTTGGTGGTGCTCTGAACCATCAGTACTAAGTTTGGTTAAAATTTTTATGCAGGAGAGAACACGGTGAGCACCTTGGGGCGTGTAGTGTTAATTATATGGCTCTTTGTGGTTCTGATAATCAACTCAAGTTACACTGCAAGTTTGACCTCAATCCTCACAGTGCAACACCTATCTTCTCCTATTAAAGGTATTCAAACCCTCAAAACAAGCGACGAGCCTATTGGATATCAAGTGGGCTCTTTTGCTGAGCATTACTTGGTTGAGGAAATTGGTATACCTAAATCTAGGCTTGTTGCCCTCGGATCACCAGAGGAATATGCTACAGCACTTCAGAATGGCCCTAAAAAAGGGGGTGTTGCTGCTGTGGTTGATGAACAACCCTATATAGATCTTTTCTTGTCAAGCCAGTGCAAATTCAGGATTGTTGGTCAAGAGTTCACCAAAGGCGGCTGGGGTTTTGTGAGTATCTACGTTACATTCTCTTTCTCTCTCTCTTTCTATATATATATAATTATATATATGCATACATATATATTTGCTAAGGAAGTATCTATAATACTAGCTTGCTTCAGTCCTAATTCAGAAAACAGGTTTATTAGGATGCAGATAAAAGATGATTAAGTATTCCGTAGTCAACAACAAATCTGTTTTTGCGTCTGGATTTCCCTGAGAAAATGGGAAGGTTTATTTCTGTTGACATGACATTTAGTAGCAAAACTACCTTCTCGACGGATGTGATCCTCTCCATTCCAAAATTGTAATGGAAGATCTCCATTACATTAAGGGTTTGTAATGATTATTTTTAAATTTAAAATAATGATAAATTTTCAAGATTATTTCACAACCCTTGGATCATGTAATGGAGATCTTCCATTACAACCATGTAATGGAGAGGATCTCAGTCCCCTTCTCGAATATTAGTACATCATATTGTGATCTTTGGGGAATTTTCTAAAAATTAACTTAGTTTTTGGGTTTTCACAAACCTACGTAGTTTGCGTTAGGAAAGCTTGAAACAAGTCTATGAAGCAACGACACTTCAAAACAAGTGCCGTATTCGTGTCGGACACACGGACATTTCGGGGACACGCGGACACTTTGGGGACATGTATGGGACACACCACATGGTATGTTCCCTAATTTAATTAATTTATTTTCAGGGGACACACTGGGGACACGCTAAGGACATGCCAAGTTGTCTTTTCTCCCATTTTATTTAGTGCTTTTGATGAATGTTGAATGTTTATTAATTTTTCTTATATTTAAATACTTAATAGATTATCCATAAAAAAGAGTGCTGCTATTAGCACTCCATTAATTATTTTGGACCTCTCATTTTTTAGCCTTTTTTTATTACAATAATAACCTCAAATAAAATTACTAAAAAGGACATCAATAATTTTGGGACACTCCATCTCATAATTAAGTCCACACACCCATTACATCATGAATTAGGGTTTATGAGAGCACTCACCTCCATCATCACGCATCCATCTTTCCCAAATCCCACCTTCAAAACCCACTCACCCTCAAAACCTTGAAAATCCTTTGGCGGTAATATTCCGGCAGTAACGGTGGCAACCATTTGATGACCTACACTTTTCCGGGAATGACAACGAGTAGAAATTTTTCCGGCAACCACAACTTCATGAGACGAGAGGAGTACAACAATAAAAGCTCAGAGGAGGTTCATAACTTTGATGCTATTCTTAGCTCAGAAGAGATTGGTCTTGTAAGGATAAGTTTCTTGAAAAAAAATAGCAAAAATAATAAAAACTATTCGTCATTTTTTTAGAACTGAACTCCCGAATATATGACCGAAATTCGGGAACACAGGCTCGAACATTATTTATTTGTTTAGGAACAGGTAACTGGGCATTTCTTAGTTGTTCGGGAACATATAACTAACTTTGACAATGGTTAAACCGAAGAAAAGGATGAGGCGACAGAGATCACAACCCAAGTCAGGGCAATTGACAGTAATTACACTTAGCTCTTCTTCTTCTTTCTCAAGCACAAAAACCCCAACCCAATTTCTTGTTGATATATTCTAAAGATTGAAGATTAAAAACCCTACATTTATTTTCTCACTGTAAGGTCATGAACAAGTATGTGGAAATGAATTAGTAATCACCTTCACGGGTTTTGTTTGGATTTTTGGGAGAGGGGTTTTTTGGGATGTAGGGGGTGTGCATTCAATTGAATGGGTGAAATGTTTTCACAAGGATAATTTTGGTATTATTTAGGGGGAGAAAAGAAATTTTAAGGGTTTTAAAATTTATAAATGGGGGTCTAAAGAAATGGGGCGTCCAACATAATTGATAGGGTGCTAATAGCAGCACTCTAAAAAAAAGATATAAACTGTAAGTGTTAATTTAAAAGTGCTGCTTTTTTTTTTTATAAAAAATAAAAAATAAAAATAAAAAGAGAAAAGAATTAGAGTTAGTTTTTGTTAATATTGATTGTTTGTGGATGTAATATTAATTTAGATAGCAAATAAAAATATATGAAAACATATTTTATTGTCATGTCTCCGCCGTATCCGTGTCTCTATTTTTTTGAAATCGCTGTGTCCCGTGTCCACATCCATATCCATGTCTATGCTTCTTAGAAACAAGCTTTAGGAACTTGTCCCAAATTGGAAAGAAAGGCAAAAAGTAAAGATTTTAATAAAGAGCAATGTGGAATATTCCCTTGAACATGAAATTGTGGAGAAGAATGCTACTGTGCATGCACACGCTTTGTAAGGATGGTGCGTTGCCATATGCACAAGCACACGAGTGTGTGGTGCTTTGATGGCTCACTTTGCACTTAGCACAGACGCTTTGTGGGCATGGAGACGTTTTCCTATTTCCTACATGCCTTTTGCTGATATTCATTTCTTGCAAACTTGAATATCAGTGTATTGGTTCACTTGATCATATCAAGGATATTATGGCCGACTGTTGTTTGTGCAACCACTGCAAATTGTTTGGCGAGGACAAATTTATTTTTTAGGAAAGCGACGTCGTAACGCGACGCAATTATTTTTGTCATTTTCTTAGAGGTTCTTGACAACACTAGAGTTGAAGATCAAACTTGACGACCGGATCATTTCTCCCACATAATATATATAATAATCAAAAGATTGAATAAAAAGGCGATCATGTTTTCCAAAAATAATCACATTTGAAAGATTATTGACAAAATCATCTAGACTAATTCGATCGTTATCAAATGATACAAAGTGATTCGTTCAGAGAGTCTACTGAAGGCGCAAAAAACTTAGTCAAGAAATGTGATATTGGTTGGTGGGCTCCAACATTCGTTTATTTATGAGTGTTACTATTAACACCCATCAATCAATTATTTTGGACTCCCTATTTTTTAGCTTTTTTTTTTTTTTTTTAATTACAATAATAACCTCAAATGAAATTATTAAAAAGAACATCAATAATTTTGGGACACTTTATCTCACAATTAAGCCCACACACCCACTCATGAGTTAGGGTTTATAAGAGCACCCACCTCCATCACCAGCCATCCGTCTTTCCCAAATCCCACTTTCAAAACCTACCCATCCTTAAAACCTTGAAAACCCTTTGGCGGCAATATTCTGGCAATAATGGTGGCAACCATTTGATTACCTACAATTTTCCGGCAATGGCAATGACAATGAGTAGAAGTTTTTCCGACAATCACAACTCTATGAGATGAGAGCAGTACAACAATAAAAGCTCAGAGGAGATTCATAGCTTTGATAGTGTTCTTAGCTCAGAGGAGATTGGCTTTATAAGGGTAAGTTTCTTGAAAAAATTGACAAAAATAATAAAAAATGTTCGTCATTTTTTTTGGACTGAACTCTTGAACATATGATCAAAATTCAGGAACATAGGCCCGAATATTGTTCATTTGTTCGGGAATAGGTAATTGAACATTTCTTATTTGTTTGAAACAGATATCCAAAACTCGTGGAGATTGTAGAACCCACAAAAAGGGAATTTTGAATCAACAACGAAAAACCCTACATTTATTTTCTCAGGTTATGAACAAGTATGTGAAAATGAAGTAATAATCACTTTTGTGGATTTTGTTAGGATTTTGGGAATAGAGGCTTTTTGGAGTGTGGGGGTATGTATTCATTTGAATGGGTAAAACGTTTTCACAAGGATAATTTTGGTATTATTTGGGAAGAGAAAAGAAATTTTAAGGGTTTCAGAATTTATAAGTGCAGGTCCAAAGAAATGGAGAGTTCAAAATAATTAATGGGGTGCTAATAGCAACATTCTTATTTATTTATTTTTTGACATCAGAAGAGCAGCAGTACATCCATAGGAGAGGGGATAAGGGGATGACCTAGATGTCATGCCCAACCATGGGGCTAGTCCATGAAGTCGAGTTTTTATCAATGTATTTCTACATCAAAAATGAAAGACCTTAGTTTTAGGCTCTCTAATTTTGAGATATGTGACTTATTTAAGGGTTTTTGCTAAAATTGGATGAATGTTGTATTTGGTGTTTGAGTCTAGAAGTATTTGCTTTTAAGATTCATTAATTTCTAAACTTGTTTGGTAATAGTTTCACTAATTAATTGCTTAGGAAGTAAACTTGTATTGGAATTTTGTCTCTATGTAAAGGGTCGGCCTTTGAATTAAGAGGAATCCACAAGCGCGAGTTAAGGCTTGCGGGGACAATTGTCTGAGATAGTTATGAATAAATTTATTTTCATATAGCTGTACTCAAATTAATGGCAATTGGCAAAATGACCAATTATGAAATGTCTAATTACTAAAATATGTCAACATAATTATTTGACTTTTTCCTACTGACAATTCTAGCCAAAATTGCATGGACGATTTTTTTTCCTTTTTGATTAGCAATTTGAGCATAAATGAGGACACCAAGGGGGTGTCACCCATGTACGTCAAGGATAGCCACAAACTCTAAGCCCTCCCCAAAAACTCAGCTCCTTAGTGAAATCCACCAACCAAAAGGAAGATTCACAAAATTTCTCCATCCAAAAGTGAATGGAACACAGTAAAGTTGACTTGAGTTTATGAGTAAGTAGTCATATCAGTGTCCAAGGTATATTGGTTTCTTTTTCTCCAAATGCACCACATTAGGAGCAAAGGACTGCACTGTATCTGACCATTTGATTGATCATGGACAGCCCTTTCTTTTCTATAGTTGTATGTAATGCTAGAGACCCCAAAAATTTTACCAAATGTTTCACATGGGTGTGGGACCCACACACACAATGTGAGACATTGGGTAGAATTTTTGGGGTCTCTAGCATTTTTGTATGTTAAATTCCTTCAAACTGATTGTGAAGGAATGAATGTTGAAGAATTTCATATGCAGTGTTTTTAGTGTGTGCGCCAACATTTTGTTACACTCATTTAGGTTGTGTTTGGATCATGGGTTTAGCTAGGGATTTGAACATAACCTTTGCTGTAGGAAGAAGGGTCTAGACTTCAGAGACTTTCATGAATAGCAATGTGACCCTAAATACCGAGAAAACTTATGTGCCCTCAAAGTTTAAAGCATTCATGGATTTGAATTTTGTTTTCAATACGTTTTCTCTAAATTTTGATGAATGAATAATATTCTGATTTAATGTAATTTTTTTATTAGGCATTTCCACGGGACTCTCCTTTGGCTATTGACATGTCCTCCGCAATTTTAACACTTTCTGAGAATGGGGATCTCCAACGGATCCATGACAAGTGGTTGACAAGAAGCGCTTGTAGCTTGGACAATGCCGAGATTGAATCAGACCGCCTTCACCTGAGGAGTTTCTGGGGCCTTTATCTTATATGTGGGATTTCTGGCGTCATTGCTCTTGTCATATATTTCTTCCAGATTATGCGAAAGTTTTACCGTGCTGCGCACACCGAACCAGTTTCAAATGGTGCGGGCAGTTCACGCTCTAAGAGTATTCAGAGACTATTGTCATTAATTGATGAGAAGCAAGACCAGTCAAAAAGGGACAAAAAGAGAAGAAAGATGGAGATATCATCACCCGAGAAGGATAAAGAAAATGAGTTGGAAAGGAATCCGAAAAGGAGACCAAATCAATTATTTACGGAGGGTGGTGACATTAACTCAAGCAATTGAAGTCACCGACTCACTTATTATTTCCATTTCAACATTTAAGACATAATTCTACTGAACATTTAAGAGATAAACTGTTTATGTTTCTGAAAATAGCTGTTTATTGAGGAGCTTGTGGGAGCAGTTTTTTCATTAGAGGGCAGCATGTGCTACACTACATGGAACTAACTTGACTAGTTTTCTCGAAGAATAGAACTAAATGCCAATTGTACAACAATTTTTATTTATTTCTAGTTTCTCTTTTTGCAATTTCCTTACTGGTTATGGAAGGTATATATATATGGGGAAATGTGTTAAAAAAGAAGAAGAAGGGTTATCTTTGATTGAATGAATATTGGTTGCTAAATGTCAGAACCCTAGTTTCCTCTTCATTTCTGGTGCTACATCACTGTCATTCTGGCATATTGGCTTTTCCACCAATTGAACATAGTTTACATTTGAGGAATATATATATATTTTTTAAAATTTCATTTGCTGATATTGAAATGTTGTTTTAAATTTTTTAAATTGGAATGTGGCCTCTTGTTTGTATGCCCAAGAGGGTACTATTACCATATATCTCCCAGATTCACCAAATAAAAAATTAAAAAAGAAAAAACAATTTCAACAGTATTTGCAACTACAAAGCACCGTGCTAATTAATTATTCAAGATTCTATTCCCCTCTTTCAATTGTCCTTACAAAATAAAGATTTATTGACATTGAGGGAAATCCTTGGCTTCTAAATGAAATTTTTTTGACAAGCCAAAAGGGTTTTAAAAGGAAAAAATCAAACTATTTAAGCTTCAAAAACCTTGCACTCCTTATCAGCAGGGTTTGTCTCGCAAAAATCCTCCAATGGATCTCCACTTCCTTGTGCAGGCATGCCTGGCCACTTGCTTGCTACCAAATGTGCCAAATCGACAACACGTTGGCTACAAAAGATAGAAAACACAGCCATTATCATACAATCACATCACATATATTCTAAACCAAACAGAAACATTCATCTCATGAGAGGGGGGGGGGGGGGGGGGGAATATTTGTTGTTTGATCTGTCTATTTGATTTAAATCGTTGATGATTCCATTCCAAAAGAAATGGAAATTTCTCTCTTTTGTGATGATCAAATGCTGTTTCTGCTGTAAAATATGTTAAATAATGATTTCAAAGTAGGAAACTTAATTTTATGTTTGGTTATCAAGTAACATGTCACTTCAAATACCAAAAACAAAAAAAAAAAAACCAAGCATTGTGTGATATTTCTCAGTTCTTGTCATCCATACCTGTATCCCCATTCATTGTCGTACCATGCCACTACCTTGACCATGTCGTCTCCCATGACCATTGTCAAAGATGAATCGATGGTGGAAGAAACATCAGAGCACCTGAAATCGACTGACACAAGAGGGACATCACACACGGCTAATATACCCTTCAATGGTCCATCGGCTGCTTTTCTAAAGGCAGCATTAACGTCTTCAGCAGATATTCCTTTTTTCGCGACGTTCACAACAAGATCAACGACAGATACATTTGGTGTGGGAACACGGAGAGCAATGCCGTTGAGCTTGCCCTTGAGCTGTGGAAGCACTAGAGACACGGCCTTGGCTGCACCGGTGCTTGTTGGGACTATGTTAAGTGCTGCAGCTCTGGCTCGCCTCAAGTCCCGGTGTGAAGCATCTAAGAGTCTCTGCAAACATTACAAGGAAAAACATTTTGAATTACAGTTTTAAGCCATCAAGTCCTATAAAAAAAAAAGTCCTGCTAGGATTCAATGATGCATTGCTGGACTTTATTACTTGATCAACAACTAGTTTTTCACTGTCATTTCTGAGTGGATTTAATTATTTTTACCCTTTTTGCATGGATGTGTAATTACCTGGTCTCCAGTGTAGGAATGAGTGGTGGTCATGGTCCCCTTGACAATACCTGAATATTGGGACAGGAATATGTCACTTTACAGTGCTTGAGCTTTTTGTCATTTTGTCAAGCGAGTGTTTTATTACCAAAATAGAAGATTTACAATGCTTACCGAGTTCTTCATCCAAGACTTTCACGAAAGGAGCTAAACAGTTTGTGGTGCAAGAAGCATTGCTGCAATTATAAAATTTCCAATCAATATTATAGTTTTAAACCCAATTAACAAATCATTCAAAAACAATGCCACAAACTTCAATCAATAGTCTTTCTTGTTCATTTAGCACTTGCCAACAAAAAAATATCACTACTATAATTTAGGAAAATACTAACCTTACAATGTTAGAAACATCATGGGAGTAGTCTCCTTCATTGACTCCAACAACATAGGTGGGAATGTCGGCACCTTTTGCTGGAGCAGTGATAATAACTTTCTTGGCACCAGCTTGGATGTGCTTCCCAGCCCCAGGTCCATCCACAAACACCCCCGTCCCCTGTATTATTTCACATGATTTAATTTTCTATGAAGAATTGTTTTAAAAACATCCATTTTCCCTTTGATTTCTGTCCAATTTTGTAACCTATGCCATTAATTGGATTAAATTGACACAATGTGAACCATGAGTATAATTGAATTTGTCCTAAGAAATGCAGTAAATCTGAATATACAGTAAAAATATAAGACAATTCACAACATGAAGAATTAAGTATTATACCTCAATAACAATGTCAATGCCTAGTTCAGCCCAAGGGAGCTTCAAAGGGTCCCTACTCGAGACAACTTTGATGGGCTTACCATCAACACTGATGGTCTCATTGTCCACTATTTTCACTTCTGCTTTGAAAGTGCCCAACAATGAATCATACTTCAGCAAGTGAGATGCCTATATTTGCAAATTGCAAATTAATCAGATAAAAAATTGAAAAAGAAAAAGAAGAAAGAAGAATAAATTACTCCAACTACTGAATTATGTCCCAAAAATCATGGCAGTTAATTTTTACTTACATTCTTGACACCACCACTGTCGTTAACCACAATAACATCAACGGGGGAGTTCTTCCGGCCATGCCAGCACCGGAGAAAGTTGCGGCCAATGCGTCCAAAACCATTAATTGCTACCTTTAATTTGGCCACTGTTTGTCCCTTGGCAGGGGTTGAACCTGCAGTCTAATTTCAATATATAAAACAACCTGTCACTGCTAGATTAAAGCATAGAGGAAATATATTTACAGAACCAAATTACCATATCAGTTTTCATAGCCAGTATTTTGTATTCTTTAATCCCTTCATATGCATGCATGGTCCTCACATTGATAATCAGAAAACAAAAGCTAAAAGCATCCCTCCCCAACTTTCCTATAATTCACTTTCTTTTTTTTTTTTTTTAATAATTTGTTTAAGCTATTTCTACTTCATAAGCCGGCACATACTTTCAAAATAAAAAGGCTATATGCAACTCCAATACAAAAAAGAGCTATCGTTTCTTTTTGAAGAGACTTTTGAGCAATATATATATTTTTTCTTCTAGTTCAAATTCAATTTAGCTTATTCATATATCAAATCTTGACATATAGTCTTCCCATATTGTTCTTAAATTCATCTGAATTGCCCCTATTCATTGGATTTTCTCAAATTCTATAAGAATTTTGCCAGGTTTGATTTATGAACATTGGAAAAACTGAATAACCCAAATTAATTCCCAAAAATTTTCCCCTCAAGCGTATCAATGCTAAGACCAAAGGTTTAGCTAGTTTAGCTAGATTGATGAGACAGTCTTTAACCAGACGTGATACTTAAGTTTGAGTTTTAATGTTGTGTTATCCAGTTTTCCTTTCCCCTATTTTCCTCATCCTTATTGTGGAAAAAAAAAAAAAATAGAAAAGAAGGTGGTTTATCAGTGCTACCTTGCCACTCTATCCAAAATAAACTAAAGGCCAATAACTTAATTTCAATTTTTTTTTTTTTTGGATAAGTTATAAGTTACTTCGTATGAATCAGAAAATCATCATAGTCTTGTTAGTTAGTTAATCCAGGTTTAGAATAAATCTTGGGAACAAAACATCAGAACTATAATTAACCAAAGAAGATTAGAAGATAACCATGGGAGTTGCTTGGGCAGCCACTACATCAAACAAGGATGCTTCCCTAGCATTCTTGGCGTATGTCACACATCCACTGGATCGAAGACCAGAAAACTCTGCTACTTCCAGTCTCTGTGCACCAAAATGAAATTAGAAAGCAGAAAAAGCAAAAAACTGTACCATATATTTATAGAGAGATAGAGAGAGAGAGGGAGAGACCTTGGAAAGGCATTGAGTGGGGAAGCAGGAGGGGTGAGAGGACTTAGAGGGAAGCAGCGAGGTGTGAGATGGGATTCTTGAAGAAGCCAGAGCAGCATGGGTGGCCATGGCTTCCTCCCTGCAACTGAAACTATGATCAGGACAACTTCCTTTACTAAATATTATATGTTTATACTTTACATTTGTTTTTTCAGTTATCATGCATGTCTGGGGCTATCAAGGTTTTGAATGAAATAATAATTTATGGTTGAAAATGAGGCAAGGGAATGTGTGGTGAAAATGGTACAATGAAAGATATGAGATAGGATGAGGTTCTGGATGCATTTTAAAAAATACTAGCCACATAAATCAACCATATACTGTTGGAAATTATGGTTTTTATTAGACTTATTTTGGGCCACCTTTGAGCCCAAATTTGAGTGGGGCCTATATGTCTTTTGGGATGGATCCAAAGAGGTGACGTGTTCCTTACCGTGTGACAAGTCACACGTTGAATATGGTTCGTCAAAACTATTTATGAGTGAATGAAAAGTTGATGTCGTTTTTAGATTCGTGAAATGGGAAGTTAAAGAGTCAAATGTGGGTTTCTTTAAATTGGTTGTCCCATATTGAAACTTTAAGAAAGCTAATGTGAGTATATAAGCTCTAGGTGGACACACTTGGATTGGGCCCCAAGAGGCACCCCAAGTTTTGTAAGGAGGGGAGTTATGGACAAAGTGGGCTAGGCCCAAAATCACCACGCGCGCGAGCCGCTACCACCGCCATCCGACCGGCCGAGCCATGCGTGGGTTGAGTCTTGACTTTAATTTTTGGACAAAATTTATTTATTTATTTATTTTTATTTCCACAATTCTTGTGGGAAAATTTGAATTCCTAACGGGGAAAAAATTCAAACACTTGCGCCAAATTTCAAATTCAAACCTGAATAGTGGCATCCTTTCCTTCTCCGGTCACCTCTCTTCACTCTGGTAGTTTTTCAGATTCACACCTGTTCGGAGGGCTTCCAAACCCATCCGAACAGTCATCTTATTGCCTCTAAATACAGACTTTCTCCAACCAATTCTCTCATTCGTTTTTCTTCATTTTCTCTATATTGCTCTTCTGCATACTGTTCTTATATTTTCTATAAAAGAGAGAGATACAACTCAGTCTGTCCGCCAGATCCAGATTGTAGTGTCGCAATTCTGGGATGTAATCGTTGCATCCTGGAAGGTCGGCGTCATCTGTTCTCGAGCACCATAGCGAGGACGTAACGATCTTAAGGAAAGTGTGTCCAACACATGCCTCGGCTTTTTTTCATTTCTGTATTTCTATACTACAATTTGTAAGTAAATTAATTCTATTTTATTTCAGTATATGTTCTTGTTCTAGTTTTAGACTTGAACGAGAAATTTCTTTCCTTCCTTCGTTTTCAGAAACATTTCTTTTCTGAGTTTTGGGAATTAAAATTTACATTATGAAATTTAGTTTTAGAATTTTATTTCCAATCGTATTTTATTAAATACACACAGTTTGCTATTTAGTTTAAAAAGATCTTTTTCTCCAGCTTAATATCGTTATTATTTTTATTTTGCTCTGTGTGTATTTGTTTCATTTCTGAAATTGTGATTTTTAGAAAAAAATGGCAACGGAGAGTGCTGAGACTATTCCGACCATGACCCCAACAGTCTCAGTACCACCGCCAGTGACTCCTACGGTGCCAATAAACCATGGAGAGAAACTGAAAAAATTCAATGGAACAGAGTTTAAGAGATAGCAACAAAAAATGCTATTTTATCTTACAACTTTGTATTTGGCCCGGTACATCTATGAGGAGGCCCCAAAACAGATAGAGTGAGAGGACACTGATCGTCAACTTGTTACTGCAATACATGCCTGAAAGCAAGGTGACTTTCCGTGTCGAAATTACATACTAAATGGACTTGATAATTTTTATACAATGTATATTGTGTAAAGATGATGGCCAAAAAACTTTGGGAATCTCTTGAATTAAAGTACAAAACTAAAGATGCCGGTGCAAAGAAATTTGTTGTCGGACGTTTTTTGGATTTTAAAATGTTAGATTCTGAAACGGTGGTTGGCCAAGACCAAGAAATTCAGTTGATCATATATGACATCATTTCCGAAGGAATGATTCTGAGTGAATCATTTTCAAGTTGCTGCTATTTTTGAGAAACTTCCACCAGTATGGAAAGACTTCAAAAATTACCTTAAACACAAATGCAATGAAATGAAGTTGGAAGAACTTATCATGCGACTGAGGATTGAAGAGGACAACTGGAAATCCGAGAACAAGTCTGGGAACCAAGTCATGCAGGCTAAAGCAAATGTTATGAAACAAGGACAGAGTTCAAGGTTTAACAACAAAAAGAGAAAGCATGATGGTAGAGGGTCCAAGCAAGGCTTTAAAGGTGAGAACAACAAAAGATTCAAAAGCAAGTGCTATATGTGTGGTGGTGATGGACATTGAGCAAAGGATTGTCGAAGTCGCAAAGATGGAGCAAGTTCTAGCAAGAAACCGACACAAGCCAACATAACTGAGGGATACAATCTTTCTAAGGGATTGGTAGACATTAACCTTTTTGCAGTAGTCTCTAAGGCTAACTTGGTGGGCAACCCTAAAGAATGGTGGGTGGATACTGGAGCAACCCGCCACATTTGTGCCGATAAGAAAATGTTCACAACCTACAAAGTGGTGGAGAATGGCGAACAACTGTTCATGGGAAACTCCTCCACATCAACTGTAGAAGGACAATGGAAGATAGTGCTAAAGATGATCTCGGGGAAGGAACTCACTCTCAACAATGTACTCTATGTTCTAGACATTTGCAAAAATTTAATTTCTAGGTCATTGTTGATTAAGAACGGGTTTAGGTTAGTATTTGAATATGAAAAAGTTGTACTTAGTAAGGCTAGAATGTATGTAGGTCGTGGGTATATGACTGATAGGTTTTTTAAGCTCAATGTGTTAATTGTTGTACCAACTATTGCTTCTAATAATAAGAACACATCTTTTGCTTATATTGTTGATTCTTCTCATTTACGGCATAGTAGATTAAGACATGTAAATTATGGTTCTTTGTGTAGACTTGTTAATCTAGAATGTTTACCTAAATTTAATCTTGATCCTAATCATAAATGTGAAGTTTGTGTTGAAGCTAAAATGACTAGAGTATCATTTAATAAAATTGAAAGAAGTACTGAACCACTAGCTTTAATTTACACCGACATTGGTGATTTAAAATTTGTGCAAACTAGAGGTAATAAAGAGTACTATATAACTTTTATTGATGATTGCACTAGATATTCCTATGTATACTTATTGTGGAGTAAAGATGAGGCCTTAGAAGCTTTTAAGCAATATAAGGTAGAAGTTGCAAATCAACTTGGAAAAAGGATTAAGGTTGTAAGAAGTGATAGAGACAGTGAATATGATGCACCATTTGATGAGTTTTGCTCAGAACTTGGTGTTATTCACCAAACCACTGCACCTTATTCTCCTTAATCAAAAGGAGTGGCTGAAAGGAAAAATCGCACTCTTAAAGAGATGATGAATGCCATGTTGATAAGTTCAGGTTTACCCCAAAATTTGCGGGGTGAGGCTATTTTATCAGCAAATTATATCCTAAATAGGATACCCTACAAGAAAACAAACCAAACACCTTATGAATTATGGAAAGGTCATCGACCTTCTTATAATTACTTAAAAGTGTAGGGGTGCTTGGCAAATGTGGCGGTTCCTAGTCCTAAAAAGACTAAAATTGGATCAAGAACCGTTGATTGTGTATTCATTGGCTATGCCAATAATAGTAGTGCATATCGATTTTTGGTAGTTAAATCAAGTATTTCCGATATACACACAAATACTATTATCGAGTCAAGAAATGCATCCTTTTTCGAACATATCTTTCCTTGGAAAAAAGATGAAGAAAATCAAATTCCTATAGATACAGAGACAATGGCTGAACAAGTCGAGTCATCTAAATTGGAAGAGCCAAGTTCTAATAAACGAACTTTTACTGACACCATGGAAAGTGGCAAAGAACAACAAGAAGATGAGCCTAGACGTGGAAAGAGACTAAGGACATCTACGTCTTTGGTCTAGATTTTCTAACTTTTCTATTAGAAAATGAGCCTCAAAGCTTTAAGAAAGCAATGTTAGGCCCTGAAGCACCATTATGGAAAAAGGCTATAAATGGTGAAGTTGAGTCCATTCTACAAAACCATACTTGAGAATTGGTTGACCTTCCTCCAAGATGCAAACCACTTGGATTCAAGTGGATTTTCAAAAGAAAAATGAAAACAGATGGGTTAATTGATAAATACAAGGCTCACCTTGTAATCAAAGGGTATAAACAAAAGGAAAGTTTTGACTATTTTGACACCTATTTCCCTGTAACAAGAATAATATCCATTCGCATGTTGATTGCTATAGCAGCTTTGTATAACCATGAAATACATCAGATGGATGTTAGGACCGCCTTTCTAAATGGAGATTTAAATGAA
Organism: Camellia granthamiana; assembly: GCA_036172215.1. Classification (NCBI taxonomy): domain Eukaryota; kingdom Viridiplantae; phylum Streptophyta; class Magnoliopsida; order Ericales; family Theaceae; genus Camellia; species Camellia granthamiana. Next base: position 136,394,696 of record CM069910.1, read on the forward strand.
GATATCTACATAGAACAACCCGGGGGATTCAAAGTTCCTGGCCAAGAGAAGAAGGTTTGCAGACTTATCAAATCCTTCAATGGATTAAAGCAAGCACCGAAACAATGGCATGAGAAATTTGATCATGTTATGATTTTGGATGGTTTTAGAATAAACGAGTGTGACAAATGTGTCTATGTCCAGAATACCGACAAAGATTATGTCATCATTTGTCTCTATGTAAATGATTTGCTCATTATTGGTAGCAAGACCGAAATGATAAAAACTACCAAGAAATTGTTAAACAAAAGGTTTGACATGAAAGATATGGGAGTAACAGATGTCATACTTGGAATGAAAATTTTTAAAACATCTGATGGGTATGCCTTATCTCAATCTCATTATGTTGAGAAAATTCTGGAAAATTTTGGAAAGTATGACAACCATCCTGCTAAGACACCTATAGATGCTAATGTTCATTTATTAAAGAATACAAGAGAAAGCATACCACAAGTAGAATACTCCCAAATCATTGGAAGCTTGATGTAGTTAATGAATTGCACATAGCCTGACATAGCCTTTGCAATCAGCAAATTAAGTAGGTGTACGGGAGCGAAATATCCTTGGCCCTCCGTACGCCTTGAACGTCAAGCTTCTGCTAACTATTTCTAGGCTGGCCATGCAGCCTCAAGGTTGTGCGCGCACTACTTCTGCTGTCCTTCCCTGGACAGGTGGCAGTGCGCGCCTCTCACCACCTTACGCGTGTAAAGGTTTGTCCTCCAACCAGTACATGCAGAGCTTTTACAACGGTATTGAGGCGTTCGTGGAGCAGATGTCCTCTCCTTCACGCCATTGGCCCAGGTGGCACCCTTAACCGAGGTACCCTGACCGGCCTATCACTTGTGGAAAATTGCCATCACGTGCTCACAACCGTGCTAGGTGCCACCGACCTGTAACTCGGAACCAGGCAAAAGCATGACCACCTCGGCCGAACTATTCTGGACCGGTTCGGCAGGACCAGCCGGTTGCGAGGCATGCCGGCCTCCAACCGTTCTATCTTCAATCTCGGTCACACGAAGGCTGCCTATCCCAGGCGACCGGTTAGGTGCATACCGGGCTACCTTTTAGCTCGGCACCATCATCCGTAACCCTGGGCTCCGTCTATTTCGTGCAAGTCGCAGCTCGGCTAAGCAAGCTGGCGCATGACCGGTCAATATCTCCAACCGTTCAAGTTAGGTGGCCGGCCAAGTCGACGGAGGGGTTTGCCCGGCGCCGTGCAGTCCGTTACGTCCGACGTTATCTTAGCTCGGCCGTACAGTCTGGTGCAAATCTTCCCTCTCAGTAGGTACACAAGTGTGACAACCCTCACTACTGTTTACAGATAGCCCCACTGATTAGTGTTAATCTATGATTAAGCATGTTAATTGACTGATTGACTAAAATTCTGAACCGATTGATTGAGTGTGTTAGTTTGAATGCAATCCTATCTATTGACTACTAAATTATCTGTTCATGTTTTATGTGTTAAACTGCAAATTGAAGGCCTTATCGGCGGCCGAATCTGAAATTGATTAGTATTTTATGCTAATTAGAATTAATGTGATTTTACGATATATTTAGTTAAAATTTGATTTGGTATGTTTAAATTGGATTAAATAATGCTAATTTACAAGAGTTGGACTTATTTACCTTAGTGCCATTAAGTGGACTTTGCTAGACCAAATGTTTAGTCTTGCTTTACATGTGTTGGCCTCACTTTTCATCATCCTTCTTGAGAGACCAAACGTAAGAGAGAGCTAGAGAGTTGGAGAAGAGCTTGTGTTCTTCATATTTGCTTAGAGTCTTGAAGATTTTGAAGTGAGATTGCATATTTGAGCTCCTTATCTTGCATTCAAGACTTAAGGTAGGAGATTCATCCTCTCATTTGTGTATTTGAGTTGTTCTAGCATGGTCCATGGTGATATTAGTGATTCAAAGTCTAGAATTGGTTAAGATTATTGAATTAAGTTGTAATTCATGCATGCATGTGCATATCTTGAAGTTTAAAGTTGTCTTCATGAAAATTCTTGCATGCATATCCATATTATTGTTATAGTCCATGAATTCATCTTAATTTTTGAAGGAATTGGCTCTTTGGAGCAAGTATTTGAAGCCTTGAAGTTGATTAAATACATGCATGTTACATTTAATTTATGTTCTTGAAGTTTTGTTTGAAAATGAGTTTAATTAAACTACCTTTGGGCTTTGATTTCTCAAATTGATCTTTGAAACATGTAATATTATGGGTTTTGAAGTGTTTTCCAGAAAATTAGCCCAAGAGGATCGATTTTGGTACATTGAAATTGAGTTTTGAGCTTGAGGTTCAAATCTGGAAATTCCAAATTTTGGACTCACGCTCAAGCGGGGACTTCCACGCTCGAGCGTACATACTAAATTCATGCAGTCCGCTTGAGCGGGAAAAGTGACGCTCAAGCGGGAAATGCGTGTATCCAGTACTTTGCATGAGTTACAGTCCGCTCGAGCAGGGGAATGCACGCTCGAGCGGAGATCGAAATCACACGCTCGAGCGGGGGTAGAGCGCCTGTCAAGCGTGAATTTCATGCATCCAGTACTTTTGCCATGTTTTGCAGTGCGCTCGAGCGATGGAAGTGATGCTCGAGCGGGGAACCTTTGTCTGCATGTCCGCTCGAGCGTAGAAAGCCACGCTCGAGCGTGACCCCTGTTTTCTGAAAATTTTGTAAAGTGTTTAAAAGTGCATCTTTGCATCCTCTTTCCATCCTAGGCATTCTTAGGCCTAATTTAAGGCATCTTAATGAGGATATGGATGTAGAACCACACCAAGACAAATTAGGGATTAAGTTATTATTTTACCAACTGTGTAGCTTAATGTGTGTTCACTCTGTAACTGTGTAGGGTTGGCATCTGGGGACGCTCTAGTTTATTTGTAGCGCAGAACTCTGTGAGTAACAATGTTGTAAAAATGTGTTCAATAATGATTATCTTCTGAACAATTGAACTGTACTGTTTTCTGAAATGATACTGTTATTGAATGAATGATGTCTTATTTGTGAACTGTATTCGTGACATCCATAGCAACCTACTGTTACTGTACTATACTGCTACTGACACAGAGATCTCTGTCGGTTCCCATGTCTGGAACCACTACTGTTTACTGATATGATGGCCATCAACTGACTGTTCGGTCTGTTAAGACCTATTGTACTGTTTGCTATTGGATGTACCAATGACTGCTATGATCGAATAATTGTTATACTGTTTAAATGACTGTTTTAAATACTGAAAGGACATTCATTCTTAACCTCTTTATGCATATGTTATTCACTGGGCTTTAGCTCACTGCTCATATATATATGTAGGTGTACAGGCACCAGACCGTTGCTAGGAGCGTCAGGCTAAGCTCCCGTTTTGTCAAGCCAACTACCGTGCCTCACTGCGAGGTTCCAAGTCCTTCAAGCTAGGGCTTTTGGGGTGTTTTAGATTTTTCCCTTTTTGTATCTGGTTCTGTAACACTGTATAGACTAACTGTACCTGTACTGTACTGTTCTAGTAGGGACTAGATCCCTGGCCTGGATAATTGCATATGTATGTATATGTGTACTGTTTATGTGGATATGTATGAAAAGTCTTTTTGCATACAGACTATCACAGCTCATTGGACATCTTTTATTTACTGTTTTGGCTTCCGCTAGCCCCTGTACTCTGTATTACTGTTATTACTGTTAAGCAGGCCTTCGGTAATCACGGATTACTGGCCGGTTACGGTGCTAAACCTATAGGGACGGGTTTGGGCCGTGACAGAGTGGTATCAGAGCGATATTAAACCACGAGTTATATCGCACACATGTGTCCAAATGAGCTATAGGATGTCCTAGAAAGTGATTAGGGCATTGCATGAGCATTGAAAAGTGTGTGTGGCCATGACATGAATATATGTGCTAATGTGTTAATATGCTTAAAGTATGCAACTTCCTATGTTTATTATTATTGTGTTACATATAGTGAAATGTACAATGCAAGGACTACTAATGAAACTGAATCATCTGACGCTAGAATGGCGAGATTAGAAAGAACAGTTGAAATGTTGACTGAGGTCCTAAGACAACAGCAACAACAGAACCAACAGCCCCCACCTTCTTCAGTACAGCCGGAACAGAATGTGAATGATGACATCATTGCTCTAACACAGAAGTTCAGTAAGATGAAACCACCATCATTTCAGGGAGGCCTTGAACCATTGAAGGCCGAAGCGTGGGTGCTAGAAACTGAAAAATTATTTGAAGTCTTTCCGTGTTCTGAAGCACACAAAGTGCTACTGGCTACCTTCACCTTACAAGAAGAGGCTAGAAGGTGGTGGATGCTTGTCTGTGACACCGACACTGTTATGACTTGGGCTCAATTTAAAGGAGCCTTCTTTGAGAAATACTTTCCACAGTATGTCAGGGATCAAAAAGTGACTGAATTTGAACAACTGAAACAAGGCATTATGTCCGTAGCAGAGTATGAATCTAAATTCACAGAACTTGCCCGTTATGCACCACATATGGTGGATACCGACTACAAAAAGGCCAGAAAGTTTGAAGGCGGCCTTAATGTTGAAATCCTTGACAGAATAAATGTTCTGAAACTGCTTAAGTATGTGGATGTTCTTGACCGAGCAATAATGGCTGAGTCGAACATCGACGCACTGAAATAGACTGAAGTACCAACAACTGAATGGCGTGGTAAGAGACGGGGTTTTAAATTTAAGAAAGGCCGAAACAGCCCCTTGAACAAAAAGCAAAATACGGGGTCAACAACCAGTTCCAGCCAAGGAAATAGTTCCATACTGCCCTGTTCTGAATGTGGTAAGAAACATAAAGGGGTTTGTTATAAAATTGCAGGTGCTTGTTATAGGTGTGGCAAGGTGGGCCACATGGTTAAAGATTGCCCTTCCACTTCCCCGGGCAATAGTAAAGCTGCAGCCAGCGCCGCAGTATCAACTGCTGCACCAAAACCCCATCCTAAAGCCACTGGAAAGGAGCCTATGAGGCAAGGCCGAGTGTTCGCACTCGTACCGGGAGACATACAGAATACCGAGACCGTTGTGTCAGGTATACTTTCAATCTGCACTCAAAATGCATATGTTCTGATTGATTCGGGGTCTACACATTCATATGTGTCGCATGCTTTTTCGCGAAAATTAAATGGACCACTGGAACCTATGAACTATCTATTAGCTGTATCTTCACCTGTTGGGGGATCCATGACTTGTGCTTATATGTACCCTGCATGTGAGATTATTGTTGAAGATGCGCATTTATATATTGATTTACTGCCATTGAACATTGACCATTTTGATGTAATATTGGGAATGGATTGGTTAACAAAATATCATGCCACCATAGACTGTGTAACAAAACAAGTTGTTTTCTGTCCGCCTGGATTGCCTGAATTCGTGTTTAATGGAGTTGGAGTAGTACCTCCCCCATATCTGATTTCATCCATGGAAGCTTTTAAACTGATTAGAAAGGGGTGTAAGGGGTATCTATGTTCTGTATTGACTGTACCTACTGATGCTAACACTGATGTGAACAATATTCCTATAGTCAAAGAATTCCCAGATGTTTTTCCAGATGATCTGCCAGGAGATTTGATTGATAGGGACATTGAGTTCACCATTGATGTAATTCCGGGTACACAGCCAGTATCTAAAGCTCCTTACAGAATGGCACCGACTGAATTGAAAGAGTTGAAAGTTCAGCTGCAAGAATTATTAGATAAGAAGTTCATCAGGCCCAGTACTTCACCGTGGGGCGCGCCAGTCTTATTTGTGAAAAAGAAAGACGGCTCACTACGACTCTGCATTGACTAACGCGAACTAAACAAGGTAACGGTGAAAAATAAATATCCATTGCCTCGCATTGATGACTTATTTGACCAGTTACAAGGTGCCCAAGTGTTTTCCAAAATTGACCTTAGATCTGGATATCACCAATTGAAAGTCAAACTGGGGGACATTGAAAAGACTGCCTTTCGAACGAGGTACGGACATTATGATTCTTAGTTATGCCTTTCGGAGTTACTAATGCGCCTGCTGCATTTATGGACCTTATGAACAGAATTTTCAAACCATTCCTAGATGACTTTATTGTTGTATTCATAGATGACATTTTATTTTATTCCAAAAGCACTGAGGAACATGAACGTTATTTGAACATTGCCCTACAGACCCTAAGAGCACAGAAACTTTATGCAAAACTAACTAAATGTGAATTTTGGCAAGACAGTGTGATGTTTTTGGGACATGTGATCAGTAAGGATGGTATTACAGTTGACCCGCAGAAAATTGAAGCAGTAGTGATCTGGCCTAGACCGACAAATGTCACCGAAATTCGAAGTTTTCTAGGCTTAGCCGGGTATTACAAAAGGTTTGTCAAAGATTTCTCCAAAATTGCCCTACCACTGACACAGCTGACTCAGAAGGGGATATCATTTGACTGGACCGATCAGAGGGAATCAGCTTTTCAAGAGTTGAAAACTCGACTAGTGACTGCACCGATTCTCACCTTACCCTCAGGTACGGATGGTTATACTGTATATAGTGATGCTTCTTATAAGGGTTTGGGATGTGTTTTAATGCAGAATGGTAAAGTTATTGCATATGCTTCCCGACAACTGAGACCACATGAAAAGAACTACCCGACCCATGATTTAGAACTTGCTGCAGTAGTGTTTGCACTGAAAATTTGGCGTCACTACCTTTATGGGGCAACAAGTGAGGTGTATACAGACCACAAGAGTTTGAAATACTTCTTCACACAGAAAGAACTGAACATGAGGCAGCGAAGATGGCTAGAACTGATAAAAGATTACGATCTGCAAATTCTGTACCATCCAGGAAAAGCTAACACCGTTGCCGATGCACTGAGTCTGAAATCGATTGGAAATTTAGCCTGTTTACTCATCGGGCAGAAAGAATTGCTATGTGACCTTGAAAGACTTGAAATTGAAATTGTTTTGCGTGAACAAGATGAGACAATAGCTACTATTTCTGCTCAACCAGCACTGATTGAAGAGATTAAAGAAAAACAGCAACATGATGACTTCTTAAAGAAGATCATCGAAGAACGAGAATCCAAACCGAGGTCGGATTTCAAATTTGAGAATAATGTGTTGAAATTCCAGGGAAGATTGTGTGTACCGAGTGATTCTGAACTGAAAAGAAGAATTCTGCAAGAGGGCCACAATTCAAAACTGTCTATCCATCCAGGAAATACGAAAATGTACCAAGACTTGAAACTGAATTTCTGGTGGCCGGGAATGAAGAAAGAAATTGCTGATTTTGTATCGAAATGTCTTCATTGCCAACAAGTTAAAGACGAACATCAACGACCCGCAGGCTTACTGCAACCCTTACCGATACCGGAGTGGAAATGGGAAGTTATCACCATGGATTTTATTGTTGGTTTACCTCGCTCCAGTAAAGGTATGGATTCAATTTGGGTTATTGTTGATAGACTGACTAAATCTGTTAATTTCTTACCTGTCAAAACAATTTATAATGCGGACAAATTGGCTGTAATCTATATTGATGAGATTGTTAGATTTCATGGAGTGCCTGTGTCCATTGTTTCTGATAGGGACTCAAAGTTTACATCGAGATTTTGGCAAGGCCTACAGACAACATTGGGTACTGAACTGAGATTGAGTAGTGCCTTCCATCCTCAAACAGATGGCCAATCAGAAAGAACCTCTAGACTCTGGAGGATTTACTGAGAATGTGTGTTCTTGATTTCCAAGGAAATTGGGAAAGCCATTTACCGTTGGCTGAATTCGCCTACAACAACAGCTTTCATTCGAGTATTGGTATGGCGCCTTTCGAGGCTTTGTATGGCAGAAAATGTCGATCTCCGATTTGCTGGGCAGAAGTTGGAGATGGGCCTTTGCTTGGGCCCGAAATTATACATGAGACTACTAAAAAAGTGAAGCTGATTCAACAGAGACTGAAAACTGCACAAAGCCGACAGAAAAGTTATGTGGATGTTCGAAGGCGAGACAGAGAGTATGCAGTAGGTGATCATGTTTTTGTTAAAGTGACACTGATGAAAGGGCAGACCCGTTTTGGGGTTAAAGGCAAGTTAGAGCCAAGGTATGTTGGACCGTATGAGATTATCGAGAAAATCAATTCGGTGGCGTATCAAGTAGCGCTTCCTCCTGAAATAGAGCATATGCATAACGTGTTCCATATTTCAATGTTGAGGGATTACCTCCGGGATCCTTTCCATGTGATTGAGCCTACCCGTGTAGTGCTAAGTGATGACTACACTTATGAAGAACGGCCCATTCAGATTGTGAACAGACGGATCAAGAAGTTAAGAAATAAAGAGATTCCGTTAGTGAAAGTTGACTGGAAAAACCATGGTGGCGTGTATGCCACTTAGGAAAGAGAAGACGATATGATCAAGAGATATCCTGAACTGTTCCCACTGAATCCTGTTTTCTTCCAGAATGAAGGTAATTCGAGTTTGGAGGACCAAACTCTTTATAAGGAGGGGAGACTATGACAACCCTCACTACTGTTTACAAATAGCCCCACTGATTAGTGTTAATCTATGATTAAGCATGTTAATTGACTGATTGACTGAAATTCTGAACCGATTGATTGAGTGTGTTAGTTTGAATGCAATCCTATTTATTGACTACTAAATTATCTGTTCATGTTTTATGTGTTAAACTGCAAATTGAAGGCCTTATCGGCGGCCGAATCTGAAATTGATTAGTATTTTATGCTAATTAGAATTAATGTGATTTTACGATATATTTAGTTGAAATTTGATTTGGTATGTTTAAATTGGATTAAATAATGCTAATTTACAAGAGTTGGACTTATTTACCTTAGTGCCATTAAATGGACTTTGCTAGACCAAATGTTTAGCCTTGCTTTACATGTGTTGGCCTCACTTTTCATCATCCTTCTTGAGAGACCAAACGTGAGAGAGAGCTAGAGAGTTGGAGAAGAGCTTGTGTTCTTCATATTTGCTTAGAGTCTTGAAGATTTTGAAGTGAGATTGCATATTTGAGCTTCCTTATCTTGCATTCAAGACTTAAGGTAGGAGATTTATCCTCTCATTTGTGTATTTGAGTTGTTCTAGCATGGTCCATGGTGATATTAGTGATTCAAAGTCTAGAATTGGTTAAGATTATTGAATTAAGTTGTAATTCATGCATGCATGTGCATATCTTGAAGTTTAAAGTTGTCTTCATGAAAATTCTTGCATGCATGTCCATATTATTGTTATAGTCCATGAATTCATCTTAAATTTTGAAGGAATTGGCTCTTTGGAGCAAGTATTTGAAGCCTTGAAGTTGATTAAATACATGCATGTTACATTTAATTTATGTTCTTGAAGTTTTGTTTGAAAATGAGTTTAATTGAACTACCTTTGGACTTTGATTTCTCAAATTGATCTTTGAAACATGTAATATTATGGATTTTGAAGTGTTTTCCAGAAAATTAGCCCAAGAGGATCGATTTTGGTACATTGAAATTGAGTTTTGAGCTTGAGATTCAAATCTGGAAATTCCAGATTTTGGACTCATGCTCGAGCGGGGACTTCTACGCTCGAGCGTACATACTGAATTCATGCAGTCCGCTCCAGCGGGAAAAGTGACGCTCGAGCGGGAAATGCGTGTATCCAGTACTTTGCATGAGTTACAGTCCGCTCGAGCGGGGGAATGCACGCTCGAGCGGGGACCGGAGTTGCACGCTCGAGCGGGGACCGGAGTCACACGCTCGAGCGGGGGTAGAGCGCCCGTCGAGCGTGAATTTCATGCATCCAGTACTTTTGCCATGTTTTGCAGTCCGCTCGAGCGATGGAAGTGACGCTTGAGCGGGGAACCTTTGTCTGCATGTCCGCTCAAGCGTAGAAAGCCACGCTCGAGCGTGACCCCTGTTTTCTGAAAATTTTGTAAAGTGTTTAAAAGTGCATCTTTGCATCCTCTTTCCATCCTAGGCATTCTTAGGCCTAGTTTAAGGCATGTTAATGAGGATATGGATGTAGAACCACACCAAGGCAAATTAGGGATTAAGTTATTATTTTCCCAACTGTGTAGCTTAGTGTGTGTTCACTCTGTAACTGTGTAGGGTTGGTATCTGGGGACGCTCTAGCTTATCTGTAGCCCAGAACTCTGTGAGTAACAATGTTGTAAAGATATGTTCAATAATGATTATCTTCTGAACAATTGAACTGTATTGTTTTCTGAAATGATACTGTTACTGAATGAATGATGTCCTATTTGTGAACTGTATTCGTGGGATCCATAGCAACTTACTGTTACTGTACTGTACTGTACTGCTACTGACACAGAGATCTCTATCGGTTCCCATGTCTGGAACCACTACTGTTTACTGATATGATGGCCATCAACTAACTGTTCGGTCTATTAAGAGCTACTGTACTGTTTGCTATTGGATGTACCACTTATGACTGCTATGATCCAATAATTGTTATACCGTTTAAATGACTGTTTTAAATACTGAAAGGACATTCATTCTTAACCTCTTTATGCATATGTTATTCACTGGGCTTTAGCTCACTGCTCATATATATATGTAGGTGTACAGGCACCAGACCGTTGCTAGGAGCGTCAGGCTAAGCTCCCGTTTTGTCAAGCCAACTACCGTGCCTCACTGCGAGGTTCCAAGTCCTTCAAGCTAGGGCTTTTGGGGTGTTTTAGATTTTCCTCTTTTTGTATCTGGTTCTGTAACACTGTATAGACTAACTGTACCTGTACTGTACTGTTCTAGTAGGGACTAGATCCCTGGCCTGGATAATTGCATATGTATGTATATGTGTACTGTTTATGTGGATATGTATGAAAAGTCTTTTTGTATACAGACTGTCACAGCTCATTGGACATTTTTTATTTACTGTTTTGGCTTCCGCCAGCCCCTGTACTCTGTATTACTGTTATTACTGTTAAGCAGGCCTTCGGTAATCACGGATTACTGGCCGATTACGGTGCTAAACCCATAGGGGCTGGTTTGGGTCGTGACAACAAGCGACGCAGGAAAGGATCATTGGACAGCTATAATTAGGGTACTTAGATACTTGAGACATACCCAAAATTATGGATTGTATTATACAAAATATCCAGTAGTACTTGAAGGGTACAGTGATGCAAATTGGATATCAGATACCAATGACTCAAAGTCCACTAGTGGATATGTCTTTACTCTGAGAGGTGCATCAATCTCTTAGAAGTCCTCCAAGCAGACTTGCATTGCAAGGTCCACAATGGAATCAGAATTTATAGCTTTAGATAAAACAGGAGAAGAAGCAGAGTGGATTTGAAATTTCCTAGAAGATATTCCAATGTGGCTAAAGCCTGTGCCAGCTATATGCATACACTGTGACAGTGAAGCAGCAATAGGACGGAGACAAAATCATATGTATAACGGCAAGTCTTGTCATATTCGTCGATGACATAATACCGTTAGGTAGTTGCTCTCAAATGGTATAATTACCATTGACTATATAAGGTCTAAAGATAATATCGTGGATCCGTTAATGAAAGGGCTAGCTAGAGAGCAAGTATTTGATTTATCGAGGGGAATGTGATTAAAGCCTATTAACAAAGAATCACCATAATGGAAACCCAACCCAGAAGACTGGAGATCCCAAGAACTAGGTTCAATGGGATAACCGAATTACGGAGATTCCCCGATCACTAGAGAGGTTCTATTTCCTACATATTTTCTATAATAAGAAGAGTGATCCCTGCAGTGTAATTAGGATAAGCTTTGCTTTTAATGATTCTTATATCTTGGTTATCCAAGTGGAGTGTGACAGGATATTCTTAATGAGAATTACCTATGTGAGTGTGAACTGGGCTGGTTCTATGAAAATTAAAAGGCTAAATTCTCTAGAGCACTCACTGAACCAGGTATTGTTTAGGGCCAAAATGAACACACCCGTAGAACAAAACTGTGTTTGGCAATACTCTGTGTGTAATCTATTGTCTTTGATTACACTAACGGCTGAACAGTTCAAGGTATCACATCCACTGGACTGCTAGCAAGTCCGATAGGTTTTCACTAGGGGAAGTTCAAAGGCAGAAGCTACCTATCCCGAAACAGGGTATCTCCTTAATGTACTCTCTCGCTTTTTTTTTTTTTTGCATATTGTTGCATGTCCGTTTCCGTCAACTCTATTCATGTGGGGGATTGTTGGAAATTATGGTTTTTCTTAGGCTTATTTTGGGCCACCTTTGAGCCCGAATTTGAGTGGGGCCCACACGTCTTTTGGGTTGGGTCTAAAGATGTGACGTGTTCCTTGTTGCATGGCAAGTCACACGGTGAAGACGGTTCGTCAAAACCATTTATTAGTGAATAGGAAGTTGACGTCGTTTTCAGGTTCGTCAAATGGAAAGTTGAAGAGTCAAATGTGGATTTCCTTAAATTAGTTGTCCCACATATAAACTTTAAGAGAACTAGTGTGAGTATATAAGCTCTAGGTGGGCACACTTGGGTTGAGCCCTAAGGGGCACCCCAAGTTTTGTAAGGAGGGGAGTTATGGACAAAGTGGGTTTGGCCCAAAACCACCACAAGCACGCGCCGCCACCTGCCTGGCCGAGCCGTGCGCAGGTTGGGTTGAATTATTTATTTATTTCCACAATTCTTGAGGGAAAATTTGAATTCCTAACCGGAAAAAATTCGAACACTTGCGCCAAATTTCAAATTCAAACCTAAACAGTGGTATCCCTTCCTTCTACGGTCACCTCTCTTCACTCCGGTAGTTTTTCAGATTCGTACCTGTTTGGAGGGCTTCCAAACCCATCCGAATAGTCACTTTATTGCCTATAAATACAGATTTTTTCCAACCAATTCTCTCATTCTTTCTTCTTCAGTTTCTCTGTATTGCTCTTCTGTATACTATTCTTATATTTTTTGTAAAAGAGAGAGATACAACTTAGTTTGCTTGCCAGACTCGGATTGTAGTGCTACAATTCTGGGATATAGTCGTTGCATCCTGGGAGGTTGGCGTCATCTGTTCTCGAGCACCGTAACAAGGACGCAACGATCTTAAGGAAAGTGTGTCCAACACATGCCTTGGCTATCTTTCATTTCTGCATTTCTATACTGCAATTTGTAAGTAAATTAATTCTATTTTCTTTCCGTGTGTGTTTTTGTTCTAGTTTTAAACATGAACAAGAAATTTCTTTCCTTCCTTTGTTTTCAAAACATTTTTTTTTTTTGAGTTTTGGGAATTAAAATTTACATTCTGAAATTTAGTTTTAGAATTTTATTTCTAGTCTTTTTTTATTAAATACACACAGTTTGCTATTTAGGCCTCGTTTGGAAACAGGCTAATTTAGTAACTTTTTTGCTATTTGACTAAATATGAGCTAAAAAAAATTAGTATGTTTGGGATGACTTTTTGACTTTTTACGAAAAGATGTGCAAAAAGTATAAAAAAAAAAGAAAATCTTTGACTTTTTTGTATGAGTTGTTGGCTTTTTGATTTTTTTAGTGACTTTTTAGCTTTTTGGCTAAAAAAATCACTTGACAAACGAGGCCTTAGTTTAAAAAATCTTTTCCTACGTACACTTCACTCACCCCCTTGTTCCTTGTTTGCCCTTGCATTTTCCTTGTTTGCCCCTGTATTTGAGTGCCCCGTTTAAATTGTCCCGTGACTCCCACATGGGATCATCTGTCTCAATTTTTTGTTTTTGTAGTTCAAAACATTCAAAATGATTTAACAGTTATGAGTGGTTTAAGAGAAAAAGACCGCGATTCAATTTAAGTTGAGTGTTTTAAGAGAAAAAGGCCGCGATTCAGGAATAGAAAATCTTTGCCCGTTACTCTCATCCATTAGATCTTTCAATAACTATTATTTATTTATTTATTTTGATAGGAAATAACCATTCTTTCTGGCTCACAGGCAATGTTGGTGGATGGTGGAAAACTTTCCGAAGCTCACCAAAAGTACAAAATACAACTTGCTTTGTGTGGGGTTATATTTCTGAGTATCAACACGTGGCAAGTGGTCGCCGACGTGGCATCCGAGATTCTACGTGTCACGGTAAAGTTTTGCCAATATACTCAAGTAATTGCCGAGGTTATTTCCAATGGCATCTTAATTCGGATGAAGGCCTCCAACCTCGGCCTAACGTGCAAAGGCCGAGCTACCCGCAGAAGAGTAAGCCGAGGTTGATGTTATAAAATATTATCTTGGTTAGGTGGATGTCCAGCCTAGTGGAGAAAGTCATGAGGCCACTATCTCACCGACAAGCTTGCCTTGAGGCCATGAGAAATAGCCACGAGGCCACTAACAGTCGTGTGAAGGAATCAACAGCTTTTACCTAGAAAGCTGCTAAAAGTGCACTAGTGGGCTGGCAAGCCAGCTAAAAAGCTGGTAACCACTCCATCTCTATTCCGGTGTATATATAGAGATGGAGGACAACAAACAGCAGGATCATTCTAAATAGAGCATATACAACTACGAGCCAATTGTAACACTTACAATTACATGCTAAGAGAGTAAGAGAATTACAGAGAGTCTATTGTAATTTTTACCATTCATTCAATAGTGAAATTACCTCGGCCTCCCGTGGACGTAGGCAATTATTGCCGAACCACGTAAAATCCTCTTTGTGTTTTTGTGCTATTATTTGTGCCATCTATTCTGCCTGTGTTTTTACCGCTGAATCACTAAGATAGGCAGTGTGATCAGAAAATCACTCACACAATTTGGCGCCGTCTGTGGGAAAGAGAGACGAATAGATGGCCAGTAACGCACAAAACGAGAAGGACAGGGGCAATACTTCCGCTGAGAGTGAAGGGCCTATTGACCTTGACGTCGAAGGAAACAACCACAATGATAAAAACCGTGGCCAGGGGCACGAGGGAAAGAACGTCATCCAGGATGATGACACTTCGAAAAAGGCGGACCAAGGCAGATACTATGAGGAGGACAACCTCCAGGTATGGAGGGATAGGTGCATACGAAGGGATGGGGAACTCAAGGATCTGGCAAATAAGTTGGCAGACCTGCAATCGGTCATCAACTTCATGATGCAAAGCAAGGTCATGCAGCCACCATACCCGCTGCAGGATACGCCAATCCCAGCAGTTAAAGCTCGGAATGAAGGAAGGACAATAACTCCTGACGCACCACAACGCTCCAGGAACAAAAAGCATTCTCACCCGTCCTCCGGGGAGGACGGTAAGTCCCAGAGGACGTATAATACGAAGGATCAGGAACCAAGAGAACATCGGCATGTACAAAAGCAGGTTCTCTGCTTCGACACAACACACGGGCAAAGGTCGAAACGGGCACACCACGAGGCCGAGAGTAGTGTGCCAAAGGGACTCAAATCGAAAGATAGCCGAGCTCCGGGGAGGAGCAAAGAAGACTTGAGAAATTATCTCAAGAGGAGAGAACAGAACGCTGAAGCCGAGGTGACCTCACTCGTCAAGCCAAGGACACCATTCTCGGTAGAACTGGACAAATTTGAAGCACCAAAAAGATTCAGCATGCCGAGGTTTCAAATCTATGACGGTAAGTCAGATCCTAACTTCCATGTCGGATTATTTTTGAACTCAATGGCGTTATACAGTGGAAATGAGCCTTTGCTCTGCAAAGTATTCCTATCGTCCTTTGGGGAAATTGCATCAGATTGGTTCCACAAGTTACCAAAGGGAAGTGTGAAGACTTGGGAAGGACTGGCCGAGGTGTTTGTGGCCAGGTTCGTGACAAACAAGCTACAGCCATTAAGGGTGGATGCATTAATGGCTCTGAAGATCAGCAAGGATGAGGGCCTTAGGGCCTATGCAAAGAGATTCTACGAGGTGTTCAACAAAATACCTGAATGCAACCAGGAGGTAGCAGTCGTGTCCTTCAAGAACGGCCTGAAGGAAGACTGTTCACTAAGGAAATCTTTGGCAAAGACATTGCCAAAGAACGTGGAGGAACTCATGGCAAGGATTGAAAAATATGCCAGAGCCAAAGAAGATACATCGGCATCAAAGCAGGTCAAACAGGAGCAACGGAATGACTCGCCAAAGCGAAGCCGAAGTAACAACGGGTTCAGCAAGGCAGAGGTAGAATTAAGGGCTAAACAGGCAGTGACAACCGTGTTCCGACTTCCAATCCAAAAAATCCTAGGAAAAATCCAGAGCCAACCCTATTTCAGAACACCAGTAAGGGAACCCAGGGAGTTTATGGGAAGAAATTCGGACAGACATTGTTCTTATCACAATGAAAACGGACATACAACACAAGGTTGCAGAGCCCTCAAAGCACACTTGGAAGATCTGGTGAGGCGAGGCCACCTCAGAGACCTTGTCGATGAAACCAGAACAAGGGAAGAACAGGCAAGGCTGCCTCAGGCTGAAGCAGCTCCACCACCACCGCAACCTCGGGAAGAAAGACCTCGGGTAGTAAATGTGATTCATTCCAAGGTGAATGAAAACAACATACGGGGGGAAACCCAAAGAGTAAAACACTTGCAGTACGTGAACCAAGTCGGATTGAAAAGACCTCGGCCGGGGGATTGCCAAGGTCCGATAATTAACTTCACCGAGGCCGACCTAGAAATGGTACAGCAGCCGCATAATGATGCCTTGGTTGTATCCCTCCAGGTTGGGGAGTGCCAGGTAAAACGCATCCTCATAGATCCAGGCAGCTCTTGTGACATCATGTATGTTAGATGTTACAAGGAGCTAGGCCTTCACCCCGACGACCTGGAGCAATCAAATAGCCCGATGGTTGGCTTCAATGGAACGCCGACGTGGCCACTGGGTGCCACAAACTTGGAAGTGCAAGCAGGCACTAAGAAAATCAGGACTGAGTTCATTGTGATTGATACGCCATCACCATACAACATCATCATGGGTAGGCCGTGGTTGCATGCAATGGGGGCAGTACCTTCAACATTGCACCAATTACTGCAGTTCCCAACAGAGCACGGGATTGAAGAAATCAGAGGAGATCAACTGCAGGCGAAGAATTGCTCCATGGCAGCAATGAAGACTACCTGCAATGTTCGAGAACCAGCCAAGGCAGAAATTGACGACGAGGACATGGAAGTCCTGGACGATGTCGGCAAGGAGCCGGCCGAGAAGAGTGAGGAATCACTGAAGAAAATTTTCGTCCAGGAGGGCGATGAGGAGCGCTTTTTTCTTCTCGGCTCAGGCTTAGCCGAAGAAGAGGAAAAAGAACTGGAAGCATTTTTGAGAAGAAACATAGAAGTGTTTGCCTGGACACCTTATGAAATGCCTGGCATTGACCCCGAGGTCACATGCCACAGGCTGAACGTCGACAGGTCGGCTAAACCTGTGATTCAACGAGCTAGAAGACCGACGTTGATACACGTCGACGCAGTGGAGGAAGAAGTTGACAGGCTTCTAGAAGCCAGGGCCATCAGAGAAGTCAATTATCCAACATGGCTATCAAACACAGTGGTGGTAAAGAAGAAAAACGGAAAGTGGAGGGTTTGCGTAGACTTTACAAGCCTAAATAAAGCCTGTCCCAAAGACAGCTTCCCTCTGCCAAAAATTGACCAGCTGGTTGATGCTACATCGGGACATGGAAGGATGAGCTTCCTGGACGCTTACAGGGGGTATCACCAGATAGCCATGTACCCCCCCGATGAGGAGAAGACGGCGTTCATCACCCCAAAAGGACTGTACTGTTATAGGGTGATGCCATTTGGATTAAAGAACGCAGGAGCAACCTACCAAAGGTTGGTAACCAAAATGTTCAAGTACCAGATAGGCCGAACAGTGGAAGTTTACATCGACGACATGGTCGTAAAGACCAAGGAGCCAGAGAATCATCTCGCCGACCTAGCCGAGGTATTTAACATACTGAAATCATATCGGCTCCGACTCAACGCATCAAAGTGCGCGTTTGGGGTTGGATCTGGTAAGTTTCTGGGGTACTTGGTAACAAGGAGGGGAATAGAGGCCAGCCCAGATCAGATCAAGGCAATCCTAGATCTACAGAGCCCAACCTCGGCAAAACAGGTTCAAATGCTCACTGGCAGGGCCGCAGCCCTAAACAGATTCATAAGCCGAAGTTCAGACAAATGTAAACCCTTCTTCAACTTGGTAAAGAAGACGGCGGACTTCCTATGGACTGAAGAGTGTGAGGCCGCTTTGGCCGACCTAAAAAGGTACATGATCACGGCTCCAGTCCTCTCAACACCTGAGCCTGAAGAGGAGTTATTTTTGTACTTGGCTGTGTCGGAACATGCTGTAAGCGCAGTTCTAATCCGAGAAGAACAAGGAGACCAGAAGGCTGTTTATTATGTAAGTAAAACCTTAGCCAGTGCTGAAACAAGGTACTTACCTCTGGAGAAGTTAATGTTGGCCTTAGTCATGGCCTCAAAGAAGTTGAACCACTACTTCCAAGCACACAAGATTGTGGTGTTAACAGAGCACCCATTGAAATCCCTGTTACAACAAGGAGACTTGACAGGGAGAATTGCAAGGTGGGCAGTGGCTTTGGGCCAGTATGACCTAGAGTTCAGGCCCAGAACAGCAATTAAGGGCCAAGTTTTGGCCGACTTTGTGGCAGAATTCACTCCGGAATCCATCGAACGTCGGCCACCGTTGAGCCGAGATGAACAAAGTCCTACCAAGCAAGAAGGATCCCAGCCGACAGCAAAAGAGCAAAAGGAGGAAAAGCTCCGACCTTGCAGCATCTACATCGGCGATTCATTTAGACTCTATGTCGATGGAAGTTCAAACCGACGAGGAGCGGGGGCAGGAGTACTGCTGATATCCCCAGACGGAGAAATAATTGAACAATCCATCCGTTTGGGGTTCAAGGCCTCAAACAATGAAGCTGAATACGAGGCATTAATTGCAGGACTAAAACTTGCAGCAGCAGCCGAAGCAGACGAGGTAATAGTTTTTTGTGATTCACAATTAATTGTTAACCAATCAACAGGAGAATTTGCAGCCAGAGACGAGAGGATGTCGGTTTATGCAAAAGAGGTTATCAGATTAGCCGAGTTATTTCAGGACTGCCGACTTCTTCAAGTTAGCCGAGATGATAACAGCCACGCCGACGCGTTGGCCAACCTGGCGAGTTCAATGCAGACTGGAAAAACAAGAACAATTATGATCGACTACATGTCGGGACCGAGCATAGAACCACGGAGCGCAAAGCAGGAAGCAATGTGTGTTGACATGGGGCCGAGCTGGATGGATGCAATTGTTGCATTCCTTAAAGAAGGAAAACTGCCAGAAGATCGCAAGGAGGCGCACAAAGTAAGATTGAAGTCGGCAAGATTCAGCCTAACTGCGGACGGACAGCTCTACATAAGGTCCTTCACTGGACCCCTATTCAGGTGCGTACACCCTCTTCAAGTTGATGATTTTTTATATGAAATTCATGAAGGGATTTGTGGAAGCCACACTGGGGGCAGATCATTAGCCCATAGGGCCATTACCCAAGGGTATTGGTGGCCATACATGCAAAAGGATGCAGAAGCATATGTGAAGAAGTGTGAACCCTGTCAACGGTTTGCACCTTTGATTCATCAGCCAGCTGCCGACCTGAATCCAGTATCCAGCCCTTGGCCGTTTGCCCAATGGGGCATGGATCTGGTCGGACAGCTTCCCCAAGCAACTGGGCAGAGAAAATACTTGCTGGTGGCAACAGATTACTTCACAAAATGGATAGAGGCAGAACCTCTTGCTAAAATCCGAGATGTGGATGTCAAGAATTTCATATGGAAGAACATCATCACCAGATTTGGCATTCCCAGAGCCATCGTTGCCGACAACGGAACACAGTTCGACAGCAAGCTCATCGAGAATTTCTGTGCAAAATTCAAGATCAAGAACTATTTCTCAACACCAAGTTTCCCTCAAAGTAATGGGCAGGCAGAAGCTTCCAACAAAGTGATTCTGGATGGAATCAAGAAGAGGTTGCAGGCAGCGAAAGGGAAGTGGGTAGATGAATTACCCAACGTGCTTTGGGCATATCGGACTACGCCGAGAAGATCAACAGGGGAATCTCCATTTGCCATGGCCTATGGCACAGAAGCAGTCATTCCACTGGAAGTCGGCATCCCAGGAATCCGAACCCAGGGAGTTGAAAATGGGACTAATGATATACTCTTAGCCCGAGATCTGGATCTTGTGGAAGAACGAAGAGAGAAGGCTGCAATTCAGCTTGCAGTGTACCAGCAACAACTTGCCAGAGCATACAACAAGAAGGTCAACCCCAGGGATTTTCAAGTCGGCGACCTGGTCCTGAGAAAAGTGGTCGGCAACAAGAAAGATCCCAGGGAGGGCAAGCTTGGCCCGAACTGGGAAGGGCCTTACAGAATTACCTCGGTGTTAGGCAATGGAGCATATCGGCTTGAAGACAATGATGGCAAAGCATTGCCAAGACCCTGGAACACTTGCAATTTGAAGTTTTTCTATCATTAAGATGATCATTACTCTTGGCCGACGTCCTCAACAAACAGATGCTGGAAGACATGAACAATGAGAACCCAAGTGGAACTCAAGTTCACATTGGGGGCAGAGGAGCAATGAAGATACAAAGCCTACCACTTGTTGAAATTTGTAGCAATTTACAAGTTGGTCCGGCCGAATACAAAGCCTACCACTTGTTGAAATTTGTAGCAATTTACAAGTTGGTCTGGCCGAATACAAAGCCTACCACTTGTTGAAATTTGTAGCAATTTACAAGTTGGTCTGGCCGAATACAAAGCCTGCCACTTGTTGAAATTTGTAGCAATTTACAAGATGGTTTGACCGAATACAAAGCTTAGCTTCGCTTGTTGAAATTTGTAGCAATTTACAAGTTGAAGTTAAGCCGAGATGATTCCTTAGCCTCGCTTGTTGAAATTTGCAGCAATTTACAAGTTGAAGTTAAGCCGAGGTTACTACTCTCCTCACTTGTTGAAATTTGTAGCAATTTACAAGTTGGGGTGAAGCTGATGATACTGCTGTCCGACATATAGCAATCCACTTGTTCAAACACTTGTTGAAATTTGTTGCAATTTACAAGTTGAAGTCAAGCCGACATAAATTTACAGGTTCAAATAAAGTTGATATTATTGTTTAAACTCTTGTTGAAATTTGCAGCAATTTACAAGTAGATCATTGTTTAACACCTGTTATAACTTGAGTAAAGTTTATTGTTTGTATTAACCCTTGTTGAAATTTGTATCAATTTACAAGTTGGTCAGGCCGATTAAAAAGCTTAGCTTCGCTTGTTGAAATTTGTAGCAATTTACAAGTTGAAATTAAGCCGAGATGGTTCCTTGGCTTCACTTGTTGAAATTTGTAGCAATTTACAAGTTGGAGTCAGGCCGAGATATTTGTTTCTCTTCGCTTGTTGAAATTTGTAGCAATTTACAAGTCGAAGGGAAGCCGATGTTATGGCATACAGAATTATAGCAGTCTGCTGGTTAGATAAACCAAGGAAGATGTTCAAACACTTGTTGAAATTTGCAGCAATTTACAAGTTGAAGTTAAGCCGATATGTTACCATCTGTTGAAATTTGCAGCAATTTACAGGTTGAGGTAAAGGTTAAGATTATTGTTTAACACTTGTTAAAACTTGAGTAAAGTTTATTGTTTATTTTAATCCTTGTTGAAATTTGTAGCAATTTACAAGTAGGGCAGACTGAGATTGTTGTTTAACCACTCGTTGAAACTTAAGAAAAGTTTGCAAAGGTTAACATTGAATAGTATATGTTTTATACTTGTTGAAGTTTATGACAAGATTGCAGGACAGTTCCTTGCCGAAGTAAAATTTGCAGGTGTTATACCCGAGGTATGTTACCCCGAGAAGATTACACAAAGAAGGAAGAGTATGTAAAGTATGCAAAATATTCTAAGTATAAAAGCTACACAGAAGCAGTAAAGAAAAGTCAGAGACTGAAGCATAAAGATAACAGGAGTCAATTGTTTTTAAAACAACAAGGGGGCACATCGGCCACAAAAGACAGCTTACATTGTTTAAAGAAAAGAAACAAAGTACAAAAAAGAAAAAGAGAAGATGTTCAAGTTTCTTCAGCCTCAGGAGCAGGTTGGGCTGGGACCTCAGAGGGCTCTTGAAAAACGACCTCGGCATCCTTTTGACTCGCAACCTCTGCACCTTCTTGTACCACGACCTCAGCCTCCTTGTCTGCTGCTACCTCGGCCTCCTTTTCCGCTGCAACCTCAGCATCGATCTCGGCCAAAGTCTTTTCAACACTTCTTTCAGCCAAAAGAAGGTCAGAAGACAGCACGCCCGTGTAGGCTTCCTTAGGTACCTTCTCAACCTCCTCATCCTCCTCTAAGGTCAAGTCCATAACTTGGTCACCCTGAGGAGGTGACTTGGATTCAGAGGCATCCTTGGATTTCCTCACCAAGGCTTCATCTTCAGCGTCATCTTCAGCCTCGGCTTCAGAATCAGCTTCTTCAACCTGAGTAGAAGGTGGAGGAAGTGCACAGGGAAGACGCATGGCTTTGGTCTTGCGCCAGGGCGAGTCGGCAGGAAGACCAAGCTCTTTGGCCAAGGCGTTCCAACCTAGGATAAATCCCTTGTTGCACGCCTGCTTGACCTGAAGCTTGTAATCTTCTGCGACGTCAGCCATACCCTGGTTGTAGCCCTTTGCGTCGGCAGCTTTGAGGTCGGCTTCCTTGGTGGCCAATGCCTCATGGAGTTCTTTCTCGGCTTCAGCTTTTTTAGCATCGGCCTCATTCTTCTCGGCTTCGGCGACTTTTCTAACAGCTTCAGCAGCCTCGGCCTTTTCATCAGCGATTTGCTTTGCCTTTGTCGCCGCCTCGGCCTGCTCCTCCAATTTTTTCATCCTTAGCTGATCCCTTTTATGGATTTTCTGAAGGGCAGAGAACTCCTTCTTCAACTCAGATAACTCCTCCCCCATTTCAAAAGCCTGCATGGAGAAGGAGTGGGCGTGTTGAATGGCCTGAAAGAACACAAGGCAAAAGTTATTATAGAATATTCCAGAATTTTACAAGTATGAGAAACAAGTTAACAAATTCAAAGACTTACTTGAACAGAATGCTGCAACATAAAGGCGTAATTATCATATCTACTCATCTGGGCGTTACGCTCCAGATCGCCCTCCAGGAGAACTGCAGTACTGAGTGCAACGCCGACTTTGACATCGGCGGCACTTTCATTGGCATAGACCGGCCTGTTTTCAAGAGTAACTTTGGGTTCCCAGGGAACTTTGGGAACCCTGGATCCCGAAGTTGTGGCAGACGAAGACCTTGGCCTCTTTTGTTGAGTAGACCCTGATGGCTGGGCTTCAGCAGGTCTTTTTGCAGGTGCCGAAGTAGTCTTCTCGGCCAATTTGGATATTGGCAGGGCATCTTCGGCCTCGGCATCAGCTTCAGTCACCTTGGCCTTTGGTTGGGCCTTCTTCATTCTTTTGGGTTTTGGCGGCGGCACTTGTTGAGATGGTGCATCATCCATATCGTCAGGGAGATCGGCCAGAAGGTCCAGCACAACTTTCTTTGGTCGTTCCATCTCGGCTGTTTTAACAAGTCTTCGTCGTCGTTTCTTCTCTGTCACTGGTATCAAAGTTGGTGCCGAGGTTGAAGGCTGATCGGCTGGCTCAGATGTGGAGGCAGCCTGTTTAGTAGAAGCAATCGATGGAGGGGCGCTCTTCTTCTGCTTCTTCGGAACGTCGGCTAATTTGGATGTGTATGTGGGGATGAAATTCAGCAACAATGGAGCTTTTCGTTGCTGAAGTGGAAGGTTCAAAAGTTTCTTCAAACCTTTCCCAGGATAGTAGGACTGGCGGAAGTCCTTGGGAGGCTTGCGAACGTCTGCAAAAAGAAACACAATATCAGAAACAGATAAAATTTGTTGGGAAAAATTGATTAAAGCAACAGTTAAGCAGTTAACGATGGGCTCTTACCCTTGCCCTCTCTGACCGTTCGAGGAAGAGGGAATAGATGAACTTCTTCATCTGGGCCAAATTCCCAGTTCCCAGATGCAATGAGATAATCATCTCCAGCCCCTTTGTTGGAGTCTGGAAGGTCGGCTACAATCTTAAACTCAATGGACCTCGGCTTAAGGTAATAAACATAACCTTTTTCCTTAAGGTTCAGGGCACACATGGTGTAGCAATACTGAACGTCGGCAAGAGTGATCCTAACACCCTCCTACCGAGCTAGGGCTATTATACCATTAAGTGTTCTTATGGTGTTTATGGTGAGTTGCATGGGATTGAGGGTGTAGTAATGAAGGACTTCGCGGAAGAGGGGATCAAGAGGGAACCTAAGTCCACACTGGACAAAGGCGACAACAGGAAAAGGCATCTTATCACCATCGGGCATAATGGAGTCCTTCTCCTCAGCTAGTCTGAGATGGACATCCTTTGGGATGGAAAATTCTCTCCTAAAATGTTCTAGTTTGGTGGGGGTGTTCACTCTATCTCTCCACACACCCATTGTATTGATATACGAGTACGAGGCTACAGAAACAGGGTACTTTCGAAGGGTTCTAAGGACCTCGGCTTCCTAAGGATTGATGGTTCTACAGCAAATCCCAAACCTAAATCTACGAAGAATGAGTATGAAAGGCAGAAATCTGGAAAACAGAAAAACAAAAATGAAGTCTCAGATTCAAGAACAGAGAGGGAGGAAGACCAAGAATAAGAGGTGCAACAGTGTGAGTATTCGTGACTTGTGCAAAAAACCGATAAATATAGGCGTATTCAGGTGAAAGATTCAGAAATTAAAACGACAATGACGAGCAATTTCATGGATAAATTAAGAACTGGAGGAGAAGAGCCAGTTGCTTACCAGAGAAGGTGAAGGCCGGAGTAAGCTTCGCCGAGATCAGATGGTGAACGTTACAGTGACGAAAGCTTCACAGATGGAGGCAGTTGCAGAGCTTGACGCAAGGAGCAATGGCAGATTCGAAAGAGAGAAAGAACTCTTGAGAGAGAGAGGGAAAGCAAAGGAAATTCGAATGCAAAAGTGAAAGGAGAGAGAGAGAGAGGCAAATATTTTGTCAAAAATTGCAACGGCGGCAAAAACAGCAATTATTGCGCCTTGGTTAACGCACGCGTCAGACGGCGCAGACAGTGAAACGACAGCCTATGGGCGCGTCACAAGCACGCAGCAATGGGAGTAAAACGCGTCATCGGAACGGTTGAAAAGCGGTGCATGACAGCTCATGCGCGTAAGGGAACCATTCTGAATTTGAAGAAGACATTTCAGCCTGAAGTAAATGATCTCGGCTAGAAAATTCTTAACCCGAGGTCTGAGAAAGAAGTTCAATGTAAGTTCCATCACCTCAGTATGCCAAGGTAATAGAATTTAGGGGGCAGTTGTGGGGTTATATTTCGGAGTATCAACACGTGGCAAGTGGTCGCCGACGTGGCATCCAAGATTCTACGTGTCACGGTAAAGTTTTGCCAATATACTCAAGTAATTGCCGAGGTTATTTCCAATGGCATCTTAATTCGGATGAAGGCCTCCAACCTCGGCCTAACGTGCAAAGGCCGAGCTACCTGCAGAAGAGTAAGCCGAGGTTGATGTTATAAAATATTATCTTGGTTAGGTGGATGTCCAGCCTAGTGGAGAAAGTCATGAGGCCACTATCTCACCGACAAGCTTGCCTTGAGGCCATGAGAAATAGCCACGAGGCCACTAACAATCGTGTGAAGGAATCAACAGCTTTTACCTAGAAAGCTGCTAAAAGTGCACTAGTGGGCTGGCAAGCCAGCTAAAAAGCTGGTAACCACTCCATCTCTATTCCGGTGTATATATAGAGATGGAGGACAACAAACAGCAGGATCATTCTAAATAGAGCATATACAACTACGAGCCAATTGTAACACTTACAATTACATGCTAAGAGAGTAAGAGAATTACAGAGAGTCTATTGTAATTTTTACCATTCATTCAATAGTGAAATTACCTCGGCCTCCCGTGGACGTAGGCAATTATTGCCGAACCACGTAAAATCCTCTTTGTGTTTTTGTGCTATTATTTGTGCCATCTATTCTGCCTGTGTTTTTACCGCTGAATCACTAAGATAGACAGTGTGATCAGAAAATCACTCACACACTTTGATTTTATGCTCAGATCAGAAAGCCAAATTATAACTGTTTCTATAACAAATTGAAATCACATATGCCAACAGTTTGCAAGTGGATGCAAATTGCACATTCTGGGTCTCCTCCATTGTCATCCCAAAAAAAATGTCACTTTCCAATCATTTTGAACCTAGTGATTTCCATCCAACCAAAATGCCCCACATTTTCACAAAAAAAAACAAAAAAGTGAGAGAGAGGAAAAGAAAAGGATGAATTACACTAACGGCCCCTGTGGTTTGGAATTTGTGTCACTTTGATTTTTAACCTTTCAATTATGATACATTTGATCCTGAATTTTGAATCTCGTTCCAAATAAGGACAATTAAATATACTGTTTCATTTGCAAATGAAAAATGCTACATTTTAAGGGTAAAGTCGTCAATTTAATAAAATATAAGTTAGTTTGACAAATATAAATGTTAAAATTTATTTTTGAATATTTAAAAATTATTTCTACCCACCAAATATAAAATAATATAAAAATGATAAAATTTTTACATTTTTATATTTTTATTTTTTTACCAAATTAATTTTGAGTTTGTGTTTGAATGATGATCATGTAATGGGTTGTTTTTGTTGATGTTTTTGGATAATTATCATGTAATAGATGGTTGTTTTTGTTGTTAACAGCTATTTTTAGATAGTTATCATGTAATAGATGGTTATTAGGTTTTTAATGTGTAATGTTTAATATATGAAATGTTTTTAGTTTTTGATTTTTTGATTTAATGAATTGGTTTAATAATGGCATCAAAGTTATCATCATATTTGACTTTTTAAAAAATAAAAACTAATTTAACGAAAATAAATATAAAAAATAATTTAAAAAAAATATTTCTACTCACCCAAAATATAAAATTATATAAAAATGATGTGTATTTATTTTATTTTTCACCAAATTAATTTTTAATTTCTTAGAAAATTTTTCTCAAAATAGATTATGAAAACCAAACTAAATAGAACTTTATAACGAAAAAAGTGGCGCATTATTCATTAAAAAAAGATATTACACTTCAAACAATATACAAGTTAACCAATACAAAATAAATTGTAGAGCAAATTACACAAATAGTTCCTATAGTTTGGGACTTGTGTCATTTTGGTCCCTGACTTTTCAACTGTGACACATTTGACCCTGAATTTTGAATCTTGTTCCAAATAAGGACAATTGAAAATGTCATTAGATTTTTCAAGGGTAAAATTGTCAATTTGATAAAATATAAACTAATTTGATAAAAATAAATGTCAAACAAATACTTTTGAATTTTTAAAAATTATTTCTACCCACTAAAAATAAAATTATGTAAAATTGATAAATCTTTTAGACATTTATATATATATATTTTTTGCCAAATTAATTTTTATTATGTGTTTGGATGATGATCATGTAAAATTAATTTTAAAAAATTAATCATGTAATTTTTATTAATTTTACATAATTTTATCATTGGTGGATAAAAATAATTTTTAAAAAATTAAAAATATTTTTTTTAACATTTATTTTTGTCAAATTAGTTTATATATTATCAAATTGACGATTTTACCCTTGAAAAATCTAATGATATTTTTAATTGTCCTTATTTAGAAGTTCCAAATTGGAACAAGATTCAAAATTTAGGATCAAATGTGTCACAATTAAAAAGTCAGGAACCAAAGTGACACAAGCCCCAAACTATAGGGACTATGTAATTAACCCTAAATTGTGTAATAACTTTACCCTTGAAATGAACTGTTTTGCAAATGAAATATCTTTGATTATCCTTATTTAGAACAAAATTTAAAATTTAGGATCAAATGTATTACAATTGAAAAGTTAGGAACCAAAATTAATGGAATTCACTCAAAAGAAAAAGTGCAGGTGCTTTCAACACATCCAGAATTCTCTTTTCCCCAGATACAATTGAACCATTACCCATTTACCACATAATATTGCATCAGGAATTAGTCCAAGTTTAAAGTCTAAAGTCTCTTTCAGCTGCAAAAACTTGGCTGAAGGGATACATACACTTAACTATCCATAAAGTGGAATCCATGCAAGCCTGAGGGCCATGAATCTCAAGCACCTTATTAATTCATTTGAACTTAAGGTACTGTAGAATATCAGTTGTAAAAACCAACCCAAATTGAACATCTGCTAATACACCAAAAAAACAGCACAACCGAAAAAGCTCTGTTTTGTATATAAATCAGCCCAGACAGTGAGCAATGTTTTTATTGTATCAAGCAAAATAGCAGTCACTTTGTGCTCAGAACCACTACATCAACACAACCACATTAATTGTCGAGAAGAAAAAAAGACAACAACAGACTCAACAATCATTTCCAAATCTTGCAATTAACCAAGGTGAAGGCCAATCTTGCAATTAACGTGAAGGCCAATAATACCAAAATGCAAACAGGATCATGCTCATATGGCAGCTTCTACTTCATCTGTATCCACAGCCACTCCATTTGGGGTATCATCTTCTGGTCGAAGCTGAGCAGAAACATCATCGATAGCAGAGTTCAGCTGTGCTATCTTCTCTGCCAGTACTTTACGTGTTTTCTGCAAATAGGCTACCATAAGTGTGTTGTAAAAGGAATACAGAAAAAATAAATACATTAACAAGAATTCAATTCTAACTAAGGATTATGAAGGGCCCCCAGTTTAGATTGAAAACTCACAAACCGAAATAAAATGATACTGAAATTTTAAGGCCAAGAGCTCTTATAATCGTTTATTACTCTAACACATGAAAAAGAAATCCAAGGAGGTTGCTCCTCACAAGAAGAATCTATCTAATTTTTACTTCCAAAAAAAGGAAAAAAAGAAAAAAGACAAAAAGAAGGCCTATATGATTTTAGTATTTTTACAAGATATTAAGATGGAAAAGAAGCTTTGCATATCCATGTCTATTTGTGACACAGCGACAAGGGGATATTTCGACATACAAAAAGCAATCTATGACAGATAGATAGATGACAGTTAAGTAAGTACAATCATGTCACATATGGCTAGATCTCTAACGTTAGAACTAGTCAGGCAAAAAAAAAAAAAAAAAGAACACCCCCAGAACAAAAAAGAAACAAGGAAATCATTTAAAAAGTTTTAAGATCAAATAAGAGAAGGCCGCTCCTCAAAAAGAAGGGTGGGAGGGTCAAAGTCTGTCTAAAAACTGATTAGTTTAACAGCAACAGTTCACCTCCAAAGCTTTTTCTTCATCATATATAAATTTGGGCAGTTTCCTCATTAAATCCTTTTTGTCAGCTCCAGCCAGTGTCCTACTGATCTGTAATTCAACATAAATTGTCAGTCCAATGTAGTAATTCATTTCCGTTCATATTTACTGCGGCTATCTAATTGAAGCCTACAGATTCATGTCCCACAGAGAGCACCAACTGGCACCAAGGATCATCTTCTATTAAAACTATTGATACATATATATAACAACTTTGTTGGACTATTTCGAATGACAAGCACATGTTAGGTAAACCACTTGGACCTGAGGTGCATATACGCAACCGAGCGTGCCAACAAGTATTCCTCCCAAAACAAAGCCACCAATAAAAATGCTCGTGCTACCTGGCTTTCCACCATCACTATGATTACACAGAAAGAAGGAGACTGTCAGAACTTCAAATTGAAAGGGCTTTTTGCACTTCACTTCAATAAAAATCAGGAAACAATAAGAAATCATGTAGCGCTTCACTTCAAATTGCATAACATACTGGTGAAAATAAGTGTTACCAACACAGATGATACCTGTATCCTGCTTGAACAGTGAGTGCCCGTTTAGACGTCAAAAATTGTGTTTTCCCTGTCTGTAGACTGAGCGACAAGTTCTTGGGCCCCAAACTACCAAGGCACTGGTCCGATGACTTAAAAGGAGAGCCTAGCATACAATTTCCCCGGAACAATGAAGGTAAATACAAAAGAAAAACCAAAGATGATGATCAAATAGGTAAGACATTCCAAAATGGGACAAGCATTCTTCTGGACACAGATATTTAATTGGGACACATTCATAAACAACTAATGTTTGTTTCAAATACATCCAACCAATAGAAGGAAAACAATGTGTAGAGTTAGAGCTAGCAGTTTACATCATCAGCAAATGAAGACGGTGCCCTACCTCCTAACAAGAATTGAATCAAATCTGTGGTGGGACTTCCAACAAACAATTAACACAACAAGATATGGCATCTTTAGCAAACATCATTCTTATAATACTAAACAGGGAAAAAAAACATAAGAAGACAACAAATAATATCCTCAAACATATCAAAGAATCAAAATCAATGTCAATATTAGAGATCTCCAATTGTTAATTCAAGCCATAAATCGCCTACTACTGAATTTTCTAAACTTCCTCTATGGCATTATGCCTTCCCAACTGTCAAGTATGCTGATAACATTCACAAAGACTCTTTTGGTTCTTATGCGGACAAAGAAGGAATGGGTGATGTAATGGAAAGTGTGAGTGAGTGGCCAGTAGAATACACACATTTGGTAAATTATTATAAAGAGTTCAATTAAACTTAAACCTAATGCAACCTTTTCCTAGTTTTGAAAGACGATAAAACTGGAAACCAGGATTTCAGTAACTGGTGTTGATTACGGAACTATTGATACAAGGAAGAAATAACAGCAATATAGAAATTAGATAGCAATAAAACTAATGAAATGGAGATTAGTCCTTGGCATCTGAGTTACATGGACTATTCTATTTCCTCCAAAGTACTTGTGTTCACCAGATATGAGTGTTGGATATGTGTCCGACGCTCATATCCAATTTAGACACTTGGATCCTTTAATTTCTTACAATATATGAAAAAGAAGAAACTTACATTTGCTAGTAAAGCAATATTTTTAACCTTTTACATGAATTAGAGAGATAATATTTTAAATTTTTCTTGAATACTATTTAATTTTCAGTATATTTCTACATAATTTACATATTATCCGAAAATATCATACAATATGCAATATATATGCATAAACGACGCATCCCGTACACATATCCAATTTTGGATATGTATCCAAGACACTAAGATTTTTAAGTTTATAGAAGTCTAACATTTTGGAAATAAGAAAAGCCCATGCCATCCACTTGTTTAGCTTCCGTAAGATCTATATCACAATCGTAGTGTAATCGCTGATCATCAAGGTTCATCAGTTATCCTACTCATAGCTTCATTGAATTCCATATTTCATAACATCTAACAAACAAATGTGCAAATACAAAATACTAAAAGGTGTTGTGTTGAAAGAAAGAGAATTTCAGGCTTCCTGTCATAATAAGTCTCCAACTGATCCCATTACTAACAAAGACAATTGTCATTCTCAATACACCCACAGCATGTGTGAGAACACATTGGTTAAGAACTGTCACTCTACATATGCATCTATAAATGCAAACCCAAAGCCTCAATCAAGTTCTTGGACAGATTCAAAATTAAAGATCAAAGTGATGATCTTAATAAGGATCAGTGTTGCAGAGAGAGAGAGAGAGAGAGAGAGAGAGATTACCAGGTGAAATATGAAATGGCGAATGCTTCGTTAGAACCAACGAATTCGTCAGAGAAGTCATCTTTTTAGGGTTTCGAGAGAGAGAGAGAGAGTATTCGATGATTTCGATCGCCCGGATGAGAATAAGAAAATAAAGCAGAGATGAATTTTCATTTTGTTTGTGTTCGATGAAATCGATGCAGGGTAGTAGGAGTGATGTGGCAAATGAAAACAAAAGATACCTTTTGGAAGCTGGCCAAAATTCACATAATTTATGAGTTGTTTGGGGTGTCTTAAATAAGTGTATTTTTTATTTTTTAGATTAAAAAATTGAGAAAAAAAATATGGATGTTTGGATTAATTTTTTGACTTTTTATGAAAAAATATGTATTAAAAAATTATATAAATTAATGTATAAGAAAAAATTAGGATTGAAAGTTATTTTTGGTGAATAGTGATAACTTTTTAATTTTTTAATAACTTTTTAACTTTTTGACAACTTGCGAAACTTGATATTACTCATGAAAAGATAAAATTAAGTTTAAAAGGTTAAAAAATTAAATTTTTATCAATTTCTCAAAACACCCCACAATTAAGGGCAACGTGAGAATTTGTCATACGGTATGATAATACGACTGAATGTTATACATAATTAATGGGTTATGATTGGTATGTTTTGATGTTAATATGTACGCGATATGATTTAATATTACGAATATTAAATCGATCAGATTAGTATCAAATTTGTATAATATAAAATTGATATAAATAGTTTGTATAATGAAAAATTAATTATATATTTTAATATTATTTTCATTAAAGAGTATCATGATATTTCCTAATCTCTTATGCAATTACACCCAATCTACTACTATTATAAAAGTGTAAAGAGTTTGTCATGTTTTTTATTTTTTTAAATTCTATATAGGCACTTAAATTTTTACGTGTCTTGATCGCCGCTTGATTAATCAAAACAAATAATTTTTTTTTGATTGGTCAAAATTAAGATGGCCAAAATTATCAAATGGACGTGGGTCCTATTAAAATTATGGATCTTAACCCATTTTAAATTATAGATCACAACAAAAGAAAAGTGAACTTATTTTGACAATTAGGTCAACCCAAAAGTGTAGGGCTCATGAAGATATTTTGTCAAAAATTAATGGAATAATTCAAATTTCAATGCAAATCATTTTCATAAAGTAATAAATAAATTTTTTTTTTTTTTTTTTTTTTGAAAATTAGAGCCAATTTTGGAATTTCCAAAACAGCCGTGATTAGGACCCCCATGGATTCCCACCCCCACCACCCCCACACACACGTGGGGGTTGGTGAGTGGGGGGAAAGAAAAAAAAAAAAAAAAAAAATATTTTTGACCAATCAGAATTTAAAGGGGGTCGTGGGGGTCCTTTCAGAGGGGGTCGCAGCCTTTTTCCTTTCCAAAATTAACCCTTCCCTCCTAAGCTTCATTATTGGGAAAAGGGACACATTCTTTTTGGCACAAGGTCTTGCAAGCTCCTAAGCGATCTGAAGACTCTGCCAAATTCTCTTTTTAAAATTTTCTCTAAAGTTCTTCAAACTTAAAAGAGAGGATTATCAAGCACTCCAAACTTGTGCCAATATTTTCAAGTTACAAATACAAATTTGGTCTCTCCTTTCAAAGAGATCATTTCAAGACTCGTTCGAGCCTGAGATCAAGCCTTTTTTTTCCTCCTAGTTTCTCCTTTAGAAGACTTGAAGAAATCCACCAAACTTGTTTGATTCAATAACAAGCTTTTACAGTCGTTGGATTGCAACCCATTTCAAAGATCGAATTAGAGGATTTGTTCTTTTGTAATTGAGCAAACCATAGGGAATTGTCCACATTTATTATAATCAAATAAAATTAATTATTTGTGCATTTATTTTGTGTCTTAATTGCAGGATACAAAATTTGTGTTTACAAATCTTGACACTCCTAGTGGAACATCTTCGCCTCTCATCTCTTTTTCCTAAATCATCTTCCCAAAGCCTTGTTTAATCAAGCATAATGGCTTCAAAGAAAGTTCAAACTACTTAAATCAATAAGAATGCCAGCAAGAATGCTGCTGTCACGACCAACAACAACAGCACTTCAACGTGTCCAATCAACCGTAGCAAGACCAAGGCTACCATTGCTCTTGCCACTCACGAGGTCATGTCGACCGCCAATGCAACAAAGCAAGCCCAAGGCAAGTCTCACAAATCTGTCACAGTATTCAAGTCTGGGGCTAAGCAAAAGGAAGTGAGGGAATGGAAGAAGCCCACTTATGTCTCAAAGGATTCTCCATTAAAAGATTTGTCTCCATACACAACACTCGTAGCTTCTGATGCAAACTCAAGTACAAGTTCACACTCAAGATTATCTCCTAGCAGTCCTCAATGTTCAATTTCATCGAATCACTCAGATTTGTCTCGTTTGGTGGCTATGTAAGTCATGACCATTAACACCACTGTAGTGGAAGAACAATTGGTGGCCATGGCTCGTGTCATCGACAAGCTAACCAAAGTTGTAGAAGAGAAAGATCTTCAGATTGCCACCTTTGTGAACAAGTTAGAAGCACAAAATGCTGACGAGGCAAGTCAAGACAATTTTCGTCCGCCTAGCTTTACACCACAAGCCACGTTTGTTGATAAGGTGAACCCTACATCTAAGTCCAAGCAAGTTGGTGAGGAAACTTGCCACACATCTATTGCCAGGCAAGCGATTGGTACAAATAGTCAACCAACATCTATTGTTTCTTTGTTTGTTCAACAACTCCAAGACATGATTGTAAATACCATCTGAGCACAATACGGTGGGCTCCCACAAAGCATTTTCATGTACTCCAAGCCTTACACAAAGAGGATAGACATTCTTAGAATGCCTAGTGAATACCAACCTCCCAAGTTCCAGCAGTTCGACGAAAAAAGTAATCCTAAACAACATGTCACTCACTTTGTCGAAACTTACAACAATGCCAGGATAGATGGAGATCTACTTGTCAAACAATTTGTTCGGTCACTCAAAGGAAATGCCTTTGATTGGTACACTGATTTGGAGGCCGAGTCAATCGACAGTTGGAAGCAAATGGAACGTGAATTTCTAATCATTTCTATAGCACACGCCATATGGTAAGCATGATGGAATTAACCAATACCAAGCAATGGAAGGACGAGCCTATGGTAGACTACATCAACCGTTGGCTTGCTTTAAGTCCAGATTGCAAAGACTGGCTCTCTGAGATCTCAGTTGTGGAGATGTACATATAAGGCATGCACTGGGGAGTCATTTACATCCTTCAAGGGATGAAACCATGAACATTTGAGAAGTTTGCTACGCATTCGCATGACATTGAAATTAGCATAGCCAACCATGATGGGAAAGACCTTCTCATTCTTGAACAAAGGAAAAATAATAAAGAAGTGAAAAAATGATTCAAGCTTACCAAAGGTACCACCAAAAAAGCAATGGCGGTAACCACAGCTCTAATCAAGATTTCAACGAAAGACAAGAAGAAAGAAGAAAGGAAGGAAACACACCCATCTCTGAAAGAACTACAAGAAAAGAAGTATCCCTTTCCTGACTCTGACGTACTAGGGATATTAGACGATTTACTTGAAAAGAAAGTCATTCAACTCCTTGAGTACAAACGCCCTAAAGAAATAGTTCGTGTAAAGGATCCGAAGTACTGCCACTATCATTGGATAGTTGGTTATCCTACTGAAAAATGTTTCGTGTCAAAGGAATTACTCGTAGACTTGGCCAGGAAGAACAAAATCCTCTTGGACCTTGACGAGTTGGAAGAATCCAACCATGCGACGGTTATTGTAGGACCTCCAAATTTTCTATCCTCAAAATCTAAGACATAAATGTCACAATCTGCAATCCCAACAGTGAAAACAATTCCCAAAGACATCTAGTTTAGTTCACTTGAACCCATCATTATTCAAGCTCCAAATCAAGACAAGCATGTCCATGATGGTTTTGAAGAAGTCTTAACTGTTAAGGAAGATGAAAGTTGGACTCTCGTGACACGAAGAAAGTCATGAAGAAGTAAGTCCAAGACTCAACATTTTTCATTTAAGAAAGTAGAAGGAAAAAAGAACTCTCATCGACATTCCAAGAAAGAAGTGATGGACAAAAGAAAGAATGAAAAAAAAGATATAACAAATAGACAAACTTCCTAAAGAAAACTCGCGTACCCCAGTCATCCTGCGAGACTTTTTCCCAATCAGGCATTTTGGAGATGACTTGGTCGAGGCGGTTTACATGGTTTCAACCATTGAAGCAAATGTGGAACAAATTCAAGCTATTAAGGCAAGATAAGAAGGAAATTAATGTCTTGACAACCTTGAAAGAACTACCCCCACGCTTTAGTTTGCGTGAAGCGTCTATACTCCCTCGATCTGTACAACTTGCACTTGTTCGAGGGTTAGAAGATCGTAGAAAATATGAGTTTGTTGTTAATGAGCTAGTCTATCCCAAGGTGAACTCCATCACTTCTGTTCCTTGTTGTACAACAATCACCTTAATTAATGAAGACCTTCAACTAGGTTCAAAGCCACACAATCGCCCATTGTTTGTCTCTGGCTTTATTAGTGAACAAAAAGTTAACTGCATCGTTATTGATGGAGGCTCGATGGTAAACATCATGCCAAAGTTCAGCATGAAAAAACTCGAAATCCCAATTAACGAGTTAGCTCGAAGTCATCTGGTTATTCAAAGTTTCAACCAAGGTGGGCAACGCGCGATTGGTATGATTCGTTTGAACCTCACCATTGGACAACTTACGACCAGTACTTTGTTTCACATCATTGACACAAGAACATCTTATAATTTGATGCTTGGGCGACCTTGGGTCCATGAAAATGCTGTAGTTGCCTCAACTCTCCATCAATGTTTTAAATTTGACCAAGGTGGAATAAATACAGTGCTAGCAGATGACAAATCATTTAGAAAAACGAAGGCTCACTTCGCTAATGCAAAATTTTATTTGCATTCCAATGGGATAATTGAAGTTATCCCACCTGAAATCCCTTCTGCAAGAAAAGAGAAAACGAATGAAGAAAAGCAAGTTGTGTTTGGTTTTTCAAGGGAAGATGCATCAAGTGGCAAAAAAACACCTGAGGTTGTGTCACCACAAAAACAATCTTCATTCTCAAAAGGCCATGAAATGACAAGAGTCTTTAGGTATGTGTCGAAGTCTCAACAGAAAAAAGGACAGTTGCCGTTTGAAGAAGTCACAGCATCCGCAAAAGTTAGAGAAGACCCTGCTCACCCTACAATAAAAAAAGATCTGCAGATACTAAAAGCAGATGCAATAATACCAATTCCATAGGTGGAATTGTCAAGCCTAATTAAACCTTCACTAAAGGGATTTGTTAGGCCTGTGCAAAATTCTGTCGAACATGGCTCCTTACCAAAAGACGAATGGAAGGGTTTGATCCACAAGCTTACAAGCTTCTAGCCAAGTCAAGTTATGACTTTGTTGATCCCTCATCACTGGGAGAGTTAAGTCCTGAACTTACAAGTGAGAAAGTTCATGGTCTCAATGACACTCAGAAAAATTTAAGGCAGCAGGGGTACAGGGTAAGCCCTCTAAAGACCGGAGTCGAATTCATGCCAACTGAACCCATTTGTATCTCTGCCATAAGGAAAGTGAAGAAGGAATATGTACAACATATCACTGTAGAAGAAGTGAAGGAAAACAAAAGTCCGAGCCCAACTCCTTGAGTCTCAATGTTCGATCACATTGAAGCTACTGCACTTCGAACCTCGATTTTTAATAGGTCAAGCACTGTTGATAAGACAGATGAAGGTACAACTTCTCAACCTTCAGTTTTTAACAAATAAGGCACTACTAAGGAAGGGGATGAAAAACAAACTTCCTGGTCATGAAAGTCCATTTTTGCTCGACTTGGCAATATGAATATATCACTTAGAAAAGGCAAGAACAAGAGAAGCATAGCAACAATTGAGTTGAATTCTACAAAGGACGATAATGAGACTCAAAGTTTAACTCCTTCTCGCATGAAATGCATGACGTCACTTGAAGTTAGTATTGAAGGTCAGGCACACTATCATAGTAACTGGAGAAATTATGACTCAAGCAAAAAGTAAAAGAGAAGAAAAAATTGAACATGTTGCTTCTCATCATGTAACAGTTGAAGAAAATTCTAGCTCAAATTCAGAGGATAATGATCTCCAAGAAGCTCCTCCAGAACTTGAAGATGAAGGGCAATCAACTGTTGACAATTTGAAAGAATTCAACTTGGGAACTCCTGATGAACCTCGACCAATCTTTGTGGGAACACTCTTAATGCCTGAGGAAGAAAATACATTTTTTGAACTACTCCTCGAATATAAAGATGCCTTCGCATGTACGTACAAAGAGATGCCCGATTTAAGTCTAAAAGTTGTTATCCATCACCTTGGGATCAAACATGGTATAAGACTAGTAAAACAAGCGCATCGATACATCAGACATGAGTGTATCCTCAAAGCAGAAAAAGCAGTCAACAAGTTGATTGAAGCTGGGTTCATACGTGAAGTAAAATATCCGACATGGATATCAAGCATGGTTCCAGTAGT
Source organism: Camellia granthamiana (assembly GCA_036172215.1). Classification (NCBI taxonomy): domain Eukaryota; kingdom Viridiplantae; phylum Streptophyta; class Magnoliopsida; order Ericales; family Theaceae; genus Camellia; species Camellia granthamiana. Next base: position 136,432,852 of record CM069910.1, read on the forward strand.
CAAGAAGAATGGACAAATTAGAATATGTGTCAACTTTGAAAATTTGAATAAAGCATGTCCCAGGACAACTTTCCACTTCCTATTATGGAATTAATGATAAACGCCACTATCGGACACGAGGTGTTGTCCTTCATGGATGGGCGTTCAGGATACAACCAAATACAAATGGCACCCGAGGATGAAGAGTTAAATGCATTTTGTACCACAAAAGGCATCTATTGTTATAAAGTGATGCCTTTCGAACTCAAGAATGCCAGTGCCACCTATCAACATGCCATGCAAAAGATCTTCGATGACATGCTCCATAAATTTGTTGAGTACTATGTTGATGATTTGGTGGTCAAAACTAAGAAAAAGGAAGATCATCTAGAGGACCTTTGTGCAGTCTTCAACTGGCTGAGAAAGTATGACTTGAAGATGAATCCACTCAAATGCGCATTTGGAGTAAGGTCTGGAAAGTTCCTTGGCTTTATTGTTCGACATAAAGGCATTGAGGTTGATCAGTCCAAAATCGATGCTATACAAAAGATGCCACCACCAAAAAACCTAAAGGAACTTAGAAGAAGCCTCCAAGGTCACTTGGCATATATCCGCAGATTCATTTCAAACTTGGCAGGTCGTTGTCAACCTTTCAGTCGACTAATGAAAAAGAAGGCTCTATTTGTTTGGGATCAAGCATGTCAAAATGCTTTCGACAATATTAAGAGATACTTGCTTCATCTACCAGTATTAGGAGCTCCTATTCAGGGGAAACCATTGACACTTTACATTGCTACTCAAGAAGAGTCTCTTGGAGGGATCCAGGCCCAAAATAACAAAAAAAAATAAAGAGCAATCACTCTATTACTTGAGTTGCAGATTAACTAAAAAATAACTCAAGTACTCACCCATTAAGAAGACGTGTTTGGCACTTGTTTTTGCTTCTAAAAAATTAAGACATTATTTGTAATCCCATACAGTGTATCTCATTGCAAGAGCTGACCCAATAAAGTATGTTATGTCTAAGCCCATCCTCTCAGGATGCTTAGCAAGATGGTCTTTCCTCTTTAATGAAGTTAAGATAATGTACGTGCCAAGAAAAGCGATGAAAGGGCAAGCCCTTGTAGACTTCTTGGCCGACCATCCCATCCCTGCTGATTGGGAAATTTCTGAGGAATTCCCTAATGAAGATGTATTGTTCATAGAAATCCTACAACCTTGAATGATGTTCTTTGATGGGGCTACAGGGAAGGAAAGGGCAGGAGTAGGTGTCATTTTTGTTTCACCACAGAGGCACATTTTGCCTTACTCATTTATTCTTGGCGAAAATTGCTCAAACAATGTTGTTGAGTACCAGGCCTTAATCATTGGTTTACAAATGGCAATAGAGCTAAACATTATTGACCTAGATGTCTATGGGGATTCTAAGTTAATAATTAATCAGCTTCGAGGGGATTATGAAGTAAAGAAAGACAACTTAGTCCCATATTTCTAGTATGCAACTCATCTCATTGAAAAATTTGAGGGGGTGGTACTCGAACATGTTCCAAGGAAAAAGAATCACATGGCTGATACACTTGCCAATCTAGCAACTACATTGGCATTGTTAGAAGGTGAACAAGTTAGTGTCCCTGTATGCCAACGATAGGTATTGCCACAATTGTTAGAATGTCGCCTTGTAGAAACAAACGCAATTTTAGTACTAACCATCGAAGTTGACAATTGGAGAATGTCAGTTATAGACTACCTTAAACACGGTAAACTCCCTGATGATTCTCACCATAGAACTAAAATAAGACATTGAGCTCCTTGATTCATCTACTATAAAGGAACTTTATTCTGACGATCATTTGAAGGAATTTTTCTTCGTTGCCTAAGGGATGATGAAGCTTAACAAGCCATGGAAGAAGCCCATTTCGGGATATGTGGAGCGTATTAGTCTGGTCCTAAACTTCATTTTCGAGTAAAAAAGATGGGTTACTATTGGCCTACGATGGTTAACGATTGTTTGGACTACTCAAGAAAGTGTCAACCTTGCCAATTTTATGCAAACTTTATCCATCAATGATTAGAACCTTTACACCCGACAATTATTTCTTGGCCATTTCATGCATGGGGTCTAGATGTAGTTTGCCCATTGACCAAGTCTTCTGCAGGCAACTTATACATCTTAGCCGCCACAGATTACTTCTCCAAGTGGGCTGAAGCCGTCCTACTTAAAGAAGTCAAGAAAGAAACTATTGTTGACTTCATCAAATCCCACATTATTTATCGGTATGGTGTACTTCGCTATATCATCACCGATAACGGAAAGTCTTTCTACAACAATCTAACGGACAAACTTTGTGAAATGTTTGGATTTAAGCAACGCAATTCTTCAATGTACAATGCACTTGCCAACGGATTGGCAGAGGCGTTTAACAAATCTTTGGGCAACCTATTGAAAAGGTAGTTGCTAAATCAAAGTGAGATTGGCATGAAAGAATTGGAGAAGCACTCTGGGCATACCGTACAACACATCGTACCCCAACACAAGCCACTACATACTCCCTTGTGTATGGTGTTGAAGCAATTCTTCCTTTGGAACAATAGATTCCTTTATTAAGGATAGCTATACAGAAAGGTCTCACTAATGATGAGAATGCAAAACTATGCCTTGCTGAATTAAAAGCATTGGCTGAGAAGAGATTGGAAGCACAACAAAAACTTGAGTGTTACCAAGCTCAACTCTCTAGAGCTTTCAATAAAAAGGTTAGACCCCGGTCTTTTCAAGTTGGGGAATTGGTGCTGGCTGTTCAAAGACCTATCATCACTACCCATTGAACCAGTAACAAGTTCTTGTCCAAGTGGGATAGTCCATACATGGTGACTGAAGTATACATTAACAGAGCATACAAGATTGTCGATGAAAAACATATAAGAGTTAGCCCAATCAATGTCAAGTTCCTAAAGCGCTACTATCCATGAGAATATAATGCTCCTAATCACATGAGCATAAACTACATGATGCTCTCGGCCTATATGAAATAAAGTTCTTTAAAAAAAAAAAAATTGTAATACTCCTGGCCCGTATGAGTATAAACTGTGAACGGCTAATAAATTAATAAACCAAATGTGTTTTATAATACGAGTATTTTGTTTCGAACTATAATATTTACTTCATAAATAAAGTGTTTGCTAGAGCAATTATTTTATAATGAGTTATTTGGTTTCGAGCTACATTTCATTTTTTTTTTTAAAAAGTAAAATAAATCATGGCAACCATAATAAACTCTAGATCTCTCCTTGTTTAACTTTCAAGAGCTGCTCTAACTTGTTGGCGACTTTGATATCCTCCCTTCTAATCACCTCAGCTGCTTCTATTGTAGCTTGTTCTTCCCTTAAAGTGGAAACAATGGCTTACCTTTGAACTACTTCAGCTTTAGCAACACTAATTGTGGTCTCTAGTTGTTGTGATTGTTCATCTAAATGTTCCAACGCCTTCAACAATTCTGCCTTCTTTGCTGCAAGGCTACCCAAATCAGACTTCAACGAGTGAACTTGCTCAATTCCTTCATTCTCAAGAGCTAGAGCATAAGTAACACATTGACTGACATCTGCCAAATGCCGATCTTATAGCTCTAAAGTCATCCCTTGAGCAAAATCTAATTTCATAAAGATGTAAGTAGTAGCATTTTCTACATACTTCTCAATCTAGCTTTGCAATGGACAATAGTCTATCTGAAGCTTTGAGAGCTCATCATAAAGCTCTTGGAGCTTTAGGCCCAATGCTGGAACATTTTGAATAAAAGTTTTGCTCAATAAGCCTTTAATATGGTTATCAAGTATTGAAGCTACTGAGCGACGAATATTAAGGATCATGCTTCTTGTATCAATGGTAGAAACCACAGAAAGTACAACTTGACTCAATGTAGGAGCAATAGGTAAGGAAGAAGTTTGGACAATTGGAGTTGGGTCAACTGAGAGCAACTCTTATGACTAATCACTAAATCAAAGGCTGACGGCCCATGAACTGATTCTTCATTATCTGAGAACTCATCAAGAAGTCTTATGTCTTTATTGCTAGACGCCAAATCAAAGTCATCATTTGGCAACTATCAAAATGAATTAAAGAGGAGTCATAAAAAAAAGAAAAAAGAAAAAAAAAAAGGGCACAATAAATTAAAATGACAAATATATATTTTATCATTACCGATACAACATTGGGAGCCATTGGTTGAGAAATGCTAGGAACGCTAATAAAAAATGACTCCACATCATTAAAAGTAGTGGTGTTGCTTCCAACGGTGCCAGTACCACGTTTTCTCCCTAAGTGGTGCCAATTACGATCACCGTTACTATGGTCCTCATTTACTACTCCACCAAAAGTCCCATCTACACTTCCTCGAACCATTTCCTTGGTCTTAAGATTAGAATTTTCTTAGCAATTGCATTTTTCTTCGCTTTAACCATCTCTTAATTCGGTGAAGTTGAGCGTTTACTCCTTGGGATAGAATTTTCTCTGTTGGTGAAATAGCCTACACAAAGCTAGGACCATCACTCCAAATAAGCCTTGGTAGTGGAACAAGATGGAAATCAAAATGTACTAGTAACGTCAACACAGAATAAGTACCATCACGAACACAAGAATCCCAATGCTGAACAATGTTATGTAAACTACCATTCCGAAGATCAACCTTAAGTTTATCTAGGATGGTTTGAATAAAACCAAATTGCCTGCTAAACCTGTGAGGATTGTATGGCTCAATGACCATAGTGGACGAACTTCGTAAAGTCAAATAGCTCGAGCAGATACTGATGAAGTACTCCAAATCTGAGTTAGAAAGATGATTGTCATCAACCAATTCCTTGGGATTGCCCTCGCTATATGCCAACGGTGCAAGGTCATATCTTTGCATGATTTAAATAAGTCATAGGCTTCTGACTCCTCAAATGTTTAGCCATCCTTTCACCATCATATCTTGTCATTCGGGGCTTCAGAGCAGAATCAATATTAAAGTGTGTGCTGAAACACTCTGCTAACCAAGCATAAACATAATGGACAGGGAAGATGGCGTTGCACTTTCTAGGATCAAAAGAAGAAGCAATTCTATCCAGCTCTTTGTAGATACTAGCAAGTACAGGAATGAAAAGGCTGAATGAACGACCATGAGCCATCATACTAGCAACCTTAAACACCTCAGGTCTAATCAAGTCATTATCCCCATGGAGTATAACAAATTTGCACAACCAAGAGACAAGGAAAGCTGACAGATAAGTCTCACCCTTTGCCACACCAGCAATCCCCAAGTCATTAAAGACTTTGTACCCTTGCACAGTTTGAGACCGAGTTGTGTTAATAATACTAGAAGGGCTTCTAGTATCCTTAGGGCATTGAGTCTTGTTCCTTGAAGCCTGCTTGGTTGATTTATGGTACCTGACTTCCCCTTTAAACCAAAATTGTATCCAACTAGTAATCCTCACCACATTCTTTTTTGACTCCTTACAAAGCCGATGGTAAACAAGGAATAAATGACTGCAATTGACAAGAAAAAGAAAATCGTTATCTCTCATATTGTCGGCCAATTCTTGGGCATTTGGCACCACTTCATCATATATTGCACCCCTAATAAGAAGTCCACCAAGCTAACGCAAATCCCATGGCGAGATAGACATTTTGCCTATAAAAGTGTGGAGGGTATTAGTGGACAGACACCAAAGCTCACAAAAGGCTCACATAACACTATGTAGTCGGTCATACGAGAACAATGAGGCATAAATTGCATCGTAAATGCTAGCCTGTTGTAGTACCTTAAGATGTTGCCCTTGTGCATCCTCCAACCACTCCCAATATCCTTCACAAAAAGAAAGTTCTGCTATGGCCTTGAAAATATTGTCCCATGCCACCTTCTGGGCTTGGACTACATACCCAAGGATAGAAAATAAGCTAAGATCCTCGATTTTCTCATGATTAGATGATTTTAATAATAAAAGCCTAGAGTGGGACAGGCATTTAACCAATTGACATGGAGTCTCATAAGCCCATTGCGCCAAATGAAAAGAACCATCAAGCGGCTCAAACTTCAAGCCCCAAGCACCAAGGAAATGAGGGCGAATTGGAAGAGTAGTTCCCTCCTCAATAACGTCACTAGCGTCCTCGAGAATGGTTAAGTATCCCTTCTTGAAAGTCTTGAAGTACACCATCACTGAGTGACAAAGCTAAACAATTAAAAAAAAAAAATGGATACATTGTGGAGAGACATATATGATATATGATCATGATGTGAGTCAAACTAATCACTTATGGTCGAATTGGTGATGGTGGAAGTGTCTACTTCACTAGCCCAATATCCAGGTGGCTAGCTCGATAGGCGCACTTCCCCACATAAGTCAAACTAATCACCTATAGTCGAATGGGTGGTGGTGGAAGTGTCTACTTCGCTAGCCCAACATCCAGGCGACCAGCTCAATAGGCGCATTCTCTCACAAAAGTCAAACTGATCACCTATAGTCGAATGGGTGGTGGTGGAAGTGTTTACTTCACTACCCCAACATCCAGGCAGCTAGCTTGATAGGCGCATTCCCCCACATGAGTCAAACTAATCACCTATGGTCGAATGGGTGGTGGTGGAAGTGTCTACTTCACTAGCACAATATCTAGGAGGCTAGCTCGATTGGCGTATTCCCCTACATAAGTCAAACTAATTATCTATAGTCAAATGTGTGGTGGTGGAAGTGTTTACTTCATTAGCCTGATATCCAGGCAACTAGCTTGATAGGCGCATTCTCCACATGAGTCAAACTAATCACCTATGGTAGAATGGATGGTGGTGGAAGTGTTTACTTCACTAGTCCAATATCCAGGCAACTAGCTCGATAGACACATTCCCCACATAAGTCAAAATAACCAATTATGGTAAAAAGGTAGTGGGATATATTACTCAATTATTCCTACAAAATTGTGACACCCCGAACGTTTAATTAGGTACCACATAAATATTTGGAGTTATATATAATTATGGTTGCATGTGATGATAGACTATTAAATAAATAAAAATATATATATAAATCTAATTTGACATTAGGTTATCAAATATAGAATTAAGTAAAAATTATTTGGGAATTAGTATTGGAAGCAATTAACACACTTGTGGAATTGTAATATTAATTGGGTCAAACTAAAGATAGTAAATACATAATAACTTAACACCAAAACAAATAAATAAATGAATAAAAAAAGAAAAGAAAATGAAAAAAAAATTGTTATAAACTAGTTGCCCAGCAAGGTTGTGAACTTCGGCCCAAAAGAAAAGAAAAACAAAAATAAATAATGAAAGTCTAAGCTAGTGTTGGCCCAGCAAAACCCTTGCAAATATTGGCCCAAGCAAAACAAAGGCCCAAGTATATATAGATATATATTGAAGAGATTTAAACTTATCCAAATCTGTGAATTTGATCTACAATTAAGGCTCAAATCTACTAGCTTAATGATGGCCCAATATAGAGAGGATACGTGGCACTTACATCAAGGCTCGGGTTGTTGTATAAATAGGGGCAAATGTGTTGTGAATAAGAGAAGGAAAAAAAAAACAAACGAAAGAAAATAAAGGAAAGGAAGAGTGAAAAACCGAGAGGAAGAAACTTATAGTAGGGAAGTTCTGATAGTAAAGTAAGGTTAAGGGTTATAGTTAAGGTGAGTTATATTATATCTTGCTTTACCATTATATGTTTTACGAATATTCTGAGTTACCATAACTTATTTTATACAAGTTATATTTATTAAGTTATATAAATAAAAAGTTATGTTTATAAATATTTCAGTTACGTGGGTTACGTCCTAAACTCTATTTACTTAAAAGGAAACCCATGGATATGTTTGTTTAAATGTTAGTATATAGGAGAAGGGGATACTGCTGTGCCTTAAGGCACAGCAGTAACTGCTGTCCCTTTGTGGGAGTTATTCCCGAGTGTTTTTTGATAATCTGAACTGTTCATATTGTAGGGTTCGTCGAGTAGATCATTCATACCAAAAATCAATTTGATTGAATATCTATAGCCCTATAACCAAAACACATTTGTTTCTATAAAAATTAATGGTTAACATAACTTTCATAAATTTTTAAAAATAATTAGGACCTAATCACGGGTTATGAATATCCGATGATCTTGATTTTTTACAGGAATAATATTTTGGATGAACTCTATAATATGAACGGTTCAGATTAACGAAAAACACTCGAAAAAAACTCCCACAAGGGGACAGCAGTTACTGTTGTGCCTTAAGGCACAGCAGCACCCCCTTATCCTAGTATATATTTGACTATAACCTTATAAACAATTATGTTTTGTAAGTATCACCACGGGAGTCCCACGCCTTGGGGGACTTAAATAACCACTGGCCTCTGTTTGACCACTTTGTGGTCCTCTGTTTGTCATGGATCCATTGACCTCTATTCTGACTGTCACTTTTGTGACCTCTGTTCTGTTCTGTTTTATACCGTGTTTATGATTATTTATTTACATGATTTCTGTATTCTGCCACTTTAAATAAATTGTCATTTTAAATTAAAATATGCAAATATTTTAGCCTAACTAATTATCCATGGTTGTTTTACACTATTGACATAATATTTCTCACTCTGATGTGTGCTTATAGCTGTTACCCTTTCAGGTGACGAGATGTAAAGGAAAACCATAACCTCACAAAATGGAACCTGCACATGGACTGTTGTTGAATCACTATTTTATCTTTCTTTTTTTTTATATATATTTTTGCTCCCTTTTGTTTCTATTCGAGGCTGGTCACTGAATAATAAAATAATGAAAGCCCTAGAAATGTACTTCCTCTTTCTTAAATAGTAAAATGAAGTAAAATTTCTGTTTACTTATTTTTATTTCCGCTTGCGCAGCTTAATTTGCTACGAATAGGAATAAGTTAGTAAGTTGCGATTCCAACCCTAAGCCCCTGGGGTTGGGTCGTGACAAAAATCATTATTTTTATAGGCAATAATAAAATGCAATTTGCAAAGAAGGTTTAAAAAGATTATTTAAAAAAAAAAAAGCCGTCCAGTGCAATAATGCAAATAGTTGAACTACACATATATGTAGGCCATCAAGTCATGCATAGGTATGGTGCATAAGTAAGGTGAAACACATGTTTGTTATAGTTGAACTACACATATATGTAGGCCATCAAGTCATGCATAGGTATGGTGCATAAGTAAGGTGATGCAAATGTTTGTGCAAACAAGCAGACAACTAATGAAAAGGTCAAGGACTATTCAAAGCATGTGACACTTATGGTGACATCATGCACACCTACCAAACAAAGAAAATGATGGTGTTGTGGAATCATGAGTGTTGTGTACATGAATACACAATGATATAAAATAATAATAATAATAAATTCTTACCTTGTCAGTGTGGTTGACTCCACACTCTCCTATTGTGCTTGTATATAATGAGGTACTGAACTTTGATTTTATCAACGAGCACAAAGTCAAACAGCAGCATGAAGAATGCAATCCCTTATCATCCATATATACAATTAAATGGGGGAGCAATTATGCATATAGGCTACACAAACCCTAGCATACTTCTTATTATTATTTCCATAAGAAGGGAAAATAGTTGTTTAGTGCTCCCGCATAAAAAATAAAAAAATAAAAACTCAAAGCTTGACCAAACTAAAATCCTCACCTCATAAAAATGATCAATCTACTTCAAACCTCACCTTTGACATTAGCAAAGCAAGCATCAAGCTAGAGTTTTGAAGTAGGGGCAATTTGTAGACATTCAAATTTTTATGTGTCTTGATCGGCGCCTGATTAATCAAGATAAATAATTTATTTTTGATTGATCAAAATTAAGATGGTCAAAATTTTCAAATGGATGTGGGTCCTACTAAAATTATGGATCTTAACCCACTTTAAATTATGAGTCACACCAAAAGAAAATTGAATTTATTTTGACAATTGGGTCAACCCAAAAGCGTGGGGCCCATAAAGATATTTTGTCAAAAATTAGTAGAATAGTTCAAATTTAAATTCAAATTTCAATGCAAATCATTTTCATAAAGTAATAAATAAATTGCTATTTTTCTTGAAAATTAGAGTCAATTTTGGAGTTTTCAAAATTAATCTTTCCCTCCTAAGCCTATAAATAGAGGCTCTCATTATGGGGAACTGGGACACACATTCTTTTTGGCTCAAGGTCTTGCAAGCTCCTAAGCGATCTAAAAACTCTATCAAATTCTCTCTTTAAAATTTTCTCTAAAGTTTCTCAAACTTAAAATAGAGGATTATCAAGCTCTCCAAACTTGTGCCAATCCTTTCAAGTTATAAATACAAATTTGGTCTCTCTTTTTAAAGAGATCATTTCAAGACTCACTCAAGATCAGGCCGTTCAAACTCTCAATCAAACTTTTTTTCTTCAAGTTTCTCCTTTAGAAGACTTGAAAAAATCCATTAACTTGTTTGATTCAACAACAAGCTTTTACAACTGTAAGATTGCAACCTATTTCAGAGATCGAATAAGAGGATTTGCTCTTTTGTAATAGAGCAAACCACAGAGAATTGTCCCCATTTATTGTAATCAAATAAAGTTAATTATTTGTGCATTTATTTCGTATCGTAATTGCAGGATACGAAATTTGTGTTTACATTCTAATTTTATCTTCTCAAATCTACTATATTTTTTAAAAGGTATGAAGAGTCCTATATAAACCAACTATGTCTTTATTTTTGAAGTTGAACATTCAAAAACGATATACCTACTTCTAAGAAAAAAATTGTTTCCCTATTTTTTACATTGATAATAATTGAAGAACAAAAAATAATTACTCTTTCTTATTTTCTGTGTTTGCTTCTATACTAATATACATAATATTTATATTTATCTATCATGGATCAAATCACTGTGAATAATTTTGGTTGAATTTTAAAATTGTATGCATTCGTTCGAATCTAAACAGAGGAAAGTGCATGCGTTTTTAAAACAGAAATTTGTACTACATCTCAAAAATTCCCGGATTATCTTCATACACTTTCTTTTTGTTTAAATTATATTTTATGAACTGTAATATTTTACATGATATTTTAATAACCAAGGTATGATGTCAAAATTCTAAATAAGAACTACATTAATTAGTTTTACTTTTAAAATTTGTTTTTCAATTTTTAATTTTTTTTTTATATTTTCTCAATTTTGGTCATTAAAGATACAGTAATTTTTTCATATTTTATATTTAAATTATACTTTTACATGAAAATCTAATATCTACTAATCTAAATAGAATTAAAAAGTAAAATATTGGTAAAAAAATTATAAATTCAAATATGTTCTGCTTTTTTATTTTTATATATATTATTGTTATTATCATTATTATTTAATATTAATAATTTTTTTTCTAAAATGAATACACAACAAATTATTTTGTAAGTGTATTTGGATTAAGTGAATCTAAATCTAAAAGTAAAATTAGTGTATTTGGATTAAGTGAATCTAAATCTAAAAGTAAAATTAAAAATTAAAAAGGTATTAAATTAAGTGAATCGAAAAAGAAAATAAAAGGGTTATTAAAAGAAATAGTGGCAAAGACAAAAATAATGAAAACCAAAAAATTCAAAATAAAAGTCTAAAAAAAAAAAAGCAACACTATAAATTTTTCTTTTTTTAAATCTTTCTTTATTAATTTCTAATTTTACACACATTATTCACAAATTCCTTTCAATTTTTATGTGAATTTAATAATCTAATTAAAAAATGGTGCATACATACAAAATTGTAACACTAAATATCTACATTATGACTAACTATTTAATTATAAATAATTAATTTCTCATTGTTACTTGTATTATATTATTACAAAAGATTTTACATATTACCTTTATGATATCTTATATATGTCAATATCTACATATATAAATATAAAAAAAAAAATATACACATAAATTTATATATGTTGTTGTTTTTATACATTGTCAATATGTAACGCTATATTACCATTGGATACTTTAATTTTCTAGCATATATCGTTTTAGTAATATAGTTATATCTGCTAGGAAAAAAACTGCAAAATTGTGTATTTGTAGCTTGCTTTCCGTACTCTTCGGAGGGGTTTAGTCTCCTCAGATACGATAGCCCTACAGTTCGGACTCCCGTGATTCTAAATATGATTTCACAAGTATAATGTGAAAAAAAAAAAATACAAATGGAGTCCAAATCCGGCAAGTATTTTGAAAATTGATTTTTAATCAAAAATGCCAAAAATAGACCGCATTACCAGATTTCAGAGTTGCCACCTAAATATTTTTGAAAAATTTAGAAAACCCGTGACTCGTAGCAAAGGCCACTTGTCCGTCATCACCAAAGTATCTCAGCTCGGGAACTTAGGTATGAGAGGAGAAGGTCATGAATTGAGCACCCCACTCACCCGATCAAAGATCAGCCTATACTAATCATGATGTGATTTTTTATGTACATTATATACTCTTGTTCTGATTATTATGCTATCTTTACTATGTGAGGCACACAAGTATAGACCAATTCACTCACTTTGGAATGTTTTGATTTCATGTTTGTTTGAAAAGAGTTTTGAATATATGCTACTTAAAAAAGTCAGCTCACGTGTGCATTCATCAAATCATCCCAACTTAAGTGAAAAAGCCTTCATCCAATAGCATTAAAGAGATATAACAACTAAGCACTTAGCCTCATGGAAAACATACTTGGCATGGCAACACTAACATACATGCAATATGCTAAAGTAAAAACGCTCATCTAGTACTCAACCGAGGGAAGCTAAGATAGAAAAAAATAGTTAGAAAAAATGCATGTTCGATTATGCAAGTGACTAAATGCAGCACATACAAAACGCGACTAATAGGTTCGGTTTATTAACATGGCATATGGCTTAACTCAAAGCATGCGCACGTATTTATTTAAGTGGGAAATAAATAATGAGGTTAGAATGATGAATCGAACCTAATGTATGCAAAAATGGATACGAGTGGCCAGTTGACATTAAAAAGTGGTCAGTCAGATGGACAGGTGGCCGGCCGGCCACTGTTTTGGGGGTCTGCCCTGTTGCAACAAAAAGGAAACAGAGCACAAACAAAGTATTTCCAGGGAATATTTGTCCTCTCTGCCTCTCCCTATCATGAAATATATCAAGTGAGAGGTAGACTCGATTCGTAAACCATCAATTGACACAAACTCATTGCATGATGATCTATGAATCGATGGGATAAAGTCTCAATAAATGCAAATAAAAGACCAATGAAACCTCCTCCCTATCATGAAGTTACCTCTCTATTGAAGTGGTAGACATTGCTTCTCGCATCATTAACATCACTAATGAGTATGTAATGACTCGAGACGCAATAGGTTCAATTAAAATCCGATTGAACCCGACTTGATTTTATTATCTTTCACCACTTTTAGTTCCATTTTATTAGCTCTTTTTATTACCTTTCCATTCTTTAATCATTTTAGTCCAAAAATGAGAGTTATGTCCACTAATAAAGAGAAACGTCAAATAAGAAGTTGTTATTGGCATGTGAGAGATGTAATGCCTTGGTAATGAACCTTCGAAGAGATTAAACCATTAAGCATGGAAGGTCTCTTTTGCATGCCTTAAACAATACTCATTTGAAATGACTCTTAAACAAATAAAACCAAGAAAGGAGAGAGAGTGCAGAGATGGTTATTGCAAGTGTGAGTACATGTATGAAAGCTATGAAAATGAAACACTACAACAAAAAAGGTCTATGGTGACGAAAACGCGTGACGAAAAAATATTTAGTCTCCAAATATGCATGTTTTAGTGATGAAAATAAGATTTCGCCTCCAATTATATTATTTTCAGAGACGAAAACCAAATTTTGTCACGAAATGCTTAAAATCAAATAAAACAATAGGTGATGAAAATTTTATTCGTCTCTAAATTTTATTTTTCGTCACAAAACAATTTCCCGCTCTTGGAAAATTTGGTGGAAGATTTGGCGCCATTTTGGAGACGAAATTTGTCGTCACCATTGTAAAAAATTTTAGAGAGGAAATAATTTCGTCTCCAAATGTATTATTTTCAGAGAGGAAAACCAAATTTCGTCACCAAATGCTTAAAATCAAATAAAACAATAGGTGACGAAAATTTTATTCGTCTCTAAATTTTATTTTATGTCACAAAACAATTTCCCGCCCTTGAAAAATTTGGTAGAAGATTTGGCGCCATTTTGGAGACGAAATTTGTCGTCACTATTGTAAAAAATTTTAGAGATGAAATAATTTCGTCTCCAAATGTATTATTTTCAGAGAGGAAAACCAAATTTCGTCACCAAATGCTTAAAATCAAATAAAACAATAGGCGACGAAAATTTTATTCGTCTCTAAATTTTATTTTTCGTCACAAAACAATTTCCCGCCCTTGGAAAATTTGGTGGAAGATTTGGCGCCATTTTGGAGACGAAATTTGTCGTCACCATTGTAAAAAATTTTAGAGAGGAAATAATTTCGTCTCCAAATGTATTATTTTTAGAGAGGAAAACCAAATTTCGTCACCAAATGCTTAAAATCAAATAAAACAATAGGTGACGAAAATTTTATTCGTCTCTAAATTTTATTTTTCGTCACAAAACAATTTCCCGCCCTTGGAAAATTTGGTGGAAGATTTGGCACCATTTTGGAGACGAAATTTGTCGTCACCATTGTAAAAAAATTTGGAGAGGAAATAATTTCGTCTCCAAATGTATTATTTTTAGAGAGGAAAACCAAATTTCGTCACCAAATGCTTAAAATCAATAAAAAAATACAAGAAATCTAGGCTATTGTGACAAAATTTGGTGACGAAATTTTTTTGTCTTAAAATTTAACCCAAATATGACGAAATATTAATTTTGTCGTTTGTTTTAATTTTTCTCAAAAGTATAGGAGACGAAAACAAAATTTCGTGTGCAAAAATGAGGCACCAATTTCATTTGCATTTGCGCGAATTATTTTAGTTCATTGGAGACGAACATTTTTGTCACAAAATTTTTTTTTTTTTTTGTGACGAACGTAATTCATTGCCAATAAATTCCATACCTATTAAACGATGTCGTTGCATGTTTCCATTTATTAGGCGACAAATATATTTTTGTCTGGGAAGGATAAGTTATGGAAGACGAAAATATTTCGTCACCAATAAACACTCTATCATGCAGACAATGTCATTTCATCTTTCTATTAAATAGGCGACAAATATATTTTTGTCTCGGAAGAATAAGTTGTGGAAGACGAAAATATTTCGTCACTAATAAATTCTAATTGATTGCGTGACGAATATATTTTTCATCTCATAAGGTTAAGTTGTGGAAGACAAAAATATTTCATCACCGATAATAAATTCTTTGTTCTGGTATTTAAGGATACAAAAATATTTTATCACTAATCATTTCTCTTTATTAAAATGCCGTGGTTTTGTGTTTCGAAGCATTGAAACTGTGACCCCAAGAGATACACTCTGACGCTTATCACTCATTTTCATGTACACAGACACGGACCTTGAAGTCGTGACCCAATAAGACACTTTCTACAAACCCTCATTTCTCTCTCGCACTTGAGTCTACTCCTCTCTCACAAGTATTGAAGTTGTGACTCAAGAAGACACTCTGTAAACCATTTCTTCTATTTCGCGCTAAAACCCATCTCTTCTGTCTCACACTTAAGCCCTTCGTGCATGCCAGCATTGAAGCTATTATCCAAAAAGGCACCCTATGCAAACCTACTATTCTTTCTCACAGTGAAGGCCCCTCTTGCACGCAAGCAGTTTTTCTCATTGTCTGAACCAACTCTACCATTTCCGTCTAGAACACCCATTTCAGAAAAATTGAAGGTCAAAACCTCTATCTATCTATCATTATATATATTATATAAGGAAAATTGGGGTTTTTTAACTTACAAGCTTTGTGGGAGCTCCAATATCCCAATCTTAATTTTCTAAATTTTTTATTTAAAAAAAAACTCAGCATTTATTGACTTCTCTCAACCCACTTTTTGACTTCTTCCATATCTACTCCTATACCCTTTTCAACTTTTCTCATACATTATGGCTAGTGATGAGATTGTTAAATTATTTTTATAAAAAAATCTTAAAAAAAATAATTTGTATATTAAAAAAATATCTAAAACAAACATAAATTCTTATTATCTATCTATCTATTATATAAGGAAAAAAGGGTTTCTAACTCACATGCCTTGTAGGAGTTTCAATATTCCAATCTCACTTTTCTAAATTTTTTATTAAAAAAAAAAAATTTCAGTATTTATTGACTTCTCCCCACCCACAAGCCTTTTTGACTTCTTTCATACCTACTCCTACACCCTTTTCAACTTCTCCCATACATTATGGTTATTGATGGGATTGTTAAATTATTTTTATAAAAAAAATTTTAAAAATAATTTTTATATTAAAAAAATATCTAAAACGAATATAAATTCTTATTAAATCTATATATATATTATAAGTAAAATGGGATTTCTAACCACAAGTCTCGTGGGTGTTTCAATATCTCAAACTAAGATTTCTAATTTTTTGATTTATCAATCCACCACAAGAAAATATACTTTTAGTGACCACTTTGTCTCTCTCTCTCACTCATCACTTTGTCTCTATCTCTCTCTTCTCTATTTGTCTCACACTTATCTCTCTCTTTCTCTCTTTATCTCTTTTTCTGTCTCTCTCTCTCTCTCTCTCCCTATCTCTCTCTCACTCATTACTCTTCTCTCTCTCTCTGTCTACTTGTCTATTTCTTCCTCACTATGTTCTCCTTGCTCACTCTCTTACTCCCATCTTCTCTATTTATCGAGCTCCTTCTCGATTTATCGATCCACTATAAACGACGTCGCCTTACTCTTTTGAACATTTCTCTTTTCACCAATTTTTTCATCTTTCTATCTCTCTGTCTCTGTCTCTCTTCTCTTTCTCTCTCTTACTCATCACTCTTCTCTGTCTGTCTGTCTCTCCCTCTCTCTATGTGTCTCTGTCTCTCTTCTCTGTCTCTCTCTCTCTCACTCATCACTCTTCTATGTCTGTCCGTCTCTCTCTTTCTCTCTGTGTCTCTGTCTCTTTTCTCTTTCTTTCTCTCACTCATCACTCTTCTCTGTCTGTCTGTCTGTCTCTCTCTTTTTCTCTGTGTCTCTCGTCCATCTCTCTTCTCTCTATCTCTTTTCTCTCTCTCTCTCTCTCTCTCTCTCTGTCTCTCACTCATCTCTTTCTCTCACCACTCATCTCCTCTACCACCTTCACCATTACTGCAAACGCCATTTCACTACCACCACTACTGCCACGGTCGCCATTTCATCTCTACGACTACCATTACTACTACTATTGCCACCACTCCACTACCACTATTGCCACTTCTACTACTACCATTACCTTTCTTTCACCTCTGCCACTCCATTTACTCTACCACTACCACAACTTCACTACTAATCTCCTTCGCCATCACCACCACCACCATCGTCTCTTATCCACCACCTTCACCGTTACTGCCGCTTCTTCTCTTCTACCACAAAATATTACCTCTCTTCTCTCTCTCACTTATCACTCTTCTCTGTCTGTCAGTCTTTGTCTCTGTGTCTTTCTCTTTCTCTCTTTGTCTCTCGCTCATCTCTCTTCTCTCTCGCTCATTTATCTTCTCTTTATATCTCTCTCTGTCTCTCTTGCTCATCTTTATTCTCTCTTCGTCTCTCTCTTTTTCTATGTCTTTCTCTCAATCATTTCTTTTCGCTCTATTTCTCTCTCTCTTTGTCTATCTCTCGCTCATCTCTTGTTTCTCTCTATTTTTCTATATGTCTCTCTCTCTATCTCTTTCTCTCTCTGTCTCCCTGTCTCTATATCTCTTTCTCTCTTTGTCTCTCTCTCTCACTTATCACTTTTCTCTCTCTCTTTCTCTCTCTGTGTCTGTTTGCCTGTCTCTTGCTCTTCTCTCTCTCTCTATTACTACTAGGGTTGCGCAGCGGATCCACCGACCCGCCACACCCCGACCGACCCGATCCGACCCCCAACGGATGCGTGCCACGTGGCGGCGCGGATGCGGGCCTAATTTATGATTTTTTCGGATTCGGGTTCGGGTTCGGGTGGCGAGTCATCCGACATTTTAGTCACCCGACCCGACCCGACCACCCTTGCCTATTTTTTTATTTTTTTATTTTTTTTCCGCTGATATATGTTCCCCCCCCCCCCCCCCCTTTTCCTTTATGTGCATCCGCCTCTTGTCATTTTGCCCTAATTTTCGAGACATTCTCTCTCTCTCTCTCTCTCTCTCTCTCTCTCTACGCTACCCATCGTCGGACGATCTACACCACACGGCGTCGGCGATCATCTACACGGCATCGGCGATCGATCTACACGTCGTCGGCGATCGATACACTACTGTACTGACTGAGAGGTATCTCTCTCTCTCTCTCTCTCTCTGCTTTCCTCTTCTCTTTTCTTCTCTTCTTCTGATCTGAGTGTAATCTGTTTTTTTTTTTTTTTGTTTTTTTTTTTGTTCCAGTTCTAAAACGAAATAGATGGTTAGATTGATCGATCTACAGTCTACTACACTGACTTTAACTGAGGTACCTCTCTCTCTCTCTCTCTCTCTCTCTCTCCTCCTCCTTCTTCTTCTTCTTCTTCGACAACATTTATAGGCCCGAGTCATGGGTTTGCACTGAGTGGACTGAAACAGCGTCCGATTTCAACACCAATTCGATTCTCAGCTCCGAGAATTTGATTTAAATTTGATGTAGTGCGTCTATACATGGAAAATATATCCACGTATTTCAAATTCTAAATAATTTTGAAGTATTTTTTTCTGCATATTGCTGCCAACATCTATTTGATTTTACCCAATCCTGTTTGTTTGGAATGCCTATGTTCCTCTATTGGTATACAATTTGTTTTATTTGTTTTGTGTTTGTTTTTCTGCCTTACTCTTTGGCATGTAGAATGAGGTATTTTATCAAATAACTAATAATATAGTTTGGCATGTAGAATGGGGTGCTTTATCAAAGGGGAAATTACTTGTCAGTTGTAATTGCAAAAAATTATTATATGTACAGAGAAGTTTATAATTTTAATTATTAATATTGATAAAATTTACCATTAATTGATGATTATTTTTCAACTTATACACTGATTTTAGCCTTTCTTGAAAACAACTAAAGTTTGTATGGATTTGTTCTCTCTTCTCCACCTTGATTGTCAGCAATTGTATGTATATCAGTGATTCATGATGCTTAAGAAAGGGAATTAGCATTATTCTGCTCTGCGATTTCAATGTACCCACATTTTTCATTCACTCTTGATTTGCATCTTTAGGCTGAAAATGAAATTTGCTTAATTAACAGACTTTTAACATTATGAAATCATCACTGGCTTCCAAAAGAAAGGCAATTAAATAATTTTACGCAAAACCAATCACCTCCTACTGAGTTGGGAGGAAGAAAAGAAAAACTTTGGTGGTCTCATTATCTGAGCTCAATAAAATACCTTACACAAAACCTATAGGAGAAGCAACAACTTTCTGCCTTTATACTCTACTACTGCAGCATTTGATAGAGTTGTTATTTTATAGAAAAATGTTTTCAAAACACTAATGCTGAGAAGGCTTCTTTATAGTTAACAAGCCTATATGTTTAACTCTGTCCATGTTTAAACTCTGTTTGTTTTATAGTTAACAAGCCTATAGTTAACAAGCCTATTCCCTTCTCCTCTTAGTTTGTTTTATTTTCATTTTCATTTTTCTTTTCTTTTTTTGCAGGTATTGACAGAATACATTCTTGTTTCAGTAACTAGTGCAGCAACTGTGACAATAGCAGGAGTTGTCAGGGAGGCTGTCACTATCTTGGTATGAGCTGTTCTGGTTGTTGTCTAGTTATTAAGTTAATATGCTTGTCCAGTTAAGTGAATATGAAATTTGTTGGTGGAAGCTACAAGTTCTGTGTTCAATCCAACCTTCCATCATAATAAATCCACTGGAATAGCTATAAATGCTTGATAGTTATATTTGAGGAATAAACCATGATCACTGTTGAACACTAATTTTTCTTAATTCACATGCATGCTGTAAGGTTTTCTTGAGGGGTAGGAATTGTTAGGTAGTATCATTGTTTATCTTGCAGTTGGCTACATTGAATTTGATTTTTTGGTTTAATTTGGATGTATATTAGTTAGCAGTTAGCTACATTGAAATGTTGTCCAATTGGATTAAGATTGCTGTCTTCTGCTTCCATGATCAGTTTACTTGGTTGAAAGGGGTTGGCCTTACTACAATCCTGTTTGGCGTGAGCTTATTCAATTGGTACAAGTAAGTCATTCAATATGATTTTTGAGCAAAAAAATGGCTTATTCCTTATTTGTGTTGCTAGAATAGAAGTTAATTTTCCATATGGTTGTCTGGAAAATATTTCTATTTCTGGCTTTAGTAATTCTGTGATGCAATTTGGATCGTCTTTTAACAATGCCTACATAGGCCAGTTCAACTTGATAAAATTTGAAATATAAATGATGCTGGGTCTTGAATTTGAGTTGAATTGGACGAGTGTCTATAGGTTCCGCAATCTGGCCCTTTATATAACCAGGCCTCTTTTAGCTGTCAGAGCCACTTTCCCCACTTTTTCAACCACCTCCAGCTAGTGGGATACTAGGTTAGCTCTTAGTTGCAGGAATCGTCCTAACTGGTGACGAATCTCCCTAAGAAACGCGATTCCGCGCTTCCTAGAAAGAAACGTCTAGGAATCGCGTTTCTGTGGAGGGAGAAACGCGATCCAATCCAAGATGGGATCGTAAGGGGGAGAGAGAGAGAGAGAGAGAAAACCTGAACTCGCTGTCGCTTCTCCTTCGACATCGCTGGACCTTCGATCTGCTCCTGGCTGGACCTTCGATCTACTCCTTCGATCTGCTCCTGGACCTCGCGATCTGCTCTCGCGATCTGCCTCGCCTTCGATCTTCGCCATCGCCATCGCCATCGCCATCGCCATCGCCATCGCCATCGCCATCGCCATCGCCATCGCCAGCCTCCTTCTTCTTCATCTTCTTCTCTCTCTCTCTCGTCGATTTCGTCGATTTATGTTGCTGTGTCTCCCCCCTCCCCTCTCTCTCTCCCTTCTTCGATTTAGGTTTAGGAAACCTGTTCGTCGAGTATCATAAATATAATAAATATAACAAATATTATAATTTGTTATAATAAATATAATAAATAATATAATTTAAATAATATAATTTGTTATAATAAATAATATAATTTGTTATATAAATATAATAAATAATATAATGAATTGAACTTCCTTTAAACTACACTAGGTTCCATTTATTTTATAAGTAAAACATATCGTGATACCTCATTGGATGAGAACAAATTTTTTGCAATAATGTATGAACAATGTCTATACAAGTGGGACGATTAATGACAGGACCTATATATAATATATCCATTTGTAATTGTTATGATGCTGTCAGGTTATTGAGGCTGGGGCCAATGCTTTGGTTGCTGGTTCTGCTGTTTTTGGAGCTAAAGATTATGCTGAAGGTATGGACACCTAAGACCTATAAAAGAGAATTTAATTCTATATTATATGTAAAAAAAGATGTATTTTTAACCTTTGTTTATTGAAATGAATGTGTTGCAGCTATAAAAGGAATAAAAACCAGCAAAAAGCCCGTTGCTGTCGCCGTATGAAACTTTGAAGTCAAAGAGTTCTTATTCAAGTCAATAAGCAGTTCACTTGTCCTACACTCTCATGTATGGTGTTTCTCACTTGCTACAAATTCCAGTAATTTTCTTTTTCCTTTCAAGTATGATTCGATCTTTAGAATCAGAACATATGAATGCATATGTGTTTATTGCAGTTAGTTTCCATATAGCAGTTAGTTTGTTTATTTGAATGCATCCTTTATGAATGCATATGTGTTTCCAACTTTGAAAATAATGTTCACGTTATATCCATCAGCATCCATTCTACTATAGTAATGGCCAATGTTAAGACAATAGGACTTGATTGATAAAACTGAAAATTAAGTTGTGAAAATTTTTAGCGCTGAAATATTTAAGTACTGGTTTTTTAAATATGAAATTTCAAGATAAACCTGTGAGGTGAGAATCATTAAGTTCATTTAGCTTTAACTAAAGTGTTATTATCTTGCCAAATATGCTCTAAAGCCTATGCACTTGCATCTATTACAGAGTGCTTTACAACGCCAAACTGTGAGTATGTGCCAAGATGCCAACTATCTGGTTTTCTTTCAGTAAATTGTTCCAGAACTCAAGTGATATATGTTCCGACTATGCATTATCAGTCTAACAGACAACAATCTGAGCTCTGGTCTCCCCTGGCCAACCAAGGATGGAAACCATGTATTGACTCTACAAATATCCCTTGTGAGTGCCTTAAACTAGTACCATCTCAAATGTTGTCTTTCTTGGTATTCTACTATTTTCTATGATTATATCTAGTAGAGGAAAGAGTTCTTGGAATCAGCATGGTTTCATATGATGGAAATTTTCTTATAACACACATATGTACTTTGTAGCATTGCCAAAGAAATCTCAGGGGTATATCCAAGTGTTTCTTGATGGAGGCTTGAACCAACAGAGAATGGGGGTATGTGAGTTTTATGTAGCACGTATATTCTATGAGCATGAGGCACATGAGAATTTTTATGTACTCCATATTAATAATTGTAGCAATCATTTATCTTGTAGTAAGAACATATTGCAGGTTTGTATTTGCAACAATTTTCGTTTAACCAAAAAATAAAATTACTGACCTTGATTTGCTGCTAAGATTTCAGAGGATGTGACACCGCCAGAAGCTGTTGTAAAGATCATCATACTTTTCTCTAAAGTTATGCCGAAAGCAAAGCTTGTACCCCAGAAAGATCTAGCTGAGCTGGCATTCAGAGAGTTGAATAAAAGGAAAATGGTTTGTTCTTCATTTACTCTCTTCATGTGGATATATATATATATGCGTGTGTGATTATAATTGCCAAAGGAACCTGTTTTTCGCTTAAAGTTTGAGAAGACACTTTTAACATTTTCTGAAATGATTAGTATATGTTTTCCTAGATCTTTAAAACCAATTGTGAACATCTTAAAGACCGGCACTGGAGCCTGGTTATATGGTTTGAAGCCCGCCACAAGCACGTCACATGTCCACAGTGGAGTGGTCCTGAACAGAAACAAGTTCCTTTTAAATTGGTGTCATTGCTTTTACTTGATTTTTCCTTCTTCAAGTCTATGAGTGGAAAATATTGCTTTCTTCTATTTGAATGGTCACACCCTGGAATTCCAGGATCTTAAAATAGTCATTAATTAATCAAATAGAAGGAATAGTACAAGAAATGCATTCCAAAAGCCCGTTCTTTTTCTTTTCCCCTCATTTTGACAGAAATCCAGAAAATTTTTGTGATGATTCTGATGGTCAATTGACTTGATGATATAAGTTCTTATGTGGACACTTAATCTAGAATATGAAGGGAATAATTTGAACTTGGCTTATATTAATGTCACTTTCTTGACAAAAGTAGTACAACCTTGATGCAACTTTAGAAGATACAGAAAAAGAAGTGAAGGGAATAATTGGTGACTATATCAGTCGTCTTACTGTTTACCCACTAGATGAGGTAATCATGCCTCTGCAAAAGTTATATATATCACTTCTCTTGTGTACTTATTTATATGTATATATATATATTTAGCATTTTCTTTATACCTTTAATGTTGTAATTGAATCTCTTGATTCACAATTTCATTTGATTTGTGATTCATAGGATTGAGATTTTGATTATGGATTCAAATCTTTATTTGACAAATATACATTCAGACAAGCTTAAATTTGAACTTTACACCTATCTGAGCCTGCTTTAGAATCAGTATTTCTAGCCTTTAATGAATAATCATTCTCCTTCTGTTCTGTAGTCCTTTTCTTCTTCTTGAATAGCTGACACCTGTTAATTCTGATACAGTTTACTCGTAATCGAAAAAGCTTGCAATACCACTATGTAATTTTTACACAAGGGAGCCTCCTTCAAAATGAATGGTTTCATGGAACTAAAGGACAATATGTCCAATGATACAAGTTCTCTAATTGGGTTTCACACTTTCTTATTAAAAAAAAAAAAAAAAAGACAATGTCCAATTAGTACACGTTAATGTGTGTTTGAGAGGGGAAATATTGGGTACACACACCTAACCTTTGACATAGTACACGAAGTGATTATTCCAAATTCCAAGACTTGAATCTATAACCTCAAGGTTATTAGGCCAAGGTGGAGCAAAGAACCTCAAGGTTCTTATTAATAAATTTATTTTTAAGTAAAGATTTGTGAAACCTATTCGGTGCTTTGTTTCTTAGGCTCCATACAATGTGATCTGTTACAATCATCCAATGCGCTTAAAGACTGCTGTGGAGCTTTTGAATACTACGAAGCATATTGAATCACATGTAGAGAAGGTGAGATTACATTTAAGTTTCTTTCCTTGTCCAATCCTTCTCAAAATAATGCATTATTCCTTTGTTATCACTGGATTCGCTGAAATTGGGCTTGCTAACAAATGCTACTGGAGCTTAAAACACGAGACACTTAAAAATTTTTTCAGAACATTTTTCACTAATTTCATAACACTCCTAACCTTTTTCACCTATTTCCAAAACACTTTTTACACGCAGGTTTCATCTCCAATGCTTATTCTTCATGGGGCTTCTGATAAACTATGAGAAAATGCAGTGTTGTTGCTGACAGAACTAATATGCCTGGACAGGTTAGAGATAGCTTAGAGTAAATATAGAATGTAAGTGGGTCTTAGCATGCTATGAGATAGCTTAGAGTAAATATAACTGCACAAGTGACTTTTTAAACTCTTGCTGAACCAAGGATAGCTTCTAGTTGAACACAGATAGGAACTTCTGTTTCAGATTCTCACATTCTGTTATCAAATGTCCATCACTAGAAGATCTAGAATGTAAGTGGGTCTTAGCGTCACATTCTTTATCATGGTTTGAGCCATTAGCTAGTGGGTCAGAAGTAAACTCAGGAAAATTCTCAGCATCAATAGTCAAATCTCAGGAGTCTTCCCCACTTATTTTTTCTCTTTTCCCATCATGTTGATCACATTTTCCAACATCATATACCCCAGAGGCCTTATCTCAGCAAGGTTATGATGAATTTGAATGTTTAACAAAGGGTCCAAGCGGAAATCTTCAGAGTGTTCCTCAGCTAAAGCTAGTGCTTCTCTGTACAATGATGCTGCTTGGGAAAAGTCTTGATTGATTATAGCTATTCCTGCGAGTCCATTCAATGCAACAACTAATTTCCTGAGAGCTTCCTCCCCTTCTACCTTAGTCTTACCTACAAGAACCTACAGTGCAGATCCCAGTTAACAGAAATCAGCAAATTGGTGATATACTTATTCTAGGAAATGGTAGTCATGTGACCTAAAACCTATTTATAAGAAACCCACTGATAATATCTCATCCATATTGTCTGAAAGTTTGAATCCCATAGGAGTGATTAAAATTGATAATTTTTATTTTGGCAGTATATAATTTTGTCATTAATGCCTGAAATTTTTGTTGCATAGGTGCAATGTGGTGATGTGGAACTTGAAAAGGAAATTGATGAGAAGATCGGCCAGTTCATTGATAGAGTGGAGAAACACCCGAGCAAGAAAATTGATGAGAAGATTAGCCAGTTCTGGATTGTATTTTTTTCATAAAAGAATTTTTCTCAAGTTTTTAGTTGTAATAACTCACATATGGCTCAAATTTTGAGACTCAAATGGAATGTTCGATTAAACTATAATGCTATACTGTCTGAATTCTTGTCATTGCTATTTCTAGAGTGCTTAACGCTACACTTTTATGATTATTTATTTATTTATTTTTTGCGACGGTAATAAGGTGGTCGCCAAAAATCATGTTAATGTTTTTCTTTGTTTTTTGCGACGGCAAAATAGCGGTCGCCATAAGTAGTTTAGGTGATCGCAAATAATTTGCGACCGTTGCTTTGCCGTCGCAAAAAGTATTTGTCACCCCCATATTCGCGACCCCCATTTGCCGTCGCAAAGGCCGTCGCAAAAAGTCTTTTGTGACTGTTTTTTATTATTTGCGACGGTTTATAGCGGTCGCAAAAAGTGTTTTTTTTAGTAGTGTAAGTTGTGATGAAATTGTTATATTCAACAGGTTTCAATATGAACAGGGTTATATTTGTTGAACTAAAATTCAGATTTTAATAAAATAGGTATATAATGTGGAAATTTTTTTTATGGAATTAGTGACTAAATTTTCCATCCCTAGAGAAGGTTTTTTCGTCTCTTATTTGGCTTAGGTGGAAGATTAATTTTGTCACGAATTCTTTATTTCGTCGCTAAATTAATTTGTCATGACGAAAAATATTGTCACATTTTGTCACTATTACCCTCAATGTGTGACGATTTTTTTTTGACATTATTTCATCATTTTTAATGATGAATTTATTTGTCTCTATTGGTAGCTTTTTTGACAAAAAAATTTCGTCTTCGTTTATATTAAACGTGACAAAATTATTTCGTCTCTATTTCCTATATTTAAGACAAAATACTTTCGTCTCTAATTTCTTTTTTTAATGACAAAATATTTTGTCGCTAATTACTTACAAGTATGTTCCCAACAGAGTGTATTGGAGACAAAAAAATTCGTCACAAATTTATCATTTTTAATGATGAATTTGTTTTTATCTCTATTGGTAGCTTCTTTGACAAAAAATTTTCGTCTTCGTTTATATTA
The DNA here is from genome assembly GCA_036172215.1 of Camellia granthamiana. Classification (NCBI taxonomy): domain Eukaryota; kingdom Viridiplantae; phylum Streptophyta; class Magnoliopsida; order Ericales; family Theaceae; genus Camellia; species Camellia granthamiana. The sequence goes on from CM069910.1 coordinate 136,459,594, forward strand.
AACGTGACAAAATTATTTCGTCTCTATTTCTTATATTTATGACGAAATACTTTTGTCTCTAATTTCTTCTTTAATGACAAAATATTTTGTCGCTAATTACTTACAAGTATGTTCCTAACAAAGTGTATTGGAGACAAAAAAATTCGTCACAAATTTATCATTTTCAGTGACGAATTTTTTTTTTCGTCTCTAAGACCCTTTAGCGACGACCCTTTGGAGACAAAACGGGTGACGAAAAATTTTCGTCGTAATTAGTTTGGGTGACGAAATATATACATTTTGGGACAAATTTGTTTCGTCTTTAAATCCCAAATTTGTTGTAGTGAAAGTTATCAACTCAAATAGGTTGGTGTCTAAAACCTAAACCACCAAACTTATGAGGACTACAACACTACAAGCATACTATGCAAAGAATGAATGAAGTAAAGACACTAAAACGGTCCTAAAATAACAAAAAACAGTGCTGAAAATGGTTTGGAAAAGTTAGAAAAGTAAGGCAAAAATTAGAGAGAAATAAAACTAGTAAACAAGCCAAAGGAGGGGTGGGTAACCCCTCCACTTTTGGGACCTCAAAACCACATATTTTTAGCCTTCTAAAACTTTGAAAATCATTGGCCAAAAGTTTAGAAAGAAGTGGGAAACACAAGGACAAAAGCTTAAAGAACAAGGTTCAAAGAATGGTGGTTAACCCTTCCACCTTTGGGTAGCTTTAAGTCACAAGTTTCAGCCCACAAAAACAATGTAAAAATAGTGTAAAAACAGCAAGAAAATAGAAGGAAGAAGTAGTGTACAGATGGCAAAAATTACACCTCTTGAAGAGGAGTTACTATTCTGTTCACAAACCACAAGATGTTCACTCTCAAGAGCTGAAATTTTGGCTCAAGAATCTCAGCAAGGAGCCTCAAATTTTTGGTTTAGGAAGTGTAGGTAGGTTGTATGTATATTGCAAGATAGAGAGCAAGAGTGCTTTGCAAGAATTTGGCTCTTCACAAATTTTCCTAACCTAAAATCAAGAGGGGTGGGCTTGTATTTATAGAAAAATAGCTTCTCCTAGCAGAAATATCTGTATAAAGACAGCTAGTGCAAGGCATGCACATGAGGGGAACAGCAGGTAGCAAAATATTTGCCAGCCGAAAAACTTGGCCGGCCGGCTGACCATGTAGGGGGACGGCCGGCCACTAAGATTGGCATCCCAAGACATATGGTCGTTTGGCCGCTTGAAATGGCCGGATTTCTCATCAACTGGCCGGCTGGCCGGCCACTTGAGTGGTCAACCTGCTACTTAAGTGGCCAGCCTGCTGCTTGTAAACAAAATCTGTTTTCAAGCCCTATTTCAAACAGGCATATCTCCCTCAGGTGAACTCGGTGTTAGGTGATTCTTGAGTTTATAGTGAAGCCTCAGAAGTCTACTTTCCAATGGTGGTGGCTTCACATCTAAATTCTAAGTGTACAAAGAGATATGCCTAATTTAGTGAAGACTGCTCATTTCTTTCTTAACGGTTTGATGTTCAACATTTTTCCCCAACTAGTTTTCGTCCCTCCCCTCCTATTTCCTTCAACTCCAAATCTATAAATAAGATGTTTTTAAATATTTTTCAAAGAGTTCACCTCCCTTCCATTTATTTTCACTTTATCCTTATTCGGTTTATCAAAAAGTGCAATATTTTAAACGAAATGCGAGCCTCGGAACATTGTAGAAACATTTGGAAAAATATTTTGAAAGAGTGGGTTTTAAGGTCTAAATAGTTTTGGTCAAAATAGGGCGTAAAGTTGGAATTAGAAGCTAAAAAATCGAAGTCTTTTGCTGAAGAACTTGAGCGGTTATACAGCGTAACATTTCATTATCGAGTGTTCAACCTAAGGCGCCCAAGTCTTAAGGGTGATCAAAAATGGGATGTCTACAGTATTGTTCTCCTATAAACTTATATTCAATATATATATACATACATGTCATACAAACAAGTGTCCACAACAAATATTTTCAATAACAAACCAAGACTTTGCATATTGATATTAATGTATTCTTACACCAATAATATGCAAATAATATGCAATAGTGGATTCAATGAATTTGTATCATGAGATGAACTATTAAAAAAAAAATTATGTAATTGTGCAATTAATTTTATACCTTCAATGGTATTATAGGTATGAATTACAAAAAAATGAAATGGGAAGTTAATAAAAAAAAAGATTTGTGTAATACTATATATTTAAATGACATGATTATTATTTATTGTTTAAGATAAGATTGTGAACTCAATAATCTAGCTATAAATTAATTTTATATTTATAAAAAAAATTATTTATCATTTAAATTCTTCAGCAAAGTATGTATTCGTTTCTTACTTAGTTGTATTTTGGATACAGTTCAATTTACACATACAAGTCTCTATACTTTGTATATATATAACATACCAATTTAAGAGACATACATAATTACAGTACTAACAGTTGATGAAAAATTACGTACCATGCGCAACGTACGTTCCCAACCACTAGTTTATTAAAAAGTGTGTAAAATATGATTTTAAATTTAATATATGTGACGCCCTAAAAAAAACATAAACCCATCATACAACAGATCCATAAACATAAATGAAATATCATATATTCATACATCAGAGTATTCTTTACAAAAGGTATTACATGTTGACAACGAAAGTAAATGCCCTACGGGCTTATAACTTTCCAAGTCAACACTTTGTTACAACAAAAGAAGAGCTCTAACTCTTTACATATATAGCCCTCGGCTTGAATTACATGTAATACAGAATCAATAATACAACAAAAGAAGCCTGCAGCCTCTAAACCACCCAAGCTAAGTCATTAGAGGCGGCATGTCTCCTGTACTTGACAATAATGTCCCATAGAGGTTGAGCCAAAGCCTAGTAGAGATATGCTAAATATAATATGAACGATAACTAAAACATTAGCATTCACCAAACGGTTAACGCAGGTAAACCAATGTACATCATTCCCATACCAATCAACATTTATCTCCATGTTTCAATCCACTTCCCTTTTATTTATCCAATTCAATTCTAGAGCATGGTTCATTATCTAACCAAACAATTTAAGTGAGACTACCGCTCATATTATCAACACTTCCGTTATCCACAATTCAGAATGAGACTACAACTTATGTTGTTAACACTTTAATTATTAATAATTCAAAATGAGATTACACTCAATTATCAATGGAGTCCATCCCCTATCTCCTCCCAAACCATGGAGTACATTTCCTATCTCCTTCCAAATAGTGGAGTACATCCCCTATCTCCGCCCAACCCATGGAGTACATCCCCTATCTCCTCTCATACAAGATACATATGCAATGTATTCAAACGTTTTATCATATACAATGATCATTTAATGTACATATACAATGTGTTATTTCAACCGTCATATTCAATGACATATTCCAGGTGATTAGTTTCAGTTTTACCTAATCATCATACAGTGTCTACAACAATCAAGACTATCCTCCACCGATAGCCCAAAACAGTTATTTCTAAACAGATAATAAATTTATCATATAGATAAACTATCAACAATTTCCAAGGTGAGTGATTAATCGATCCAACTACACCATTCAATCTCAATTCCATCCAATTCCATGATTTTCAAATCAATTTCCTATTTCCACGATTACCTAATTAATTATACAAATTAATCAATTACATTAGATTAGGGCACTTTTCCCCTATCTCAAATATTGTTTCCAAGTCCACATTCTATCCATTATACACCATTAATCCCACTTTCAAGGACTCATAGGCACATAGAGCTCAAAATTACAAAATCCCTCTTTCTAACATTTCAAATCTCAAACCCTAGCTTTCCAAAATTTCCATAATTCCACAATTTAATCAAAATGCTTAAAGTTTATGTCAAAGCTCATAAAAGTGAGTAGTTATCCCTACCTCAAGAGAAGAGACCCAAAGGAGAATATGAAGAAAACTCAAGATGCTCCAAATCCACAAATTTTCGGATCAAAATGTAGCCCACGCGATACTCCACCCTTTTTACAAAGGAACTAGGGTAGAAACCCTCTAGATCAAGTGTATTAGTAGAGAGAAGAAGTGTGTAGAGAGAGAGAGGAACGGATCTAGGGTTTGGAGAGAAATGGAGATAAAAAAGTGTGTAAAAATACGCTGCTGCGAACTGATATACTCGAGGCTTGCTCGAGCGAAGGAGTGGTCGCTCGAGCGACCAGACACAAAAAAACCTCGCTCGAGCGAACAACACGAAGCTTCAAGTCTGCAACCCGGAAAGACGCTTGAGCGAAGGAAAGCTCGCTCGAGCGAAGAAACACAACCTTCAAGTCCAAACTAGACGCAGACGCACGCTCGAGCGCAAGAAAGCTCGCTCGAGCCAAGAGACACACCACTCAAATCTCGCTCGAGCGAAGGAACTAAAACACAAAGCTCGCTCGAGCGACAAAAGCCTCGCTCGAGCGAAGTCACCAAAAACTGGCAGTAACCATTGGTTTCAAAACACACCCAACTTGCTACAAACCTGCCCAACACATCCTAAAACTCAAATACAAAAAATTAAATGACGGAAAGAGACATATACAACAATACTCAACCATGGAACGCAAGTCCGGAATACCATACATAAAGGGGAAAACCCGGGATCGCTATAATATAGAATTTATTTTTACTTTTAATTTAATTGAATTTATTTATTTTTATCTATTATTTAAGTTAATCTAATAAAATATAATTTTTATAAATTAAAAAAATAAAATAAAATTTGAATCAAACATTTTATAACTAATTTCATTTAATAGAGATTAGTTTCATTAAATTCAACTTGTAAGAAATTTTTAATTGTTTTTCAAACATTTGATATTTTTAGTTAATAGTGAAATTTTTTGACATGACACGTTAACATGAGACGAATTGGATATGAACCAAAAATGACACGACAAAATAATATGAAATAATAAATGGGTCGGGTTAGTGTTAAGGTAATTCTAACACAAACCCGAGATGATACGAGACGAATATAACATGAGACGAATTGGATATGAACCAAAAATAACATGACAAAATAATATGAAATAATAAATGGGTCGGGTTAGTGTTAAGGTAATTCTAACACAAACCCGAGATGATACGAGACGAATATGACCCAACACGACATGACACCCACCATTAGGTCAACCTTCGGTTCAAGAGAAAAATATAAAAAATCGGTAATAGTTTTAAAAAATAATTATAAATAAGTGATAAATTTTATAAATATTAATAATTAAAAGAGTAAATTGGTGATAAATCCAATCTAAGAAGGGTATAAGGCATTAATTTCAATGATTTTTTTTTTTGATGGCAGGTTCACCATTTATGACATAATTTGGTGAGAAGTCCTTTTGTTGAGAAAAATTCTACTTACACAACACATTTACCTCTTTACACTCTCCATTTGAAATATATTTCTATTTTTATTTTTTTCCTAATTTTACCCATATGTGAAATTACACTTAAGGACAAAAGATAAAAATTAAATAGATTTGATTATCTCTTTACATTCATTACACCTCAATTCCTGCTTCTTTTCCCATTTCTTTTTTCCTATTATACATTTATTTTCATAGTGTTTTGATCATAAAAAAAAATAATGGTTGAATAAATTGTGATGAAGGACTAGCAAAAAAGTAAAATGATGAATTTTTCTTTATTTTTTATGTTTTCATTTTATTTTTTAAGGGGGTTGTTCGATTTTTGTTCGGTGTATCATAACCGAACAAAATCAACTAGTCTGCAATCACACTGCCAAACAAAAAATACATAATCGGTAACCCATTACCGAACAAAAAATACTTGTTCAGTAACCTACTGCCGAACAAAAACTACATGACCAATAACTCACTACTAAACATTTCAAGTTTCATTTTTCTGACATTTTTATTCAGTAACTCCACCTTTGATCGCTTCAAGTTTGTAAACACTACCTGATTTCGATTGTTCCACAAGCTCCAACATAATACCAGGAATAAATCAAAACTTGGATCATCTAATACTTTAGCAGCCCAAATCATCTAGTGCATCAGAGTCTTCTCCCTTCTTTTCCCTACCATCATAGCCAAAGGAGTATTTGCCCACACCTCCAAAGCGAAATCACATTCCAAATAAACATGCAAAGCCATTTCTGTTGCCGATCTACAAATCTCACACTGCTCGTTCTTGGTAATTTTCCAAATCTTGAGGTTAGTGTGGACAGGTAGTATGTCCAGACAATTTCCAACCGAAAATTTTAATCTTACTCGGAACGCCTACATGCCAGAATCTTCTCTATAAGCTTTTTCTCATCATGCCACCATCAGAAGAGGGCCCACTCCCAATACCCTTACTGCCCTCTATCTCCAAATGATAAGCGGACCGAACTGAGTGTTAGGACTATGGGACACCAGAAATCAATTCCACACAATAACACAAGAATATTTACGTGGTTCGGCAATTGCCTACGTCCACGGGAGAGTATCCACTATAGAATTATCCCGGAGGGAGATTACAGAACTCACTCACATACACTCTATAGAACTCTCTCACAGATTATATTCTCCTCTGTGTATCACTCCCATATGTCTTATACAACCCCTCCTCACTTATGTCAATTTATAACCGAGTGAAGAGGAGTAGGTGGAGAGACAAACATCAGTGGGCTTAGTTGTGCCACACTCACCATCTACCTTTGGTGAGTTGGTATTACCCCACCAATTTCCTTTACCACATGGTGCCACCCATACCATGTGAATGGTGGGCTCCTTACCATGTGGGTAGTGGATGGAGCCAACAATTCTCCCCCTCCACGCCCACATGGACAACTAACTTCTCACTTGAAATCCATCCCGGTCAGATGCTTGCAAACTTCCAGTTTGTCTCTGGTGACACCCTTGGTCATCATGTCAGAAGGATTCTTGTCTGTGTGAATCTTCACTAACTTCATCAGCTGCTTTTCCATCACTTCTCGTATCCAATGATACCGGACATCAATGTGTTTTGTACGTGAATGGTACATGGAATTCTTGCTCAAATCAATTGCACTTTGACTATCACAATGTACCTTGTATTCGTCTTGCTGTAGACCCAATTCTTGGAGAAACCGCTTTAACCACAGCATTTCCTTTCCAGCATCTGCGGCAGCAATGTACTCTGCCTCTGTTGTAGATAAAGCAACACACTTTTGTAGTTTGGACTGCCATGAAACAGCTCCCCCTGCAAAGGTGAATAGAAATCCTGATGTAGACTTTCTACCATCAAGATCACCTGCCATATCGGCATCTGTAAAACCCTCCAAAATTGGTTCAGCTCCCCCGAAACATAAACACATCCTTGAAGTTCCCTTCAAGTACCGAAGAATCCATTTGACCGCCTCCCAATGCTCCTTTCCTGGATTGGCGAGGAATCTGCTCACAACGCCAACTGCGTGAGCTATATCTAGCCGGGTACACACCATTGCATACATCAAACTTCCTACTGCAGAAGAATAAGGGATTGCCTCCATTTCTTTCCTTTCAGAGCTGGTTGTGGGACACAAACGCTTTGACACATTGAAATGGTTGGCCAGTGGTGTGTTGACTGGTTTAGCATCTTTCATGTTGAACCTTTCAATTACCCGTTCAACATATTTCTCCTGTGACAGCCATATCTTCTTGGCTTTCCTGTCACGAACAATCTTCATGCCCAAAATTTGCTGTGCTGGGCCTAAATTCTTCATATCAAAATACTGCGACAAGTCATTTTTCAACTTGTTGATCATAGTAGTATCATGTCCGATGATCAGCATATCATCGACATACAACAGTAGGATAATGAAGTTTCCATCCGAAAACCTGCGGAAATATACACATTGGTCTGCCACCGTTCTTGTGTACTCGTGATCCACCACAAATGAATCAAACTTCTTGTACCATTGTCTCGGCGCCTGTTTCAGGCCGTAGAGACTCTTCTTCAATTTGCAGACTAGATTCTGTTTTCCTTTAACTTCAAATCCTTCTGGTTGCTCCATGCAGATCTCTTCCTCCAACTCACCATGGAGAAAGGCAGTCTTGACATCCATTTGTTCTACTTCCAGATTCAAGCGAGCTGCTAATCCCAGAGCTACTCGAATAGAAGTCATCTTCACAACTGGGGAGAAGATCTCATCAAAATCAATTCCTTTCTTCTGCCCAAAGCCTTTGACCACCAAACGAGCTTTATGCTGCAATAGTTTACCGTTTCCATCTTTCTTCAACTTATACACCCATTTGTTCTTCAAGGCTCTCCTGTCTCTTGGAAGTGGAACAAGCTCATAAGTGTGATTTTTCTACAAAGAACTCATCTCCTCCTGCATGGCTTGCATCCAACAGTCTTTCTCTGTATGACTCTTGGCTTCCGAAAAACTCTCGGGCTCCCCCTCATCAGTAATCAGAATATACTGGGAAGCGGGATATTTGGTTGATGGCACGGCAGCTCTTCCAGATCTCCGCAACTGAGACCCAGTTGCCTCTGTTTGAGGGGGTTGCTCCCCCTGCTCAATACCCTCTTCATCTGGGTCTTCATCTCTTTCCTCCTGATCCTCAATTTCTGGCATAGGATCTTGCAACTCTGGCACTTCTTGTTGCACATCATCACATCTAGCATTTTGTGATGGCTTGGGAGATGGAAACAAGTCTGGAGTGATGACATCTCTGGACTTTGCAGATTTCTCAAAATCTGCTATTGTCTGATCTTCTTGGAACACAACATCTCTGCTCCTGAATATCTTTTTGTTCACTGGGTCCCACATCCTGTACCCAAATGCTGCATTTGAATAGCCCACAAATATGCATGGAGTGGACTTGTCATCAAGCTTCTGTCTGTTTTCCTTGGAGATGTGTGCAAAGGCCTTACACCCGAAGACTCTCAAGTGAGAATATGATACCTTTCTCCTGGACCAGACTTCTTCAGGTATTGCAAAATTCAACGGGACTGAAGGCGACCTGTTGATGAGGTAACAGGCTGTACGGGCGGCTTCTGCCCAGAATGACTTTGGCAACTTTGCCATTTTGAGCATACATCTAACTCTTTCCATAATAGTGCGGTTCATCCTTTCTGCCACACCATTGTGTTGTGGGGTGCCGGGAACTGTTGTCTCGTGCCGGATACCTCTGCTGGCACAGTATGCTGCAAAAGCATTGGAAGTGTACTCGCCTCCATTGTCTGTGCGAAGACACTTCAACTTCTTCCCAGTCTCTCTTTCTACCATTGCATGGAACTCCTGAAAGTGCTGAAATACCTCATCCTTTGTCTTCAGGAAATACACCCACAACTTCCTTGATGCATCATCAATGAAAGTCAGAAAATACTCGCGGCCGCCATATGACTCCACATCGATTGGGCCACAAACATCCGAGTATACCATATTGAGCACTTCTGTTTTCCTCTTGCTCGTTGAACTGAATGATACTCGATGTTGCTTGCCATAAAGGCAATGATCACAGGGCTTCAAGACACTCCCTTTGGATAAGGGTATCCTGGATTGCTTTGCCAATCGATGCAATCCCTTCTCACTCATGTGAGCCAGTCTTCTGTGCCATAAGTCCGGTGACTCCTTGTCTTCTGCTGCATTAAGACTTTCCAGACAGATCTTCGTTTGAGTCTTATATAGTGTTGAAGACATCTCTCCTCTGGCGATTGTCAAAGCTCCTCCTGTCAGCTTTCAACGGCCATTTCCGAATGTACTTGTATAGCCCTGTCGGTCCAGGGCGCTTCCGGAGATAAGATTGAGGCGCAAATCTGGAACATGCCTCACATCTTTGAGAACTAGCTTGTTTCCGACATTAGTTTGAATACTAATGTCTCAATACCCACAATCTTCGAATAGCTAGAATTCCCCATTCGAACAGTGCCAAAATCTCCAGCGTTGTACGAGCTGAAGAGTTCTCTGTGGGAAGTGGCGTGATAGGATACAGCTGTGTCTATCACCCATTCTGTGTAGCTGTGGTCAACCACGTGAAGGCAATCTTCCTCTTCACCAACTGCAAAAAGTATTTCATCAGTTGTTGTGGCTGTTGTGTTCTCATCTCCTTTTGACTTACTGCTTTGGCCTTTCTCTTTCCGACTTGGGCAGTTTCTCTTTATGTGACCCTCCTGGCCACAGTGATAGCAAGTGAAGCTGGAGTTACCTCGACCTTTGTTGTCTCTGGATTTACTCCTGCTGTTCCAGCGGCCTCTACTCTTGCTTCTTCCTCTACCTCTTCCTTTACCTCTGTCTCTGCCTCTATCCTCTGTGACAAGAGCATGGGATTGATTATGGGACTGATTACCTCCCATGTCTTTCCTTCTTGTCTCTTCATTGTACATGGCGTCTGTGACCATACTCATGGTCAGTTTTCCTTCTGGTGCAGAGGTGCTGAGAGAAACCACCAATGTCTCCCAGCTGTCTGGTAAAGAACTGAGCAGTAGTACGGCTTGCATTTCATTGTCCAATCGCATCTTGACGGTTGCAAGCTGATTCACCAGATTTTTGAATTCACTGGTGTGCTCAGCAATAGACACACCATTCTTCAACTTCAGATTTACTAGCCTTCTCATCACCAAGGCTTTGTTTCGGGCGGTCTTTGACTGGTACATGTCGTTTAACATTGTCCAAAGAACATAGGCATCTGTCTCTTCGGCAATATGATGGAACACACTGTGGTCTATCCATTGTCTGATACAAGCGATAGTCTTGCGGTTCATTTTTACCCAGTCATCATCTTTCACTCCTTCAGGTTTAACCCCCTTTATAAAAATGGGGTCTTGCAAGTCTTTTAAAAACAGGATGTCTTCCATCTGTGACCTCCAAATTGCATAATTGGAAGGAGTTAACTTGAACATAGATTCTGAAGTTGATGTGGACGCCTCCATTGTATTCTGTCTTTTTACAGAAAACTCCAAATGGAAAATCTGACCGTACGGATGTGTCCGAAATACTCCAAATAGTCAAAAAAATACTATTGGATCGTCAAAAACGGACTCAGAATGGCTCAGACCGGGCCAAAACAGTTTCGACAGTTCAGATCTGCTGAATCAGGTACGCCTGCGAAGCACCGGATGATTCCCCGGTCAATCGGCTCGGTCAATCGGCGCGGTCAACGGCGCAGGCGGCGCGGTCAACGGCGCAGGCAGCGCGGTCAACGGCGTGGCTCACTGGCGCGGCGCGGCTGATCGGCGCGGCTTAGCTCACCGGTCAACGGCTTGGGTCAATCGGCTCGGCTTCTGGCGCGGCGCGGCTCTCAAGTCAACGGCTTAGGTCAACGGCTCGTCGGCTCCGGCTTGGCTCCGCTGACGTCAGGCTGACGTCATACACACGCGCAGCACACTCGTCTTCTACCTTGAAAGGCGCGTGGGGCACATAGCCGAGAGTGAAATCACGCGCCTTCGTCAGAGCGCGTGTGGGGTCTTCTGGTCCTGTTCTTTATAGTTTTGGACTCCTCTCCTCGAGCCCTTCCTCCTGGTATGCTCAAAATTAGATTTTGAGCAACTCGATTTCTGGACAGTTTCGAAGAACACTCTGTTTGTGTTCCGAACCGCACCCGAAATGGCTCTGATACCACTTGTTAGGACTATGGGACACCAGAAATCAATTCCACACAATAACACAAGAATATTTACGTGGTTCGGCAATTGCCTACGTCCACGGGAGAGTATCCACTATAGAATTATCCCGGAGGGAGATTACAGAACTCACTCACATACACTCTATAGAACTCTCTCACAGATTATATTCTCCTCTGTGTATCACTCCCATATGTCTTATACAACCCCTCCTCACTCATGTCAATTTATAACCGAGTGAAGAGGAGTAGGTGGAGAGACAAACATCAGTGGGCTTAGTTGTGCCACACTCACCATCTACCTTTGGTGAGTTGGTATTACCCCACCAATTTCCTTTACCACATGGTGCCACCCATACCATGTGAATGGTGGGCTCCTTACCATGTGGGTAGTGGATGGAGCCAACACTGAGAACATCTCATTCTTCTAGTAATGCTACACCAATACATCATCCATAGGCCTTGGGCAAATTGGTACTTGCCTAATAATTTCAACCTCTGATTCGGGGAAACATTCTTGAAGTTTACGACTGTCCCATTGGCCCGTCGACCAATCAATTAGCGAGCATACACGCGTATTCTCATCTAAGCTAGCTGGTTGAGACACCACCTTAAAAGGACTCAAGCGAGGCAACCATTTGTCCTTCCAGATCTGCACCTATTGTCCATCCCCAATGCGTTATCTAATCCCCTTTTCAAGCAAAGATCTCTCACCCCAGATACTCCGCCATGAGAACGATGGGTTAGCCCCCAATTGTGCCTCCATAATAGACGGATTAAGATAGTATTTTGCCTTCAGCACCCGTGCAACCAAGCTATTCGGAAATTTTAGAAGCCGCCAGCTTTGTTTGGCTAGAAAAACTATATTAAAAACCAACAACTGAAAGCTCATCCCCTCATCCTCTTTCGCCATACGCATCCCCTTCAAATTTTTCCAATGAATCTTGTGCCGATCCTCCTTCTGATCCCACAAAAAACGAGCAATCATAGAGTTAATCTCATGACAAATGCCCTCTAGAATTACAAAGCATGACATCACATAGGTTGGGATTATTTGGGCCACTACTTTAATTAAAACTTCTTTACCAACCGCTGATAACGACTTTTCTTTCCACCCATTCAACCGTTTCCAAACTCTATGCTTAATGTGATTAAAAGCCTCATTCTTCGACCTTCTTATGAAAGATGGCATGCCCAAGTATGTATCCTTCCGCACAAGCTGACCAACCCTAATTGAGCACTCAATCTGGTATGTTCCTCCTCATGAACATTACCACTAAAACAAATCCTAGATTTCTGAATATTGATCATTTACCCTGAAGCCTTCTCATAGTTACGTAGAATATCCCCCATTATCACCAAAGTTTGGTCATTCGTATTTGCAAACAACAAGCTATCGTTCGCAAAAAATAGATAAGTAATACTAGGACCCCCACGGAAAATAGAGATACCCAAAAACAACCCCTTTCTTTTAACCAATCAATGTAGATAAAGCCTCAGCACACAGAACAAATAGATACCGTGATATTGGATCCCCCTGCCTCAACTCCCAAGAAGGAATGGCCAACCATTAATAAGCATGGAATAGGGTACACTTGAAACACATCTCATCACCAGATTTATGAAATTCAGAAGGAAATTCATATTCTCTAGAATCTGTCAGAGAAACACCCATTCCATTCGGTCATACGCCTTGCTCATATCCTATTTTAAAGCAAAATTGGCCCACTTTTCCCCTTCTTTTATTTTTTAGATAGTGAAACACCTCAAAGGGTGTAAGAACACTATCACTTTTGGCGAGACCACCATTGGTAGAACAACCTTCAATCCGGTAGCAAGAACCTTTGAAACTAGTTTGTAAATTACATTACACAAACTAATGGGTTAAACATCAGAAAGCCGCTTCAGTTGCTTGACTTTAGGAATAAGAACAATATAGGTTGAGTCAATCAACACCACATCCTGTGTCTTATTTAGAATGCCCAATACAGCCTTACACACATCCAACCACACTATGGCCTAGAATTTCTAATATAACAAAGCTGGCTTGCCATTCGGCCCATGAGCTTTCGTTGGATGCATTTGAGACAATGCAATCCAGATTTCCTCTTTAACTAATGGGCTCCCCATCGTATTAGCCATGTCATCATCTATCCCATTAGCTAAGCACTCTGCCTTATCTACCACTCTACTCGGCTCACTTGATGTGAAAAGCTCTTTAAAATACCCAATCACAATGTCCTCAATCTCCGTTGGTTGAGTGCACCATTTTCCCAAATGATTCTCTAGCCCACCGATAGCTTTCTTCTTATGCCATTCAGATACTTGAGCATGGAAAAAAGCTGTGTTTCGATACTCATAACAATAGTTCCAACACTCATAACTTCACCACCTCCCATCCATAATTCTTGCATAATTTTCTCACAATCTTCCTTTCTCACCTACATAGCTTCGAATCGATATAACTTATGCCTTCTTTGTCGTTGGTTATCTCCCTCTGTAGCCCCTTCCAAATCAACCAAAATTGGAACATGATCCAAAGATGTTGATGCCACATAATATAACTTTGCCATCGGGAACAAACCCCTCAAATCCTCATTCGCGACACACTAATCCAGACATTCTCGAATCAAACTCGATGCATAACATCCATTACACTAGGTGAAGGGAGATCTCTTATACTCCATATCTGCCAAATCACATACCATCAAAGCCCTTCGAAAATTATCCATCTGACTCAGATTTTTGCCAAGCATCCCTATCTTTTTATGAGCATGCAAGATCTTGTTAAAATCACCTACACAGACCTACGACAACGAGGAGAGAGAATAAAGGCACTGAAGCAGTTCCCATGAATCATTCCTTCTTGCCGTCACTAGTTTCCCATAAAAACCAGTCATACGCCAGCAAATCCCATCTGCACCCATAGATACCACAACGTCAATGTGGCCCTTTGAAAAGCTCTTGACCTCTACTTGCACCTCGTTGCCCCATAACAAGGCTAACCTCCCAACCCATCTCAATCCACCATCAAACATCCCAACATTTCCAAGCGACATCGAATTCGCTCCATTGCATTTGTATCAAGTCTAATCTTAATTAAGAAAACCATAGTCAGAATTTCTTTCTTCAGCAACAGCTGAAGAAATCGAACTGGTCGTGGGTTCTCAAGCCCATGACAGTTCCAACTCAGTATTTTTACGGTTGTCGGTGGGGCTAAACATCAGCCTCCATCGTTGAAACATCAGAAACCAATCCCTGAATATGACGAGCTTTCTTACCTCTACCCAGACTCTCCACGACCTCATTGAAACCATCATCCACTTGATCACACTTGAAACCCACCACCACCTTTTTCGTGTTGCTTCGACAGCCCCCTCTCTAGCCAATCTCTTCCATTGCCTTCCACTATGAACTTCTCCAGACAAAGACCCATAGCCATCTCCTTGATTGATCATTTCAGAAGACAAATTGGAGCCCTTCCTTGCATCTTCATTAGTTGGGATAGCCTCAATCATTGGTACAAGCCCATCATCAACCACCTTAACAGAGAGTCCAGTCCGCACAGGCCCACCGTTCTTTACTCCAACCTCCGTAATTATAGAGAAGCCCACTTCTACATAATTTGCCCTAACTTGGCCCACCATATCCCCACGGCCCATCTCTACACCCATGGGCACCACGCCCACAACATGCGCGCAAGGATCCTCTAGAGTAATCCTCTAGAGTGATCTCCTAAAGTGGATGATCGAACGGTTGATCTTAATACTCACCAAAACGACGTCGTTTTGGTGAGTATTTTGAAAAAAAAAAAAAAAAAAAAAAAAATTCAAAACATCTGGGTTCACTTTCATCTGTTCTGGGAAGAGTTAGAGAGAGAGAAGGGACCTCCTGAAAGACCTTCGCCGCTGCTACGGAGATCTGAAAGACCTCCTCCGCCGATCGTAAATCTACGATCAATTCTACAAATTTTCTCGTTGTTTTGGAGGGATTTGATTTGATAGAAGATCTGCAAATTTCGATTCGACGAAGCTCTTTTTTCTGTAAGTTCATCTTCGAGGTCTTTCAGATCTCGTTGTTCTGGGTTTTGTTTTTGGAGATCAGATCTGTGGCATTGTTTCGATTGGGTGTATATATATATACATATATATATATATGACGCAGAAGCCAAATAAATAGCCCAAGAGATCAGATCTGTGGCATTTAGATAGCCCAAGTGTTTTGTTTTTGGAGATTAGATCTGTGGCATGTAGGCTTGTTTTGATTGGGTATATATATATACATACATATATATATATATATGTTTGACGCAGAAGCCAAATAAATAACCCAAGTGTTCTCTTCCATAAATCTGTTTTTTTTTTTTTTTTCACGTTTTTTCTTCAATCTTTTGAATCGATTTGATCTTCTTTTTTATTGAATCAATTTCATTCTGTTCATATTTTTTCTTCAATTTTTTGATGATGATGATGATGATACAGATCTGAATCAAATTTTTTGATTGAGTTTTTATTTGTTGTTGATTGCTGAGAAAGTGAGGGAAAGAGAAGAAATGAAATTGTGCTTCTGGTTTCTAATTCCATGGAAAGACACAGTTTCTTCTGTGTTGGTTGATCAAGCACCTTGGTGATTCGAAGACGAAGGCTGTCTTCCAAAGTGAACCCAGGAGGAAGAGATCGAAGACGATGGTCTGAAATTCGATGGTCTGAAATTTTTTTTTTTTTTTTTAATTTTTCTCACCAAAACGACGTCGTTTTGGTGAGGGATTAATCTCAGCCCTTGATTTCATTAATGGGACAGGTGTCGCGCCCATGACTTTTACTTTAGGAGATCACTCTAGAGGGATCACTCTAGAGGATCCTATCGCACAACATGCAGCCTAGTTGAGTCCACCTCATCCCCAACAATTGTAATAATCAAATCCTCTTCCTACGCATTGCCCATGATTTTACGATCCAAATGATCACCAACCCCCTATTCACGCTCGAATCCTCCCTAGATCTTTCTTTTCCATTCCTATCCAACACTTCCATAACGGGGCACACCTTACCCTGATGGTTTACCCCCTCTAACGCCAGCTTAGCCACCACAGGCTGAGGCAGTCGCTGGTCTACCCTCAAATGCCACCACTCTTACCCAGATTAGTGGCCATCCCTTCATTCTCCTCCAAACCCCCTCCCTTAGCCCTCGCCTTCGGCACCTCTGCTCTCAACCACGCCTCATATAACAACGGTTGAGTTTTCCCGTTGCCGGTTTTGATAGGAGGATATCACACTCCTTACCGCCATGACTGAGAATCCCACATCCATAGCAAAAATTTGGTAACCACTCATATTTGAACACCACCCACACTAGTTCTCTGTTACGAATCACCACTTTCATCCCCTGTCTAGTGGCTTATCGATCTCAAGAACCACTCTAATTCTGAGATATCTCCATATCACAACCCCTCTCATCTCATGCTCCACCTACACTAATGTCCTAATCTTCTGCCCAATAATTTGTTTCACCTCCTTTGTCAAGCTGGACAAAGGAAGGTTGAAAACCTAGACCCAAAAATTTGCTGTCTTCAACTCTACGTCCGTTGGTTGAAAGTGCACATTAACCTCATTAAGGAGCACTAGATGCTTATTAAAGCTCCATGGTCTATTCAACAACACCCTTTTTTGGTCGGTAATGTGGTTAAACTGAAACAGGAACAGGTTTTCCTCTATTAGGCTAAAAACACCCTTTTCGTCGGCTTCCTGGTCGTGTCATCGTGCTCTTTATTACCTCCACGCTAAGGGGTTGTTTGGGATGACCTAAATAAGTGTACTTTTTGTCTTTTTACAAAAAAATGTGCAGAAAATTAGAGAGGTGATATGATAAAAAAAAAGATAAAAAGATGAATTATTTTAGAGTTGCCAAACTTGGCCTAAATGGTCGGTTGGTTAGCAACTTTTCCACCATACAAAGCCATGCCTTGTATAGACACCATATTTTCATTGACCATTAAGACTTAAGCGCTTGAAAGCTTCTTGATGATGAAATTGTAATTATTTCTTCCTTAGAGATGCTTAAGATTGATAAGAGCTACTGTGTGATCTTGTTTTTGCCAAAAATCATGTTTTTGTGAAAATGACCATTTTACCCTTGAAGTCATTTTTATCCAAAGTGAACCTTTTGGTTTTCGCCAAGGAAGTAGAGGTCTGGTTGAGTTTGAATTGATAGATATTTTCAAAACCTTGACTTATTTCACACAAAAATGTCAATTGGAAGTCAAATGGACCTACTTAGAGGAAATGAAGGTCTAAAAGCCTAGAACCACTTGTGCATACATGCATGACTGGCATACATAGAGAACACATGCGTCTATGTTTAGAGGCTATAGGATGTATGCTCGACCACACAAGGATTGCACAGCCGCACATCCTACGTGAGTAGGTTGCGCGGTCGCACAAGAATTACGTGGCTGCACATGTTGCACAAACAGGCCGTGCGACTGCACGTCCTATCGGTGGTGCTGAGTGAGTTTTTAATTCTGATTTGATCAAGAGGTGCAAAGAGAAAGCGATGGGCAACCCTAGGGAGACCTAAGGCAATCCAAAACCTTCTCCCTCAGCCTATATATACCCCTCCCCTCGCCTCGCCTCGCCGAGAGATCCAAGTTTTAGCCAACTTTAAGTGAGCTTTGAGAGAGAATAGCCACCTCCCTTCCACCTAAACTCTAGAATTTGAAAGTAACCTAACCCCATAGTAGCGTTTTGACCTAAAAGTAAATCTAGGGTTGAAGAAATCAAAGTGAAAGCCAAGCTGGAGGGAAGCATTTAAGAAAGATTTCTCGCCTTTTTACATGGTTTGTTAAGACATTAACATGTATTTGGAATCCTTATTCACCCAAAAAATATATTTGGAATCCTATTTATTTTAAGTAACTTGTATATTTTTTTGTAGTTAAATCTTTATCTTAAAATATAAAATTCAATTTTAATAATTTTTGGATTATTCACCACTTGAATTTTATTAATTAATTAATTTTTTTTTTTGCAACGATCAAATTGTTCCATAATTGTATTACACAATTAATAGCCATTGATAATCTACCTACATTAAACAACATTGTGTGTCATAGGAATATAGAAAATTTTCACTATAAAAAAAATGAAAATGTGTCATTTTTTGTTTTCATTTTTTATTTATTTTTAGTAATTTTTTTTTAAAGATTTCTTTATAAATATTTAAAGTACATCTAGATGATTTACATCTAAAATGTTTGTAAAATTTAACTAAAATGTGAAAAAGTTAACAAATGAATAAATAAATAAATAAACTCAAAAATAGACTTCAAAAATGAAACAAACATATATATATATATATATTTATTGTGAAACAATTTGATCATGCAAAAATAAATAAATAAATAAAAATTTGTTGATGGGTCATTAAAAAATTAACACTATTAAATTTTATATTTTTAAATAAATATTTAATAACAAAAATAAATAAGTTACCTAAAATAATTAGATTTTTAAGTACAAATTCCTTAAATTGTGTAATATCTTAACGAATTATAAAATGTCACATCATTTGAATTGTAGGAACTCCTAGAGGCAAACTTTCTCTGACAATTAATTCTATCACGTGTACCAATCAAACTGCTAAAATCTAATTCTGTAATTTTAAGCTTGTTAGCATGAGCACACACACTAATTATAGGTGTAAGCACAATATATTATGATCATGTTTGTTTGGGCGGACTGGATTAGCATTCTCATGACTAATAGTCTTAGGATTACGAATTCGTTGGATTATGTATCCTATCTTAACTAATAGTCAAGTTTAAAATAATTAGTCCGTACTTCAATTGTTTAACCAAACATCGGATTAATAATTTTATTTGACTATTAGTCCAATCCCAAGCTCATGTCCACTCAAACAAACATGGCCTATAGGTATAAGCACAATGTTTGCTAAAAAAAATGATTAATTATTGAATATGACATGACAATTACAAAAAGAGAAGGGTAAGTGAACAGGATCGTGCTATTTCAACTTGCGGGTTTGCTTTTTATGAGTAATTAAATGTGATATGTATACTTTTTATGAGTAATTTTAGAGAATCTAAAATATTACTCTTAAATTTATTCATAATGTTATGGCAAGGGATTGGGACTTAGTTGATTGATTTATAAACAAACCAACAACATTTCACATCATTGAGCATAAATTTAAAAATAATATTTCGGTAGTCTTATGCATTTTTCACTTTTAAGATTTACTAGATTATATCAATTAATAAAATAAATTATGATAGTGATCTAACCAATTATATATTGAGATCTAATTAACAATTAAATGTGTTTAGAAAATGAAATACTTGTTAGATTTATTTATTTATTTATTTATTTATTTTGAAAAAAATTATGTCCAATTAACTAATTTACTAGTTTTTTATGCACATACCTTAGCCTCCCTGGGCAAATTTCCTAATTCCGGCCTTTACTGCTAGTATCATAAATATTATTATTTTGTGCAAATCACCTTTTCTTACCTTTGTAATTTGCCTTGAATTTTACTTCGGTCGTATTATTTCAATTTTAATAGTTTGGTCCGTATATGTTAAGTCCAGTTTTGAGTTTATCCATTCAAATTTCTGTTAAATTTTTATGAGGTTTATTACACTTTATACCCTTAAACTATTACAAAATTATCTATTTAGTCTCTGAACTGTCAATTGTGTCTATTTAGTTTTTAAACTATCAATTGAATTCATTAAGTCCCTAATGTATTTAATTTAAACTTATTTACTTCGTAAAGGGATCACAAAAATAAAATATAAGCCCATAAATATTATAAATTAGTAAAAGATCCTATCTAGTTAAAATTTTATTTAAAAAAATCTTAAATTTGTATTTAGTCTTTAAAAAGTGGGCGCCAATCCATATATTGAATTTCTTTTATAAGGATAACGATACTTATCTATAATATTTTTTTATTTATCTTTTACAATGGATATGTGCTTACCTTTATCTCGTATTATATACTAGATAATTTCGTTTATAATTTCTAATTGATTGCTTTTAAGTTTTTCTCTAAGTTCTTTTTATTATTTAATTAATGTATTATTTTGTTCTATTACTATTTGTAGAGAAGTGCTATTATTTAAATTATCTAATTCACTTCTTCAGTATATCCAATATTCATATAAGTTATTGGCAAAACTAAAAAATCAGACTCTAATATTAATTTAAACATACAACGAAGCAAAATACATTTTAAAGACAAAATAAAAATTTATAAGATTTTTTCTGTAATAAAATCTTAATTAGGTCTATTTTATAATACGTATGGGCACATATTTTATTTTTGTAATCCTCTCAGGGATTAAATATGCTTTAATTAAATATTTTAGGAACTTCGTAAATTCAATTGATAGTTTAAGACTAAATAGACTTTGATTTATATACTTTAGGAATTAAATAGATTCAATCGATAGTTCAGGAACTAAATAGATAATTTAGTGATAATTTAAGGATAAAAAGTGACATGGACAGGCCCACAAAGGCCATGAGCCACTACAAACAACCCAAGCCCATCAATCGAAGCCCATTACATAACCCAGCCGATGAAGTCCAGAACAGTTAGAATCCAACATGGCATAAAGAACCAATGGCATTCAGACATGTGGTAGGTGAAGGACGAGCCACATCAGCAGACAAAGATCTGCAAAGTTATTGCCACTGCACATCACCATTAATGCGGCCCATTACAGCATTTATTACGACAATACCTCCCCGTCGGAACAGGACCCCCTTACCCTGAACAAGGTAAGCTACAGAATAGACTTTCGGCGAGGAGGGCAGGTCGGAAGAGACAGCGAAATGATTACCAAAGGATATAAGCAAACGTTGAAGACAAGGAGAATGTTAAGCTTTTTATCTCCAATCTCTCTCTCTATATTCTACTCCTATTTTCTAACTTGCTCGTCGGAGGGTTCACTGGGGAACTACCCCGTTTCCCGTTGAACTTGTTTGCAGGTGACTCGGCGGGCTAGACCATTTCTACGTGGGCTTGAAGAGCTTGGACAAGTCCGATCCATCCACAGGAACAAACTGTATCATCAGTTGGCGCCGTCTGTGGGAAAACGTGGTTTATCCGTGCGCCAGTTATGTTCATTGTCGCCGGAGACCCTGTCCCAATAACTTTTTCCTCCTATCCATCAAAGTGTATGGTCACGACTAGATCCATGGCTTCTCACAACAATGCTGCCGACCATTAGACCGACCCCCCCAACCCAAACAACCCACCGTAGTATTTTATCGAGCTTACCAACAGCATTAACTGTATGGCCGAGCAAAACCAGGCCCTGATAAATGCTTTACTCCAAAGAAACCTTCCGATGCCACCTCCACCACCTCCAGATATTCCACCCAACCAAGAAAGAGCGCCGAGCCATACTGTTCCGCAACCCTTTCCACCCAACCTAGAAGGCTTGCAACCTCCTCCTCCACATATAAATCTACCACCTCCACCTCCACGCCCATCGGTCGTGGTACCAGCCCCTGAAGGGGAAGCCAGCAGTGTCCAGCCCTTATTGACTGACCATGGTGACAACATTCCCCTCTGGGACGCTGAAATCCGAGCTATGAAGCTCCAACTCCAAGGGGTCATGCAGAACATTCAGCATAAACCCTCTACCACGGCAAACTCACCATTTGTTGCCTCCATCCGGGACAAACCTCTGCCCGCCAAGTTCAAAATGCCCACCATTGACTCTTTCGACGGTACGACGGACCCAGTCGACCATCTGGAGACCTACCGAACCCTCATGATCCTCCATGCCTTCACTGACGAGATCATTTGTCTGGCTTTCCCCGTGACACTGAAGGGGTCAGCTCGACTGTGGTTCAGCCAGTTACCAGCAGACTCTGTCTCCACTTTCCAGCACCTCAGCGACTCCTTCCTTAGCCATTTTATTGGAGCCCAGCGCCAACGCCGCCCGGCAACCCAACTCCTCAACATCCGTCAGACCGAGGGGGAGTCGCTCTGCAGTTTTGTTACCCGCTTCAACACCGAAGCCCTGCAAGTAGCGGAAAATGATGACAAGGTCATCCTCACGGCTTTCATGGCCGGGCTACGATCGTCCGATTTCCTCTTCTCCCTCTCAAAAAATCCCCCAACCTCTATGGCAGCCCTACTCTCCAAAGCCCAGAAGTATATAAATGCTGAAGATTCACTAGCCGCTCGGCAGGATCCAATAGCTAAAAACCCGACCACCAGAGAAAAGAGAAAAGACTCAAAACCCAGAAACATCCAGTATAATAGCCAAACGCACCACTATATAGACCGACCTCCCCGTGCTGACCGGTCGGCACCAGCCCGACCGCCCGGTCGGTTCGAGCGGTACACCCCTCTTAATTCTCCCATGGAACAAGTCTTCAACTAGATCCAACAGGACTACCCCCTCAAATGGCCCCTACCTTCACGAACCCCTTCCGATCGGAAAGACCAATCCAAATATTGTCGTTTACACCAGGACCATGGCCACAACACTGACGACTGCATCAACCTCAAGGATCAGGTCGAGACCCTAATACGTCAAGGGCGTCTCAGCCGGTTCACTGACACCCGCCCACAGCAGAGGCAAAGAACCGAGCCCCTTCGAAATAACCGCCAGCGCACCCCACCCCAGCAGCCAGCCCAACCTGACCAAGGCCATGATCGCCCTCCACAATAGCCTCGGCTACCAGGTAATCCCCCTCCGCCAGTTGGTGAAATCCGAGTCATTTCAGGTGGCCATGCTTGTGGGGGACCATCCCGCTCGGCTCAGAGGGCAGAACTCAGAAAGATAAGGCAAGGCTCTTACAAAGCGGTTGCCACAGTCGACTGACCCTCCAAACAGCCCAAGCAGTGGACAGAGCCCATTACCTTCACGGACGCCGACTGTACAGGCATCCGTTATCCTCATGATGACCCTCTTGTCATCTCTGCCCTCCTCTCCAATTATAAAGTCAGACGGGTTCTTATCGACAACAGCAGTTCTTCAGACATCATATTCCTCAACTGCTTCCGCCAGCTCAAAATTGGGAAGGAAAGTCTGTCCCCCCTTTAAACCCCACTGGTCAGTTTCACAGGCAACCGGGTGACTTCCATCGGCTCCATCGATCTCCCCATCACCATCGGCGAGTACCCACAGCAGACCACTAAGTTGCTCACTTTCCTTGTGGTCGATTGTTGTCACGACCCAAACCCGCCCCTATGGGTTTAGCACCGTAACCGGCCAGTAATCCGAGATTACCGAAGGCCTGCTTAACAGTAATACAGTAAAACAGAGTACAGGGGCATGGTGGAAGCCAATACAGTAAATGAACAATGTCCAATGAACTGTGACAGTCTGTATGCAAAAAGACTTCTCACACATATATACAGTCAGTACAGAATAGTATGCATCATATATACAATCATTCAGTACTGGGACTTAGTCCCTATTAAACAGTACGGTACAGTACAAAATATTCAGTCTATACAGTAGTACATCACAGATACAAAGACAGGCGGGGAGATTAAAACACCCCTAAGCCATAGCTTGAACAGTATTGGAACCTCAAAGTGAGGCACAAAGGTTGGCTTGACAAAACTGGAGTTTACCCCGACGCTTCTAGCAACGGTCCGGTGCCTGTACACCTACATATATATATGAGCAGTGAGCTAGTGAATAACATAATGCGTAAAGGGGCTAAGAAAGAATGTCCTTTCAGTATTTTAAACAGTCGTTTGCCTCGGTAAATCAGTTATACAGTCGGTGGCTTATATTTCATGTCATATCAGTCATTTAGAAATCATAACAATCGTACGTGGCACATCCGATAGCAAAACAGTATGGTGGTAGTAGCAGTGTCAGTACAGTAACAGTGCAGTAGCGGTGACAGTAACAGTACAGTAACAGTAACAGTAACAGTACAGTACAGTAACAGTGCAGTAGTGGTGACAGTAACAGTACAGTAACAATAACGGTAACAGTAACAGTACAGTTCTTATGGACTCAAGAGGTGTCTCGCACAGATTCTAGAGGTGGCTCACACTGTAGCACTTAGGTCCGTGCAGCACTTTGCTGCAGATTTCACAGATTGGCTTAAAGCCCAGTATGGACTCAAGAGGTGTCTCGCACAGATTCTAGAGGTGGCTCACACTGTAGCACTTAGGTCTGTGCAGCACTTTGCTCCAGAGATATCTGTGACAGTAGCAGTACAGTAAACAGTAGGTCTTAAAAGACCGAACAGTCAATTGATGGCCATCAATCAGTAAACAGTAGTGGTTTCAACGAGGGAACCGACAGAGATCTCTGTAACAGTAACAGTAGTTGCTAAGGATGCCACAATACAGTTCAGAATATAGGACATACATTCATTCAATTAACAATTTCAGTTCAGAAAGCAGTTCAGTTAAACAGTCAGAAATATTCACAGTTGAACATATCTTTACACAATTGTTACTCACAGAGTTCTGGGCTACAGTAAGCTAGAGCGCGTCTCCTTGGAATGCCAACCCTATACAGTTAACAGATTGAACACACACTAAGTTACGCAGTTGAGAGAGATAATAACTTAATCCCTAATTGCCTCGGTGTGTTCTACATCTAAATCCTCATGAAGATGTCTTAGACTAGGCCTAAGAATGTCTAGAATGGGATGAGGATGCAAAGATGCAAACAGAAAACATTTTCAGAATTTTCAGAAAAATAGAGCCCCGCTCGAGCGTCACTTTCCCCGCTCGAGTGGACATGCAGCAAAGGTCCCCGCTCGAGCGTCAACTCCCCCGCTCGAGCGTGTGACACAAGCCTCCGCTCGAGCATACAATACCCCGCTCGAGCGGACTGTAAATGTCACGCCCCAAACCCGCCCCGAGAGGTTTGGTGACGAGACCGGCCAGTAATCTTAGATTACCCAAGGCCTTATCGTACCAAACATAATAAAACGGGGCTCGCGGAAGCGAAAACAAATACAATAGTCCAAAGAGCTGTGCATAATTATGGACATACATTTACATGCCAATAATATGTTAATTTACCCACTACTGTACATAACATGCATCAAAAGTTCATTTACAAAACATATGGGTACATGCCACCAATACAACTAAAATAAAACTCACACGGCCTCCCAGGCCTAGCCCCAACTCAGAGGCACTCAAAACATCGGGTTAAGCTTCAAAACGGCGGCTCGACACGGACTCCGCCTAGACTTGGCTTCCAGAATGCTCACCTATAAATACAGAAATACAATAATGAGCTAAAGCTCAGCAAGTAACATTACGTAAAGGGGTTAGTGAACGAATCCCAACATTTCATTTCATCAATCCCCATCTATCAGTTATAATCGTAATCAGTCAACAAGCAATATGTAAAACATACATAATAGAATATGTCACAAAACCTTTTTCATAACCTTTTCATAACCTTCCCATAACCTTTTCATAACCTTTTCATAACCTTTCCAGTCTACAATCTAACGAGGTCTCGTTCACAAAATGCATTTATCATTTCAAACCATGTCATAACGCAATACTTTTAAACATAATTTCATAATAACATATCTGTATAGAAATGTTACTCACTGTGGGTTTCCGAAACCGATTGCACGGTCTTCGAATCTTGACCTGTAAATATCAACATAATAACACATTACGTAATTCATGCCATTTCATGTCAATTTCATGCTCATAAGATGTTAAATGATGCAATTAACATGTTAAAAACAAGTATGCAACTTCTCCAAAATTTTCCTGAAAAAGGCCTTCCCGCTCGAGCGCCCCTTTGTCAGCTCGAGCGGACTGTACACGTTTAAAACTGCTGAGAGACCGATTTTTCCGCTCGAGCGGTCATATCTAAGCTCGAGCGGACCATACAAAAATCCGAAAATCTGGAACTTCTTCCAACCTTCATTTCCCCTTTTCCTCTTTACAAAATCACTTCCCTTACATGAAATCCAAGTTCCAAATACACTTGATCAACATTATAATTTAACTATTACATCTTCATTTCAAATCCATATAGAGGATCAACCCATAAATTGAGATGAGATGAAAAATCTATAAACATGTACATAAAACTTCATTTCTAATATCCATGGAAGTTCTTCCCTAAACATGCCAAATAATCATGAATTCACGTCATGCATGCTCCAACCACACTTTCAAGAAAATAGAAGAGATTCTCACCTTGCTCACTTAGATGGAGATGTTTGCACTTGATTTCCCCCTTTTCTTCTCTTCTTCTCTTGGTCTCTCTCTCTCTCCCACGAATTCTCTTCTCCCTCTCTCTTTCCTCAGATATTTTCTTTTCTTTTTGAGTCCAAATGGTCAACATCCTTATCTTATATCATAAAACACATTTGTGCCAAAAACTCTCAAGCCAAACAAGGCCCTTATACTAGACTATAAACCATTATATCAAAACATTTGAGCCAAACAAGACTTACGAACCAGACGAAATTCAGTCTTCAATTAACTGTCCCAAATGATTCTAAAAATTCCCGGTATCACATAGACGTGTTCAATTTCGTTTCCCGAACCCATTACAGCCTTCAATTTCAGTCCCAAAGTTGTAATTTCAACAGATATTAATAAATATTCTTCAATTAAATTATACTAAGACGTAAGTAATTACCGATAAGTATGATATACGATTCCGGGTCCTTACAGTAAAACAGTGAGAGATGCTGGGAGCTCGATTTCCCCGCTCGAGCGGCACTTCCCCCGCTCGAGCGGACGACTAAAATCTGGAAAATCCAGATTCGAACTCCAAGTTCAAAACCAAGTTTCAAAGCATCAAAATCGATCCTCTTGGGCTGAATTTTTGGAAAACTCTTGTAAACTCATAATATTACATGATTCCAAGCTCAATTTATAAAATCAAAGCTCAAGGGTAGTTCAATTAACCTCCTTTTCAAAACAATTTTCATAAACATGATGAACATGCAATATCCATGAATTCAATCAATTCAAAGCCTCAAATGTTAGCTCAACTGAGCTCCTTTCTTCAAGAACAAGATGAAATCATGGTCTTTAACATGAATATGAACATGCATGCAAGATTTCCATGAAATCAAACCTCACAATGCAAGGATAAACACATGCATGCATGAATTCTAACTCAACCCAACATGTGAAGCTATTTCATGTCTTTGATGAGTCAATTCTTCTTAAAACAAGATGAAATCATGGACTTAAACATAAATATGAGCATGCATGTAACATTTGCCATGAAAACAACTTCAAACTTATCAATACAAGCATGCATGCATGGAATGAGCTTCAATTCAACACCATTGGACTAATTCATGCCTTAGATCACTAAAGACCCATGAATCATGGAAGAATAAACTCAAATGCGCAATAAAGAAGGCCAATGGTCTACCTTAGGTCTTCAATTACAAGTCTAGAGCTTAATCAAGCAAGAACTCCCTTAATCTTCATAACTTCTAGGCAATGTACAAGATGAAGACCAATCTTCTAAGTTCTTCTCTCTCTAAATTCGGCTAAGGCAAGGAAAATGTGGCTGATGAAAATGTTTGCTCAAGTGTAATGAAGCTCAATATATTAAGGTAGTGGGCCATTAGGTGGTAATATGGTAAATAAGCCAACTCTTGCCAATTTAGCTTAATTTAATCTAATTTAATCATTCCAAATCACTTTTCAATTAAATATACCATTAATTCACATAAATTCCAATGATCATAAAACATTGATCCATTTCTGATTCGGCCGCCGATAAGGCCTTCAATTTGCAGTTTAAATTACAGAACATGAACAGATCGATTAACAATCAACATGTAGAAAATGCATTTAAACAGTTACAGTCAATCAATCAGTCTCAGTTCTCAGTCAGTCGTTTCAGTATTTCAATCAATTCAATTATCAATCATAATCAGTCTCAATTTAGCAGTAATCAGTGCTTAATCAGTAATCAGTGGTGAGGGTTATTACAATTGTCCCTCTGCCTACAACATCATCCTTGGCCGCACCGCCCTCAACACTTTCCAAGCTATCACTTCAACCTACCACCTCGCCATAAAGTTCCCTACCGACCTGGGCGTGGGGATAGTAAGGGGAGAGCAGACCATAGCCAGGGAATGTTATGTCGCCTCACTCAAGGAAGTCAAACTGAAGGAGGCCATGATCATTGAAGGACTTGACGTCCGAGATGAGGACGAGCTGGTCAGAGGCGAACCGGTTGAGGAACTCGTTGAGATCCCCATCGATCCCACCAACCCAATGAAAACTGCCAAGATCGGCAGCCAACTATCCCCCTAGGCTAAGGCCGACCTTACTGCCCTTCTGACCGAGCACAATGATGTATTCACCTGGACTCACTCAGATATGCCAGGCATTGACCCCTCTTTCATAACTCACCGCCTCAGCATTGAACCCCATTTCCGACCTGTCACGCCCCTAACCCGCCTCTAAAAGTTTTGGGCATGACCCAATCAGAAACAGATACTTAACCTGCTATATAGAAGATTCGGGGCCAGAATGGAAGCGTTAATATAGTAAAATAACATGCAGACACATCCATTGAGCTACTATAATATGCTAGGACCATGACTCAGAATTAAACATATAGTGAATTTGCATCTGAAATTATGTCACATACATATTTACAAGTTCAGCCCAGAGAATGGGCATTTAACAAAATGTTAGGTACAAATCGACTAAAGTCAGCGAACATTAGTACAAAAGACCAAGCCTAACAAAGCTGTGCTAGCATGCAAAAGGCTTCTCCAAGTGCCTGGTTGTCCTTAGGCTGGCAAAAGGTAGATGTTAAAGAGGCTAGGACTGACCACCCAATTGATTTCCTACAGGATCAGACAAAGTAACAGAGTGAGGCAAGCTCAATGAGTAATAATACTTAGACAGTTTAATAGCTAACTTCAATCGCAATATATAACAGTGTATTCTCAGAAATCCAACAATGAGTCCGAAATTACTTTATTTTCAGAACGACCGTTGGCCTAGTAGTACAGTTATAACAGAACAGCCTTTCGGCCCAGGACAGCCTTTCGGCTCGAGACAGCCTTACGGCTCAGGACAGCCTTTCGGCCCAGGACAGCCTTACGGCCCAGGACATACAAATATGTACGTGTATCTTTTCAACATTTCTTTCTTTTTTTATCGTGGGTCAAATCAATATATATTAATATCGTAACTGACGGAAAATAGAATGTTATTAATAGACATTGACGGTAAATAACTGTACGTTTAATGTACTATTACTCACAGTGTTGTGGAGGCGTGCTAGTTCCTTCTGGAGTGTGCCCTGCACACAATCATAACTTGTAAATTAGTTCTCTTTCTTCTTTAATCATAGGAACCATTCTCTGAGTCGCCATACTTCACATGAATTTATAATCATTTTAATATCTTCAGAAAAATATTCTAAAAAGACCGGAGAGCCCAGTATGCAAAGCTGAACAAACACAATTTTTCCTGAAAATAAGTCCTCCACTCGAGCGCCACTTTGGCCGCTCGAGCGGACTGTACAATTCCAAAAAAAAATGCTAAGAGGTTGATTTTTGCACTCGAGCGGGAATTCCTCCGCTCGAGCGGACAGGGTAATTTCGGAAAAACTGCTGAGAGGGTAATTTCCCCGCTCGAGCGGCCATGGCCTCCGCTCGAGCGACCGTAGCCCTGACTTGGGTAGCTCTGTTCCATATCAAAAATTCATCTTTTCCAACACAACACAAGTTCTCAAAAATGGATTCAACATCAAATTAAAGTGCTAAATCATAGAAGAAAGCAATCACAACCTCCCTTACACTTTCAATCATGAAATCCATACTCAAGCCAACCATGATCTTTCCATAATTCCCATGTTTTTTGGGTTTACACAAACATATGCATAAAGAGCTACTCAAACTTCAAATTCAAACCCATAGTTGAATAGTTTTCATGAAATAACAAGGAAATAAGAGATAGCTTTCTTCCATAGCTCAATTTAGTTCATCAACACAAATCATCACATAAAGCTCTCCATCTACCATAACTTCCAAAACAAGAGGAAAATGCCCAACCAAGATCAACAGGGAAAAGAGGCTAAAGCAAGAAATTCCATACCTTGAGTTTAATTTAAGCAATCTACACCAAATTCCCCAATTCTACACTTGGAGGGTTTTTCTTCAAACACCCACGTTTCTCCCTCTCTTCTTAGTTGCCCACAAAAAATGATCCTAAGTCTCAAAAATATCTCAAGTTGATATATATCTATTTGTTATTATAATAGGAGAATAGGACAAAATTTAATCGTTTAAGCATCCTAAATTGAAATTTCACAGAAAATCCCATTAGAGCTTAAAAATTATGCAGAGTCGAAATATCAAATCAATTTCTGAAAATTAAGTCTCTAAGGCCCCCAATTTCAGATTTAAATAGTTCAAGGGTGACAGATAATGTTCCACACCAACAGATAGAAATCCATATTTCTAAGTTTTATTTAATTCAGCGTAATTTCACACAGAATTTCACAATGAGCATTCAAAACACAGAATAGGAAGCTGAAAAGATACCAGAATCATGTACGAGGGTCGGGCTATTACACGACCTTACCGCCAGAAGCAGCGCATTTTTCATCCGGAGCGCAATACTCTTATAGTCGCAAAGGTTGACAAGCTCCTTGAGGCCGAATTCATCAAAAACGTGGACTACCCTAAATGGTTGTCAAACGTGGTCCTAGTCCGCAAGAACAATGGCAAATGGCGACTCTGTGTCGATTACTCTGACATGAATCGAGCTTGCCCTAAAGACAGCTACTCCCTTCCCCGCATAGATCTGCTGGTCGACGCCACAATCGGTCATCAAATGCTCAGCTTCATGGATGCCTTCCCTGGTTACAACCAAATCCTGATGCAACCGTCCGATCGGGAACATACATCCTTTATTACCGACCAAGGCACCTACCACTACCGTGTGATGCCATTCGGATTGAAGAACGCTGGGGCCACCTACCAACGGTTGGTCAATGCCGTTTTCCATACCCAGATAGGTCGGAATATGGAAGTATATGTTGACGACATGCTGGTCAAGAGCAAACTCTCCACTGATCACCTGATCGACCTGCGAGAAACCTTCGCCACCCTACGCAAGTACCAAATGAAGCTCAATCCAGAGAAGTGCGCCTTCGGCGTAGGATCTGGGAAGTTTTTGGGTTTTATGGTCAGTCAGCGGGGCATTGAAGCTAACCCAGAAAAGATCAAGGCCCTGATCGAGATGCAGTCACCCAGAACGGTTAAGGAGGTCCAAAGACTCACTGGCCGAGTTGCAGCCCTCAACCGCTTCATTTCCCGCGCGACGGATAAGTGCCTACCATTCTTCAAAGTTCTTCGGCAAACTTTTGAATGGACGACTGAATCCGAAGAGGCTTTTCAACAATTAAAGCAGTGCATGGCCAATCCCCCCCTCATTTCACAGGCAATCACGGGCGAGCCCCTCTTCCTCTATCTAGCCGTGTCAGGCACCGCTATCAGTGCAGCTCTTATTAGGGAAGACGGCTCTGTCCAACGACCGGTCTACTATATCAGTCGGGCCCTCAAGGGAGTAGAGCAGAACTACCCACTGTTAGAAAAATTATCCTTGGCCCTGGTCACTACCTCCAGACGACTCCGTTCTTACTTTCAAGCTCACTCCATAGTGGTCCTCACCGACCAACCCTTAAAGAAGGTCATGCAGCAACCAGAACTTTCCGGCCGACTCATGCAATGGTCAGTGGAACTCAGCCAGTTTGACATCTCCTACCGGCCTCGAACAGCAATTAAGGGGCAGGTCATCGCCGATTTCATCCTGGAATTCACTAACCCTACCCCAACCACTGCCTCTCCACCCCCACCAGCTCCCATCGAACCGGAAGACCTTCATTCTTGGACTCTCAACGTCGATGGATCCTCCCGCAGAAAAGGCAGTGGGGCTGGCCTCATCCTCACCACTCCTGAGGGTGGTTACTTCAAATGCGCTCTCTGCTTCCTGTTTGAGGCCAGCAACAATGAGGCCGAATATAAGGCATTAATTGCAGGCCTTCGCCTGGCCAGGGATATTGCGGTCAGCCACATCCGAGTGTTCAGCGACTCCCAGCTCATCATCGGACAGATCACGGGAGAATTTAATGCCAAGGAGGACACAATGCGGGCTTACAGGGATATTGCACTTCCCCTTGTTCGCATCTTCAATACCTTCCACATCCAGCACATTCCTCGGGCGAAAAACTCTAAGGCAGATGAGATGGCTCAGTTGGCCTCCGCAGACAAGTCCGACCTCAGCCGTGGCGTCTGCCTTGAATACCTATCCCACCCCACCATTTGCCTCGACCAGCATGAAATACAATTCCTCCAAAATGAGCCCATCCCTTGGGCGTCGGACATCTTTCTATTTCTGACAACGGGGGAACTTCCAGACGACCAACAGCAAGCCGCCAAAGTCAAGGCCCGGTCATCCAATTACATCCTCGTCAGCGGCATTTTGTACAAACGAGGTTTTTCACGCCCCTACCTGCGGTGCCTCAATCCGGCTCAAGCAACTTACGTGATGCAAGAAATTCATGAGGGTATTTGCGGCAATCACTCAACCAAGATGCGGCTGACTTCGTGCTCAAATGTGATAAGTGTCAGCATTTTGCCAATATCCCTCATGCTCCTCCTACTGAATTGATCACACTTTGCAGCCCCTACCCGTTCGCCAAATGGGGGATCGACCTCGTTGGTCCTTTACCCACTGGCCAAGGCCAGACCAAATATGCCATCGTCGCCATTGACTATTTCACTAAGTGGGTAGAGGCAGAACCCCTTGCCACCATCACTGAGCGGAACACAACCAAGTTTATCTAGCAATCGATCGTTTGCAGGTTTGGCATCCCTCAGGCCATCGTCTCCGACAACGGCAAACAATTCGACAACGCCAAGTACAAGAAGTTTTGTGCAGACCTCCAGATTCAGCCATGTTTCTCTTCCCCCGGTCATCCCCAAGCCAATGGCCAAGTTGAGGTCACCAACCGTTCTCTTCTGAAGATCATCAAAACTAAGCTAGAAGCTACTAAGGGACTTTGGGCTGAGGAACTACTGAATGTACTCTGGGCTTACCAAACTACAGCTCGGACTCCCACTGGGGAAACCCCTTTTCGCTTAACGTACGGCGCTGAGGCGGTTATTCCGGTGGAAGTCGGTCTGCCTACTCCCAGGGTTTTACATCCGGATCCAGCACTAACCGAAGAGCTCCGCCGAGCGGACCTGGACCTAATTGAAGAGCTCAGAGAGATCGCTGCTGTCAGATTGGCCTCATACCAACAAAAAATGAGAACACACTACAACCGCAAAGTCCGACCAAGGGAGTTCCTCGAAGGGGACCTTGTCTTGTGAGAAGCAACTCTTGCCACCAAAAATCCGACTAAGGGTAAACTGGCAGCCAAATGGGAGGGACCTTACGTTGTGACAGCCCGACCACGTCCAGGCACTTACCGACTTCAGGACATGGAAGGCCGAGACCTCCCCTACCCCTGGAACGCTGAACACTTAAAGCGCTACTATCAATAAATTCCTACTTTTGTATTGCTCAGATTGTTGTATTTTCTTTTGATACATAATATAAATTTTGATCGATCGGACTACACTGTCCCTGACAACCATCTTATATCTCAGCTATCTGCGTGTTGTCTCAATAACATCTTTATCGGCAGCACTTATCAAAAGCCTCAGCCAGATTGAGCATCAAAAGCCTCAGCCAAACTGAGCACCAAAAGCCTCAGCCAGACTGAGCACCAAAAGCCTCAGCCAGACTGAGCACCAAAAACCTCAGCCAGACTGAGCACCAAAAACCTCAGCCAGACTGGGCATCAAAAGCAGACCGAGCACCAGAAGCCTCGGCCAAATCGAGCACTAAGAGCCTCTACCAGACCGAGCATGAAGCACTCGGCCTGCCTCACAAGTTTTAGCTAGACCGAGCGCCACAGTTTCAGGGTCAGTCATAGGTTATTTTCTCCTCAATCAAACCCTCACAAGTTAGCTCTCTCCATAAACCACTAACCTACTTGAGCAGTGTGGCAAACACAAACTTGTAATTTTACTACATTTTAAATTTCACTCTGCTTTGAGGAGTTCCTACCTTTACTCTGCATTGAGTTTTTTACAAGTTTAACTTTACTCTGCATTGAGTTTTTATTATAAGTCCAATTTCACTCTGCATTAAGGAGTCCACTCAGTTCTTATTACAATTTCAGTCCCACCCTGTCTTGAGGAATTCCTAAATTCAGTTTTTATCACAAGTTTACCACAAGTTTTTATCACAAGTTTTCGTCCATTTCAGACGCACAAGCAAAAATAGTCAAAGGCAAAATACAACTGAAATTTTATGTATTCACAACTTTGTACATAAGTTCATTACAGCAATTCGAGCAAAAAAAAAAAAAATCTGTGCAAAGTCTCATTCTCCTTCTTCTCCAGTTACTCCTCCTCACTGGAGATGAGGTCTTCTTCTTCAATGCCCTCATCCAGGGGGGTTTGGGCCACATCGTCTTCGCCAATTGTTACACTACTAAGGTCTAAGTCTGGGAACAGCTCTTCAGCTCTACGTTTGAACATCTTCCAGCCACTGTCCCAATACTTAGCCATTTCGTGCTTATAGAAGTCTGACTGCTGGAAGCTTTCAATAACTTCTGCTTCAGTTCTGCCTCCAGCAATCGTCCTCGATGGGCCCGCCCCCCCAGATTCTTGCCTAGCTAGGCTGCTGGCGACCGCGGCATCAACTGCCATCTGAAATTCAGCAGACCCTTTGAACTGCTCCACTGCTGCGACGCACAGATAGGGATAAGCCGCTCTCTCAGAGGCTGCCTTCGCCCTCTCTTCGTCCAGCTCCTTCTGCAGGGTCGCCCTTTCAGACGCAGCCTTTGCCCTTTCCTCCTCCAATTCCTTCTTCAGGCTCTCCTTCTCTGCCGTCGCCTCCGTTCTCTCTACTTCCAACTCCCTCTGAAGCCTCCCCCTCTCCTCCATTGCCTTGGCACGCTTGCCCTCCAATTCCTTCTGCAGATCGCCAATTTTGACATCTGCTTCATCTTTTTGCCTGACCAGCTCTTCATTACTACTCATGGCTTCTTCATGTCCCTCGACCGCGACGGCGCAGGCTCTTTGGGCCTCATCCAACTTCTTCTGCTCGCCAGCCAGTTGGAACTCGAGCGACACAACCTGGCAGCGTGTGTTCTCCAGCTCCACCCTGACTGCTTGCAGATCAGCATTGGCAGCCTCCCAACTTGCACTCTCCTTCTTTAACTTCGCAAGCTGGGCCTTGGCCTCATCTGCCTTGAGTTTGGCGGCCCCGGCTTTCCTTAGCAGAGCCCCTGCTAAGGTGGTTACCTCCATTTGGGCGGAGCATAACCCCCTCAGCAATTCAGCCTCGTTGAATCTGGATGCCGAGCGCAGGGCTGCCTCTTCTACGATCCCCACCAGGCGGTCTGCCCCTGCCCTAGCTGGGCCTTCTTCTCCTTCCAGCCGCCCAGCCACCGCGCGAGCGTGGTAAATCGTTGTGGTCAGACTGACTCCCCCTCCTTGGGGTGCAGGTCCCCCCTGGGGCTGCTCTTTCCTTCTTAAACCAGGGTCGCTTGCCCCATCTTCTCCTTGCCCCTCAAGGACGGCCCTCGCGAGCTGCGGCGATCGCCGCCACCACTAGCACCACTTCCATGACCTCTGAAGCAACATTCACCACTTCTGGGCCACCTACCCTTCTTGGGGTCTCCTCTACTTCTCCCCCCTCAGCCCCCTTGGCAGCATTGGTTCCCTTAACACTTGTCTCCCTCCTCCTCCTCTTCTGGGCAGGCTCTTCCTCCCTCCGCCTCACCCTCTTCTTCTTCTTCCCCACGCCCAACGCCTCCATCTCCTTCCAAGACCTCTCCTTCAAAGGGTCTGTTGGGGGTGGCCGTGGCACAAACTGGCCTAAGTTTTTCTCTCCCAAAGGTTTGGGGCGCGGTCGAATCCTCTCCCTTCCAACCGGTTTTGGTGGTCGGTCGGCCTGGGACTCTTTGAATTTTTGGGCTTTAGCAAGGATGGTCTGATCCTCCGCCTCTTGAGCCCTTCTCCTCACCTCCAACTCCGCTCGGTCAAGGTCCCCATTACATGGCTTTGGACCCAACCCTGCCTCAAACAATGCAGACGGCTGAACGAGCTCGTCTCATTTGGCCCTTTCTTTCTCCCTCTACTCCTTTACCCTCTTCACCCTCCCCTTTGCGGTTGCTCCCAGTTTTGGCTGCACAGACCTGATGGGTACTTTCCAAATGGTGCGAACTCTCAACCCCCCATTGGCAGACATGTAAAACCATCGTGGTCGCCACCCCTTAATCGACGACGGCAGCCCCGCCACCAACTCTTTCCCTGCTGCTGCCTGAGAAGTGACCCACGTCTCTTGCTGTCCTGAGGCCTTATAACATGCAAAGAATTCGTCTACTGTCATGGCCTCCCCTCCATTCGCCTTCGACCACGCACTTGCACAGGCCAGCAAGATCTTCCATGCATTGGTCATTAGTTGGCCCGGTGCTACCTCCAGACGGTTGAGCACATTCACCACCACTTGTGGCAGTGGCAACCTCAGTCCTCCCTTCAGAGCTTCCTCATAAAGGGAAAACTCCCATGGCCTGGCGTCAGACAGCCTTTCCGGTGATGTCGGTAGTAATAACTCTACTTCCATAGGGATCTGGTATTTTTCGCGGATCGCCTCCAACTCCGCCGCAGTAATCGTGGATTTGTCAGCCTTCGTGTGCCAATGATCTAGTTCCGCCTGGCTGATTGGCTTTGGAGCTGCTATTATGGTGGAACCATGGGATCGTACCACCGACTCCCCCACCCTCTCTGTCCTATACTGCGCCGCTAGCTCCACTGCATCATCATCACCAAGTGGGTCCACCCTCACATTCACAGCTTCTTCTTGGGCTATTTCTATGGTATGTTTGTGAATCGCTTCAGACGCAGGTGCAAGGAAATTAAAAAAGTGTTGCAGAGGTGTATCGTGAGCAACGAAGGAATTAACACTTGGGATGTTTTGAGTTTTCGTAAACAAGTAGGTGAATCGAATGATGCCAAAAGCCCACGGTTTGCCCGTATTCCAAGGATCCCAATTAATTTTCGCCAGTTTGAAAACTTTTCAAATCATTCGCCAAAACTGCCTTTTCAACACCCATAATGACCTATCGCTTCATTTCTGCTCCAACGCCTAACCTCCCCCCAAGATATTGCCACGTGTACGACCACGATGCACTGTCCCCTCCCTTTACCCTATCTTTTCCACTTCCAATCATCACTTGACACGCCGCCTCTTGAGCCCCGCGCCCTTCCACTCGGCCTTCGCGCGGTCAGCCCTCCTCACGATTTTCCTTTCCGCTCGGCCTTCGCGCGCAGTCGCCCCTCCTCACGATCGGACCTTCCACTCGGCCTTCGCGCGGTCAACCCTCCTCACGGCTTTCCTTTCCGCTCGGCCTTCGCGCGATCAGCCCTCCCCACGGTCGGCCTTTCCATTCGGTTCCCCTCGCGGTCGGCACACCTCATGTTCGGCCCTCCTGTTCAGTCCCCCTTTCACGGTCGGACCATCTCACACTCGGTCCACCAACTCGGCCACCCTTCCCGGTCAGACTCATCTTCCTCATAAATATTCCCTTTGTTGGACTGAAGCTGCACTCGGGAATGGGGGACTACTGACATGGACAGGCCCACAAAGGCCATGAACCACTACAAACAACCCAAGCCCATCAATCGGAGCCCATTACATAACCCAGCCGATGAAGTCCAGAATAGCTGGAATCTAACATGGCATAAAGAACCAATGGCATTCAGACATGTGGCAGGTGAAGGACGAGCCACATTAGCAGAAAAAGATCTGCAAAGTTATTGCCACTGCACATCACCGTTAATGCGGCCCATCACAGCATTTATTACGACAACACCTGCCCGTCGGAACAGGACCCCCTTATCCTGAACAAGGTAAGCTATAGCATAGACTTTCGGCGAGGAGGGCAGGTCGGAAGAGACAGTGAAATGATTACCAAAGGATATAAGCAAACGTTGAAGACAAGGAGAAGGTTAAGCTTTTTATCTCCAATCTCTCTCTCTACATTCTGCTCCTATTTTCTAACTTGCTCGTCGGAGGGTTCACCGGGGGACTACCCCGTTCCCCGTTGAACTTGTTTGCAGGTGACTCGGCGGGCTAGACCATTTCTACGTGGGCTTGAGGAGCTTGGACAAGTCCGATCCATCCACAAGAACAAACTGTATCATCAAAAAGTGTAATAAATCCTTTTTTATATGTGTAAACCTCAAGAGGCACTGACAAATATTTCGAAATTGTTAATTTTAATCTCTGAGTTGACTGGAAGAACCAAATTGAAACTAAAATTTAAGTATAAGAACCAAATCATTTAATTTCAAATAATAGTAACAACAAAAATAAAATTTGAGTCAAATAATAGGAATTAAAAATGTAATTTACCCTATTATTTTTATGTATTTTTATGATGTATGTATGCTTTTTGAACAGGCATATTAAGGGTTGATCTCAATCGTTGTTTTGTAGCCTCAGGAAGTCGGCCGTAAGATAGCGGGATTGGGATTGGGAGTGGGTGCTGTGACAGCACCCATGCTGTCACAGCCTGAATGGTTTATTGCGACTCTATTTTGATAATTCGAACCGTTCATATTATAAGATTTGTTGAGTATATTATTTTTATAAAAATGAAATTAACCGAACAAATATAATCATATGATCAAGACGAATAATAATCCTAAAAAATTATTAAAATCATACTAACCGTTTATTTTTTTAAACATAAACGTAGTCTTGTTGTCACGACCCCATCCCGCCCCTAGTGGAATGGTGCCATGATGGCCAGTAATCCGAGATTTACCAAAGGCCAACTTACAAGGATACATACACAATCAGAGTATACATATGGGGCTTACATGTGCGGAAGCAATAAATTTAAATATAATAAGTCCATAAGAGCTGTGCATAGGTCAAATGAAATGACATATATCTTTACATAGCTTTACAATGGATACAAACAAAATGAAGTACAAAAATATATCTTGACCAAAAGGCTTCTCAAGCCATCAAATACAAAATGATATGAAATGCAAGCTAAGAAGCATGATCTTCAAGATGTTGTAAAACACGAATCCAAAACACATCGGCAAAACACATCTAAGCATCGCCGCCGTCCTGCTCATCACCTACATATATATAGAGAGGGTGAGCTTGGATACTCAGTGAATGGTATAAATAATAAGGGGGTTTGCATGACTGATATTCAAGAAATTGACAAAACAATACATAACATATCCGGTATAAAATCGAGGGATGAACCAAATCCATCTATCAAATCCTTCAAGCTTCAAGGGATGCTTACTAGCATCAATATAATACAAGGGATGACATTCCGGACAAACAAACCTACGCGGTAAAACCGTCGGTGGCAAGGCAAGACAGGGGAGATATCTCAAAACAATGGTGTCGTTGCATTATAGTCCCCGGACACTAAGGACTTGTGCTACAAATGTTTAGAGTCCCCTAGCACATACGGACTTCCAAAAACAAGAGTGCAGTTGCATTATAGTCCCCTGACACTAAGGACTTGTGCTACAAATGCTTAGAGTCCCCTAGTACATACAGACTTCCTGAAATGTCATCAAAACAAGATAGTATTTATTGCAACTAGGAATAATCATTCATGCTTGCAAATACTTTCTGAACGAGGCAAAACAAGGTTTTATCAAAGCTTTATAACATATCTTTATTAAAAATACCACTCACATAGTTCTTCAAACGTCGGGGTTGAGGCAAGTCCAAGCCCTACAAACACATGGCAAGTTTATTGAATGCACTATTAAACAAGCTTCACATGCATACAAATGATCTCGGCATTCTTCAAAACTAAGTCAAATCGAAACAAACACTGTTTCTCATCTCGGGGAAACATGCTGGGCACCAACCAGGTCTTGGCCGAGGTCCCACACCACCTCGCCGAGGTGAGGTCCCGATAGCCACATTCAAAGTAATGAAGTCAGGAAAATCTGGGTTTCCCTCTACTAAAGAACATGAAGAACATGAACATGAAGAATATGAAAAACATGAATGCTCAATCACAACTCGTTATTACAAAATCTGAGATTTCATGCTATGAGTTTGAAAACATGGACCTGGGTACCCATACTTGAAGATCTTATGAAGACAAACACAAAAACATGAATCTTGATGCAAGCTTTCGGATCAAAACAAGACTTTTCTTTAAGAACACATGAACACTATTTTCTCTTTCTAAAACCAACTTTAAATCAATGCATGGCACACAGAACAGGTTCGATCATTCAATGCAGCTAGATGATCAATAAGAACAACGAGAGTAGGTCAAGATTCTAACCTCAAAACACGAATCAAACGGTTTGAACTCTAAGAATCAAGCTTGAAAATCTATTCCTTCCTCAAGAACTTCTCTTCTTCTCCTAGAGCTTCTCTCTCCTCAAGAACAAAGATATGATACAAAATGATACATTTCTAGGCTTGCCGGCTGACTTAACACTCAGCCCAGGCACGTGGCAACGGTTGGTTGGCCCTACTCAAAAGGTGACTGATTGAAAAGACAAGACTATGACAAAGTGTGTTCAACAAGCTAGGTGACAAGGGTATTCCGGCAAGTAACAATCTCGGCTAAGAGCGAGGCTTCGGCAAGTGAGGTCTCAATGATCTCGGCTAGGAAGGACAACACTTGGCCTAGCTGTGCCA
This sequence comes from Camellia granthamiana, assembly GCA_036172215.1. Classification (NCBI taxonomy): domain Eukaryota; kingdom Viridiplantae; phylum Streptophyta; class Magnoliopsida; order Ericales; family Theaceae; genus Camellia; species Camellia granthamiana. The sequence continues at coordinate 136,500,926 of CM069910.1, forward strand.
CACCTCGGCCTAGATGTGCCACACCTTGGTCTAGGTCATACCAGTCCAGGAACAAGACCACTTGGGTTCAAGGATAACATCTCGGCCTAGATACTACACATCTCGGCCTTGGTGATGAACACCTCGGCCTAGATAATGACATCTCGACCAATATGTCAGGGTGCAAGCGGAGGTCAACCAAAGAGATCCCAAGATGGTTCTAAGTGTAAGAGTATCAAATGAGCGACCTAGGCTTAAGATGACCTCGGCTGAAACACACACCAAACAAGGAACATAGCATGCAAGTAACACTTATGCAAGACGAATTAGGGTTTTACAAATGCAACATATCAAGACAAGATCATGTAATATATACAAGCATGACTAGAGTAAAGTGAGGGTTGTTACATCCTACCCCCCTTAAAGAAGTTTGGTCCTCAAACTTAAGTTACCTTGATCCGAAAACAACTCCGGATATCGGACTTTCATTTCTTCTTCCAATTCCCATGTAGCATCCTTGCCGTAATGCTCCTTCCATTCAATTTTCACTATTTGTATAGATTTGTTCCTTAACTGTTTCACTTGTCTGTCAATAACTTTCATCGGCTTCTCCTCGTAGCCCAAATCTCCGTTAACCACAATCTCGGAATAGTCAATCACATGCAGCGGATCCCGAATATACTTCCTCAACATCGAAATATGGAACACGTTGTGAACTTGGCTTAGTTCTGGTGGTAAAGCAAGTCTATAGGCAGCTGTGTTAACCTTCTCAAGAATTTCAAACGGCCCGATGTAACGAGGTGCTAACTTACCCTTCTTCCCCAATCTGGAAACTCCTTTCATTGGTGAAACCTTCAGAAACACATGGTTCCCAACTTCAAATTCCAACTCTCTTCTCCTCTGATCGACATAACTCTTCTGCCGACTCTGGGCAGTTCTGATCCTTTGTCGAATGAGCTTAATCTTCTCGGTTGTGACTTGAACTAGTTCGGGACCAATCAAAGCTTTATCTCCTACTTCAGTCCAACATATCGGCGATCTGCACTTCCTTCCATACAAAGCTTCGTATGGCGGCATGCCAATGCTAGCTTGATAACTGTTGTTGTAAGCGAATTCTACTAACGGTAGATGTGCTCCCCAACTTCCCTTGAAATCTAATACACATAGCCTAAGCATGTCTTCGAGTGTCTAAATTGTTCTCTCCGTTTGTCCATCGGTTTGGGGGTGAAAAGCTGTGCTAAGCTTCAACTCGGTTCCTAAGGCTCTTTGTAAACTCTGCCAAAATCTACAAACAAACTTCGGATCTCTGTTTGACACAATGGACATCGGCACTCCATGAAGTCTCACAATCTCATTCATATACAGTACAGCAAGTCGGTCAGCGTTGAATGTAGTCTGAACAGGCAAGAAGTGTGCTGACTTAGTTAATCTGTCAATGACAACCTAAATCGAATCCATACCTTTCTGTGTCTTCGGCAACCCAACCACAAAGTCCATGGAGATGTGTTCCCATTTCCATTCAAGAATTGGCAAAGGTTGAAGGAGTCCTGCTGGTCTCTGATGTTCTGCCTTCACTTGTTGACAATGTAAGCACTGGGATACGAACTCGGCTATCTCTCTCTTCATGTTCGACCACCAAAAGGTCTGCTTCACATCTTGATACATCTTAGTGTTCCCTGGATGAACAGCAATTCTGGAACCATGAGATTCTTGCAGAATCTTCCCTTTTAACTCTGGAACGTCGGCCACACACAATCTTCCTTCAAACTTAAGCACTTCATTCTCAAAGGTGTATCCTGACCTCGGCCTGGTGATAATCTCACCAGCTACCTTCTTTAGGAATTCGTCCTCCATCTGCCTTGCCTTTACTTCTTCAATGATAGTCGGCTCCACTGTGATCATGGCTAAGCATGCCAAACTTCCCATTGTCCTCCTGCTCAAAGCGTCGGCTACCGAGTTTGCTTTACCTGGGTGGTACTGAATCTGCATGTCGTAGTCTTTCAATAATTCAAGCCATCTTCTCTGCCTCAAATTTAATTCCTTCTAAGTGAATAAGTACTTCAAACTCTTGTGATCTGTGAAAACTTGGCCGGAAGCTCCATACAAGTAATGACGCCAGATCTTCAAAGCAAACACCACGGTTGCTAGCTCTAGATCATGGGTGGGATAGTTCTTTTCATGGGGTTTCAACTGACGAGATGCATAAGCTATTACCTTACCCCCTTGTATTAACACACAACCCAAGCCCTTATGTGAAGCATCACTGAAAATTTGAAATTCCTCATTACCTGATGGAAGTACAAGGACTGGTGCTGTGACTAGCCTCGTCTTCAACTCCTGGAAGGTTGATTCTCTATCCTCGGTCCATTCGTACGTCACTCCCTTCTGAGTTAGCTGTGTTAATGGTACTGTAATCCTTGAGAAGTCCTTCACAAACTTTCTGTAATAACCTGCCAAACCCAGAAAACTACGAACCTCGGACACGTTGGTCGGCGTCGGCCAATTTACGACGGCTTCAATCTTACTAGGATCAACTGAGATACCCTTTTCATTAATCACATGTCCCAAAAATGAAATGCTGGAAAGCCAAAACTCACACTTACTCAACTTAGCATACAACTTCCTATCTCTCAAGGTTTGTAGGGCGAGCCTCAGATGATTCCTGTGCTCAATTGTACTCTTGGAGTAGATCAATATGTCGTCAATAAAAACAACCACGAACTCATCAAGATACGGCTTAAAGACTCTGTTCATTAAATCCATGAATGTTGCAGGCGCATTAGTCACCCCAAAAGGCATTACTAGAAATTCGTAGTGGCCATACCTTGTCCGAAAAGCAGTCTTCTCAACATCCTCGGCTTTAACCTTGAGCTAATGGTAGCCCGACCTAAGATCAATTTTTGAAAAGACTCGTGCTCCTTGTAGTTGATCAAGCAAATCATCAATCCTAGGCAACGGGTACTTATTCTTAATGGTTACCTTGTTAAGTTCTCTGTAATCAATGCAAAGACGAAGTGTGCCATCTTTTTTCTTAACAAATAGGACTGGTGCTCCCCAAGGCGAAGTACTCGGCCTAACGAACCCCTTATCTAACAATTCCTGTAATTGTAGTTCCAGTTCCTTGAGTTCGACTGGGGCCATTCTATACGGTATTTTGGAGATAGGTTGCATTCCCGACATGACGTCAATAGTAAATTCTATTTCTCTATCGACTAAGTGGCCAGGCAAGTCATTTGGAAAAACGTTGGGGAATTCATTAACAACTGGGATGTCGGCTAAATTAACATTTCCATTCTGATCGCTCAATATACTACACAGGTAGCCTTGACACCCTTTCTAGATTAGCTTAAAGGCTTTCATGGACGAGATCAGGTAAGGTGGGGGTACTACTCCTTTACCCCGGAAAATAACCTCGACTTGGTTTGGGGGTTTCAGTGTGACATTCTTCGAAACACAATTAATAGATGCATGATTCATTACTAACCAGTCCATTCCTAATATGACGTCAAAGTGGGTCATGCTTAACGGCATTAAGTCAACTAATAATTCTACACCCTCAATCACAACAACACACGCCCTATAGATGGATGCAACAATCATAGTTCTCCCAGATGGAGTAGACACATATAACACATAATCAAGGGGTTCCTGTTCTTTATTCAACTTCTCGGCAAACTTAGCAGATACAAATGAATGCATAGAACTCGAATCAATCAATATGTATGCATCTTGAGAGCAGATTGGGAGTATACTTGACACCACTGTCTTAGCATTCTGGGTGTCTCCTGGCACTAGAGCGAAGACCCTGCCCTGTCTCATCTGTGTTCTTCTGACGTTACTTCCCTGTGCAGAGCCCGAGGTGCTCCTATTTTTCTTACCATCATCAATCCTTGACTTCGGACAGTCTCTCACACGATGTCCCATTTCTCCACATTCAAAACAGGCTCCTGACGCCCAACGGCAAACTCCGGAATGCGGCTTTCCACAACTTGCACACATCGGCTTAGTATTACCTTCCTGGTTCGAGTTGCTGGAGCTGCCCACATTCGCTTTCTTCTTGGTGTTAAACGGAACTCGGTGATTATCATAGTTCTGTCTTTTCCTCTGACTCTCTCTTGAATTCTGATATCGGTTCAAGTTAGCTTCTGCAAGGATAGCCTTGTCCAATACTCCGGCGTAAGTCGGCATGTTGAGCATGTTAACTCGATCCTGAATCGGTCCACGCAGTCCACTTTCGAACTTCCTAGCTTTTCTATACTCATCATCGACCATGTGAGGCGCATATCTCGCCAATTCGGTAAAGGCACGGTCATATTCTGCCACCGTCTTGTTTCCTTGTGTCAGAGTCTGAAACTCCGTGGTCTTGCGATCTTGGACACTAAGAGGAAAATGCTTGTTGTAGAATAATTCCAAAAATCTGGCCCAAGTTAAGTCAGGATTACCTTCTCGGGTCATCATCCACCATCTTCGAGCGTCGTCGTCCAATGTAAATGCGACCAATGCCACCTTCTGAGCATCGGTGCTGGGAAAGATCTCGAACAGCTTCTTCATTCCTAAAACCCACGCCTCAGCTTTCATCGGCTCTATACCCCCTTAGAATCTTGGCGGGTTCATCTTTTTGAACTCCTTAATCAAAGTCATCGTTCCATCCCCATACAAGGCTGGCTGTGGAGGCACTTGTGGTACTGGAGGAGGTGGAGGCGGAATTGCCTGTCGTCCATTGGTCTGTTCGACCTGGGTGGAGGTAGCACTAGCATTCTGTTGCCTCATTTGCCTCAACTCACGGGCTAGACCTTCAACTAGTCTTTCTAGTTTGTCTAATCTGTCTTCTGATTGATCTCGGCCAACTGGTGGTCTTCCTCTCCTCATAATGCTATGAGTATGTAAAATATGGCTTTAACACAAAATGCGCAAATAAACATGCGTGCAAGTAACAAATAGTTATGCCGAGATGATGCACACATTGTCAAGTAGCAAGCAATATGATGCAATCCTAACATCATTCTATGGGGCATCCTATGCTCTCTTGGACTCAAAGTGTGTGAATAACGTACTATAGGAAACTCGTGCTCTGATACCAATCTGTCACGACCCCATCCCGCCCCTAGTGGAATGGTGCCATGATGGCCAGTAATCCGAGATTTACCAAAGGCCAACTTACAAGGATACACACACAATTAGAGTATACATATGGGGCTTACATGCGCGGAAGCAATAAATTTAAATATAATAAGTCCATAAGAGCTATGCATAGGTCAAATGAAATGACATATATCTTTACATAGCTTCACAATGGATACAAACAAAATGAAGTACAAAAATACATCTTGACCAAAAGGCTTCTCAAGCCATCAAATACAAAATGATATGAAATGCAAGCTAAAAAGCATGATCTTCAAGATGTTGTAAAACACGAATCCAAAACACATCGGCAAAACACATCTAAGCGTCACCGCCGTCCTGCTCATCACCTACATATATATAGAGAGGGTGAGCTTGGATACTCAGTGAATGGTATAAATAATAAGGGGGTTTGCATGACTGATATTCAAGAAATTGACAAAACAATACATAACATATCCGGTATAAAATCGAGGGATGAACCAAGTCCATCTATCAAATCCTTCAAGCTTTAAGGGATGCTTACTAGCATCAATATAATACAAGGGATGACATTCTGGACAAACAAACCCACGCGGTAAAACCGTCGGTGGTAAGGCAAGACAAGGCAAGACAAGAGAGATATCTCAAAACAATGGTGTCGTTGCATTATAGTCCCTGGACACTAAGGACTTGTGCTACAAATGCTTAGAGTCCCCTAGCACATACGGACTTCCAAAAACAAGAGTGTAGTTGCATTATAGTCCCTTGACACTAAGGACTTGTGCTACAAATGCTTAGAGTCCCCTAGTACATACGGACTTCCCGAAATGTCATCAAAACAAGATAGTATTTATTGCAACTAGGAATAATCATTCATACTTGCAAATACTTTCCGAACGAGGCAAAACAAGGTTTTATCAAAGCTTTATAACATATCTTTATTAAAAATACCACTCACATAGTTCTTCAAACGTCGGGGTCGAGGCAAGTCCAAGCCCTAAAAACACACGGCAAGTTTATTGAATGCACTATTAAACAAGCTTCACATGCATACAAATGATCTCGGCATTCTTCAAAACTAAGTCAAATCGAAACAAACACTGTTTCTCATCTCGGGGAAACATGCTGGGCACCAACCAGGCCTTGGCCGAGGTCCCACACCTCCTCGCCGAGGTGAGGTCCCGATAGCCACATTCAAGGTAATGAAGTCGGGAAAATCTGGGTTTCCCTCTGCTGAAGAACATGAAGAACATGAACATGAAGAATCTGAAAAACATGAATGCTCAATCACAACTCGTTATTACAAAATTTGAGATTTCATGCTATGAGTTTGAAAACATGGACCTGAGTACCCATACTTGAAGATATTATGAAGACAAACACAAAAACATGAATCTTGATGCAAGCTTTCGGATCAAAACAAGACTTTTCTTCAAGAACACATGAACACTATTTTCTCTTTCTAAAACCAACTTTAAATCAATGCATGGCACACAGAACAGGTTTGATCATGCAATGCAGCTAGATGATCAATAAGAACAACGAGAGTAGGTCAAGATTCTAACCTCAAAACACGAATCAAACGGTTTGAACTCTAAGAATCAAGCTTGAAAATCTATTCCTTCCTCAAGAACTTCTCTTCTTCTCCTAGAGCTTCTCTCTCCTCAAGAACAAAGATATGATACAAAATGATACATTTCTAGGCTTGCCAGCTGACTTAACACTCAGCCCGGACACGTGGCAACGGTTGGTTGGCCCTACTCAAAAGGTGACTGATTGAAAAGACAAGACTATGACAAAGTGTGTTCAACAAGCTAGGTGACAAGGGTATTCCGGCAAGTAACAATCTCGGCTAAGAGCGAGGCTTCGACAAGTGAGGTCTCAATGATTTTGGCTAGGAAGGACAACACTTGGCCTAGCTGTGCCACACCTCGGCCTAGATATGCCACACCTTGGTCTAGGTCATACCAGTCCAGGAACAAGATCACTTGGGTTCAAGGATAACATCTCGGCCTAGATACTACACATCTCGGCCTTGGTGATGAACATCTCGGCCTAGATAATGACATCTCGGCCAATATGTCAGGGTGCGAGCGGAGGTCAACCAAAGAGATCCCAAGATGGTTCTAAGTGTAAGAGTATCAAAGGAGCGACCTAGGCTTAAGATGACCTTGGCTGAAACACACACCGAACAAGGAACATAGCATGCAAGTAACACTTATGCAAGACGAATCAGGGTTTTACAAATGCAACATATCAAGACAAGATTGTGTAATATATACAAGCATAACTAGAGTAAAGTGAGGGTTGTTACACTTGTTGTAAGTTACAGATGTCTAATTAACTTGAATTTTTTCATAGATAATTTGCTTAACGAATCCTACACTATGAACATTTCGGATCACTAAAATAAATTTAGAACTTGCCTTCATAAACTCACAACACAATACTATGCCTATAAGGCACATCACCAACCTCATTGTCAAGATAGGGTGGTTGATGCTCTCGAGACAACGCTATCAGTAAGTAATAGGGGAAATTGCAAATCAGCGACACAGTAAAATAATAATTACATTATAGATCAAAATTTATTCTGGTGCCATTCTAACACATAAGAAGGAATTGCACCATTCATACAGAACATTTGCATCACTATAAAAATGTAAATATTCTTGTACTGTCTCATTGATTTGTAATTTCCCCTAAGTAATATATGAACAACAAAAACAACCTTAATTACAGCAGTCCGGCATAGTAAAAAAAAAACAAAACAAAAACAAACAAATGAGCATATATTGACAAGATTATATTCCACTCTATGATGGTCCATCCAACGTACATCATTTTCCTAGTTTTCTCTTTTCATCATTTGTCTTTCCAAATATATGTAAAGTTTGTTCTTCATGGGCTACTTGGGTTGGGTCTTAATAGTACACAAGTGTGCAGTTTGATGATATCTAATCAATTGCAATACTAATTACCGTTAGTTAGTTATGGCTTATGAGGGAGATAGATCTCTCGAGCAAACTCCAACATGGGCTGTTGCGGTAGTCTGCGCCGTGTTTGTGATCGTCTCTATTCTTATTGAACATGGCCTTCATTCTCTTGGCAAGGTATTTTGCTTCCTCTGCATTTCAAAACTTTAAAGTGTGTATTCATTTCCATTAATTTACAACTATGTTTATGGATACAATAAGTCTATTTGGCTGTGTTTTTGTTTTTTTGTTTTCAATTTTTTAGAAAACACACAAAACATGTTTGGCAAATTGTTCCTCAAAATTGGTTTTGATTTTTTTGTTTTTGTAAATTTTTTTTCTTAAAACAATCCAATTTTAGGAAAGAATTATTTCAAATTTTCGAAAAGCTAGACCCATCCAATTCAGGTTACTGGGCCACTATAGACTCATATTGATAATTTGAGGGTTTTTTATTTTTTATTTTTTTTATGTGACGTTACTACAAAATATAAGAATTTTAGGGATCAAATTTTTTATTTTTAAAAGTGAAAATTTTGTTGTAAAAATCATCAGGAGACCAGTTCTTGTCGTCAAAGATTTGTCATTAAAATTTCATTCCAAAAAGTTTTAAAAAAAAAATACCTTTACCGACAAAATTTTGAAAATATCGCTAACAAATGCACTTTTAAGATTAAAAAAAATTGTGCACTTTTTTTATTTTATTTTTTTAGACGAAAAGTTTGGTCCAAAATAGATAGTAATTAATCACTAAATGTCTAATTTTGTTGGTAAAAATATAACAATAACACTTAATAATTAAGATATTTCGTTCTTAAAAAGTCGTTTTGTGCCTAAATATTTGTCTCTAAAATCTTAATTTGTTGCAATGCGTAAAAATCATGAATGAAAAAATCATATTCATTTTGATAAATAATCATATAATGTCATCATATTTGTTCGCAAAAAACGAACGACCAAAACGACTTTCAAATTATACTGTTCATTATTTTATTTTTTGTAGTCAAATTTAATGAAATCTGGTGATTATTATTATTGGATTAATTTAATTTATGAATTATCTACACTCAAGAGTCTAAAAAATGAATGGAATGGATCATTAAAATACAACCTATGTAGCTCTACAAGAGGTGGACTAGATGTTCCGATCCTTTTCAAAAACCAGGGAGAAGCTCTATTCTTTCAAAAATTATTTTTACACAGAGAAAAAAAATTAAACCAATAACTGTTTTTGAACATTTCTTTATTTTGTATTCGAAAAAATAAATAAAAAATGAGCATGTCATAATTTCTACAAGGAAAATTTACACACAACAACGTGCTTGCTTGTCATACATTTACAATTATAAATCACATTGATGATTGTTTTGCTTTGATCATGAAAGGATTAAGCAGGCCACACACACATTATTCCGTATGAATTTTTTGTATAAAAATTAATAAATGTTATTTTTTTTCCTGATATATATTGTGACTTTCTTTTTGTAATGGCAGTGGTTCCACAAACGTCACAACAAAGCCATGATTGAAGCCTTGGAGAAAATCAAAGCTGGTTAGCCATTCAACTTTGCTCTTTCTTCATTGAGCCACACTGCACATCATACACAGCAAAATTTCACACAATTTTTATTTACTATTTATTTTTTGTAATTTTGTAATGCAGAGTTGATGCTTTTAGGGTTCATATCCCTACTACTCACTGTGGGAATGACCTATATCTCAAAGATATGCATTCCTATGAAGTTAGGATACACAATGCTTCCATGTATGAAGAACCACTATACTGCTGGAGATACCACAAAAAAGGATTATTGTGGTAAAAAAGTAAGATATAGTTTTAAATATCGGTATTAGGAAGATGTATTGGTATCAGTTGCAATATAATGGTATTAAGAGTATCGAATGATATCTCTCAGTGATTGAGTTTCGCGATCATAATTTTTTAAAACTTGTCAGTTGCAAAACAAGTTTTATAGCAGATAAATGGAACGTATCAGGTGTGAGTGAGTTGTATTGAGATCACATATGATTTTATTTCAACCAGTATTTTAGAATATATTAGTATAATGACAAAAATCCTATATTCCTATTAATCAATACAATACATATTGGTCGATACTTAAAATCATAACTTTTGATTTTAAAAATTGGCCCTAGAATTGCGTAGTTTTGTGGGTCCAAACAAGTGACATTAGTTTTATCATATAGTAATTATTAATACAAATATTTGAAAACTATTTGAGGTTTAATTCATGCTTGTTTTATTTGTGTAATATTTTTTTAGGGCAAAGTGTCACTAATTTCATACTCAGGGGTCCATCAATTGCATATATTTATATTCGTCCTCGCTGTTTTTCACGTCCTATACAGTGTCATCATCATGGCTCTGGCGCAAGCTAAAGTAAGTATTTTTCAAACAAGAAATTTCTATATTTGCTTTTAGCTCATTTGTAAATATCGCCTGGCTAAATATTGTTTTGGTAAGGAAGGAAAAATATAAGACAATAAAATGAAGGGAAAAAATTTATAATTATTTTTTATTTTAGTTGATTGGATTTATTTATTTTGCCTAAGTAGGATGTTAACAGATTAGTTAGCACATACGTTCAACACTTTTTCATAATCTTGAACACTAAAACTTTCTTGAAATTTCTTGAACTTAGTTTTTATTTTTATTTTTATTTTTATTTATTTATTTATTTATTTTTAACTTAGTTGATTGGATTAGAAAAAATGTTTTAAAAAAAAAAAAAAGTAAATAGAAATTTAAAGAAGAATTATTTTTCTATAATATTAAGGTGATCATATTTAAGTAACATACGATATGGCTCTTCGTACGACACTAAACACATGAAGTGTCAAAGTGATGTTAATAGTGTCATGTGACCCGAGAACGGGTCGTCTGTGCCCCTTTCCCTGTAGCACCCCCTGTAGCCCCCAAAACGACGTCGTTTTGGGGGCGGATTTTCAGAAAAAAAAAAAAAAAAAAAACGCAGAAGAGGGAGGGGGGAGGAAGGAGAAGGAGAGGGAGAGGGAGAGGGAGAGGGAGAGGGGAGGGAAGGAGGGAGGAGGGAGGGAGGAGGAGGGGCCGGACTGAACTGGAGGGGGCCATAAATATTGGGGGAGGAGGAGGAGGAGGAGGAGGAGGCGGAGAGGTGGAGCTCGCAGCCATGGGAGCTCGCAGCCATGGCTGCCATGGCTGTGACGACGGCTGCGACGGCGGCAGCGATGGCGGCGACGACGGCGAGGGACGACGACGCGGCGACGATGGCGAGGGACGACGACGGCGAGCTCGCCCTCCTCCCTCCTTCCCTCCCCTCTCCCTCTCCCTCTCCTTCTCCTTCCTTCCCCCTCCCTCTTCTGCGTTTTTTTTTTTTTTTTTTTTTCTGAAAATCCGCCCCCAAAACGACGTCGTTTTGGGGGCTACAGGGTAGTGCTACAGGGTAGCGCTACCGAGGATCCGGATTCCATGTGACCCACATCATACTAAATATGATTCCCCTTAAAATTCTCAAATTATTTTTGTTTGATTAACTTTAAATATATATATACATATGTGTTAAGTAATTTAATTTTTGTTTTATTTTTTATTCAACAAGATTCATGTAAAAGAGCAAATGTCAATAAAGCTTGAATTTGTGTATGTTTTGTTGTGTGGTGGGGGATGTTAACCAGGTGAAGAAATGGAAGGATTGGGAGTCAGAAACCTCCTCTTTGGAATATCAGTTCACAAATGGTGATTCATTCCCCTTCTCATTTCATTCAACTATATACATACATATCTTACCAAAAAATTATTTAATCATTATTGTATGAAGGTTTGGGTTGAGTTTACCGGACCGTATGGTTTAACATAGGGCTAACCCAATGATTCAGCCGGATACTAACATTATCGTTGACCGAAATGTTCCAATGGGGCCAACAAATGGACTAACTGTAGATGTAAGATGGTTTTTGTGATTATTATGCATGCAGATCCAACAAGATTCAGGTTTACTCATCAAACTTCATTTGTGAGACGTCATGCTGGTTTCTCTAGAACTCCAGGCATCAGATGGATTGTAAGTTTAAATCATATATACAACTTCATGATTATATTTAAATTTATTTGGTATAATGTGAGTCATATTCTTAATAAACTTTATTTTGGATCATTTTTAGAGTAGATTTTCAAACTCCTGGCTTTTTGTTTCTATTTTTTTTTTTTAAAATTTTTATAAAAATTTTAAAATGTCATGAGAAAGGAATGATTATGAATTGCACAATTTTGTCACGCATACGTTCAGGTGGCATTCTTCAGGCAATTCTTTGGTTCGGTAACAAAGGTGGATTATATGACTATGCGCCATGGCTTTATCAACGTAAGTGCGCTTCAATCTTGGTATTTTGCTTCTATGTTTCTCCAATTGAGTCCTCAAAATTGAAAAACTACTTTCTCCCGCATAATAGTATATGGGAAGTCAAGTGAAGATTTTTTTAAAAAAAATATTTTAGATATATAATAGCCTCCCTCTATTTATAAGCATGATCTATTTCTAGTATGTGTGCCCTAACAACAAAGTTTTGTCAATTATAAATATGTAGAAACATTTTGCTCCAAATAGCAAATTCAATTTCCATAAATACATCAAGAGATCTATGGAAGATGACTTCAAGGTGGTTGTGGGAATAAGGTATCTTTCCCAAATTCCTTTCTACTTCACTTTCATTGTCAACATCATTCAATGCCTTAATATCTTCTAAAAATTTTTGTTGATTTTTTGCAGTATTCCACTCTGGATTTTCGCTTTCATCTTACTGCTTCTGAATGTTTACCGTAAGAAAATTTCTCCTTTTTTATTCTTGTTTCATACCATATTTTCATGATTGAATCCATGATGTATAGCTTTATAATCTTGATATATATTTATTTTGTAAAAATGGTACAGAATGGTACACACTTGCTTGGATCTCCTTGGTGCCACTCAGTGTAAGACATAAATATATGCATCACAAACTTTTCTGTTCCATTGTAGAACATGTTTGTTTTTCTGCTAATTGTCTCTGTTAATTTATGTTTATGTATCTATTCTTCAGATACTTCTGTTAGTGGGCACAAAACTGGAACTAGTTATAACGGAGATGGCTCAACAGATTGATGACCGGACTAGTGTAGTCAGAGGAGCTCCAACTGTGGAACCAAGCAACAGTTTTTTCTGGTTTAATAGACCCCAGTGGATCCTCATCTTGATCCATCTTACCTTGTTCCAGGTTAACTTTTTAGCACTACTACCATACACAAAGAAACACTTAAGAGAAGTTATTTCTTAATTTGCTTTCTTTTTCCCCTTTAATTCAAGTGAAAATTACATTCATTTCAAGAAATATTGATTATTAATACAACATCCACATTCCTAACTATAAGCCTTTGGTACAAATTATTATTGTAAAGACCATTTTTCCAATCTTGAGAGGTACATGAGGCTGTCTCAAACAACTAAGAAAGTCTCAATGAGGGATACCTGTTGAATAAATTATTCATGTTAAAAGATCAGATTGATTGGATATTAATAGCTTTCTTGAAAAAAATAAAAAAATTAATTTTTTACATGAATGATCTAACTAGTATGCTCGACAAAATGAACAATTCAAGTCATTCAAATGGGTTTGGAGTGAATCCCACCAAAGGACACAACAGATGCTAGTGTACCTAAAGGTATGGCAGGTACCCTCTGAAATTCTCATTATTACATAGTTGGATCAAGGGACAGAAATTTAAGTTTGATTTCAAAGGTGGAAATGTACCTTCAAAATGCTAAAACTAAACTCAACAACATTCTACATTTTCGACATATATAACAATATTTTTCAGTAGCATGGTCAAGCGTATTGACTCTTACAACTACTGTTGTCTTCTCTGCAGAATGCATTCCAGATGGCATTTTTCTTATGGACATGGGTAATTGATTCTGAAACAATTTACTAAAATCAAGGTTTTTTTATTAGTTTGATCATTTTTTCAATTAGTGACAGATGTCAAATGAACTGGCTTAAATGAAATTATAATGCAGTACGAGTTCGGGTTTAAATCATGCTTCCACGAAAGCTTGTACATACTTTTGCCAAGAATTTTGCTCGGGGTAGCCCTGCAGTTCGTGTGCAGCTATATTACCTTCCCTCTTTATGCCTTGGTGACTCAAGTAAGTTCGTGTGTGCAGCTATAACAGTTTTTAATTTTTATTTAAATTTTATGTTATGATGGAATCAGAAATTAAGAAATAATTTACGAAAAATAAGCACACAAGTGTGCAAGTATTTACATGATTTGATTGTAAATCTACGTTCAAGGGTGAAGAACAACAGAGGAATTTCATAAATGTAGAGAACACAATGAATCGACTACCTCAATGCAACTATATGTGACAGAAGCTCTCAAAACCATACACAAAGCCATAGAACCCAATATATACAAGGATCCCAATAGTGCCAAATTGAGACAAAAAAGAGCCAAATACACATACCACTTACCTCGCCATTTACCCATTAATCAGGTGATAATCCAAGTTAGATTCGAGACATACCCACAAAATTCTTCTCATTAAATGTTCCAACAATTTCTTAATTCCATCTCACATTTTGAATGGATACATGGATGGTTCAAACAATTTCTTATCAAATGTTCTTACATCTCAAATGTTTAAAACATTTCACACATACCCATTAATGGTTTGTGATGTATGTATATGTAGATGGGATCTCACATGAAGAAAGCAATTTTTGAGGAGCAGACAGCAAAGGCTCTGAAGAAATGGCAAAAGGCTGCTAAGGATAGAAAGAAACTAAGAAAAAAGGAAGGAGGAACACCAGATAATTCTGTTTCTGGGTTAACGAGTGGTGAAAATACACCGAGCCGAGGCTCATCACCCATATATTTGCTCCACAAGCACAAAGTATCCTCAAGTGCAGGACCAGAACTCGAAAGTGTTCCCAATTCTCCGAGATCTTACCAATCTGATCTTGATACTGAGCTCTCAGAAACTGAGATTTTCGCTCATGGTAGGCATGATTCAATGACAAGACCTCATGTTCAATCACAAAGAAATGATCATGAATCTCATAGTATTGATTTTTCATTTGTTAAGCCTTAGACAAAAGTAAATACATCTGATCATAACATTCCAAACCATAGATAGATTCATGTGTTGTTGTTACAATAAGTTCATTGACTATTCTTTTTAGTTTATGTTTGGAATTCTTAATAAAATGTTATACACTAATTGTCCATTTTCTCTATATATGATTGGTAATTTGGTAGTTGTATTTCCTTCATGACAAGGCAGGTGGCAGGCCAGCCACTTCTGAGGATTGGCTTGTTAGTTGTGACCAAATTTTTGAATAAAGAAATTGCCATTTTTAGTTGGTGCAACTAAATTTCTATGAAGGTGTCATTTTGAAGTGATTCTTAATATGTTACTTGTGAAATATGCCTTGGACTTTATTTATTTATTTATTTATTTTTGTTAATTTCCTTTGGACTTTATTAAACAAGAGTATATCTAGTTACTTCCATTTTTTAAAGAAAAAAAAAATGATTATGGTGAGTCTTACATATACAATAACTAATAACTTTTGTTGGATGGATCTAAAAAAGTAGGCAAAATTTATCCATCGACAACCCTAATAAAAAAATCATTTTTTTTTTTCGTTAACAAGTTGCTGATGTAAATACTCAATACATACCTTTTGCAACCACCATGTGATGACAAATGGAGAGAAGGGGTGAGTTGGTTGAGAAACGTGTTTTCAATTTTTAGGATTTGGATCTTAATAATGATTTTATAGAGAGACAAAATTATAATAAAAAAAGTAAAAAATAAGTGGGCGTGATGAGACTTTTTGTGGTGTAAATAGAGAGTCATCCAACCCTTAACCCATCAAATAATTGACACAATATTAAAAATTCAATGATAAAATTGATGCAATTAAACAAAGAAAAAGTCTGGAGTTCCAGACTTAGCCACTAAAATTTTTTTTTGGTGGAAGATTTTATGTAGTATAAGATTTATATATGGAAAATTTGATTTTGGGTAATTAAGTTTGGGTTGGTAATACTACTATAAACAAAATAGAAAAACCAATAAATAATTTAATAATAAGGGCAGGCCACCTAAGTTAGGGAATCCCTCCAAGTCAAACTGTTTTTTTATTTTTTTTATTATATATTATTATTATTAGGGCAAATTATATTAAACCCCTCAAACTATCAACCATTTATACTTTACCTCCTAATATTTTAAATCCAACAATTACCCCTCTCAAATTATTTGAATTTGAATATTAAGTCATTTTGTTAGTCATCTGTTAGATATTTGGATGAAAAATTATCAAATGTTGTGCACATTATATTAAATTTTTACAAAAGATAAAATAAGGTAATTTGGTCATAAAATTTAATATAATCATTATGTGCACAGTACTTGACAATTTTCCATCCAAATATCTAACAGATGGTTAATAGAAAGATTTAATGTTCAAATTCGAATAATTTGAGACTCCGTTTGTTTTCAGAGGTACAATAGAGGGGATTGATAGTGAGAGAATTAATAGTGAGGGGATTGATAGTGAAGGGATTAAGTAAAATTGTGTTTGTTTTGATGATAGTTGTTAGTATAGGGACTGTTAAATTATTTTCACATAAAATAAATATAAAATAATAAAAAAAATACAAAAACATTAAACATTAATGTTTAAAAAAAAATGCCCAACATGTAAAAAAAATTTTAAAAATAAAAATAAAATAAAAAATTTTCAGAAAAAAATAAAACAAATAAAATAATGATTTTTACTTAACAAAAAATACAAAAAATTAAACATTAATGTTCAAAAAAAAAAAAATTCCCGACATGTAAAAAATAAAATAAAAAATAAATAAAAATAAAAGATTTCTAGTCCGCCGGACTATTTTTCTAATATCAAGTCTTGGAGGCTCATCCGAATCCCCTTGGGGAGGCCCATCCTAATTCGGAGCTCATTATCAATCTCCTCCCCATCTCTCAAAACAAACACAATATTAGTGAGTCTCACCTCACTATCAATCACAATCCCTCCTCTAACTCTCCAAACAAATAGGGCGTGGGAGAGTAATTGTTGGGTTTAAATATTAAGGGGGTAAAGTGTAAATGGTTGATAGTTTGAGGGAGTTTAATATAATTTACGATTATTATTATTATAATTATAATTATTATAATTACGAGAGCCTCATCTTGTTTATAGATATATTTTCTAGAATTTAGCAATTCAAAAGTTAGGGGTTCAAATTTTTCACTTATTTTTAAGTTTTTCTTCCTTATATTTATCTTTAGTATTTGTTATATTTGTTCGATTTGTTGTATATTAATTTTTTTTATAATTAAATATTTTATGTAATGAAATTCTGACTATATTTATAATTTATCTACCTTGAAAAATAAATAAAATTTCATTCTTCTTTCCATCATTGGCAAATGATTCGAGTCATAACCCTAAGTTAGGAAATATATATACATTTTGTTTTTCCCCATCTTAAGATAACAATTTATATAGATTATAAGATTTTTTTTAAAAATTTTTTTAATTTTTTTTATTTACAATTATGTATTTGAGTAAACCTGATAATCCCGATATAAATTATAAGGATGGAATCCTTATTTTTTAGCTTTATCTGATCGTACATTAAAAAAAATTTGTGATAATTTTTATTTCAAATGTCACAATTTGTATGACTTATTATCTATGACTTTGATTATCTAACGAAAACTAAATTTATTAACAAGAAAAAACATTGATCAAAAGAAAAAAAATAACAAGAAAAAACATGATAAGTTTAAAGAAATTTTTTTTAACAAAAAATCCCATATTAAAATTTTCACTCAAAATTGATAATAAAATCAAAATAGTCGTCACATAGCAGGGGTAGCATGTGAAAAATCTAAAAACCAGCGAGATATTAATTTGTGAATATGATTCAATTTTAAACAATGAATGATAATTCTAATCAGACAATCAACAACAAATCGGTATAACGATTTAACGTGAAAAAAATCTACAATTAGACTTCTTCAATTGTAATAAAAAAATCATAGGTCAAAGTCATAAAATAATCTACTAAAAAGACAAAAAATAATTACACACAAAAACCCTCAATTACTTAGTGAATTCACACCCGAATTAAACCAAACCAAACTTGATGTGTCTTTTCCACTACCATCTTCACTTCGGAATTATTTTGCCCAACGTTGAATCTACAACATCGATGTCAAAGCCACGACGATGACCCACTCCGGAATCTATCAAAGCTGTAGGCCCAAGTTCTTCAAAATCTATCCATGAACACCTCTATCTCTTTGTGAATAAAAGAACAAAACCAACCCTTAATTTTTGTTAATATGTAGTTTGTTGATCAATTGATCACTTTCTATACATCAAGAAAACTCATATATAAACACCTTCAAAAAAAAACATTTTGTTTTTCACTACTCACTGAGAATTTGAACTGGTTCAACCCTAACACGTGCAAATGGTACACTTTATACTAAACAAAGCCACGAAATCGCTCAAGCGCTCACTTTACCACTCGAGCAATGTGACTAAAGGTGTGTTCACATATAGACGAACTGCTCGAGCACAACATCTACTGTTCGAGCAGTAAAACATGCTTCCGAGAAGTTTAGAACACAAGTAGAGATATTAGGTGAACCACTTCATTGCTTGAGCGCACGAAAGATCGCTCGAGCAGCTAATCAACTTTGACTTCTTGGCTTAGTCAACGAAGTGGCAGATAAGGCAGGCTCAAGTCAATATACGCAATGTCATCACAAACTCTTTTACAGAGACACAATTATAGTTGGATTCGCATTTAAATTCTCATAATTCACAGATACAATAGAGCGAATAAAAATACAATTGAATGGAGTTTTGTCCAACGAGTTTGTCAATTACAAAAACCTAACAACATGAATTCTTTTTGCTCGAAAAAATGATGGCATGAATTTTTCATGAAAAGATATTTGTCATTTTTTAGTTTCAATTAGTATTTAGAAGTTGAGTGTTTATTGTTTGGTATCATTTTATTTTTGATATTTTATTTTAAATTTTTTGTGTTAAAAAAAATAATGAATAGTTTGAAAAATCCTATCCTCTTTTATTTGTGCAAAACTAAGTTTTCAAAATTAAAATTAAAAATAAAAAAAAATTATAAATGTTTTATAAACTGGAGGTGTTTCCCAATTTTTATTTATTTTTTTCAAAATTATTTTCAAAAACAGTTTTTCAAACAAGTGTTAGAGTTTTAAGAATTGAAAATAAAAAATAGAATAAATTACCATTTCCTAATATTTGAAAAAAATACAAACATTTTAGCAATTTTGACATAATTATATTGATGTCATTTTTAATAAAATTAAAATAATTAAAACTAATACAAATAGTGTGAAAAAAAGACTAAATAAAAAAATATAAATTTTAATATAAAACAAATAATAATATATATATTTTTTATTTATAACTAGCAAAAAAATAAAAATAATACCAAACCGTTTTAGAGAACAACACTTCAAATCCACTCTTATTAACTTAGAATTTATCCAGTTAAAAAATAAAAAAAAAACTTAAAAAATTTATTTAGAAAAATGAATCAATGATGACTTAGATTCATTTTATATGTGAATTTGACATTTCATTAGTTCAATAATCTCTATCACACCAATATATTTTAAATAAATTCTAGATTAGTAAGAGTGGTTCCTAATATTTTTATTAAAATGTGTTTTAAAAATTATTGTCGACCACTTCGATATTAACAATAACAAAAAATATTTCAATTAGTATATTAACTAATGTACTAATTATAATTATGACATTATTGTTGACCACACTCATTATACAAATTATAAATATTAAAAATTTCTTAAATTATATCACATCATCAATTAATACACTAATTAATATATTAATTAATACATATAGCATTACTCTTTGTAATAAGGTCTCGTTTGGGAACAGATTTTTTTTTAGTAACTTTTTAATTTTTTGACTAAAATGTAATGTAAAAATAATAATATATTTGGGATGACTTTTTACGAAAAGATATATAAAAAAAAAAAAAAAAAAGAATCTTTTACTTTTTGATATGAATTATTAATTTTTTAATTTTTTTTAATAATTTTTTGACTAAAAAAAAAGTCAATTGCCAAAATGAGGCCTAAATGTAAAGAGTCATTGTCATTAGACTATTACTGTTTTATATAACAGAAAAATATTGGATAAAAAGCCGAAGTGAAAATAATCAGCAAACTAGTCTCACAGAGGACCCTTTTTCTTCTTTTTCTTCTTCTTCTTCTTCTTCCACGGCTCATTTTGATCCATGAATCGATCTCCACAAACCCTAAAACTGAAAATGCACTTAATGGGTTGTCTTCAACTGGGTTTTCAACATCTGGGTCGAGACCAAACTTTCACGAAACCCATCTGGAGCTTTGGTCTTCAGTGATTGGAGTAGAGAAAACAAGAAATTCGACTTCTTCTGAACCTGTAGCCTGTGATTCTGATTCAGATTCAAATTTTTCTTTTGGGTTTTTGATTGAGACAAGTTCTTTGGGCTGTTCTTTGACTGTAGATGTTCTTCATTTACAAGTTCAGACTCGATTTTCAATCATGGTTAGGCGTCATGGGTGGGAACTTCCCGCTCACACATTTCAGGTACCTCATTCGAGGCCTTCTTCACTCTCTGATCAATTGGAAATTCCAAATGTGATTTTTTTTGGATGCTTAATAAGCATGTTTTGAAATTCACATGTTAGGTAACTTTGGGTATACAACTTATGGAGTTTTTGATTCTTTGTGTTCTTCATTACCATTCTTTCTCAATTAGTTTCTTCATCATTGGGTTTTTGATCAATTTTTGTTTATCTATTAATTTATTTATTTTTCCTTGTTACAAGATTGTCTTGAGTCTTTTTGGATCCATCTGTTATGCATAGCATCTTAATGCTTTATGCATTTATTTTAATGTAGAATCCCATTGAGGACATGCTTTATCGTAAAAGAAATTATTGTGTTCTGTGAAACATGTTATTAGAGAGAGAATGCTTATCAGAAGCTTCACATTCCCTACTGGTGCAAATTGTGAGTATGTATGAAAATCATACCTTGTGGATTTAGGATAAATTTTTGTTTGAAGGACATCACAACCTGATATATAAATTTTGACTAGTGAGGCCTTGAATTTCTGGTCGAGTTACTTGATCTGAATGAATAATCTGTAAACCTAAATTTCTTTCTGCAAGTCTAGCTTTTCAACTAGCATAAATATTTGTAGAAGTTTCCATGGAAATTCTATTGAGGTAAAACGGGAACGCTGCAATGCACAATCTTTGATCTTTTTCATTTGATTTTCCAAGTTTGTCATTATAATTTTTTGTATATTACGAGCGTTATCCATTCCTCGGTTAGTGGTTTTGATTGGGTTATTCAAAGTATTAGTAATATGAGATCAGCCCGACTTATAATCAGTTTGTTGGCCAATGTATATTTTATGAACTCATGGTGTCATTTTAAAAAAAAAAAATTTATTTTTATCTTATGATGATTTCATAAATTCTTTTTGATTTGAAACCTCTTTCCTATTCTCACTTTCCTTGATGCACAGGTTGTGGCCATAACAGTGTTTCTCTTGCTATCTGTTGCATTTTATGCATTTTTTGCTCCCTTTCTTGGAAAGGATATTTATGAATACGTGGCCATTGGCATCTATTCGTTCTTGGTAAGCACAATATGGGCCTAACATTTTATTTCTTTTTGTGATAACTTGTTGCACATGTTATTTATTGCTATCTCACTGTCTGCATTTTTATTTTCAGGCAATTGGTGTATTTATACTCTATGTTAGATGCACGGGTATTGATCCTGCTGATCCTGGAATTCTGATTGAAGCTGACAAGACATCAGCCTATAGATCACACAATGACACAGATTTACCTGGTTAGTGCTATGCCTGTAAATATAATTCTGTTTGATAAACAGATACTCTCATGTTCTAATAGAAATACAGATACTCATGTAATATTCAGAGGGGTGTAAATTCACCATCTGATGATGCCTCCAAGGGGATTCAATCACTTACTGACATAGTTGGATGATTGTAACACCTCTTCATATTCCTATTGGACCATCCCAAAACAAAAGAGCTCAGTGGTCTAAGAAGCGTTGACACAGACACGTGACACAACACTGCACTAACATGCCAATTTTAAAAAAATGCAAGACACGACACATGGAGGACACACATGAAATATATAATTTTATATATTTATTATAAGTTATATATAATTAAAAAATAATAAAAAACTCAATATGATACTATTTCTATAAATTTATATGTTTTTCTTTTATTATTAAAACTACCTTGTTATTCTGTTCTCCACATTTTTCATATATAATTGTTGGTATGTGAGCAGGGAATGCATGTTCTGTTGAGGAATCTGTCAAGGTAGGACAGAATGATGGAGGAAAACCTTATAAGAATGGTTCAAGTTGTTGTTCAAAAGTTGGAGGAATCTTTTGTGGATTTCTTGTTCAGGAAGATTGCCGCAAAGATGAACATCTTCTGCAACAACAATCTGCAGAAGAGGGTTTATTCTGCACATTGTGCCATGCTGAGGTAAAGGATTTTAATTCATGTAAGGTGATTGGTTTCTATGTCGTACAATTTGTTGATATGCAATGTTGTTTGAGATCTTATCAACTGTCAAATTTTATTCTCTTGTGCAAAGAATTAAGTAAAGGGATGTTCGATTAGATTTCTGAGGAACTCAATTGGGTGATGACTATTAGGAGTATCAGCCAATGGCTTTGAGACATCTTGAAGCATGGTTTTAAATTGCAGTATCAACTCGTATAACGACTATCAGGACTATCAGCCAATGTCTAAGGGGAATCAGAAACCACACTCTTGAGTTTTTTTCAAGCACTGGAAAATGTCAAAAAACTCATTAATAAGCATGTTCTAAACTCATTTTTCACAATGCGAATGTTTGTACTTTGTAATGATTTTTAATTCTTGTTGTGGCACCTGAAACATGTGTTGTAAAATATTATTGAATTTTAAGTTGTTTTCAAAGGTTTAAAAAAATAATAATTATTGAAGAATTTCATATAGCAAGGGGTTTTCACTATCTAGGATAATTAGACTGGCAACCCTTTTCATTAGACTGGCACCCCGTTTCATCTCAATCACAATCTCACACCCACAGGTTAGGGCAATTCATTAGTGTGTAAATGGTATTTATTGAGAGTATTGGCTCATGGCAGTGTGTAAAGGGTGATTTATTTGGGAGTATTGATTGATTCTCCCCAATACAGAACAATACCCCAATATGCACTGTCTCCTTTTAAAGGGTGACTTTTTCATGGTGATAAAAAGCAGAGAATCCGAATCTGGAGGACCAAAATCCGTTACCGATTTTTCGATCCATGTCTTGGAGTGATATTGAGTTAGTTTCTTGTTCTATCCTCTTCACATTTGGAAGTTATCTTAAAATGTAGCTCTCTCTCTCTTGGGAGTTTCAACAATTCTATATGATTAATGCTTGTGTGCAGTTGGAAGTTTTGTGGCTTCCAATATAGGATGGTGGAAGGCCTATCCTCATGCCTTAGCAATGTCGATTAAAGTTTTCACTTGTCATCATTGATGAAATATCTTTCTGATCTACCATTAGATTCCCTGCACCCCAACAGAAGGAAGAGAGAGAGAGAGAGACAAAACATCAAACCTATTTCAGAACAGATTAAACCAGTTATTGTGTTATTTCTGTTTAATTATGTAGTAGAATTCTCGTCCTCAGGCAGCAAAGGAAATAATAAAGAAAAAAATGTAGATATGTTATTCAAGCTTTGGGACAGTTTGCGTGCGTCATATCTCATATAAGCTTCACTAGAAACTGAAATTCGTTGGCCTTATCTTGATTGTTTTTGCTCTTTTGCAGGTACGCAAATTCAGCAAACATTGCAGAAGCTGCGATAAATGTGTTGATGGATTTGATCATCATTGTCGTGTAAGTTTAATATTTTAATAATTGTAGTTTTCATGAGGTGAAGACCCTTCTTGTCTTAATGTTTACAATTATATGGTCAATCATGTTTAGAAAGGAACTGTGATTGGTCCTTGAAGGAATGTGCAGGTCCTGACGGTTGTCATGTGAATGTAATAGGACATTTTTTCCCCTGTACAGTATGTCCTGATGTAATAAGTAACTACCATTATTTTCCCTGTACAGTATGTCCTGATGTTCTGTTTATAACGGTAGTTTATTTCAGCAAAGTCAATCAGGTTGCTTTTCTTATTGGTTTTTTCTTTTCCTAATTTTTGGGGAAGTTATGATATCTGTTTGACCATGGTAATCTGTGGTGCAGTGGTTAAATAATTGTGTGGGGAGGAAAAATTATATCACATTTGTTTGCCTTATGGGCATGAGCCTTGTCTGGGTAAGTTTGAGATGCTTGCTTGAATTAATTTTTTTTCATTTCCTTCTGATTAGCCTTCATTTTCTGTATTCCTTTTCATTTAGTCACGACTAAACTTGTTCTTTTATGGATGTGTCTGCGTGTACATATGTGCATCAGCTTGTTTTTGAATGTGGGGTTGGCATTGCCGTCTTTGTCCGATGCTTTGTTGATCGAAAGGCTACTGAAAATCAGATAACTGTGAGGCTTGGAAATGGATTCTCCCTCCCCCCCTTCGCTTCCGTTGTGGTATACCTTCTTCCTTTTTTGCTTGCAGATATCTCTCTTCTCTCTGCATCTGTACATTCAGTAATTATTTTATTTCCTGTTATTACACTTAGGAGAGTGGATCCCCTTACTGCGTTGGTAAATTGTTATAAAGTCATAATGATTGACCATTAGTGTGCTGAAGCACCATAGGTATGGGATTTCCGGGGTGTTTCTCTGTAATCATCTGATACCTGATCAGATGCAACCATTTATCAGTAGCTTTTTGGTTGCTCAACTAAATAAAATCAGACTTTTTGTATTCATTGATGCTAAGAAGAGTGGCCAAAAGTTTTTGAAGAAATGTCAATGAAATTGATTGTTGTCGCAATATCCTTAGCGAATTTAACTTTAAAAGAATGTAAAGGGGTGTTTTGTCTTATTTTGAACTCATAAAACTGCTCATGGCTCTATTCACATGCTATATATACTGTTACCTGCTGTAAAAAGTAGTTGACGAGTGACTTTTAGCTGCACGTAAATTTATAAGCAACTGTTTTTAAAATATGTTTTGCTACTTCAAATTTGTATAATCATTGAGATCTTGGGAATTTATTTGTTGTATATTTTTCTTCACATCGATTATTCTGAGTGAAGGATCCTATTTATTATGGCTCTATTTTGTGCTACAGGGATTCCTTTCACGAAATCAACTTCATTCTTTGTGGTTCTTTTGTTTCAGGCCCTATGTACAGCTGTTTCTTTTCTTGCTATGGTGCCTCTCGGAGAACTGTTTTTTTTCCACATGATTCTGATACGGAAGGTTTGTTCATTTGTTCTCAATTTGCTCATTTGTTTGTGTGGGAGCAAATTTATAATTTTTTACTGCAGGGTATCACAACATACGAGTATGTTGTTGCCATGAGGGCACAGAGCGAACCTCCTGGACCATCTGTAGATGGAGGAGATCAGCTTAGTTTGCCTTCTTCACCAACAAGTTCGGCTGTGACTGCAATTAGTGGAAGAAGCTCTGTCGGGTTGGGCCTGCAATATAAAGGTGCTTGGTGTACGCCTCCAAGAATCTTTATGGACCACCAGGTACTGTTGCCCATTCTGAAGTCTTTTATGTTGTCTAAGAAGCATAGGCATTTCCATTCCATCATAATGTTTATTCTCATGTTTGGTTTGCTGAAAAAATGTATTACAATTGGAATCATTATTCACCATTCTAAGGCTATAGTCATTCAATAGAGAGGCTAAGGAATCACTATTCCATTCTATTCCAGTGAATCAAATACTACGTAAGGGAGAGCATTGCAAATGGTGCAGATGTCAGACTTTATCACTTGTCATCCACCTCTAGAACATGGTTGACAAATGTGGAGATGTCTAGAACGTAATTATAGAGCTCAATTTTGGACACTTGACTTGCGTGTCTTTCCTACCCACCAATAGGTGAAGACTTTAATTTTGGAAGTTGAGACACGGCATACAGCTGTTCTTTTTATGTAGAAAAACCTCATTTACTGAACTTATTGACAAGTATAAGCATTTTTGTAAAATTGATGAAAGATAAAGGTTTACCTTGACAAACAGTGGCTGGGAGGAGGAATAATCACAGTTGTGTACGTGTGCATAAACATATGTACCTATTCATTCATACACAAAAATGTACGCATTTGTAGTGTCCTTGTTTTGTCAGTTCCTACACAACATACACAACTAGTGGTGGTTGTAATTCACATGTACAAATTGACTTACAACCATAGAATTAGGAGAAAAAGGTTTTGGACAACTTAATAGCATGAAGAAAGTTCAGATGTCCATTCAAAGCACCAATGAAATGTTGATGCAAAAAAAAATTTGTGTATTTGAATTGGCAGTTGCAACAACTACCCTTTTATGTAAAATATTATGTCACAGAAGAGATATTTTCTTAGAAATTGTCGTATTTTATTAGAGTTGTTGAGTTGTTGATAATTGTAATTGGATCATATTTTTTGTCTCACAATCCAGTCTTTTTTATGACTACAAGCCTATAATTACTTCAAAAGTTACTGGACTTGGATGCTTCATCATTCTTGCAGCATGCATCTTCTGTTTCATTTTATGATACGTTGAGTTCTTCAAGAGTTTGGGCTTAATGTTCATTCATCTTTGGTATCTCATAAGCAGGATGAAATTATCCATCATTTGGAGCCAGGACATCTACGATCTACGGTGGATCCAGATGCAGCACAGCCATCCGACAAGGGGAAAGTACCCCAGCGTCCAGTCAAAATTAGTGCATGGAAGCTCGCAAAATTGGATTCCAACGAAGCAATTAAAGCAGGTGCTAAGGCCAGAGCTTCATCATCCGTGCTACGTCCAGTAAGTTCTCGACACCATCCTTACGATGGCGATCACTTATCAAGCAGCTATGTCAGCAGCAAAAGCAGTCCTATCAGTACCAATCAAGGATTTAATGACGGAAATGCTAGAGCAGGGACACCAAGAATATCTCGTGCTAGCCACGAAGATCTTGAGAGTTGCGGTCACGACCGTAGTAACCTAAGTAGTCCTTGCCTGACCAACACTTGCACACCGTCTCCCTTGGATCAGCGGACTTCGAATAGAGATGACCTCAACCCCATATATCAGTCATCAGCTAATCAATCTCCTCATTCAGCAAAACCAAGTGGTGGAAATGATAATTTATCATGGATACCGGTGAGGAAAAACAACTCATGCACTGCAGAGAACTCAAGGTCTTCGGTTTTTTGGGATCAGGACGCTGGGCGGTTTGTCTCTGCAGCCACCAGAAGTGTCGGTTCTTCTCATGCTTCAGGAACAGAGCTTTCAAACGCGGGCCAATCTATGTTCTTTGGTGGGCCTCTTGTGAATGAACAATTGAACAGAGGGCCAAGAAATAGCAGCAGTTCAATGCCTACTGCTCCGGAGAGAGGTCCCACGTCAAGTTATTACCAGCAGGGTCGATCACAGAGGGGCGGCCAGCTTCCCGTGTTTGTTCCAAGCGATTCACAGCAAAGCCAATTTTCTTCTAGATTGCATTGAGACTTTAATGAGACACCAAATTGTTTTCCCAGAGATATATTTACACATATATAGAGTTCGATCCACGATTTTCGGATTCTGTTTTATTTTACTCATCTTTTGTGGTTTTTAGATATCTAATGAATCTAATCCAATCCTGACTAACCCAAACATAGATGAAAAGGCTTTGTGTTTGATTTTGTTTTTTGTTCTTGAAAATGCTGATGCATAAAGTTTATTTGGTAAATTACTTCTTCAAATTTCAAAAAAAAATTGTTTTACACCACAATGAAAATGATATGAAAATTATGAATGCTTCTCATTTTTTTTTATTCTTTTCAATTTTTTAAAATACACAAAAAAATAAAAAATAAAACATAAAAATAAATAAATTCCCAAAACCCAAAAACCGATGATACTATCCCTTGAGAGGAAGTTGACCAAATAATTGAATGATAAAACATTTTAATGTAAAGTTCTTTTTATTTGGAATTCTAGTGTTTGGAAAAATATTTTTTAGCATTTTTACACGGAAAATTTATTTAGACAAAAAAATATTAATTTTTTTTTTTTTTTTTTAAAGATTAAAACTGACATACAGCCACACTATTACGACATTTCACAACCTCCACCATTAGAAACATCACCACTAATACAACCATAAACTCAATGTCAGAAATTACGAATCACAATAAATTATTATATTTACGAGCCTGAAACAAGAAGTCGTTGTAGTATAGTGGTAAGTATTCCCGCCTGTCACGCGGGTGACCCGGGTTCGATCCCCGGCAACGGCGTACGTATGTTTTTATTTTGCTTTTCTTTAATTATTTTGTTAAATGTCCTTCCTTTTGTTCTATGCAGTGTTTGGATTGGCAAAGAAAAGAAATAATTATATTTTCTCATTATCATACTTGGATGAGTAAGAAAACAAATCATGTGAAAAAAAAGATATAAGTGAATTTTTTTTTTTTTTTCACTCTTTATATTTTAAAAGTTAATATTAGTGTTATAAATATTTGATAACTAATTAATTTATTTCTCATTAAATCTTACCAAGTAAAATAGGTTTAGTAAGAAAGTTCTATTTCTTACCTTTTTTCATCATTTTTCACTAAATCAACCATCAAACATAGTGTTAAAGTTGTAAGTTCTAAATGGTCAGAATTCTTGGTTCCCTCTACACCTTATATTTTGCCAAATGAAAAATATTTGAGACCCCATTTTTTGGAAATCACTACAATTCCCTTTAGATCTCCACCATTGATATATGTATGAGACCCACTCATGTATATGTAGGCCAACATCATTAATGGTGGAGATCTAAAAGAGGTTGTGAAGACTTTCAAAAAAAGGGGTCTCAATCATTGTTGTTTGCCAAACTATGTTCTTTTCCATTTTTCTGTGCCTGCAGCAGCAACTTCTTTTAGTAAGTAATGATCTATAAATAGTATAATTTTTGTACAAATTTTTCATATTTGTGACTTCATGTGGTTTCATCATTTTCAACAAAAATACCAACCATCATCCTCGTAATTTCAACAATATCGTTAACATGTCATTCTAACTGTGTGTTATTTTATTTTTGTATAAACCTTTGCTTGAAAAAATCATTTTTCTAAGAGATGGACATGATACTTGAAAAATTTTTGGTCATAACCTTTAGGATAAAGGTGCACAGGCTAATAGGACGGAATTGAGATAATTTCCCCGGATTACTAACCTTTGGAATTAAAACCAGATTTGTTTGATTGATTTCTTTAAGGAGAAAACCACTTTGTAAAAAACTCTGGACCACTTTACACACATGTGCACCAGATCTATGTCGCGGTTGAGATCCTCTTCATATCAATGGCATGAAAGTGAGGATGATGATCAGAAATTTGAGAAAATACAGAGTAGTCTAGGTATCGAAGCACTCGAGAGCAAGCAGAATGAGGCTTCGTTGAGCGAAACTAGGCCATCGATGTATGCTTCGTCATTGAGTTCGTTGCCGTCGTGTTTGTCTTTGTCGTTGTCTGTACAGGCAAGGATTACTTGGGTGCTTGGTTTCAGTTCAAAGAGTTATGGTGCCATGAATGGCATTGCTAGAGCTTTGAACCCAGTTTCTTCAAGGTAAAATCTATGGTGGTGGGGCTTTAAAGTGATTGTATATTTTTTAGAGGTTGTTTGGCATGATTTATAGTATACCTATCATTTTTGGGTTACATCTTCTCTCTATTGTTTTTGATATATCTTTTTGTAAAAAATAAAAAAGTACGCTTATTTATATCATTCTAAATAACTCCTTAAAGTGATTGTAGAATCTATAAGTGGGGTTTTAGTTTTATTTTTTTGAGGTTGAGAAGATGAGACGAATAGAGATCTATACATATGAGTTGAGCTCTCTACAGATCTGTTTGTTTTTTGTAGTATGTTTCCAGATTTGTAATGTAGATGAGTTGCTTTTCGTAGTGGTTTCAACAAATAGCGAATTGATTGTGAATTTGTTGTGTACTGTGTTGTTCTTGCAGCTAAAATTTGGACAGAAAAAAGGGCTCAGATCTGTTCAAAAAATTGAACACATAGGTTGAGATGGGTTCAAATAATTGAATAGATAAAAAAGGACTTCAACAGATAGGGGAAACATGCTTGCAAACTCAACAGATAGATTAAAATATTAAAATAATTTGGACAGATAAAAAAAATTAAGACATATTTCAACAAATAAATTTTTTAAAAGATAGATTATATATATATAAAAATTAACAGATAGGTGTTAATTTCAACAGGTACGTTAATAATTTTGATAGATAGGTTTAAAAAAGTAAATATATAACAAAAGATTTGAATTGATAGATTAAAAAAAATGGCAAAACTAGAAATAAAATGTCTTTCAAAACAACAAAATATACTTCTCACCACAATATTTCACAAAGCATGTACTTCAGATTGGATTAATCACAAATTTTCTCTACAAACTATTATATAATTTTTGTATATTAAAATATAATTGTTAGAATAAATAATAGACTAATTTTTTAATTTTTTTTATTGCTTGTCAAAAATAAAAATAAAAATAAAAATAAAAATAAAAATAAAAATAAAAATAAAAATAAAAACAAAAATAAAAACATAATGAGATTAAAATATTACTCTATTATTTCACTTCTAATTTTATTAAATTGTATTAAACTAATATTTAATTCTTAAATAATATAGTTGTTGGCACTAAAATTTCTCTTTTCTGTCGAAAAAGCATAACAAATATAAAGAGTTGATCCAGTGGATGTTAGGGGTGAAGACCACGAGTTTATAGTGGAATGTGAGCCCTAGAATGCAGAACAAGTGACAAGAGCAAAACAGTCAAAGGAGCAGATGTGACAGACATAGTTTCTCCTATCGATTCATTTGATGGTGTAGTAGGATGTGGCCAAACGTGGCCCTGGTGTCAGGCCATGAAATTAGGCATGCAAATGATATAGGGTACGTGGCTTGTTTGCAAGAGGAAGAGGATGTTGTAGCAGAGAAGTAGTTACCAGGGGTTATAGAGATCATGGGCAGTTATGCAAGAAGTGAAGGTAACTTGCTCCTTGGTGGGACATGTGGCAGCAGAGAAGTAGCAAGGCCAGCAGTATAAAGGCTGGAAATTCGAAGTAAGAAGGACCTTCAACAACATTTACAACCTATTAGGAGTAGCATAATCTAGTTAGCAATAGTTTTTGTACTTAGGAGTATTTATGTCTGTAATTCGGCCTCAGTGGCTAAGTTTTCTTCTATCGATTGTTATGTACATTGAACTTGTAATTTAATTCTTGTAATTAAGTCGCAATTTTACTTATTCTTCAATCAAATTTCAGTTTATTCACACTTGTTTCTTCGCATTACAACCTCCAAAGAAGTCCTTGAATCTGTAAAGGCATAGAACACCAACCATAGTGACTTGGTTTGTTGTTGTTTGTGAAATTGTGGTTTCTCTGTCGAATTAACTTTGTCGATTTGACCCAAACTAGATTTTTGCTAATATATTTTGGTACGTCCAGTAGGACCTGTCTAATTTAGAGTGATGGCTAGAAAGAAACAGCATGAAGTCTTTGATGATCCTGAGAAAAGGGTTGAAGATGGAGAAAAGTTAGATGGTGGACTTGAAGGAATGAAAGACAACCTAGGTGATGGCCATTCAGTGGCCAGACAACAAATAGGCTAAGGAAATGGCCAAAATGTGGCCAAAACTGGCCATCCTAGTTGTCCTCCTGTTGATCCAAGAAGGGCTTTTCTACTGCATATTCAGCAAACAATAGGTTCTATGTCTGCATATGAGAATCAAGTGATGATAGATGACTTGCTGGCCTTGTTTGAGAAACCCAGCCAATCAAGAAGGGTTGGGGATGAGACTCAGGTAAATAAAACACAATTCATACCTCCTGTGGCCCCTCAACAACATGAAAATGTAAATGAACCTGTGTCATTTTATAGACCTCCCACAAACCAAGAAAGATATGAGGAGGGAATGACCATAAATCCTGTGTTTGAGAGGGAATATCCCACAAACTCAGTGTTTAATCACAACTTAAATAAAATGAGAATGAGACCTGGGGGGCAATCAAGGCCACAAATGTATGGTACTTACGCATTTGATGGGCTTGTAGCAGGTTATCAGGCTATGACAGAACAAAGAAATAGGCCAATTAATCAAGTAAGGCCTCAAAATATATGAGACCATGCCATTCAGCAACCATATTATGAACCCAACGTGATGCATCCAAGACCTAGAGGCCTGGTCCCCATTTTTCTTTCTTCTAACCAGAAGTTCAAGAAGGGGGGACAGCAACAACAATACTTAGACCCCTAGATTAACAGTAGGCAGCAAATAATGAACATCATATAGGAAATGTATGGTCCAGGCCTGAGAAGGCCAGATAGGCCAATGTTTAGGAGTCCTTACCCTCCATAGGTAGAAACAATCCCCATTCCAAGAAATTATAGGATTCCTAAGTTTACTTTATTTACAAGAGAAGAGAGACAATTGACCATAGAGCATGTGGGCAGGTTTATACGCTAGTGTAGAGAACCTAGCTATGATGATAATTTAAAATTAAAACTCTTTCCTCATTCTCTGTCGAAAGTGGCATTTATATGGTTTATTAACTTGCCAGGAAATTCTGTTAATACCTGGCAAGAAATAAAGAGTCAGTTTCATGCCCAGGTCTTTAGAACTGAGCTCGAAGTGACGATGGTGGATTTGTCAAAATTTAAACAAAGGCTATAAGCAAGTGCAGAATAGTACAGCGACAGGTTTAAGAAAGCAAAAAACAGTAGTCATGTGTACATGCTTGAAATAGAAGTTATAAGACTAGCTTAGAATGGTTTAGATTTTGACTTAGGAAATTTTTTGAAGATATGATGTTTAGAGACCTATTTGAGTTGTCTTCAAGGGCAACTAGTTATGAGGCCATTCTCAAAGAAGAGCAGCAGAGAAATGCAGCCTCATTAGGGACTTATTAACAAGAGGTTGAGTTTGGCATGGATATCGACATAGATGTGGCTCAAGTAATAGGTAAAAAGCCTGTGGTTTGTGAAACACTAAGAAAAGTTGACAAACCTATGAGCATGCCAGCAACACAACCAGCCAAAAAGAATGTGATTGTGTCACATAGGTAGTACTCTTTTGACTTATCAAAGGCATATGCATTATTTGATGAGTTGTTAGCAAACAACTTTTTAACTTTGACTCCTGGCCACATGTAGACACCCCATTTTTGACCGCTCTAACGACTTGGATGTCACCATTTGCATACCAAATGATGAGTGTATATGTTTGTCAAGTGCTCGAAGTCCTCAGCGGAATACTACAGGTTTGAGCCTTCAAACCCTACACATCTGTTGCCTTATTTTTGGTCCAAAACTAGAGTTTTTCAAGCCTACAACCTCTTGTGGCTTGCTGACCCTTGCTATTGGCTGTCAGCCACAACTTTTGGCTGTCGGCCATTGATGTGGCCTGTCCGCTAGAATTAGTGGCCTACCGGCCACAAGTGTGTTTTGTAGCTGTGCCAGCTGTTGGCACAGATGCATGTACCTTTTTACACGTGTATGTATTGATATTTCTAAGGGAGTGTGATGGTTTTCTATATATAGAGAACCTCTCCTCTTACTTTCAAGGTTAGAAAATTTTGGAGCAAATTATTCTCTCTCTCTCTCTTGCAAATTTCTTGAACCTTTACCTATATACTCTAAACCAAACCTTACCATCTTTGAGCTGAGGTACTTTTGACCCCTTTTTGAGCTCTTGAGGGTGTGTTTGTATTGAATTTTTGCTTGGAAGTGCTCTCCTCTTCAAGAGGTATAAGGCTTAATTAGTTTCCTTATTTTGTTTGCTTTTTTTTTTCTTCTTACTATTTTCCTACTGTTTTTCTACTGTTTTTTGGGTTGTGTAAGCTCTGTAATTTTGGACTGAACCTTGTGGTTTAAGGCCTTAAAAGGTGGAGGGGTGGTTCACCTCTCTTTCCACCTTGCTTCTCTAGCCTTTACCCTTGTGTTTCCCACCTTTACACTATATTTTTTTGAGATTTTAAACACTGATTTTTAGAGTTATTTCAGTGGATAAAATGTTGTTTTGCAATCCAAAATTGGAGGGGTTAGCCTTCCCTCCTTGTAGAGCCTAACATGCTCTATGTTTTTGTTCTAGCTATTTTTGTCTTAATTCTAACATGTTTTAGGACTAATTTAACATTGTTTTAGGACTATTTTTAGCTGCTTGTTGCATTTGAGCTTTGTATTGCATGCTTGTAGTGTAATTGTCTTCATAGGTTTGGTGGTTTAGGCCTTAGCCACCAACCTATTTGAGTTGATAGTATTTGTTTATGACTTTCCATACTTGTTTTTACCTTTAATCACCTCTGCAACCTCCCTCCTTTCTTAGCTTTTCTTTGCTTTGAAAGTTGGTTCAAACTAGTTGCTTATTTTAAGCTTGAGATTGAGTTCTTATGCTTAATGGTTCAATCCCTTTAGGGGTTCATTACCAATGGCATGACACTTCTCTCATGCCTAAAACAACTCTTGGTTTGATGCTTCTTTCCATTAGAGGGCTTAAAATTCATATTTGAACTTAAATTACTAAGGAATGGTTGGTAAGTAAAATGGAGTAATAAAATTGGGGACTAAAAATGATGCAAGATAATAACTTACTTAGGGTTCAATCAGATATTAATTTAATCCTTGAGTCTTGAATCGTTTCATACTTATTAGTGATGAAAATGGTTCAAGAGTCATTGTCAACCACTTCCTTTGACCAATCCATGATAGGGAGGGGGTTTGAGAGTCTTATTTGTTGCATTTATTGAACTTGCACCCTTTGGTTCATAGGCCATCATGCAATGAAATTGCATCTATTGATGGTTTGTGAATCAAGTTTACTACTCCTTTGAACTGATTGATGATAAGGAGGGATAAGTTATGCAAACAACTCTTGAGAATACCCTGTGCTTGCTTTGTTTGCTCTCTATTATGGCAGGAAGAACCAGGCATCAGTGACCGGTGTAGACACCCCATTTTTGACCGCCCTTGCGACTTGGGCACCATCACTTGCACACCCAATGATAAATGTCTATGCTTGTCAAGTGCTTGAAAGTCCTCTGCGGAATGCTACAGCTCTGACCCTCAAAACCTTGCAAACCTTGTGCCTTGTTTTTGCACCAAAACTTCAGCCTTTCAAACCTGAAAAACTTGGGACCTGCAGGCCTATTTTTGTGGCTTCCGGCCACCCCTTTTGGCTGCCGGCTACCCTTGTACCTTGCCGGCCAGAATTGGTGGCCTGCCGACCACAAGTGTGTTTTGTAGATATTTTGTGACAACTATGCCAGCTGTTTGCACAGATGCTTGTATCTGCTCCCACGTGTATGGATGGATGTTTCTGAGGGAGTGGTATGTTTTTCTATAAATATAGGACCTTCTCTCCCATTTTTGAGGGTGAGAAAAATTGGAGCAAAATTAATTTTCTTTCTCTACAATTCTCTCTCTTTTGAAATTTCTTGAACTTTTGCCTATACACTCTTAACCAGACCTTGCCATCTTTGAGCTGAAGTACTTTTGAGCCTATCATGAACTCTTGAGGATATGTATGTATTGAATTACTGCTTAAAATTGGTCTTCTCTTCAAGAGGTATAAGGCTTTGCTTGTCTCATTGCATAGTTTCTTCTTTTCTTACTATTTTTCCACTGTTTTTGGGCTATATAAACTTTGTATTTTTGGGCTGAAACTTGTGGTTTAGGGCCTTAAAGGGTGAAGGGGTGGTTCGCCCTTCTTTCCACTTTGCCCTTCTAGCCTTTACCTTTGTGTTTCCCACCTTTAATCTATCTTTTTTTTTGGAGCTTTTAAACACTGATTTTCAGAATTATTTCAATGGCTAAAATGTTGTTTTGAAGCCAAAAATTGGAGGGGTTAGCCTCCCCTCCTTGTGTCTTGCTTACTAACCTAGCATGCTCTATGTTTTAGCTTATTATTCTAGCTATTTTTGTCTTAATTCCAGCATGTTTTAGGACTTATTTAGCACTATTTTAGGATTGTTTTTGAGTGTTCATTACATTTGAGCTTTGTATTGCATGCTTGTAGTGTAATTGTTCTCATAGGTTTGGTATTTTAGGCCTTAGCCACCATCCTATTTGAGTTGATAGTATTTGTTTATGGCTTTCCATACTTGTGATTACCTTTAATCACCTCTGCAATCTCCCTCCTTTCTTGGCTTTTGCTTTGCTTTGAAAGTTGGTTCAAACTAGTTGCTTGTTTAAAGCATGAGATTGAGATCTTGTGCTTAATGGTTTAATCCCTTTAGGGGTTCATTACCAATGGCATGAAGCTTCTCTCATGTCTAAAACAACTTTTTCTTTGATGCTTCTTTCCATTAGAGGACTTAAAGCTCACCTTTGGACTTAATGAATTAAAGAATGGAAATGTAATTAAAATGGAATAATAAAACTTGGAACTAAAAATGATGAAAGATAATAACTTGGTTTGGCTTCAATCGGACGTTAATTGAACCCTTGAGTCTTGAGTCGTTTCATACTCATTAGTGATGAAAACGGTTCAAGAGTCATTGTCAACCACTTCCCTTGATCATTCATGATAGGGAGGAGGTTTGAGAGTCTTTATTTGTTGCATTTATTGAACTTGCACCCTTTGGTTCATAGGCCATCATGCAATGGAATTGCATTCATTGTGAACCAAGTTTACTACTCCTTTGAGCTGTTTAAATGATAAAAAGAGGTAAGTTATGCAAACAAACCCTTGAGAATACCCTGTTCCTGCTCTATTTGCTCTCTGTTGCAGCAGGAAAATCCAGTCATTAGTGGCCGGCATGCCACCACTTCTAGCCTGCGGCCACCTCTGCAAAACCGAGCAGTGTGCATTTTCTGGCAAAACAGAGCTGATTTGAGTTGAAAAACAATGCAAGTGTTCTACAGTGCAACAAAGGCATCTGGCAACAGGACAGTGGCCTTTTTCAGGTGAAAATCCATGCATGCGTGAGCATTCCTCGTTTCCCGAGGTGGAGTAATTACCTTAACTAGTTTAGTACTTCTTTCTTATTTAGTTAGTTAATTTGTAATTAATTAGTTTGTTTTAATTTGTAATGAATTAAATTAGTTAGTTAATTTGTTGTAATAATTAATTAGCTAGCTTAGTTGAGTTGATTATTTCATTCGTTTTGTAATTCATAGTAATTAGCTTAGCTAGTTAGTTTATTCGGATCTTCCGGCGTGAGGGTGCAAATGTTGTAATAACGTGTATGTCTTTCAACCCCACGTCTTTCTCCCTTTTATTTACTTGCTTATGATGGTTAGTTTAGAAGCATCATGTTTTATTTAGCATCTCTCATGTTTGCATCTACTTGTATTGCATACATTAAGGCTCGACGCATCATTCTAACTTGCATCGTTAGTTAAATGCCTCTTTGAATACGTGTTTAGACCGCATGTTATCAAATTGATTCACATGCCATGTTAGTAGCCGAGCCTAGTAATTGCATATTGTATGTGTTGCATTAGTCACATTGTAGAGTTAAGATCATGCATTTTTCTAACTCTGTCATCTTTTTTGGCTTGGAGTACTAGGTCAGCTTTTCTTTTGTTTTAGCATATTGCATGAGTGTGGTTTTTACCATGTCAGAGCATGTTCACCATGAGGCTAAGTGCTTAAGTGATAAACTGTTTGAATGCCTATGGATGAATGCTAGTTACTTGAATTGGGATGGTTTGATTAATGTACATTTAAGCCCACTTTTTCAAGTGGTACATTCACAAACTCTTTTAAAAAACAAACATGAATCAAAGTGTTCCAATTTTTGCAAATTAGTCTATATTTGTGTGCGTATCACATAGTAATGCTAGCCTAATAAAATTGGAACAAGAGCATATAATGTAAATAAAAAATCACATCATGATTAGTAGAGGCTGATCTTTGATCAGGAGAGTGGGGTGTTCAATTCATGACCTTTCTCTCTCGTACCTAAGTTCCTGAGCCGAGATAACTTTGATGATGACGGACTAATGGCCTTTGGCACGCGTCTTGGATTTCCTAAATTTTGCAAAAATATTTAGGTGGCGACTCTAAAATCTGGTAAAGCAGTCTATTTTTGTCATATTATTCAAAACATCGATTTTCCAAAAGATTTGCTGGATTTGGACTCGTTGGTGTTTATCTATTTCACATTGCACTTGTAAAATCAGATTCAAAACCGCAAAAGTCTGATATTGTAGGGCTTCTTGTCTTCCGAAAAGAGCGCGAAAAGTCGAGCTACAGCCAGTAGGCCACTACTTGGGGACGGCAGGCCATCATTTGTGGTCGACAAGCCACCATTTCTGGCCTGCTGGCCACATTTGCAAAATCCAGCAGTAGCTTTTTTGAAATGAAACAGAGTTGTTTTTGAGGTGAAAAATAGTGCAAATGTTCTAACTGTGTAACAGAGGCTTCTTGGCAGTAGAACAGTGGCTTTTTCGGGGTGGAAATCCGCACATGCATGAACACTCCTTGCTCCTCGGGGCTGTTTTAGTCTAATTACTTAACTTAGATATTTTTTGTAATTAATTAGTTGTAGCTAGTTAACTTTGTAGAGTGTTGTAAATAAGTAGTTAGCTGAACTAGTTATTCAATTTTGTCTTGTAATAATTAGTTAATTAGTTAGAATAGTTGATTAATTTTTGGTTGTAATAGCTAGTTAATTAGTTAGCTTAGCTATTTGGATCTTCCTACGTGAGGGCGCAAATCTTGTAATAATGTGTATGTTTTCCAACCCCACGTCTTTCTCCCTTTTATTTACTAACTTATGATGGTTAGTTTAGGGCATCATGTTTTATTTAGCATTTCTCATGCCTTGCATCTACTTGTATTGCATACATTGAGGCTCGGTTCATCATTCTAACTTACATTATAGTTAAAAACTTCTTTGAATACGTGCTTAGGCTGCATGCTTTCAAATTGCTTCATATGCCATATTAGTAGTCGAGCCTAGTAATTGCATGTCGCATGCGTTGCATTAGCCATATTGCATAGTTAGGATCATGCATTTTTTTTTCTAACTTTGTCATTTTTTTGGCTTAGATTACTAGGTGAACTCTTTTGTCCTTTAGCATAATTGCATGAGTGTGATTATTACCATGTCAAAGCATATTCACCATGAGGCTAAGTGCTTATTTAATAAACTGCTTGAATGCTGGTGGATGAAGGCTAATTGCTTGAATTGGGATAGTTTGATTAATGTACATTTGAGCCTACTTTTTCAAGTGGCACATTCACAAACTACTTTCAAAACAAACATGAATCAAGCGTTCCAATTCTTGCAAATTAGTCTATACTTGTGTGTATGCGCATCACATAGTAATGCTAGTCTAATAATCGGAATAAGAGCATATAATGTAGATAAGATTCATATCATAATTAGTAGAGGCCGATCTTTGATCGGGCGAGCGGGGGTGCTCAATTCATGACCTTCTCCTCTCATACCTAAGTTCCCGAGCTGAGATAATCTTGGTGATGACAGACAAGTGGCCTTTGGCACGAGTCATGGGTTTCCTAAATTCCCTAAAAAATATTTAGGTGGCAACTTTGTATCTGGCAAAGCAGTCCATTTTTGGCAATTTGATTCAAAATTGATTTTCCAAAAGATTTGTCAGATTTGGACTCTTTGGTGTTTATCTATTTCGCATCGGACTTGTGAGATCAGATTCAAAACCGTAGGAGTCCGATACTGTAGGGCTTATTCGTCTTCTGAAAAAGGAGCATGAAAAGTCGAGCTACAGTTTCTAGCGACTCTGCTAGGGATTTAGAGAACTTGACTTGAATTTCATGATGTGAAATTTTATCTACACTTATATGTTTCTTTGCATTTGCATTTGCATTGGTGCACTTAAGTCACTATGTTTGTCATATGCTATTCCTGGATGGTTTGCCGGAGGCTTGCTTAAAAGCTTGCCAAAAGGCTGACCCGTCATGGGCTCTGCCATGATGGGAACACGACCTTTGGATCTGGACTATCTCTACACCGTTTGATCCTCCTTTCACTTCTTGGTGTTAGATGTGAGAGGTATATTAGGTAGTCTTGTTGAGGTACCCTTTTTGACCATTCGGCCTAGTTGTATATCGAAAAGCCATAGAGACTGTTCCAAACTAGGACAGGATGCTCACCCGAAATGCAGGATTGGGTGAAAATCGCTTTGTTTGAATAGTGAACCCTAGCTCCTGACGAAACTTGGACAGGGTAACCTTACCCCCTTATAGGGGTGTTTTGGTTTTCACTTGACTGGTATGTGCTTTATAGTGAAACTGTATAGGAATGTGCATAGCAGTTTCAAGTTTGCAAGTTTGGTATCTGTTTTGGGGGCGGAATTCAGTATGGAGTGCAGTCCTACAGCTTTGGTCATGTCTGTGTTGAAACATTATTAGCTGAGGAGCTGTGCGGTTTCTGATTACTGCTTTCTTTTTGCTTTATTTCTTTTTTTGCTAGGTAGTTTACCACTATAGCTTCAGAAAGTTTGGATACCGCCCAAGTACTCTGGACTCGAGTTAGAAGGCTTTGCAAAGTCAGGGATCTTGTTCGAGGACAGCCCGTGTTTACTTCACTTCTACCAGTTACAAGACGGAGGTGAGTCAGGTAGAGTTCACCAGTCCAGTTTTTGTAGCAGTCACCCATCAATTCACCTATATCCAGTCCGGTTCGAGGACAGTCTTCTACTTCTAGCCCAGCGTGAGATCGCTCGCCTATTTCGATGACATAGTATCCCCCAGTCAGTATGGAAAAATTGATACATTATTTATAGCAAATAGTTGAAACCCTACAACAAGATGCTGCCCGT
This sequence comes from Camellia granthamiana, assembly GCA_036172215.1. Classification (NCBI taxonomy): domain Eukaryota; kingdom Viridiplantae; phylum Streptophyta; class Magnoliopsida; order Ericales; family Theaceae; genus Camellia; species Camellia granthamiana. Next base: position 136,542,058 of record CM069910.1, read on the forward strand.
CAGGCCGAAGTCACAGCCAATCAGCCTGAAGTTATAAACAGGCGACAACAACAGCAACTACAGTTGGCGGCGGCCTCTGCATCCCATGCACCTCCCACAAGTATCCCAGCACCCGGAGCCACCACTCATACTGCCAATGTCCAAGAAAATCAGGGCACTCCAGCAGAGCCAATTCCAACACAAGCCTCCAAAGCACCTGTTTATCAAACTGAGGCTCCATTTGAGTTTGAGATTGACCCAACTGTACTCAAGGTCAATAAACTGGAGAAGCTATTTAAGAGAGCACAAGGTGTTAACTCCATCCCAGACATAGAGGACAAGTATATCGATTCTGCAGTGACATTGCTAGATCGGTTCAAAATGCCGCACATCGATCGATTTGACAGCTCCGGAGATCCCATGGTTCATCTACGACTGTTTTTGGACATCATGCGGCCGATGGGCTTGACTAGATTATAGAAGCTGTCTTTTTTTGGCCGTACCATGTATGGTATAGTAGCTATTTGTTATGTGAAGTTACAAGATTCTGTCAAGCAAAATTGGGAGGAGATGGCCGAGGCCTTCATTACACAGTATTCGTATAATACTCAGATCGAGGTCACAACTCGTGATCTCGAAGCAACACGCCAAGCGCCAAATGAGGGCTTTTCTAAATTTATAACGAGGTGGAGAGCTAAGGCCTCGATGATGACCACAAGGTCTTCTGAGAAGGATCAGATATGGATGGTTGTTCGGAATTTGCACAACAAGCTGTTGCAAAAGATGATCGTCCTACCCTTGTTTACATTTACAGAACTCCATGAAATGGGAGTGCAAATCGAATATGCCATGAAGCAGGGACTGATCATAGATGAGAAGGAGCCGGCAAGAAGGCTGTTTGTATGCAGTTCCAATGCTGTCGGGGGTAGCATAGCTGTGAGGCCGTCAGATATAAGCGTTGTCACCGCAACCAAGATTGTCAACCCCTTTGCCAATACAAGCTCACAAACACCCACCAATCCTAACCCATCCCAGAAGACCTTCAACCAACTATACATGACCCTACCTCAAGCCATGAAAGTGCTAGTCAAGAAAGGGCACCTCAAGCCATTAGAACGCCGTCCATTGCCTGATCCTCTTCCACCCAAACACAACCCCGTAAAATACTACGTGTTTCACCAACAGCATGGTCATGACACCGACCAGTGTTTTCGATTACATCATGAGATTCAGGATCTCATTGACAACAAGGTGATCGTTCCACCTCAAAAACCCAACGTGACCACAAATCCACTCCCAGCCCAGAATCAAGTCTCCCCGCCTCGAAATCTCAACCTGATTCATACACTGACCACCCTTTATGACCCCAGTGTATATATTACCCCCTCTCACCTACCAAAGCTAACGTTGTTCATTCCAGAAGGCGTAGATCTGTGCATGATAAACACGTCCAATCCCCAAACCAAGCCTATGGTGATGCTTACAGTGGAAGGGAACTCTACCTTGGAGGAAGGTATGAGTCTGTTGCCGGAGAGTTCTGAGGACTTATCTAATGGGGTGTATGATCTGAGCTGTTACATTGTGCCAACCGGTCAAATCAAACCCGAACTAGTGCTACCGACCTGGGTAGACATCAATGTGGTTAGAGAAGATGGCCCGAGCCAAGGGTTGGATGATTTGGCGGAACTCGAGGAGGATTTAGACAACCTGTAGTTCTTTGATGAGCAGGATCAGGAGGATGTGCAGATTGGCTAGTTTGACTTGAACGAATTAACTGACAACTCTGGATGGCTGAGTGATGAGCCGGATAAAGAGGAAGGAACTGAAATGAAACCGGAGGGAAATGAAGCAGGGATCGTTGTAGTGGCTGGAAGGGCCGATGAGAAAGGAAAGCTACTAGAGAACGCTGGTATGTAAAATTCAACTCGGGAACTGGGTGCCGTGAGCACTGCGGATATAAAATAGAAAGCTGCACTAAAGTAGTTTAAACGAGAAAGGGTTGACGACAACCGGGAAGCTACAATGACCCAACACCCTGTGGGGGATACCTATGATGTGAAGGTGTTACAAATGGAGTCGGACAACTATTTGTCGGCTGCTGAAGGCGTATGGTGGGACGATGATGATCTGCATCTGGCCCACACTGACGAAGACTGGGGCGAGTGCCTTCTGGACAACATGTGGTATGTTGAAGAAATAGATCACATGACAAGAAGTGGGTGATATTTTAAGCCACCACACTTAGATCAAGCTGAGGTATCTGGAAAAGACAGAGAGGTCGAGAAATAGAATGAGAAACAGCTGGAAGAAGAGGCAGTGTTGAAACAGCTTAAGAAAATCTAAGTTGACATCTCAATCTGAGGTCTTCTCATGGCCTCCTGGGTACACCGACAGGAAGTACTGTTGGCAATGGACAAGTCTAAATTGTCCATTGACACCACCCTGAACAACTTGTGGGATTGGTCTTCCCAAGTGGTGTCAGGCCAACCCTTACCTTCTCCGATAAAGAACTGCTGCTGAAAGGCTCGACTTACAACAAATCCTTGTACATGTCTGTGGAGTGCATGAAGAAATGGGTGCTAGTGGTGTTGGTAGATACCGGTTCGGCAATCAATGTCTGTCCTTCTTGCACCGCCTATGCAATTGGCCTTAAACCAGTGGACTTTGTTCTCACAGCCCAAGTAATTCGGGTGTATGATAATACGAGCAGAGAGGTCATGGGCACGATGCAAGTCAGAGTTCAGGTGGGCCCAGCTCAGCAGGAGATTGAGTTTCATGTCTTAGATGTGTCGGCTACCTTCAATTTGCTATTAGGGAGGCCTTGGTTGCATCATGTAAAAGCTGCCTCCTCCATTCTCCACCAAATGCTGAAGTACCCTCATAGAGGAGGAGTGGCGATTATTTTTGGGAATTCATCCATCAATCCGCCGTCAGAAGTAACTACACTAGTGCTGGAAATCACCCATGGCGAGGAGAATGTATTCCTCTCAGGGTTCACTCTGGCTAAAGCTCGGGTAGTGCAGACCATATGGCTGCAGATGAAGGCATGTACGTCAGCGCCCAGTCTATCTATTTCATGAGTAAACTACAGCATGTTCCAGGAATGGGACTCGGAAGAAGTGGCCAGAAAGGCTTTGTTGCACTGACAGATGTGTTACACAACCCATATGCCTTTAGACTGGGCTATGTGCCCACCAAAGAGGATTGGATCAGAAGGAGGGAAGAGATGAAAGGTAGAGCCAGGGCTAAGCAGGCTGGGAAATGTTATGAGCTTAATCATAGGCCAATCCAGGGGACACTGAATGACCACTTTGTTCGAGAGGGAGAAGATTTCCCCTTTTGTGGCTTTTCCGAGCCTTAGGTGAATTCCACGAAGCAGTGGTTGAACCAAGCACTAAAGTTGAACAAAGCATGGAAAGTGACTCAGGCAACAACAAACTTGGAGTAGGGGTAGCACTGGCTAGTCTCCTGACAGATCCTGCGGCCAACCCAGAGGACTCGGGGGATAACCTTACTATCTTCGTGATCCGGGAGGAACCTGGTGTGAACCCAACTAGCAGCATTTTGGATGCATTAGAGGCACCATCTGTTATTTGGCAGCTAGAGGAAGGCTTTCTGTCCAGTTCTGAGTTAGGTGATGAGCTAGAATCTGATTTCACTAAGTCTGTGGGGTTTGGATTAGATTCTAGTTTTTCTGAGCCTGAGTCTTGTACTTCTGGGGTGGTAACCCGGATACCAAAGTCCTGTCTAAGTCTTCATTTAGCATTTCTTTTGAATCTGTAACCGAAGATTTGGACCTTTTGAATGAGAATTCTACGGATTCTGTGTATTTTTCTGTACCGTTGGTTTATTGTATTGACCAGGATTTTTAGAATTTTAATGAAAACGAAGAGGAAAGAATTCCTCTAGTTTTGAAAAACTTGATTAATCCAGAGGAGGAGAGGTTTGCTAAACCCTGTGCTGATGAAATCATTGTCATTAATGTGGGTACTGAGAAGGATTCGCTTCTGGTTTAGATCGGGTCTATATTGTCTTCGGATGAGCGCGAGCGCTTAGTCATTTTGTTAAAAGATTTTAAAGATGTTTTCGCGTGGTCCTACGAAGACATGCTTGGAATCGATCTTGAAATTATATAGCATCGGATCCCTCTTGACCCCGAGGCCCCATCGATCAAGCAGAAGTTGCGCAGAATCCGTCCGGATTGGGCATTGAAAATCAAAAAAGAGGTCACCAAGGAGATCAAGACAGGTTTCTTGTTAGCATCTGAGTATCCGACTTGGTTAGCCAACATTGTCCTAGTGCCAAAGAAGGATGGTAGAATCCAGGTGTGTATAGACTTCCGGGACTTAAACAAAGCCAGTCCAAAAGATGATTTTTCTCTGTTGCATATTGATAAGTTAGTAGACTTCACTGCGGGCCATGCACTACTATCATTTATGGATGGGTTTTTCGGGTAAACTAGATTCTTATGGCGCCCAAGGACAGAGAGAAAACCGCATTCACTACGCTGTGGGGTATCTACTGCTACCGGGTTATGCCGTTTGGGTTGAAAAATGCTAAAGCTACCTATCAGAGGGCTGCAACCACCATTCTGCATGACATGATCCACAAAGAGGTCGAGGTGTATGTGGACGACATAATTGTCAAGTCCAAAGAAAGAAAGGGCCACTACACCATCTTGAAGAAATTCTTTCAACGGTTCAAAGAATACAGATTAAGATTAAACCCGCAAAAATGCACCTTCGGTGTAACGGCAGGAAAAATGCTAGGCTTTTTAATCACACAGAGGGGCATTGAAGTAAATCCTTCCAAAATCAAGGCCATCCTAGAAATGATACCACCAAGGACTGAAAAGGTTATGCGAGGCTTTCTGGGTAAAGTGCAATTCATAAGATGGTTTATTTCCAAATTAACCTTGACTTGTGAACCACTATTTGGTCTTCTGAAAAAAGGAAAGAAATTCCGATGGGATGATCGCTGTCAGTTTTCCTTCGAGCAGGTTAAGCAGTACCTCCAGAACTTGCCTATGTTGTCGCCACTAGAGCTAGGGAAGCCTTTGATTTTGTACTTGTTAGTTACAGACACGACCATGGGATGCATGCTCGCTCAGGAATCTAAAGATAGGGTGGAGAAAGCCATCTACTACTTGAGCAAGAAAATGGTGGAGTACGAGACCCGCTATATGCCGTTGGAGAAAGTTTGCCTAGCCTTGGTATAGGCTACTAGGAAGTTGAGGCACTACTTGTTAGCTCACTCTATAATCCTAGTTTTAAGATTAGATCCCATCAAATATCTCTTTGAGAAACCGGCGCTTATGGGTAGGCTAGCTCGTTGGTTGCTTCTTCTCTCCGAATTTGATCTCAAATATGTCACCTACAAGTTGGTTAAGGGAAAAGCTGTAGCTGGGTTCCTGGCAGACCACCCGGTAGAAGGAGATGAGGCAGTGGAATGCTTGTTCCCAGATGAAGCGATTCTGCAAGTTAAGGAGGAAACTTGGACGATGTACGTTGACGGAGCGTCCAATCAGTACGGTTATGGGATAGGTGTGTTACTGATAACACCCGACGACTCCCATATACCTTTAGCCTTCAAACTTCGGTTCAAAGTGTCCAATAATGAAGCAGAATATGAAGCGTGTATTGTTGGTTTAAAAGCCGCCCTAGAATTAGAGGCAATAAGATTGGATGTTATCGAGGACTCAAACTTAGTTGTTTCTCAAACGAATGGAAACTGGAAAATCAAAGAAGAAAAGATAAAGGTTTACCATCGGACCTTGGATGTTTTGATTCCTAGGTTTGAAAAGCTAACTTTCACGCATCGACTAAGAGAGAACAACAGGTTCGCTGATGCTTTAGCAACTCTATCTTCTATGGTAGACATCCCACTTGGAGTCTGGATGCGTCTGATTATCATCAAGTAGAAATACACGTTATGAAACTATTGCCGTGATAGATGAAGTACAAAAACTCATGCGTTGCATTAGTCATATTGCATAGTTAGGATCATGCATTTTTTTCTAACTTTGTCATCTTTTTGGCTTTGAGTACTAGGTGAGCTCTTTTGTTCTTTAGCATAATTGCATGAGTGTGATTGTTACCATGTCAAAGCATATTCACCATGAGGCTAAGTGCTTATTTGATAAATTGCTTGAATGCCTATGGATGAAGGCTAATTTCTTGAATTGGGATAGTTTGATTAATGTACATTTAAGCCCACTTTTTCAAGTGGCACATTCACAAACTATTTTCAAAACAAACATGAATCAAGCGTTCCAATTCTTGCAAATTGGTCTATACTTGTGTGTGTGCGCATCACATAGTAATGCTAGCCTAATAATCGGAATAAGAGCATATAATGTAGATAAGATTCATATCATGAATAGTAGAGGCCGATCTTTGATCGGGTGAGCGAGGGTGCTCAATTCATGACCTTCCCCTCTTGTACCTAAGTTCTCGAGTTGAGACAATCTTGGTGATGATGGACACGTGGCCTTTGGCACTAGTCATGGGTTTCCTAAATTCTCCAAAAAACATTTAGATGGCGACTCTGTATCTGGCAACGCAGTCCATTTTTGACAATTTGATTCAAAATCGATTTTCCAAAGATTTGCCGGATTGGAAAATCGATTTTCCAAAAGATTTGTCAGATTTGGACTCTTTGGTGTTTATCTATTTCGCATCGCAGTTGTGAGATCAGATTCAGAACCACGGGAGTCCGATACTATAGAGCTTATTCATTTTCCCAAAAAGGAGCGTGAAAAGTCAAGCTACACTATAACATTCCCAAAGAAAGGGATAGGGTTGGCAAGGAGTATTGTAAATGGCATAACTCTTTCAGGCATTCCACTAATAATTGTGTTACATTTCGAAATTGTGTGCAGGACTTAATTCATAAAGGAATGTTAAAATATGCTGAAAAAGATAAATGGGTTATGGCAGTCGACAGTGACCCATTCCCAAACATGGTGGAGATTAACATGGTATCAACTGACTTCCAGTCAATTGATCAAAAGAATAAGAAAAAAATCCCAGAGTTTTCCTGGTAGAATTAGAGAAACTCCACAAAGAGAGGATGAAAAAGATGGCAAAAGAAACAAAAGGGAAAAAAGTTCAGGAAGAACCTGGTGAGAGGTTCATTTGTTTCAGATGTGGTACTGAGAAAGAAAAAGCCAAGGCCATTGTGATTAATGGAATTCAAAAAATTGGAAAGAATGTTGGCCTGAGGTTCAACACTATGGGTAGTGGTGATTTGCAGATTTTCGACAATGATTGTTTGTTCTATGATGGGACAAACCCAGGGATATTTGGTCCTACCGAGAACTATGGTAAGAATGATGCTCCATTCTTGTTCCAAAGAGCTCCTATTCATCCATGCTTTGGTGGATCAAGTAATGTGAGGCCTATGCTTAAACAACACAATGGTTCTAAGCCTTATGAAAGCCCAAGAGTTCTGACTAGGCCATTGTAGACGTCCCCGAAACGCATCCCGGGGAAGAGGAGTGCGAATCCCCCCCCCCCCCGGTTCTGGTTCGATATTGGGTCACTACAGTTCAAAGGACTCAAATGTCACGGTTCTTAATCATGAACCAAAGAGTCCAACTCTGGCAAATCGTTTTGAAGAAAAACTGATTTGTGAAAAGAAGTGCCAAACATGGACTGCTTTGCCAGATACAGAGTCGCCACCTAAATATTTTATTATGGGGAAATTTAGGAAACCCTGAATCGGTGCCAAAGGCCACGTGTCCGTCATCACCAAAGTTGCCTCGGCTCGGGAACTTGGGTACGATTGGGGAAGGTCACTTCGTGAGCACCCCCGCTCGCCCGGTCAAAGACCGGCCTCTACTAACCGTGATATCTGATTTTGAAAACATTACATGCTCTTATTCCAATTATTAGCCTAGAATTACTATGTTATGCGCGCAGCAAACAAGTATAGACTAGATTGCCTAACTTGGAAATAAACATTGCATATCCGTTTTGTCTCGAAAAACGTGTTGGTTTTTTGCTACTCGAAAGTAGGCTAAAATACCGATTTCAATGAGTTGTTCCAACTCACGCAATCCAACCTCCACCCACAGGCATTCAAGCAATTTATCACATAAGCATTTAGCCGCATGGCAAGCATACTATCATGGCAAACGTTCACACGCATGCGACATGCTAAAGCATAAAAACTTACATCGTACTCCGTGCCAAAACAATAAACTAGTTAGCAAAACATGCATGACCTAGTTCATGTTAAATGACTAATGCAACACAGGCATAGATGCAATCTAGAGTAGGCTCGGCTAACCCTAAACATGGCATGTGAAATGCGCGAGTAGCACGTATTCAATTTAGAAATCAAAAGTACGATGCAGTTTGTATGATGTACCGAGCCCGGTGCATGTAAACAAATGCATGAATGCACGCATGCATTGCATAAGGTATGCTAATTTAACTGTGCCCTAATCTACCATCGTAAGCAGGTAAATAAAAGGGAAGAAAGAAGTGGGGATAGGAAGACATACATCCACTCACACACACTTATTACAAATTCGCCCTCGCTCGGAGGGACCAAAAGAATAATACAGTCCAAAGAATAAATGAATAAATTATTACAAAATTCTAATTACTAAAATTAAATCAAGTAAATAAAAGAAAGGGGGCCTCAGCCCTGCCTCGGGATGCGCGAATGATGCATGCTCGTTGCGACTTGCCCAGAAAAGCCTACACCGTGCCACTGCCACCTCTGTTTTTACTGCCCCGTCTCCCCAAAAAATACCGAAGTCCCAGGAAACCTTACTTATGTTCTGCTGAGTGCCACCGGCTAGAGGAAATTACCACCGGCTGCTTGTGGTGGCCACCGGCTGCAAAATAGTATATCGGCCAGAAATAAAGTGCCGGTCGGCACTCTTTCCTGCCGGTCGGCACAAAGTCCCTGCAGAAGACAGTTTGACAGCAACAACAAGCAGCAGTGCATGGTATTGGATTTTTGGGCATATGTAAGCATAGCCAATGCCTCCTATCATGCTTGGGGACTCAAGGAGACATGACCCTTGGTTCTTGGACCATCAATTGTGCATATTGATGCATGATGGCCTAGGGGCCAAGGTTGCATTTTCAATGGAAATGCATGCAAACAACCGAATGAAATCCAAGGCCTTATCATGTGTTAATCAAGGGCCTTGGCAACATGGGAATGGAGGTGTGTTTTGCCACTTGAAGTGCAAACACCCCTCACTTCCCACGCTTAGTTTGACACCCCAAACCAAGCAATGAAATGCATGTTATGCAACATGGCTCAAGTGATGCAACGATCTAATGCTAAGAGACAAGACATGACAAAATGCAATGCAACTATTATGTAATGTATGCAATGCCAAGCTCATAAGATGCAACATGCAATATTAACGTAAACAAGTCAAGCCATAGGACCAACATTTCATAACTCTTAATGAACCCAACATGCAACAAGCCTAAGGCAATCATGCAAAGGTGGACTAGTCCACAATGGAGCAGCCCTCAAACCTCCCCAAAACAGTGGCAAAATGGACCAAAATCATGGACAAAAAGCCATACAAGCATGCAAGCCAATTAGCCCAAAACTAAGGGCACTCAAGCGAGCATCTAACCATCACTTACACAACCACTCATGGCATGAATTAGACCATCAAAAACAGAGCATTGGCATGCAAAAAGGCACCTAGAATCCCTCACATGGCACTCTCAAAATGCATTAATCATGGAAGCATACCAAGACCTATCCTTAGGCATAAAAAGACGCACCTTCAAATCATGAAATGAGCCACATGTGCATGCATACTAACATGTTTTATGGACTGAAATAGGACCCTAAATGATGCCAAAGCATGAGGACGGACTAAGATGAGCATGCTAGAGGCTCATACAAGCAAGGCCTACAAGCCAATATACGAGACAACCATACCAAGCATGCCAAATACAACAAAAATAGTGACTCACAGCCTTTGAACATGGTAAGATAATACTAGTATCTTCATGGAACTAAGCTAAAACATGCAAAGAACAAAGCCTAAAAGCATGGCATACTTCTAAACATAAAGGAACATTTTAAAGCAAGTATAAGAGACATGTTAGAGATCGCAAAACCAACCAAAAACAGAGATGTAATATGACCTAGAGACACCCAAAAATCCCTGAAATGAGGCCAAAATCAAACATGCATACATGCTATTATTTAAGCCCAAAACAAAGGCAAACAAGGGACCAAGGGGAGAAGGGTGTCCCTCCCCTATACGGGACTTGAGAATACCTTCCTCACCACTAAAAACCCACTGGTTTTCAGTGGTGAGAAGACTAAAAACACGAAGTAAACAAGGCCTCAAGAAAAGACACTAAAAGGGCCAAAACAAGGCCTAAGAGGGTGAGCCTCTACCCAAACCACAAAACAATCTCAATGAATATTCTTAACCAAGGAAAAACAAGTCTTTTTTATGTTAAACACAAAACCAAAAACACAAAGCAAGAGGGGTAGAAAGCTAGTGCAAGAATGGGGAATCTAAAGTAATGTTCTTACCCTTGAAGATCCTTTGAAGAACAGGTGGAGCAGCCCTCCTCTAGTGATCAAAACTAGTCCAAAACCACCACAAACAACCTTCCAAGTCTCTCAATCTCGAGTTAAGGTGTATTGGTGTGTGTAATGGTGCAAAAGTAAGGTAAAAATGCACTATTTGGCCACAAAACACACACACAAGAGGAGAGAGAGGGAAAATATGGAGAGAGAAGATATATCACACAGATATATAGATACAAGCTCTAGTTTTGACCTAAAAATGGCTAACCTCAATTAAAGGGAGAGAAGGCTTGCTTATATAAGCAACAAAAGGCTCTAAGCTTAATGGCTAAGCAAGAGGAAAGGGGCCAAGGGACCAAGGGGGTGCAAGGCTTCTTGGAGAAGCCAAAACAGCTGGCCAAGCTTCTCCAAGAAGCTTGGCCAAAAGGGTTCAAGCTTCTAGAAGCTTTAGGGAGGTCAAAGGTGCATATGGGCCAACCCTATGCACGGGGAGGAGAGATGGTGTAATCCAGCTGGCACAGCTGGCATGCACCATCCTCAGGGGGGTTCAGAAGGGTCACCGGCCAGCCAAAAATGTCACCGGCACAAAAAAGTGCCGGTCGGCAACATATAGTGCCGACCGGCCAAAGATTTGGATAAAATAGTGCCGATGGCCACTAGGGAGTGCCGGTGGAGGTGTGGGGCAGCCAGTGGGATTCAGGGATGGCTAACAAGCCTCCTCCCACCCTCAAATGCAAAAACACAAGTGCTTGGTGCCAAAACCAAGCACAAAACAAGCCGATTGAGAGATCCTGAGGCACGGCGTGCAGCCGGGGCCTCCGGGAACTCAAAACAAACACAAACACGGATAATCACCGGGTGTTCAAGCGGTGACGTCCAAGTCTTGAGGACGGTCAAAAATAGGGTGTCTACAGCCATATAGTGGCCAGCAACAGCAATTTGGTGTATCACATAGTGGCCATTAATAGACTGGAAGGCCATATGGAGAAAAGCAACGGTTTGTGAGACCATTGGGAGATTTCAACAGCAGCATCATGGCCCAAGAGTGAGGCCAGAAATGGTGGTAAAGCCTCCAGTACCATCTCATCTAGGATGGCAAGGAGTGTCTCACCCAAAGTTCCCCATAAGTGGTTGGAGACCAATGAGAGAAACAAGAACTCAAAAAATGAGAGAACAAAGAAGGTTCCATGCTATGATGTCTACAGCTGCAAGGGATAAGCCAGTTGGAAGGAAAGATTTAGTATGGACTAGAGATGGATTAGTTCTTGCTACTGGAGGAAAGAAAGTGAAGGGTTCAACTTCTAAAGCCCATCTGGTGCAACCAGTTTAGATTCTGAAAAGAAAAATGGAGCCAAAAAAGGCAGATGACAGACCTGTTGGAAAGCTTTCTGAGAAGGCTTTGTTGAGGCAGAAGCTGAAAGAGTTAGAGAAGGATCTAATGTCTGATGAAGATGACACTGATGAGAAAAATGTGGCAATAAAGGATGATCAAGACCAAGAAATGATCACTGATAGCATGAATATTAATGAAGGAGATAGAAAAGATGAAGTTAAATTAGATAGTTCTGGTGGTGATTTTGGAGAAAAATTGACTGCCATTCACTTTGGTTCTTTATCTTCATCTAACGAGTGCAATATGATTATGGCCATCCCTAAGAGGTTTTAGGCCAAGCCAAATCAGCTAGATAAATCGGCAGGTCATGTTAAAGATTTGATTGAACCCGCAGTTCAGATAGCAATGATTGAGACACAAGCCAAGCCACTGAGGTCAATTGAGGTGGTTAGGTCTGTCGATGGAGAAAAGGTTGTGCTACAAAAGCCAGAAGACAAGCTCATCAGGCATCTAAGGCCTTTATATATCAGAGCTTATCTAGATGGGGTGCCGGTGGAAAGGGTATTAGTTGATAATGGAGTTATTGTCAACATTCTTCCTTCTAAAACACTGAAAGCTATTGGGAAATCTGTCGATGACTTGCTTCTTACTGATGTGAATACTAGTAATTTCGCTGGTGGGTCGTCTGAGGCCAGAGGAGTAGTGGTTTTACAGCTTCAAATTGGTTCCAAGTTAATGGGAACAATTTTCTTTGTAATAGACTCTACTTCTATACAATGTGCTCTCAGGTAGAGATTGGATACACCTTAATAGGTATATGCCCTCTTTTTTGCACTAGGCACTGATCTTTTTAACCAATGGTGGTCAAGATAAAAAAAGAGGAATGGAAGTCTACTGGGCGGATGCAAATCCTTTTGTTGCTGATGTTAACAACACAGAAGTTGCGTTGTATGATAAGGATTTGGGCCCAGTTGTGATTGATGAGGAAGAAGTTAAATCCCAGGGGAAAGGTTTGTTAAATGAAGAGTTTAAGGCCTTCATTGAGGAAGGTTTTAAGCAGATAGGCTAGGAATTGGCCAAGCCAAGCCTAATGCAGAAGCAGAAAAGGCTTGTGATAGTGGAGGTTGCTGAAGATGAAGAGTAATGCAAGTACAAGTGACAGAAGAAGACAAGCTAGTTGAGACGGCTAATATAATTAGATCTACTTTTTCTAGGATTTTTTTTTATTTCTTTTTAGAGAGTAAGTTTAGCCCTAAGTGTTTGCCCAATTGTTCTTGGGTATAATGTGTTATTGATAGTAGCCCTCTGAGTTATAAAGAGGTGCAACTGGAACATTTGAAGTCTGCTCCTGCCAAGCTTGATGACCTCAAGGCAGATGTACAGGACCCTTTAAATGAATATAACTTAGGGAGTAAGGCCTGTAATAGGCCCATTTATGTAAATGCTAATCTATCTAATAAATGTAAGAGCAAACTAGTTAGTTTGTTTTCTGAGTATGTGGATTACTTTGCATGGAATTATGAAGAAATGCCTGGATTAGATAAAACATTGGTAGAGCATAGGCTCCCAATTAAAGGAAATTTCCTTCTCTATAAACAACCCCTAAGAAGGATGACCAATCAAGTCACCTTATTGGTTAAGGAGGAAATTGAAAGATTACTCAAAGTAGGTTTTATTAGAACAACCAGGTATGTTGAGTGGCTGTCTAATATTGTCCCTGTTATGAAGAAAAATGGTAAGTTAAGATTATGTATAGACTTTAGAAACCTGAATCTAGCAACTCCTAAGGATGAATATTCTATGCCAATGGCTGACTTGTTAGCTGACTTGTTAGTAGACTCAATAGTCAAGAGCAAGATTTTGTCCTTTATGGATGGTCATGCTGAGTATAATCAGATTTTTATTAACCCAAATGATACACATAAGACAGTATTCAGGTGTCCTGGTGCATTAGGGACATTTGAATAGATAGTCATGCCATTTGGATTAAAGAATGCAGGAGCAACATACCAGAGGGCAATGAATTTCATTTTCCATGATTTAATTGGAAAATACTTAGAAGTCTACATAGATGATGTAGCCATCAAATTTGACAGTTTTGATAAGCATTTGGAACATTTGTAGTAGACATTTCAAAGAATGAGGACCTACAAACTCAAGATGAACCCCTTAAAGTGTGCATTTAGAGTATCTGCTGGAAATTTTCTAGGCTTCTTAGTACACCACAAAGGGATAGAAGTGAATGCTAATAAGACCAGAACAATTTTAGAGGCAAAGCCTCCAACCAATAAAAAAGAGCTGCAAAGTTTTCTTGGAAAGATAATTTTTTTGAGGAGATTCATAGCCAATTTGGCTAAGAAACTTTGGCATTTTCTCCTTGGATAAAAATTAAGTCAGACCACGAGTTTAAATGGGAAGCATGCCATCAAGAAGCTTTTGATTTACTCAAAAGGTACTTGGTAAATCCCCCAGTGACGGCTAAACCTTTGAAGTTGTACATCTCAGCTTCTGACCTGTTGATTGGTTGTCTATTGGCTCAAGAAAATGATATGGGTCATGAACAAGCCATTTATTATCTAACTAGAAGGTTAAATGATGCGGAAACTAGGTATAACTCTGTTGAGAAATTGTGTCTAGCACTTTATTTTGTAGCCGTTAAACTGAGGCATTATATGCTACCTACAGAGGTATATATGGTAGCACAAACAGATGTGATTAAATATATGTTGTCCAAGCCCATCTCGAGAGGAAGACAAGGCAAATGGATTTTAGCTTTAATCGAATATTGTCTCAAATATGTGCCACAAAAAGTAGTCAAAGGGCAAGCCTTGGTTGATTTTCTAATAGAACACCCCTGTACATCTGTCGATTTAGACCTATATGAAGTCAATATGGTGGAAAATGAACCTTGGAGGTTGATATTTGATGGTTCAAAGACAGATAAAAGAGTTGGAGCAGGTATTGTGTTGATTGCACCAAATAAGCAAATGTACCAATTTGCATATCAGTTAGAAGTACAACATATTCAGTCTTGTAATCAAGCTGAGTATGAAGCTTTGATAATTGGCCTAAAGTTGGCCATAGAGTTCAAAATTCGAAGTCTTCAAGTTTTTGGGGATTCACAGTTGGTCATTAAACAAGTCTTAGAAGAGTTCAAGTGTGTTGGTGGTGCTCTAAAGGAGTATCTAACTGAGGTCAAATGGTTAATCAGTTTCTTTGACCATGTCACATTCACACATAGATATAGATTAGAGAATAAGGAGGCCAATGAGATAGCTCAAGCAGCTTCTGGTTTGAAAATACCTAAGGGAGCTCAGGAAAGGGTGATTCGAATTAAGAGAAGAAACTTTTCTGCACTTAGGAATAGGTGTAGAAATTTCTTGCCTATTTTTACTTTGGATGTGACAGAGGAAGATTTGAGATTCCCTTTAATAAAATACCTGTCGAATCCTAGTGAAGGGAGTAATAGGCAGGTAAGATATCAAGCCCTAAATTATGTTGTCATGGGAGATGACTTATTTAGGAAGGCTCATAATGGTTTGACTTTGCTTTGTATTGGTAAGTTAGACCAAATAAAAGCCATGGCTAAAGCATATGAGGGAATCTGTGGGGCCCATCAGGCTGGTGATAAAATGAGATGGTTGATTAATAGGTATGGTTACTTTTGGCCATCCATTAGAAAAGATTGCATAATGTATGCAAAAGGATGTCAGAATTGCCAGAAGCATGGTAATATTCAAAGAGTTCCAGCCATAAGTCTTCATTCAGTAGTGAAACCTTGGCCTTTCAAAGGATGGGCCATGGACTTGATGGGGTAAATTGTTCCAGCCTCTTCAAAAGCACATTCTTATTTGCTAGTAGCCACTGATTACTTTACTAAGTGGGTAGAAGTAGTACCCTTAAAAGTAGTGACACAAACTCAGGTCATTGAATTCTTGAAGAAGAATGTGGTTCATAGGTTCGGATTACTTCAGTCCATTACTGTCGATCAAGGCACAGTGTTCAATGGGGATGAGGTTAAGGGGTTTGCTATGGAATATGGTATTCAGATATTGAATTCTTCCCCCTATTATGCCTAGGCAAATGGATAGGCTGAGGCAAAAAACAAGATTGTTAAAAACACTTTAGAAAGGATGATTGAAGACAATCCTAGGGATTGGCATAATCTTCTATCAGAAGTGCTTTGGGCTTACAGAAATTCCAAGAGAAATAGCACAAGAATAACTCCATATGAGTTGGTGTATGGGCGTGATGCTGTTGCCCCTAAAAGTAATAGTGAGGTCCAATTGACTGGCTAGGCATTTGGATATTCCTATGGATGAATATATAGAAGCCATTTCGATTGAATTGCAAGACTTAGAGGAAAAAAGGATTATGGCCTTTAATCACTTGATAGCTCAGAAAAAGAAAGTTGAGAGAAGCTATAACAAGAAAGTGAAAAGTAAAGTGTTTTCTGAAGGAGAGTTGGTGTGGAAAACCATTTTACCAATTGGTTTAAATAGCCCAAAATATGGCAAGTGGTCTCCAAACTGGCAAACTGGGAAGGTCCATTCAAGATACATAAGGTCCTTAGAGGAGGGGCTTATCATCTTGCTTCATTGGAAGGTGAGCGACACATGAGAGTTATTAATGGTAAATACTTACAGAAATATTATCCAACCATGTGGGAGTGCATGAATAAGCCATGACAATATGAAAATGAACATATGTGGCAAACCAAGAGAATCTAGAATAAATATGAAATTCCATTAAAGATTGTGTCAAAACTATAAGCAAGATAACTACATTCAGTTTAATCTTTTTGAAAGTACATTGAAAGCCTACTCCAAGCTTGAAGGCCAATTTGGTGCCTAATTTTATTTTGCCTAAGTCTGGTTTGGGCTTGTTTGATGACAAGTAGGCCATCTTCTGCTTGAACAAGAAGGTTTGGAATTTGTTGGGAAAGGCTGGCTTGTTCTTGTTCAACAGTAGCTTTCTAAGCTCTCATATGTGCCAATGGAGCTTCCAATTGAGCCTTTTCTATTGTGAGGATGGTAAGCTGAGCAGTAAGGGCCTATGATCTGGTAGAGGCCTCAGTCAGAGCATTGACTACTTTTCTCATTTGATCCACTTGAGTTTCAATGCTTTTTAGCTCAACATGAAATTGATTGATAGCT
The DNA here is from genome assembly GCA_036172215.1 of Camellia granthamiana. NCBI lineage: Eukaryota > Viridiplantae > Streptophyta > Magnoliopsida > Ericales > Theaceae > Camellia > Camellia granthamiana. The sequence continues at coordinate 136,559,059 of CM069910.1, forward strand.
GCTAAGTGTTGTGGAAGCTCTGAAAGGAAGTTCTGGAAAGCTTGCACTTGGTCGGGGTCAAAAAGTTTAGGCACTAGAGGTGCAATGGCTTCCAGGCAGTTAGTCAAAACTGTGGTGTGAGAAAAAGCTAGATCATCCAAAGGTTGGTCAAGTAAGCTGAAGAATTGATCCACCACCAGTCAGTTGTTTCACTCTTCCTTCGACAGAAAGATTGGCAACAGTTTCTTGTACAGCAAAAATGCCCAGAAGCAAGTCTTGGATTGTGGAAAGAGAGACAACTGTAGGTTGTGGCAGCAAGAGAGTGAAGTAAACAACTGGAGTAAATTAAAAAGAAAGTAATTTGGAGTATTATTACCTCTGTTGAGAGTATGGTAGTAGCATTAGTATGAGGAATGATGGAGATGGTCAGGGCCTCTCTTAAAGGACTTTGGATTGGTGTAGTTTGCACCCCCATTTCAACAGTCAGTGATCTCTGAGAAGGCATAGTGGCCTTGCAAAACAATATAAAGAAATGATATTAGGCCACAAAGAGAATGTGAGAAGATAAGGTATATATTTGTGAGAAAAATGTTACCTGTGTTGGTAATGTCTAAGCAACAGAAGATTTGGTGGCTAGAACATTTGGAGTTGGTTCTTTGATAGGACTATGAATTTGAGAAGTTTGAACCCCCATGTCCATGGTGATTGGTGTGGATAAGGGTAAGGTTTCTTGATCAACAAGAACTTCAAATGAGGGATGAGCATAGTTGCTAAAAGGGTGTGTAATCCCCTCAGGAGAAGTTCTCTCTTTATTTGAAGATGATTCACTCTCTAAAACTTCAGTAGCAGCTTTGTTAGTTTCATTCCCTTGATTGTAAAGTGGGGCATGATTGTTTCTAATGAGTGTCATCATCTTGTTCAAGAATAGGGTCATGGACAGGAGAATTTCTGTTGACAGGAGATGTATGACTGTCAAGGTTGTCGGTTAAATCAATTGGACTTTCTCTGACATGGCCTGAGTCAATTGGAGTTTCTTTGACATGACTAGGGGTTTCTGATTCTTTTGAAGAAAAGGCCACACCAGGAAAAGTGATGACCTCATTTGTTCCATGACGTACCCCTCTAAGAGGGAAGGCCATTAAGTCCTCTAAAGTTATTCCTTGGGGGATGTCAGACAGAAGTTAGGCTAATTCAGGGGCCAACTCTCTTAGGCTTGCTCTCTCTTAACCAATTTGTGCTCTCTCTTGACCAGTTTGTTCTTCATGATGGGAATGTTGGTGCTTTGAATGTTGGTGCTCTCTCTTGGTCTAGTTTTCAGGTAAAGGAGGAGATAAATTGATCTGAGTTTCAAAAAATTCCTCATGAGAAGAATGAGACATAGCTGGAGAAAGAAGTTTTCTTCTATTGTATGTCTAAAAGAGAAGAAGGAAAATGTCAGTACATTAAACATAATGTGTACTGGTTTAGCAAAGTTTAAATGAAATCTATACCACTATAGGTGGGGAGGATGAGCTGTTAAAAAGAGAAGAGATTCGTCCAGCAGGAATTGTAATTTGAGAAGGAGCTAGTTAATCTTGTCTTCTTTTAGACCTCCTCTCAAGGGCTACATGACCCTCCAATTGTGGTTGAGAGGATAGAATTTCTTGAATTTCCTCTTATCTATTCTTGGTTCTCCTTTCAGTCTCAAGACCTTGGTTGTAAGGTATGAATCCTTCACAGCTAGTGGTGTTCAAAGGATTGCCTTTGTGCTTCTTTGGTGGGTTCATTGGAGCCTTGCCTTTGTTCTGAAGGGCTGGAATGGCCTAGGCAGGCATCTCTATAGCCAAAGGAGTGGCCTTGACAGGAGATTTGGCCACATGAAGGAAATAGGACAAATCAGTACATTACATACACAAGGAAAACAATTTTAACAACAGATATAAGGAAACACAAGTGTTTACCAATGTTCATTTCTACTCCTTTTCTGTTGTCAGGGTGCACATTCCAGAGACAAACTTGAACTTCCTCGTCAAAGATTAATGCACTTATGAGAAGCCATCATTCTTTGAATCTTGTGGTAGTGCAGGGTGTAATGTTGTAGTAGTAAAAGCTAAGCTAGTCAAATAATTCTTGATTCTCAACTAAGAGAGCCTCCACATTTGAAGGGTCTTTAAATTGAAGTCTGGCCCCAACTTGTTCATGAATTGTGGGGTAGAAATAAGGGCAAGGAACAGCTTCATATAGGCCCATTTACTTGGCCCATTGGCAAGGGTTATAGCTCTCAAAACTGCAATTTGAGAGTCTACTGGTGGAGATAGACCCTCTCACCAGAATATATCTAGGAGTAAGGATCTGAGTCCAAAAGGTTTTTTGTTTTTGTCTCCAGTCATCATCCAGGGTATGGGGCTCAGCATTAATATATAGGTGAGTCTGGATGAAGTAAAATAGAAGTGTTAAAAGGGGATGAAAAGTTAAGGATCTCTGTCGATAGGTAGTTCATAAAGAGTGGTGAACACCTTGGTGAAAGAATTGGAAGTAGTTGGTCTAAAAGAAAGGAAAACCTCAGCATAGCTTTCACATGGTGAGAGATATGAAGTTTGAGTGGTGGACCTGATTTCACGGAAATAGGCATTAAGCCAGGCTTGGAAAAGCCAAAAGAGGCTACCACAGTTATGATCAATCTCCTTATTAACTAAAGAAAAAAGGCCTCTGTACAGGGTGCCTAACAGAAAAGGAGCAAAATCCAGTTCTATGCCCTCTTGGATGCAAGTAGCAAGGGCTAAATATTCTCTAGTAATTTTAAAGCCAGGGACACATAAGAAATGTTGAGAAAGCCACAATAAGTAAAAGGCTGTTCTTTCTTCATCTGTGGGTTCAAGACCAAACTTTTGATACTTGGTTTGGAATTTTCCATAACTAAGGTCGGTAACAAGTTCGATAGGTGTCTTGGGGGTTAAAAGTTCATTAGGAATGGTTGCAGTAAAAGTAGGGCCCAATTTCCCTTGGACAGAGTTGTCGCGGCGTGGAATAATGCAACTATTGAAGATGTGTTGACAAAGTAACTGCTGGAACTCAGTTGGCAAACGTTGTATAGGTAATGTTTCTACTTGTTTCTTGCCTTTGGTTTGAGCACGTTCGGGAGCCATAGAAGTATGTAAGCAAGAGGGTTTTGAAGCAAAAAGGTTGAAGAGTCAAAGTACAGAGCAAGGTAGAGGAAATGAGAATAGTGAAGTGATGATTTGAATTCTGGCATTCAAATAGCTTGTGGTGGACCCTCCTGATTGCGCTTGGGTTGAAGAGTCGAAATACAGAGCAAAGTAGAGGAAGTGAGAATAGTGATGTGATGATTTGAATTCTGGCATTCGAATAGCTTGTGATGGACCCTCCTAATTGAGCTTGGGCTTATTACTGACAATTGGGCTTAATAGTTGAGCCTATTTAATTCGTATTTTGGATCAGTTTTAGCATCTGGGTTTTATTGTAAGTAATTGGGCTTTTTTATGTGGGTTTGTCTTTAGGAGTCCAAATGTTCATTATTATAAACCACCCAAGTATATAGGTGCCAAGACTTTAAAATTGTTCCTTCTGATATTCATTCAAAACAAAAAAACATCTTTTTGTCTTAAATGAAAGGGGCATTGTTGGCGCTAAAATTTATCTTCTCTGTTGAAAAAGCATAACAAATATAGAGAGTTTATCCAGTGGATGCTAGGGGTGAAGACCACGAGTTTATAGTGGAATACGAGTCCTAGAATGTAGAACAGGTGACAAGAGCAAAATAGTCAAAGAAGCAGATGTGACGGACACAGTTTACCCTGTCGATTCATCTGATGGTGCAGTAGGATGTGGCCAAACGTGGCCCAGGCGTCAGGCCATGAAATTAGGCATGCAAATGATGCATGGTACGTGGCTTGTTTGGAAGAGGAAGAGGATGTTGCAGCAGAGAAGCAGTAACCAACAATTATGGAGATCATAAGCAGTTATGCAGGAAGTGGAGGTAACTTGCTCCTTGGTGGGACAAATGGCAGCAGAGAAGTAGCAAGGCTAGCAGCATAAAGGCTAGAAATTCGAAGTAAGAAGGACCTTCAACAACATTTACAACCTATGTGGAATTAGGAGTAGCATAATCTAGTTAGCAATAGTTTTTGTACTTGGGAGTATTTCTATCTGTAATTCAGCCTCAGTGGCCAAGTTTTTTTTTCTGTTGATTGTTATGTACATTGAGCTTGTAATTTAATTCTTGCAATTAAGTGGCAAGTTTACTTGTTCTTCAATCGAATTTCAGTTTATTCACACTTGTTTCTTCACATTACAACCTCTAAAGAAGTCCTTGAATCTGTCAAGGCATAGAACACCAACCACAATTACTTGGTCTGTTGTTGTTTGTGAAATTGTGGTTTCTCTGTCGAATCAACTTTGTCGATTTGACCCAAATCAGATTTTTGCTAACAATAGTACTTCATTATTATTTGAGTTCACGTATAACATAAATATTAAAAGCTATAAATTTTTTTAACATTCCTCACTATACAAGTATTATATTTTTAGGGTAAATTGCGTTGATAGTCTTTGTATTTTAGCCTTAGTATCATTTTGGTCTTTATAATCTCAATTGGCTTGATTTTAACCTTAAATTTATAATTTTGTATCAATTCAATCCAATTGCTTACAATTATTAGTATTTTTTAACAAAAATTATGCATATACATGACATATGTCATACTTTAGAGGTAAAATTATAAATTTGTTCAACTCCGTAAGTTAATCTTAACTAATTCAGTGATCATTTTTTACCAAAAATACTAATGACATTATCAATTGGACCAAATTGATACAAAATCTAAGATTAAGAGTTAAAATTGAGTTAATTAAAAGTGTAGGAATCAAAATAACACCAGAAACAAAATATAAGAACTATCAATATAATTTACTTTATTTTCATTTTACATTTTATCAAATCATTCTATCTGAATGTATGTGGTACCCATATCCATACTTCATAGGGCACAAATATATCTTGTTACATCTTGCACTACACTCTTTGGATATATATATATATATATATATGTGGGTGTTGATTTCCGACCACACAACCAAAGGGGAAACTCAGCTAGAGAGCACCGGCAGAATAGATTAAGCTTGAACAACCTGTCACAGAAAGATAAGAATCCGGCGGTGGTTCGTCCACTCAGGGGCACTCCGACGCTCAAGTCAGTAATCAAATATCTCTCAAAGATAACGAATTGTACTTAAATTCACCAGAATGAACTTACCACAGACCTATGAGGGTGCCTTGCTTTTATAACCAGCACTAACCTAATCCCTGTAGAAGTTTCATATCAGTGGACTCAAGCTCAATGCTCATCCTGGACTTTCACCTAGATAGAGATAAACTCTTCTTGAGCCTTATCCTTATCCGGACTGGGATCCTCCCCTATTCTAGGACTCTTACCCCTTATCCGCTCATCTCAGATTCCAACATCTCCGCAGGTAACCTTGGCCTAGTCGAGATCATCTCGGCATCAGGACCAGGCCACGTGGCACCTCGACTGATACTTCTATGTCACCTCGGCCACGTGCTGTCATTCACAAAATATGTCCCCATAACTGCCCCCTAGGTTTTATTATCTCAGCAACCTGAGGTGATGGAATCTACACCGCCTATTTGCATGTTTATGTCAGCTAAAAATTCATTCTTCCCTTTCGTCCAAGATCATGACTCGTCGGTTTCAAATATGTAGGACTCAGCTGTCCATCTTTTAACAATGACCAAGACTTAAGAACCAAGATCATTCCTCCAGTCAAGGTTTTCGCTTCATTAAATCAAGAACTCTAAGAGTTTTATCCGCTTATGAGCTGTCACGCACGGTTTTTCTTAACCGTTTCCGCCACACGTCCTTTCCTTATTAGTTAGTACCTGACATGCGTTATCAGGTCGCGTTGCTTCTACGCATGCCGCCTGACAAGCACGTCGTCCAAGGCATTTCATTATGGTTTGCCACCTTTTCGAGTTTTTAACAAAACTCTTTCTTCTCCCTCCGTCTTTTCACTTTCACGAACTCAATTTGCCTCGTCTCTATCTCAGACTCTCTCTCTCTCTCTCTCTAATTTTTCCAAATCTTCCATTGTTGTGTTCTCTAGCTCTCTGCAACTGCATTCTTCGTTGCCGCCGGCACACCACTCATCATTTGACTTTGATCGCTCACATTGTCTGACTCCGGCGTATCTCACTCTGGCTTTAACCGGTAAGTCCTCTGATTCCTTTTTGTTTTAATTCTCCATTATTGTTTACTATCCTTGGCCATGCTCATACGACTTCCTTTTGAATTTTGCTATACGTTTCACCTCATCTCTATTTTTGTGGAATATGTATATGCATTTGTAGTTGTCTTTTGTTTCTAACTTCATGTTTTGGTCAAGATTTCTCATCTCTTGAATCTATTTACCATAACATAATCTGTCTTTGAATTTTGACAGTGTGCGTATTGCTTTCAATTTTTGCGCACTGCCTTGCACACACTCACTCATTGTTCCGCAAATTTATGATTTTCCTGACTCTTAGATCTTGGTTGCCTTCTTGATTTCTGAATCATGCTCCCTTGTCTGCTTTTTTTATTGTATTTCTAGATTTTCCCTCAATCCCTGTTTCTGCAATTTCTAGGATTGGGATTTGCCTTAGAACCTTTTTTTTAGAAAAATCAAAACGAATCCCCCTTAGATCCTCAAAATTCATTGCACCAGTGCCTGTTTAGGTTTTTACTGAGGTATCCAAACCTATATCCATCACCCTGCTGCCCAACTCCTTTTAGACGAGATAATGGGTATGTTCAGGTGGAGAGTAGATACCCCAGAAAAACTTGAGCACTTTAGAAGGGAGTTTTCTATCCCAGCCGACGTCCGGATTAGGTTAGCTACAGAGGAGGATTCCATCATGCCCGACAGAGACTCCATACCCTTTCCTGCAGTTGTCTTTATAGAGTGTGGACTTCGGTTCCCCTTAGACACTCTTTTCCATGAGGTCCTTCACTATTACAAACTTAACCCCATGCAACTTGCCATCAACTCATATAGGGTTATCAATGGCATAATCGAACTGACACGCCGAGAAAAGGCTAGGATCACTTTAGCCGACATTCAGTATTGTTATACCATGTATGGCCTAAAGTCTGAAAAATGCTACATTTACTACCTGAAACCCAGATCCATTGCCTACAAAATCACAGCCGACCTCCCAGACTCCAACATGGGTACTGGAGATGATTACCTGATCATCTCAGGTAACTAGGAGTTTGCTCCTGATGATGATCTTCATCCCTTCCCTTTGCGCCGATCGGTGATTAAAGAGGGTGATTGTAAGAACTGAGTCATCCTTTTACTCCTATTTAGGACTTGTCAATTCATATATCTCTTTCTGAATGTCTTCTTTCTTCTTGTTCTCTTTTGCAGCTCTTCCTCAGCCGGCAAAGGATTTCTGACAAACTTTTTTTCCCAGCAAAGACCTAAAAAAGCTACTGGATTTGCCAGTTGAAAAAAGCAAGGCTCCATTACTGCTTGATTACATTCCGACCTACAAGTCAGCCTTGCCTGACGTTCCCCACCGAAGCAAGACTCCTCCTTCTGCCACAACTCCACCGGCCACTTCATCACTTAGGCTAGACCAAGCTTTCTCCTCAGATCCAGTTGAGTTACCATCAATCTCTACTCCATAACTTATCCCGACATCCTAGCGCCGATGCCGACATCGTGCCCCAACAAATGTACCAGTAAGAAGAACTCATAGCCGTAAACATCAAGACTCTGAGGCGTCGGCTTGCAATCCGGCGAACCCACCAACAGCCTTGCCAGCAATTCATTTTGGCACCAAAGTTACCCTCGCTACTACAGCTAAAGACATGGGCCGAAAAGCTATTGTTGAGGACCTCCTGGCCGACCTACTAGGAGTGGTCACTGTCACTTCTTCTTTACTATCTCAATCTCAACCCAAACCAAAACAAAAAAGGGTAAAGAGGGCAAAGGCAAAAGCCTCTGCCACCCAAGTTGAATCTGAAGATACAGTACCAATCTAAAAGCTCGCCGAAATCGAGAAAATAGTCTCCACTGCTGATAAGAGGCTTGCTGAAGCCGATCCAACTAACGTTGCTCAGTCAAAGAAGCCGTGGTCCGAAGCTGCGGCAACTTTGGGTGCATTTAAAGCCTATAAACCCTAGGCTCCTGCCATCACGATTGAGGACCAACCAATGAAGGCCGGCAACAGTGCCATTAACAATATCAAGGTCGGCGTCGCCCTTTCCACAATCATTCTTCTTCCAACTGATCTAAACCGTATGGCCGAGATCACGGGGTATGAAAATTTTGCTTTAATGATGCAGCACTCCGTTCTGGTAACTCTTCAACTCTTGTCTTTTCTGGTTTTTTTCTTCTAAGTTCTCATACTTCAAAATTTTACTAACTTTCTCATTCATTTTCTTCAAGGCGATCCAGCATGCTCATTCCTTTGCCATAAAGGCCGAGGACTTGAAGAAAGAATTGGTCCACAAGACCAAAGAGGCTATTGGCTTCCTTTCCTCTTTAAATAACGCCGAGGCCAAAATCAAAGGTCTGTTGGATCAGGCCAAGGTAACCAAACGAGCCCAAGACCAGGCCGAGGAAAAAGCTGAAGCGGCCGAGGTTGTAGCTGAAGTACTAAAGTCTGAGATCAAGGATACTGAGGTCAAAACTACCGAGGTCAAGGCAGAGCTTCAAAAAGTACTTGCTACGAAGGAAGACGAGATCACGGCAACCGACGAGAAAGCTTTCTCAGAGGGACAAGCTGCAGTCCGTGACGTGTACAAAGATCAAATTAACTAAGCCTGTAATAGAGGCTTCTACCTTTGTTGGACTGTAGCTTTTAACAAATTGTCTGTCCCTATCAAGGTTCTGAAAAGCGGTTGCGGTCGGTGTAACGATGGCAGTGGTGCGGTTGCGGTTGCGGTTGCGGGGTGTAAAGGCCGTAGCGTAACGGTTGCGATAACTGGAACTGTGAATTTTTTTTATTTTTCACACAATTTGAAAAAAACTTACCGATACGCATATTTTTTTTCCATGATCATATTTATTGGATTTAAAATAAATATTGATAAATTTTTATAAATTTTTAAGTATGATCCAACATATTTCATATTTTTAAATCACTATAAACTGAGTTTTTTACATTTTATTTTAATAATTAATGACTTTATATTATACAAAAAATCAAAATAAAAGTAAGAGAATAAATAAGAGTCTAAATATATATATATACATATTTTAACCAAGCCAAATAGATAATGGCCACACGTATTATTATTATTATTATTATTTTCAAACAATATATAGATAGACACACACACATAAACAAAATGGTTGAGTGATAGCAGCTGAATAGAATAGTATAGGTCTTACAGTTTCAACAAATCAATAATATGTTATTCATCTTTCCTCTTCTCTCTCTGTATCACTTGCTCCTCCATCTTCTCTTTTTATCTTCCCTCTTCTCTCTATCCCTCTTCCCTCATTTTCAGCTCTTTTTTTATGTGTGTTTTTTTTCGAAAGAAGCAGTTCGGAATCGTTACGTAACGGTGTGTAACAAGCTGTTAAGGCTGTTACGGCACCGTTACGACCGCTACGGCAGCTGCTACGGCCGACACACCTGTGAATCTCAATCATACTATAAAAGCGACCATAACAGGTAGCGATAACCACCACAACCATTACGTACCGGCGTTACGTAACGGTTGCGGCTGCTTTTTAAAACCTTGGTCCCTATGGACTCCAACCTCTGTGACATTAGCAAACTCCAAGTACCTTTCCCTCCTCCAAAGAGTCAGATAGGGAGGTCGACGAGAAGGAAATCGACGCAGAGGATGCTGAAGAAATTGAGGAGGTCACTGTTGGGGCCAAGTCTCCAACTTTGAATGATCAAGTCCTGGACTTGACTCATGATGAGGAAGAAGACTTGATTTCAAAGGTTGCCTCTTCCAAACAAACAACTTTTGAGGCCGAGGTCAATTTAGCCAAGAAGAGCTTAGATTAGACACTTCTGGAAATTGACGCCGAGATAGCAGCGAAGAAGGAAGCCACCTTGCCAACCAAGGCCAACACAACGCCAACATCCGAGGTTGAGCAATCTGAGACCGATGCCCATAATTCCAATGCTTAAGAATTTTGACTTTGAACTTTACTTTTGGATAGTTCGTAATTTTTTGTAACTTTTGGACAAGTAATCCCTTTTGCCATGCCAAAGTGCCTTTTTGTTTCCGAACAAGTTTTTTTTTTTTTTTTCCGAATGTATGCTTGCCTTTTCTCCTAAGTGTTGAATGTATGCCTTCTTTTCTTCTATGCATGTTTCTATACTTAGAATATTTTTTGCATTTCTTCAAAGCACAGATTAACTGTGTAATCACCTCAGGGTGGGATGCCTCGGATATAAACCTTGACTGTTTGTTTCAGCCAACAATTAGAATACCTTAGCTAACACTTCAAAATATTTCGAAATATTTTTACAAGTGCTTGTTTCTTTAAAATTATTCAATCAAGTACTGTTTCTTTACTTCCACTTGCTGTCTTCTATCAAGATTTCACCCTTCCAACCTTTCCAAGCTTGGCAACCTGGTTGGTCATCTCGGCTAACTTCAAGTTGTAACTTTTCCTGAAATTTCAACAAGTGTTAAGCCAATTCTAACTTGTAAATTCTTCTAAAAAATTTCAACATGTCCCAAACTCTTAAGTTTATTCATCATTCCAGCTCCTTGTCTCCTAATGTGAGCCTAAGTTCCACTTAAGTTCACATTATGCGTTTATAGTCTTTCGCCGAAGTCAGATTCAAACAAAGACTAGCTGAGGTGTTCAACCTTGGTTTCTCTATTAATTTGACAAAAGCACACTTAGTTCCGTTCTGAGTTTAACTCTGCCGACATGGCGAACCTAGATTAATTCGACTTAGTTCAACTCTATTATATGCAAGTATAATTCAACTCTGCCATATAATAAGTCTAAGTTATTCATCATGTTTCATTCAAAAATATCGCCAACTTAGTTCAACTCTATTATATGCAAGTATAATTCAACTTTGCCATATAATAAGTCTAAGTTATTCATCATGTTTCATTCAGAAACATCGCCAACTTAGTTCAACTCTATTATATGCAAGTATAATTTAACTCTGCCATATAATAAGTCTAAGTTATTCGTCATGCCTCAATCAGAAACATCATCATAGGACTGGTTAGTCCTATCGCACAAATTTAAAAATTGTAAAAATCAAACTAGCATACTTTTATTACTTCGATCAATAAAATTATGACATAAACTTCGAAAACAAAAAACTAATGATAAAAAAACTTCAAGTTGCAAGTGTTCCAAGGTCTTGGCAACTTTTTTCCCTCAATGTCTTCAAGTCGATATGCCCCATTGCCGATAATCGAGGTGATTCTATAAGGCCCCTCCCAGTTTGGGCTAAGTTTTCCCTCCCTGGGATCCTTCTTGTTGCCAATAACCTTTCTTAGGATGAGGTCCCCAACCTTAAATTCTCTTAGATTGACCTTTTTGTTGTAAGTCCTACCAAGTTATTGTTAGTATGCCCCCAGCTGAATTGCTACCCTCTCTCTCTCTTTTCTCCTCCAGCAGGTCCGGATCTCGGGCCAGGAAGGCCTCATTAGTCCCATTCTCTACTCTTTGGGTTCTGATCCCAGGGATGCCGACTTCCAGTGGAAAAACTACTTCAGTGCCATAAGCCATGGAAAATGAAGACTCTCCAGTTGATCTTCTCGGCGTAGTCCAATATGTCCAAAGTACACTGGGCAACTCTTCCACCCATTTTCCTTTTGTTGCTTCCAGCCTCTTTTTTATCCCATCCAAGATAGTCTTATTGGATGCTTCTGCTTAACCATTGCTTTGAGGAAAACTTAGAGTAGAGTAGTAGTTCTTGATATTGTACTTTGCACAAAAGCTTTTAATTAGCTTACTATCAAACTGTGTACCAGTGTTGCTAGTATTGCCATTGGGATCCCAAACCTGGTGATGATATTCTTCTATATGAAGTTCTTCACATCAATATCTCGAATCTTCACAAGGGGTTTAGCTTCTACCCACTTTGTGAAATAATCAGTTGATACCAGCAAAAACTTCCTTTGCCCAGTTGCTTGGGGCAGTTATCCAACAAGATCCATGCCCTACTAGGCAAATAGCCAAGGGCTGGATACTGGGTTTAAATCTGCTACTAGTTGATGTATTAAAGGTGCAAACCTTTGACACTTTTTGCACTTTCTGACGTAGGCTTCCACATTCTTCTGCATATAGGGCCACCAGTACCCCTGAGTAATGGCCCTATGAGCAAGTGATCTGCCCCCAACATGGCTTTCACATACTCCTTCATCTATTTCATACAAGAAGTCTTCAACCTGGGAGGGATGCACACACCTCAAAAGGGGACCAGTGAAGAATCTTCTGTAGAGATGGCCATCTGCTGTTAGGCTGAACCTGGCCAACTTCAATCTGGTCTTATAGGCCTCTTTTCGGTCGTCTGGCAGCTTGCCCTTCCTAAGGAACATCACTATTGTATCCATCCAACTTGGACCCATCTCCACACACATTGTTTCATACTCTGTGATTAGTGGTTCCACACTTGGGCCTGAAAAATAATCAACCATTATTATCCTTGCCTCTCCTGATTTCATTGCACTAGCCAAGTTAGCCAAGGCATTGGCATGGCTGTTGTCATTCCGGCTAACCTGTTGTAGCCGGCAATCCTGGAACAATGCTAGCAATCTAACAACTTCTTTGACATAGGCTATCATTTTTTCATCTCGGGCTGCATACTCGCCTGTTGCCTGACTCACAATAAGCTAGGAGTCACAGAAGACTACCACCCCATCGGCTTCTATTACTGCTGCTGACTTTAACCTTGCGATTAGTGCCTCATACTCTACTTCATTGTTTGAGGCCTTGAACCCCAAATGAATAGACTGCTCTAACATTCGCCCATCTGGCGATACTAGCACAACTCCTGTCCCCGCTCCTTGACGGTTTGAACTTCCATCAACAAACAGGCGGAAGGAGTCACCGATGTGAATGTCGCAAGGTTTTGGTTTTTCTTTTTTCTTCTGTTTCGCTTGAGTGGGGTTCTTTGGTCCTAGCTGGGTTTCTTCTTGCTTTCCTAGGCACCCTAAGTCGTGGCTCACCAGAGTCCGACGTGGGATGGCACCAGATGTGAACTCGGCCACAAAGTCGGCCAAAACCTGGCCTTAATTCCTATTCTGGGCCTAAACTCTAAGTCATATTGGCCCAACACTACTGCCCATCTGGCTACCTTTCCTGTCAGATGTCATTGCTACAATAGGGACTTCAAAGGATGCTCAGTCAGTACCACAATCTTGTGGGCTTGGAAGTAGTGATTTAGTTTCTTCGAAGCCATTACTAGGGCTCGTGTCAATTTTTCCAGGGGTAAGTACCTGGTCTTTGTGCTTGTTAGGGTTTTACTCACATAGTATACTGCCCTTTGTTCTCCCTTCTCTTCTCTGATTACCACTGCATTCACTGCATGCTCTGAAATTGCCAAATATAAGAGCAGTTCCTCTCCAGGTACTGGATTTGAAAGAACTGGAGTTATTGTCAAGTACTGTTGCAAGTCAGCCAAGGCGACTTCGCACTCTTCCATCCACAAAAAATTTGTGGCCTTCTTTAACAAAATAAAAAATGGTTTACACTTATCCGAACTTTTTCTTATAAACCTATTCAGGGTTGCAGCCCTTCCAGTCAACATCTGCACTTGTTTTGCCGATGCCGGGCTTTTCAAGTCAAGGATGGCCTTGATTTGATCTGGGCTTGTTTTAATGCCTCTTCTGGTAACTAAGTATCCTAGGAACTTACCAGACTCGAATCCAAACGCACATTTTGAAGCATTGAATTGGAGCCGATGTGTCCTCAGGATGTCAAAAACTGCCTTCAAGTTGGCCAGATGATTCTCAAGGTCTTTGGTCTTCACAACCATATCATCAATGTACACTTCTACTGTCTTGCCAATTAGATGTCTAAACATTTTGGTCATTAACCTCTGGTAGGTTGTTCCTGCATTTTTCAGTCCGGAAGGCATCACTCTGTAGCAGTACAACCCTTTTGGGGTGATAAATGCAGTCTTCTCCTCATCAGGGGGATACATTGCTATCTAGTGGTATCTCTTGTAATCATCCAAGAAGCTCATCCTTCTATGCCCTGAAGTGGCATCTACTAACTGGTCAATCTTGGGAAGTGGAAAACTGTCATTAGGGCAAGCTTTATTCAGGCTGGTGAAATCAACACAAACCCTTCACTTGCCGTTCTTCTTTTTCACCACCACAGTGTTAGACAGCCAAGTAGGGTAGTTCACCTCGTAAATGGCTTTGGCTTCCGACAGTTTGTCCACTTCCTCCTCAACTGCCTCAACATGCATCACTGTCGGCCTCCTCACTCGCTAGATGACAAGTTTAGCCGACCTGTCTACATTGAGCATATGGCACATGACCTTGGGGTCAATGCCTGGCATCTCGTATGGTATCCAGGCAAATACTTCTATGTTGGCCCGTAAGAAAGCTTCGAACTCCCTTTCCTCATCCTCGACCAAGCCTGAGCCGAGAAGAAAGAAGCGCTCTTCATTCCCTTCTTGGACCATAATTTTTTTCATAGCTTCCTCACTCTTCTTGGCTAGTTCTTTGCCGACATCATCTAAACTTCCATGTCCTTGTCTTCAATTTCTGTTGTCTTTGTCTCTCGCACGTTGCAGGTGGATTTCATTGCTGCCATGGAGTAATTTTTTGCCGGCACCTGATCCCCTCTAACTTACTCAATTCTGTGCTCCGTTGGGAATCGCAACAATTGGTGCAGTGTCGAGGGAACAGCTCTTATTGCATACAACCATGGCCTTCTCAAAATAACATTGTAAGAAGAGGGGGTATCAATCACTGTAAACTCTGCGCTTACCCTCCTGGTGCCTGCCTGTATCTCTAAATTTATTGCTCCCAGCGGCCATGTTGGCATTCCATTGAACCCGACCATTGGGCTGATGAGCTGCTCCAAATCATCTCAATGGAGGCCAAGCTTCTTGTAACATCTGACATGCATGATGTCACAAAAGCTTCCTTGGTCGATTAGAATACGCCTCACCTGACATTCTCTAATCTTGAGGATCACTACCAGAGCATTGTTGTGTGGATGTTGCACCATGTCTAAGTCTACTTCAGTATAGGACACCATTGGTCCCTAGCACTCGTTTGTCCTAGGCCTCTTTTGCTGGACCTGGTACACATGCTGTAAGTGCCTCACCCTTTGAGTGTCCCCATGTACCTTGTTCTCATTGACCCTCGGGTGAATCACATTGATCACCCGAGGTTCTGCTTGCTGTGGTTGTGGCGAAGGTGGTGCTGCCGGTGCCTGGGGTAGTCTTGCTTGCTCTTCCCTCGTTTTGGCCTCATCTACTAGGTCCCTCAAGTGACCCTGTCTGACCAGATCTTCCAAATGCGCCTTCAGGGCTTTGCACCCCTGAGTCAGGTGCCCATTCTTATTGTGGTAAGCACAGTGCTTCCTAAGACTTCTCCCTATAAATTTGCCAGGAATCCTCTCCAGCACTCTATAATACGGCTGGTTCCTGATCCTTTCTAGAACTTTACAAACCGGGATCCGGAACACAGTGTTGACTGCCGGTGCAGCTCTCAGCCCTATTTCCCTTGCTTCGACGAGCCATTTCTCTTTTCCTGCTTTGGTGCCTTTGTTCCCGACGTATCCTCTTCTGCTCTGGCATATTTCTTAATCCTTACCAAGAGATCCTCCATACTTTTTGGAAGAGTCTTTGCCAGTGACTTTTGAAACATGCAGTCATCCTCCAGGCCGTTCTTAAAAGACACAACCGCCAACTCCTAGTTGCATCCTGGTATTCGGTTGAACACTTTATAATACCTTTTGGCATAAGCCTTAAGGCTTTCACCCTCGCCAATTTTCAAAGCCATCAGGGAGTCTACCCTTAATGGTTGCAACTTGTTCGTGACAAATCTGGTCATAAACATTTCGGCCAGGCCTTCCCAACCCTTCATAGTTTCTTTTGGCAACTTATGAAACCAATCTGATGCAATTTCTCCAAAGGATGAGGGGAACACCTTGCACAGCAACGGTTCGTTCCCTGTATACAAAGCCATTGAATTTAAATATAAGTTGACGTGAAAGTTCGGATCAGACTTACTGTCATATATCTAGAACCTCGGCATATGAAATCTTTTTGGGGCTTCAAACGTATCCAATTCCACTAAGAACGGCGTTCTGGACTTGATGGGGGATGTGACCTCGGCATTCTACCACTTCCTCTGGAGGTAGTCCCTCAAATCCTCCTTAGTCCGACCAGGAGCTCAGCTATCAACGGATTTTAGCCTTTTTGGTGTGCTGCTCCCAGTGTCGTTATGTGTCCTCTTGGACTTCTCTTCATTCACCATATCGAAGTAAAGTTCCTTCCCCTGAACGTGCCGATGCTCTTTAACATAAGTTCCCTTGGTATGAGGCGTCTTCTGAGACTCTCTTTTCACCAACTCTGTTCGCCCAGCATCCCGTGAAGGCCGATGTGAGTGTTCCTTCACCCTATCATGCTAGGGAACTGTTGGGATTACTTTCTGCCCCCTTTTCTAGGTGTCGTTCTTGGTCGTTGGAATTGGCGTGTCCTTCAATGGAAACGATGGTTGTATAATGTTGTTTTGCATTATGAAGTTGACAACCGATTGTAGGTCCGCCAATTTGTTTGCCATTCTCTTAATCTCGCCGTCCCTCCTCAAGCATCTATCTTTCCATACCTAGAGGTCGCTTTCGTTGTAATACTCGTCTCGACCTACTTTCTTCGGTGCATCTCCCTCTTAGCCGACGTCTTTCTCCCTGGGATTCTGATCTTGAGGTCCTTCCTTACAGTTTTCCTTTTCCACGTTAGGATCGGTATGTTTACTACTTCCACTAGGGATGTCGTTCCCAATCTTATCTTTCTGTCTGTCGCTGGCCATCTATTCTCCTTAAGTTCCCACAAACGACGCCAAATTGTGGGTGTTGATTTTCGACCACACAACCAAAGAGGGAACTCAGCTGGAGAGCATCGACAGAATAGATTAAGCCTAAACAACCTGTCACAAAAAGATAAGAATCCTACGGTGGTTTGTCCACCCGGGGGCACTCCAATGCTCAAATCAGTAATGAAATATCTCTCAAAGATAACGAATTGTGCTTAAATTCATCAGAATGAACTTACCTCAAACCCAGGAAGGTGCCCTACTTTTATAACCAACATTGACCTGATCCCTGTAGAAGCCTCATATCAGTGGACTCAAGCTCAATGCTCATTCTGGACTTTCACCTAGATAGAGATAAACTCTTCTTGAGCCTTATTTTTATCCGGACTGGAATCCTTCCCTGTTCTAGGACTCTTACCCCTTATCTGCTCATCTCGGATTCCAGCATCTCCGTAGGTAACCTCGGCCTAGCTGAGATCACCTCGGCATCAGGACCAGGCCACGTGGCACCTCGGCTAATACTTTTGTGTCACCTCGGCCACGTGCTGTCATTCACAAAATATGTCCCCACAATATATATATATATATATTGGTAAATATTTGGATTCATATATTAATAGTAGGCATGCACATGTGTGTTTTTTATTTTTCCTTTTTTAATTTAAATTTTTTGTTTTTGGCTGATTAATTCGTAAACCAGGGTCTGTATATTTTGGGGCACTTGTTAGTAACTCCTATACATAAAGTTTAAAACCTATCTAATTTCAAAACAAAATATTTGTACCAATTAATCCTACATATTTTTAATTGCTATCAAAAAAATTTATTTATTTTTTTTTATAAATTTAAAAACGCTGCCACATCCCACCACTGCTGGACTTTCATCAAATAGTCACTGGAGACTCGCCGGAATGTTCAACATCACCAGAAAGTCGTTGGAGTATCACTGAAAGTTCGCTGGAATGTTCTGAATGTCATTGGAAGTCGCTAGAATGTCCAGAACACTTGTTGGACGTTAAGAACATCATCGAAGACTCACGAGAATATCCAAAATATTGCAAAAAAAAAAAAAAATAATAAATGGAGAAATTATAGTGAAAAAACATAACAAAATGTGATAAATGTTGATAAATTGAAAATAAAAAATAAAAATAAAAATAATTAAAAAAGAACTCATAACAACAACAAACAACAATAATGGAAAAAAACATATATTATTTTTAATTTTTTTGTAGGGTATAAACAAATTATTTACCAATATTGATCAAATTGAAAAGTAAATTTTAAAACTGTAAAATATTACAGTTTCAAAGCATGATTCTATTAAGCATTTATCCTTATTAATTAAATTGGAAAGTATATTATGAAACTGTAAAATTTTACAGTTCTAAAGAATGTTATGAAACTGCAAGATTTTGCAATTTTAAAGCATGATGCATTTCAGCACAAAAAAAAATTGAAACTATAAAATTTTACAATTTTCACCACTTGTAATTAAAACTTGAAAACAACTTGTTCAAAACTTGAAAATTTCTTATATGAAAATAAGAAAATAGAAATGCATAGTAGAGAAAAATTAGAAAAATTGAGAGATCGAATGAAAGAAATTGATATAGAGGGAAGATTGTACTTCTACAACTTTTTTTGGTTTAAATCTTGTCGAATCTGATGTTGATCTACTTAAATCTAATGTAGATTTGAGTAGATCTATATCATATTTGAGTAGATCTACTCATTTTCTTTGTCGAAAACTCGTTTTGCTGTCAGTTAGGGTAAATAAGGAATCAGTGGTCGGTGGTTACTGGTGAACCCCAATCAATGGTGGTCGTCGGTGAATATATATCAGAAAGAGGAAGAGAAAAGAAGTAAGGTGTGGTCGCCAGAAATCAGAAAAAGAAAAAGGCAAAGAAGAACGAATGCATAGTGAAGAATGAAAAAGAAAAATACGTAGTTGATTTTTGAAAGTATTCAAAGAAAAATACATAGTGAACTAAATAGGTTTCTTCTTTATTAAATAGGACTTCCAAATAATTTGCTCGCATATGTTTCTATCTGTTTATGAAAAAAAAAGAAAAAGAGTTACAACTTCCACTGGTGGCCATGTTTGGACCACACCCAACTTGATCCCTACTAATGCTCTGGTTAACAGGTTTGTTTGAGGGGCAACTTGGAAAATACACGCCAAAATGATGGGCAATTCGTGCAATCTACATATACCTAACTACCATACCCTTGAGTCCGTACAATCCCGGTTCGATTCCGTTATGAGACAGACAAAACAAAACATGGAACCGCTGGAACCGCCTTCATGGTCAAAGCCAAAACCATGAGGCTAACACAACGGTCCTTTGCTCATCATGAGCCACTACCATACCCATACCCTAAACCACTTTGAATTTCTCCATTGTTACCCTCTCTGGTTGGGAGATTGGTCACAAGTGTGAATTTTCCCAAAGATTTCTCAACGTGGAATATTGATTTTTTTTTTTTTTTTCTTCTTGGGTTCTTTTTTTTTTTTTTTTTGTCCTCTCTTGCTCTGAACCTTGACGCGGTTCGTGGATTTGTGTGAATTGAGCAACGGAAAATGGCAGGAGGAGGAGGAGGAGGAGGAGATGAAAGTTCTGCCGGGAGGGAGCTTGATCAGACACCAACGTGGGCAGTAGCTTTGGTTTGCGCAGTTATCGTTGTAATCTCTATATTATTAGAGAAGCTTCTTCACGGAGTCGGAGAGGTAATTGTGTTAATAATGTTGTTATTCCATCACCCATGCAATTTTAAATGGAGGGTTTTTTTTCTTTTTCTCTTTCACTTTTTGGTAAATTATGTAAATTGGTGTCTTCAATCTTAGGAGTCAATATATACATAAATATTTATGTTGGATATTTTGGTTAGATAAGTTTGTGGGGTTCTGGTTGTCTTTTTTCTGTTTTGGGGCTGTTGAAATTGAATGTTAACAACAACAAAACAAGAAATAAGAGGTGCAGAAAGAAAGAAAGAAAGTAGCAGAAGACATATCTTGAGAATACCATTTTTTGTTATTTTGAATTATTCTTTTTTAAAATTTTTTAATTTTTAAAATTTAAAATTTTCTTTATAGATTACAAACCTAAGACTTGGGTAAAAACTGCTTTCGTTCCGTTTGCTTTCTCTTTTCCCTATTTTACTGTTTCTTCTTTCCAAAATGATATCCATAAGAAACAATGAAAACAATAAAACAATAAAATAAAAATAAAAAACTTGGATTTTTTATCTTTTTATTCTATAGATTATCAAGGACTTGGGTAAAAATTGTTTTCATTCTGTTTGCCTTCTCTTTTACCTATTTTACTGTTTCTTCTCTTGAAAATGATATCCATAAGAAACCAAAACTGTAAAAACAAATTTTGTTTTGATGGATTATTTATTTATTTATTTTCTGTTTCATCGCTGCCTTTAGTTTCTTCATGGGTCTTATTGTTATAAGAAACACTGTTTTGTTTCAGTGGTTTAGGAAAAGACGAAAGGAACCTATGCTGGAAGCTCTCGAGAAGATTAAAGGCGGTAAGTACAAAAACACTTATGCAATTGAAATTTTCAAGTGTTTCTCCAGTTCTTAGCAACCCTTGTTTTTTGTTTTTGATTAAATTTTGCAGAGCTTATGGTTCTAGGATTCATTTCCCTACTCTTGACATTTGGGCAAATCTACATTGCCAACGTCTGTATACCCACGAAGCTTGCAGATACAATGTTGCCATGTCCCATAAAACATCATGGCGGCCACCATCATGAACCAGAGCATCAACCTGCCCCTAAGGAGGAGCCAGACCACCATAGGAGGCTTCTATGGAATGACCATAGAATTTTAGCTGGTGGTGAACCTGCTAAAGGCTGCAAGAAAGTAAGTGTCTTGTTCTGTAGATGATTTAAATCTAAATTTTGTTCTGCTTGTTTTGGTGCAATAAAAGGTTTATATGTTTAGTTATAACTTATGCATAAGAAAAAGCTGAACTAGCCATGCTCTCATTTCATAAAAATGGGGAATTAAAGTGGACACGGATCCAAGCAAATTGTACGAAGGGTATTCCGGTACTTTCTTGATGTAAAGCCTGACATATATATTGCTGCCTTCACTGCATCCATGTTGTACCTTTTTCTTATTTCATTATAGTGGAACTGGTGTGAGCTATGGACGTAGGCAATCTTATTGAACCACGTGAATCTGTGTGTCGTGTTTCTTTGTTTGTGATTGTTTATTTTGCTATTGTTTGTGTGTGTGGTTTGTTCCGCAACATAAAGAGGGTTTAATTGCAGATCTACCGTTGTATGTTCCATTTTCTTTTCTCCTCTTTCCTTCATCTCCCACATCCTCAGCCAAATTTTTTCCCTTTTGCTCAATTGGGGAGGGGGAGACCCTCGTGGAACATCTCAACACTACCATTTTCTGTAGGAAAATCATCTATAAATCCCATTCACAGACTATGGATAGTTCAGATGAGTTTTCAAACAATCAATTTTTAGCTTGAATCAGCTTAATGAACATAGGATGAATTCACAGATCTGCTGATTCTAGCTTAAATTCACGAATCATCACTCGAATTTTTTTATTTAGGTGTTTGTTTGCATATAGTTGTATTGGTGCTGTTTGTGGTAGTAATACCTCCAAATCCAGAAATGATTTTTGTTGCATGCCTGATATGTTGATAATATGCTTGAGTCCATCAAGGTTTTCATTTCTCAGGCATTTTATTATTATTATTTAAAAACGAATTTGTTTTGTTTGTTTGCTTGATTTTGTTTAATTTTCAGAATTCATGCTTTTGGTCATTCTTCTGAATCATATTCTCAAATTATATGTGAAGCCTTCAATTGACATAGTTGATTTCTATACTCTGCTGACTAATTGTGCTCCCTATTTGATTTGAAGCACGACGAATACTTATTCAAGAAATACTAATACAATTCCTATCAATAGGGGTACGTGCCACTTATATCTATCCATGGGTTACATCAGTTGCACATCTTCATATTCTTTTTGGCCGTCTTTCATGTTATATACAGTGCCATAACAATGACACTTGGGAGATTGAAGGTGTGTGTATATAATTGATTGCTTTTAGTTTTTCTGTTTTATTACTTGAAAGTTCTTTCATTGTATGGATTAGCCGAGGGGCTTAAGAATTACCTTGGGACAGATTATATTATATTTTTAGCCCATTTTCACAGCCTTCTATCTTGATATTCAATTTGTGCACGGTGTGATCTATACTTTATACTTTATTCCAAGGTTTTCTTACATGCAGATACGTGGGTGGAAGGAATGGGAACGTGAAACTGAAACCAATGATGAATTCAATGGTAAATCATCAAACGATACAATAAGTTTTATTTATCTTCCAAATTATTTTTTACTCGAATCCCCCATTGAATTGTTCCATATTCTCCTAGTATATTCATTGCTGAACTCTCTGTCCTGTCATGCAGATCCTACAAGATTCAGGCTTACCCATGAGACGTCTTTTGTTAAAGAGCACACGAGTTTCTGGGTCAAATCACCATTCTTCTTTTATTTTGTAAGGAAGATTCAAGTTGTTTCTGATTAACTTTTTTATTTTGTTATTTCTTTTAGCATACTGAATTTGGTGCGATAAAATTAATAGCAAATTAGCATTGTGACATTTTAGCTTAAACAAGCCTCACAACAAGTATCCAAATATATGAATAACAACAATAACAACTTCGAGTTAGCAGCTCTATATTTTAAACTTTCAGTGGGAAGCTATTTTCTTTATACTCAATACATCTAACCATCAATAGCTGTTGCTAATGGTCTAGGATAAAGGTGAATATTTCAGATGACCTTGTAAAGCTGCACAAGAAAGCTGTATTAGTTAATTGAATTTCTCAGGAAAATTCCAAATCGGTGGGAAGTAAGAAAAATAATTACAAAAAAATAGAGGTGTAAGTGGGGTTTGTGCTCTGATGCAAGCTTTCTTTTTCCACCAAAGCACAGACCCCACTTGTATCTCCATGTTTTTGTAATTATATTGTCTATTTTTCATTGATTTGCAATTCTCTCCCTTAAATTTTATCTTACTTAGACAAAAATATTAATTCTAATATTTTAGAAAAATGCGTGTCTAGGAAAACAATGGAGCTCCATCAAGTGCTTTAAATTCAACATTAGTGAAACATGCTGAATTCAATAAAATTGTTGACACGAGTTTTATTACTTATATAACAACTCTTTTGTTTGGATTTTTTATTTTTATTTTTAAAGTCATAGCTTTAATACTCTTTATATAATATAACTAAAAATAATATCTGATTTATCCAGTTTTACGGGTCCATCTCTCAAAACACAAATAGAAAAAAATAAAATAAAATAAAATAAAAAATAAAAAAAGAAAAAAAATAAAAAAAAGAAAAAGAAAAAAGAAAATAAAGAAAGAGAAAGCAATAAAGCAAAAGAACCTAAACATCTTTGCTAATTTGGTGATTGGTATGGTTTTTATAACATTACTGTAAGTCGCTAAAGTTCTTGATTCAGCTCACTTGGTTCTCTTTATATAACCTTTGGTTTGAAATTGAATTAATTTAACCATTTCAGGTATGCTTCTTTCGGCAATTATTCAGGTCTGTTAATAGAGCTGACTACCTGACAATGCGCCATGGGTTCATCTCTGTGAGTCTTTTTAAGTGCAATAATTCTTCTTCTCTTAGGGATAAGAATTTAATGTAAGAAGTTGAGGTGCCGTTTGGAAATGTTTACAGGTTACTGTTTTCTGTTTACAAAACATATTGAACATGTTTATGTTTATTTTTGATAAAAACAAAACAAAAAGATGTTTGGTACCTCGTGTATTTTAAAAAATTGTTTTGAAAATAAGTGAAAGGGATGGCCGGCGGGAGGTGGTGGCTGAAAGGTGATTGTTGATGGTTGAAGATGGTGGCTGGAGGTGGTTGTCGGGCGTTAGATGTGGTGATTGGAGGTTATTGCCGGACCCTGGTCGGAGGTAGTTGGTGGTGGCTGGAGGTTGTTGCTGGCTGCAAGAGGTAGTGGCTGAAGGTCAAAGATGGTGGCTAGTCGCCAAAGGTGGTAGTCAAATGTGGTTTTCACAAGAGGTGGCTATTGCCTATATGTGGTTGTCGCTAGTGGGAGATGGTGGCTGGGGGTGATTGACAGAGGAGATCATTGATGATGGCTGTTGGAAGAGGTCATCAGCGACAGTTGGTCGGATGTGGTAGCTGATGGTGTTGATTAGGGGTGGGTGTGTTGAATAACTTGATATACATTGTTGAGTTTTTGAGAAATTAATATGGTATCAGAGCTTAGGTTGAGAGAGGACTCGGTTCTAATCTCTCCGTTGACATTTGGTGTTTAGTCCCAATTTGGTTGTTTCTTTTTTCTTTGGTTATTGGTGACTTAATAGGGGGGTGAGAAGGGGAAGAATGATTTTCTTTTCCTGAACATTCAAGAATTTAGAAAATCTTGTACATGGTTTACAAAATTTAAAAATCAAAATAGATACCAAATGAGTTTTTATTTACAATTTTCAACATTTTTGTAAATATAAATAGAATGATTAATTATGTTTTTCTTTGTTAGGTTCATTTAGCACCTGGAACTAAGTTTGACTTCCAAAAATATATCAAAAGATCACTAGAAGATGACTTCAAGGTAGTTGTGGGAATCAGGTATTACCTTTTGTATGGTTCCTATTAGTTTTGGTTCAAAAATTTTATGGCTTATAGCAATGTGCTAATTAATGTGTTTGCTTATATTCACTATGATCTCAGCCCAGTATTATGGGCTTCTGCAGTCATCTTTCTATTGCTCAATGTTAATGGTGAGTTAGTCTCTTCTTCTTCTTTTTTTCTTTTTCTTTTCATGTTGGTAATATTGAGAATGGATTTGTTCTGGTCTAAATTTGGATTTTGGCCCCCATTTCGACGATACGAATCATTCATTTTTATAGACACTTGTGTTTTTATCACTTACAAAAAATTAGATTGATTTGATAATTGTAAGCACATGATTTTATCATTTTTGTTTGTAAAAAAAATAGACCATCTAGTTTTCAAAATCATTTTTATCAAAACAAATATGATAAAATTATAAGGTTGCGATCATCGAATCAATCTAATTTTTTTTTTCATAAATGATCTATCCACACAAGCTTAAAAAATGAATGGGTTGGATGATCAAATTAAGGCCGGGTTGGCCCCTATAGCCTCGGACAATACCCTTCAATCCAATGTAGACTAGAGACAAGCCCAACTTGGTAATAATAACGGACTTAGTTTTCATTTGAATAAATTACATAAATAGCCCTTAAAGTATACTATCTACATCATTTTAGTCCATAATCTTTAATTTTTATCAATTATGTCCCTAAACTTCACACATTAATTCAATGTGGTCCTTCTCATAACTTCCGTTAATTTTAGAGGGAAAATGTTGCATCATGCTTACATCAACCTTATATTAGGCATTTGAAATGCATTGGGAGGAATTTATCACATTTCTCGCCTAAAATAAATTGTGGGACAAGTGATATGCACTATATTTACGGAATAATACATCCAAATCTTCCATTCCATATTGTGACAGGTAAACTTTTATGTCCCTTGTGCTTCTACTTTGGTGAGTCTCAATCCCTAAAATTTTCCAAGACCCCAGTTTTTGCTTGCTACTTGCTGTGCTAAGCCCTAAAATGGTAGAGAAGAAACTACATATTGTGTTTGGCAACTTTGGCATTTCCATTAGGCATGGTGTCAACATTTTTCATCTAAAGTTAATGGCAGTTATGGGAAGGAACCATATTGAATTAACATGCAAAGTTTAGGAATGTAATTGATACAAATGAAAGATTCGGGACCAAAATGAAATAGATAGGTTACTTAAGAAACTATTTGCATAACCAACTTTTTCTTTTTCTTTTTCAAAGATTCAAGACAACTTACATGATATACATATTGGACAATTAATTTATGAAGTGAGACGATATAATTTAAATCTTTTTATTTCTTGCAGGATGGCAATCTATATTTTGGCTGGCCCTTTTGCCTCTAATTGTAAGAAATTTGTGTTCTAATAATCTCTCATTGATTATGATGCTCTTAGTTGGAGAAAGGAAAGAACTAACCATTGAATTGATTAAAGGTGGTCTTATCAGTTGGAACAAAGCTGCAAGCAATTATAACTCAGATGGCTGTTGAAATCGTAGAAAGACATGCTGTTGTCCAAGGCATACCTCTTGTACAAGTCTCTGATAGACATTTTTGGTTTGGCTGGCCTCAATTAATTCTCCATCTCATCCATATCACTCTCTTTCAGGTATTCACTCTAACAAAAAAAGCCACTTTTTGGTAGTTTGATTCAACTTATTTAGCTAACAATTGAAAAAAAAAAGAAAAAAAGAAGAAGAAGTTTTCTTAACAGGATTCATCCTTTTTGGCAAGTGCTAAAAAAATAACATTTTTTCCAATTTTTTTTTGTCTTTAGTAAAAAAACTTTCAAATTTGTATTTAATTTTTTTCTTTGCTGATCCCCTGCAGTCTAGAAAACCTAAAAAAAAGAAAAGAAAAATGCTAAAATACTCAAAAAAAAAAAAAAAAAAAAAGGATGAGGGGCATAAAAATTGCTTTTTTTAGCATTTGCCAAACGCATTGGCTTTTTGAGCAATAACTTTATCCTAAAAAAGTCAAAAAAAAAAAGAAAAAAAACTATTACCAAAGCACCCTAAGTAAAGAAATCACATAAAAATACTTTTTGAAGTCCGGTATATGTTGTTTTCCAAAATTTTCTAACAAGCTGGTTATCTTTCTTATGTGCTCAGAATGCATTAGAGTTAACATATTTCTTCTGGATATGGGTAATGAATTGCTCTCCTCTTTCTTCCTCATCATTATTTCTATATTAGTTTCAGTTTTTTTTGAAGTAACGTTTTCTGGTGCAGTATGAGTTCGGGTTGAAATCTTGCTTTCATCAGGATTTCAGTCTTATAATAATGAGAGTTGCTCTAGGGTAAGTGAAGAGTGAACATATTAAGTTTTTGAGGGTCAAATACTTCAAATAGTGAATGTATAATGCAAAAGTTGTAGTAGATTCCTAAATCCTAACCAAGAGACTAGCGTGCAATGCTTTTCTCTGACAGAGGCTTGCTTCTTCAAGCTTCACTAGTTACTTTTCATTTTGATAGTAGTAGGTGCTTGCTGCTTGTCAAAGTCTTAGCTTGCAGATTGGCTCACTGTCTACTAAATGAGTCTTGAAATTGAAATAAGTTTGTGATCTTTTATGTCTAATTAATAGGGGGTCTACTTTAAAACCATCTGCCCTGCACCCAACCCCATTGGAAGAGTAAGTTTTTGCCTCGAATGAAATCATAAAAGAAAGAAGTACTTCTACTACAACTTTTGCATTATACATATCGAAAATGTGCTCTAGTTTAACAAACTTCTAGCAATTTAAATTGCTGATTTATTTTTACAAGAAGATTTCAACGTCATCAGAAGTTACTCTTCCAAGAAAGCATTCTGATATACCATGATCTTCCTTGGAAGTAAAGTTACAGAACTGTTTGATTCATGACTGCATTAATTCCTATTATTGAACTGAAATTCCTGGCTTAAATAATGGGTCTATTTGTTTGGGCAGGGTAGGAGTTCAGTTTTTGTGCAGCTACATTACACTTCCACTATATGCTCTCGTCACTCAGGTACTTGCTATTTAATCTGCATAATTATAATAACGACAAGTTACACTACTCCCCTCAATTATGAGTTCATTTTACTCCCTCAACTAAAAAATGTGAAATTTTGTCCCCTAATCTTCTGATTTATTTCAATCTCAACATTATATCCCTGTTTGGTAGAGCTGTGGGAAAGTGCTTATAGCTTATGCCTAAACAGCTTATAGCTTATAACTATGACCATAAGCTGATTTCCAGCTTATTCTTAAAGCATCTCCTGCCCTACTCAAAGAATAAGCTGATTTCTGACTTCCAAAAAGTTATAAGCTATAATCTATAAGCTAAACCAAACACATCAAAATAACTTAAATTAAGCTGAAAGCTGAAATAAACTGTAATTAAGCTCTGCCAAACAGGCACATTGACATTCTGCTATAAAAAGAGAATAAAAAAGTGGCATGTGAGTATTACATGCCAATTTTATAACCAAAATGCTCATTCAAAAACTGGTTTATCTAATATGTGATAGATTTGTTTACATTTCCTCTCTAGTCATAAAGTGGCATGGGCATATAATTTCTCGCACATATTTCTTCATAGGAAATGAGAAGATATGTACATCTCTCTGCCAAAAAAAAAAAAATGTTTGATACTTGTTGAATAGCTTGATATTCATAGTTAGGCTTATTTCCTAATAGTTTAAGCTTTTGAAAAAAATTGATGATTTAGTTAATTTTGTAAACTGGTTACAATTTTTTGAAAACAAAAATATACACCAAATAAATTTTGTTTATAGTTTTGATTTTTTTTTTTTTTTTGGTAAACATAAACAGAAAACTATAATTATGTTAAACATGTTATCTGTTAACTTAAAAAAACACCAGGTTTTTTTTTCTTCTCATATTTATGTTTGGGAATTTTCAGATGGGATCAACTATGAAGAGGTCTATCT
Organism: Camellia granthamiana; assembly: GCA_036172215.1. Classification (NCBI taxonomy): domain Eukaryota; kingdom Viridiplantae; phylum Streptophyta; class Magnoliopsida; order Ericales; family Theaceae; genus Camellia; species Camellia granthamiana. The sequence continues at coordinate 136,587,663 of CM069910.1, forward strand.
TTGATGATCAAACTTCCAAGGCTCTAAGGAACTGGCATAAGAATGCTTTGAAGAAAAAGAGTGAGGGCCAGCCAGGACCAGTTGCTACCCAGACTTTAGGTGGCAAGCCGGGGAGCCCAGGTGACTCACCAGAGCATTCTCCTACACTTGGTCGCCCTAGCTATGCACCACCACCTAACACAAACACATCATCGGCCAACATAATTGCCAGCGTGGACATTCGTGCAGAAAATGCACCCTCGGACCATAAAGGGGTTGAACTTGGCAACCGCGACCTATTAACAGGTGGTACATGATTGTGGGTGGCAATGAACTAGGATGGGGGAAAATGTTGATAATGAAATACCTCATGGTTGCACCTGGGCTTGTATTTTCTCTTCATTACATTTACCATGTTTGTCTATGTATATATTGTACTATAAGGAAACACAGATTGAAACTGGTTTTGATGTTGTGTTTTGTTACATATGCCTAATCAATCAGGATTGGAAGATTGATGCAACAACAGGGATGCAATTCATTTATTGCCTGATTGGTCCAACAATTCTCAATTGTATTTGTATGATGATACATGATCTTTGATTAAAGGTTCTGCACGTTGGTTTTTCATTGTATTTTTTCTCTGAGTTTTTACATTCAAATTTCCCTGTCAGTGCAACTAGTTCCCATTTATTCAGTATCCCACCAACTAGCTTCTCAATCTTCAATATATTGTTCTAATTTTTCTTAGTTTTTCCAATTAATTATTCACCATAATTTTAGCGGGAATAAAAGTAACCACACAAGAGAGAACTAGGGTTTACATGGAAAAACTCTAGACTCGTGGAAAAAATTCTATGGATGCACCAATCCACTAGTAAAAGAAAAAAAAGAAAAAGAAAGAAGACTTACCAATATTCAAATGCATAGATCTTACCTACTTAATTGTAGAACAGTTTCCTAGTTCAATCTGTGTTCTGCATTAGTCGATATCCCATTGTTACTTCTGTCTATGTATATTAGCTGTGCCAACTATATGAATACTACTCTACAGGTTTCATCAAGCTCAATCAATGAATGTGCAATACTAAATCTATAAAAATGAATCACTCATCCAAGCCTAAGAACATAAAAATATTGACTCAATCTTTGGAGTGAAATTGTCAACACAAAAGTATGGGTACAGCATAAAATCAAACAGAAAATGAGCATCCATTTAGGCTAAGAGCAAGGTTTTAAAAAGCGGCCACAACCGTTACGTAACGCCGTTACGTAACGGTTTTGGCAGTTACCGCTACCCGTTACGGCCGCTTTTGCAGTGTGATTGAGATTCACAGGTGTGTCGGCCGTAGCGGCCGCTATAGCGGTCATAACGGTGCCGTAACAGTCGTAACGGCCTGTTCCGCACCGTTACGTAACGGTTCAAAACTGTTTCTTTCGAAAAAACACACAAAAAAAAATTGAAAATGGGGGAAGAGGGATAGAGAGAAGATGGAAGATAAAAGAGAGAAAATAGAGGAGCAAGAGATAGAGAGAGAGAGAGAGAGAAGAGGGAAGATGAAGAACATGTTATTGATTTGTTGAAACTATAAGACCTATGTTATTCTATTCAGCTGCTATCACTAAACCATTTTGTTTGTGTGTGTCTATCTATATATTGTTTGAAAATAATAATAATAATGTGTGGTCATTATCTATTTGGCTTGGTTAAAATATGTATATATATATATTTAGGCTCTTATTTATTCTTACTTTTGTCATTATTTATCTTATAGATAATAGTTAGTGATTAATTTTTTGTAAAATATAAAGTCATTAATTATTAAAATAAAATGTAAAAAACTCAGTTTATAGTGATTTAAAAATATGAAATATAGTGGATCATTCTTAAAAATTTACAAAAATTGATCAATATTTATTTTTAACCCAATAAATATGATCATGGAAAAAAAATATGCGTATCGGTAAGTTTTTTTCAAATTGTGCAAAAAATAAAAAAATTCACGGTTCCGGTTACCGCAACCGTTACACTACGGCCTTTACACCCCGCAACCTCAACCGCGTCACCGCCACCGTTACGGCGACCGCAACCGCTTTTCAGAACCTTGGCTAAGAGTGAGAGATAGAAGAGATGGAGTATCATTTTGATCTGTTCCTCTTATCAATCACTACATTGTGGGCACCTGCTCTATCTGATCTAGTTCTACTGAAGGTTGATCGACGGGTATGTTTTGCTTTTCTATTCATCATAAATAGGATTTGATTTCATTTCATTTCTTTAAATCTGTCTCTTTTTCTTTTTTTCATCATAAATTGTACTTTTGTTCTTGCTAACTCTTTTGTATGCCAAAACTGAAGCCTGAGAAATGTCATATTAGGCCTACCTAGCTGTGAGTCTGTGACCTGACAAGCTCTTAAACAAGGATAACTGCTGATCCTCTTGTTGCAGATTGATTGACTTCACAAAATCCTACACATCACAGCAACATCAATGGTTGGAAATTATTATTAATTTTTGTTTCCCTTTCCCCTTTTCAAGCTCCATTATTTGGGTCATTGACATCAAATTTTCTTTTCCATTTGTTTGTGATCTTCATTTATAAGTCAATTATATTTCTGAACTCTGAAACCACTAATTGTCATTTAAATGGTTTGTTTTCATGTCTAAGTACACCTAAAATTTGGCATTGTTTGTGATTCTTTCGTAACTTTCTTTTATATGTTGAAAATGAAGGAACTGATCTAGTATCAAAAGTTTTGTTGCCCTTCCCTGATCACAAGGCAAAGAACTTGGCATATTAGAAGGCGAAACAAAACGCTATAAGGGAATGCCCCCAGCCCTGACATGGTATTTTCTATCTCTACCCAAGGGGCTGCATGAGGGGGAAAGTTTGATTTTGGATATTCTAGCTATTTTCTTCACCCATGCATTGAGGCCATTTCCTTGTGAAAATCAGCTTTTTGTGTTGTAGGATAGTGCACACTATATTTCTCTTTATGCATGTTGAATGTAAGAATCAACATATTATGTTTGAATATAGAAATTAGAATATGAATAAAAATATGAATTATTTTGATTATAAAAATCTTGCCTTGTGTATATTGTTTCCTAAATTGTATCATAAATATATTATATATACATAACATCTACGTCATTGTTTGGTAAGACAAATAATTCTTTTCATTCTTTTTGGTGTCATAGCCTCTCTAGCCTTCTCTCTCTCAACCACCCATCACCATCGACTGCCTTCTTTTTTCTCTCTAGCCTCCTATTGTCCTTTCCAACTTATTTTCTCCCTCTGACAGCCTCAACCCACCCTCTGCAGCCCATCTCCTTCCTTGTCTTCACCTCGGCATGCCTTCTTTATCCCTATCAAGGCTCTGCTTGCTGCTGACCAAACCTGATTTTGGTCTTACATGCTTCAGCTTCATCTTTAGGTGATCCATGGCTATTTTTTTCCCTCTTTCTTGAGGTGATTGGACTGATGTATTAATTCCTTTTGTCTGTCCTTTATTCTTTCAGGCTACCAAGTTTATTCGGTAGCATCTATTTGGATAAGCCGTTGAGTATTTTTTTTTCTTAAACTGTGTTACTATCTTTGTGTGTTTTGCAGCCCCTCTCTTCTCCCACCATGATTGATCCATCCTTTGCTGATATACACACCAAGCCTGTCCTAAATAGTTCTAATTTTTCTCTTTCTCATCACACTCTTGTTCATCGTATTACGAGTGTGGTGTTGAATGGGAAAAATTTTGCCATCTAGAGCTGCTCTCTTAAACTCTATTTAGAGGGGAAGGGAAAAACTCATTGGCTTTTATCTTCCATTACCTAGCCTGCCACAACAGATCATACCCGTGCACAGTGGGATATTGATAACTGTCATATTTTGGGATGGATGTTCAACTCCATGGAAGATCGCATTTACCACATGTTTCTCTATTGTGGCATAGTTCTCGATCTATGGCACGCCTTGTCATAGATGTATGCTCATGCTCATAACGATGCTCGTATCTTTGAGCTCTATCAGGATATTGCTCGTGCTTCCCAGTTTACCTTGGGTCTTTCTGTGTTAGAATTCTTTGGATACCTTCAAGCCCATTGGGAAGAATTGGTTCAATATGAGCCATTGACTAAGTTACCAGCAGATGTTGCCTCTCTTGTGTCCAAATGCCTTGCGCGCCAACACACTTACCAATTTCTGATGGGTTTAAACTCTGAGTTTGAATCCCTTCGAACTCAGATTTTAAAAACATCACTCATGCCCTCTCTCTATAAGGCATTTTCCATCATTGATAGTGATGAGCGTCGTAGGCGTTTGGTTTAGCGGAATCCTTCTCATCTGTCTCTAGTTTCATCTGATCAAATGGTTCTTGCTACAAAGTCTGGTTCTCGAGGTTCTACTAGTCCAGTTGTTTGTCATCATTGCGGTGCTTCTGGTCATGTTAAGGCTCATTACTTCAAACTTCATCCTGAGTTGAGACAACGATCCTCTCACTCTCGTGGTGCTAGCACCCCTCGCACTGCGGCTTTAGTGGATTTTGTTACTTCTGCTCCTAGGTCTTCTCATCTCCCTAATTTATAGGAGTTACAGATTCAGATTGGTCAGCTTCAGGCTAAGCTTAGATCTCTTACTGCCAATTCTCATGACCCATCATCTACCACTTCTGCCACCCTTGCAACAGGTACTTCTACTGCTTTCCATGTTTTGTCTGCTAGTCCCTCATGGGTTCTGAATTCTAGGGCTAATAATCATATGACAGGTGAGTTTTCCTTTCTTTCTTCGCCAGTCCCTACTACTATTGCCTAGGCCTGTAAATGGATCGGATTTAGATTGGATCTGTCAAAATCCGAATCCGATCCGATTAAGACAAACCTGAATCTGATTTCAATCCGTTTAGCCCATATCTGATTATAGATATTCGAATCTGATGATTTCGGATATCCGATCCGATAATCTGATCCATTTATTTATTTATTGAGCTACAATTTTATATAATTTGATTTTTTTTTTAATTTTGTGTTTTCTTCATTCAAATTGAGAATAATTAAATCGGATCGGATTGGATTTTTGCATATTTAATCTGTTTAATAAACAGATTTGGATTATTGAATTATCGGATCGGATTTTTTTGTAAATGGATTCGGATTTTCGGATTGGATTCTAGTCGGATTCGGATTAAATCCGATCCATTGACAGCCCTACTATTGCCCAATCTGTGTGTCTTGCTTATGGTTCATTATCCTCTGTTCGTCATAAGTGTGTAGTGTCTTTATCCCCTACAATTACTTTATCATTTGTTTTACATGTTCCAAATTTTGTATATAATCTCTTATCCGTTAGTTGTCTTGCCAAACAATTTAATTGTGCTGTCATCTTCTTACCCTCTTCTTGCCTTTTACAAGACCTGAGTTCGAAGAGGATTTTTGGCAAGGGCTATGAGCGTGATGGGTTGTACTACTTTGGGGATCCACCAGACGAGTCTTCCTCTTCTTCCTTAGCTAGTTTTCAGGTCTTTGTTTTTCCTGCTTCTATGTATTGTGTTTTTAATATTCAAACTTTAGAATTATGGTACGCTCGTATGGGTCATGTTAATTTTCAATATTTATGTCAACTTTTTCCTTCATTTAATAAGCTTGCAAAAGTTCTAAGTTTTATTGTGTGGTTTGTGAGTTGTCTAAGCATACCCGTACTAACTATATCTTATATGACTCATGCTCCTAGTGCTTTTGATCTTATACATTATGATGTCTGGGGCTCTTCCCCTGCCACCACTTTTTATGATCATAGTTATTATGTGACTTTTATTGATGATTACACTAGGTGCACTTGGGTTTATCTACTTCGTCATAAGTCTGACGTCTTTCCCATTTTTATCCAATTTTTATAGATGGTTAAAACTCAGTTCCATACGGTTGTTAGGACTATCTATTTTGATAATTGTGGGGAATATATTTCTAATGCATTTCGTTCTCATCTTAATCAAACTGGTATTCTTCAACAACTTACTTGTCCTCGGACTCTGAAACAAAATGGTGTTGTTGAACGCAAAAACCGTCATATTATGTCTGTTGTTCGTTGTCTTCTTCAGCGTATGGGTGTTCCCAAGTCTTATTGGTATATGGCTATCCTTCCTGCTGTTTACCTCATTAATAGGACCCTTAGTCGTCGTGTGTTGTATGGTCTCACTCCATTTCATAGGGCTGCGCAAGGAATCCGTAATCCGATCTAGTCCAGTCCAATCCAGTAGGTTTGGATTGGTTTTTTGAATCCGTGAGTCAGTTCCAGATTGAAAAATTAAAAATTCATAGTCCACGGATCGGTTCCGGATTGGAATCAATCTAGACCGTATACAAATAGGTTATATTTATATTATATACCCTCCCGTATAGTTTTTTTTTCCTATTCCATGTAAAACCTAAACCCGCACCTAAACCCGCATAGTATTTTTTTTTTATTGTTTTTGTTTGTTGGTTTTTAGTTTTAATTTGTAATGGTCTAAATACTTATGGTGGAACCAGTTTTCTTATGGTTGTTTAAATTCTAGAACAATATGTCACTATTATGGAAAGACATGTTGCTATTGTGGAACTAATATGATTCTATGTTTATGTTTTTATGAAATTAAATTGTTCTATGTATTTTTTTTTTTTTTGTTATTTAATTATGTGAATCCGTGGTCCTAAACCGATCCAATCTGTGTTTAAATCGATTGGATTAGTTCTAATTTTTTAGAAACCGTAGATAATGGATTGGTCCTAGTTTTACCCCAATCCGAACCAATCCAGACCATGCTTACCCCTACCGTTTCATATCCTTATGTCCATTACCATTCTGTTTCCACTCTTACCTCATGTCTTTGGGTGTACATGTTTTGTTCAAAATCAGAGTCCCATTCGCACAAAGTTAGATGACAAATCTATTCGTTGTATCTTCTTAGGGTACTCTTCGATGTCCAAAGGGTATAGGTGTTATGACCCTGTGTCTCGTCACTTTCACTATACTTTGGATGTTACGTTTTGTGAGAATCTTCCTTTCCTTGGTATTAACCCTTCTTTGCAGGCTTCTCATCCTGTTACTTCCACTGTTTGCCCGGTGACCATTTTGGACGAGGTTGAGAATGAGGTTGTTCCCCTTCCTCCTTTTCAACCTTTGCCTCCTCCCCTATTGCAAGTATACTCCCGTCGCCCATGCCCTCAGCTCCCCTGCCGCCTCTCCGATCTCTGGGTCAGATAGCTCTTCTCTTTTAGCTCCTCTATCTCCTCATTGTAACCCACATCGGGATTGCTATCCTCCAAATTGTTTGAGTTATTTGAGTAGTACTAATCATTTTATTTTCCAGTATCTTTCCAATGACAGGGTTTCCGTTTCTTACCATTCTTTTCTTGGCAAGCTTGAATTGGAGTTCATTTCTCGTTCTGTGTCTAAGACCTTTCAAAATCCCAAATGGGTAGTAGCTATGCAGATTGAGATGGCGGCCTTAGAACAAAATCACACTTGGAATCTTGTATCTTTATCTCCTAGGGAAGGCACGATTGGTTACAAATGGGTGTTCACCATAAAGTACCTCGCTGATGGCTCAATTGACCGTTACAAAGTCCGTTTGGTGGCCAAAGGTTTCACACAGATTCCAGGCAAGGATTTTGGTGCCACTTTTGCCCCTGTCGCAAAACTTACCTCTGTACGTCTCCTTATCTCCCTTACAACATCTCATTCTTGACCTTTTCATTAGCATGATGGCAAGAATGCATTCCTCTATGAGGATCTTCTTGAGATGATTTACATGTCTCCTCCACCCAATTTTCAAGCTGAGGGGGAGTATTCGGAGAAAGTGTGCTGGTTACTCAAATCCTTATATGGTCTGAAACAGTCTCCACGAGCATGGTTTGGTTGCTTCAGCTCTGTTATAATATCTATAGGCTTTGTTCAGTGCCACTCTGATCACACTTGTTTCATTCGTCAAAATTTTGCAGGTTACTGTATAGTCTTATTAGTTTATGTGGATGATATTATTCTTACAGGTGATGACTTTATCGGCATTGGTCAAGTAAAGAAGGACTTGGGCCAAACTTTCAATATTAAGAATTTGGGATGTCTCAAATATTTTTTTGGAAATTAAGGTAGCTCACTCGAGGGAGGGGATCTCCTTATCTCAAAGAAAGTACACCCTTGACTTGTTTCAGGATACTGGTATGTTAAGGTGTAAACCTACTTCTACTCTTATAGATCTTAATATCAAACTCACATCAAAGTCTGGTGAGTTGCTGGATGACCCAGGCATGTATTAGTGTCTTGTTAGACGTCTTATTTATTTGACTAACACTAAACCTGACTTGACATTTGCAGTTAGTGTTGTGAGTCAGTTCATGCATGCACTTTATAAAAGCACCTTGACGCGGTTTATCATATTTTGAGGTATTTGAATACTTCTCCAAGCTTGAGATTGTTCTTTTCCACTAGTACCTAATCTGGGCTCTCTCGTTTCACCGATACCGACTATGTAGGATCTAGGACTGATCGGCGTTCCACTTCTGGCTTCTGTACTTTCTATGGTGATCATCTTATCTCATGGAAAAGTAAGAAACATGCGGTTGTTTTTAGGTCTACTGCAGAGGTTGAGTATCGGGCTATGGTATATGGGACATGTGAGATTCTTTGGGTTCGCTCTATTTTGGCAGAGTTGGGTTTTAAGGTGACTATTCTTTCCTTTTTATTGGCAGAGTTGGGTTTTGAAGAGACTGTTCCTTCCTCTTTATTTTGTGAGAACAAATCTACCATTACGTTATCCTCTGATTCTGTGCTTCATAAGCGTACCAAGCATATCGAGGTTGACATACATTTCATTCAAGAAAAGGTTCAGACTGGCATTATGTGTCCATCCTTTGTCTCTTCTTCTCAGCAGTTGGTGGATATGTTCACAAAATCTGTGGGACCAACTTTGCTCCAATCTTCCATTGAAAAACTACGTTTGTTAAATATCTTCACGCCAGCTTAAGGGGGAGTGTTGAATGTAGGAATCAAAATATTATGTTAGAATATGGAAATTAGAATAGGAATTATTTTGATTATACAAATTAGTGAAGGTTCAATTAGTTATAGCATTAAATTTCCCAATGATTTAAAATTGGAATCTTATACAAAACTAGAGAAATACCAAGGTTTCTGGTTCAAAGATTGATATGGCCCATACGAGAACCTTTCTTCTTTCTCATACTCAATTATAATTCATTTTGAAAACAATAAGCCCTTAACCAACTCAGTGAGTTAACCTTAACTAATTTAGTGACCATTTTCCTTCAAAAACTCTTATCTATATTATCAATTTGACCAAATTGACACTGTGACGATCAAGTCAGTCAACAATCTCACAAGATCTCAACTCAATCAACAATACACAGGAAAAGGCATACCTTAGACCCACAGGGGTGCCTTACATTTATAGCCAATAGTGCCCTCATCCCCTAGAAGTCTCGCTTCATAGGACTCAAGCACAATGCTTATCTTGGACTCTTAGTTAGATATGGATGAACTCCTCTAGAGCCTCATTCTTATCCAAACTAAGCACCTCACTTATCTAGTACTCTTGTCCTCTATCCAAATCTCTTGGATTCTAGTATTACCACACTATGTCTCGGCAATACCACAATTATCTAGGCAATCTGGCTCGTCCATGTGGCACATCAGCCAACACCTTGGCCACGTGGCACAACCTCAAAAATACATCCCCACAATTGCCCCTAGGTTCTATGACCTCGGCAACCTGAGGTAATAGAACCTATATCGTCTGATCTTCCAACGTGTCAGCTAAATAGCATGCTAGAAATACTCCTTCGACGAGATCATGACTCATCGGGGTCAAGAAACAAGGACTTCGAATGTGCACTCATAAAAAACCAAGAGCTGAAAAGTCCTTTCTCATCCAAGATCAATATCTCAACCGAGATCATACTACTAATCAAGATCATGACTCCACTAGTTGAAGAATTTCAAAAGCCCCTTACTGCGCGTGAGCTATCTTGTCATAATTGTCTCAAACGTATTACCTTCATGTGTCGTCACCAAATTGGAGCGTACCAATCACATCCTCATTATGTCATATAAACTCTGCCCCACATCGCCTAACACCAACACGGGCACATCTCCCTAGGCAGTTAAATCATTAGCTTGCCGCCCTTTTGAATTCTCACAAAACACTTTCCCTCTCTCTCCGTCTCTTCATTTTGTAATCTACATTCTCTCTCTCTCTTCTACCAGAGCTTCTCTCTCTAAAACCTCCATTGTCAAACCTCGAAATTCTCTATAACTGCTTCAATTCATCACCTCTAACGAGCATTCAATCATTCTGTTCCGATTAAAAGCACCACCTGACTCCAGCGAACACGATTCTGACATTCATTCTTCCGCTCATAATCTATAAATCTCTTAGTCCTTTTATTTTCAATCTATTTCTCCTTGTTCTTTCATGTTCTTAAGCATGCCTTCATTGTTTATTGCATACTATTTGTGCATTTTCTGTGTTCGAATCCGATCATAATTTGGACATTCTGTTGTCTTTTCTGAATTCTTGTTCCCTCTGTCATTCTCTATATCTTGTGTACATCCATGTATTTTGATCTTGTACATACATTCTTGAATCTTATGTTTAGAATCTATCTCTCATGTTCATTTTTGAATCCATTTTCCTTACTGTTTCCAGATTCCTCCGTCCAATTCTTTGTTCATCTCTGTTGCTTTTGCATATATGTAAATTTAGGATTTGGGATTTGGTAGAACTGTAGGAAAATTGAAACATTGGCCTTGTAGAACCTCCACAAAATCACCAAAGTCTTCAAACTAGAGTACTCTAGGGCCCAAATTACAAGCCCTTTGTCTTCTTCACACACTTAGCTAAGGTAATAGAGATATTCAAATGGAGGGTAGATTTCCCTAGCAAATTAGAATACTTCCGTCAGGAGTTTAACATTCCTGCCAATATTCACATTAGGCTAGCCAGTGAGAACAACTCTATCATGCCTAGCAACAATTACATGCCCTTTCTCATGATGTCAATCATCGAGGGTGGGGTTAGGTTCCCCATTGATATACTCTTTAGAGAAGTGATGCACTTCTACAAACTCAACCCTATGCAAATAGCCATAAATACTTTTAGGGATATCAATAGCATAGCCAAGTTATGTTGCTGGCATAATGCCAGGCTCACCCTTCCCGACATTCAGTACTACTACACCATACGTAGCCTTAAATCTGCTAACGACTACACCTACTACCTCAAACCTCAGTCAACCGCTTATAAGTTGATAGCCAACCTTCCAAACTCTAAGAAGGGTACTGGAGAATACTACATCATCGTCTCGGGCAACTGGGAGTTTGCACCAGATGATGAACTTCGTCTCTTCCCCTTGTGCCGAGGAGTCTTTAGGGAAGATAAGGGTCAGTTACTCTAAACCACACACTCTTGACATTGTTGCCCACACTTAGTCCAATTCTTTTTTTCTTTTTTTTTTGCAAAGCTTCTTCAGCCAAGTAAATCCTTCCAGAAGTCGTATGTCAAAAGGCAAGACCTTACCCGACTCTTGGACCTATCGATCAAAGACCGCAAAGCCCTCATTTTGCTCAACTACATGCCAACGTACCCGTCTCCACTGCCCAACATTCTATCCAGGAGTAGAACGCCACCGTCTGCAACAACTCAATTAGCAACATCTTTCCGTTGAACAGATCAGGCCTCTACCTCTGAACCAGTGAACCAACCGTCCACCTCGACTTTATCTCCATTCCAACACATTCTACCAGCTCAACGCCTGCGCCAACGCCGACCTTCGAATGCTCCCGCTAGTAGAACACGCAGTGGAAAACGCCGAGGTTTCGATACACTAGCATACGATCCTACCAATCCGCCTATTGCTCTTCTTACATTCATAATCGACACAAGAGTGACCATCGTCGCCACCTTCGAAGAGATGGGTCGTAAGCTAGCAGTCACCGAGGACCTGCTAGCCGGTTTGCCTGAGGTTGTCACAATCCAATCAACTCATTTCCCTCAGTTTGTTCAAAAACCCAAAAGGGTGAAGAAAGCCAAGGCAAAGGCCAAAGTCACAGCCATCCCTTCTAACGAGGAGAAAGACCCTGAGGATAGCGTCCTAATATCGAAGTTGACCGAATGTGAGAAAAGGCCAACTGAGACTGACTTCGTCCAGGCCCCTCTTGCAAAGAAGCCGAGGTCTGTCAGTTCTTGGCTCCTCAAGATCCGAATGGTTAACTGACTTTTAAAAGTTGGCGATAGTGTTATCAACGATGTCGAAGTTGGGGCCGCCTTAACCACGGGCCTCCTTCTCTCCTTCAACATAAGCCAAATCAATGAGTACAATTAGTACAAAAACTTTGCCTTGATGATGAGGCATTATGTTATGCTAATTTCCTTTACTCTTCTTTTTAAATTCAGTCTTCTATACTTAGTAAAATATTACTAATTCATTTCTTTCCTTGTAGGCCATCCAACATTCCCACTCTCACGCGGTCAAGGTCGAGTTGATGAAGAAAGACTTGACCAAAAAGACGTAAAGGGCTACAAGCTTCCTTTCTCAACTCAACAAAGCCGAGGCCAAGATCAAGAGTCAAATTGACAAAGTCAGTGCGGCTAGAGCTGCCAAAAACAAGGTTGAGGCTGCTGCCAAGGCCACCGAAGAAAGGGCTGCCGAGGCTGAGAGCAAACTGAAGAAGACCCTTGACACCAAAAAGGTTAAGATCAAGACCACCAATGAAAAAGCGTACGAAAAGAGGCATACCAACGTGCGGGATAAATACAAGAAGCAAGTCAACCTGGCCTGTAAGAAGGGTTACTACCTTGGCTGAGTTGCTTCTATGAAAAAACTTTCTATCCCCGAGGACTCACCCTTTCGAGACATCAGCCAACTTGACGTGCTCTTCCCTCCCTCTTTTGATCAATCCCGGGACAAGGAAGACGAGAAAAAGAGAAGAAGAAAAAAAAGAGGTCGACGCTGCTGCTGCTGCTGCTAGGGCTAAGTCCCCAACTCTAAATGATCAAGTCCTGAACCTGACTGAAGAAGATGAGGACAAGGTCTCCAAAAGTGCCTCTCTAAAGAAAGCCGATACCTCAGAGGCCAAGATCGCTACTACCAGCAAGAGTCTCGAGAAAAGTCTGAGGGAAATTGATGAAGAGGTTACAGTCGATGTCAAGGCTGAGAAAGTTGTTTCACTATCCACTAAGGCTAACACAAAGCCAACTGCCGGGGTGGAACAGACCAAGAACAATGCTCTAGAGTCTAGCACTTAAGATTTTTCTTTTTACCTTCTTCTCTTTCAGTTTTAACTTTTCTCTTTTTTGAACATTTCTGTTTTTGTCAGGCCGAAGTGCCTTTCGATGTACTTAAACAAGTTCTGCCATTAAATGTATGTCTGATTTTAACTACGTGTTGAATGCTTGCTACTTTTCATAATGTTTTGTATACATTTGTTCTCTTTATGTTTTGCCTCTTCTCAAAATCTTCTCAGTATAATATCTTGGATATTTATCTCAGATTAAAACATCTCGGATAAAACTACTATCAAACATCTCATATAACTTCAACTTATAATAATTTTTTTAAAAATTTTAACAAGTGTCACATTTACTCGACTTATTCATGCTCTCTACCTCCTAATGTGAATCTAAGTATCACTTGGGTTCACATTAAGGATACATCGTCTGAATCTTGCCTAAGTCTGGCTTAGACATCTATGACCGACGTCATCACGTTTAGCTCGCCTATACAAAACACTTAAGGCTTAACCTTAGTGCATCGAGAGTACTATCTACCTTAGCTTTTCGTATAAACTAGCTAGATCATGGCTGGTTTCGCCTTGTTTCTCAGTGAAACATCTCATTTTCTGTCTTATCTAACAGTTATGAATTTCAACAACATTTTGAAAAGAACAAAATCGGACTAGTATTTTATTAGTCTATACTTCGGCTAAAAATAGTTTAGATTACATAGAAAAACTTAGAAAAATTAATGATAAAAGAACTTCAGATTGCTAGTATTCCATGGTCTTAGTAGTTCCTTGCCATCACTGTCTTCTAGCTGGTACGCGTCATTGCCGACAACTCAGATGATTCTATATGGTCATTCCCAATTTGGGCCAAGCTTTCCCTCCCTAGGACCTTTTTTGTTTCCAACAACCTTCCTTAGAATGAGGTCCCCAATTTGGAATTCCCTGGGTTCACCTTCTTATTATATGCTCTGGCAAGTCTCTATTGGCAAGCCCCCAGCTGAATTGTTGCTCTCTATCTCCTTTCTTCAATCAAGTCCAAATCTTGGGCTAAGAATGTCTCATTCATTCCATTCTCTACTGTTTGAGTTCTGATTCCAAGAATGCCAATCTCAAGTGGTATAACGACTTCAGTGCCATAGGCCATGGCAAAGGGTGATTCCCCAGTAAATCTTCTTGGCGTAGTGCGATATGCCCATAGAACAATGGGTAGCTCCTCCACCTACTTGCCCTTAACAACTTCCAATCTCTTCTTTATTCCATCCAGGATGGTCTTGTTAGAAGTCTCGGCTTGGCCATTGCTTTAAGGGAAGCTGGGAGTTGGGTAATAGTTCTTAATCTTGTACTTATTACATAAAATCTTGATCAACGTGTTGTCGAACTGGGTGCCATTGTCTGCTACGATGGCTCTTGGAATCCCGAATCTGGTAATAATGTTCTTCTAGATGAAATTCCTCACGTCCATATCTTAGATTTTAGCCAGGGGTTCAACTTCCGCCCACTTCGTAAAGTAGTTTGTGGCTACTAGCAGGTGTTTCCTTTCTCCAATTGTCTTGGGCAATTACCCAATAAGATCCATGCCCAACTGGGCAAATGGCCAAAGACTGGATCTAGATTCAGATCTCCAGTAGGCTGGTGTATCAAAGGCATAAACCTTTGACACTTCTCGCACTTCTTGACATCAGCTTCTATATCTTTTTGTGTGTAGGGCCATCAATACCCCTGTGAAATGGCCCTATGGACAAGAGATCTGCCTCCTACATGGCTTCCACAAACACTTTCATGGATCTCGTACAAGAAGTCTTCTACCTAGAAATAGTGCACACATCACAATAAAGGTCCAGTGAAGGACCTTCTGTATAGGTGGCCTTTTGCCGACTTTAGCCTGATCTTGTGTGCCTCCTTTTTGCCTTCTGGCAGCTGGTCATCTCTAATAAACTTGACCAGGGCATCCATCCAACTCAGGCCTAGCTCTATGCACATTACCTCGTATTCTATTATCAGAGGTTCCACGCTTGGGCCCGATAGGTAGTCCACCATAATTGTTCTCAGCATGTCCGACTTTATTGCACTAACAAGGTTGGCCAATGCATCCGCATAGCTGTTGTCCTCTCGACAAACCTTTGTAGCCGACAACTCTAGAACTGTGCTAATAACTTGATGACCTCTTTCACATAGGTCACCATCCTCTCATCTTGAGCTGTGTATTCTCCAGTTGCTTGGTTCACGATAGCTTGGAGTCAGAGTAGACTACTAGCTCATTGGCTTCGACTAATGCTGTTAGTTTCAATCTGGTAATCAATGCCTTGTACTTTGCTTTATTATTTGAGGCCTTGAACCCTAGTCAGATTGATTGTTCTACCATTTGGCCATTTGGTGAAACTAGCCCCACTTTTGCTCCCACTCCTTATCAGTTTGAGCTACCATCGACCAAAAGGCAAAAGGACTTGCTGATGTAAATATCACAAGGTTTTGGCTTCTCTTGCTTCCACTTCTGTTCTATTGGCTTGGGGTTCTCTGCTGCCAATTGTGTTTCCTCTGGCTCTTTTGCACACCCTAGGCCGAGGTTCATAGGTCATGGTTTTGGGCTTGCGCTTGATGTAAACTCAGCAACAAAGTCGGCCAAAACCTGACCTTTGATTATTGTCATTGGTCTGTATTCTATGTCTTATTGACCTAGAACTACAACCCATCGTGCTATTCTGCTTGACAAGTCTCCATGTTGCAATAGAGACTACAATCGGTGCTCCGTGAGTACCATAATCTTGTGAGCTTGGAAGTAATGGTTCAGTTTCTTTAATGTCATTACCAGTGCGAGTGTCAGTTTTTCCAAAGGTAGGTACCTCGTCTCTGTGCTTGCCAGGGTTTCACTCACATAATACACCCCCGTTTGTTCTCTTTCTTCTTCTCAAACAACCACGACGTTGACAATGTGGTCCAAGACTACCAAATACAAAAATAGTTCATCTCCTAAAATTGGATTTGACAACACAGGTGGGGTTGTCAAATACCTCTTCAAATCGATCATGGCGACTTTGCATGCATCCGTCTATAGAAAATTTATGGTCTTCATCAGTAGTTGGAAGAATGGCCTACACTTGTTTGAACTCCAGCTGATGAATCTGTTCAGTGTGGCTGCCTTGCTGGTCAATTTAGACCTTTTTTGCTGTCATTGATGATGGGTCGTTTCACACACCAAAATTAAACACTAAACTGTACCAAATTCCTTAGAATAATGGTAAGTCCAGGTATTAACCACAAGAACAAACGAAAAATTAAACTAATTTAATTGTTAAATTCCTAAATTAATTTTGATAAAAAGATTGAGGGATTCATAAACTAATAATAATTAAATTAAACAAAGTGATTAAACTAGCAATTATAAATAAAATTGGAATTATTGATTTTTGGGAAAAATCTAGGATAATGAGTCCACCACTAGTTACATAAATAAGGCTTCAATTTGAGATTCAGTTATGTTACGATTCGAACTAAATAATACTTCGCAACAACAAGCTCAAAGCATTTATCAAGAAAATTAACACCCTCAATGTATGGGCACGAACCATCTCAAGTAGTACGAGTCGTTTTCTCTAAACTAGGGTAGCAACACGACTCGTCTCTCATAGTATGGCTCGTCTCATACCTTGAACATAAAAGAGTAGAAAACTGTTGTATGGAAAGCATTCAACAATTACAGAAAGCAGAATACTCGAAGAAATAATAGAAAGTTATATTAGAAAATTTCTTGAGAACCACACAATTATTCAAACCATTACATAAAAGAAAACCAAAAAGAAATCTATTTACACGGCTAGGGTTTCATCAAAACCCTAGAAAAGAAGAGCCTAGCCACTCATAAAAGAGTGGGAAGAGGTGGAGGAAGAGGAAGAGGAAGAGGAAGAAGCCCCCATGAAAGTTACCTTTGAAGTTTTAGAATCCCACTCTTCAAACCCTAGCCTCTCTTTTCCTTAGAATATTTTCAAACCCTAGGTTAGCCTATTTTTCTTCCTTTTATTCTCAGCAGAAGAAACCTAAAATTTTGCGCACACATCCCTAGGGGGGATGCTCGAACGCCCATGTGGGCTGCTCGAGCGGTGGTGGGCCACATGTGCGGTGGAGCTTGGCCGCACGTGCGGTGAAGTAGCTGGCTCAGATTTTTTGCATCTCGCACACAGAATCTGCTTTCGCTTCCTTTTTAATTGAATTTGCGTATTTCCTGCCAAATCTGTATAAGTGCACAAAACAGATCATCTCCACCAAATAAACAAAATTGAAAGACTATAAATGTAACTTAAACAATCTCAATGTGGTACCTTTCGGCCTACATCACATCCCCCAACTTACATTTTGCTAGTCCTCGAGCAAAACAATAGAAATAAGAAAAAGAAAATACTCTAAGCCACATTCGCAGGGATCACGATTGCATTTAGCATATGCAACAAGCCTTCCAACCACAAGGTTATCCCAAGTGGACGAGTATAGTCTTGTGAGGGCTTCCAGAAATGATACCCACAAAGATCAGTATGTTCATATCTGCTCAACAACAATTAACCACACTACTCCACCTAACAATCAACTTATGTGCCACTACAGTGTGATATTAAGACATGATGAGTCATTGAAGGCACAGTGGATAAGCATGAATGAATCTGTTGAGCAAAAACCACAATTTAGTTAATACAAAAGTTAAGTCCCCTGTAGTTGTGAATGCTAGTAAACACATCATCAATGCCCTTGGTGTAAAGTGCATTCCCTGTAACTAGTTAACTGTCCACTATAATAGCCTAGTGTAACTCACAATAACACCCAACATATACAGAAAAACTAAACTTTTGCAACCAAGATTCTTATTATTATTATTTTTTTATGAAAGACTATGTAATGTCTTGATCCATTAACTTTCTAATCAACCCATGTAACAACCATTGGGCTAATGATTCCCAAACTAGACGGTTTTAGGGTGCTAGGTGTGAAGACACCCCTACAGGCTTAATAACTCGAGCTGAAAAGGTTACGAACCCGAACAAGTCTTTATTTTATTTTTATTTTTTTATTTGTTTTCTTAACTGTGCAATGTCTAGGTCCCTTACGCTTTCTAATTAATCCATGTAGCAAGTATTGGGCCAATGACTCCCAAAACCATACGGTTTTAGGGCACTAGGTGTAGAGACACCCCTACGGGCTTAATAACTAGAGTTAAAGAGGTTACGAACCCAAACAAGTCAAGTTTTTTTTTTTTTTTTTTTTTTGGGATAAGAATCAAGGCTACTCATTTATTCTTTTCTGCAACACTAGCAATTATCAATGATGTACACCAGGGATTAGAATAGAGAGGTCAACGCTATGAAAGTGTGTTCATGTGAATCAAGGTATACTCATGACAAGTATACTAATACCACAAACAAAAACAATTCTCCTAGTGCAAACATCACATTCGAGTATTTATCCAATAAACCGTTTTCATACAATTCCACAATGTTCCCCAATTAACATATGCTCATATCACTACCATACTAGCACAAAGTGCACATCAAGTGAAATGGTGCAATCAAGTGCGGCAAGTACAAACATGAATTGTTTTTATAAATACCCTTACCCCCCAACTGAAATACAACATTGTCCTCAATGTAAGAATCAGTAAAAGAGATAGTAAAATGAGAGAGAGATGATCTTAGCAGACGGTGTAGACACACATCCAGCGAGGTGAGGACAAACCAAACACAAACACAAACACCTTATTTTTTTTTTGGAATTGTATAGGATAAAAAGAAAAGAAAAAGAAAAAGAAAATAAAACAAAACAAAACAAAATAAAGAAATAAAACAAAGAAAATAGAATGGATATCACTAATTTGGATCCGGCGGTGGCGGAAAACGCTGCTCAAATAGGACATGCATTATCGTCCGAGTCGCGGACGCCTCATCATGAACCCTAGCGCCAAGCTGATCAAATTGTTGCTGGCTCGACTCCTGGTATGCGTAGAAGTCAGTTTGTAGAGATGCAACTGATTGTTGATACCCATCAAGCGTTGTCTGCGAGTAATCCCGATATGCATGATAGTCGGCCCGAAGATCAACCACAAATTGTTGAATAGCAGCTTGATTATCCAAAAGAGCCTGATATTGCGCCTGTGTCATACGGAATGGCGGTAGCGGTGGCCGTGGTCGTGGCATTGGTACGATGACAGGCTCTACCAAAACATCATTAGGATTGGCCGAGGCATCGGGGAGGAGTAGTGGAGGCGACAGGCGAGTAGTGGATATGGAAGGCCCATATAGAACTGCCTCGGGTGTTACGCAATTTGACTTCATTAAAGATATGGAACATCTAGTTGAAGATAAAAATAGGGATGTCGACTCAAAACCCAAAGTCAAATCGGTGCAAGGCACGGAGGAAGTCCCATCACCGCTCTTCCTTGTAGCCTAGAGGGATGACATTCTTTTTTAGAAGCACATCAAGGAAGAGGAGGCGACACGGTAAGTTAGCCCACCAGATGCAAGTTCGGTTATCATCATCCTATCGCCCCTCATAAAATTCGGTCACTAGTGCCGGGATTGTGAGTTCCCGATTGAATGCCGAGAACTGCTCTTCATTGATAGTGTCCATGGAACAGTGGACAACCTCCGCAATGGAAGTTGGTGTGACCATTAACTCCACCCCATCAACAATAGACAAAAAAGCTCCTGGAGCCTCGTCACCGATGTACATGTTCTGATAAAAAACTTGCACAATGCGAGGGTACGCCAGTTCAGTGACGGTGCAGATGCCCAGGACGCCTCGATCTTCAAGTTGTCGGACACTCCACGCAGTGGGTTGATGGCGGTGGGAGCAATCCACATCCAAATGTGTGTCACAGGTAATTGGTTTGTTAGCCCAAGTGTCAGTTGGTATATCCCTAGCGGCGATGTTAGCATTGCGAGGCCGTTTGGGTCCTCGACAGGATGATGTAGACATATCTGCACAAAATAATAGAACCAACACAACCAAAAATATGGAACTATTATATCAACACTCATGAAATAGCTCATGCATACATAAATCTCTCAAAACCTCATTGTCATCACACCACCTGATTACACCACATGATTACTTTTATTTCAAAATTTTTTTTTTGAAAGAAAATAAAAATAACATAAATAACTAACTTAAAGAAAAACAGGCATACCAAAGTATGAAATAAAAGAAATAAATAAATAAGTTAGTAGAGGAAAAGAAATTAAAATAAAATAAAATAAAATAAAAATACAGAAAATAAAAGTAAAAAACTAAACAATTAAACTAACAATTAAATCACTAAATAAAAATAAAACCAAATCACTAACTGAACAATTAAAACAAAAATAAAAATAATCCACTAACCAATTAAACTAACAAGAACTACTGACTAAACAATTAAACTAAACAATTACATTATATAAAAATAGACTACCAAAAGCTAAATTATTACTATTATTATTATTATTTTTTGTTGTTGTTGTTGTTATGACTATTATTATTTGTTAAATATTTTTATTTTCAAATCGCCGCACGTGCGCCGACAGGGGCCGCACATGCGGCTGTTGCTTCCCAAATTCACTCTTTTTCACTTTTTTTTAAGGTTGCTGTTGTTAGATGAACAATGAACAAAATATGGACTACAAAAGGAAAAACTAAAATCAATTAAACTAAAATTTAAGATTGGAAGAACAACAACACAAATCTAAAGCGAAAAGAAGGATTTACCTTGAAAGAGTGAAAAAAAGAGAGAAAGAAAGGAGATCCGCCGAAAAAAATGGCCGCCAGAAAACTGCCGGTCGGAGAAGATGGTGATGCTCCGGTGGGAAGGTGGTAGTGAGGAAAAGGGTGAGGAAAGAAGGAAGAAGAAGTTGGTGATGGTGTGTGTAGACGTCCCCGAACGCCCCGGGAGCGATGAGTCCCCCGTTCCGTTCGTTATGGGCTCACTACAGTTCGGACTCAAATTGTCACGGTTCTAAATCTTGAACCAAAGAGTCCAAATCTGGCAAATCGTTTTTGAAAACAGATTTTTTCGAAAGAAGTGCCAAACATGGACTGCTTTGCCAGATACAGAGTCGCCACCTAAATGTTTTATTTTGGGAAATTTAGGAAACCTTGACTCGTTGCCTAAGGCCACGTGTCCATCATCACCAGAGTTGCCTCGGCTCGGGAACTTGGGTACGATTGGGAAAGGTCACTTCATGAGCACCCCCGCTCGCCCGATCAAAGATCGGCCTCTACTAACCATGATATCTAGTTTGAAAACATTATGTGTCCTTATTCCAGTTATTAGCCTAGATTTACTATGTGATGCGCACAGCATACAAGTATAGGCTGGGTCGCCTGAATTGGAACAAAACATTTCATGCTTGTTTATTTGAAAAAATGGTTTGATGGTGCTACCCGCAAGTAGGCTAAGACGTGAATTTGCCACCCTCAGGTGGGCTTAAGAAAACATGATTTTGCCACTATCTAGTGGGCTTAAAACTCACAGTCGATGATTTGTTCCAATCCAAATAACCCAACCTTCACCCACAGGCATTCAGGCAGATATATCACATAAGCATATAGCCTCATGGTAAGCATGCTATCATGGCAGTCACTCACACGCATGCAAGGATGCTAAAGTAAAAAAACTTACTGAGTACTCCAAGCCAAAACAGAAGCTATGTTAGAAATCCATGCATGATCCTAAATATACAGAAGTGCCTAATGCAACACATGCAAAATGCAACTAAGATAGGCTCGGCCATTCTAAACATGGCACATGATATGCTACAACTAACAAGTATTCAACTTGGAATTGAAATACAATGCAGTGAGTTATGATGCGCCGAGCCCGGTGCATGCAAAACAAATGAATTAATGCAAACATGCTGTCATACTGTTATGCTAATTGAAACATGCCCTAATCTAACCATCATAAGCTGGTAAATAAAAGGGAGAAAGACGTGGGATTGGAAGACATACATCACACACACGCACACTTATTACAACCTTGCTCTCGCTCGGAGGGTCCGAATAAATAATATACAGTCCCAAATAAATAGTTACAGTCCGAATAAATACAAAAATCCTAATTAATTAACAAATTAATCTAGGAAAGCAATAAATGGCACGCAAATCCATGAACCATTTCGGCTCTGTTCCGCAATGATGAATGATGCATGCTTGAGTTACTTGCGCGGAAATCCATTGCGACGCCCCAATTAGCCTCTGTTTACAATTATGCTCGGAATATTGCACGAGGCTCCAAAAGATTGCCGGTTTCTGATTTGTTGCAACAGAGAGCAAGAAAGGGGCATGGCAAAGTATTTTCACATATGTATGCATGACTACTCTTCAGGAAGTGTAGTCCTCGATCCTCGCGCCACCAATCACGCATCTTGATGCATGATGGCTGAGGAGTCGAATTGCACGACTCAATATGAAATGAATGCACATATAAACACAACAGGACCGAGACTCCATCATGGATAATCCAGAGTGTCGGTGACCGGGAATTGAGACACGTTCCGTCACTCGGAGTACGAAACGTACCTCATTACCCATGCTCGGGCTAACTCCTATCCCAAACACATTGCAATATGCATGACATGCATGAATGCGACTAATATACACCCTAGCATACGCAATGCTATGAAATGGCATACACAATGCATGAAGTAACATGGCATGCACAATGCTCTAACATACAACCTAGCATACGCAATGCAAAGGAGTAAGATGGCATACAAAATGCAATATGGGCTTACACCAACATGAATGGACCTCAGCCACACTCACATCAGAGGCCATAAGGTGAAAATGAGACACTCAAGATGCGCGCAAACGTGCACGCAAATCGAGGACCGATCTTAAGGCACAAAGGCCACTCTAACAAGGCATGGCAAGGCATGGAATATGGCATACAAACATACAAGTTTCAGCATTGAAACATGATGCTAAATGGCCCCGAAACATGGAAACATGGCACCCGATGCATGAGATGGACCCCGAAACTCAAAACTAGGCACATGGAATGACTTATAGCTATACAAAGCATGCATTATTTGAACATGAAGTCTAAAGACAGAGCCAAGGCAGTCCCAAAATATGCACATTTCCAGTTCAAAGCATGACCAAAAGATGCTAGCAAGATGGCCTAACATAGCATGCAATTTTGACTAGCAAACATGATTTACATGGCAAGTATATTAAGCATATGGAATCTCACCAAACCAGCAAAAATCAGTGAACAAATCATGCCAAAATATACCCAAATAACCACTGAAGTGAAGCCAACACATGCAAAAATGATGAGCTCCTTTAGAGGGCTATGCAGGGGATTATTAGGCACATCCAAGATGGACACTTAGCATGGCATAAAAAACTCTGAAAATCAAATATGGTAGTCCTAAAACTCACCAAATTGACCCTAGAAAGTGACTTCAAAACTTGCAAGATAGGGCCTCTTTGGAAGGTCAAAATGACCACCAAACAAGGCAAGGAGAGAGGGGGTCACCCCCCTCTGATTTGGAGGCTCAAAACAGTGTTCTAGCCACTGAAAATCCATTGGATTTCAGTGGTTAGAAGGCCAAACAAAGCATGCAACAAGGGCTTAGGTGTAAGGCTCAAAATAGGAGACAATCAAGCATACAAGGAAGCATATGACCTCAAAAAAAAATGGAACCTTAAACAAACTTGAAGATGAGATTAAAAAAAGGTATTTTTCAGTTTATGACAACTCTCAAAAATGAACACAAGTAGGGCTAATCTATCATGTAAAAATGGCCCTAAAAGAGAGATTAGAGACAATGGACAGTAGCTGGCTCCAAACAGAGTAGAGCCCTTCAACAAAGTTGAAGAGGGGATCAAAACAAGATACTTTATAGTTTATGGAAAGTCTCAAATATGCTCACAAGTAAGGCTACAATATGATGTAAAAATGGCCCTAAAAGAGAGATAGAAAGCAAGAGGCAGTGGCTAGCCTCAAACAGTGAAGATCCCTTCAACAAAGTTGAAGAGGGGCTCAAAATGAAGCACTTTTCAGTTTGGCTCGAAGCCCAGAAATGCTTACAAACAGGGCTAACATATCATGCAAGAAAAGGGTCAAAAGAGAGATAAAAGGGAAAGGGACAGAAGATGGCCTCAAACAGAGAAAAACCCTTAACCAAACATGAATATGAGCTCAAAATAAGACTATTTCTGGTTTAGGCCGAAGCCCAAAATGCTTGCAAGTATGGCTTATATATGAAGCAAGAAAAGACTAGAAAAGGGAAAAAAGGGACTCACCCTTGTAGAACCAAACTTCAGCAACTTTTGGACCAAATTTGTGAGCTCTCAACCTCTGGAAATCAGCTTCAAAGGGCTGGAATGGAGTGTGGAGGTGTGGTGCTATGGGTTGTAGGGTAAATAGTGCAAGAAGCTTAGGGTTTGGAGGGTTGAAGGAGAGAGAGATGGAGGCTTGTATGTAAAGGCTCCAAGCAACTTTTTGTAACCCTTCAAAATGGAGCTGGGGGGCTGGTTTTATAAAGGAGAGGAGTGGAGAAAAGGGGGGGGGGGAAATCAAATTCAAATTTCCCTCCCAAAAGACCCCCCCTCGGATACAGGATCTGGGGGGAAACAGAGGGTACAACTGTAAGGAACCACGTGAGAGGGTCATGGCCGGCCAGGTAGAAAAGGTCCAGGTGGCTGGCCGGCCACTTCCCCTGGCTAGCCGGCTAGGTGCAAAAGGTTCAAGCAAAGTTAGTGGCCGGCCACCCTAAAAAGGTGGCCTCCCATGTGGGTACAACACAGCTGTATGGTGGGAGATCAGAAATTGTGGCCCAAGAGAGAGGAAAACGAGCTTTCTAGCAAGGTTCAAAAGGGTCAGGAAGAAAATCTGGTTGGCCTACCCATATTGGTGCCCTCCCAGATGAGTACAACACAATGGTGGTATGGGAGACCAGAAATTATGGCCCAAAAGTGAGGAAAACCAGCTTTCTGTCAAGAAAATCGGCTGGAGGAGAGAGAAAATGGTCTGCAAAAGAATTGCTGGTCTCCCACTATAGTACTACCTTCCAAACAATGAAAATAGGGTCCATACCAAAAATGAACCCTAACCGATGCAAAATGAGGGTTTGGGGGCCAAAACGCGCGGTCCGGGCCCCCGAAAACAGGCTGTTAGGCACCAGCGGTGGCGCGCGACCACGAAAGTAATCTCTCGGGCTACAGTGTCCCTAAAAAGAGAGGAAACAAGGTGTGTACCAAAAACCGGAGCAAACGGAGGTAGTTAAGCGGTCCCGAACCGAGGCGCACGGTCGACGGCTCCGAAAACCGAAAACTGGTCTCCAAATGGGAACAGTGGCCTACGACCACGAAACGTAGCCTACGGCCACTGAGAGATGGTCTACGAGACCTCTCCCTCCCTTTGGGAAGGGAAAACAGAGAAAACAGGACCTGGTTCGCAAACCGAGGCAAAGCACAAAAGAGCTCCGAAGTCTGGAGGCAAGGCTCGCAGCTGAATCTCTGAAACCTCAGAACGAGCACAATATGCATCATCACCGTGCGCTCAGTCGGTGACGTCTGAGTCTTAAGGTCGGTCAAAAATGGGGTGTCTACAGTTGCCCCTCTTTGACAGAAGTCGAAAGTCATAAATAACGGAAGTGAATGTCAAAGCCTAGGGACGACCCATTTTTGACAAGGCCGAAGACTTAGACAAATAAGCAAGATAAAAGAGATGAGCCCGCAGGCGGGGGGGAAAATGCAAAACGATATGCACAAAGCCGAAGATACCTCGTGATCATGCAAATGCAGCAAGCTGTAATGAAGCAAGTATTTACAAATAGATGCAACAGTTTTAAGCAAGAATGCAAAGCAAAACTACATTTCATACAGTTGAAGAATGCGGAGAATCATTGAATTCTCACTACGTCTCACACGGAGGGGATACAATACCTGTGCGGCTCGTCTGGTCGCATCAGCTCCAAATGAACTGTACATACAATATCGTCCCTGAAAAAGGAAGAAACTCAACAAGCACAACATAATTAGCAACATATGTTCAATGTGATATCGAATGCAGACAAACGTGATGCCGATGGGAAAGTGTATCGTAATGCGAGAAGCACGCGCGTAACAACTCAGGTTAAGCGTGAGGCATGAAAGTATCAAGGAAACGTGCATAACAATGCAAGTTATATGCACGAGAATGCCAGTGATGTGCATAACAACGCAGGATAAGTGTAAACTCGAATGCAAGTTTGTTGCAAAACAACGAGCAAAGTAATGCAAGTTTCTGACGAGGGTGACCCGATAGCGACCTCCGGTTTACCTCCCGAAGGGGTCGCAACACATTTAAAAAGGATACACCTCACTTTTGATGAATGACGATGAAAGACGCACTGAAAGTTGGAGTTGACATTCCGGCGGTGCGATTTCGCGATGGAAAGTGCACTTTTCTTGTACTTTTTCAGGTCCCGGGGACTCCAATCATCACCAAAATTTGCAGGGACCTTGGTGGCCACCTAGGGGACACTGCCGGCTAGGTCTGAGGGAGAGGGGAGGCTACCGGCCAGGGGTGAGGGAGTGGGATGGCCGGCTTGCCAGAAAAGGTGGCCGGCCGGCCACTTTGCCAAAACCGTGGGCATTTTGGTACTTTCACTCTCTTTTTTTTAAATCTATTCGGCCAAAGCATTTTTCCTCATAACTCCAGCTCCAAAAACACCTTCTCTACCTTCCTAGACCACTTTCTCTCTCAGATCTGTGCTCTATACGCGTTTTCCAACGCTCCACGCAAGTTGTTTTCGCGAAATCTTTCAGTTTTCGTCACTTTGAACCGATTAAATTTTGATTTCGGTGCTTCTTTTCTCATTTTCACCACTTGAGGTAAGTTTGTCTCAACATTTGGAAGATTTTCTCGGGAGTTGACTTTTCCATATCCCGAGAGTTGACTTTTGTTGACTTTTTCTAATTTTGGCCTATTTTGCTCATTTTTGCAGATTTTTCGAGATGGCGGGTCACTTTCCCCATGGCGGAGGTTTTCCAGGTGCCGGAGGTGATCCAGACATCATGGCTCTACCTCCGAGGGTTCGGCCATTTATCCCTGAGAGGTACGCCCCTCGGATACACATCCTCCCACAGGTAGTTTTTTATCACTTTACTGATTTCGATGACCGAGCGCCCTGGGATCTGCTTCTGCGAGAGCCGGAGTCTCACCTCTCTCATCAGGCACGAGAGGTATTTACTTCACTTTTACATTTTCTGCAATGTATTCTGCATTTCTTGTACATCTCGTGCTTTTGCTATGTTTATCTGCTCACTCAAGCACACAGCTCGTTTTGAATGTTTAGTCTATAACACCGCATTCCGTTTGTATCTTGAACACACAGCACACACTTGTTTGAGAATTGAACACATAGCCCGAACTTTGAGATGAACACACAGCCCACCGATTTTGAAATCTGAACACACAGCTCGATTTTTGAGATGAACACACAGCCCATATTTTGAAATCTGAACACACAGCCCAAATACTTGATGTTGAACACACAGCTCGAACTTTGAGATGAACACACGACACACACTTTGTAGAAGGTTGAACACGCAGCCCAAACTTTGATGTCGAACACACAGCTTGTTGTTGAGGTGAACACACGGCACACACTGATTGATAATTGAACACGCAGCCCAAACTTTGATGTCGAACACACAGCTCGTTGTTGAGGTGAACACACAGCACACACTAATTGATAATTGAACACACAGCCCAAACCTTGAGATGGACACACACAGCCCGTTGATTGAAATTTGAACACACAGCTCAAATATTTGATGTTGAACACACAGCTCACACTGATTGAAATCTGAACACACAGCTCAAATACTTGATGTTGAACACACAGCTCAAACCTTGAGGTGAACACGCAGCACACACTTGTTGAGAGTTGAATACGCAGCCCAAACTTTGAGATGAACACACAGCCCATACTGATTGAGAGTTGAACTCGCAGCCCAAACTTTGAGATGAACACACAGCCCATACTGATTGAGAGTTGAACTCCCAGCCCAGATTCTGTATTTGATTTTGCACACAGCTCATACATTTCATTTTGCACACAGCTCATTCATTTTATTTGCACCCAGCTTATACATTTCATTTTGAAACTGAATACATGTGTTCATCCTGAATGCAGGTGACTTCTCGTACTACGCGAGGATATGGCTCTGTCACGGCGAGGGAGTGGTATGCCGAGCTCCCGGGGGCTGTTCGGGATCTGGTTGACGCGGCAGGGTTCGGGCCCTTTTGCACTGGGATATCTCGCTGTCCTGCTAGTAGGACGTTGATGGGTGCTTTGGTAGAGAGATGGTGGGACACCACCAACTCTTTCCATTTCTCTGCCACTGGGGACATGACTATGACCCCTTTTGACTTTGCCGTATTGACGGGCCTTGATGTGGGAGGTTGGGCCATCCCCTACGACGAGGACATGGGCGAGTGGGAGACCGCCTGGATGTACTTATTGGGAGCTCGCCCACCTGTTGACAGATCTTCGGGCAGAGTCCGATACACCTGGTTCTCTTCCCATTTCAGGAGGGTGGAGATGGAGCCTGAGACTCCTGAGGAGGTGGCGCAGTATGCTCACGGATTCCTGATGTTCCTCTTCGGCACCACTCTGTTTGCCGATAGGGGGAACACTGTCGGGCTCTACCTGTTGAGTGCTCTAGTAGACCTATCACAGGTCAGTCGGTATGACTGGGGTGGCACCAGCCTGGCTACTCTATATTGCTATATGAGTGCGACCTCCCGCAGGCGGGGGAACATGGTTGGCGGTTATTGGAGGGCCTGGGAGGTACTTTCTGTCCCCTTGATTTACATTTCTGCTTCTCATTATTTGTACATTGCACACACGGCGCCCTTTACATTCTGTATCTTGCACTTTGCTCTCAGCATTTTGTATTCACATTCTGCACTCAGCATTCTGTATTCTAATGGCTATTGCTCTGTTTTCCACAGCTATGGGTTTACGCATACTTCCTGACGCTAGCCCCAGAGCTTGAGGTGGCGGTCCTTCTCACGACCCCGTATTCACTTGTGTTTGAGGGCCCGTACCGGCCGAGACCTCGGAAGTCTTTTCTCTACTTGCGGCAGTATTTCGATACAGTGCGGACGTCCGAGGTATTTCAGAACTCTCAGTTCTTTATGTCTCCACTCTTTGATTTATCTTGCATATTCACAATTTCTTACCAGCTTATGCATTGGTTATCCGCAGATTACATGGCAGCCCTGGGCGCCTTTAGGCGGAGATCTCCGATTTTGGTTTGCTGGAGCATGGGGTGCCTCCTGGTATAGGGTCTTGTTCGAGGGGCCAATTGGTAGGGCCTGGTTCTTGGGGGATCGCTTTTTGCATCAGGTATGGGGTTATCCCACTCAGGATCCTCCCTCAGCACCCCCAGGCGACATGCGGACTGCCGATAGGCTCCCTCCTCAGGGTGTTGTCGACGCCCTGTTGGGTACTGATGCATTTCTTCATCTTGAGGAGGGGGATTATGCTACTTATCGTCACACATACTTGATGCCTCCATTGATGGGAGTCCGTACTCCAACGAGGAGGTCTGCTGGTGTACCCTCATCAAGTCAAGCTCGAACTACAGATATCCCCTCCACGAGCAGGGCTGGCACATCTAAGGGTGGGGGTGGATTGGTTCCCCTGATTCCCCCGACTCACATTCATGTTGGATGGCCAGAGATTCCGACAGAGTTGACGGGATGGAGAGATGGGACTTCCTACCTGATCCCGATAGAGCCTCCGAGGCCTGATCATTGATTTGTTAGAGACCCCGACTCGCCACCGGTATGCTTTACAGCTTTGATTCATCATTCCAATACTCGAACATTCATTGACTTACTGATGATCTTGCATTTGCATTTGCAGCCTCCCGTCGAGTACATGGATGAGATGCTCGGGTTGGTAGCCTCACTCGAGGGCATGGTCCTACGGAGAGAGGGGATGTTGTCCATCATGGGTGTCCAGATATTCTTCAGTTTTCTTACATTTATCATACTTCTGATGACATGCTGTCTTTGAACATCTTACTGCATTGATAGGCTGCCCGTGTGGAGCATATCTGACACACATCACATTCATGTACTTTATCGGCATACATTCACTCTGCGTAGTTTGCTTGCATCTGTATCTGATATACATGTTTTGGCTGATGTATTCAAATTGCACTCTTCATTCTCAGATGCCTCCGGTATATGCTCAGTCACAGGCCGGGCCATCCAGGCCTTCTCGAGGAGCTGGGCCATCTATGCCTTTTCGAGGAGCTAGGGGAGGGGAGTCGTCTCGCGGACGAGGCAGACGCAGGGCGCACATCATTGAGGAGGAGCCCAGCGAGGAGGAGGAGGTTGCAGATCCCCAGTCAGAGACATCTGCTAATAGAGAGAGTGGCTCTGACCCCGGTTCCGGTAGTGGAGATGAGGCCGAGGAGGATCCCGAGGATGGCAGCTCCGACTCAGACGATGATGGCGATGATGGTGTAGAGGCTGTTCCGCAGAAGAGGACGAAGAGAGCCTCTTATTCCTACTCTTGAGAGCATCGATGCATTTGTTTCCCTACTTTATTTACCTTTTTACTAGTAGTTGTAGCACATTGTACATTGTTTAGACAGTTTTATTTTCTACAAAACTTGTACCCTTGTTGTAAAAAGGTGTTGTAACAAAGGAAGCATGATGGAATGAAACCGCTTTTGAAAAAGTGTTGTATTTTATGTTCTCAGCATCGCATCGCATCATTTTGCACAAAAATAAGGTTGAATGGGAATGTGCATTGTGTATTTACCAAGTCAAGTAGTGAACTGACACAACAAGCTAAACATCTTAACTCACCAAGAAATAACAGAATCTTAGCAAGTTTACAACTTAATAAGCAAAACAAAACAAAATTGATAAGTAAAGAGTAACAACTCAAATACACAAAACTTGACAACTCAATAAACAAAACTCGATAAACAGAACAGCTCGACCAACAAAACGACAACTCAATAAGCAAAACAACAACTTGATAAGCAAGACTAAACAACAACTCAATAAACAAAGTGTAGTTCAGACGATCTGGGTGACGGAACGCATCCGAAACTGAGGGAAATTGAGGCCTCCGACACTCCCGATGCATGGAAATGCTAGGAACTTCCTTCCAGAGGGTAAAACAGGGCCAAAGACCCATTTTGCAGCATGGCCGGCCACCTTTGGAACTGGCCGGCCAGCTTTTTGCATTGGAGAGGAGAGGGGTGGCCGGCCTGCCAGAAAAGGTGGCCGGCCGGCCACCTAGCCCAGCAACCACCAAATTTTTGACACGTGTCCCCCGAATAGTGCCTTATCCTCTTTAAAAGCTCTAGCCCCGTGGTTGATTCATTTCATCTCAGTTTTGTACTAAAATGGAGGCATTTCTCGTCGAAAATCTCACAGCTTGGATCGCCTCTCTAGATGGCTCGGAAAAGTTGAACTTCCGGGGCTTCGGCTTGAATGCACTATTCACACTAAGCCGTACTCCGCTGCACCTTCCTTTCCTCTATGCCGTGGTGAGGTTTTGGAATCCCGTAACGCATGTCTTTAGCTTCGGCGGGCAAAAGGTATGTCCAACTTTCAAAGATTTTCAAGTTTTGATGGAATCTGAACGTTATGAAGAGATTTTGCCTCAGTTTCGCTTTGGCCACGCCCAAGCTTTAGGGCGAATGCGTGGACTCATCACGCATGACGCTCGGTCTCTGATCTGTAACAGGGAACTGGACATCCTCGGATTGATTTATCGCTTTTCTGATGCCGGTGACCGCGGCGACCATTATTGGCATGGTTTCCGACAACATGCCCTCTGCTTGTGCATGCTATCTCACTTTCTGCTTGCCCCGGGCTCTAGCCTTCGCCTGATTGAGGTTGCTCAAGGCTTGAAGGAAGGAAAGAGTTGTATTGCCATGGCGTTGGCCGAAACACTGATGGGCTTGGACACTTTCCACCGTCGGGAGACGACCAGATTTGCGGGAAGTCCACTACTGCTGCAGGTAATGTTTCCCACCCAATCTCACATATGTATTTGCTCACATCACTCGGCCCTCAGGCTCGGTTTTTCTCACAAAACCCTTGTCTCGCTTTTCTCTCATCGTACATCTCTCTATTCTTTATTCTCTCATTTTTCATCCCTCCCCAGGTATGGTTGATGGATAAATTGCAGGTTGTGGACTCTTGCCCAGCCTACTCAGCTCGCGGCTATTTCTTTCGACAACGCCTAGTCGATGCCTTTGATGAGGGATGGTGGTTCGACTGGATGTGCAATTTGTCTGCAGATCGCATTGCTTGGCGCTGTCCTTGGCTCAATCTCCCGGCGATGAGCTATAGCATGTCCCGGCTGATCGGGATCCAGTTGATTGGTCTGACCCACTGTGTGTTCTACTTTCCGTTCCGGTTCCAACGCCAGTTTGTTCATGATCAGACTTGCCCGCCAGAGGGGATAGAGTATCCTGCAACATTCCCGGTTCGAGGTGCACAACTTGCCCGGTATGCCACAGCCTGGAGGACTAGAGAGCTTCTGGCCCCCGCCCCCACTTTCAGTTGCACTTTGTCTGACGAGTGCTTGGATTGGCTCAATGAAGAGGCACAGATTGGGCCCAGCTTGGCATCAGAGGCTTCGACCAGCTCTGGGAGGGGGCGCAGGGACACCTGACTTATCTATGCCCCGGATTTATTGCTTTACTAGTACTTTCAAGTTTTCTTTATGAATGTAATAAAAAAGCAACTTCAATTTATTATGCAAGAGCAGGAGAACTCTGCTTTGAAATCAATGAAATTGAGGGTTGTGGGTACTGAAAATTTTCCGCTTTGGTCCAAAAATGGTCTTAGTTGTAAAAAGATCAATTTGAACGAAGTCAACTTTTATTAAAACTTTTCAAAACTATTTTCGATATGGATTAGAACTGGACACGCCTGAGATCTGTCACTGAGATGCACAACCCCGGATTTTAGCAACTGGAAAGTTGCCCCTAGTCTGCATAGCACCGCAGCACTACACAGCAACGAAAAGTTGCCCCTAGTCTAAGAAGCACTGCACCGGAGATCACGATGAACGCTGATGGACAAAGATGGCCGAGATGATCAAATGGCAAGGTTGATCGGGGAAAATGTTTATGGCTGAACTTCAGGATGAAGTTGCCTACGTATCCCAAAGATGGGAATCAAGCCTTACGTAGTTCAGGCTTAGGTTCACTCGGGTATTTTCACTCTCCTTTTACGCTCTAACTTTTGCCAAGGCCGCCCTTTGCGGGTTTTCAACCTTGCGAGCTCAGTTTTTATAATTTCAAAATTTTTTGTGCTCTGAGTTTTGCCTAGGTCGCCCTTTCGGGTTTTCGGCCTAGCGAGCCTCTCAAGGGTAATATTTCTTCAACTTGTCCATATTGATCGGTTGTGAGAACTCTAAGCCATCCAGATCCATCAGAACCACAACTCCACCTGACTAGATAGATTTAATGATGTAGGGACCAGTCCAATTGGGTCTGAACTTGCCCCTTGGGTCGTGGATGGGAGCTCGGTTGTCCTTGAGCACCAAATCTCCTTCCTTTAGATTCCTGGACTTAACTTTCTTGTTAAAAGCCTGGGCAATTCTGCGCTGATAACCTTGAACATGGTACAGTGCTTTGAGTCTTCTCTCATCAAAGAGCATGAGTTCCTCAAATCTGCTCTGCTGCCAATCTGCCTCGGCTATTTGACACTCAGCCAATACTCGCAAAGACGGAACCTCAATTTCGATAGGTAGAACGGCCTCCATCCCATAAACCAATGAATACAGAGTCGCCCCAGTAGAAGTTCTAATTGAAGTCCGGTAGCCCCACAGAGCAAACGGCAGCTTATCTGGCCAGTCCCGATAGGTTTCCACCATCTTCTGCAATATGTGTTTGATATTCTTGTTGGCGGCCTCAACCGCCCCATTGGTTTGCGGCTGATAGGTAGATGACTTATGAAAAGCCATGTTGTATTTTTCCAACAAGTCAATCACTCCCTTCTTGAAGTGGGAACCGTTATCTGAAATTATCTCGTTTGGGACCCCATAGCGACAGATGATGTTGTTTCTGATAAACTTCGCAACGTGTGAAGCCTTCAACACCGTATAGGATTGGGCCTCGACCCACTTTGTGAAATAATCTATCGCGACCAGGATGAACTCATACCCATTCGACCCCTTCGGAGTGACAGCCCCGATCACATCAATTCCCCAGACTGAAAATGGCCAAGGCAAAGTCATATTGTACAGCTTCGACGGCGGAATGTTCATGCAGTTTGCATGAATTTGACACTTGTGGCATCGCCGGACAAAACCGATACAATCCTCCTCCATGGTGGACCAGTAGTAACCCTGTCTGAGGATCTTCCATGCTAGCATTACTCCATTCATGTGTGCACCGCATTCCCCTCCATGGATGGCTTCCATTAGACGCTTCGACTCTTCGGCATCGACACACAGCTTATGCATTCTCAGATGACCTCTTTTATACAGCTTACCCCCACAGATGATGAACTGAACGGCCATTCTTCTGATTGCCCTTTTATCCTTGGCATTTACCCCCGGCGGGTATGCTTCCTTCTCTAGGAAATTCTAAATGTCGTAATACCAGGGGTTTTCGTCCTGAACCTCATCTATAGTAGCAATCGACTCGTAGGCTGGCGCAAATTTCTGGTCAATGATGACTGGGCGCATCCGGACTCCGAACAAGATGTCTATCATGGAAGATAGAGTTTCTAAAGAATCTGCAAACCTGTTGTTCTCTCTTAGTAGATGAGCAAAGTTTAGCTTCTCAAACCGAGGAATTAACAAGTCCAAGGTTTGGTGATACATCATCATCTTTTCTTCTTTGACTTTCCAGTCTCCTTTTGCTTGAGACACAACAAGGTTCGAGTCCCCGATGACGTCCAACCGTCTTGCCCCTAGTTCCAAGGCCGCTTCCAAACCGGCAATGCATGCCTGATATTCAGCTTCATTGTTCGAGACTTTGAATCGAAGTTTGAAGGCTAGAGGGATACGGGAATTGTCGGGTGCTATCAGCAACACCCCTATCCCATACCCGTACTGATTTGACGCTCCGTCAAAGTACATCGTCCAAGTTTCATCGTCGATGTGCAAAATGGCCTCATCTGGGAATAAGTACTCGACTGCTTCACCCCCTTCTACTGGGTGATCGGCTAAGAATTCTGCTACTGCTCTTCCCTTGACTGACTTGCGTGTCACATATTTCAAATCAAATTCGGAGAGCAACAGCAACCAACGAGCTAGCCTACCCGTAAGTGCTGGTTTCTCGAAAAGATATTTGATGGGATCGAGTCGTGAAACCAACATTACGGAGTGAGCTAACAGGTAATGCCGCAGCTTCCTGGTAGCCCATACCAAAGCTAAGCAAGCCTTCTCCAATGGTGTGTAGCGAGTCTCATACTCTAGTATCTTCTTGCTCAGATAGTAGATGGCTCTCTCCACTTTGTCTTCAGATTCTTGTGCGAGCATGCAGCCCATTGTGGTCTCAGTCACTGAGAGGTACAATATCAACGGTTTCCCCGGCTCTGGTGGTGACAACACGGGCGGGTTCTGTAAGTATTCCTTGATCTGTTCAAAAGCAGCTTGGCATCGGCCGTCCCATTGGGATTTCTTGCCTTTCTTCAGGAGACCAAAAAGTGGTTCACAAGTCAAGGTTAATTTTGAGATAAACCGTCTTATGAATTGCACTTTACCCAGAAAGCCTCGCACCTCCTTTTCAGTCCTTGGTGGTGGCATTTCTAAGATGGCCTTAATTTTGGAAGGGTCGACTTCGATGCCTCTTTGTGTAATCAGAAACCCCAGCATTTTTCCCGCTGTAACACCGAATGTACACTTCTGAGGATTCAACCGCAACCGAAATTCTCTGATCCTTTGAAAAAACTTTTGCAAGGCGGTGTAGTGGCCCTCTCTTTCTTTGGACTTGACAATCATGTCGTCCACGTACACCTCAACCTCTTTGTGGATCATGTCATGCAATATTGTGGTCGCGACCCGTTGATAAGTAGCTCCAGCATTCTTCAGCCCAAACGGCATGACTCTATAGCAGTATGTCCCCCACGGGGTGGTGAATGCAGTCTTTTCCCAGTCTTCGGTTGCCATTACTATCTGATTGTAGCCGGAGAAGCCATCCATGAAT
The DNA here is from genome assembly GCA_036172215.1 of Camellia granthamiana. Classification (NCBI taxonomy): domain Eukaryota; kingdom Viridiplantae; phylum Streptophyta; class Magnoliopsida; order Ericales; family Theaceae; genus Camellia; species Camellia granthamiana. The sequence continues at coordinate 136,624,076 of CM069910.1, forward strand.
GAAAGCAAAGCGTGCCCTGCTGTGAAGTCCACTAACTCATCAATATGCAGCAAGGGAAAGTCGTCCTTCGGACTGGCTCTGTTCAAATCCCTGAAATCCACGCATACTCGGATCCTGCCATCCTTCTTTGGCACCGGAACGATGTTGGCCAACCAAGTCGGGTATTCGGATACCAGCAGGAAACCTGCATCGATTTGCTTGGTGACCTCTTCCTTAATCTTGAGAGCCCAATCCGGGCGGATCCTCTTGAGTTTCTGTTTAACGGGTTGGGCCTCGGGATCAAGAGGGATCCGGTGCTGTACAATCTCAGGATCGATTCCAGGCATGTCTTCGTAGGACCACGCAAAAACATCTTTGAACTCTTTTAATAAAGCGACTAGGCACTCGCGTTCCTCCGAAGACAACGTGGACCCGATCTGGACCAGCCGCGGGTCCTCCTCAGTACCAACATTCACAGTAGTGATTTCATCAACTAACGGTTTAACAAATCTTTTCTGCTCTTGTTCAATTAAGCGTTGCAAAACCGGAGGAATTACGTCCTCGTCGTTTTCGTCAAAATTTTGAAAGTCTGAGTTAATGCAATAAATCAAGGGCACAGAAAAGCACTCAGAAACCACAGCTACTTGATTCTCATTAAGCACATCTAAGTCGTCCGATTCCTTGATTACAATAGACTCAAAAGAGAAAGAAAAAGACGACCTGGACCAGACTGTGGCATCCGGGTTATCATCCCCAGGATTACCAGACTCAGACTCAGTCGAGCTGGAACCTGATTCCGACTCACAAGACTCGGTGGAATCAGATTCCGGCTCACTACCTGACCCGGTGCTGCTGGACAAAAATCCCTCTTCGTATTGCCAAGTGAGAGAGGGTGCGATAGATGCGTCCAAAATAGTTGCTGGTAGGCCCGCAGCCGTTTCATCCCCAATCATGGAAACCGATAAGTTATCCCCCAAGCACTTCTGGTCGATTGGAGGATCTGAAAGTAGACATGCCAGTGCTACCCCCATCTCAAGTTCGGTGTCCTCAGACTGTTCTTTCTTGCTCTGCTTAGCCTCAACCAATGGGTCCGTCTGTTCTTCGGCAACATCCTTCCCAGATAATTGCAGGTCAAAGAAGATCTCGAAACCTGGCACGCGCTTCTTCTCCACGTTCAGCCATGGCTCTGGGAAGCCGCAAAACGGAAAGTCCTCCCCCTCCCGGACGAAGCGTCCGTTTAGGGTACCCTGAATGGGCCTGTGTATTAGCTCAAAAGGCTTCCCAGCCTGCTTTGCTCTGGCTCTTCCAGCCATTTCCTTTCCCTTCCTTACCCAGTCCTCTTTGGTGGGCAGATAACCCAAGCCAAAGGTATGAGGGTTATGTGGCACTTCGGCCAATGCCGCGACGCCCTTCCGGTCACTCCTTCCTAATCCCATCCCGGGGATGTGTTGTAGCTTGTTCATGAGGTATACAAATTGAGCACTGACATATACTCCCTCATTAACGGCCATGATATTCTGCACAACCCGAGCCTCAGCCAGAGTAAACCCTGATAAGAACACATCCTCCATGCCGTGCTCGATTTCCAAGACTGGTGTAGACACTTCTGGCGGTGGATGGATTGATGAATTCCCGAAAACAATGGCCACCCCCTTCCCGTGAGGGTACTTCAACATTTGATGCAAAGTGGAAGAGATTGCCTTCACTTGGTGCAACCACGGCCGCCCCAAGAGTAGATTGAAGGTTGCGGGAACGTCCAAGACATGGAATTCAATGTTGTGTTGTCCTGGACCAACCTGGGTCTGAATTTTGACAGTCCCCATCGCCTCTCTGCTGGTGTTATCATAGGCTCTGATCACTTGAGTAGTCGGCACGAAGTCCGCGGGCTTCAACCCGATCGCATATGCCGTCCTTGATGGGCACACATTAATGGCGGATCCCGTGTCGATAAGAACCACTGGCACCCACTTGTCTCTACATTGCACAGAGATGTAAAGGGGTTTGTTATGATTTGCGCCCTCAGGCGGTAGTTCTTTGTCTGAAAAGGTTAACGTCGGGGAACCTTCTCCCGGAAAAACCAGTCCAACCAGCTGCTCTGGTGTGGTATCTATAGAGAGTTTGGCCTTGTCCATAGTAGATAGGACAGACTGTCTGTGCACTCGTGAAGCCATAAGCAGTCCCCAGATGGAGATGTCTGCTTGTATCTTCTTTAACTGTTTGAGCACAGCCTCCTCTTCAAGCTGTTTCTCCTTCTGTTTCTCAACTTCTTTATCTTTCCCAGATGCCTCTGGCTGGTCCAGGTGCGGGGGCTTGAAATACCGCCAGCTTCTCGTCATATGGTCGACCTCTCCGACATACCAGGTGTCGTCTGGCTGATGGTTTCCCCAATCTTCATCTATGTGGGCAAGACATAAATCATCGTCTTCCCACCACATTCCATCGGCCGCCGACAGACACCTGTCTGGCTCCGGTATGTTTGTACTCTCAGTACTTTCAGCCCACATGCCCGCAGCATCTTCTGTCTTTGTGCACACAGCACTTTCGGTCCCCTCATGGACTTTGGCTTTCCGGATTCTCTCAGAATCCCAAATCTTTTCTTGTTTTGCCTGCGTTAGCGCAGTTTGTTGTTCAGCTTTCCCTGCATTCACACTGTCCCAATTCCCAGCGAAATTCTTCCTACCGGCGCTCTCCGGCAATGTATTCTGACTTTCGGCCCTTCCGGCCACAACTAATATTCCTGCCCCTGCTAGGCTCTGTTCTGGTTGGAACTCTTCCACAACATCTGGTTGATCATCCAGCCACCCAGTGGCCTCTGCCGATTCCTCATAATCAAACCAGTTGACTGCCGTGTCCCCTGGATTCTGGTCATTGAAAAATTGGAGGTTGGCAAAGTCCTCCTCCACAGCCGTCAAATCATTTGCCCCTTGCTCAAATCCATCCCCTCGGATCACACACAGCTCTTCCTTCTCTGACAATTCTATACCCAACCCAATCTGGCCTGCTGACAGAATGTACTCCCTCGGATCATAGGCTTCCCCAGCGAAACTCTCAGATGGCTCGATCCCAGACTCAACACTTCCACTTCCCTCTGAAGTCTGCCCTGTCCCACCTTCGATGGTCACCACCGTCGGCTCTGGTTGGGTTGTGGAGATGTCCAACATGCACAAAGAGTCGGTGCAGTCGGGAAAGAGCACCTCCGGCTTAGGTAGGTGGGATGGGGTGATATAGATACTAGGATCGTAAGATGCGACCCCAGTTTGGATAAAGTTGATTCTGTTGGGAGGGGGAGCTTGGTTATGTGGTGGGAGAGGATTTGTTGTGACATTGGGTTTGTCAGGAGGCACAATCACCTGCTTGTTAATAAGATCTTGGATCTCGTGACGCAATCTAAAACAACGGTCGGTGTCGTGACCGTGTTGTTGGTGATACGCGCCGTATTTTGCTAGGTCATGAGAGGGAGGGAGTGGATTTGGTAGTGGCCTTGGCTCTAGGGGTTTCAAATGCTTTTTCCTGATTAATACCCCCAGAGCTTTGGGCAGGGGCATATACAAGGGTGTGAAGGTTCTTTGGCCTCTGGGTTGGTATTTGGTGGTCTGCGTATTGCTTCCGGATGCACCGGAGAAAGGCGTGGCCGCCATGGGTCTTGGAAGGGGAGGGGGGATGGTGGTGACCATGCTTACCTCCGAAGCTCTTGCAGTTGCAGCGCCACTCGGGCCTGCATTGTTGTTACGGTTGAAAGTCCTCCTGGGCTGCTCTCTATCTTGGTCAATCAGACCCTGTTTCATTGCATCTTCAATTTGTACCCCCATTTCGTGCAGATCTGAAAAAGTGGGGAAGGGGAGCACAATCATTTTTTGCATCAGTTTTGGTTGGAGATTGCGCACAATCATCATGATCTGGTCCTTATCGGTGGGCCTTAAAGTCATCATCGAGGCCTTCGCCCTCCACCGGGTTACGAAATCTGAGAAACTCTCTTTGGGCTCCTGCCTTGTTGTTTCGAGATCACGAGTTGTAATCTCAGTTTGGGTGTTGTAAGAGTCTTGCGTAACAAAGGCCTTAGCCATTTCATCCCAACTCCGCTTGACATCATCCTCCAACTTCGCACACCAGATAGCGGTTACACCCGACAGGGTCCGGCCGAATAATGAAAGCTTTTATGGTCTTGTGAGGCCCATTGGCCGTAGTATATCTGAGAATAGCCGAAGGTGGACCATGGGATCCCCAGACCCGTCGAAGCGATCGATCTGCGGCATTTTGAACCTGTCCCGCAGCGTCACGGCCACATCGGTATATCCGTCCTTGATATCCGGAATAGCCTTTACGCCTTGGGATTTCTTTAAAAGCTTCTCGAGTTTGCTCAATTTCAGTGCGGTAGGGTCTACTTCGAACTTGAAAGGAGAGTCCGGATGGTTAATAGGAGTATGTGCCTTAGACAGTTGAGGTGGAAGCGGGGGCGGAGCTGGCCCTGTTGGAAGGTCTGTGTCCTCCTGGATGTTCTGGGCATTCGGCAAGGTGTTTTGGATGTTTGGCGGGACATTCTGGACAGTCGGTGTTTGCTCGGGTAATGGGACCCCTGGTGGAGGAGGAACTAGATGTGAGGCAGATGCTCCATTCTGCTGTTGCAGCCTAGTGATGAGCTCGGCCTGCTGGGCCATGATTATGGCCTGCTGTTTAGAGAACTCCGCTTGGCGGACAGCGTCCTCCTGCATTTGCTTCATGCTCTCTTGGAGCTGTCGTATCATGTCTTCCATCCCGGCTATATTCTGTCGATCTTGCTGACTGACTGGTATGTGTATCTCTATGACAGCAGCTGAAACCTCAGCCCGACTGTTCACTGCTAGGGTAGACCACTGTTCTGATAACCTCTGTTCAGACACACTACGATTTCTCGGCCTCCGTCTGACAACCGGGGGTAGAGAATGAAACACTGGCTGTCCGTCAACCAGATCCTCAGATCGATTGAGCCGACGACCTCTTGTCCAAAGTGCTTGGGGAATATCTGCTTGGTCGGAAGCAATTGTGCTAAAACTGTCCTAGCAAAAAGATAAATAAAGCAATAAAGAAATAAATAACCAGATAAACGAACAGCATAACAGCTTAAAATAAACACACAACACACAACTGGGCATAACAACACACGGTCGATAAGCTGAATACACACTGTCCTCAAACACTGATCATTTATCCCTGAATCACTGTCCCTGAAAACTGAATCTGGTACCCGCAGATAACTGATTCTCGAACACTGACTGATGCCCGCAGGCCTGATGCCCAAACTCATAAACTGATACATGCACTCCTGTAAAAACGCACTCTAAAAGCACATAACAGATAAGTGAGAGCCAAAACACCCCTATGTTGGGGTAGGGTTTCCCTGTCCTATTTTGTCAGGAGCTAGGGTTTCACTACGCACACAGCGGTTTCAAACAACCTAAAATCGGGTAAGCAACCTGTCCTAGCTTGGAATGGTCACTATGGATTTCGATATGCACTAGGTCGAATGGTCAAAAGGGTGCCCCGATAAAATCGGGGTTTGTGTTCCCATACTGGCAGAGCCCACAACCGGTCAGCCTTATGGTCATGCCTTGACAAGACAAGCCTCTGGCAAACCGTTCAGGAATAGCAGATGGCAAACACGGTGTCCTCGGCGCACCAATGCAAATGCAATGCAAAGAAACACATAAGTGTAGTCAAAACAAGATATCATGAGTTCGAGTCAAGTTCTCTAAATCCCCAGCGGAGTCGCCAGAAACTGTAGATGTCCCCGAACGCCCCGGGAGGGATGAGTCCCCCGTTCCGTTCGTTATGGGCTCACTACAATTCGGACTCAAATTGTCACGGCTCTAAATCTTGAACCAAAGAGTCCAAATCTGGCAAATCGTTTTTGAAAACAGATTTTTTTGAAAGAAGTGCCAAACATGGACTGCTTTGCCAGATACAGAGTCGCCGCCTAAATATTTTATTTTGGAAAATTTAAGAAACCCTGACTCGTTGCCTAAGGCCACGTGTCCATCATCACCAGAGTTGCCTCGGCTCGGGAACTTGGGTACGATTGGGGAAGGTCACTTCGTGAGCACCCCCGCTCGTCCGATCAAAGATCGGCCTCTACTAACCATGATATCTAGTTTTGAAAACATTATGTGTCCTTATTCCGGTTATTAGCCTAGATTTACTATGTGATGCGCACAGCATACAAGTGTAGACTAGGTCGCCTGAATTGGAACAAAACATTTCATGCTTGTTTATTTGAAAAAATGGTTTGATGGTACTACCCGCAAGTAGGCTAAGACGTGAATTTGCCACCCTCAGGTGGGCTTAAGAAAACATGATTTTGCCACTATCTAGTGGGCTTAAAACTCACAGTCGATGATTTGTTCCAATCCAAATAACCCAACCTTCACCCACAAGCATTCAGGCAGATATATCACATAAGCATATAGCCTCATGGTAAGCATGCTATCATGGCAGTCACTCACACGCATGCAAGGATGCTAAAGTAAAAAAACTTATTGAGTACTCCAAGCCAAAACAGAAGCTATGTTAGAAATCCAGGCATGATCCTAAATATACAGAAGTGCCTAATGCAACACATGCAAAATGCAACTAAGATAGGCTCGGCTATTCTAAACATGGCACATGGAATGCTACAGCTAACAAGTATTCAACTTGGAATTGAAATACAATGCAGTGAGTTATGATGCGCCGAGCCCGGTGCATGCAAAACAGATGAATGAATGCAAACATGCTGTCATACTGTTATGCTAATTGAAACATGCCCTAATCTAACCATCATAAGCTGGTAAATAAAAGGGAGAAAGACGTGGGGTTGGAAGACATACATCACACACACGCACACTTATTACAACCTTGCCCTTGCTCGGAGGGTCCGAATAAATAATATACAGTCCCAAATAAATAGTTACAGTCCGAATAAATACAAAAATCCTAATTAATTAACAAATTAATCTAGGAAAGCAATAAATGGCACGCAAATCCATGAACCACCTCGGCTCTGTTCCGCAATGATGAATGATGCATGGTTGAGTTACTTGCGCGGAAATCCATTGCGACGCCCCAATTAGCCTCTGTTTACAATTATGCTAGGAATATTGCACGAGGCTCCAAAAGATTGCCGGTTTCTAATTTGCTGCAACAGAGAGCAAGAAAGGGGCATGGCAAAGTATTTTCACATATGTATGCATGACTACTCTTCAGGGAGTGTAGTCCTCGATCCTCGCGCCACCAATCACGCATCTTGATGCATGATGGCCGAGGAGTCGAATTGCACGACTCAATATGAAATGAATGCACATATAAACACAACAGGACCGAGACTCCATCATGGATAATCCGGAGTGTCGGTGACCGGGAATTGAGACACGTTCCGTCACTCGGAGTACGAAACGTACCTCGTTACCCGTGCTCGGGCTAACTCCCATCCCAAACACATTGCAATATGCATGACATGCATGAATGCGACTAATATACACTCTAGCATACGCAATGCTATGAAATGGCATACACAATGCATGAAGTAACATGGCATGCACAATGCTCTAACATACAACCTAGTATACGCAATGCAAAGGACTAAGATGGCATACACAATGCAATATGGGCTTACACCGACATGAATGGACCTCAGCCACACTCACATCAGAGGCCATAAGGTGAAAATGAGACACTCGAGATGCGCGCACACAAACCCAGGACCGATCTTAAGGCACAAAGGCCACTCTAACAAGGCATGGCAAGGCATGGACTATGGCATACAAACATACAAGTTTCAGCACTGAAACATGATTCTAAATGGCCCCGAAACATGGAAACATGGCACCCGATGCGTGAGATGGACCCCGAAACTCAAAACTAGGCACATGGAATGACTTATAGCTATACAAAGCATGCATTATTTGAACATGAAGTCTAAAGACAGAGCCAAGGCAGTCCCAAAATATGCACATTTCCAGTTCAAAGCATGACCAAAAGATGCTAGCAAGATGGCCTAACATAGCATGCAATTTTGACTAGCAAACATGATTTACATGGCAAGTATATTAAGCATATGGAATCTCACCAAACCAGAAAAAAATCAGTGAACAAATCATGCCAAAATATGCCCAAATAACCACTGAAGTGAAGCCAACACATGCAAAAATGATGAGCTCCTTTAGAGGGCTATGCAGGGGATTATTAGGCACATACAAGATGGACACTTAGCATGGCATAAACAACTCTAAAAATCAAATATGGTAGTCCTAAAACTCACCAAATTGACCCTGGAAAGTGACTTCAAAACCTGCAAGATAGGGCCTCTTTGGAAGGCCAAAATGACCACCAAACAAGGCAAGGAGAGAGGGGGTCACCCCCCTCTGATTTGGAGGCTCAAAATAGTGTTTTAGCCACTGAAAATCCACTGAATTTTTGTGGCTAGAAGGCCAAACAAATCATGCAACAAGGGCTTAGGTGTAAGGCTCAAAATAGGAGACAATCAAGCATACAAGGAAGCATATGACCTCAAAAAAAAATGGAACCTTAAACAAACTTGAAGATAAGATTAAAACAAGGTATTTTTCAGTTTATGAAAACTCTCAAAAATGAACACAAGTAGGGTTAATCTATCATGCAAAAATGGCCCTAAAAGAGAGATTAGAGACAAGGGACAGTAGCTGGCCCCAAACAGAGTAGAGCCCTTGAACAAAGTTGAAGAGAGGCCCAAAACAAGACACTTTACAGTTTATGGAAAGTCTCAAATATGCTCAAAAGTAAGGCTACAATATGATGTAAAAATGGCCCTAAAAGAGAGATAGAAAGCAAGAGGCAGTGGCTGGCCTCAAATAGTGAAGAGATCTTCAACAAAGTTGAAGAGGGGCTCAAAATGAAGCACTTTTCAGTTTGGCTCGAAGCCCAGAAATGCTTACAAACAGGGCTAACATATCATGCAAGAAAAGGGCCAAAAGAGAGATAAAAGGGAAAGGGACGGCAGATGGCCTCAAACAGAGAAAAACCCTTAACCAAATATGAAGAAGAGCTCAAAATAAGACTATTTCTAGTTTAGGCCGAAGCCCAAAAATTCTTGCAAGTATGGCTTATATATGAAGCAAGAAAAGACTAGAAAAGGGAAAAAAGGGACTCACCCTTGTAGAACCAAACTTCAGCAACTTTTGGACCAAATTTGTGAGCTCTCAACCTCTAGAAATCAGCTTCAAAGGGCTGGAATGGAGTGTGGAGGTGTGGTGCTATGGGTTGTAGGGTAAATAGTGCAAGAAGCTTAGGGTTTGGAGGGTTGAAGGGGAGAGAGATGGAGGTTTGTATGTAAAGGCTCCAAGCAACTTTTTGTAACCCTTCAAAATGGAGCTGGGGGGCTGGTTTTATAGAGGAGAGGAGTGGAGAAAAGGGGGGGGGGGAAATCAAATTCAAATTTCCCCCCCAAAAGACCCCCCATCGGATACAAGATCTGGGGGGAAACAGAGGGTACAACTGTAAGGAACCACGTGAGAGGGTCATGGCCAGCCAGGTAGAAAAGGTCCAGGTGGCCGGCTGGCCACCTCCCCGGGCCGGCCGGCCAGGTGCAAAAGGTTCAAGCAAAGTTAGTGGCCGGCCACCCTAAAAAGGTGGCCTCCCATGTGGGTACAACACAGCTGTATGGTGGGAGATCAGAAATTGTGGCCTAGAAGAGAGGAAAACGAGCTTTCTAGCAAGGTTCAAAAGGGTCAGGAAGAAAATCTGGTCGGCCTACCCATATTGGTGCCCTCCCAGATGAGTACAACACAATGGTGGTATGGGAGACCAGAAATTATGGCCCAAAAGTGAGGAAAACCAGCTTTCTGTCAAGAAAATCGGCTGGAGGAGAGAGAAAATGGTCTCCAAAAGAATTACTGGTCTCCCACTATAGTACCACCTTCCAAACATTGAAAATAGGGTCCATACCAAAAATGAACCCTAACCGATTCAAAACGAGGGTTTGGGGGCCAAAACGCGCGGCCCGGGGCCCCGAAAACAGGCTGTTAGGCACCGGCGGTGGCGCGCGACCACGAAAGTGATCTCTCGGGCCATAGTGTCCCTGAAAAGAGAGGAAACAAAGTGTGTACCAAAAACCGGAGCAAACAGATGTAGTTAAGCGGTCCCGAACCGAGGCGCATGGTCGACGGCTCCGAAAATCGAAAACTGGTCTCCAAATGGGAACGGTGGCCTACGAGCACGAAACGTAGCCTACAGCCACTGAGAGATGGTCTACGAGACCTCTCCCTCCCTTTGGGAAGGGAAAACAGAGAAAACAGGACCTGGTTCGCAAACCGAGACAAAGCACAAAAGAGCCCCGAAGTCTGGAGGCAAGGCTCGCAGCTGAGACTCTGAAACCTCAGAACGAGCACAATATGCATCATCACCGAGCGCTCAGTCGGTGACGTCTGAGTCTTAAGGTCGGTCAAAAATGGGGTGTCTACAGTGTGGTTTGATGAGATTGTGAGTTTATAAGGCTGAGAGAGAGAGAGAGAGAGAGAGGGGAGAGAGAGAACAAGATGATAAGAGGTAGAGAGAGTGTGTAGTTGGGAAAGTGATGGTCAAAAGGGGAGTTAGGGTGAGAAATATGAGTTTTTTTTTTTTTTTTCCGAATGAAAAGAAAAAATTTTTTAAAAAAATAAATAAAAGAATAAAATCTGAACAAGCAAATATTTTTAATATTTTTATTTATCTTTTTGAAGAAAAAGAAAAAGAAAAATAAATAAATGCAAAAATAAAATTTGAACAAGAAAACTTTTTTTTTTTCGAAAAAAATGAAAAAAAAATAAATAAAGGAAAGAATAAAATCTGAAACCAAATTTTTTTTTTTCACCAGACCGCTCATATGCCCAAGTGGGCCACACGAGTGCTGAATTTTGGACCGCTTACGCGGCGGAATTGGGCCACTCTAGCAGCACTCGTGTAATGTCCATTTGGGCTTGGGCCACTCGTGCTCCCCAGTTTTTATTTTTTATTTTTTAATGAGCCGCTCGTGCCCTAATATGGGCTGCATGGACCGTTGATTTTTTGCTGCTCCAGCGGCATTTACGCAGTGTTCTCTTAGGCTTGGGCTGCTTGTGCAGCCTAGCCCTTCGCTCGAGCGCCCATGCTTGGGACCTATGCCCGTGCGCCCATGTGGGCCGTACGTGCAACCTGCTGCATTTTTTTTTTATTTAAATAAACCCAATTACAACCCAAAGAAAAATTTAAACTATTTCGACCTTCAATGCACATCTGAAATAAAAATAGCACTTTGAAAACATCTAAATGCTCAACAAAGGTACAATTTTCACACGAAAACCACGGGTACTACTTTTCTCCCTAACAATGTTTGTAACTTTCCCTATTCTTCAACAAGGTGGCAGACTAGGTTGATTTGGTATCCAGAATCGAGGCACATAAAGCTAACTTGACCTATGGGGCTGCCATACAGAGTTCAAGCCGGGGTGGTTTTGAAGTAATCTCTACACCCCTGGGTATTTAAACTAGACTTTAGTCTTGAAAATTCTAAATCTTTGCATTCTAGGCTTTGTCATTTGAACTCTAGCTTCCACCATCTAAGTTGGTCTCCTAGGAACTCATTACAAACACAGTTAGGTGGCTATACCAGACTGTCAGATGCTGTTCGGGCACGACTAACACCAAACAAATTACACCTTTAGAGAATTTAAATTCTCCTAGACGTCAAATAAAACACTATGGGAGATATATTGGGTCCATCAAGTAGACAACCTCAATCATCTCCCCTTTCTCAATACCATCCACAAATGTTTCAATCTTTGGCCATTAACCTTGAAGGTCGTACCATCTTGTGGATTTTTAATCTGAACCGCCCCATGCGGAAAGACTTCAATAACCTCATATGGGCCATCCCATTGAGACCGGAGTTTACCCAGGAACAACTGCAATTCAGCATTGGACAACCACACTTTGATGAGGCTCGAAGGACTTATGAGAAATGTGTTTATCATGGAATGCCTTAGTCTTAGCCTTGTAAATTTTGGAGCTCTCATATGCATCATTGTGGAGCTCCTCTAACTCATTGAGTTGGAGTTTTCAATGGTCACCGGTTTTGGTCATATCAAAATTGAACTTCTTAATAGCCCACAAAGCCCAGTGTTCTAACTCAATAAGGAAATGGCACAGTTTCCCGAACACAATCCTATATGGAGACATCCCGATGGGTGTCTTATATGCAGTGTGATAGGTCCAAAGTGCATTAACCAACCTAGTGGACCAATCTTTCTTCTCGGGCCTCACAATTTTCTCGAGGATGTGTTTAACCTCCCTATTAGAAACCTCTACTTGACCACTAGTCTAGGGATGATAAGGAGTGCCAACTTTGTGAGTGATCATGTATTTGTGCACTAATGCCTCAAAGAATCGGTTGCAAAAATGTTTGCCACTGTCACTAATTATGGCATGCAAGAACCCAAAACGACAAAAAATGGTCTCATGGAGGAATTTAACCACAACTTTGTGCTCATTCATTTTGGTGGCCACTACCTCAACCCACTTGGAGACATAGTTCACAGCCACAAAAATGTATTCAAATCCAAAAGATGATGAAAAGGGACCCATGAAATCGATGCCCCAAACATCAAAAATCTCAACAATCAAAATAGAAGTCATCAGCATCATATCTCGCCGTGACATAGAGCCAATGCGTTGACAACACTCACAAGCTCTGCAGAAGTTATGGGCATCTTTGAAAATTGAGGGTCAGTAGAACCCACATTGTAAAACCTTGGCGGCCGTTTTCTGCCCATTGAAATGGCCACCACATGCATGAGGGTGACAAAAGGTGATAATGCTATGGGTTTCACTCTCAGGCACACAACACCGAATCACTTGATCCGGACAATACTTGAACAATTCTGGGTCTTCCTAGAAATAGTGCTTAACTTGTGAGAAAAATCGGTCTTTGTCTTGCTTAGACCAAGTTTTCAAAATTTGACCAACCACCAAATAATTCACTATGTGAGCAAACCACGAGAGGGTCAAATGTGATACTGCAAGAAGTTGCTCGTCAGGAAACGAGTTGTGCAAGGCTAAGGGATCACTTGTGTGCTCAATAAAGATTCGGGAGAGATATATTCTCAGATCCCTTCTTGTCCCAGATTTCTATGTCAAACTCCTGAAGGAGTAGAATCCATCTAATCAACCTAGGTTTTGTCACAACCCAAACCCACCCCTATAGGTTTAGTGTCGTAACCGGCCAATAATTCTCGAATTACCAAAGGCCTCTGACTTGTATATCATAAAATGTAAGGGGCTACGGAAGCAAATATGAAAAATATGTAGTCCACTGAGCTGTGTTGAAATATATGAGACAGTAATCTAAAACTTTAAGAACACGCATGTGACATCATATATATATATATTTATGTTAGTCGTGCGTAACTCTCATATATAGATAAAACAAAAGTAGGACTTAGCCTAGTGTACAGATGAACAGAACTTGTTCTATACCAAAAGAAGGCAAAGTCCTAAATGTAAGCCATTTAGGCTTGACCTGCTCGCAAACGAGAACCTTCTCAGAAGCACAATGACTAGCTGACAAAATCGAGATGCCAGATCATCAACCCTGAGCCTAGTCACGTGCCTGGTTATCTACATACATAATATAAATAGTGAGCGGAAGCCCAGTGATGAATAACAGAGTAAAAGGGTTTAATGAATGCTGTCCGTCACGATTATAACTTTCAAATCTCTTATTGAACAGAAACATAAGCATATTCGTATCAGAAACAGAGTCATAAACATACTCATATCATGAGTAGTATATCCATTAGCATTAAACATATCTCTTTGGTCAAGCATATTAAGTTCCACATTGGAACCTCCGGTACCGGGTAACATATCTTTTACGTGGGTCACGATATTGTTTACCCCGGGCAAGGGCTTGTGCTACGGTATTGTTTCCCCCTGGTGAGGGCCTGGGCCACGGTATTATCTCCCTCGGGCGAAGGCCTCATGACCATAAGCCACAGTATTATATCCCCTAGGCTAGGGCCTCTGCTAAGGATACCACAATTACATCTTAAAAAATTGAATCATCATTCATTCATACAAATCATAGCATTTCAAAAAACTGATCATTTCATATCATCATAGAATAAGTAAAATTAAACATAACTTTACAGAGTTATTGCTCACAAATAACTTCACAGCTAGCTTGATAGTAAACCAATGGACCAACAGCTCACGGCGCGTGACCTACACAAACATAACAGATACATATACTGAAACACATGCTTGGATCATACATAACTCGTTTCATTTCACTCTTAATGTGTTTCTAGCCTTTATCCTCATTATTATGTTTTAATTTTGGCCTAGGAATACCTAGGATACAATGAGGATGCTAAAATGCACTTGGAAACACTCAATGAAATTTGCTAAAAACAAGGGTCCCACTCAAGCGTAACTTCCTTCGCTCGAGCGGACATGCAAAATATAAGTGGTCGCTCAAGCGCAACTTCTATCGCTCGAGCGTTCTGTAAACTTCTGCAAAAGTACTGGTTGTGTGAATTCTCCACTCAATGGTCGCTCGAGCGTGAGACTGAGGTCCTCGTTCGAGCGCAACTCTTGTCGCTCGAGCAGTCTGTAAAAACATGAAACTTCTGGGAGCTTGCATTTCACACTCGAGAGGAAGTGCAAGATCACAGAGTGGTTGCTCGAGCGCAGGTTCTGTCGCTCGAGCGGAGAGATCAAATTCTGGAATTTCCAGATTTACCTCCAAGCTGCAAAACTCGAATTCAATGCATCACAACTCATCTTTCTAGGCCAAAAACTTAAAGATATATGTATGAACTTGGAAAACATTGGAAATTCAAAATCATTTCACAAAATCAAGGCCTAAAAGCTTGCCAATTGTTTAAAAGTTAACTTAAAACTTATGAATATGCCATGAACATGACATGCATGAATTGCTATGAACTTAGACTTTCCAAAACATGATCAATTAAGGTCAAATGGTAAGAAATGTTATGAATTCTCAAAACGAAGTCATGATAGACACATGCATGTGAAATTTGTTTGAAATTCAAACTCAAAAAAAAAATGTGATGGAAATGTATGCATGCATGGTATAGCTCAATTTCTACACTTCTAGTTCAATTCTTGATTGACACAACTTAATTCTCTTTGATTCTTCAAGAAAATGAGTTCAAGGTTACATAAATGAGTTGAATTCTTACCAAAGACTCATATTCTTCAAGAAACTGAGTTCAATCCCTTTGATTTCTCTTCAATCTTCTCCCAACTCAAGCTTGAGCCCAACCTCTTCTCACTTGCCGTTTCTCTCACGTTTGGTGTGTGTATAAGCTTAAAGATGTGTTGAAATGAGGAAAGGAATGAGTGGGGGCACATAAGGAGCCTTATATAGGCTTCATTAGTGGTGGCTAATTATAGTTAAGCAAAAGAATATTAATTAATCTAATTTAATCGCTTCGAATCGAATTTTAATTAAACCCACCATAAAATTTTAAAAATCCTAAGTAACACATAAATCAAGCCAATTTCATGATCGGATGCCGATAAGGCCTTCAATTTACAAAAAGATGCAAACTGATATTTCTACGATAGACAAATAGAAACACAACAATGCAATGCACATGTAATTAACTAAGGATTTCATCTTAATTTCTTGTTAGGTATACTTAATCATAGTGTATACGTTAATCATAGGTCGGGGTTGTTACAGGTTTAATCTCTCTTTTGGACAATAAGTACCGCAAAGCAGCATGGTCAGTGAACACAATGACTTTAGACCCTAGGAGATAGGACTGGAACTTATCAAGTGCAAAGACAACAGCTAGTAACTCTTTCTCAGTAGTAGTATAGTTTAATTGAGCATCAAAAAGAGTATGACTAGCATAGGATATAACATGGGGCACTTTATTCACCCTTTGGCCCAAGACAGCACCGAGGGCATAATCAGATGCATCGCACATTATCTCAAAAGGAAAGGACCATTCAGGAGATTACATGATAGAGGCAGTAGAAAGGGCCGCTTAAAGTGTTTCAAATGATTTCAAACATGCATCATCAAAGATAAAGGGTGCGTCCTTAGCAAGTATACTACACAAAGGACGGGATATTTTGCTAAAGTCTTTGATGAATCGACGGTAAAAACCTACATACCCTAGGAATGACCTAACTTGACGCACAGAAATGGGTGGAGGATGGCCTGCAATGAGGTCAACCTTGGCTTTGTCAACCTCTATACCTCGAGGGGACACAATGTGTCCTCACACTATACCCTCGCGAACCATAAAATGGCTCTTCTCCCAACTCAAAATCAGGTTTGTCTCCACACAACGAATAAGGACTTTAGTTAAGTTCTGGAGACATTCCTCAAAAGACGACCCAAACACGGAGAGCTCATCCATGAAGACCTCTAAGAATTTTTCTACCATGTCAGAGAAGATAGCCATCAACCACCGTTGAAAGGTCGCTGGTGCATTGCAAAGCCCAAAGGGCATTCGGCAATAGGCAAAAGTGGCAAAAGTACTAAAAAGACATGTAAAGGTCGTCTTTTCCTGGTCATCTGGATACACAGGACCTTGATTGTAACCAAAATAGCCATCAAGGAAACAATAGTAGCTCTGCCCTGCTAACCACTCGAGGATCTGATCAATAAAAGGTAAGGGAAAATGATCTTTCCTAGTCATGGAATTCAGTCTTCTATAATCAATGCACACTCGCCGCCCAGTAGTGGTTCGTATGGGAACTAACACTCCTCTCTCGTTCTCAACAACAATGATGCCCAATTTCTTGGGCACCACTTGTGCGGGACTCACCCACCTGCTATCCGAGATGGGGCATATAATACTCGTATCCAACAATTTTAACGCATCCTTTTTCATATTGGGATTAAGCTTCCGTTACATTTCACAAGAAGGTTTGGTGTCCTACTTTAGATGTATATAATGCATGCACACGGAGGGATCTATCCCTCTCAAATTAGCCACTGGCAAAGTATCTTTTGGCCCTAAAAATGCATACTTGAGTGTGGCCTATTCATACCTGTCACGTGGGTGGTCCGAGTTTGATTCCCGGCAACGACGCCAAAATTTGATGGGTCATTTCACACACCAAAATTAAACACTAAACTGTACCAAATTTCTTAGAATAATGGTAAGTCCAGTATCAATCCACAGGGACAAACGGGAAATTAAACTAACTTAATTGTTAAATTCCTAAATTAACTTTGATAAAAAGATTGAGGGATTCATAAACTAATAATAATTAAATTAAACAAAGTGATTAAACTAACAATTATAAATAAAATTGGAATTATTGATTTTTGGGAAAAACCTAAGGTAATGAGTCCACCACTTGTAACATAACTAAGGCTTCAATTTGAGATTCAATTATGTTACGGTTCCAACTAAATAATACTTCACAACCACAAGCTCGAAGCATTTGTCAAGAAAATTAATATGTTCAATGTATAGGCACGAACCATCTCAAGTAGTATAAGTCGTTCACTCTAAACTAGGGTAGCAATACGACTTGTCTTTCGTAGTATGGCTCGTCTCATACCTTGAACATGAAATAGTAGAAAACTATTGTATGGAAAGCATTCAACAATCACAAAAAGTAGAATATTCGAAGAAATAATGGAAAGTTATATTAGAAAATTTCTTGAGAACCACACAATTGTTCAAACCATTACATAAAAGAAAACCAAAAAGAAATCTATTTACATGGCTAGGGTTTCATCAAAACCCTAGAAAAGAATAGCCTAGCCACTCATGGAGGAGTGGGAAAAGGTTGAGGAAGTGGAAGAGGAAGAAGCCCTCATGAAAGTTACCTTTGAAGTTTTAGAATCTCACTCTTCAAACCCTAGCCTCTCTTTTCTTTAGAATATTTTTGAACCCTAGGTTAACCCTTTTTTCTTCCTTTTATTCTCAGTGTAACAAACCCAAAATTCTGTGCATGCATGACTAGGTGGGACGCTCAAGCGGTGGTGGGCTGCACGTGCGGTAGAGCCTGGCCCACGTTCAATGAGGTGATTGGCTCAGATTTTTTGCTTCTCGCTCGAAGAATCTTCTCTTGCACCCTTTTTTATTGAATTTGCATATTTCCTGCCAAATCTGTACAAGTGCACAAAACACATCATCTCCACCAAATAAACAAAATTGAAAGACTATAAATCTAACTTAAGCGACATCAAGTGTGGTAGCTTTTGGCCTACATCAGTTGGGCTCTTCAAATCAAGGACGACCTTGATCTGATCGGGTCTTGCTTTAATTCCTCTCCTGGTCACTAGATATCACAGTAACTTACCAGATCCTACTCTAAAAGCACACTTGGAGGCATTCAGACGAAGCCGATATGCCTTCAGGATATCAAAAACTTCCTCTAGATAAGTTAGATGATCTAAAGGCTCCTTACTCTTCACGACCATGTCGTCGATATAGACTTCCACGATCTTTCTGATTAGATATTTGAACATCTTGGTCACTAACCTCTGGTACGTTGCTCCTACATTCTTCAGTCCAAAGGGCATCACTTTATAGTAGTAAAGTCCTTTCGGGGTGATGAATGTTGTCTTATTCTCATCCGGTGCATACATGGCTATCTAGCGATAACCCCTATATGTGTCAAGAAAACTCATCATTCAATGCCCAGATGTGGCATCCGCAAGTTGGTTAATCTTTGTAAGGGAAAACAGTCCTTCGGCAAGCCTTATTCAGGCTCGTGGAGTCCACGCAAACCTTCTATTTGCCATTTTTCTTTTTTACTACCACTGTGTTGAACAGCCAAGTCAGGTAGTTCACTTCTCGGATTGCCTGCTCCTCCAGCAATTTCTCTACTTTTTCTTCAACCACTTGTATATGGATCAAAGTTGGTCACCTAGCTCTCTGGATCACTGATTTGGCTAACTTGTCCATGTTGAGCTTGTGACAGGTGACCTCGGGGCTGATCCCTAGCATCTTGTACGGTGTCCAGGCAAACACTCTATGTTTTCTCTCAAGAATGCTTCCAATTTTTTTTCTTCTTCCTCGGCTACGCCCGAGCTGAGGAGGAAAAATCGTTCTTCGTCCCCTTCTTGTACCAGATGCTTTTTCAAAGGCTCCTGGGTCTTGTCGACAAGTTATTTCCAACATCATCCAAGACCTCTTGGTCTTCGTCTTCTATCTCTGCCATCTCCATTTCTCTGACACTGTAGGTGTACTTCAATTGCTGCCATAGAGCAATTTTTTGCATGCACTTAGTCTCCTCTCACCTCTTCAATCCCAAACTCAATTAGAAATCGCAGTACCTAGTGCAAAGTTAAGGGAACAACTCTTATA
This sequence comes from Camellia granthamiana, assembly GCA_036172215.1. NCBI lineage: Eukaryota > Viridiplantae > Streptophyta > Magnoliopsida > Ericales > Theaceae > Camellia > Camellia granthamiana. The sequence goes on from CM069910.1 coordinate 136,643,365, forward strand.
GTGTGCAACCAAGGCCTTCCCAAGATGATGTTGTATGGGGAAGGGGTGTCTTTCATAGTGAACTCCATAGTTAGCATCTTTGTTCCTGCCTGAATCTCTAGGTTCGTGGTTTCTAATGGCTACGTCGGAGTCCCATTAAATCCGACCATGAGGCTGCTGGATTGCTTCAAATCATCCTTGTGAAGGCTAAGCTCTTTGTAACATCTGATATACATGATGTCACAGAAGTTGCCTTGATCGATTAATATACGCCTTACCTATCAATCTTTAATCTTCAGTGTCATCACCAGTGCATTGTTGTGCAGATGCTGCACCATATCTAGGTTATTGTCTGTGAAAAGTATCATCGACCCCCGATGTCCTTCCATCCGGGGCTTCTTCTGTTGGACTTAGAAGACATGCTGCAGATGCCTTACCTTCTGTGTCTCTCCTCAAATCTTATTTGCGTTGACCTTCTTATGGATCACGTTAATAACCCATGGTTTATTCACATATGGCGCCGGGGGTAGAGGTGGGGGTGGGGGTGGTGCTGTCGACGCCTAGGCCAGCTTCGCCTGTTCTTCTCTTGTCTTTACTTCATCTATCAAGTGTCTCAAGTGTCCCTGCTTGACCAGGTCCTCCAGGTGTTGCTTCAGAGCCCGGCACCCTTGAGTCATATGACCATTCTCATCATGGTAGGCACAATTCTTCTCAGGGTTCTTGCCCATATACTCTCCCGAGGTCTTCTGCAGTGCCTTAAAGTAGGGCTGATTCCTAATCCTCTCCAAAATCTTATAGATCAGGATCTTGAAAACTGTGCTCACGGCCTGTATAGACCTCAATCCATGTTCTAACATGTCGATGCCATTATTTCCTTGGCTGCGCTTTGGTGAGTCATTTCTCTTCTCTTGCTTCACTACACATGCATTCTTTGTTTTTTTGTCTTTCTTCGTCCTTGCATACTTCTCGATCCTTTTCATGAGGTCCTCCATGCTCTTTGAGAGGGTCTTTGCAAGGGATTACTGAAGTGGGCAATCATTCTCCAAGCCGTTCTTGAATAACACAACTGCAAGTTCCTGGTTACAAGCCAGTATCCAGTTGTAAACCTTGTAGTATCTCTTGGCGTAAGCCTCAAGGCTTTCACCATCGTCAATCTTCAAGGCCAACAGAGAGTCAACCCTGAGCGGCTGCAATCTGTTCATAACAAACCTGGCCACAAACATCTCTGCCTTTCCAGTTCTTGATGCATCCCTTCGAAAGTTTGAGGAACCAATCTGATACTATTTCCCCAAATGTCGAAGGGAACACCTTGCATAACAACTATTTATTTCCACTCCACAAAGACATTGCCTTTAAATATAAATCAACATGGAAGTTTGGGTCTGACTTACCATCGTAGATCTGGAACCTTGGGATACTAAATCCTTTTAGTACCTCGAACGCAAGCAACTTTACAGAGAATGGCGTTTTCGGCTAAGCGGTGGAAATAACCTCGGCGCCTTGCCTCTTCTTCTAGAGGTAATCTCGCAAATCTTCCTTAGTCCATCTAGGAGCTCGGCTATCAGTCAAATTCAATCTCTTAAACCCGCTACTTTCTGTGTTAGAATGTGTTCTCTTGGACTTCTCTACGTCTATTACTTCATCAAAATAGAGGCCTTGCCCATTGATCTATTGAGATCCTCTGATCTAGGTTCTTTTGGTCCTCGGGGTTCTCTAGGACTCTTCCCACCGTGATTCTATCTGTTTGGCGCTCTATGATCATCGATATGAGTTCCCAAGTCTCTTCTTGTGATGCGAGACAGTTGGTACTGCAGCCTGTCCTCCCTTCTTAGTGTCGGCGTTTACTGTTGGAGTCAGCATTTCCGATAAGGGCAACGCCGGTTGCAGTACCTTACTTTGTATCATGAAGTTCACCACAGTTTGCAGGACCGTCAGTTTGTTGGCCAGGTCCTTTACCTCGTCATCTCTTCTTAGGCACCTTTCTTTCCATACCTAGAAATCACTCTCATTGTAATATTCTTCTCGGTTGTCTCTTCTTAGGCCATTACAGCCCTTAACGGCATTGTTTACTTTGGGATTTACTTCTTGGACTTCTTCGTCATTGTTTCCTCCTCTACCATTTGGATCCATGTACTCTTCTTTCTCACTGTGTATGTTGTCTTTGACTCTCACCTCTTGTCCGACGTTAGCCATCTATTCTTTACTAAGTTCCCACAAAATGTGCCAAATTGTGGGTGTTAATTTCTGATGTCACAACTAAATAGATCTCCTTACCAAGATCTAGAGAACTCAACTGGAGAGCACATGGAAGAATAGATTCAGCCAGCACCTATGCACAAGAAGACAAGAAATACCGTGGTAGCTCGTCTACCCGAGGGCACTCCGACGATCAATTCAGTAACTTATCTCGCAAGATATCAAATCAAAAGCTCACAAAATAAATAACATACCTTAGACCCACGAGAGTACTTTACTTTTATAATGATCAATGTCCAACTTCCCCTAGAAGTCTTACTTCATGGAACTCTATCCTTTATAAGGATATCAATTATCCAATACTCCTCCTATTTGGATTAAGATCGACCATTAGGATCGACCATCACAAGAGTCCAACCTTACCCAAATAGAGAGTCAGTCATCATTTAGGACTTTAGTCCCTTATTTGAACATCTCGGATTCAGATGTGCTTTGACCATGCATCGGCCAATTAGAATCACCCATGTGGCACCTTGGCTAACCACTTAGGCCACGTGGACAACACAAAATTATGTTCCCACAGGCACAAAATCTAAAATTAAGGGTCAAAATTAAATTGAAATTATAGGAACTAAAATGGCATAAGAGAATGTAGGAAATACCAATGTAATGTACTCAAAAATTTATTTTCAAATTTATGTAACTTTGTATAGAATTGATTGATTTTCCATCTAGCTGGTGATTTTGTTAGGGTTAATATTCTAACTGCGAGTTGATTTATTTTGTTTTTTTGCTCTCTCTATATGGCATTAATTTAGTTATGGATATGGGTTGCCTTATTTCAGAACACCCCAAATTGACTAGTGACACTACAGGAAATTATATTTTTGGCGACTAAAAAGTTATGTAAATGACGACTAAAAATTATATTAGTCAACAAAAGTACAAGATTTAGCAACTAATTTTTTTTAGTCGGGGTATATTGATTATTGGCGACTAAAAAAAATTATGTTCTCTGTTGAATAATGAATTTTTATGTTCTCTGTTGATAAATAATGAACTTTTTATTATTGCATTTTCAGGATACATTGCCAATTTATTCAAGCAAGATTCCTGCGAGTGTGATTGATAATGTCTTGCTTGACATATTCTCAGATTCCCAAGCACCTATTTCTGCTCCACTTCCACTCTTGCTAAGAGGTTTTCCTAGGGTCGTCACTTCATCCTCTCAATCAATTAGTAGGGATGCAAAAACTTTAGAGGCTAAAGATTTAAGTGATACAAAAGCAATCATCTATGGAGATGGCTGGACTTTTCTTGTTCCTGATCTCGCATGTGATGTTGCTAATGGACTCTTGTGGAAGATTAATCTGGATTTAGAGGTAAATATTGGTTTTTTGTTTTGGCATATTTTTTGTTACTAGCTGGCTTGCATGGGGGTCGCATTATCATTGATAGAAATAATACAACAAATGCAATACACAATGATTTTTCAAGAAAATCTCCAACACGAAATACAAAATACTACTACTTTTCTATGTTAGACAATCTTCACTGTATTTGGAAAAATAAATTCTTTTGTATACTAAACAACAAACAGAATATAAAAGAAATAAAGGAAATGAGAGAACTTGTTTGATTACAAAAATCAAACCAGAAAAATAAAATAAAATAAATAAAAACAGATTTTGTTTTGTTACAAAAACAAAATTAAAATCTGATTTAAATAAACAAATAAAACAGAAAAATAAATTAAACAACTTACTTGATTAATTTCTTCGAATAATAATCTGATCAAGTCCAGTGTTCGACACTGTGTCCTTAAGACAGATTTGTCCTCTCCACAGTACTTTCAGAATATGGACGTCTATCTCCCAGGATGAAATGATCAACAGCAAACAATAGCAGCACTACAAATTGTTTGCTCAACGAACACACTAAGTGTTTACACTCTTTCTCACATAAAATATATGCAGCAAAATGCAGAGAATTTTAGCAAAGGAGAAGTATGAAAATTATATGCAAAAAACCAAATGAGGGACTGCCTATTTATATAGGTGAAGTGGTGGCTATTCAATTTGAATTAAACAGGTACCAAACCTGTTTGAACAGGTGCAACACTGTTTCAACAGATAACCGAACAGATTCGGTTTAATTTGCACAGATTTAAATCTGTTTGAATTTAAATTCAAACAGGTATGGGTTTTCCCTTGAATTAAACGGATAGATTTTGAAAAAATCTATACAAAAGGTTCGAACAGATTTGAATTTAAAACGGTCTGATTTTATTTTACCAAAAAATAAATTAAATTTAAATATTTTTGGCCCAAAAAGATTAGTATTGGGCCGGACAAGCCCAACCTCACACCACACACCCGCGCCCAAGCCCAGGCCCAGCCGACCGGACGGCAACGCGCGTGTATGGTGATTTTTGGGTCCAATGGGTCTAGCCCATTTTGCCCATAACCTCTCTCTCTACAAAACTTGGGTACCTCTTGGGGCACACCCCAAGTTCTAATCCCATGCCTTATAAACCCATTCAAAACTTCCCACCAAATCAATGTGGAACAAGCCATTTTCCAACCTTAAGGAATTTCCACCAAAACTCCATTTCCATGGAGCTCACTTTGGTTTCAATTTCCCATTCACTCGATAATGGTTTTGAGCAACCAAATATACCACGTGAATCACAACGTGGCATAGAACGCGTTACCACTTTGACCCGCCAAATTTGGCGTTCGGGTCTTACCTAAATAATAGACCAAAGTTAAGAAAAAATTCTGGTTTTACCCAAAATTTTCTAACCATTTCCAACAATCCCCCACATGAATGGAATTTGATGACTACGGAAATGCAATAATATGTAGACTTTATCGAAAGAGTATAAGTTGAAAATATCTTACATCAGGATAGGTAGCTTTCGGCCTTGAACCTTCCCTAGTGATAACTTATCGGACTTACTAGCTGACCAATGGACGCGATGCCTTGAATTGTTCAGCCGTTTGTGTAAGCCAAGACAATAGATTTCACACAAAATATCTTCTAACACATTATGGTTCTCACTGTTTTGTTCATTTTGGCCTTGAACGCTCCTAGTTTTCATGAGTGTTTCTAGAGAATTTAGCCTCTTCATTCTCATAGAACCGGCCCCAGTTCGACATTCATATAGGTGATTCTTATTGTAAGTATCTCTTTATACTTGTCTTAATTTTTATACCTAAATCAAGATATAATTAATCATTAAAAGCAAAGCTTATCCTTTTACCTCTGCAAACAACACATGTTGCAGATATCACTCTCACCATAGGAATGAGTAGGGAATTTTAATCCCTTGGTGATTTCTGGCGAGCCACACATAACTTAGTTGTCCCTTTGAACTTAGTTCTTGGGATCTCCAGTCATATAAGTAGGGTTACCATTATGATGACTCTTATGTAATAGACTTTAATCCCATCCTCTTCGATGAACTATACACTAGCTCTTTTGTCAAACCTTTTGTTAACAGATCTGCTATATTCTCTTTAGATTTTATATAATCTATTAAGATTATTCCATTTGACAACAATTGCCTTACGGTATTATGTCGACAACGGATATGTCGTGACTTACCATTATACATATGATTATGTGCCCTGCCTATTGCAGATTGACTATCACAATGAATGCAAATAGCTGGCACAAGTTTTGGCCACATTGGAATGTCTTCTAAGAAGTGACAAAGCGATTCTGCTTCTTCTCCTGTTTTGTCTAAAGCAATAAACTCGGATTCCATTGTGGATCGCGCAATGCATGTTTATTTCGTGGACTTCCAAGAAACAGCAGCGCCTCCTAGAGTAAAGACATATCCACTTGTGGATTTTGAATCTTTAGTATCCGATATATAATTTGCATCACAATAACCTTCAAGTACTGCTGGATATCGAGTAAAGTTCAAACCATGATCACGGGTGAATCTTAGATATCTAAGAACCCGAATGATTGCTTTCCAATGGTCTTCTCCGGGGTTAGTAGTGTACCTACTCAATTTACTGATAACATAAGCTATATCAGGACGAGTACAATTCATTAGGTACATTAGACTTTCAATGATTTGGGAGTATTTTAACTGAGACACTACATCACCTTTATTTTTCGATAAATAAAGACTAATGTCTACAGGTGTTCTTGCTACATTCATATCATCCTTGATAAATTTATCAAGAATTTTCTCAATATAATGAGATTGAGATAATGCATATCCGTCAGATGTTTTAGTAATTTTCATTCCTAATATAACATCTGCGACCCCCATATCCTTCATATCAAATCTTTTGTTAAGCATTTGTTTAGTTGATTTGATCATGTTTCGACTGCCTCCAATGATAAGCATGTCATCCACATAAAGACAAACTATGACATATCCTTGGTCAGTGTTTTTAACATAAACACATTTGACACATTCGTTTATCTTAAACTCATTAGTAAGCATTGCATGATCAAATTTTTCATGCCATTGCTTAAGTGCTTGCTTTAATCCATGAAGGGATTTTACAAGCCGACAAACTTTCTTTTCTTGCCCCAGTACTACAAACCCTTCGGGTTGCTCCATATAGATCTCTTCATTTAGATCACCGTTTAAGAAAGCTGTCTTAACATCCATTTGATGTATTTCTAAATTAAACAACGCTGCTATAGCAATAAGCATGCGAATGGATGTTATTCTTGTCACATGGGAATATGTGTCAAAATAGTTCAGACCTTCCTTTTGGCTGTAAACTTTAACTACAAATCTTGCTTTATACTTGTCAATTGAACCATCTGCTTTTATTTTTCTCTTGAATATCCATTTATATCCAAGAGGTTTAGAACCTGGTAGAAGATACACCAATTCCCAAGTATAATTTTGCATAATGGACTCAATTTCATTATTAACAGTCTCTTTCCACAAAGGAGCTTCAGGACCTGTCAATGCTGCCTTAAAGCTTTGAGGTTCATTTTCTAACAGGTATGTTAGGAAATCTAAACCAAAGGATTTTGATGTTCTCGCTCTCTTACTTCTTCTTGGTTCATCATCAGTTAAATCATGTTGGTCGAGACCATTACTAGTCTCTTGTGTTTGATTGTCATTAGTCTCTTGACTTTGTGTACAATCATAAGTTCTTTTCTGTGAACTTAATTCCTGTCCTTTCTTGTAAGGAAAGACATGTTCAAAAAACACAGCATTCCTTGACTCTATAATAGTGTTTATATTTATATCAGGTATTTTTGATTTATAAGTCAGAAACCGATATGCACTACTATTCTGAGCATAACCAATAAATACACAATCTACTGTTTTTGGTCCAATCTTAGTCTTTTTAGGAACAGGAACTTCAACTTTTGCCAAACACCCCCACACTTTTAAGTATTTGTAAGAAGGCGGTCGACCTTTCCACAATTCATAAGGATTGCTCTTGGTTTTCTTGTGGGGTATTCTGTTAAGAACATAATTAGCAGAAAATATTGCTTCCCCCCACAAGTTCTGTGGTAAGCCTGAACTTAGTAACATGGCATTCATCATTTCTTTTAGGGTTCTATTCTTTCTTTCAGCAATTCCATTTTGCTGAGGAGAATAGGGTGCTGTAGTTTGGTGAATAATGCCATGTTGTGCACAAAATTCATTTAATGGTGCATCATATTCACCACCCCTATCACTTCTAACCATTTTAATAGTTTTACCAAGTTGATTTTCAACTTCTGTTTTGTAGAGTTTAAACATTTCTAAGGCTTTATCTTTACTTCTAAGTAAATAAACATAACAATATCTTGTGCAATTATTGATAAATGTTATGAAATACTTTTTGCCTCCTCTAATTTGAACAAATTTTAGATCACATACATCAGTATGAATTAATTCTAGAGGTTCGGTTTTCTTTTCAACCAATTTAAATGGAGCCTTAGTTAGTTTCGCTTCTACACAAACTTCACACTTATGATTAGGATTAATTTCAAACTTGGGTATATAATCCAAACCAATTAATCTACACAAAGCATCATAATTTATATGTCCTAATCTACCATGCCATAAATTTGACTCAAGAATATAAGCAAAAGATGTGTTATTCTTATTAATAGCAACTTTTGGTACAACTGTCATTACATTTAGTTTGAAGAGACCATCACTCATGTATCCCTTACCGACATACATGCCACTCTTTGTTAATACAAACTTATCAGACTCAAAGACAAGCCTGAAACCATTTTTACTTAACAAAGAACCAGAAACTAAATTCTTCCGGATGTCAGATACATGCAGTACGTTGTTGAGGGTCAGTTCTTTCACTAATGTCATCTTCAAGATCACTTTTCCTTGTCCAGCCACAGTAGAAGTAGAAGAATTTCCCATAAAAAGTTGTTCACCATTTGCAGCCTCATTGTAGGTAGTGAACATCTTCTTGTCCGCACATATGTGACGAGTTGCTCCAGTGTCAACCCACCACTCTTTGGGATTTCCAACCAAGTTAGCCTCAGACACCACAGCAGAGAGGTTGATGTCATTCACCCCGTCAGAGATGTAATCTAGTTCAGTTACATTGGTCTGATTGGTAGTCTTCTTGCTTGTACTTCCACGATCCTTCTTAGGGCGGCGGCAATCAGAAGCTCGATGTCCAGTCTTGCCACAATTATAGCATTTCCATTTGAACTTCTTGTTGTCATTGTTGTCGCCTTGTTTAGGACCATCTCTAGTAAACTTCCTCTTTTTGTTATGTGGTTCATGAACTTATTCAACCACATTAGCCTTGGACTCAATGGGATTTTTCTCATTCCTCTTTTCAGCCTTATGGTTATCTTTCTCAATTCTCAGTCTTACAATAAGTTCATCCATGGTCATCTCTTTGCGTTTATGTTTTAAATAACTTTTGAAATCTTTCCAAGCCGGTGGTAAATTTTCCACTAAAGCAGCGACTTGGAAAGACTCGCTAAGAGACATACCTTCTGAATGAATATCATACAAAATTATTTGAAAATTTTGAACTTGAGAAACTACTGTTTGGGAGTCTACCATAACAAAGTCCAGAAATTTACCGACAACAAATTTTTTCATACCGGCATCCTCTGTCTTGTATTTCTTCTCCAAAGAATCCCATAATTTTTTTGTTGACTTCAGAGGACTGTAAACACTATACAGCATGTTGTCAAGGTCATTAAGGATGTAGTTTCTGCACAGGAAATCTGAATGTTTCCAAGCATCTACAGCAGCAACAACTTGCCAATCACTTTCATCCTCTTTAAGTGCTGAAGCCTCTTCATGGAGAAACCGAGCCAAATTAAGAGTTGTAAGATAGAACAGCATCTTCTGCTGCCATCTCTTAAACTCAGTACCGTTAAATTTTTCCCCTTTTTCTCTATGATTTATTGGTACTTGAACATGGTTCTGGATAGGGACCGGTGTTGGTGCAACAATTAGAGTACCACTTCCAGTTGCAGTTTCAGTTGCAATAGCCATAATCTCTGATTACAAAAATTAGAAAAAATTAAAACACAAATTAATTTTCTAGTTACTAAAATCAGAAAATAAATTATAACACAAAATAATTTTATTTTCCTTGTTACTAAAACTAGAAAAATAAAATATCACAATAATTTTCTGTAACACAAATTTAATATTCTGCAATTGTTAATGACACCAATATATTTCTACTAGTTGTCAAAGAAAATAGACAGTATATTACTACTATCTGTCAAATAGCATAAACCACTATTTGTTTTTTCAACCAGAATATGTCTTTATGAAATCACAGAAAATTAAATACAATGAAGATACCAAAAGAATTTGTCTTAAGATTGTTGTACAATCTTCACTGTATTTGGAAAAATAAATTCTTTTGTATACTAAACAACAAACAGAATATAAAAGAAATAAAAGAAATGAGAGAACTTGTTTGAGAATCAAACCAAAAAAATAAAATAAAATAAATAAAAACAGATTTTATTTTGTTACAAAAACAAAATTAAAATCTGATTTAAATAAACAAATAAAACAGAAAAATAAATTAAACAACTTACTTGATTAATTTCTTCGAATAATAATCTGATCAAGTCCAGTGTTCGACACTGTGTCCTTAAGACAGATTCGTCCTCTCCACGGTGCTTTCAGAATGTGGACGTCTATCTCCCAGGATGAAATGATCAATAGAAAACAATAGCAGCACTACAAATTATTTGCTCAACGAACACACTAAGTGTTTACACTCTTTCTCACATAAAATATATGCAGCAAAATGCAGAGAATTTTAGCAAAGGAGAAGTACGAAAATTATATGTAAAAAACCAAATGAGGGACTCCCTATTTATATAGGTGAAGTGGTGGCTATTCAATTTGAATTAAACAGGTACCAAACCTGTTTGAACAGGTGCAACATTGTTTCAACAGATAACCGAACAGATTCGTTTTAATTTGCACAGATTTAAATATGTTTGAATTTAAATTCAAACAAATATGGGTTTTCCCTTGAATTAAACGGACAGATTTTGAAAAAATCTGTACAAAAGGTTCGAACAGATTTGAATTTAAAACGGTCTGATTTTATTTTACCAAAAAATAAATTAAATTTAAATGTTTTTGGCCCAAAATGATTAGTATTGGGTCGGACAAGCCCAGCCTCACACCACGTACCCGCGCCCAAGCCCAGGCCCAGCCGACCGGACGGCGACGCGCGCGCGTAGTGATTTTTGGGTCCAATGGGTCTAGCACATTTTGCCCATAACCTCCCTCTCTACAAAACTTGGATACCCCTTGGGGCACACCCTAAGTTCCAATCTCATGCCTTATAAACCCATTCAAAACTTCTCACCAAATCAATGTAGGACAAGCCATTTTCCAACCTTAAGGAATTTCTATCAAAACTTCATTTCCATGGAGCTCATTTTTGTTTCAATTTTCCATTCACTCGGTAATGGTTTTGAGCAACCAAATATACCACGTGAATCACAACGCGACATAGAATGCGTTACCACTTTGACCCGCCAAATTTGACGCTCGGGTCCCACCTAAATAATAGACCAAAGTTAGGCAAAAATTTTGGTTTTACATTTCTTGAACCAGCAAACAAATTGGCCGCTTCTTGTCTTGAAATGGAACTCTATGGGTTAGCTGGTTAGATAGATTGCTTTCTGTCATATGTCTTTTCCTTCTCTGTAGCACCAACACTGCCACCACTTTCAAAGCTGGAACTGAAAACAAATCCACCTTTGAGTTTCCTACGAAGTTAATTGAAAAATAACATTAGTAATTTGTGTGGGTACAGTACATATGATTTTATACAAATGTGAACATCTTCACAAATTGTTTTTGGTTTTGATGTATTGAAGTTATTCACCCTTATTGAATCAAGAAACTATAGTACCTCTTAATTGCTGAAAGCAATATGTAGGTGGTGAGAATTTGGAATTCAAATGTCCTATTTCTGAAATTGTTTTGCAGATTTGATCTTGAGTATGACTTGGATCTTCTAATATTGTATTTCCATCCTTTGTTATTTCATCAATGTACTCCAAGTTGCATGAGGAGCCTTTCCACTTCTTACTCCAGTTGCATACCATCTTCTTAATTTCCCAATTCTTATTGCATCTTTTGATATTTTATTTCCATCCTCTGTTATTTCATCAATGTACTCCCAACTATGGTAAACATCTTTTTATAAGGTGCTGAGAATTATGGTTGGCTAATTCTCCTTCACTTGGCTTTTCTATAATTGTTATAATTTGTTAGTTTTATAATTGTTATAATTTGAAATGTCAATTTTATTGAATGTGCTAATGAGCTTGCTTGTTTTTTGATTTTCCAAAAATACTTTTCAGAAAATTCTACTTTCGTATTTTCTGTATTTTTTTGTTTTTACTGAATTTTTAAAAATATTTTAAGTAATTGTTTTAATTTTTAGACACACCTAACATAAATACACATAAAAAGTATAATTTTTGTGAAAAAAAATCTTTTAAAAATCCACTAAATACCAAAAATACAAATATATATATATGAGAATTTAGTATATTTTTCATATTTTTATGTATTTATTAATTTTTTAAAATACTTTTTTACAAATTTTTTACTTTTTAGATATATCTAAGTAAGGGTGCATCTAAAAAAGTTTAAAAAAAATATGCTTAAGATTTTAAAAATATTCACTAAAAACAAAAAAAAAACGAAAAATAAAAAATTCAATTCAAAAAACTCAAATCAAACCGACAGAATGGTTTTTTATTATTATTATTTTTTTTTTACAAATTGCTTTTGCGTGGGCTATTGTGGATATTTATTTTTGTGTACGAAGAGCATTTGTTCTGTATATGGAAAGCATTTATTTTTGTACAATCATCTATTTTGAAAATCCAATGTTTTTATATGTAATATATAATTTAGATGGATTATACTTAGTTGGTATGGATTTATATGACATTTGAAATATAATGTTACAGGTTAAATTTTTGGATAGTTGATAATGACATGGGTATTATTGATAACGGATTTAGATTATAATTGATAGATGTATTATTTTGTATATGTACAGGTTGCATTGATAATGGAATGCATATAATTTAGAAATTAATGAAAAATATTTAATTTATGCATTTAAAAAAAATTAATATAAAGCGCTTTTGGCGACTAAACATTTAGTAGTCAAAAAATAAAAAGGGAATTTGTTGGCGACTAAACAGTTAGTAGAAGAAAAAAAATTTAAAGTTTTTGGTGAGTAAAAAATTAGTAGCTAAAAAAGAACACCATGATTTTAGTGACTAAAAAATTGGTAGCCAAAAAAGAGTGCCATGTTTTTAGCGACTAAATATTTTAGTCGCTAAAACAAAAACAAAAAACACATTTATTGAAAACTTTGAGTAACTAAATTTTTAGTCGTCAATTGGTGACTTTCAGCAAAAAAAAAAATTAGTCGCCAATATCTTTCCTTTTGGTGACTAATTGTTTAGTCGCCAATTTAGGACTTTTGACGACTAAATATTTTTTGGTCGCCAATACCTTCCCCGATAGTCTTCTCTCGACCAAGCTGGCGACCAAACTATTTAGTTGGGAAAATTTTTTGACGAATAAAATTTGACTTTTAGCGACTAAAAATTTAGTCGCCAAAAGTACATTAAGTACCTATCCTGTTATATTATTGATTGTTACTTGTGGCCAGTACAAGTTTAGGTACTTGTGGGTACCAATTACTAATTGATTTTTACTTTTGAATATGCAAGTAAAAATAGAGATGCTCTTTTGGTGGACAGGTTCTTTTAATTCTAATTTTATTTATTTTTATTGTTTGTTCATTTTTGGTCTTGGAACTCTTGGTTGATGGTGTTTTACTACCTCGGGTGAAAAATTTTGGGGTTTAATTTAGAAGTACCCACATCTTTGATCATAAGATCTCTCATCTCTCTCGCTCGAGGAATTTTTTAAATGTATTTAGAAGGATCTAAATATTTAATCATAAGATCTCTCTTCTCTCCCACTCTCTACGCATGTATGCCCCCCACGTGTGCACATGCACAACACACACATGTATTGTCAGATTATGATGGTCCCTCTTGGGTGCTTCTCTTACCACTGCATCGCCATAGAGGGGCTGCATTCTTCCTGCTCCTCACATTTGCTTGCTCAAGACTTTGGCTAGGTTTTAGACTCAGGTGCCCACTGTTTCTGTTCATTATTGGGTAGGGTAGGGTCTTGCTGTCTTTTTTGTGGTTGTGGGGGTTGCCCAACCACTTGCCTTTAATGAAGGTTGTTGATAATTTGCTAGAATGATTGACGTGGTTGTGGAGATTGGGAAAAGAAAATGAGAATCAAGGTAAATTACACTTTACATTCTTAAAGTATGACTTATTTTTCAATTTGTCTCTTGAGAAAATGGATTCTTCCAGTTTGCACCCTCACTGTCCAACTTTTCTCAGTTTGATCTAATCGTCAATCGCGGTAACAAATGAAGGAATTTTTTTTTTTCTCTCTTCTCCAATTTGGCCAAGTGATGAGCCCAATGGTTGAAATTTGGAAAAATTAGAAACAACAACTAGTTAAGGGAGTCTAAAGTAGGAGAATATTTTATTTAGGGGACAAAGTAGAAATTAGTCATACTTTAAATGGTGAAAGCGTAATTTAACCTGAACAATAAAGACATAGTTGAGATGTAACTATTCTAAAAGTAGTGTGCCTTTAATCTTAGTCATTATCTTTGTTTCCATTTAACTGTCATGATCCCATTTTGTATCGGAACTTTGTATCAAAATTTTGTGCGTTGATTATACTATCGTAGACTAAAAAAAAAACGATTTAGATTATTAACATAACTTATAATGAATTACATGGGCATAAATAGTACAATTCATTCCATAATCTGAGTCCATTTTGGATATATAAGTAACTACTCATTTATTATTAACTAATTAAGTATTTTGGATCATATTAACAGACTCACTCTGTTAAGATGTTTTGAACAATAAATTATGAGATGTTACAAATATTATCAGAGTCGATCCGTACACATGACCATGAGTTTGTCATGATATTCAATTGACTATAAACCTTTTACCATGTGGCTCACTGTTGGGAGGCTGCTAAAGATATGTGCAGGAAATTGAAGGATGTTACAAGCGATTGGCTTTTCCCACTTTTTTTTGGTCATATCAACCATTTGCTTGGTGGATTAAGACAACTGTGACATGTTGCTCCCCTTTTTTTCATGGTTGTTGGTGCAGAGGACATGCACCATTCAAAATCATTTTGATGATGGTGTGGAATGTCAACCACCAATTTAACATGATGAATGTACTGGTAGACATGTTTTGTGCACATGGGACCATTTGACTTCCTCTTTCCAAACAGTTTTGAGAATAATGTTATGTATCTTGAAATGAGAGTGGGAGTAGGGGGTGGTTGCATCTACCCTAGTTGCAGCCCACAGTTTTTAAGACTTGAGAGAGGGAGAGTTTAATGTTTTATTTAGTGAAATGGAATAGAATGATCTTTTCTTAGATTTAATTATGAAATGATCATTTCATTATAACGGTGAATGATAATTCTATTTATAATGTATTTTTTATTTATTGTTTTTAATTAACAAAACATGAAAATGAATATTTTGATAAAATAATCATTTTATTTCAGTTAATTAAACACTACTTAAATGTGTGGAGACTTAATTCTTGATGTTGTTATTGAAGGTATAAGAATTTATATCAATTAGAACAATTTCAAGATTGTTAATGAATGCCTTTAAAGCTATCATTAACAAAAGTATTTAGTTTTATACCGCTAATGTCATGCTAATAGAGTAGGATTTTTATTGGGTTCCTCACAGTAGGGGTGGTAGGATTTTGTTAAATGCATATTTTCAAAAGAAAAATGATTTACAAAAGGAAATTTATACATAAAATTCAACAAGAATGGCCTTTGAGATATATATTTAAAATTATAAGACACAATAATTAATATTTTTTTTAAATGAAAAAATATGAGACAATTACAGAAAGAAAAAAAAAAAAAAAAAAAAAACCTTTAAGGTTTGAGTTTTCAAACAAAATAAATTCTAAATTTTTAATTTTATCAATTTAAATTTCAATTTTTTAATTTATTTTCAATTTAAAGCATTAGTCTATTTTTGTTAAGTAAAATTGACGAAAAAATAGTATTTTAGTTATTAAACTCAATTTAAATATACATAAAATGTCTAAAATATCATTTTTATTGAGTTTAATAATTAAAATAATTTTTTATTAATTTTATTTAACGAAAATAGACAAATAATTTAAATTGAAAAAAAATTAAAAAGTTAAAGTTTAAATTAATAAAATTAAAAAATCAAGAATTATTTTGTTGTCAGAATTAAACATGTAGATTTTTTTTTATAATTTCTCAAAAAAAAAAATCATTAATTGTGATTTGTTGTGCCACATGGGCAAAATAGCCCTTCAAAGGAGGTAGGAAATTCGGGTAGAAATTTGCTACTCACACAGAGCATGACAAGTTTGGCTTGAGGCCCGTTTGTTTGGAGAATTAGAGGAGGGATTGGGATTGAGATTGGTACTGAAGTAGGACTCATTAATATTGTGTTTATTTTGAGAGATAGAGAGGGGATTGATAGTGAGCTCTGGATTAAGATAGGCCTCCCCAAGGAGATTCGGATATTAGAAAAATAGTCAGGCGGACTAAATTTTTTTTATTTATATTTATTTTTTATTTTATTTTTTATATCTTAGGCATTTTTTTTGAACATTAATGTTTAATTTTTTATATTTTTTGTTAATTAAAAATCATTATTTTATTTGTTTTATTTTTTTCTGGAAATTTTTTATTTTGTTTTTATTTTTTTAAATTTTTTACATGTTGAGCATTTTTTTTAAAACATTAATGTTTAATATTTTTGTATTTTTTTATTTGTTTTATTATTTTATATTTATTTTATATAAAAATAATTTAACAATCTCTACACTAACAACTAGCATCAAAACAAATATAATTTTACTTAATCCTCTTACTATCAATCCCCTCATTAACAATCCTTTAATTATTAATCCTCTTACTATCAATTCCCTCCATTCTACCTCTGAAAACAAACGGGGCCTAAATCTATTCACACAACAAACCCAAATTTCCTACTCACACAGAACATGACGAGTTTGCCAGGACTCTATTCACACAACGGGCTCTTTTGGGAACATGGTAATAATCTGATTTTCAGATTATTACCAACCTCTTCTCTCACAAAAAAGTTGATTATAATCTGTTTATAATCAACTTTTTGATTACCAACTTCCCAAAATAGACCTCTTCTCTCACAAATCCAAATTTTTTCTCACACAGAACATGACGTGTTTGCCATGACTCTATTCACGCAACAAACCCGAATTTCCTACTCACGCAAAACATGACGAGTTTGTCATGAAACCCGAATTTCCTACCGTGAACGTGCCAAGTTTGCCTTGTATCTATTCAAACAACAAATGCATTTGATTGCATTTTTTAGGAAATGATAGTGAACCATGGAAATCAGACACCATCAGAAACTTAGATGTGTCCAATTGTTTTATAAATAATAATGGGCCAATTGTACGGGAAAGAGATTCACCTTCACGTATAATCCTGTTGATCAAGCCTGTGTTCTTCTGCACGTCGTCGTTCTGTCACCTGAAAACTCAAACTTGAACTGGCCGGCGGGTGTGTGCCGGAAAACCCCTCCGATGCCTAAGTCAGTAAGCAAGACAAATAGGCAAAAGCTCAATGTAGTCAGGGAGCAAAAATTGCATTACCTCTTCATAGGTGATATTGGTGAGCTTATATAGGTTTCGCGTGGCACAATCCTAGTAGGACTCTAACTCCTCCATGTAGAGTCCTCCTAGGATTCAAATCCATGGAAGATAATGCTTATCCTCCAACACCCCCCTCACTGCTTAAACCAAGTGAGATGGTCTTTCTATGGCCGAACTCCAAACGACCGGAGTACCTGTTAGTTCGGCCCTTACTATACTCTCCCTTACCTCGGCTTTCACATGCTAAGACCGAGCTATCCATAAGGGAGTTAAGGCGAACTACTTTCAGAACTAAGGTTACCTCGGTTTACACATGCTCCGACCGAAGTAACCGCTTTAGACCGAGCTGCCCATAATACATTCTCAACCGGAGTATACCAACCAGACCTCACTTCGGCCGGACTAACCACCATGGCTACGACCGGACTAACATCAAAGCATCTTATTTATACCGGTCTACCGCCACTTCGGACCGGAGTAACTCTACTTCTCTTTCGGACCGGAGTAATTCTACTTCTCCTTCGAATTGGGCTTATCTCGGCCCAACACCTAGCTCGGCCCAATTTATTAATATAAATTACCCTCTCAATTGCCCCTTAATTCCATCTGCACAGCATGATAGGGATTACTTGTCTTCCAGCCGAGCTAGAGTCCTAGCCTCTCCAACCGAGCTAAAACATAAGTTAGCCTACCCAGCCGAGCTAGAACCCAGTTAACTTATCCAGCCGAGCTAAAAACCATTTAGCTTATCCAGCTGAGCTGAAACTTGGACCGTACGATGCACGTCCGGTTAAAACGTCTCTTCAGTTTGCAGAAACTGAACCGTTCAGTATCCCACTGACACGTGGCAGGTTCTGATTGGCTATCCCCAGCTGTAACGCCGTTCTTCGTACTTCGCGAATTTGAACAGTTCCCGCTCTTTTCCCCTCTAACAAAATAACAAGCCCTTCTCTAGAATCATACCCTACACTGCTCATCTTCTTCTGCTTTCTCTCGTTCTTGCTTTCGAGCTTCTACTGTTCTTCATCTCCGTGCGTTCGTGCTTCCCACTCTTGCTTTCATCCTCCAGTTTTCTTCCCCTCCACCTGGTAAGTACCTCAAATCTGTTTTGTTTTTTGCATTTGACTTGTTGCAGCATGTTTCTTGTATGTTTACAAAAACACTCTTCTATACTCTGTTTCTGGAAAACTTCATAAGAACACTTTGAACATATTAATTTAGCTTGTAGAACACCTTTTTGATCTTTATCCATACTTCAACCGAACTAGAATACTGTTTGTATAAAGATATAGGAAAACTGGAACCGGACTGACACTTGTGCACATCTCAGTAGTCTCAATAGGTCACCTACTAATCCACATTAGCCGAAATAAAAACCCACCGGAGTAGAAACCTTCACACTTGACCGAGCTAAAACTTCAGGGGCTAAGCCAGCATTCTCAGTTTCTAGACCGAACTCAAAAAGCTGCCCCTTGACGTTCAGCCGGAATAACAAAAACCAAAAACTAGGACCGAGCTAACCAATCATCCTGCCAAACCGAGATAAAACGCACCATGTTGAACCCGAGGTAGATCCTGTAGCATCCTGTATAGCCGAAGTAAGACTTCCCTTTTTCTTGCTTTGTTTTTGTAGCACGGTCGATGGTCTGTGCTTAACGCCTTGTTTCTCCACTTTGCAGACTTAGGTTGCCAGGCACTCCACTGCGCTCAACCGAGCTACTGAGCACACTCTCTCGACCGAAATAATTTATTTTTAACTTATATAATAAAATGGGGAAGTACAGATTCCTAGTAGAAACCCCAGGGGGGCTAGCCGATTTCCGAGAGGATTACAACATCCCAGCCGATGTAAATCTGACCCTGGCAGAAAAAAATGTTGATCCCTGGAACAATGAAGGCTTTGTCCCCTTTACCATACAATCCATAGTAGAGACCGGACTACGATTCCCAGTCCAGCCGTTAATCTGTGAATACCTTAGGCAAACCAGACTTTGCCCAACCCAACTCTCCACCAACACTTATCGCATAATAATGGGCATAGACGCCCTAAACCGGCAACACGGTCTGAACCTCGGTTTAGCCGAACTATTTCACCAGTACTCAATAGGATCTAAAAACGAAGGCTGGTGCTATTATCTGAGAATACGCCGAGGTCGAGAAAAAATAATAAAAAACACACCGGACAAAGATCTAAACGATGACGATTTCTTTTGGGTCTCTGGAAACTTTGAAGACCTTGAGGCTCAAATCCCAGGCCGAAGAATAAACTGGAAAATGGGACAACCCGGTATACATACCTCGGTCGCCTTTCTCACTTTTCTTTTTATTTCGGCGTTTTGCTAGGAACCGAACTAACAGTTGTTTACTCTTGCAGATTCAGCTTACCTCCACTCTCAGTACAACTATCCGAACCTCGATCTTCTGCGCACCGCGCTAAGAGTAAGGGAGAGAAGTTGGGCCAAACTCCTTGATTTCAAACCGACCTACCGCTACTCCGGTCGCCGCAAAGCAAGGGTGACCGATTTTCTCCTTGAAGACCCACCAGAACCGGATCCAACCTTGCCAGAAATTGTCCTTGTCCCCTTAACAGCCGAACAAGAGATGGCAAAGAAGAACAAAATGAGGGCCATGCTTACCGCCACCTCCAGGGCCGAAGTGCCACCAACTCAACAAACCACTGAAGCCGTGGTAGCTCTTCCCTCACAACAGCCATCCTCCTCACGCCGAGCTAAGCGCGCCCGGACTACCGAGACCGAGCAGCGTTTGGTTGATGAGGTTGATCCCATCATTCCACAGAGCCCCGAGCTCAACCCACAACCGGAATCTTCTGACCGAGCTACGCCAATCAACAAATGGGCTCCACCCTTCGTCTTCAACAACCGAGATATCGACGAAAGTGACTCCGTTGTTGCTGACAAGGATCACCTCCTAGCCTTCAACCTGGCCCAGGGTGTTTGTCTTCCCAAAGACATGGAGCATCACAACAAACAGCTGAATACCGAGCTGAAGGCCATCCGGTCATCCACCAAGTCGATGATTTTGGTAAGCAGTACTGTTTTTTCTTTCATCAGCCTGATTTTTCCCAACTCTTAGCTCGGCTGACAAAGGAACTCTTCTTTTACAGGCCATTCAGAAGAACACCATTGCACATGGGCAAATAATGGAACTTCGCAAAACGACGAGGCGCGCGATAAAGGACGCCGAAGCCAGGGCGGCCGAGCTGGCATCGTCCAAACAAAGGTCGGCCGAACTGGAGGCCGAGGTAGCTCGCCTGACCGGGCTGGTCACTTCGGCTGAAAATGACAAACAGCGCGCCGTGACCGAAGTTAAAGACCAATATTTGTTGGAGATAAACAAGAAGAACGCCGAAATAACTGAGCTGAAGCAGAAGGCTGAGAACGCTTCCAAAGAAGGTTTCAAGGAAGCCGAAGCTGGCTACTCTCTGCAGTGCGAAGCCGCGAAGGATTTATTCTTCAAGAGTGGCTGGCGAAGTGCTGTGGAGAAGCTCGGTTGTGGACCCGAAACCGAGGTCTACAATGCTCCCGAGTACTTTATTCCGGCTTCGCTGAAGGAATATGCTGACGAGATCCAGAACCGGTTTCTTGGTTCATCTGATGAGGAAGATGACGATGAAGAAGAAGCAACTGAGACTCCGGCCATCCAAGAGCAAGCCGGCGCTCAATCAGCTTGGTTGGATCCAGTTGTTGGAAACGCGGCGCTCGAACTTCCAACCGAGACTACTCTAACAGCAAATGCCGGAGTAAGTGCTGACCTTGGGGCCGATCTGGATGCCGAGATAGATAACCTGTTTGATTGAACTTGTACTTTTTTCTTTTTTTTTTTTTTGTCTTGAACTCTGTTGTAGCCGGGCTACGGCCCCACAACTGTACTTGGTTTGATCTTTAATGAAAAATTACCAACTCTTATTCCGGTTCTACATTTGCATGCTTGCACCTGAAATGAACTTTCCATGTGATCATTTGCAAACTCTGATCTCGGTTCCAGCTCTCTAACCTATTAGCCAACCACTCTTCAGCCGAGGTAATTACTTCGGCTGAAGAGTACAAGGTGTTGGTTTAATCCGGCCAACCACTCTTCAGCCGATACAACTTACTTCGGCTGAAGAGTATACAGTGTTGGTTTAATCCAGCCAACCACTCTTCAGCCGATATAACTTACTTCGGCCGAAGAGTATACAGTGTTGGTTTAATCCAGCCAACCACTCTTCAGCCGATATAACTTACTTCGGCTGAAGAGTATACAGTGTTGGTTTAATCCAGCCAACCACTCTTCAGCCGATATAACTTACTTCGGCTGAAGAGTATACAGTGTTGGTTTAATCCAGCCAACCACTCTTCAGCCGATATAACTTACTTCGGCTGAAGAGTATACAGTGTTGGTTTAATCCAGCCAACCACTCTTCAGCCGATATAACTTACTTCGGCTGAAGAGTATACAATGTTGGTTTAATCCAGCCAACCACTCTTCAGCCATACCCATACTTCGGCTGAAGAGTACAGAGTGTTGGTTTAATCCAGCCAACCTCTAAGTTGGTTTTTCCAGCCAACTTAGAATAAAGTGTTTGGTTATTCCGGCCAAACACTCTTCAGCCGATATAACTTACTTCGGCTGAAGAGTATACAGTGTTGGTTTAATCCAGCCAACCACTCTTCAGCCGATATAACTTACTTCGGCTGAAGAGTATACAGTGTTGGTTTAATCCAGCCAACCACTCTTCAGCCGATATAACTTACTTCGGCTGAAGAGTATACAGTGTTGGTTTAATCCAGCCAACCACTCTTCAGCCGATATAACTTACTTCGGCTGAAGAGTATACAATGTTGGTTTAATCCAGCCAACCACTCTTCAGCCATACCCATACTTCGGCTGAAGAGTACAGAGTGTTGGTTTAATCCAGCCAACCTCTAAGTTGGTTTTTCCAGCCAACTTAGAATAAAGTGTTTGGTTATTCCGGCCAAACGTCCTGCAGCCTGGATCCTTATCCTGGGCTTAGGAAGGGTGTTGGTTTAATCCAGCCAACCACTCTTCAGCCATACCCATACTTCGGCTGAAGAGTATAAAGTGTTGGTTTAATCCAGCCAACCTCTAAGTTGGTTTTTTTCAGCCAACTTAGAATATAGTTTACACTGCTTCTATCCTATCAAAACTATCTTTTACAGAAGAAACAACCATGCTGGAAAGAATCGACTTGTTTTATTGAGAAAGGAAAAAATTACACATTCGTGAAAGAGAAAAAACTAAAAATAAAATAACTTAAGATTGGCAGTGTTCCATGGCCTTGGGATTGCTTTGCCGTCCTTATCTTCCAAGTGGTATGCCCCTTTGCCTGCTAAGCCGACGATTTTGTAAGGTCCTTCCCAATTCGGCCCCAACTTGCCATCTCCTGGAATCAGGGTGTTTCCCATTACTTTGCGAAGTACCCAATCGCCGATCTTGAACTGTCTGGGATGCACTGTTTTGTTATACTTTCTAGACAACTCTTGTTGGTAGGAGGCGATGTGAACCAGAGCTCTGTCTCTCCTTTCTTCCGCAAGATCAAGTTCCAATGCTATTGCTTCGGCGTTTAAGTCTGGATCAAAGTTTTCACTCCGAATTGTGGGGAGACCGACTTCTAATGGGATGACCGCTTCCATGCCATAAGCTAAGGAAAATGGTGTTTCTCCTGTCGATCGCCGAGGCGTGGTGCGGTAAGCCCATAAAACATGAGGGAGTTCTTCTGCCCATTTGCCTTTAGCCTTCTCTAGTCTTTTCTTCAGTCCATCCAAGACTACCTTGTTTGAAGCTTCTGCTTGTCCATTCGCTTGGGGATACGCCGGTGTAGAATTGTAAAATTCTATCTTGTACTCCTCACAAAAGCCTCTGAAAATTCTGCCATCGAACTGCGTGCCGTTGTCTGAGATCAGTGCTTTTGGTATGCCGAAGCGAGTAATGATGTTCTGCCAAACAAACTTCTTCACATCTTTTTCCTTGATTGACGCCAAGGCTTCTGCTTCCACCCACTTTGTGAAGTAGTCTGTTGCCGCTAGAAAGAACTTCCTGTTGCCTGGTGCTGTTGGGAGTGGTCCCACTATGTCCAAGCCCCACATTGCGAAAGGCCATGGACTAGTGAGAGGTAGAAGTTCTCTGGCAGGTTGGTGTATTTGATGCGCAAACTTCTGACACTTTTCACATTTTTTAACATACTTCTCTGAATCCGCTTGCATGTACGGCCACCAGTATCCTTGTGAAATAGCTCGGTATGCCAATGATCGTCCTCCTTGATGGCTGCCGCATACACCCTCATGTATTTCGAACAGGAATGCTTCCACTTTGCTGGGGTGCACACACTTTAAGTAAGGTCCTGTGAACGACTTCTTGTATAATGCCAAGGATGGAGAGAGCCAAAATCGCTGCGACTTTGCTCTGATTCTGTTAGCTTCCTTCTTGTCTTCTGGTAAGGTGCCGTCTTTCAGGAACAAGATAATTGGATCCATCCAGGAAGGACCTAGATCGGCGCAGTATACTTCTCCTGCTTCTGGGTCTTCAATACTTGGTCTAGGCAGATAGTCGATCAAAAGAGGATGTGGGATGGAGGTATCCGCCATTGAGGCGAAACCTGCTAGTTCGTCTGCTCTACTGTTCTCCTCCCTGCCGATCTGTTCTATCCTCACCACTTCGAACTTCTTGATCTCGGTTCTGACTAGCTCTTGGTACTTAGCCATTCTGTCATCCTTTGCTTCGTAATCGCCAGAAATTTGATTTACCACCAACTGTGAGTCGCTGTAGACCATGAGTTCGGTGGCCTTCATGTAGGCTGCTGACTTGAGTCCTGCAAGAAGCGCTTCGTACTCCGCTTCATTGTTTGATGCTGGGAAGCCAAGGTTGATTGCCTGCTCCACTACCAGGCCGTCTGGAGAGATGAGGACTATGCCAAGTCCTGCTCCATGTCGATTGGATGCTCCATCCACAAAAAGCTTCCACATCTCCCCAACGAACAACTTCCAACAAGTGGAGGGATCGGATGATGCCTTGGGGTCTTCCATGCTGCCGATTTCGCCATCTAAGTCCAGGCCTGCTGCTTGCCCCTTGTCATCTCGTTGCACCAAGTTTTTCATCGTTGGCGAGTCTGGACTTGGTATAGCGTGGTTTACTTCTTCCTTGTTTGTATTACTCCGGTCTGCCTTAGGACTTGGTTGAGTAACCAATACCAGGGGTTGCGTTATTCCGACGTCAACTTCTGTCCCTAGTTCGGTTGAGTCAGTCAGGTCGACTGGGCAGATGTGATGACTTCCAGGAGTGAACTCTGCGACAAAATCCGCCAATGCTTGAGCTTTTATTGCGGTTCTAGGTTGGAACTTGATGTCGTATTGTCCCAACTCTACTGCCCACTTCAGAATTCGCCCAGAAAAGTTCGCCCTTTCAAACAAAGCCTTTAGAGGGAAGGCTGTAAGGACCACTATGGTGTGAGCGTGAA
Organism: Camellia granthamiana; assembly: GCA_036172215.1. Classification (NCBI taxonomy): domain Eukaryota; kingdom Viridiplantae; phylum Streptophyta; class Magnoliopsida; order Ericales; family Theaceae; genus Camellia; species Camellia granthamiana. The sequence continues at coordinate 136,668,272 of CM069910.1, forward strand.
AGTAGTGCGACAGCTTCCTTGCGGCCATCATCAAGGCCAATGCCAGTTTCTCCAGTGGCAAATACCTTGTTTCGGCGCCTAGCAGCGTCTTGCTAACATAGTAGATGGGCAGATGTTGGACTCCTTCTGCACGGACTAACACCGCGCTGACTGCGTGCTGTGAGACTGCCAGGTACAGGAAGAGTTCTTCTCCAGGGATTGGTGTTACAAGTAGTGGTGGAGAAGACATGTATTCCTTTTGTTAATCATAATAGCCAATCTCATGCACTTCTAGTTAAGTGTCAATGTCCCCCTTTTGTTACTCTACTGTATAAGTCTTTAACATAAGTCAATAATGTGACAAACATATGACTACAAAATGAGAGTAAAAGAGAAAAATTACCCAAATTTCTTGCCTATGCACATTTGGTTCCAAAATTTATATCAAACTATGATTGTATTAAGCTAAAACAAAATACAGATTGTGAACGATTAAGTAGATAAACTAGGATTAACCGCGAAGGTCTGTTTTTCACAATAACATAGTCTTCTGTTCATTTCTTTTCAAAAAAAAAATTTTGTTGTCTTTTTTTTTTTTTTTAATTTCAAAAGCTCTTATATATATGGTTATGTTGCTTTCTGTTACTAACTGAATTATTGCTTCTGTGTCTACTCATTCTCCTGTGTTGAAATTGTTTACAATCTTTTGTCTTAATCTGTCCAATTTATATCCGTGTCTTTCCACGTTGCTATTAGCCACCCATCCTTCGTCCCAAGTCCTAGGTAAGTCCTTTGGTTAGGCAGTGTTGGATTTTAGGGGTTCTCCGAACTGGGTATGTGTGAAAACATCATATGTGAAAACATGATAAAATTAGACAATGTATTAAGCTCACTGTAAACTATTTCAAGATAAAATGAGTCGATTATTTAGAAGTAATTCTTCGGTTAGTTGTGGGTCAACAACTTTGTCTTCTATACCTAATCAAGGTTTGTAATCAATGAAGAAGATGTAGAAATACAAAATGATAAAATTGATTTAAGTTAGAATATACCACGTTTACCAATTAAAGAAATTTATAAAACTACTTTTATACAAAATACATTTAATGTTAATCTTCATGTTAAAACTTTAGAACAAATCTATGCTTTAGAAAAATCTAGAGAAACATGTCAATTATTTGATGCTAATACTATTAAACGACATTTAAAAACTGATCACAATTTTATTCATTTAGGATTAATTCAGGTTGGAATCAAACCATTAACACAACAAGGTAAAAATACTTATGTTTTACTATGCTTAAGAGATGCTCGTTTTCTTGATTATAATGATAGCTTAATGGGTATGATAGAAACTGGTCTTCACAAAGGACCCGTTCATTTTAATTGTTTTCCTGATTTTACTCTTAGTCTTCGAGACCCTCATATATTAGATGCTTTAACTCTAAATATTCAATTACATGGCTCATTTATAAATATGAAAGAAAAGGTTCATAATATTGCTTTAATTTATCGTGTTCATTACAAATGTATTAAAACTAACTTGAATGTTCAAGCTTTACACAAAAGTCCAAAAGATAAAACTTTACTAATCCAAAGTAGTAATAATGATACTAATATAAATATTCCTCAAATGATTGAATGGAAAAATATTACTCTTCCCGACCAATGGGTTACAGTTAATGAAAATTATAAACATAATAAAAAACAATCTACTTGTCAAGATATTCAACAATACATTGATGGATCTGTTAGGATTAAATTTAATCGATCCCAATATTCTCGCCATAGTACTTCTAGTATACCTACTGATATTGAAACTGAAGATGAAATATTGAATACATCTTTATTTAGAAAAAATAGTCAAATTCATCTAGGTCAACCTTTCCATAGTAAAATGAAAGGAATTGATAATTCCACAACTTCCCAAATTAGTAAACCTGTTTATTCTACTCACACACATCTACATGAAGAAGATATTGAGTCTCAAGACTCTCCAACTCAAACTGATTTCAAAGTTATACCTCCAATAAATCCTCAGTTAATGACTATTAGTAAACTCTTTACTACTGATCTTGATAAATTACATATTGAATTTAAATCTAAAGATAATAGGACTAAACGTTATGCATATTGTACCAAATATGATTTGACTTAACAATCTAAAATTACTCGTCAATGGTACAAATTTATGATTGAACATAATATTGAAATTCCTTTCTTTGAATATTTAGAAGACCATTATAAAGAAGTTCAAACAATTACCAAACATAAATGGAAAACTTCTTCTAATACTATTGTTAGTTCTAGTCACCCTCCTTTATCTACCATAATTATTGATCATCACGACTCCGAAGTCCCAGCCTCTCATTTTAAGTTACCTGGTACTAACCCTGAAATTAAAAAAGTTATTGAACAAAATAATTACACCAATCAATGTCTAAAAACTATTGGTAAACAATTAGATAAGATAAAAACTAACTTAGAAGATTATTCGGCTAACCACACGTCTTCTAGTAAAACTTTAGACCAACCAATATTAAACTTACCTAGTAATCGATCTAAACAAGATAGCCTAATAACTCAAGATCATTCTACTGTTAAAGTAATTGAACAATTATTTACTAAATTAACTATCTCTGAAAAAGCTTTTCCATCTACTGAGAAAGGCCTTACAGTTTTAAATCAACAACCTACTCTAGAACCTATTTCTACTCAATCAGAAATTGATACAACTGATAACGAAATTAATATCTTAGCTCAACAATTTCAATCGACTAATCTTAAAAAACTTCATTATCCTAAACCTACTCCAACCACTCTTACCAAAAATTGGTATTCTCGTCCCACACCACCTGATCTCCAATATGAAGAAACTAATCTTAGTAATCAATTTTCTGTATCCGCTAAAAAATTATACGAATGGAATATTGATGGTCTCAGTGAAGATCAAATACTTCAAAAATTAAATCATTTATCTATGATTGCAAATAGTTATCTTAGTAATTACCCTGATTATACTCAACCTGAAATTGTCTCATTAATCACTTCTGGTTTTACTGGTATGCTCAAATCTTGGTAGGAAAAATATCTTAATGAAGATCAACGCGAATCAATTTTACATGCTAGTCAAAAAGATGAAAATGATTTACCTATATTTTATGAAAATATTGGCTATTATAAACCTGATGGTATTAATACATTAATCTATACCATAGTCAGACATTTCATAGGTACCCCTACTAATATATATTCTCGCATACATGATCAACTTAGTAACCTTACTTGTCCAACATTAAACGATTTTAGATGGTATAAAGATGTATGTACCTCTAGAGTTATGTTAAGAGAAGATTGTACTAAATCTTTGTGGAAAGAAAAATTTATTAATGGATTACCTAATCTCTTTGCTCACAAAATTCGAGATGTCCTTAGTCAACCTACTGGTGTTATTGAATATGATAATTTAACTTATGGTGATATCATTAGTACTATTCAAAAAGAAGGATTAAGAATGTGTATTGATCTTAAACTTAGTCAAAAAGCTGCTAAAGATAAACATAAGGCTAAATACGAATTACATAATTTCTGTCAACAATACGGTTTACCTCTTGTAGCATCTTCTCATCGTAAAAAACATAAGTACAATAAACATAAATCATCTTACAAATATTCTCGTAAGTATAAAAAGAATTATTCACTTACAAAATCAAATGATAAATTCTATACTAAATCCAAAAAGAAATATTATAATAAATCCCATCCAAAATCAAAATCTAATAAAGATATTACTTGTTATAACTGTGGTCAAAAAGGTCATTATTCTAACAAATGTAAAGAAAAATAAAAATTAAAAGATAAAGTTAATCAACTTTAAATTAATGATGAATCCAAACACCAATTATTTGAAATCTTCCAATTAAACCAATCTGCTAGTAATTCTGATAATAATTCTAGTAATCCTCAAGATACATCTTCTGATTACCATTCATCTAGTAATAATTCTGATAATAATATTGAATTAGGATGTAATGATATTTGTTGCAAACCCGTTAAACAAATCACTGTCCTAACTAAACAAAATCAAGAAGAAACTGCTCTTATTGAATTAATTAGTCGATTAGATGATCCCCAGTTAAAACAAAAGTATACTGACAAATTAAAATCTTTACTTACTGACAGTGATCATAAACCAAAGCATGATAAACCCATTATTAGTTTATCTAAAACTTTAGAAAGATTTAAAAATAAATCAAAAGAAATTACTCTTCAAGATTTATAACAAGAGATTAATCACATCAAACATTTAATCAAAGATTTACAAAATAAAGATATAGCTTTAGAAGATGAAATTCTTACATTAAAACTTAATAAAAGTCATGAGAATTTCCAAGAAAACAATGCTGAATCGCCTAATGAATCTGAACATGAATCTGAACATACTAATCCTGATAATCTTTTATTTGATAATCGATCACATCAATCTCATAATCATGAAGATAAAAGATTAAATCTGATCAATAAAATTCATATTCCAAAATGGTATTCAAAAGTTAAACTCGTTATTGATGATTTTGAATTAAATATTATTGCTCTCATTGATACTGGTGCTGATCTTAATTGTATTCAAGAATGTTTACTTCCTACAAAATATTATGAAAAAACAAGTGAAAAATTAACTTCTGCTAATGGTAGTAAAATGCGTATTAAATATAAATTACCTAAAGTCCATATATGTCAACATAATGTCTGTTTCAAAACCTCATTTGTTTTAGCTAGAAATATGACTGATAAAGTTATTTTAGGCACACCATTTATATTCTTATTATATCCATTTACTACATCTAGTGAAGAAATAACTACTCAAGCTTTTGGTCATACAGTTACTTTTAAATTTTTATCTCCTCCTAAAGTTCTTGAATTAAATCAATTAAAAGACTGTTATATTTCTCAATCTATTAATCGATTAACTCGTCAGTTACGTTTTCTCAAAGAAGAAGTCAATTATAAACGCATTGAACAACAATTAACTGATCCTGTTGTTATATCTCAAATTGAAGAATTTAAATTAAAATTAGAAACAACTGTTTGTTCTACTTTACCAACTGCCTTTTGGCATGGAAAAAAACATGTAGTCACTTTACCATACATTAAGAATTTTAATGAAAGACAAATTCCTACTAAATCCAGACCTATTCAAATGAACCATGAATTAGCTGAAATGTGTAAAAAAGAAATTAATGAGTTATTAAAAAATCAAATTATTAGTCCTAGTAAATCACCATGGTCTTGTCCTGCTTTTTATGTTAATAAAAATATTGAATTAGAACGAGGTGTCCCTCGCTTAGTCATCATTTATAAACCATTAAATAAAGTTTTAGAATGGATTCGCTATCCTATTCCTAATAAAAAAGACTTAATCAAAAGACTTAGTCAAGCTGTTATTTTTAGTAAAGTTGATTTAAAAAGTGATTTTTGGCAAATACAAATTCATCCTAAAGATAGATATAAAACTGCATTCACTACACCATTTGGTCATTATGAATGGAATGTTATGCCTTTTGGACTAAAAAATGCACCTAGTGAATTTCAAAATATAATGAATGATATTTTCAATCCATTTAGTCATTTTTCCATAGTTTATATAGATGATATTCTCATTTTTTCAAAATCAATTAGTGAACGCTGGAAACATCTTACTGCATTCTTTTATACCAAAGAGTCATACTGTTCATGATCTAGTAAAATCTTATTTCCCTCCTGGATGGCATTTCGTTCCTCTCTATCTAGAAAAGATAATTACCTTTTATAAAGATATCCTATTCAACCACCAGTCTATTGTGATTAAACCCATTTATGATCGTACTTACACAAGTAAAATTGTGTATCATTCACTCTATATTCACAACTTTGTTTCTCTGGATGATTGGGATTCTCCTTACCAACTAAGAGATTTGCCTGGTCATTCAATTCAATACAGTTACTATGATTACATTGATGCTTGGTTCAAAGAATTTCATCTTCTAATTGGAAGATTTCAAATAATTGGTGTTTGGATTCATCATTAATTTGAAGTTGATTAACTTTATCTTTTAATTTTTGTTTTTCTTTACATTTGTTAGAATAATGACCTTTTTTACCACAGTTATAACAAGTAATATCTTTATTAGATTTAGATTTTGGATAGGATTTTTTATAATATTTCTTTTTGGGTTTAGTATAGAATTTATCATTTGATTTTGTAAGTGAATAATTCTTTTTATACTTACGAGAATATTTGTAAGATGATTTATGTTTATTGTACTTATGTTTTTTACGATGAGAAGGTACTACAGGAGGTAAACCGTATTGTTGACAAAAATTATGTAATTCGTATTTAGCCTTATGTTTATCTTTAGCAGCTTTTTGACTAAGTTTAAGATCAATACACATTCTTAATCCTTCTTTTTTAATAGTACTAATGATATCACCATAAGTTAAATAATCATATTCAATAACACTAGTAAGTTGACTAAAGATATCTCGAATTTTGTGAGCAAAGAGATTAGGTAATCCATTAATAAATTTTTCTTTCCACAAGGATTTAGTACAATCTTCTCTTAACATAACTCTAGAGGTACATACATCTTTATACCATCTAAAATCGCTTAATGTTGGACAAGTAAGGTTACTAAGTTGATCATGTATGCGAGAATATATATTAGTAGGGGTACCTATGAAATGTCTGACTATGGTATAGATTAATGTATTAATACCATCAGGTTTATAATAGCCAATATTTTCATCAAATATAGGTAAATCATTTTCATCTTTTTGATTAGCATGTAAAATTGATTCACGTTGATCTTCATTAAGATATTTTTTCCACCAAGATTTGAGCATACCAGTAAAACCAGAAGTGATTAATGATACAATTTCAGGTTGAGTATAATCAAGGTAGTTACTAAGATAACTATTTGCAACCATAGATAAATGATTTAATTTTTGAAGTATTTGATCTTCACTGAGAGCATCAATATTCTATTCGTATAATTTTTTAGCAGATACAGAAAATTGATTACTAAGATTAGTTTCTTTGTATTGGAGATCAGGTGGTATGGGACGAGAATACCAATTTTTGGTAAGAGTGGTTGGAGTAGGTTTAGGATAATGAAGTTTTTTAAGATTAGTCGATTGAAATTGTTAAGCTAAGATATTAATTTTGTTATCAGGTGTATCAGTTTCTGATTGAGTAGAAATAGGTTCTAGAGTAGGTTGTTGATTTAAAACTGTAAGGTCTTTCTCAGTAGATGGAGAAGCTTTTTAAGAGGTAGTTAATTTAGTAAATAATTGTTCAATTACTTTAACAGTAGAATGATCTTGAGTTATTAGACAATCTCATTTAGATCGATTACTAGGTAAATTTAATATTGGTTGGTCTAAAGTTTTACTAGAAGAGGTGTGGTTAGCCGAATAATCTTCTAAGTTAGTTTCTATCTTATCTAATTGTTTACCAATAGTTTTTAGACATTGATTGGTGTAATTATTTTGTTCAATAACTTTTTTAATTTCAGGGTCAGTACCAGGTAACTTAAAAGAAAAGGCTGGGACTTCAGAGCCGTGATGATCAATAATTATGGTAGATAAATGAGGACGGCTAGAACTAATAGTAGTATTAGAAGAAGTTTTCCATTTATGTTTTGTGATTGTTTTAACTTCTTTGTAATAATCTTCTAAATATTCAAAAAAATGAATTTCAATATTATGTTCAATCATAAATTTGTACCATTGACGAGTAATTTTAGATTGTTGAGTCAAATCATATTTGGTACGATATGCATAACGTTTAGTCCTATTATCTTTAGATTTAAATTCAATATGTAATTTATCAAGATCAGGAGTAAAGAGTTTACTAATAGTCATTAACTGAGGATTTATTGGAGGTATAACTTCGAAATCAGTTTGAGTTGGAGAGTCTTGAGACTCAGTATCTTCTTCATGTAGATGTGTGTGAGTAGAATAAATAGGTTTACTAATTTGGGAAGTTGTAGAATTATCAATTCCTTTCATTTTACTATGGGAAGGTTGACCTAGAACTAACCGAAGAATTACTTCTAAATAATCGACTCATTTTACCTTGAAATAGTTTACAATGAGCTTAATACATTGTCTAATTTTATCATGTTTTCACATACTATGTTTTCACACATACCCAGTTCGGAAAACCCCTAAGATCCAACACTGCCTAACTAAAGGACTTACCTAAGACTTGGGACGAAGGATGGGTGGCTAATAGCAAAGTGGAAAGACACAAATAAAATTTAGACAGATTAAGACAAAAGACTGTAAACAATTTCAACACAGGAGAATGAGTAGACATAGAAATAATGATTCAGTTAGTAACAGAAAGCAACATAACTTGGCTTTGATACCAAAAGGGACGGAAGCAGGAAAGAGGAAACAGCACTAAACATAAATAATAAAACTTTTAAATAAACATAAAAAGGGACGGAAGCAGGAGGAAGAAGGAAGAAGGAAACAGCACTAAATAACATAAAATAACATAAAATAAAACAGTTTAAATAATACCAAAATAAAACTTACAGTTGTTTATTGGAATGAAATAAACAGTTCTTCAAAATACATAACTCGAAAACGAACTTTAATAAAATTACAGAGTTAGAAAAATTTGAGTATTGTATTATATAATTCTCACATGCTTATCACATGGGACTGTCACTATCCAAACTCACCCCTATAGGTTTAGTATCGTAACCGGCTAGTAATTCTAAGATTACCAAAGGCCTCTGAGACAGATTAGTAAAATAAGGAGTTAGCGGAAGCACATACATAAACATACATCATCCATTGAGCTGTCCAAACTTATATGAGATAGAAAACTTTAAACATTTACATACATATATCATAATATCATCATTACGTCATCACACTGTACAGATAAATCAAAAGAGATTATACCAGTATACAAAAACTTGCCTTAATATTTAGCATCTTTAACAAAAGAAAACATGATCACTTGACGGTTTCGAAACCATGATCACTTGACGGTTTTGGAACCTCCACATGAGGCACTTAGGTTGGCTAACAAAACAGAAGTCCAGACAAGTGCCATTAGGCTTGGTCTTGCACTCACTCACCTACATATATATATGAACAGTAAGCTAAAACCCAATGAATAACATTAAGGTAAAGAGGTTAGTAAGCGAAATCTGAACATTTTATAATCATAACATAATCATTCTCATATCTGAATATAATAATGGTACGTCCAATAGAACATAACATATCGTCTTCCGACTAGAGTAATCAGTCCTGGACACCGATTATCAAACATAACACCACTTTGTCAAGTGGCTAGTGAGATCTCGTAATCACATATATGTCATAGACCCGCATTAAAAGGTTGTCCCCCATGACTTGGGACTTCCTTTGGATGCCATAATAGATCAAAATAGGACATTCGTTCACGTAAATCAAATATCATTCTAGAAATCATAACTTATCCAATAACATTTCAAATGTAATTCATATGAACATATCTTTACAATAACGTTACTCACAGTGGGCTTCCAGATATGGTTGATCGATCTTCGACTATTGACCTACAATCACAAACGTACATTGCGCAAAACATGCCTTAGTATTACTCATTCGTATGGCCAACATGGCTTAGCTTTCCTTACATTGACTTCTTATTCATTCCATATCTCATAATTTGTTCATATTGAACCACATATTCAGATTGAATAATTTTGCTTATCTTTTCTAATTCAATTACTCATGTTGGTTTCTTACTTCTTAAGCCTTAATGATTCATAAATCATGTCTAAGAAAATTCGAAAAGAGATGGGAACAAAGATATGAACTTAAAACATCTTTTGAAAACATGCTAAAAATGAGTTGATGGCTAGAGCCAACTTTTGGTCGCTAAAGCCATCTAAAGACATAAACTAAGTTCGCTTGAGCCACCATTTGGTTGCTTGAGCCAACTTTTGCAGAGTAAAAAATACTGGGAGCTCGTAATGTTGGCTCGAGCCACCACTTGGTTGTTAGAGCCATCTATGAAATTCAGGGTTTTTCTAACAGAAAGTTTGAACTCCAAACACAAATTCAAAGCCTTGGGTCATGCATAGATCATTCAAAAACACAAAATTACTTTAAAAAACATATATACATGACCCTTTAAAAACCATTTTCTTTGAAATCTCATGAATTTACCAAAATTGAACTCAAAAGCTCTTGCATGTAAGATTTTCAAACTCTTTTCTTTTGTTCTTCAAAATATGCAATAAAAACCACAAGCTCATGAATTTTTGAAACATTAAACATGATAATCTCTTAAAGATGACAAGTAAAACTTACATGCATGCAAAGATTTCAAGACCAAAACCCAAAACATGAATGAACAAGGTATACTCTTCCATAAACATGCATGCAAGCCATTTTCTTGCTCAAAACCCATCTTCATTTCAAATTCCATTAGATGATTCTACAATTCTCTTAGTACATGATGCATGGAGGGTGTAACAACCCTCACACTGTTTACCGATAAATTACTGATTAATTACCGATTACTGCTAAACTGAGAATGAATATGACTGGTAATTGAATTGATCGAAATACTGAACTGACTGACTGAAATTCGAAACTGATTGATTGACTGTATCTGTTTCAATGCATTTTCTATCTGTTGATTTTTTATTGATCTGTTCATGTTTTTGTGTTTAAACTGCAAATTGAAGGCCTTATCGGCGGCCGAACCAGAAATTGATTGGTGTTTTATGATCAGTAGAATTAATGTGATTTTATGGTATATTTATCTGAAATATGATTTAGTATGATTAAATTGGATCAATATTGATAAATTACATGAGTTGGGTTATTTACAACTTTGCCATTGTGAGTGGCCCATTATCTTAACCTTTTGAATTTCCTTACACTTGAAACAAAACATTTTTGCTCAACCAAGTTCATTATTTTTGCCGACTTTAGAGAGAGAGAAAAGGAAGAGAATTGATTTTCATCTCATTTTGCTTGGTTGTGCTTGGAACTTAAGAGGAATTGAAGTGTAGGTTGTCAATTGAGTTTCTAGACTTGTAATTGAGGAACCTAGGTATGTTTTTCATCCTCTTAATTGTGTATTTAAGTGATTCTTGCATGGTCTAGAGCATAGTTGAAGTCTTGAGCCAAGTTATGGCCCTTCTTGGTGGAATTGAAGCTTAATTGTTCCATGCATGGCTATATCCTCGCATTTTGAGGTCCATTACATAGAATTTGGTACATACATGTTCATAATATTGTTATGGTTCGTGTTGTCATCATGTTTTTGAAAGATTTGAGCTCATTTGAGCAAGCATTGAAGCTTTAAAGTGGTTTGAATTCATGCATGTCATGTTTGAATGTTGTTCATGAAAATTGCTTTGAAATTGGATTTAATTGAAACACCCTTGGGCTTCGATTTCTCAAATTGAGCTTTGAATCCTGTCATTCTATGTGTTTACAAATGTTTTCCAGAAATTCAGCCCAAGAGAATCGAATTTGGTGGTTGAAACATGAGTTTTGAACTTGGAGCTCGAATCTGGATTTTCCAGATTTTGGTCTTCCGCTCGAGCGGGGAATATTGCGCTCGAGCGGGAAATTCGAGCATCTAGTACTTTGCACTGTTTTGATGTCCGCTCCCGCTCGAGCGGGACCTTGTGTCTTACGCTCGAGCAGCTATCGAGCGTGATTTTCACCCATCCAGTACTTTTGACTGTTTTGCAGACCGCTCAAGCGGAATAGGTGACGCTCGAGCGGGAACCTTTGTCTACATGAACGCTCGAGCGAAGTAACCTACGCTCGAGCGGGACCCTGTTTCACTGAAAATTCTGAAAATGTTTTCTGATTGCATCTTTGCATCATCATCCGAGGCAAATTAGGGATTAAATTATTATATTTCCCAACTGTGTAGCTTAGTGTGTGTTCATTCTGTACTGTATAGGGTTGGCATTCCGAGGAGACGCTCTAGCTTACTGTAGCCCAGAACTCTGTGAGTAACAATTGTGTAAAGATATGTTCAACTGTGAATATTTATGACTGTTTAACTGAACTACTTTCTGAACTGAAACTGTTAATTGAATGAATGTATGTCCTATATTCTGAACTGTAATGTGGCATCCTTAGCAACTACTGTTACTGACTGTTACTGTTACAGAGATCTCTATCGGTTCCCTTGTTAGAACCACTACTGTTTACTGATTGATGGCCATCATTGACTGTTCGGTCTTTTAAGACCTACTGTTTACTGTACTGCTATGCTAATGGATGTACCACATATGACTGAATGACTGAAATACTGATTTAATGAACTGTTTTCATTACTGTAAGGACATTCATTCTAAACCTCTTTACGCATTATGTTATTCACTGGGCTTTAGCTCACTGCTCATATATATATGTAGGTGTACAGGCACCGGATCAATGCTAGAAGCGTCGGGGTAAACTCCAGTTTTGTCAGCCAACCACTGTACCTCACTGCGAGGTTCCGAGCCTGCCAAGCTATGGCTTAGGGGTGCTTTATTTCCCCCGTCTGTCTCTGTATCCGTTTTGTATCTACACAGACTGTTACTGTACTGTTTAATAGGGATTAAGTCCCTGTTCTGAATGATTGTAAATATTGTGCATACTGTTTTGTCACCGACTGTATATATGTATGAAAAGTCTTTTTGCATACAGACTGTCACAGCTCATTGGACACTGTTTATTTACTGTATTGGCTTCCGCCATGCCCCTGTACTCTGTTTTACTGTCTTACTGTTAAGCAGGCCTTCGGTAATCTCAGATTACTGGCCGGTTACGGTGCTAAACCCATAGGGGCGGGTTTGGGTCGTGACAGAGGGCTTTCTACAAAATTTAGACTTAGAATCCTTACCTAGAGCCTTGAATTACACCTATTCTTGCATAATCTTGGCTCCTCTGGCAAAAATCTTCAAGTTCTTCTTCAATTACATACTCTCTCTCTCTCTCTCTCTCTCTCTCTAAAAACCTCTCCAGCAGAAAATGAGAAAGGAATTGAGCTCAATGCTCTTATAACACAAATATTTATATATGGAATTAGATTAACACTAATTGAGCTTAACTTAATTAGTCAAATCTTAAAATAATTATACAAATCTTAATTTTTCTGAACTGAATCAAATTTTAATTAGACTTACCAAATGATTCTAAAAATTCTAATTAGTTCATTCATGTAGCCAATTTCAGTTTCTGATGCCGTTAAGGCCTTTAATTTCCATATCAAAACAGAATTCATGACAGATAATTTTTAGATTAGACAGATATACACAAATTAATCACATGACACATATCATAATTAAAATTAAGCACATAATTAAATTAATATAATCATGATATGCATTTTGGGGTCATTACAGGGACAAAATGTATATTGGTGAAAAATATGGATGATTTTCTTCTTTTACCCTCATTCCGTACTCACATTCTTGTTACATGATTGTCGTGACAGTCAACTCCTTATACTTCTAGTCAAATCCCACTTTAATCCATACACAAGTGCCACATGACTAGATTCCGTTAAAGATTCAAACAATAGAGCAACGGAAGACTCTTGAAAGCATGATAGTCAACTTCTTATACTTCTGGTCAAATCTCACTTTGATCCATGCGCATGGATCAAAGTGTGATTTGACTAGAAGTACAAGAGATTGACTATCACGATTTCATGTGTAGGTAATGTAGAGAACAAAATGAAATTTGATGTAAAGCACAAAAATACAAAGTGTAATTTACTCATTTGTTTTTGTTCAGGGAGTAATATTGTGACATCCAATTTTTCATTTATATATGTTTTTCTTTAGCAAAAAAATTAACAGTTTTAAAGGTTATCAATAAGAATTATATAATATTAAAACAATAATTGCAATATACATTTTACATATCTCAAAATATTTTTATTATTTTGTATACATTTTAATATATTTTATACATATTTTTCAACATTAACAATGAGTAAGGACTATTTTTAACATTTACTAGCAGGGCACACTTGCATAGTAATAATGATCAGGCCATTTCAAGGGTTTCATGGTCTAATTATACTCTTAAAGATGGCACACGTGCAGGTAATTCTATTTCTACACATCAATTCCCCTTAGTACACATATTTAATGAATATTTTCTCAATACACACATTATAAAAATATAAAAGCTAAGTACACATCTCTATATTTCAATATTACCCTCATTTTCAATTTTAAAACCCTAACGTTATGTTTGGTTTCAATTTTTGAATCAATTTTTTGAAATTTTTATGAGAAAAATATAAATTAATTTGACAAAAATAAATACCAAAAAAATATTTTTTTAATTTTTTTGCCCCTAAAAAGATGAAACTATATTGAAATATGATGTTTTTTTTTTTTTTTTTTTTGAAAACATTCTAAAACTATACTAAACAGAGTTTAATTATTTTATTTTTTTCCATTCATCCACTCATCTTTTACTATCGTTGCCGCCACTTTCAACCCTCCATCCTAGACCTCCGCAGTCAACATTGAGTGATTCGTAGTAAGAGACTTGTGGAAATGTATGGTTCAGAAAGTGATCACAGGCGGATAAGAAAAGAAGTGATGGGAGGAGATGGCGGACGAGAGAGGTGGCACTGGCGATGAAAGATGGTTGTGGCGTTTTAGAAATAGGGTTTGAGTAGAAGAAGATGAGGATATTATGATATTTTTATTATAGGACAAAATTGTATTAATAAAAATTTTCATTAGTATGTAAACTAAGTGAAATTAGTGTGTGAAAATAGAATTACCCCACACGTGTAGATCAAGCCATTTTAAGGACTTTATGATCTAATTATACTCTTCGTAAGAGGATTTGGGGTGGCTCTATTTGCATTTCAAAAATTAAGTTGGACACTCTAACTTAATAAAAAAATTACTATTATTATTATTATTTAAAATAATCAAAAAGTATTTGGTATTGAAAAAGTTATAGATCAAGGTATTTTGGACACTTCATTTATAATCAGTTTCAATCTTATATTTCTTTTCTTTTTGGGTAAACTACTAATAGGTCCTAATAATTGGACTTAATTCCCATCAAGTCCTATTGAAAATAAGTTTTAGTAAAATTGTTGCTAAAAATAATTTTTTTGTGACAATTTTTAACATAAGTCACTAAAAATTGACAATTAGTGACTTTTTTTTTTGTTATGATTTTTATAAATTATCACTAAAACTTACAATTAGTGATATTTTTTTATGAGAAATTTTTCTCATAAGACCTATTAGACAAGAAGTCCACTTATTAAGACCTACACGTAAGTGCCCCCTTCTTTTTCTACTTTTCACTTTGTATCTTCATACTCAACCCTATTTTATTTGAATCCATCATTCTTACATTTTATTTCATATTGAAGTAAACAATGAACAATGAAAAAGACATTTTCAAACAATTTTTTATAGAGAATGTTCATTGTTTTCAACTATGGATTTACGAAATTTGTTCTAAAATTCAGTATCTGATTAAGGCCGAATTGTACAACATTGAGGCCGTTAATTAGGATCTCTTAACTTTACTTGCTTGTCAAACTGTATATTTCATGTGTGTTTAATGTCAATTAGGTTGTACATAGTCGAAGCACAAAATGGGCAAAAAGACAAAATTTGGAGAGAAAACAGATTCACGTGCGTTGACTTTGTCTGCACGTGCGTTGACTTTCCCTGGGAAAACGGGCCCGATGTTTTAAACCTATTTGAAAGACAGTAGAAGTATAAATAGGCAAGAAAAAGGTTGGATTAGGGTTCTGAAATTGAATTTGCAAGGAAAGAGAGGCTAGGGTTTGAAGAGGTGATTTTCTCCAAAAAGCTTGAAGGACACTTCCATGGGGTCTTCTTCCTCATCTTCTTCCTCTTCACACTCCTCCATGAGTGGCTAGTCTTCTTTTCTAGGGTTTTGATGAAACCCTAGCCATGTAATTAGGTTTTCTTTTTGATTTTCAATTATGTAAAGGTTTGAACAATTGTATGGTGTTTTAGAAGTTTCATATATATATTTCCCATTATTTCTTCAAGTATTTGGCTTTCTGTGATTGTTGAATGTTTTCCATACAAGAGCTTTCGATTCTTTCACATTCAAGGTATGAGACGAACCATACTACGAGGGACGAGTCGTGTTACTACCCTAGTTTAGAGTGAACGATTCTTACTACTTGAGATGGTTCGTGCCCGTACATTGAACGTGATGATTTTATTATTAAATGCTTTGAACTTGTAGTTGCAAAGCATTATTCCGTTCAAACCATAACATAATTGATTTCAATTTGAAACCCTATTTACATAACTAGTGGTGGACTCATTGCCTTAGGTTTTTTCCCAAATAAGTAAATCCAATTTTATTTATAATTGATAATTTAATTACTTAGTTTAATTTATTTGTTATTAAATTAGGTTATGAACAATCAATCTTTTCATCAAAAATTAATTTAGGAATTTAACAATTAAATTAGTTTAATTTTACAATTGTCCCTGTGGATCGATACCTGGACTTGCCATTATTCTAAAGAATTTGGTATAGTTTTGTGTTTGAAATTTGGTGTGTGTAACGACCCATCAAATTTTGGCGCCGTTGCCGGGGACTTATGGCGAAATTAATTAATTTAAAGTTTTATTATTTTAAATTTTAGTTTAGGATTTTATGCTTTCGTGTTGCTAAGTGTGCAGAGCGTTTGAAAGTGGAAGCTATCACTGAAGTGTAAGCAGAGCCAACCGAGCTTTAAAAAAAAAAAAAAAAAAAACCCGCAGCACTAAAGTGCTTAAAAAAGAAGCAAACACTCGCAAGTAAGGCACCAAAGTGCTACAAAGAAAGACAAAGCTCAATTGGAGGTTGGAGACAACGTCTACACGTCAAGCACCCGCAAGACGAGTAAAGCGTTTTCGTTAAATCGCTGTAAGTATTTCTCCCTTTGGTATTTTGCTTTCATACTTAGTGCACAGAGTCAGAACTTAGTGTGTGTGTGTGTGAGTAGTGTATGCACGGGCGCTGTTCTTGTCGCCCTGAATTGTGGAGTTTGGACCTTGAACTAGAAAGGACTCTTATGAGACTTAGAGCCTCTGCTCGTGTTCCTAGGCTTGAATATTCATATTCATACTTTGATCCATTAGAGATGGAAAACCCAAATCTCCCAAATGTGCCCAACCGGACCCTTAAGGATTATTTCACACCCACTGCATATACATCACCATCATGCATCCAATTACCCAACACCACTGCTGCTCATTATGATATTAAGTCCAATACTATACAAATGCTCCCATCATTCCATGGACTAGCTCATGATGATCCTTACAAACATTTGAATGAATTTCTGAAAATTTGCTCGACAGTGAGGATCCAGAATTTCATAAATAAGGCCTTAATGTTGCGATTGTTTCTATTCTCATTAAAGGATAAAGCCAAACACTGGCTGAACTCCTTACCTGCTAATTCAATCACAACTTGGGACCAATTACAACAACTGTTCTTAGAGAAATACTTTCTTATAGGTAAAACCAACCAACTTAGACGAGCCATCACCAATTTTTCTCAAATTGATGGCGAGCAATTTCATGAGACGTGGGAAAGACTTTGTGACCTTCTCCAACAATGTCCCCACCACTAAGTGCCTGATTGGCAACTTGTTCAAACATTTTATTATGGCTTAACTGAGCCGCACCGCCAAATGGTGGATTCATCCTATGGTGGGACATTCATGTCCAAAAATGATGCCGAGGCATGGCAATTGTTTGAGAACTTAAATGATAATTCCCTTCACCATGCCTCCGCAGTCCAGCAAGTCCGGCAACCAGTAGTTGGAGCCCCGAAGAGAGGGGGTATTTATGAGGTCAGGCAAAACCTAGAGTTAGCCCAACAAGTAAAGGCATTGTCCTGCAAAATGGACTAATTATTAGCTGCGGGACATGCCCCTACACAGCAAGATCAGCCTCAATTTCACGAGGCATGTGCTATATGTGCGAGCCCTGCTCATGGCTTGAGTGAGTGCCCTTCGGTATCACAATTTCCGGAGTTAGTCCAAGAACATGTGAATACGGCTCAAGGATTCTCCAACCCGGGTAATGACCCATATTCCAATACCTATAACCCCGGATAGAGAAATCACCCTAATTTTTCATGGAGACCTCTTTCACAAGGCACTTCTTACAATCCTCCACCACCAAGGCAGAATTTTAATAATTTTGCCAACCAATCATCCTACCGACCACCGCAACCTTATCGACCCCCACAACCATACCAGCAACCACAACCCCCGCCTGTTCCTCAAGGCAACTCGGCCTTTGAGACTCAGGTGTTAGAAGTTCTCTCAGAACTTAAGGGGTTAGCACCAATAGTTCACTCCCATACTCACTCCATTACCAAGCTAGAGAACCAATTAGGTCAAATAGCTAACAACATAAATAGGAGAGAAGAGGGAAAATTATCGAGTCAGACCATGGCCAACCCTAAGGGACAATACGGGGCAAAGAGTTCGAGTGGGAATGGAAAGCACCATGAGTAGGTGTAAGCGGTGATTACTTTGAGAAGTGGGAGGGAGTTAGAGCCTCAGTCAGTTGCGTCTAATGTAACTAGAGCCAAGAAGGGTGACCACGGTGGTACACCCAATGAGAGCAAGGGTAAGGGGGAAATACTTAAGAAGGATGACTTAGTCCCTAGCACTTCACATGAGCCCAAGGCACCATATGTGCCTAAGGCACCCTTTCCCCAATGCCTTGATATACCGTCCCCTTTTAATAAGAAGGCGGCATCCATGGAAGCAATGATGGAGGCTTTTAAACAAGTAAAAATCAAGATCCCCCAGTTGGAGGTGATTAAGTAAGTACCCTCATATGCTAAATTTCTGAAGAACCTTTGTATGAAAAAGCATAAATCTAGGACACACATGTCCCAAAAGGTCATACTCACGGAGCAAGTAAGCTCCATCTTGTTGAATGACACACCCCCTAAGCTTAAAGACCCGGGTGCCCCAACCATTGCATGCATTATAGGAGATCATTTCATTAATAGCGTCTTATTAGATCTAGGGGTTAGTGTCAATTTGTTACCGTACTCTGTGTACGAAGAATTTGGGCTTGGCGAGTTGAAGCCCACTACAATTACTCTCCAGTTGGCTGACCGGTCCCTCAAAGTGCCACGTGGCATGATTGAGGATGTGCTAGTAAAGGTTGATAGGTTTTACTTTCCTGTTGACTTTTTGGTGTTAAATATGGAACCGATAGCCAATTCTAGGAAACAAATCCCGATGATCTTAGGTCGACCTTTCTTGGCTACGGCCAATGCATGCATTAATTGTCGTACCGGGGTTATGGAAGTTTCATTTGGTAACATGCAAATGAAACTTAATGTTTTCCAAGCATCCCAACAACCCCATGAGAGAGAGGAGTGCTTATTTATGGATGTTGTAAATGGGATTGTAGAGGAAGTTTTGTCCTCTATTCTTGTAGAGGACCATCTAGAGGCTTGTCTAGCTCATTTTGGGTTTGAAAATTTTGATATTGACGGGTTGGTTGAGGAGGTGAATGTCTTGCTTAATGCTTCTTCTACACCGAATTTTCCTCCGTGTAAAGCCCGGTTTGAGTCACTTCCTCCTCTATCGAGAGAGCCCGCCATACCATCTTTGGTCACACCACCTACACTTGAGTTGAAGCCACTCCCGGCCTCACTCAAGTATGCATTTTTAGGGCCCTAAGATACTTTACCAGTCATCATTGCATCTGACTTGACTGCAGAGCAGGAGAGTCAATTAATGAGTGTTCTCGTGGCACATCGGCATGCTATAAGGTGGTCAGTGGCTGATTTGAAAGGGATAGATCCCTCCATGTGCATGCATTATATACACCTAGAGAAAGACACCAAACCTTCTCGTGAAATGCAATGGAGACTTAATCCTAATATGAAAGAGGTGGTGAAAAATGAGGTATTGAAATTGTTAGATGTGGGTATTATATACCCCATCTCGGATGGCAAGTGGGTGAGTCACATACAAGTGGTGCCCAAGAAATCGGGCATCACTGTTGTTGAGAATGAGAGAGGAGATTTAATCCCCACAGGAACCACTACTGGGTAGCAAGTGTGCATTGATTATAGGAGACTGAATTCCTCGACTATGAAGGATCATTTTCCTTTACCTTTTATTGACCAGATCCTAGAGCGGTTAGCGGAGCAGGGTTTCTATTCCTTTCTTGATGGCTACTCGGGGTATAATCAAGTCCCGGTGTACCCCGCTGACCAGGAAAAGACCACATTCACAAACCCTTTTGGCACTTTTGCTTACAGGCGCATGTCCTTTGGGTTATGTAATGCACCGGCGACTTTTCAACGGTGTATGATGGCCATTTTCTCCGATATGGTAGAGAAATTCTTAGAGGTTTTCATGGATGATTTTTCAGTGTTTGGACCATCTTTTGAGGAATGCCTTAGGAACTTGACTAGAGTTTTGGAACAATGTATTGAGGCAAACGTAATTTTGAGTTGGGAAAAGAGCCATTTTATGGTTCGTGAGGGTATAGTGTTGGGACACATTGTGTCCCCTTAAGGTATAAAGGTAGACAAGGCTAAGGTTGACCTCATTGCAGGCCTTCCTCCACCCAATTTCATGCGTTAAATTAGGTCTTTCCTAGGGCATGCAGGTTTTTACCGTAGGTTCATCAAAGACTTTAGTAAAATATCACGTCCTTTGTGTAGTTTATTTGTTAAGGACGCGCCTTTTATCTTTGATGAGGCATGCTTGAAGGCTTTTCAAACACTGAGAATGGCCCTTACCACTGCCCCAATCATGAAATCACTGGATTGGTCACTTTCCTTTGAAATCATGTGTGATGCCTCAGATTATGCTGTTGGGGCTATGTTGGGTCAAAGGGTTAATAGGGCACCATATGCTATATACTATGCTAGTCGCACTCTCTCAGATGCACAATTGAATTACACTACCATTGAGAAAGCGTTGCTAGCTGTGGTCTTTGCCTTAGATAAATTCTGGTCCTATCTTTTAGGTTCTAAAGTCAGTCTTCACTGATCATGCCGCTTTGCGGTATTTACTATCAAAGAAAGAAACCAAACCTAGGTTAATTAGATGGATTTTGTTGCTTTAGGAATTTGACCTAGAGATCCGAGATAAGAAAGGATCTAAGAATGTGGTGGCGGATCACCTCTCCCGAATCCTTATTGAGTATACTAGTGACCCTCTTATTTTGCATGATTCGTTTCCGAACGAACAACTCCTTGAGCTGTCACGAGCAAGCCCCCTATGGTTTGCACATATTGTGAATTACTTGGCCATTAGGCAAATTCCGAAAAATTGGTCTAAGCAAAACAGAGACCAATTCTTTTCGCAAGTCAGGTATTATTTTTGGGAGAATCCGGAATTGTTTAAATATTGTTCTGACCAAGTAATCCGACGGTGTGTGCCGGAGAGTGAGGTGCATAGCATTCTTACATTTTGTCATTCTTCTGCATGTGGCGGTCATTTTAGTGGGCATAAAATGGCCACCAAGATTTTACAAAGCGGGTTTTATTGACCAACAATTTTTAAAGATGCCCATCAATTTTGTAGAACTTGTTTGCGCTGTCAGCAAATGGGTTCAATATCTCGGCGTGACATGATGCCAATGTCCCCTATTCTTGTAGTAGAGATCTTTGATGTTTGGGGGATTGATTTTATGGGACCTTTCCCGTCGTCATTCGAATTTGAGTATATTCTCTTGGCAGTGGATTATGTGTCTATGTGGGTGGAGGTGATAGCTACCCGAACAAATGATCATAATGTCACGACCACATTCCGCCCCTAATAGAATGGTGCCATGATGGCCAGTAATCTGAGATTACCAAAGGCCAACTTACAAAGTCACACACAATCAGAGTATATATATGGGGCTCACATGTGCGGAAGCAATAAATTTAAATCTAATTAGTCCATAAGAGCTGTGCATGAATCAAATGAAATGACATACATCATGATATGGGTTTACAACTTGAATACAAATAAAGTAAAGTGCATGTTACATCTTGATCAAAAGGCTTCTCAAGCCAAAATATACAAAAGACATGAATTACAAACTAAGAAGCATAATATTCAAGATGCTAGCAAAACATGAATCTAAAACAACTTGCAAATAACATCTAGGCATCACCACCTTCTTGCTCGTCACCTACATATATATAAAGGGGAGGGTGAGCTTGGATACTCAGTGAATGATATTAGTAATAAAGGTTTGAATGAATGATATTCGAGATCTTTATCAAAACAATACATAGCATATCTTATACAAAATCAAGGGATGAACCAAGTTCATCTATCAAGTCTTTCCAAGTTTCAAGGGATGCTTACTAGCATCAATATAATACAAGGGATGACATTCCTGACAACACAAGGGAATAATCAACCCGGAATCGATTAGACAAACCCACCCATACAAGACCGTTGGTGGCAAAGGAGATATCTCAAACAAGGGTACTAGTTGCATTATAGTCCCCTAGCACTAAGGACTTTTCAAGAATGTCATCAAAACAAGATAATACTTGATACAAAACTAGGAATAATCATTCATACATGAACAAACACTTTTTCCAAAAACAAGCAAAGCTTTTATCAAAACATTAGAACATAGCTTTATTAAAAATACCACTCACATAGCTCTTCGGGTGCAGGGATTAAGGTAAGAATCCAAGACCTACAAATACATGGCAAGGTCCACTGAACGTATTTCAAGAAGACAAGAAGAGATGCTCAAAAGATGGCTATGCAATGCATCCCTAAAACAAGCTTTACATGAGCGTAAATGATCCCGGCATTTCTTTCAAAACTAAGTCAAGACAAAGAAAAACATGTGCTGGGAGTTAAAACACTGTTTTTCATCTCGGGAAAACATGCTGGGTACCAACCAGGTCTTGGCCGAGGTATGGTCTCCTAGGCCTAGGTGCGCATGCAAGGTAGACTAAAGTGCAGGTGATCATGCAAGGTAGGCCAAGGTGAGATACGATGCTTGGCCTAGGTGTGAGATCTAGGCAAGAGTGGGTCTCGGTGACTACACTTAGGGAAATGAAGTCTGGAAAATCTGGGTTTCCTCTTGAAGAACATGAACATGAAGAACATGAATGCTAAAATCATAACTTGTTATTACAAATCTGAGATTTCATGGCATGAGTTCAAAAACATGGACCTGGGTACCCGTAGTTGAAGATCTTCTTGAAAACAAACACAAAACACGGGACTTGTTATAAACCTTCGGATCAAAACAAGGCTTTTCTTCAAGAATACATAAACATCATTTTCTCTTTTTAAAACCAACTTCAAATCAATGCATGGCTCATGAATCATGCTAGATCATGCAATGTGATCAAATAAACATAAAAAACAACAAAAGTAAATCAAGAATCTAACCTCAAAACACGGATCAAACGGATCAAACGGTTCAAACTCTAAGGATCAAGCTTGGAAATCTACTTCTCTCTCAAGAACTCCTTCTTCCTCTTCCTAGAGCTTCTCTCTCTTCTAGGGCAAAGATATATAGCAAATGATATGTTTTCTCAATAGCTTACTGACTTAACCCTCTGTTGGGACACGTGGCATTGGCGGATTGGATCTCCTCAAAAAGGTGCCAGAATGAAAAGACAAGAGTATGACAAAGTGTGTACAACAAGTAAGATGACATGGGCACTCTGACGAGGTAATGATCTCGGATTAGGACATAGGCTTCGGGCAAGAAGGTTTCGATGATCTCGACTAGAAAGGATAACACTTGGCCTAGCTGTGCCACACCTCGGCCTAGATGTGCCACACCTCGGTCTAGGTCATACCAATCTAGGAACAAGATCACTAGGTGCAAGGATCAAGCATGTTGGTTGCCTAGATGCTAACATCTCGACCTAGATGATACACATCTCGGCCTAGGTGATGCACATCTCGGCCTAGATGATGACATCTCGGCCAATATGCCAGGGTGAAGGTGGAGGTCAACCAAAGTGGTTCCAAGATGATCCTAGGTGTAAAAGGTTCAAGGGTGTGACCTAGGCTACACACACCAAGCAAAGAACAAAGCATGCAAGCAATACTCAAGCAAATCAGATAAGCACAAAACAAGACAGGAACCTTTACTTTAGGCAAAACAAGTCGAAATCTACAAATGCAAGCTTAACAAAACAAAATCATGCGGATGCACATGAACATGGTTAAGACGAGGATGAGGGTCATTACACATAAAGTAATAATCAAATTTTTGCATGAAAACATCTTTAGTCACTTTGGGTTTCCTAGAGCCATAATAAGTGATTATGGTACACATTTTTGTAACCAGTTCTTTGAGTCGGTAGTTAAAAAATACTCTATCACTTATAAAGTTGGGACTCCATACCACCCTCAAACTAGTGGCCAAGTGGAAGTCTCAAATAGGGAGGTAAAACACATAATAGAGAAAACGGTGAGACCAGATAGGAAAGATTGGTCACAAAGGTTGATTGATGCATTATGGGCCCACCGCACTGCTTGTAAGACACCCATTGGGATGTCACTATATAGGGCGGTGTTTGGCAGAGCTTGCTATCTCCCGGTTGAACTTGAGCACTGAGCATTGTGGGCCATAAAGAAGTTTAACTTCGATATGGCCGCGGCTGGGCTCAACCGGAAATTGCAACTCAATGAGTTAGAGGAAATCCAGAATGATGCATATGAGAGTTCGAGAATTTTTAAAGCTCAGACTAAAGAATTCCATAACAAGCACATTAATAGAAAATCTTCTGAACCCGGCCAAAAAGTGTGGCTTTTTAACTCAAAATTGAGACTCTTTTCGGGTAAGCTTAGATGAAGATGGAATGGTCCCTTTGTGGTTGTTGAGGCATTTATTCATGGCGCCGTTGAGGTGCAAGATCCAAAGAATGGCCACACTTTCAAAGTGAATGGCCAAAGACTGAAGCCATATATAGAGGGGATTGGGAATGTGGATATGATTGAGTCCATTGCTTTGATGAACCCTTTTTACAATGATTGAGAGATTGATGTCTTGTTCCCTTTTCTTTCCTTTCTATTCTATTCTATTTTTCTTTGTTCTTGTTGTGCTTTATTTGCTTCTAGGAGACTTTAAATCTTCTAAGGGTGTAATTCATTTGGTGTTCGCCATGCCCGAACAACATCTGACGGTCTAGTATAGCCACCTAACTGTGTTTGTAATGAGTTTCTAGGAGACCAACTGAGACGGTGGAAACTAGAGTTCGAATGGCAAAGCTTAGAACACAAAGGTTTGGAATTTCCAAGACTAGAGTCTGGTTTAAATACCCAGGGGTGTGGAGATTGCTTCAAAACCACCCCAACTTGAACTCTGTATGGCAGCCCCATAGGTCGAGTTAGCTTTATGCGCCTCAATTCTAGATACCGAATCAACCTAGTATGTCACCCTGTTGGAAAATAGGGAAAGTTACAAACACTGTTAGGGAGAAAAGTAGTACCCGTGGTTTTCGCGTGAAGATTATACATTTATTGAAGTAATGTACAAGTTGGGTTCTTTCAACAAAAAAAAAAAATCCCGCACGTGCGCCAAAACCGCCGCACGTGCGGCCAACCTTTCATTCCATAAAATGCACACTGCTTTAAATGCAGGTGTGGAGGAGGAGGTGCGGCCTGCACGCCGCACGTGCGATCTGGGCCCCGCACGTGTGGAACGTCATTCTTTCACCAAAAAAAAAAAAAAGCACGTGCACCAAAACCGCAGCACGTGCAGCCAACCTTTCATTCCACAAAGTGCACACTGCTTTAATTGTAGATGCGTGGCCCTGGTGCAAGACACGTCCGCATGTACGAGGAACAATCCCACACGTGCGTGACGACGTTCAACGTAAAAATTAAAAAATTTTAAATTTAAAATTCCTGCTTTGTTTTTTTTTTACTAAAAAATAAATAAATAAAATAAAATAAAATAAAATAATTTTTTTTTTTAAAAAAAATGTACAAATTTTATTTCTTTATTTATTTTTATTTCCTTATTTTATTTACATATAAAAAAGTAATAATAAATGAAAAAAAATAATTAAAAAAATAAAAATCTGATTTCTTTGTTCAACTTATTTTATTTATTTTATTCTATTTATTTTATTTTATTTTCGTTTTTATAAAAAAAAAATTATCAAAACCTAACCCACTTCTCTCACAATCACTCACAGATTTTGTCACTCTCTCTCTACCTCTCATCATTTATCTCTATCTATCTCTCTCTCTCACACACAACCCCACAAACCCACCAACTCATCACACTCCACCATCACCAACCTTTCAACTCTCAACCCTCCTTCCTTCTTCCTCACCACCATCTCACCGCCGGCATCACTATTTCCTCTCCGTCTGTCGAATCTCCGGCGACCACCATTTTTTTTAGTGAATCTCCATTCTTTCTCCCTCTTTCTCCACTTTTTCAAGGTAAACTTTACCTTTTGTTTAGATTTGTGGGTGTAGGAGTAGAGAAGTAGAGTTTTGTTTTTATTTTTGTTCAAATAATGATCTATGGTTCATCTTAAAAAAATAAATAAATAAATAAAAATTGCAGTGAAGAAGACGACCTCTGCATGTGCGGCCATCTACGGCGCACGTGCGGTCCAATAAAAAATAAAATTAAAAAAAAAAAGAGAGTTTATTTTTGTTTTGTTATTTTTATTATTTGGGTTGCTTACCATAGTTTAGTTCATGCAAATAATTTCGTTCTGATAGTTTTAATTATTGAATCATTAGTTACTTAAATAAAATAGTCCTATTTTAAAATAAATAATAAATAAATAAATAAAATTGCTGCTTAGTTTTTTTTTTTTTTTTACTTCATAGGTTATTTATTTATTTATTTAGTTGCTTTTTTTTTTTTTTTTATTACTTCATTCTTTGCTTGATAGTTTAGTTTATTCAAATAGTTTAGTTCTGTTAGTTTAATTATTTAGTCATTAGTTACTTCCATAACATTGTACTGTTGTTCAGTAGTTAATTTAATTTAATGTCCTTTTTATTCATTTATTTATTTCTTTTCATTTTTATATAAATAAATACAAAAAAAAATTAAGTAAACATTAAAAATAAAAAAATATTAAGACATAATGATGAGAATTGCATGTGATACATCTGTGGGTAGACTTGTGCTTTAATATTTTATTTGATTCTCATGCTAGTTTTACAGGTATATGTGTCTATTATTGGTGTGTGTAGGATATGAGTAGACGGCTATCTACCCGGGCCTCCAAAAAGGCTAGAGGTTCATCCTCCTCGGCGCCACCGCCGCCACCGTCACCACCATCCTCACCACCACCATCGCGTGACTTGCCATAGCCAGAGTGGGCTTCATGCCCACTTCATAAGCTCACACAATTCCAGCTCACCTATTTTCAGAATGACCCACTCACCTCTTGGGCCGTTGAGCAGCTCCGCCTCCGACAACAATTGGGCCTTTGCACTGTGACAGCACCAACTTATCCTCCTCTGATACGACTCTTCTACCAGAACTTGTATGAGTCACTCACCGAGCCCGGATTGATGTCCACCATTGATGGCCATCTCATCAGCATCACCGAATCCATGATTGTTAACGCGTTAGGGTTCTTCTCCAAGCCGGAATACCAGCCATTCCTGGAAGTTGAGGACCAGCAATCCATACATAACCTCATCCAACAGCACTTCCCAGGGGCCCACGGTGACACCAGTTTCTCATGCTCGCGGCGGAGCAAGATGCTTGGCCGCTTGCTATTCATTGATTTCGTGGTCTATAAGAATGCCCTTTCACTTGGGCATAAAGCTAAGCGCCGCTTGGAGTTTGTTCAGGTCTTACCTGGTTATCAGCATGGCTATCAGGTCCCGCTTGAGCATATTATCTGGATGCATATGCGGAAATTTCTACGAGAGGCAGTTCGGCCTCAACCTATGCAGAACCTGACTTGGCCACTGCCATTTGCCAACTTGTTGACACTTATCTTTGAGTTGAACGACCTCCCCATTGATTCGAATGAGGAGATTGATAGAGCTTATCCGACTTTCGGCCAGCGGGAATGGCAGCATAGCATATCTTGCATCCCGCAGCAAGTTGGTGCCCCGGTTGATGAGGCCCAAGACCCTATCCACAAACAACCACCTCATCATGCCTCCCTTGTGCCTCCCCAAGGGGACCCATTCTACATGACTCGCGAGGAGTACTTACAGCTTCAGCACTCTGTGGATCAGGTCCACAGTACTCTTTGTGAACACCACCAGAGTATCATGGGGTTGCGCACGGATTTTCAGGTGCATTGAGACTATTCTCAGGCGGCCTTCGACCAGTTACACGCCTGCCAGCTCGACATTCAGCAGCGTTTTGATCAACTTGGCCAACGGGTTCAGGATGAAGCCTTTCAGACGCGATCTTTGATGAACGCCTTGTTTGCCCAGCATTTCCTGCCACCACCGCCACCAGATTCTCCCTAGTACCGGCCTATATTCTGCTTTGTCTCTTTTATTTTTATTTTTTCTTTTTTTAGTTATTTCTTCTTTTCATAAAAAAATAAAAAAATAAAATTAAAAAAAAAAAAGTGTGTGAAATGTGTGTCTGTTACTCTATGCCTACT
Organism: Camellia granthamiana; assembly: GCA_036172215.1. Classification (NCBI taxonomy): domain Eukaryota; kingdom Viridiplantae; phylum Streptophyta; class Magnoliopsida; order Ericales; family Theaceae; genus Camellia; species Camellia granthamiana. The sequence goes on from CM069910.1 coordinate 136,696,865, forward strand.
TGGATATGCACCTACAATTTCTGGTAATATTCTCTCATTTCTCTTTACTTTTCCATTGAGGACAATGTCATATTCAAGTTGGGGGATGAGGGTTATATTTTCTTTTGTGCATTTCCATTATATTTTCTTTTGTGCATTTTCATTTGGATCATAATTCATGATTATACCTATTTCACTTGACTGCATTACTTCACTTGATGTGACTTGTTGCTAGTAGGGTGATGATATTTGTATATGTTAATTGGGAAGCATATGAAAAGGGTTTATTGGGTAGATACCTGCATGTGATGTTTGCACTAGAAGAGTTGTTTGTATTTGTGGTATTAGTACACTTGTCATGAGTATGCCTTAATTCACATGAACACACTATCATAGTAGTGACCTCTTTATTATAATCCCTGGTGTACATCATTGATAATGGCTAGGGTTGCAGAAAAGAATAAATGAGGAGCCAAGATTCTTCACAAAAAAAAAAAAAAATGCTTGACTTGTTTGGGTTCGTAACCTTTTTAACTTGAGTTATTAAGCCCGTAGGGGTGTCTCTACACCTAGTGCCCTAAAACCGTCTGGTTTGGGAGTCATTGGCCCAATACTTGCTACATGGGTTAATTAGAAAGCTTAAGGGACTTAGACATTGCATAGTTAAGGAAAAATAAGGAGAATGACTTGTTCGGATTCGTAACCTTTTCAACTCCAGTTATTAAGCCCGTAGGGGTGTCTTCACATGTAGTACCCTAAAACCGTCTGGTTTGGGAGTCATTGGCCCAATGCTTGTTACATGGGTTGATTAGAAAGCTTAATGGATCAGGATATTGCACAGTCATCTAAAAATAATAATAAAAATAAATAAAAATAAAAAATAAAAAAACTTTTGAGAATCTTGGCTACAACAGTTTAGTTTTCTGTATATGTTAGGTGTTATTATGAGTTACACTGGGCTATTATAGTGGACAGTTAACTAATATGGAGATTGCACTTTACACCGAGGGTACTGATGATTTGTCTATTAGCATGCACAAGTACAAGGGACTTTACTTTTGTATTAACTGAATTGTGGTTTTGACTCAATAGGTTCCTTCATGCTTGTCCACTGTGCCTTTAATGACTCATTATGTCTCAATATCACACTGTAGTGGCACATAAGTTAATTGTTAGGTTGAGTAGTGTAGTTAATTATTGTTGAGCATATATGAATATGTTAATGTTTGTGGGTATCATTTCTGGAAACCCTCACGAGATTTTACTCATCCACTTGGGATAATTTTGTGGTTTAAAGGCTTGTTGCATATGCTAAATGCAACCGTTTTCCCACGAAATAGGAAATAGTCAGATTTTGTTTTGTTTTATTTTATTTTTATTACTTACTTAAGGACTAGCAAGTTGTAAGTTGAGAGATGTGATTAAGGCCGAATTGTACAACATTAAGGCCGTTAATTAGGATCTCTTAACTTTACTTGCTTGTCAAACTGTATATTTTATGTGTGTTTAATGTCAATCAGGTTGTACATAGTCGGAGCACAAAATGGGCAAAAAGACAAAATTTGGAAAGAAAACAGATTCACATACATGGACTTTGTCCGCACGTGCATTGACTTTTCCACACGTGCATTGACTTTCCCTGGAAAAATGGGCCCGTGTTTTAAACCTGTTTGAAAGACAACAGAGTATAAATAGGCAAGAAAAATGCTGGATTAGAATTCTGAAATTGATTTTTCAAAGAAAGAGAGGCTAGGGTTTCAAGAGGTGATTTTCTCCAAAGCTTGAAGGACACTTCCATGGGGTCTTCTTTCTCATCTTCTTCCTCTTTCCACTCTTCCATGAGTGGCTAGTCTTCTTTTCTAAGGTTTTGATGAAACCCTAACCATGTAATTAGGTTTTCTTTTTGATTTTCAATTATGTAAATGTTTGAACAATTGTAGGGTGTTTTAGAAGTTTCATATATATATTTCTCATTATTTCTTCAAGTATTTGGTTTTCTGTGATTGTTGAATGTTTTCCATACAAGAGCTTTCTATTCTTTCACATTCAAGGTATGAGACGAACCATACTACGAAGGACGAGTCGTGTCACTACCCTAGTTTAGAGTAAACAATTCGTACTATTTGAGATGGTTCGTGCCCGTACATTGAACGTGATGATTTTCTTGTTAAATGCTTTGAACTTGTAGTTGCGAAGCATTATTCCGTTCAAACCATAACATAATTGATTTCAATTTGAAACCCTATTTACGTAATTAGTGGTAGACTCATTGCCCTAGGTTTTTTCCCAAATCAGTAAATCTAATTTTATTTATAATTGATAATTTAATTACTTAGTTTAATTTATTTTTTATTAAATTAGGTTACGAACAATCAATCTTTTTATCAAAATTAATTTAGGAATTTAACAATTAAATTAGTTTAATTTCACAATTGTCCCTGTGGATCGATACCTAAACTTTCCATTATTCTAACAGAATTTGGTATAGTTTTATGTTTAAAATTTGGTGTATGTAACGACCCATCAGTATCGAACAAATTACATTTATTCGGAAGCTTATTTCTAAACAAAATTCATATATTTGGCAGTGTGTTTCTGAATTAATGGTCATTGTTTAGTATTTAATATCCAAACAACTTGTCCATGTTTAGTTATGTATTTCTGAATATTTTGTTCAGTATAAAGTATCCAAAAAAAAATAAAAATATTATGTTTTAACTATTAGATTAATGGAGTGTAGAAGGTATATTTTTAATATATATCTAGGGTTTTTAGGGATATAAAAGGTATTATCTAGGGTGTCTAAAAAAATTAAAATCTTAGATTAGAGTATTCAAAATAATGGGTTGTCCAACCTAATTTTTAGAGTGCATTTAAAGTCACTCGAATTTGGAGTTGGTTTGGGATATTCTAAAAAAATGTACTTTTTGACTTATTGGCTTATATGGGTTGGGTTTAGGTTTAGGTTGGATTTGATGTGATGTGTTAAAGAGGTGATGTGATTTAAATAAGATGATGTGGATTCACCAATGTGCATGCAATGATTGTTATGCAGTTTGTGAGACTCATTTCAAATTCTATTTTGATGACTTAAACCGTTCGTTTTAAAAAAATAAAATAAAATATACTCATAAAAATTCAAGTTAATCTGATATCGATAACTCTTTTATCAAATTATATTTGTATTTAATTTGATATTTAAATATTCAATTTTATTCATATCAAACTTCATATAAATGTAAATTTGATAGAAAAATTATCAATATTTGATTAATTTAATGTTTTATAAATATATTATACTTAGGCTAGGTTTGGCATGTTCTAAATAATCCAAAAAGTCAAAAAGTCACTATCTTATTTAAGTCACATCATCCTATTTAAATCACATCACCTCTCTAACACATCACATCAAACCCAACCCAAATCCAACCCAAACCCACCAATAAGTCAAAAAGTGCACTTTTTTAGGACACCCCAAACCAACCCTTAATATTATCTAAAAGCTGAATTATTCATACCATCAAGTTACTGTCTGGTATAACTTATTATAAGTTAAAAGTTGATAATCACAAAACAAAAATTAAAATCACATTTTTCCTAACTTCTAAATAATTAATTTTTCTTAATTTATTTAAACTATTTCTATCTAAAATATTATAAATAAAAATTACACCAAATAACCTGTCACAAATTTTTAAATTAAAATAAATTATAATAACCCATATAATCCATACCCAACATCCCAAAATGACCCGAAATAAATCTCTCGCACGACACTATTTGCTTATTGGTTGTCTTGTCTTTCCTTGTTTGTCTTTTTATTGGATTGGACCGATAGATGTGTTCCCTGTCGTCAAATCTAGATTGACAACATGATAAAAGTTGATTAGATTAGCATCAAACAACGGAACCACTATGGTACGCAAATCTGATTTTGAATTATCATATATGAAATTAATTACTAGCCATTAGGTTAGGTGTACTCTTTTAATTTGAATCATTCATTCAAAACTTTTATAACCCGTAAAAAACCAAGCGGAATTTAATTGAAAACTGCGCTGAGTACCGGTGATAATTATAGCCTGTTTTGGGAATCTTAGGCTTGATTTGACATATTTTAAAAAAAATAAAAAATTAAAAAATTATTTAAAAAATTAAAAAGTTATCACTATGTATTAAAAAAAATATTAAAAAATTAATTTTACACATAATTAAATTTCAGACAACTTTGACGTCTCACAAGCGGAGCTGACTTTTTAGAAAAATTGCACTTATTTGGTACACAAATAACACGGTGATGTTTGGCCCGTGGGGACCCATCACGGGTCCTGTTTTAATAATCTGAACCGTTGAATGTGTAAAAATCGTCGAGCACTATGTGCTTGTAACAAATCATGTTGATCGGATATCGATAACTATATCATCAAATCAGTTAAAATTTGTAAAATGGATGGTGTTATAGTTAACGGTTGAAAAAAAAATTAATTCGATCAGATACCTATCGATATCCGATCAACATGATTTTTTACAAGTATATAGTATTCAATAAATTCTACACATTAACGGTTTTGATTAGCAAAACGGGACCCGTGGTAGGTCCCCACGAGCCGAACAACACCTCCAATTCAATGCCCGAAAAGCAAGGAGTCATATCCCAACCTACACTCCACCCACGCTGTCCTGAATTCATTCCACCATACCACCTATTCTATCACAATCTTTTCCTACACATTAATGGAATTGAGGTGGCTGTTGTGCGGGGGTGCACAGTAACCACTGCTGTGCAGCCAATTGGGCCCTTTTCAGGGCCCATTTTGATAATCTAAACCGTTCACATTTTAGAATACATCAAGTAGAATATACCTGTAAAAAATCAAGTTAATCGGATATCGTTTACCCATTCATCCACTCACATTTGTATTCAGTTATAATTGTTATTTATTTTTGTAGATACAAATGTGAGTGGATGAATGGGTAAACGATATCCGATTAACTTGATTTTTTACAGGTATGTTCTACTTGATGTATTCTAAAATGTGAACGGTTTGGATTATCAAAATGGGCCCTGAAAAGGGCCCAATTGGCTGCACAGCAATGGCTGCTGTGCACCCCAGCACAGCAGCTACACCAATTCCCACATTAATTTATACAATTTTTTAATGCACATTTTTTCATAAAAAAGTCAAAAAGTTATCTAAAACAACCATCTTTTTTTTCTCAACTTTTTAGTTCAAAAAGTTAAAAAGTGTACTTATTTAGGACACTCTAAGCAACCCCAGTTAAAAATTAATTTTTTTAACTTTTTAATTTTTTGAGTCACGCTATTTCTATATTTATTTACATATTATTTTTAAAAAGTCAAGAAAAAAAACCTAAAAATCAACTTTTAACATATTTCTCAAAATAAGCCTATAATGCTTCTACTTTCTATTTAAATAAGGGATTGTTTTGAAAACTTGGTTTTTAGCCACTTTTTTTAGGTTTATAACAAAAGTCAAAAGTTGACTTTTTTGTATTTTTTTTCATTTGAGAAGTTGGTTTTTAGCCGTAGTGAAATTACAATTCTATCCCTCATGAGTCAAAATGTGCTATATGGGTGAAATTATAAATATTTTAAATTGAATAAAGGTAGTTTGGTTATTTTATTGTGATTTGACATCATAGACAAATATTAATAAAAAAAAGTCAAAAATAACTTTTTACCAACTTCTCAAATCATTTGTCTAAAAAAGCCAGAAGCTTGGTTAAAAGTCAAAAAATCACTTTTTACCATCTTTCCAAAATAAGCCAAGGATAAGTGAATTTATGTAATACTCCTACATTTTGAGGACAAAAAAGGGTAGTAATTACTTATAAAGTATTTTTTTTAAAGTTTAATTCATATAAGATATTATAATGAATCCTAATAAATTATAATCATAGTAATGAAAATTAAATATAAAGTCTAATTAATACACAGATAATAAGATTTACATACAAGTGATGAGATTCAAACTGCTAACCACCTACGAGTTTTGAATAATCAAACTAATACTGTTGATTTGAATTACTGCCCTTATGAGGTGCATCTAATTAATTGAAAAAATCAACCATTGCCCTTTCAATATAGCACCTTCTTCCAAATTAACTTTAATTTAATCAAATTAAGTTCAAAATAATTATTTTATTATTTTAATCAAATCAAACAATTTAAGTTAATTGTGTAGCCATTATAATTAAATCAAGGGTAATAAATCCTATATTTATGACTAATGAATCATTTAGTCCTGTAAATATTTTTATAAACTTATAAGATTAAAATCTCTGAAATGAAACATATTTACATTTGAAAACGTAATAATAAAACCGAATCAACTGAAACAAATTCATAAGACTTTCTAACACATACTTTTTTGGCATATGATTTTACTTGCCTTTCATTTTTGTTTTGTTGAACCGAATCAACCATTTGTCCACTAAATATGATTATACTTGTCGTTCAATTTTTATTTTATTTTTTTGGGTGCAAAAAATAGATATGTAGATAGATTACTTCACATACTTGTTAAGGAGTACCTCTTAGCTCCCCATAGTACATCTATAAGAGTATAAGAAAATTAATTAGATGAAACTAAATGCTAAGTAATATTAGAATTATTGTAAGTTTTGTCATACTAAATAATCATATTGGGTGACAAATACGTACTACAAATGTTCCCGTCACTATTCTTCTTATAGTAAATATACAATATATATATATATATAATAAAAGAGTAAGTGATAAGTAGAATCATAATAAATGATAAGTAGAATCAAAATAAATGGTAAATATTGTATTTATAAATGAAAAGTTTTCAATGAAACTCTACTTACTACTCAATCATATTCCACTTATTATTTTATGGTAATTAAGATTAAAACAACTTATAAGGAGAATGAGTTATGAGTAGGTTGAAAAACAAATTATAAGTAGATTTAGAATGAATGGTAAATATACGAAGAAAGAAAGAAAGAAAGAAAAAAAGAGTAAAAAAAAAGTAAAAATAATAAAATATTAAGTGATAAGTAATGTTACAATGAATGGTAAGTAAAATCAGAAAGTATTTTGTTTAGTAAATATGCACCCTATCACAAAAAATGTAATTTTATTACAAAATTTTGTAACATCAATTACAAAATATATAACCTCGCCACAAATTGGCTTACTACAAACTTTACTTACTGCTCAATCATACTCTACTTACTATTTAATCAAACCTCACTTACTATTTAATGAGCTTCCATTTACTATTTCATTACACTTCACTAATTACTCAACTTTGGTTTCACTTATTACACTATAAGTTTCCATTTGTTTCTTCACTATATTCCACTTACTATTCAATGGATAGTTCATGAAGTGTAATAAAATAGTAAGTGGAAGCTCATTGAGTAATAAGTGAAACCAAAATTGAGTAGCTAGTGAAGTGTAATGAAATAGTAAATAGAAGCTTATTAAGTAGTAAGTAAAATTTAGTGAAATAGTAAACGAAATTTAATATAGTAGTAAGTAAAATTTAATGAAATAGTAAGTGAAAACTTATTAAATAGTAAGTGAGATGTAATGAAGTAACAAGTGTTCATTCAATGAACTTCTACTTACTACTTCACTAGACTCTACTTACTACTCAATGAATTTCCACTTACTATTTCATTACACTTCACTTACTACTCAATTTTGATTTCACTTGCACTAGACTCTACTTAACTATTCAATGAGTTTCCACTTGCTATTTCATTACACTTTGCTTACTACTCAATTTTGATTTCATTTACTACTCAATCAGCTTACACTTGCTACTTAACTAGACTCCACTTACTATTTAATGAGCTTCCAATCGCTATTTCATTATACTTTACTTACTATACAATTTTGGTTTCATTTACTACTCAATGAGCTTCCACTTACTACTTTAGTAGACTCCATTTAATACTCAATGACCTTTCACTTACTATTTTAGTAGACTCCACTTACTACTCAATAAGCTCAATTCCATTTACTATTTCATTACACTTCACTAGCTACTCAGTTTTAGTTTTACTTACTACTCAATGAGCTTCCACTTACTATTTTATTAGACTCTACTTACTACTCAATAAGCTTCTATTTACTATTTCATTATACTTCACTTACTACTCAATTTTGGTCATGGCAATGCCATCATAGAATATAGTGAGTAAAATCATAATGAATAGTTAGTATTGTGTTAGTAAATGGTAATCATTATCTCAATAAATTGTATGTATTGTCGATGTCCTTCTTTCGAGCAAACCCATCTCCTCAATATAACTATATTACTCTTGTCCTTATATAACTAATCTTTTCGAATACTAAACCCTTTCACCTTTGCATACATATTATATAAACTTTCTCAATTTTCTACTGAATCAAATGTTATTTCAAACACATCTTTTTCAGTTTGTTGATCCATAGGTTTAATATCTCTTTTAGTTGGGAGATCATCGAAACTAACAATATTCTCTTGGTTGCCAATGTTGTACTCACCAGTGTCAATATCATCATCATCATTGCAATGTTGTCTTCTATCTGTGGTAAGTATAATAAAATTAATTAGATCAAACCAAATGGTAAGTGATATTACAATTAGTTAATGAGACTCCATTTATTAATAGATTTCACTTACTACTAAATTAAATTGTACTTATTACTTAATCAGCTTTCACTTGCTACTTCATTATATTTTATTTACAACTCAACTAAATTCCACTTACTACTTAAGTAGTAAGTGGAAACTCATTACGTAGTAAGTGCAGTCTAGTAAACTAGTAAGTGGAAGCTCATTAAGTAGTAAGTGAAACTAAAATTGAGTAGTAAGTGAACTGTAATGAAGTAATAAGTGAAAGCTCATTGGGTAGTGAATGGAGTCTAGTGAAATAGTAAGTGGAAGGTCATTGAGTATTAAATGGAGTTTACTAAAGTAATAAGTGGGAGCTCATTGAGTAGTAAATAAAGTATAATAAAATAGTAATTGGAAGCTCATTGAATAATAAGTGGAGTCTAGTGAAGTAACAAGTGAAAGATCATTGAATAGTAAATAAAATCAAAATTGAGCAGTAAGTGAAGTATAATAAAATAGTAAATCAAAACTGTTTGAGTAGTAAGTGGAGTCTAGTGTAAGTGAAATCAAAATTGAACAGTAAGTAAAGTGTAATGAAATAGTAAGTGGAAACTCATTGAGTAGTAAGTAGAGTATAGTAAAGTAGTAAGTGGAAATTCATTCAGTGAACACTCGCTTACATTTCACTTACTACTTCATTAAATTTTATTTACGACTCAATTAAATTTCACTTATTACTCAATAATTTTTCACTTACTACTCCATTACACTTCACTTACGACTTAATGGACTTCTACTTATTATTTCATTATAATTCACTTATTACTCCATAAGTTTTCAATTACTGCTTTATTAAACTTTTCTCAAATAAACTCTATTTACGACTAAACTTGACTTATAATTACTACTTACTAACTTAATGAATTTTCACTTACTACTCCATTAAATTTTAGTTATTGTTCAATGAGTTTTCATTACTACTCAATCAAACTCTATTTACTACTTAATTAAACATGACTTACCAATCAATAAGACACCACTTTAATATTAGGGAAAATTATTTATAAATCCTATTTGGAAGACTTATTTAATGTGAAATCCTATGAATATTATTTTACAGTTTGAAGTTCTTTTTAAATAGGAATGTGTTCCACAAGATCCTTTGAGTTATAAATGAATGATATTAGTGTACTATTATACCCCTAATTTGTTTCCATGTTGTACCTTATTTTCTCATTCATCATACCACGTTTGGAAAGGTTTTTAGGAAAGACAAGTCTACAAAGAACAATCGTGCAAGTTTTTTTCACCTTGATCGCGGGATTCTAGTACATTTTCAAAATGTTGTTTAAATGGATGTGGATATTATCAATGATATGATGAAGTTTGAGGGTTGTGTGTTGATTCCTTCGAAAATTTTTGACTCCAATCAGTTGAAGGGAAGAGGCTTTTTTTTGGGTTAAAGTGTGTTGCTGTTTGTTGAAGTGTGGATTCTTCATCTTTAATAGGGCATTGACAATTATGGGGGCCGAGATTCGGGAGTCGTAGAGATTACGAATAGTCGAATCTGGTAGAGTCAAGGTTCGAAGCACTCGGCAATTGGCTCGAAAGCTCAAATCCAACCCTACTCGGCCAAATAACCGATTAAGCGAGGGGTCGAGTGAAGATCGGCCCATTATAAGATGTGTCGAATATGAGGTGGGGGATGGACCTAATCCCGAGGCCCAAAGAAGAAAAGATATAAATAGAAGAGACATCAGCCAAAAGCAGGTATGTGAGAATTATTATGCTTGACTTAGAACACAAGCATTCTTGAGTGTAGAGACTAACTTATCCGTCGGAGTGCTAATTCTGGCACCCCCTACCGGAGTGCTTATTCCTTTTCAGGTGACCATCAGCGGATCTCGAGCGCTCCCCAGGATCAGAAGAGTATTTCCAAACCACTTCTCCACAACAATCTATTACACTCATTGATAGATACACTTTGGCCAATGTTCTGATTAAATGTGTGTATTTGACATTGTGATGGTTGATGCATTTTGATATGTTCGATGTATGGGTTCAAGGGTTAGGTTGAGGGTATTTGGTTTTGGTTGTTAATTGGATGTCGAATGTGAATCACGTCGTAGGATGGCAATTGTACATTGGGATCTGAATGATCGTGTTACGATGTATGTTACATTTAGTTTGTAACATTAATCCACATACACCATGTAATATATGACATTTGTGTGTTTTTTAGGTTGTATATGTGTTTGAATGTGTATCGTGTTTTTGTTGTAATCAGTGTTTACATACATGTCACAGTACGTTGAGCGAAATTATTAGGGATTTGGGTTTGTAATTGAATGTAGATTGAATCCCATTGCTCGATGTTGAAGTTATGCTGGGCTAAGGATGATGGTGGTTCAATACATGGATTGGGTTGGGATGTTACATGTTACATTATTCATGATTCAACGGTGGAGTATTGGAATGTCACGTTGGGTTTGGGATGAGAAGCATATGGGAATGTCATAGTGAGTTTGGAATGTTACAAGTTACATTTACGTTAGATTTAGGATGAGAAGCATATCAGAATGTCACATTGGATTTGAAAATGTCACGTTGGATTTGAGAATGTCACGTTAGATTTGGGATGCTACATGTTACATTTATATTTTGAATTTCAAATTTTCAACCATATAGATATGATCACAATCTATGATAACATTGGATTTTCCATATATGGTATTGCCATTAATCAAGTTATTTTGAATTTCAGAACCATATGGGAATGCCACGTTGAGTTTGGGAATGTTACATTGAGTTTGAGATGTTACATGTTACATTTACGTTTTTAAATTTTCAACCATATAAACATGATTACAATCTATGGTAACATTGGATTTCCAATATATGATATTGCCATTAATTAAGTTGTTTTGAATTTCAAATTTCTAACCATATAGATATGATCACAATGTATAATAACATTAGATTTCTCATATATGGTATTATCATTAATCAGATTATTAATTAATTAAGATTGGAGGTAGATGTGTCTCCATGAAAACCACAGGACCTATTGGTTTATAAGTTTTTCATATGATCATATCTTGTATAAATCTTCCAAATAGTACTTTATAAATAATTTATCCTTACTAGTACATCAAAAATTAAATTTTCACAATAATGACTATTTTAAAAAATTAGTAAATTTTAATAAATTATTATTTATATATCATATTTTACTTTTTACAAATCATAACAAGAGGGGGCATGGTGCCCAAATGATATTGTGATTGGTAGAAAGGGTGGGGTCTATGAATTTGTGTTAGGTGATTGGGGAACATTAAAGGACATGGTGAATTGTGATTAGTGTGGGGCATGGCCACACGGCGTCCCAATAACAGCCAATAATTTTTTCCAAAATAGCTAATAAGATAAAATATTATATCAAATCCATAATTATTTCATTTTTTTTCTCACAAACATTACATCCAATTATAAAAAAATTCAACCCTCTTCTTAGACACAACTATTTTAGCCTACTAAAATAGTCAAAAATTAAAATAACCTACTAAAATAACCAACTTCCCAAACACCGCTTATTATTTTTTTTTTGGTATTTTTCATGTACCAATTTCATGTACATATCTGCCTTATGGCACAGTAGCCCTGCTGTGGGGTCTCGTAGAGGCATTTTTTGACTGTATTTTGATAATCTGAACTGTTCATATTGTAAGGTTTGTCGAGTATATCATGTATTTAAAAGATTAAGTTAATCGAATATCTATAACCCTATGATCAATTCCTAATTGTTTTAAAAAAATTATTAAATCATGTTAACCGTTTATTTTTTGAAAAACAAATGTGCTCTTATTATGAGGCTACAAATGTCCAATTTACTTAATTTTTTGCATGAATGATCTATTCGACGAACTTTACAATATGAACGGTTCAGATCATCGAAAAATATTCGAGGCACGCCCCTCGATGGGCCTCACAGCAGCCTACTATGCCTTAAGGCACAGCAGGAACCCCAAGTTCATCTTTTACTATTCTGATTAACAATAAGCATCTCAAAGTGACTTAGGTCACGTTTGTCAATAGACTAAAATAATAAAAAAAATCACTATAAGTTGTCATATTATTTTGTATATCTTTTTATAAAAAAATTACAAAAATTAATTAAAATAATCAATTTCCAAATGAGCCTTTTTTTTTTTGTAGATAAGATTAAAGAGATTAAATGGATATTTTAAACTAGTTTTGTTTCTTTTCTCTATATTTTAATTATCCAACAAATTAGTTATAATGTTAGCTATTTTTACTCTCATCTACTTGACTAGCTATAATTGAAAACCCATTCCTTACTAGCTAATTGAGGTATACAAAAAATAAAAAAAATAAAAAAATAAACTCCCAGTTTGACTCAACTTAATCTGTGCAGTTTGAGAAGGTAACGGGTCAGATTGGGTGGATTAGGTGATAAAAATTGACAGATTGATTGACCAGCAAGTTAGAATTTGTCAACTCACTTAAAAACCAACCAAATTCACCTATATATATATGTATAATTTTTTCGCACTAGTCCACACACAATTTCTCTAGAACCGTAATACTATTAATCGAATGACACTCATCCCACATTTTCATAACATTGTCTTTTATTTGATTATTTTGTATATTAATTTATGAATTTTGTGTTCGGATTTGAAACAAATAATAAATTTTTTGTTTAAAATTATAAAACAAATAAGATTGTATCTTGATTTTTTTTTTCTTCTCATTTTGTATTTTTATCTCGTCTAATTCGCTCAAATCATTTGTCTAAAACTGCCAAAATATATAATCAATCTACCAATTTTGAGAATAGGTTAGCAGCGAGGTAAAAAAATTTCAATCCTCCAAAAGCGATTTAGTTGATTTATTTTCTCCCAAAACCAACTCAAACCGACCTATGCACACGTTGGAAGAATAAATTATTTTCAATCTCCCTTGCTCTCTCCTTTTCTCTTTCTCTAGGAGAATGCAAATTAAAAAAGAATAATTGTTGGCATTCTTAAAAAAAAATAATTGTTGGCTAAAATAAAGAAACATGTTGGATTACATACATAAATGACAAGTTAAAATAGTTATTGCATTTTTTTATATAGTTTTGCTAGGCAAAAATACATGATATATTTAGAGATGATTAGAGCTACTCTTACAAATGAAGAGAATTTTGCCCCCTTTTTCTTTTTTTTCTTTTTTTTATTTTTTGTCATTTTCTTCTTGATATGATGGCATTCCATCATTTACAAAACATTTGCGTCTTGCCTACAAAAATAAATAAATAAAATAAAATAAATTATAATCTCACCTTAATTTATTGGGGTTTTTTAAAAAAAAAATATTAGTGGATGACGCAATTATTGAACTCAATATCTCAAAAAAGTCAAATTTCTTGGGAATAAGATTACATTTTGCAAGTTAGAGAAAAGAAAAATGAAGAATAAGGAATAAGATTATTGGTGGAACTTAACATTGCATTGAAATTACTGAATTGCGTTCATGCTTGAACATAACCTAAATCCCAATTAATGATTGTGACAATAACATGAATTGCGGAACAGCTGGAAATGAAGGCAAGGTGAGAGAAAATAATGAGCCAATTATATTGCATTCATGCACTTAATGATTAGTGGAGTTGTTGCATTTGTTCCAAATGTTTACTTTTTACACTTTAATTTTTTTTTTTTTCCCCCACTTTTTGCGAGAAACTGCTATGTTAAAGTTGTATTGTGTTGCATTAAAAGTTGGCTTTTTTTTATGTTTTTTTGAAAAAATATATAATAAAAAAATAAAGAGATGATATAATTGAAAAAAATAAAAAAGTTAACTTTTAACTTGAAGATTGAGAGATGTAATGCCTGAATTATAGGGGCGTTTTGGAAAAATAATTAAAATTTGATTTTTTTATTTTTTTTATTTTTTGATTTTTGAGAGAGGGAGAGAGAGAGAGGAAGTGGGTTAAAAGTTGAGAAGTAATTTTTAGAATAATGTTTGAGGGCCCGAAATTAGGGCTCGAATCCAGCTCAAAATCCAAAACGACGTCGTTTTGGGTTTGAATTTTTTTTTTTTTTTTCTTCCTCTTCTTTCTTTTCTTCTTCTTCTTCGTTTTCTTCTTCTTCGTTTTCAACACAGGAGAAGCAGAGGCGAGAGAGAGAAGCAGAGGGGAGAGGCGGGAGCTCGTCGTCGCAGCTCGTCGTCGTCGCAGCTCGTCGCTCATCGGCCGATCGTCGCAACTCGTCGCTCGTCGAAAGACTTCGCCTCTGCCTCCGCCCGCCTCCGCCTTTGCCTCCGCCGCCTCCGCCTCCAGCCCCATTTTTATGGCCCTCTCTAGTTCTACTTCTCCTTCTTCTTCTTCTTCCTCCTTCTCCTCTTCTTCTTCTTCTTTCTCCTTCTCCCTTCTCAAATTCGAGCCAAATTTGGCTCGAAACCCTTTCGGACTCTGTAGCAGAGCTGTAACTTTTAACCCACTTTCCAAAATACTCCCATAATGTTGTAAAGTATCTTTACTTGTTCCAAATAATGTCAAAATTGCTCAATAAAATACAAGTGAGATATGTGTTTGATGCTTCATTTGCACTCTATTAAATTGAAATTAATTTTTGTATTTATTTTTAATTATAAAGCTATCTTTCTTGTTAGAGCAATGCTTGAGATTTCAAAATTTCTATCAAAATTTCAACCAAATGTCTCACATGGGTGTGAGACCCACACAATGTGGGTTCTATGTGGGTCTCACACCTATATAAGACATTTGATAGAATTTTTTGAGTTTCTAGCATTTTTGTTCATGTTAAGTATGAGATTCTTTAGGCTGTGTTTGGTTGTGCTTTGGAATCATGATTTTACATGTGTGTTTGAGCTCCATGTTTGGTAAGAGTTTTGGAATTAATTTTCCAAAACTCTACCGAAAGCTCTGTCTTTTCTGCGTCTGTTCTGCGCGTTGTCTGCAATTTTTTTTTCCGTTAGGGTCGTCCGGCCGGACGTCCGGCCGGTTGACCGACCGGCTGACATTTTTTTTTTTTTTTTTTTTTTACAATTGATATGTTAATTAATTTATAATCGAAAAAAATATTTTCTGAATTTTTTATGTGCTTTAAAATAATTTTGAGTTGTATGTTTAGTTATGAGTTGTAAATTTTTGTATCACATATCAAATGTCACATCAACAATTCCCCACTCAAATCAAAACTCTTTTCAAAACTATTTTCAAAACTCTTTACCAAACAAATTTTCTACACTCAAATCATAATTCCACAACACACAAACTCAAAATACAACTCATACTCTCAAATCACATTTACAAAACTCTACCAAACGCTACCTTAATGTTTATATAAAAAAAAAAAATTCACATAAAAACTTCTAATTTTTATTTTTTTTTTCCAATCTCGCTCAATTAATTAAAAATTACAGTCTCTGCTCAATTAATATGAAATAATATAGGGATAATAACTCAGGGCTAGTTCTTAAACTTGGTTATTTTAATTGATTTTTTTGGTTTATTTTTGGAAAGTAGAAAAAAAGTTAACTTAAAAACTTTTTTTAATTTTTTTGAAAATACGTGTAAAAAAATAAAAAGATGATTTGACCCAAATAAGCCAATAAGTTAATAAGTTGCTTTTTTTTTTCATGTTCCCAAAAGAGGCCTTTAGCCTAGCTAAAAAAGTAATATTTGAGATTTTTTTTTTTTTTTTTTTTTTATAGTTGATTTGATGATTGTGAGATAAAAAATAAAATTATTTTAATTTAGATATAATATTTTATCTTATTATTTATTTTAATCTATTTTATCTTTATTAATTATTTTAATCTAAAAAAAAACATCCAACCCAACTTTCCAAACACCCCCTCACTGCATGACATTACTGAATCAAATTTCATACGCCACTATGCACAACCCAAACAATAATAATGTGGATCAAAAACAAATCTCGCCCTTATAAAATAAATTTTTATTTTTTATCGATTTGTATAGTATTAAAATCCAACACTTATCTACTACCAATTGAAACTTTTTTTTTATATATTTTTTATCAATAGGTAAGAAAGTAATTACAAATATGAGAAATATTTTTAAAAAAATTATAAATTTGAGAAATATTTATATCATTAAACAAATTACTAGCTCACAATAATTAGAAAGTCAGCAAAATCTAACATAATTAATATACTAAGCTTACCAAGCCCAACCAGGACTATAATGAGAGAGAAATAAACCAGCAACATGAATGTGGGTGTTTGGAAAGTGGGTTTTTTTATAGGTTTTTTTAGTTGTAGGATATTATTGGGAAAAAAAAAATTTGTGTTTGAGAAGATAGTTGGATTTTTTGTGGTTAGATGTAATGTTTGTGAGAGAAAAAGTAAAATGATTATGAGGTTGTTTGGATTTATTTTTTTTTAGTTTTGTAACCAATTTGCCTTTTAGTGAAAAAAAAAAAAAACCAAAAAAACCAAAAAAAATTCTTCCCAAACACCCCTGTATCAAATTCTTCTTTATAAGAGTTGAATTCGAGTCCTCACACAGTGTTAGACCATCTCTAAGGAATTTTTTAAATGAGACATGTTAGTTATTATAGATAGCATTAACATATTTTAATCATTCTATTAGCTATTATAATAGATATTTTAACAAAAAATTTTAAAACTGATTATATTTGAAGAGTCTTGAAAGGTTATTTAAACAGTTTATGTGTAGAAATAAATAAAATAAAAAGTAATATTAAAATACATAGGCTAAAAAAATAGATAAAATAAAAAATTATTTTTCTTATATTTTATTTTAATTAATAAAAAATGAATAATAATGATTGGAGTTAACCAACAAATGGCCCGATTTACGGATTGGCTTTTCGTATAAAAGCACCGAAAAATGTTTTGTGACCCTAAAAACTGTGGCCCTAATGGCCCTAATTTCCTTTTTGGATAAGTTTGTTTTTTTTTTCTTTTTTTTTTTTACCTGATATGGAAATTAGGGCCATTAGGGCCACAGTTTTTTGAGCTACCAACCAAAGCCCTAAAAGCACCCAACGTTTGGAATGTGGATTGATTTTTGATTTTTTTAGTTATTCTAAACCTTGTTTAGAAATAAGTTATTTTAATAATTTTTTAAATTTTTATGAAAGTATGTGTAAAAAAGTAGAGAGAGTGATGTGATAATTTAGAGTAACTTCTTAACTTTTTGACTAAAATATATTAATTGGCAAATGAGACTTGTGTGTGTCAATTTCCGACCACACTGCCAAATAGGTACTCAGCTGGAGAACACCAGCAGAATAGATTAAGCCCGAACGACCTGTCAATAAAAAGAAGAGATTCCGGCGGTGGTTCGTCCACCCGGGGGCACTCCGACGATCAAGTCAGTTATCTCTCAAATATAGCAAAAGTACTTAACTCACTATTCAGAACATAAAAAGCATACCTTAAGACTCATGAGGGTGCCTCTCTTTTATAGCTAACACAAACTAAGTCCCAATAAAAGTCTAGCTTCAATGGACTCAGGATTACTATTAATCTTGGACTCCCAGTAGGAATGGGATAAACTCTCTAAGAGTCTTATCTTTATCCAAACTGAAATCCTTTTTCATTCTAGAACACTTCTCCCTTATCTGTTTATCCCGAATTTCGGTATCTCAACAGATAACCTCGGCCTAGCCGAGATCATCTCGGCGCCAAGACCAGGACACGTGGCACTTCGCCTGGCACTTTGGTGCCACCTCGGCCACGTGTTTGTCATTCAAAAATTATGTCTCCACAACTGCCTCCTAGATTCTATTACCTCGGCATCCTGAGGTGATGGAACCTATATCATTCCTTCTTTTTAGCACGTCTTCAAAGTACACCTTAACTGTGCAATCTTCTTGAGATAAAATACCTCAGTTATACCCACTAATGGTTTATCTCGGCCTTGACTTAACACTTGAAAATATTATAAAAAATATTTTCACAAGTGTTATTCATAACTTGCCACTTTACTTTTAGCAAGACTTCTGTCTTCAAATTTCTTCCAAGTCTTGGCAATATGGTAATCTCGGCAAGTACATAAGTACTTCTTTCAATACAACCTTGGCTTGACTTGTAAACTTTTCTCAAAATTTCAACAAGTGTTAAACCAATCTTCCTTTAATCATGACTTCAGTTTAACTTCAACTTGTAAATTTTTCTTAGATTTCAACAAGTGTTAAACATGACCTCGGTTTAACTTTAACTTATAAATTTTTAAAATTTCAATAAGTGTTAAACATGACCTCGGTTTAACTTCAACTTATAAATTTTTCTTAAATTTCAACAAGTGTTAAATATGACATCGGTTTAACTTCAACTTGTAAATTTTTAAAATTTCAATAAGTGTTACAAATGACCTCGGTTTAACTTCAACTTGTAAATTTTTCTTAAATTTCAACAAGTGTTAAATATGACCTCGGTTTAATTTCAACTTGTAAAATTTTAAAATTTCAACAAGTGTTAAATATGATTTCAGTTTAATTTCAACTTGTAAATTTTTAAAATTTTAACAAGTGTTAAACATGACCATGGTCATGGTCTCTTGTTTGTTAGATCCATTGTCACCTCGGCCTCGCTTCGGCGAGCCGTTTCCATTTTTTTGTTTGGCGTGTCTTCTGGGATTCTCCCTTCCTTGATTCTCCATGCCCAACCTCTTGCGAAGGCCGGTGAGAATGTCCCTTGGTCCCGTCGTGCTGAGGGACTGCATGAACCGTTTTCTGCCCCCTCTTTCTGGGCACCCTTCTTAGCCACTAGAATCGGCGTATCTTATAACGGGAACGGTAGCTGCATGACGTTATTCTACATCATGAAATTAACGACCTTTTGCAGGTCTGCCAATTTGTTAGCCATTCCTTTCACCTCATCGTCCCTCCGCAGGCATTTATGTTTCCATACCTGGAGGTCGTCCTCGTTATAATACCCACTCCGGTCCGATTTCTTCAGGACACCGCTCTCCTGGTCGACGTCATTTCTATCGTGATTCTTATCACGAGTCTCTTCGTTGCAGTTGTCTTCTTCGACATCAAGGTCAACATATTTCCCACTCTCAATAGGGGTGTCGTCCCTAACCTTCTCTTTCTGTCCGTCGTTGGCCATCTATTCTCCTTTCTTTCCCATAGATGGCGTCAAATTGTGTGTGTCAATTTCCGACCACACTGCCAAACAGGTACTTAACTGAAGAACACCGACAGAATAGATTAAGCCCGAACGACCTGTCAACAAAAAGAAGAGATTCCGGCGGTGGTTCGTTCACCCAGGGGCACTCCGCCGATCAAGTCAGTTATCTCTCAAAGATAGCAAAAGTGCTTAACTCACTATTTATAGTATAAAAAACATACCTTGGACCCATGAAGGTGCCTCTCTTTTATAGCCAACACAAACTTAGTCCCAATAGAAGCCTAGCTTCAATGGACTTAAAATTACTGTTAATCTTGGACTCCCAGTAGGAATGAGATAAACTCTCTAAGAGTCTTATCTTTACTCAAACTGAAATCGTTTTTCATTCTAGGACTGTTGTCCCTTATCCGCTTATCTCAGATTTCGGTATCTCAGCAGATAATCTCGGCCTAGTCGAGATCATCTTGACGCCAAGACCAGCACACGTGGCACCTCGACTGGCACTTTGGTGCCACCTCGGCCACGTGTTCATCATTCAAAAATTATGTCCCCACAAGACCTAATCTGTGACTAAAAAGTCTCGTTTGGAATAGATTTTTTTAAATTTTTTGAGAGAAAAAATGAAATGATTATGATTTTAATATGACGTTTTGTTTATTTATTTATTTATTTTTTAACTATTTAAATAAAATAAAATAAAAAATCCCGTTTAGTTTATGCCAAACTATGGCAAAAGTGGATTTGATTGCACAAATCATAATAGTATGTGGTAATGAGACGAGACTAGTAAGCTAAAAAAACCCTTGGGTATTAGCAGAACCCCCACACACTCTCCACATGAGTCTTCCTCTTCGTTCAAGACTTCTCGGCGACGTGAATTCGTCCCCTAATAACCAATCCAACTCGCCGGGTCCCCAAACCGTCAATTCCGACTTCGTCATCATTCTCGCCGCCCTACTCTGCGCACTAATCTGCGTTCTCGGCCTCGTCGCCGTTGCTCGCTGCGCCTGGATCCGCCGTATCTCCGCCAGATCCGCCGCTCCTCATCTGCCTCCCAACAAAGGCCTCAAGAAGAAAGTCCTCAAATCGCTTCCCAAACTCACTTACACGTCCGACGATGCCGCTAAATTCTCCGATTGCGCTATTTGCTTGACGGAATTCGTCGCCGGAGACGAAATCCGAGTGTTGCCTAAGTGCGGCCATGGATTCCATGTCCAATGCATAGACATGTGGCTCGGATCTCATTCGTCGTGCCCGTCGTGTCGTCAGATTCTGGTGGCCGGAATGTGTCAGAAGTGCGGCGGATTGGCGCAGTGTTCCGCCGCCGGAGCTGAGACCGGGGTCAGACGAGAGCAACGTAGAATTGACGGTGTGAATATGTTCTTGCCATAGCTTTAAAGGTTATTTTTCACTTTTATATTATAGAACTTGTTCTGAAATCATCATCATCATCATCATCAGGAGTCAAGTGTATATGATGTAAATTATAGTATAAAATATGTTTGTAGTAGCATGATGTTCTGACTAAGCTGTGTTCGTATGAACTAAGAAAGGCCGTAAAAATTGTGTAGAAATGAAGGTGATTGAAGTTTATCATTCTTGACCTTGCTATACCTCTGTACTTCAAACTCACTCTACTATGGCCTTTTGGCTGTTACACTTTTTTCTTTTTTTAAATTTTTTCAAGTTAGGTTGGATCTTGAATTTGTAGAGAAAAAAAAAAAGGGAATGAAAGAGATGAAGTACAAATTATATCTATATGTTTTTTTTATTACTACTCTCTTTATTTTCAAGATCTGAACATAATACCTCCGGTATCATAATCTTATAACATTCATCATTGAATTTCTTAAGTTTAGGTTTCTTTTCCTTCTAATTTTTTTGGCCAATTTCACATTCACAAAGCTTACAAGAAGGAATTATGTTTCATATCAAATCTTTTTCCTTTTTTTTTTTTCTGAATTTTTCATTTACACTAAATTAAAAAATTAATAAAATGATAACCGTAAAATAGTCTACTTTAATTTCTCAACCAATAAAAGTCAAGAGTTTGGTTCAATCCTAATTTTTCGTTCAATCCAAACCGAACTCAACAAATTACACCTATATCCAATCAAGCTCATGAAGAAAGGTCTGATTCGAAATATTTGATTTTGATAACTGCTTATTTATATATATAACCAAATGAAATTGTTAGGCCAAAAACTCCAAAACTTGAATCTTGAATTTTCATAATTTTGGAAAAATAAAATAAATACATACCATCTTTTTTTTTCTCTTTTCTCACTATTCAAGTCTTCTCACTCCATCTTCCGATTGTTATTTAAAAAAATAATTTAAAAAATCAGATAATATTTTTCATAAAAATTGTGTATATAGATATGTATATAAAAAATCAGATAATATTTTTCATAAAAATTGTGTATATAGATATGTATATAAGACCTTACATGTGACTGTATCACGTAAATTTAAATAATAATATTAAAAAAAAAAACTCACAACTCTTATTCTCACCTATTATATATAATAAATAATAAAAAAAAAGAAAGAGAAAGAAATAAAATGTTAGGTAGCGTTTGGTAGAGCTTTCTAAATATAATTTGAGAATAGGAGTTGTATTTTTAATTTGTGAGTTTTGAAATTATGATTTGAGTGTGAAAAATTTGTTTGGTGAATGAGTTTTGAAAAGAATTTTGAATTAAGTTGGAAATTGTTGATGTGACATATGATATTTGATACAAAAACTTACAACTCATAACTAAACACACAATTCAAAATTCTATTAAAGTTCATAAAAAAATTTGAAAAATTCAGAAAATATTTTTTTGTTGAATATATAAAAATTAACGTGCCAATTGCAAAAAAAAAAAAATTTGCACTGTTCCGATCAACCGGCCGGATGACTGGTGGGACAACCGGTTAGTCCAAATTTTTCTGTCTTCGACCGAGTTTTCAAAAATGAGCGTGAAATTAATTTTTAAAAGTTGTGAACAAACACCACGTGAGAACATTATACTGAAACTAAAGTTCCAAAACTCAAACAAACAAAGCCTTAGCATTTATCTCATTCACCTATGCTTTTTATAAAATCAAATAATTTGATTTGTATTTAACAAACTTTGGTGTTAAATATCTTTGGCTCCTTATCTCTATGCCAAAGGTAAATTTGAATTTAAATATTAAATCTCAAAAATACATTATCCTTAAATTAAGTTTTCATATAGATTTGAACATCTACCAACAAAATCCAACATTGGAAACAAACCCCAACAACATTTTTTTTTCCCCCTCCTTCATGCAGTTATGATCATAAAAATTTCCTTAAGGTATTAATATTTTATGAAAAATGCTTGGGAACACTAAAAAGAGAGCACTAGGGGGAGCACTAATGATGTAGTAGTGGGCTCCGCCACTTTCTATGCCTTGTTTTTATTTTTTATTTATTGTCATTTTCAATGCATTAGTACTATTAGTGATGTATTTTTTAATGGTCTAAATCATTGTTGGTATTTTATATCTCCTAACTCCAACAATTTATTTGTTTTTCCTATGTAGGAAACACCGTAATATACATGATGTTTTACAAGCAATCCCTCAAGATCCATCATTTTTTCACTTGAAATCTATTTGGAGCCATAAAACTTCTATGCAATTCTTTTTCATCTTTATTCTATTGGTAAAACTTCCATGCAAATGTTATTCTATTGTATATTTAATGATAGATCTTTTTGAAGTAATTTGTTCAAATTCATATAATTTTACATAAAATCTACATGGCTCTAATTTTTTCATGGAATTGCTCTAGATTTACAGATCTTTGTAGGTAATTTATGACAGTACTTGAATTTTTATTAAATAATTCATGCATATTACCATTATTAACCATTTCATTTTTAACTCATTATAATAAATATATATATATAACGCATGTTTCTCAAATTAACAATGATTTAGAGTACTAATTTTGGTACTCTAATAGAGCACTAATGACATGGCAATGAGCAAAAAAAATAAAATAAAAACGAACCAAGACCAAAACATTACATCATTGTGGGTAGAGCCCACTGCCAACTCATTAGAGCTAACTTTAGAGCTCAAGAATTAGAGTTTCAAAGCACTTTTCTTCTCCAATATATTATTTGTCCCATAATATTTGGTATAACTTACTACTTTACATTTTTAGTTTCTATTGGTTTAATTTTTAGTTCTATATGATCTTTTAAAATTTTATTTTAATGATTGATGGCAATTATTTAATTGATATATGATTTTTTTTTCTATTCTTTTATTTTTTCTTTGTATTATTTTTATTCCAACTTTTGTCTATTGTATTGTTTATGTGAAAACTTTATTAATAAATTATGGTTCTTTTTATTAAATGATTAATTTTATATTAAGATATATATTTTTTTTAATCTTTTTTTCTTTTTCTTTTTTTTTTTTGGTTGAAAAAACTTGAGACTCTTTATAGGAAAAAATTGATCAACTATTAGTATTAATTTGGTTCCTATATCATCATTTAATCGTGTTTAGTAAATTTAAAATTTTAAAAATTAAAAATAAATATTTATTTCATGGGATAAAATCCAATTGAGTTAAATATTTTGACGGTACTATTTATTAAATTAAAAAAAAACTGAACATTAAAAATACTTATCTTATTCTACTACAAAAAAAATAAAAGGGTAAATTACAGATACACCCTCTAAAGTTTGCTTAAAGTACGGATTTCCTCCCGTGATTTGAAAAATTACAAATACTCCCTAGTTAAAAAAATTTATTTAACAGAATTAATTAAAAAAATAAAATTCATAATTGCTCTCCTATACAATATTAAAATTACCTAAATTGTTAATTGAAACATATTTATAATATCATTAAAAAGTATTAATTGATTTGATGATTTATTAATAAAAAAGACGATTTGTTATGAAATTCGAAATCTCAAGGAATGGAATGTAATTTTCAGAACTACAAGAGGTAATTTGTATTTTAATCAAATCTCAAGGAGTATATTTGTAATTTACTCAAAATAAAAACATCTAATTTTTTTTTAGATGGTGAAAACACCTAATTGAATATTAGCTAAATTAATTGGTATATGTGATCATGATCAATTGGGTCAGATATTTGACTATATCTCGATCATGACTATTTGATTATAAAAATAATAATAAATACAAAAAATTTAAAATTTTCATAACCACTAGGATATTTATCAGTCGCCTAAGGTTCACTAAAAAAATTTCAAAAAATTCTTATTGCATAAGGACTAAGGCCTAATTTTGATATATCAAAAATCTTGAATCACTATTTTAATCTAAAATCTACCCTTTTTTTTTTTTTAGGCCTCGTTTGGGAACAGGCTATTTTAGTAACTTTTTGACTTTTTACGAAAAGATGTGCAGAAAAGTAGAGAGATGATGTGACAACTTTTAGTAACTTTTTGACTTTTTGACTAAAATAGCCACTCCCCAAACTTAATATCAGTAACAAAAGAAAGCTTTCATTAAAAAATGAGAAGAGAGAAGAAAAGATGTACAATGGCGGGCAAAGAAGTCTTCAACAATAATTAATTTAAAAAAAAAAAAAAGAAGCTAAAATTCACAGAGAAACTTCTTATCACTAAAAATTCAGAAAAGCGAAATCCCTCCAAACGAGGAGCCTCTAGAGCCCAAAACGATGTTAAAAATATGAATTTTTACCGTATCTATTTTATCTTACACGACTTCAAATTTCTATCAAAATCAAAATCTACTAACACTAGCCTATGATATTCACACCACAATTAAAATCACATCTCTCTTTCTCTTTCAAATTTTAGTTTTATAACAAATTTAAATATTTTTAATGAAACATTAGAAAAAATGAGCAATATAAATTAAGATCGGGCAATATACACTTATTTTAAAAGGTTCTATTATTTTTTAATTATAAATGAAATTTTGACACTCCAACACATGCTTCGAATATTATGTTAATTTAAAAGTGGTTGGATTCTTAATTTGTAAGATTTACAAAATAAATAAGAATAAATTATTTATAAGTCATATTTAAAAGATTTATATAAGATATGGTTCTATAAAAAAATTTATAACCCAATAGGTCATGTGATTTTCTTGTAAACACATCTATCCTCAATCTTAATTAATTAATGATAATATCATATATAAGAAATCTAATGTTATTATAGATTGTGATCATATCTATATAATTAGAAATTTGAAATTCAAAATAACTTAATTAATGACAATATCATATATGAAAAATTCAATATTATCATAAATTATGATCATATCTATATGGTTGAAAATTCGAAATTCAAAATGTAAATATAATATGTAGCATCTCAAACCCAATATGATATTCCCAAATCCAACCACATTCTCATATGCTTTTAAAATTCAAAATAACTTAATTAATGGCATACTATATATGAAAAATCCAACGTTACCATAGATTGTGATCATATCTATATGGTTGAAAATTTGAAATTCAAAACATAAATGTAATATGTAACATTCCAAACCCAATCTGGCATTTCCAAACCCAACGTAACATTCTCATATGCTTCTCATCCCAAATCCAACGTAAATGTAACATGTAACATCTCAAACCCATCGTGACATTCCCATATGCTTCTCATCCTAAACTCAACGTGACATTCCAATACTTCACCGTTGAATTATAAATAATGTAATCTCTTAAATGTAACATATAACATCCCAACCCAACCCATGTATTGAACCACCATCACCCCTAACCTAGTGTAACTTCAACATCGAGCGATGGGATTCAATCCATATTCAATTACAAACCCAAATTCCTAATAATTTTGCGCAATATACTATGACATGTATGTAAACACTAATTATAACAAAGACACGATACATATTCAAACACATATATAACCGAACAAACACACAAATGTCATCTGCTACATGGTGTATGTGAATTAACGTTACACACTAAATGTAACACGCATCCTAACACGATTATTCAGGTCTTAATGTACAATTTTCATCCTACGACGTGGTTCACATTCAACGTCTAATTAACAACCAAAACCAAATACCTCCAACCCAACCCTTGAACCCATATACACCACCCCACACATCGAACATATCGAAACGCATCAATCATCACAAGTCAAATACACATTCAATTAGAACATTGGCCAAAGTGTGCCTATCAATGAGTGTAATAGATTGTCAATGCCCTATTGAAGATAAACAATTCACACTTCAACAAACCGCAACGCATTGTGAAAAAAAAAAAAAAAAACCTCTTCCCCTCAATTAATTAGAGTCAAAATCTATTGAAGAAATCAACACACAACTCTCAAACTTCATCATATCATCGACTATTTAAGCAACATTTTGAAAATGTACTGAAATCCCACGATCAAGGCAAAAAAAAACTCGCATAGTAGTTGCCTGTAGACGTGTCTTTTCTAAAAGCCTTTCCAAACGCGATATGATGAATGAAAAAATAAGATATAATATGGAAACAAATTAGGGATATAATAGTACACTAATGTCATTAATTTACAACTCATAGGATCTTATGGAATATATTCCTATTTAAATAGGATTTCAAATTCTAAAAAAATATTCATAAAATTTCACATTAAATAAGCCTTCCAAATAGAACTTATAAATAATTTTTCCTAAATAAAATCATGTTTTGTTTAAAAAAAGTGCCATGAGATGATGGGAGTATGGAATTCTAATATTGTGTTTGAATTATAAATATCGACCTATTTTGAGAAGATGGAAATAAGTAGTTTTTTTACTCATTTTTTTTTTATTTTTTTAGGCTTATTGACAAATTCATTTGAAAAGTGATAAATAAGTAATTTTTTGGCATTTTAAAAATTTTAATACTATTATAATATGGTGTCATATCACTTGTAAAATTGTAAATTAATCATATTACCCTCATCTAATTTTGTGAAATTACAAGTTTACCATTCTACACACACAAGAGTATTTGGATAATTTCACTTGTTGACTTATTTCCAACTTCCAAAACACTTTTTTGCTCAAATAAAGTGGCTTGTGGCTTTTTGAAAATAAGCCAAAAGCTAGTTTTTTTTATTTCTTTCCATTTGAGGCCTTAGCTAGAAATTTGAGAACCAAAAAAGAAACAAATAGGTGAAGAGTATGAATGAAATATAATTATATTTTATTGATTTTTTTTCTTTCGCTTTCTAAATTGATATCAAAATTTATTATTCAAACAGGATGGGATTAGCAATTTGAGGATGGGTTTGCTAATAGAATTGAAGGTGAAAAGAATATATTGTCCTCTATTTTACAAAACGGTTGGATTTCTCACATGTTCACATCTCAACATAAAAAAACTTAAGGGAGTCTATTAGACCCACAACGAATCTCATTTTGATGATTCAAATCGTTTATTTTGTATGGTTTTTAATATGTATCATTCATGAAAACAATTAAGTCAATCTGATAATCATAACATTTTCATTTTATCATGTTTGTCTCTTAAAAAAATGAATGGTTTGTTTTCAAATATATATTTGTCAATAATTTTTTTGAGAACAAATGCAATAAAATGAAAATATTACAAATATCAAATCAAATTATTATTATTATTTTTTTTTTATGAATGATATACATTGAGAGCTATATAAAATGAACGGTTTGGATCATCGAAACGGGATCCATGGTGGACCCTACAGACTTCTCAAATTCTCGCATGTTGAAATATAAATATGAAAAAAGTTCAACAATCTAAGAAAACAACAAATTTACCTTTTATATAATGAGGGATTTTATGTAATATTTAATTACAACCAACTAATACTATCACATTGGTACACAAACAAACACAATTTAACTTATATCTCTAACTTAATACCATTATACTCTCCATCCCTTTCTCTCAATCTTACTATGCTCATAATATTCTCTAACCTAATCTAACAAACAAACATAGCCTTTATCATAAATCTAAGAATATGATTTCCATTTTATCGACTGTATAGACAACATTACATTTTTTTTTTCATGGACAAGTAAACAAAAAAGTCTACGCACACATAATTCAGCATATTCAATGCTAAATATAAGATAAAGTAGTTGCGAATAATTTGTTCTTAACTCTAAATATGAATATTTTAAATTATATTTATGTTTCATTCTGTAAAATTATTTGTGTGCGTAACACAATTACAAATGAAAACAGGATAAAAATTGTAAAGGATATTGTTTTGAAAAATTTAACTGTATTATTCAATTAGAGTTAAAATGACAGGAAATTCTATAATACAACTTTTTTTTGGAGTGTGTAACCTTTCTGGTTTTTTATTACGGCTTATTGTGATATTAGTTATGATTTATTGTGATGTTATTTATGATTTAATTATGATCTCTTGTAGTTTTTATTTTGGTTATGATCAAAGAGGTTTTTTTGTTATGTCTCAAGTAATATTTGGTTATAACTCATTATAATATTAAATATGACCAATTATTATTGTTATTTTAGTTATGACCAGAAAATTTTTTGATTATACCTTAAGCAGTATTTGATTATGACCTATTGTATTTTTTTTAATTATGATTAAAATTAATTTAGTTATAATATTTATAATATTAACACCATAAATATTATAACTTGTATATGTATATACATTCACAAAAGAGTATGTAGTGTAAAATGGCACGAGAAATAAAGGATAAATATGACAAAGTTTGGTATGAGAATTGAAGTAGGATTGAACCTTAGAATATGCTCGGAAAACTTCAAATATACAACTTTCAAATATAATATTCAATTGATTTTAATATTACAGCCAAAGGTAGCATTTGAAGTGAACATTGGCAAATGATATGGTAGTCTAGCTAAATGGCAATTGTTGGTGTGAATTGTTACACGAGGCAAGCTTGTGCTAGCTCTGTAGCACAAGTGACAATGACACTAGTTGCTAAAAACCACTAATTAAACAACTAAAAAATGGTAATTAGTCAATACAATATTTTCTTAAGATAACATATTAAATATCTAATTGATGTTAAAAAACTCCCATTGGAAGAACTGTCAACATTTCTTGTCTTAACCTAACTATAAGTATAAGATAGTGTTATTAGTCCACCTTATTACTTTATCTGCCATTATTTTAAAAAAAATAAAAACCAATAAACCAATTTATTCCTTTTCTTTTAATGGGAGTTGTATGAATTAAAAAACCTTACCGCCGCCAAAAATGCCATTAAATTTTTTAAAAAAAGTGCTAATAGAATGTTTAATAGGTGATTATTAGTCTCCACATATATATAAGTGTATTAAAATTTTGACACTATCTAAGATAACTTAAAGGACTGCCATTAAACATCACTCAAAAACGAAAGCATAAGCACCATTATACAATCATATCTACATAAATAAAAAAATAAAAACCCTTAGTTGTTGTTGTTTTTTTTTTTTTTTAGATAGGAAAAATACCTTACCTAGTTTAACTAAAAACTTTACTTGGTAGTTTAACTAATCTAACTATGGTAGGCAGGTTAATTAGGTAAGGACTATTTAAAGGATGCAACCTACCATGGTTAGATTAGTTGATTTAAGCCGTTCATTTTTTAGACTCATGTTTGTAAACTATCCACACACAAAAATTAATTGATTTGACACTAACCATGCTTTTTAATTTTATTTTAATTTTTTTGAAAAAATTATGATACAATTATATAATTATGATTATTGGATTAAATTTTTTTTTTAATGAATGATCTGCACACGAAGATTTAAAAATGAACATTACACATCTAACATGTGTAGAAGGGGAGAAATTGAGACGCTGACTTAATTATTGAAGTCACCTCAATTAGACAAATTAATATTATTAAATGAATATGGGTTACAACCACAGGAGAAGTGAGTCAACTAGAGGATCGAACTAGATCCAATCCGCTTGGGCCAAATGGGCTGTGAGCGAAGTCCAAGAGAACTTGCTAAGGTACTATTTGCCGGGGTCCAGTTGTTGAGGCAGACCCTACCTCAATGCCATCATTTTTATTACGGCTTTGCATTTGTCCACTTGCTAAGGGAAAGGAAGCCGTGGCAACTCCAGCCTCTACAACTACTTTCTAAGGCACAACAGCCTTCGAGATAAGCCTCATCCATACAAGATAATGTACAAACACTTGGCGCTGATAGTAGACACCAATGCACTAATAGCAAAGGGCTGATAGCAAGCCCAAATGACATATAGCTTGGTATTGATAGTAGGTCCCAACGCTTACTGGTTAGAGTTGATAACAGGCACCAAGGATGCTAGTATACCACGACGGCCCCTTGAAGATGGGAGCAGGGTAGCTCAAAAGTAAGGAACTCCCTTTCTATATACCCATGTTAAGGACCTGCTTTGATTGCACAGACAGAACTAAGGAAGCCCCTTTAGACTTGGTACGAAGCACAACCCTTGTTATGGCTCGCGCCCTAGGAAACTGGGGAGTTTTTGGTTAGGTAGCAAATGGTGGAGAAGTTGCTGAGGTAGACACCAGTATGACTAATAGCAGGTCATAAGTCCTAAGAGTACATGTTTTGGGAAACCGAGCTGAGAAAGCAAGTACTGTGGCAACTAGGACACCTGCTAAGGTTTGTACCAAAAAGATATATGCTGAGATTCATGCCAAACAGATAGTACTATAGCACTCGCTAAAGTTTTATACCAAACAAATAGTATATGTCAAGAGAAACGTGCCTACCAAGGCCTAGTGGTTCATGACGGAATATTTTGCAGCATATGTCGCCGCATTATTTGGCTACTTGGTATATTCTGGTATTAAGGAAAAATCTATAAATAAGGTCCAATTCCCAAGGTTGAAAAAAGAATGTTTTGGGGATTAGGGGAATACTCTACCCATTTTAATTGCACTGTCATTTCCTTCTCTTGGACCACTTGCTCCACCCTTACCCGACTACACACTCTCCAACCTTTCCAAAATATTGACCCATTAACATAGCTTTGCCTCTCTAAGTGATGTTATTATTACTGTTCATTTTGGACTCCCTACACTATGCTTTTTTTCTTTTTCTCTTTTTTGAAAAAAATTATGATACAATTATATAGTTACAATTGTTGGATTAAATTTTTTTTTATATGGATGATCTGCACACAAAGATTTAGAAATGAACAATACATATCATCAAAGTGTCTATGGTTATGATTCATTGGGATGTTTTGGTTACAACTAAAATAGTCTTTAGCTATAACTCAAATTAGTGTTAATTATGATTCAATATGACTATTTATTTTTTAGATTTAATGATTAAAAATGGAATGGCATATAGATGGTATCTTTATTGGAGTGCCTAGGGTATACAATTTTTCTTAAAAAAATAACATATATGATTAATTTCATTTGCTTGTTTCTGTTTTCTTTGTTACTATAGCAAATCCAAACATTGTATTGCATAACTTTTATATAACGTTATTCATCAAATAATATATTGTATAATTAAAATAAAAAAAATAAAAAATAAAAGAAAAGGATTGATGACTAGGGCTGGTAATTATAGAATCTACACACAATTGTGAATGAGATTTTACTATAAATCGAGTAACATTTTTTTTGTGCTCTAATATAAACTTAGATAACACAACACGAATATGATCAGTATAACATTACGTCCATCTCTAATCATTACCATACTTTTGGAATGCACAAGTGGTCCATTAATTGGTAGGTTGTCCGATGTCATTCCTTAGAGAAAAAATGATATCCAAATGCTGTCATGCAATTTGTATGCTTTTACATCTGATACGGCTTCACTTATTCATTTGCATGTTACTCATATATTGACTCAACTTTTCCAATAAATGCTCCCAAATTATGATTGTTTCTTTAAGTCAAATTTTAAAATAAATTTCAAGAAATTCAACTATATTTAACAATACAGATTATTTATAAAACATGCCAATCAACTGCTTCAAAGGAAAATAATTAATTAGCAACTTAATTAACTATTATTTATTCAATTTTTTTTAAAGAAAAAAGAAAGAAGGGTGAAAAAAATTCGCCTTTTCTCACCTACATTTGTGGCCCAACCTATTGGGCTTGTGATTGCGAGGCCAAGTTCATATGTTTGGGATTGGCATGACCAAAGCCCATTTTGTAGTCCCACATGAAAGAAAATGGAAAATCAACAAAATCTTATCCTTTTTTAAAAAAAAAATAATAATAATAATAATTAAAAATTAAAAAAAAATCATCGATAGCGAACAATTTTTAGAGAATACTCACGTAATTTATTTAAGAAACTCATGATAGGATTGCTTACAATTTTTAGATCAATATTTTTTTTAATAAAGTATCAATAAATCTCATATAGTAATTTTATGAATTGTTTGGTCTTTTTTTTTTTTCTTATGGACTCAAAAGTCTCATTCTAGTGTGAATTACATAAAGGTCCAAGTATAAACGTGCGTATGTTATGTGCTGGGACACAAATGTAGATTTTCTCATAATATTGAAATTATTCAACGTGACATTTCAAAAAAACTCCTTAATGTACTTTTCTAAACGTAATACTCCATTATAACACTCCAATGTAACACACTAAAAAACTTATTAATGTACTTTTCTCAAATGTAACAATGTAATATTCAAAAAAAAAAAAATTTCTTCGTATATTTTTCCCAAACATAATATTCCAATCAATGTAATATACAAAAATTTCTTAGTGTACTTTTTTCAAACGTAACACTCTAATGTAACACTAGAAAAATCACACCAACAGAAATGTAAATTTTCATGCTCAATAAACAACACTTCAGCCACCAATCCCCCCTAAAAAAAAATCTTTCACACCTCACCTTTTCATTCTTATCCTAAAAATGAATCAGAAAATTAAAAAAATAAATCACAAAAAGACATTCACTTAAACTCAAATGGCACCAAATCAAATAAATATAACTTTTTAAAACAAAAAAAGAATTGATTCATAAGAAAACTTTTGGGACTAAATGAATTAACATTTCCTAATATGGGATTTATGAGTAAATTTTCTCCTTTTTTTTTTTTTTTTTTATTAAGGTTAAAGGTCAAAATTAGATTATGCTACCCGACCTGATTTTAGGATTGTGCTTACTAGTCGCCCATTGGGTTTGAGTTGGTCTCTACTCCACTGAGAGAAATTTGTTGGGCCGAAGATCACTTGGGCTTTTTTGGGAAAACTAATTGGGTTAATTACCAACTAGCGCTATTAAAGTGCCCTTATAAATCCTAAAAACTTTTTGAATAGGATTTGCTGTGCTGTGGTCACTGTTTGTGCCCACAGCACAGCAATGTGACTCTTATGCTTCTTGTCGGGTCTGTTTTGGATCTTATTATGATAATTTAAATCATTTATTTTTTTTATAAAAAATATTGAGTAGAATATGTCTATAAAAAATCAAGTTAATTAGACAATAATAATACCTCAAATCACATTTGTTTTCAGTTTTACACTTACAATCATATTTACAATTCATTTTTTGTTATCTACAAATGTGATTTGATGAAAGTGTTATTTATATCCAATTAATTTGATATTTTATAGGTTATATTTTACTCGATATTTTTTAAAATATTAATGGTTCAGATTATCAAAATATGACCTAAAACAAGTCCCATGAGGCACACAAGCAATGATCTCATATCCTTTTGAATACACAAATAAGTCTTATAATACATTGCTCTCATTAAATTTATGGGTAAAGCACGAATAAATCTCAAATAGTGATCTTATGAATTATTTGGTCCTCATTTTTTTCTTATGGACCCAAAGGTCCTATTCTAGTGTGAATTATATAAATAGCCAAAATGTGAATTTTCTCATAATGTTGAAATTACTAAATGTAACACTTCAAAAAACTCTTTAATGTATTTTTTTTTCAAACGTAACACTCTAATGTAACACATTAAAAAAAAATTAGTGTATTTTTTTTTTCCAAACATAACACTCCAATCAATGTAACACACAAAAACTTGTTACCCAAACGTAACACTCCAATGTAACACACTAAAAAACTCCTTAATGAATTTTTTCTAAACGTAACACTCCAATCAATGCAATACTAAAAAACTCCTTAATATATTTTTCTCAAACCTAATAACATAACATTCTATAAAATTCTTTAGTGTATTGTTTCCAAACGTAACATTCTAATTAATGTAACACACAAAAACTCTTTAGTGTACTTTTTCCAAACGTGATACTCTAATATAACACACTAAAAAATTTGTTAGTATATTTTTTCCAAACATAATAACATAACATTCTAAAAAAACTCCATAGTGTATTTTTTTTAAACATAACACTCCAATCAATGTAACACACAAAAACTCCCTAATACACTTTTTTGAAACATAACATTCTAATGTAACACTCCAATGTAATACCAGAAAACCACACTATAAAAATGTAAATTTCCACGTTCGACAACCAACACTTTAGCCAACAATTCCTCTAAAAAGAATCTTCTATACCTCACATTTCCACTTCCATTTCCATCCCAAAAATGAATTGGTGAATCATAAAAAGACATTATCTTAAAGTCAAATGATACCAAATCAAATAAATACAACTTTCTAAAACAAAAAGAAGTAATTGGTTCATAAAAAAAAAACTCTTAGAACTAAATAAATCAACATTTCCACATATGAAATTTATGTGTAAATTTTTCAAAATTTATTTCCTCATTCAATCTATCTTTTTTATTACCTTCTCTCTCTTTCTCTCATTTCTCCAGTAAACTTATCATTTTTTTATTCTTATTTCTCTCTACTATTTTTCTAGAGAGTTTCACACCACCACCATTTACCGCCATTGTCGTCACATCACCACCATCGCCATGCCATCTACTCGCCACTACCACCATCATTGTTTGGCTACCACCACCGTCATCTCCATTTGCTGTTGATCGATCTATACTCTACTATCACTGATCTATACACCACTGCCTTCCTCTGTCATTGTCAACACCACACAGTTCTCACCATCGTCCTTTTCCTTTGTTGTCATCACCAGTGACTTTCAGACCTAGTTATTTTTCAACTCAAATCTTCACCAGTGACTTTAGATCTAACCATTTTTGGACACTCATTTGATTATGATATTGTCACCAAAGCTGTTACAAATGAGATAACTTAAGGGAGTCTATTGGGCCCACAATCGGTCTCATTTTGATTATTCGGACCGTTCATTTTGTAAAGTTCTCAATATATGTCATTCATGAAAACAATTACGTCAATCCGATAATCATAACATTTTCATTTTATCATGTTTGTCACTTAAAAAAATAAATGGTTTGTTTTCAAATATATATTCGTCAATAATTTTTTTGAAAACAAATGCAATAAAATGAAAATATTACAATTATCAAATCAAATTAATTTTTTTTTTTTATGAATGATATACACTGAGAGCTATATAAAATGGGGCGGTTCGGATCATCGAAACAGGACCCATAGTGGGCCCTACAAACCTCTCAAATTCTCGCATGTTGAAATATAAATATGAAAAAAGTTCAACAATCTACAAAAACAACAAATTTACCTTTTATATAATGAGGGATTTTATGTAATATTTAATCACAACCAACTAATACTATCACATTGGTACACAAACATACACAATTTATCTTATATCTCCAACTTAATGCCATTATACTCACCATCCCCTTCTCTCAATCTTACCATGCTCATCATATTCTCTAACCTAATCTAACAAACAAACATAGCCTTTATAATAAATCTAAGAATATGATTTCCATTTTATCGACTGTATAGACAACATTACATTTTTTTGCATGGACAAGTAAACAAAAAAGTTTACGCATATTCAATGCTAAATATAAGATAAAGTAGTTGCGAATAATTTGTTCTTAACTCTAAATATGAATATTTTAAATTATATTTATGTTTCATTCTGTAAAATTATTTATGTCTGCGTAACAAAGTTACAAATGAAAACAGAATAAAAATGTAAAGGATATTGTTTTAAAAAATTTAACTGTATTATTCAATTAGAGTTAAAATGACAAGAAATTCTATAATACAACTTTTTTTGGAGTGTGTAACTTTTGTGGTTTTTTATTATAACTTATTGTGATATTAATTATGATTTATTGTGATGTTAGTTAT
Source organism: Camellia granthamiana (assembly GCA_036172215.1). Classification (NCBI taxonomy): domain Eukaryota; kingdom Viridiplantae; phylum Streptophyta; class Magnoliopsida; order Ericales; family Theaceae; genus Camellia; species Camellia granthamiana. Next base: position 136,733,754 of record CM069910.1, read on the forward strand.
AATTTAATTATAACATTTTGTAGTTTTTATTTTATTTATGATCGAAGAGGTTTTTTTTGTTATGCCTCAAGTGATATTTGGTTATAACCCATTATAATATTAAATATGACCTATTATGATTGTTATTTTAGTTATGACCGAAATTTTTTTTGATTATACCTTAAGTAGTATTTGATTATAACCTATTGTGCTTTTTTAATTATGATTAAAATAAATTTAGTTATAATATTTATAATATTAACACCACAAATATTACCACAAATAGATGTATATATTCAAAAAAAAGTTTGTAGTGTAAAATGACACGAGAAGTAAAGGATAAATATGACAAAGTTTGGTATGAGAATCGAAGTAGGATTGAACCTTTGAATATCCTCTGAAAACGTAAAATATACAACTTTCAAATATAATATTTAATTGATTTTAATATTACAGCCAAAGGTAGCATTTGAAGTGATGGCAATGGTTGGTGTGAATTGTTACACGAGGCAAGCTTGTGCTAGCTGGTACAAGTGACAATGACACTAGTTGCTAAAAACCACTAATTAAACTACTAAAAAATGAGAATTAGTTAATACAATATTTTCTTAAGATAACATATTAAACATCTAATTGATGTTAAAGAACTCCCATTCGGAGAACTACCAACATTTCTTGTCTTAACCTAACTTATAAGATAGTGTTATTAGTCCACCTTATTACTTTATCTGCCATTATTTAAAAAAAATAAAAACCAATAAACCAATTTATTCCTTTTCTTTTAATGGGAGTTGTATGAATTAAAAAATCGTACCGCCACAAAAAATGCTATTAAAATTTAAAAGAAAAAATGCTAATAGAATGTTTAATAGGTAATTATTAGTCTCCATATATATATATACTAGCGTATGCTCGTGCCTGAAGGCACGGTGCAATTAATGATGACATTAAAATATAAATCAAAATTAGAGAGTGATGTATTCAAATTTTTTGTTTTGTTTTGTTTTGTTTTTTTCTCTTTTCAAAGAGTAGGTAATGAATTCACGGGAAGGAGAAAAATCTCTAAATGAAGACATGAAACTTAAATGAAACACCAATTTATTAGTAACCCAAATAAATTTCAGGAACCCCCAAAATTAGGAACATCCATGACTCTCAAAATGATGTAAACCAATCATATATATAGATATATTTTTTCTTTCCTTCCTAGACCAATCACAGGTGAGTGAGAGTTATAAAGTTGTATTTTTTTAAGAATATGTAACATTTTTGATATTTTTAACAAAAAAAAAAATCTTCCCAAGATAAATTGCACTTCTCCCAAATTGAAACACTTCTATCAGAACACAGAATATACATATGTGTGCGTACAGGTGAGTTGAACTTGTGTTTTGTGCAAATGAATAAAAATTAAGAGATACGAAATGGTTCATTTAGGGTTCATTAACATGCCCTGACCCTGCTTACATTTAGGGGTGTGCATAAAAATCATCCTCTCATCATTCCGCGCCAACTCAAACCAATCTGAGCAGTTTGAGAAGACGCAAGCAAGTTGAGTTGATCGGATTAGTTGACTTGTAGTTTAAAATTTGTTGACCTGTCTACAAAACCAATCCAATGACCCTTGAGCTTAGGAGTGAAAAAGGAAAACTCCAGAAGAAGCATTAGCCACTTGGTTAGCCATCAAAAAAGCTTTGTGCACAGCTAGAGCCTCCGATTGGAAAACTGAAGTAGCTGAGACATGTTCGTTGATAACATTAATCCAAGATCCAAACACAGCCTTAGAGTGGTGACATCCACTATCCATGGATTAAAATAGCCTTTGAAAGTAGCACTGCCAGTTTGAATAAAGATCTGTCATGTTCTTTCTCTATGGGAAATGGAGAATGTTATACATGGTCTAAGTCTTTGGTGAGAATTAGAAAAATTCTCCTAACAGTAACATCTATTAACTTCAAAAGCAAACTTGACAACATTGCACTGTACCAGCTAATTCATATTTCAATGATTTGTCAAATGTATACATACATATTGTGTGATTTCAAAAAAATTCCATTTGGAAATACATATTCTCAAGCAACTGATTGAAGACAGACGAAAAGAGAAACTGAAAAAAAAAAGAAATTAAAAAAATAAAAAAGATAGTCAACTTTATACAACAAATATGATAGCAAAAACTTCCAATTATGAACTGGCAACATGTGACTTTAGATGCCAAATGCATTACATTCTTCAAGCAGTTGAAGGATGTTATGTTCAAGAGCACTGATAGATGGAAGAATCATGCGGTTAGATAGGCGCCATGGTTTGGGTCCCACAGACTCAGGTTCCATGGGGGTCCCCTCCTGCATAACTGGCAAATCGGCCCTCCTCTGCACCCCTGTTCCTGCAGATACTCGCTCCTTCCATATTCGTCCGTCCTGACATTTGAGGAAATTAACAATAGGATTTCAAACACAGTAGGTTTTATCTAAGGAGGATTCACATGGACATTTTTTCTTCTATCACCTTCAAGATTGTTAAGTATTTAACGATTCGGCATGTTAAATATTAAAAATAAAAAAACAAATTTAAATACAATAATATTCTAAAACAATAGAGGGATAAAGACCCATTACAGAGACAGAGAGAGAGAGAGAGAAAAAAAAAAAAAAAAAACCTAAAAGCTAACTTCCCAAACACCCCTATTGTCAAAGACAGTCAACAACTCTGTTCAACAAATCTGACTTATCTTTGAATTTCATTAAATTGAAACCTCCATTACAGATACGACATAAAAACCCAATAACCCAAAACAGGAAATCAAAACAAAGATGCAAAAACACCAAAAAAACATATATACATGAATACCCTAAATACATATATAAATGTTTTTTGAATTTTGGGTTTATGTCTGCGGAGAACCCAAGATTAAAGGCCCAAAACTTTGAACCTTTTTTTTTCTTACCTTTTAAAACTGACTTTGTACTAATCAAAAACTGCATAGAGCAACACTGAAATAGAAGAATAATTTACTTTGGGTTTGACGATCTCTTCATAGTAAGTCTCAAATGGCGATCTCTTCAAATTTTAAATTTTGCGGTTTATAAATCATCACGTGATTTTAAATTTTAATGTGTTAGTTGTTTTAGAGTTTAAAATCTAAATTTATAATTTCTGTAGAACACCACCTCATCATACCCTATAAGCATAGAATAACTTCTCACCTCTACAATTTGAGAGTGGTTTTGCTTTGTCATCAATATTTTCTTAGCACACAAACTTGACAACCACAAACCCAACAAAAGCAATGCATTAAAATGGTAAGTCTCAGGTATTGAAAAGGTGTGTTTGGTAGAGAGAAACTCATGACTTGGAAGTAGAATTCAATCCTTGTAGCTAGGGACACCCATTACTTGCGGGGAGAGAGTAATTTATGCAGTAATTAATTACCGGATGTTTATATATATGTTTTTTTTCATAGAATTACAGATCCTATTAGCTCAAATTTTAAATGAGGATGGTGATCTCCACTAATTATAAGGTTAGGTTCCTTGTCACCCAACAAAGTAAGGAACTTTAAAAAGTGGAACAACCTCTCAGACCCATTCAAACAACAGAGTGAGATTAAGTTAAAAAATGGAACAACCTCTCAGACCCATTCAAACAAACACTTAATGCGTGTGAAGCCCTGGACTGAAAAATAAGATTAGAATAAGAGAAAGAGAAGCAATGTTTACTTTTCAACAAATACCACATTTATTTATGATTGCAAGAACAATTGAAAAGTGATCTTACCTGGAGAGAAGAAGAAGAAGAAGAAGAAGAAGAACAGGGCTGAAGAAAAGAAAAAAATGGTCGACTTGGTGATTTTCAGATAATCAGAAAATCTGAAAGCAAGAACCGATAGCAAGAATTAATCAGAACTATGATCGCAACAGTAGGGGCAATCAAACAACAGAGACCACATTTATTTATGATCGCAAGAACAATTGAAAAGTGATCTTACCTGGAGAGCAGAAGAAGAAGAACAGGGCTGAAGAAAAGAAAAAAATGGTCGACTTGGTGATTTTCACAACAGATTCCCAAATCCCATTCATGGCACATTCATCAAATTCATTATAAGAAGGCATTATATATTCTTAAAAGAATAAAGCATGGCAGATTGAGTATTAAAAAATTTATATATATATATAAATTCAGCCCTATTCATATATATGCATCAGGCCATTGCAAATCCCAAATCTCAAGAAGCAAAAAACATAACCCAAATGAATACACAAGTAAACAATCAAGAATGAAGAACAAAATGGCAAAACCCCATAGTATCAGATCAGCGGAGAGATGAAACTGACAGATTCGACAGGCCCAGACCACCGTCAGTCTAAGTCGGGCAATCAAACAACATAGACCACATCTCGCAAGAACAATTGAAAAGTTATCTTACTTGGAGAGCAGAAGAAGAAGAACAGGGCTGGAGAGCAAAAAGATAAAAGGGGGCAATCAAACAACAGAGTGATAGAGACCACATTTATTTATGGTCACTGGGGTGGGTGAGAACAAAGAAGGGAGGAGATAAAGATTGAATAACAGAGTGGAGATGAGACGTGGGTGAGTAGAATGGAGATGAGACGTGGGTGAGCAGTAACTTTAGTGTTTGGGCAGGAAGGGGATTGATATCTAATTAAAGGGGTGATCTCATCCGTCTATATAAATACACAAATGAATCATGACCATTGAAATGTCCTAGTAGGACAATTGTCTCTAACATATTTTCAAAAACTTTCCTGCTTTATTATATAGATATATAAGTGTAATTGTTGGCTTTTTGGCTTTCGAATGTTATTATTGTAATTTTGAGCGTGCCAGTAAGGATCAATCAACCATTACAGAATATTAATTGTCAATCAATTATCAGACGATTGTGTTTTAATTCTTTCAGCCTCAATAAAGAAAACTTTTACTGGTGGCTTTGTTTAGGAGAATTAAGCAAACAATGATTAAATGAAGAACAATTGTAGCATTTCATTAAGTAAAATGGAAGACTTACAAAGATCCAAATCTGCCTCATAGAGGTTTATAACAACAAACTACTTGAAACTACTCCTATGAACGAAGTGCAGTGCAAGAATTTGAAGTACAGAAATGTAAAGAACAAGAAATGTAAAAACTAGAAGGAAAATAAAGTAGATAAAACTGGTTTTTTTGATCTGAGTCTGGGAGGCCTTTTTGGGACCTTCTCTGCTATTTATACTTCTTAATGATAACCGTCGAAATAAGCTTTTAACTGTCGAATCATCCCTCCATGATTGTTGATCATGTTTCCTCACAGTTAGCTCCACTACGCCATGTATGCAGATAAGGTTCCCTCATGATTTTTGAATTTAAATTTGAGTAACCGTTAGAGCCACGTCATCTTACACCTCTCTGCTAATCCCATGCTATGTAGATCCATAATAACCAATACTAACTGCCATGTGTGTGATTACGATTGAAAATTTGAATTGTCTTCCCGTATTGCCTTCATCCTGCCACGTGTTGAACTATGATTGGCTTGTACAAAACATGTAGCCAACATTATCCCCCGCACTAATATACCCAATACTTGGTGATATTAGTGGATCAAGGTATTTTACCCACGTCTTAGAATGTGCATGGGCTTTGCACTTTTCAGAAATGCAACCGTCATTCATCAATGAAACGTTTGTATTAAATTCTCTTCTATCCTTTGATCATTCCCACACTATCTCAGTATTCGAAAGGACTGGTATATCTTTCATGGCCAAGCAAGTCTTTTCTTACATTGATCAAGCATACGAAGAGTTATTTGATAATGTTGTTCATCCTCGAAATAACCTTCATGCATTGATTAGCCACCTTTATCCGCCCCCATTTATACAAGTTATGGAAGCTTTCGCAAATCATCGACCTTCGAACCAAGAACCTACTGCTTACGATTCTTTGGAACACAAATTTGAGACCATGGATATCGGAAGCTCTTCTTCTGCAACAAAGCCGTCCGCGTGGGACAAAGCTGCTGCTGCTTCTTCTTCTTCTTCTACGACCTCTGGCTGGGGAACTTGGCCTACCCCTACTCAACCTCAAACGAGGGAACATATTCATCATCGTTTCCCTGAATTTGATGACCCTATTGAAATCCCCCATTCCAAACGCAGTTTTGTAGTATATCCATATGTTTCCTATTAACCGTAGACGTAGTCTTGAAGACAATCTGCTTATAGCATGGTATACTTCTACCTTGCCATCTCAGATGGTTCGAAGTGTCCCACGTCCTGATGAAGCTCTAGGGATCAGTCTTGCTCTTTTAGCCAAAAAAGCAAAACTTTACCCCTCTGATTGGCTAGAATGTGTGGCCAGACCTGAATTTCTGGATTCGCCCAGGGAACCTCCGACTACTCCTCATCCTCTACCTTCTAATCCAAATTGGATTGATGAGTTGAGGTTCACTCTTTCTGAGGGCCGATCCTTCCCCCCTTACCGGGTTCTGGCACCTCTAACTCCTTATCAGCAATTCAGGGCTCAGATCTTGCTTGCTGCATTTTCTCATTTATCCTTTGAAGTCCTTCGAAATGACATTCCCCACAAAAAATTTCTATGGGTTTGTGACATTATGTCTCGAAGTCATCTCCTTAACCCTGTGGCCCAAATGGAGCTCTATACCTTTTTAGACTAACTTCCTCTCCTGCTTAACTGGCACTTCCATGCTTCCATTACCAGTGAAGTTCTAGATGAAGCCATTTCTACTCGAATCCAGGTTCAGTATGAGGCAGAGAACCTCCTTGATGAATATGAAGCCTTCAAGAGCCAGGATTCTGAGTATGGGGAGGATGCCGCTATGAACGAAGTGCATGAAGAAGAGGAGATGGACGCCACAGATAAAGCTCTAAAAGAGATAGAATTCAAAATGAAGGCCCAACAACTCTCTTCTCAATTGAGGGCTTACTAATTAGATAAACCAAACCTAGACAAGATAGAGGATAGAGTAGGGAAAGAGTATTCATTTATTGAATTTTGTTGGACTAAATTCCATGACCTTGTAACTTTCTTCATTCCATATTTCTATGAAATCGAGAATGTAATCAAATGAATCCCAGTGTAAACAGCACTTATCAATACAACTGGGCTTTTCGAATTTCATTTATCAGATTCTGATTTACCACTCCAATTGTAAACTGCATGGTTGATGTGCTTTGACTCCATCCCAACTCAAACTTTTCTGAAGTATGAAATCTTCTCTTTTGAGAAAAACAAGTATTGCCTTACATACTGATTCTAGGACTAACATAATTCTTCAGCTATTAGCTTCGAATTACCCAACTTTGCCCTTCGAAACTTGATTTGATCATATTCAATTCTCCAACATATGGTTAATATGATCAAGCAAAAATCAACTAATTTTTGTTTCAACCAAACAGTCTATATTTTCCAAAATATGGAAACCTCTTTTAAGCACTGCACTGTTTTATTCTAAAAGAGTGATTTCTTCTGTATATTATCAAACCAACTATTTGTTTGAAACTTAGAACAAAAAATTCATAACCTTAAGGTATTTCAAGTTTTTGCTTCGAAGGATTTTACTCTTAGGAAGAAACCTAAAAACAGGTTTTTAATTCTTTTGAAGTAAACAAATACTTGAGCATTCTTGCATCCTTAGGTGTGGAATGTGCTTTGAAGTCGACGTCCTGCCTTTGAAGTCGTTTGTTATTTGACTTTGGCGCTAAAATTTGGCTTTGAAGCCAAAAATTTTATTTCGAAGCTGACATCAGTATTTAAGATGCGTTTCCCTCCATAACTATCAATATTGAAGGAAACCTTTTGCATCCGTACCTTTAATACTTCTTTATGAATCCCACGATTGGGTATATTTTCAGACACAAAGGTTTTAAAATCCTTTTTATTTCGTGCTTTGAATTCACTCGTTTGCCTAACACACAAACCCTTCATCTGCTGTTAGCTTTCTCTTTCCTTTTACTCTCTTTCCCAACTTTGTCTTCTAAAGAAACTCTCTATCAATGGTTTCTTCTTCCTTGAAAGTACCGGTTGTGGAGCGTGCAAGTCCATCTGTAATTGTAGACACCCCATTTTTGGCCGTCCTCAAGACTTGGACGTCATCGTTTGAACACTCGATGATCATCCATGTTCGTGTTCGTTTTGAGTTTCCGGAGGTCTCGGCTACGCGCCTCGCCTCAAGATCTCTCAACTTATCTGTTTTGTGCTTGGTCATGGACCAAACACTTGTGTTTTTGCTTCTAAGGGAAGAGGGTGGCTTGTTTTCCATTCCCACACCCCACCGGCCAAGGCATGCTGCCATCGGCCGCTTGTCTTGCCATTGGCCAAGAGTTTTGGCCGATTGGCACTATATTTGGTCGGTCGGCACTTGTGTTGGTCGATCGGCCATTTTTGGTGGCCGAACCCTGTTCATCTGCTTTTTGCAGATATTTTATGCCAGCTGGTGCAGTTGGCATCCACAATTCACCCCCTCCATACACGTGCTCCATACACGTGTATGGAGGGATTTGCCCCTTGCTTAGCTTCTCTTAGAAGCTTTAGAATTTGAATTCTATAAGAAGAGAGGCCCTCCTCCCTTCTCAGAGGTTCTGGATTTTACGGTTAGAAAGTTTGTATCTATCTATCTCTATATCTCCCTCTCTTTACATTTGTGTGTGTATTTGTACTCAAAAGTGTGATTTTGTCTCACTATTGCACACAAACACCTAGCATCACACCATCCTCTTGTTGCTGAGGTACTAGGGAGTTAGTTTTAGAGTTCTTGGACTGGTTTTGATCCAAGAAAGTTGCTAGAGTGGTGTTCTTGAAAAGGTTCTACAAGGGTGAGAAACTACCCTCTTTATTCCCCATTTTTGCATAAGCTTTTAGCCTATCTTGCATGCTGTTTTGAGCTTAACTTATAATTGATAAAAGTTCTGATTTTTCATGCTTTTGATCTTTGTTTAAGGTCTCTTTGAGGTTTGGGGTTGTTTCCCCCCTCTTAGGCCTTGTTAGGCTTTCTTTTAGGCCATTCCTTTTGGCCATTGTTCTTGTCTTTGTATGACCTCTCTACCACTAAAATCCAGAGGATTTTCAGTGGTGGAGAGGTGGTTTTGGTGTCTCAAATAGGAGAAGGTCATCCCCTCTCCTTGTTGTCTTTAATACTTGCATAAATGGCTTATGTTTGTGGCTTGTATGCCTAGGTTGTTTTAGCTTTATTTTAGTGTGTATTAGGCTTTTCTTTGCCATAATATAACTCTGTTTCAAGTTGGTATGATGGCCTTTTATATGCTTCATATACTTACCTTACAATCCTCTTGTTTGCCTTAACATGCACCATGTTGTAACATATCTTTTTAGCATGATTTTGGCTTAACTTCATGAAGCTTCTAGCTTTGTTTTAACATGCTAAAGCTCTGATTTTGGTTGTTTTGGTCATCCATGACTTGCTTTGTATAGCCACCATGTAATCTAGCTTGTAGGCTTTGAGTATTGAATCCTTTGACATGCTTTACTTGGGCCATTTCAGTGGTTTGACATCACTTGTCATGTTATTTCAGTCCATATAGTATGCTCAAACACTTGCATTTATCACTCCTTTAATGCTTTGAAGGGTTTGTGTTTTATGCCTCTTGAATGGTCCATTGTGTATGCCACCATGCTTAGGTCTTTGGGATGCCATCTAAGTGGGTTTTTGGGCTCATTCTAACATGTCATAACTCTGATTTTATGGGCTTAAGTCATACCATGTTTGGTTGTATTAGGTGTAGTGTAACACCTTTATTGTGGCCTTGTATGCCTCTTGTTTTGGCATTGTGTTCTAGCTTGTTTTGGCCTCATTCCTTGCATGTTTTAGACTCACTTTGACCTACCTTGGGATTGTTTTGAGTCCCCTTGGCCCTTTGGGGCTTGCCTTGTGTGGCCATGGTTCGAGTCCCTTAGCTAGCCTTAAGCTTTAGGCTTTCTTGCATGCTATATTTGCTTTGTTTGGTTGATTTGGCATCAATCCTCATATATTTTCAGAGCTTATTGCATTGCCACACTCTCATGTTTGTCACACCTTGCTCATGTTTGGGAGTTGTGTCTTGTTGCCTAGCTTATGGGCCAATTCGCATGCATGTTTGTTTTGCATTTTGGTACCATCATTTTAGCACTGTTGGCCGCTGATTTGGACCTATTTGAAGGCTGTCCATTTTGGTTTAAAACCATCCCCGCATGTTGTTGCATGCTTGCCTTGTATGTTGTCACATGCTTGTTGCATATTTGATAAATTGCGTGTTGTAGCATGCTAGTTCAATTGTGCCTTGTTGTGTACTTGGCCCATAACATGCTTGTTGCATACTTAGTATATTACATGTTGTTGCATGCTAACCCCATTGCATTTTGTTGCATGCCATACTAGCTAACATGTTTAGGTTGTATGCCTATTGCATATTAGTTGCATGCTTGCCTCACATGTTGTTGCATGCTTGGATTTTTTTGCATGCTTGCTTGCATGCTTAGGTTGCATTGCATTGAGCGTGCATTCCCTTTGTGACGCCCCGAATCTACACTATTGGTTGCAGTCAAGGGAGAGTCACTAATGAGTCCTATGGTCAATAACCAAGTAAGATCCCAGATCGCCGGAGGAGTCAAATTAGCCTCCCTTCTAAGTCCGGCTTTCTTAGGCAACGCACTACCCCTTTGACAGATCTTAAAAGGTATTGACACAAGGTCTCATAAGCAACGATAAGGTTCATACATATAAATATATAGAACATAAGTACATAACAACCACGAATATTCTTAATTCCAAAGGCTTGTTCCATTACATTACATCCCAAAAGAAAGTTTTAAACTTCAAATGAGTCTTACAAAATATCCAAAAGGAAACTTCTAATATTCTAGGATAGCCAAAAGTCTTCAAAGGTTTCAGGTTCGACGTCTCCAGCTATGAGTTCCTCTTCATCACCTGGCATGATACGCCGTGAGCTTTGAATGCCCAGTAAACACACACACACACCCCGTCCCTTTTTCCCAGTCCAATACACAATCACAATTATAACATCAAGTAGTAAAGCATGATACACAAATAAATGAATAAAGGGTTAAGTTAGATGTTAGTAAACTAGAAATCCCCCAAAGAGATTTCGTCCTCCCAACCATAAGAATCGGACGCGGATTATTTGGTATGCCCCCTCTTTTGTTGCTTTGTTGTAGAACTAACCTCGGATGCCTACCAACGGTTATCTACCACGTAGCGCCAACTGTAGGGCCTCAAAAGAGACGGTGAAATAGGGCCTTGCCCGAATCCCTCCTCACACCAAACCACCTAGGGTCCGAATACAACCGCTCCGTTCAAGGGTTCCGAAAGCCACTTGCGCAAGACTTCAACTTTCAAATAGGGAACGCATCCCAATGATCCATATATCACATAATCTTATTTTTTCATTACTCAAGAGCTCAAAAACCCAATACCCTCCCAATTTGGTTTCCCGTTGAGTTAAATATTTTACATCAAGGTTAGACAACTTAACAAGATAAAAATATCCACACAAGCATGCATCAATAAGGTGAAGAAGATGAAGAACATAACATAACACATACAATATCATGCCAAGATACGATCATAAGCTAATAAACATTTTTATGAATACAAGGACATAAAACATCCATACATAACAAATTTTCCAAATTTAGCATCACATAAAGATTAAAATGAAAGGACTATTTTAGATCTTCCACTGGACTTGGTCTTCCTATGGTTCGTAGAGAATTTGATCTAGTTTCTAGAACATTTTTCGGAAATGGGATTACTTTTCCAGATTTTAAGTTATTTAGAAAATAGTCCAGTGCTGTCTAGAATCTGTCCAGATCCGTCGACCGTTACGAAAACTTGATTTTATTGCAAACCACTTAATGTTTTTTGATGAAAACAATTTTAGTTGAAAGCTAACTCCTTAAGGAAGGTTTTGACATAAAATAGAGGCCCAGAATAGTTTTGTACATTTTTCTGAAATTTTTGAAAGTGGGCTGCAAAAACAGATTCTAAGGTAGACTGTCCAAAACATGAAGATTTGTGAGAAAATGGCTCCACCAAGGGAAATTTTTCATTTATTTTGTGAAGAAAACATACTAACTAACATATATTTACTCAGAAAGTTTGCTTGAAAGTGTGCCTTGGAAAGTTGAGAGATTGGTAATAAAAGAGGATGGTTTTGTGCCAAAAAGGGGAAAATACAAGAGAGATGGAATCAATACTCAAATCTTAGTATTTTTAACATAAGAACTCTTTAATGACAGATCTGAAACACATTATTTAGAGACATGTATTGAAAGAAGGAAATAAAAGAGAAGTTGTGTTTGTGGCTTACTTGCTAATTTTGCACAAGAATGCTCTCTTCTCCCTTCCTCTTCTTCTCTAGACTCCTTTCTCTATTGCTCTCCTCCCTCTTTCTAACCGAATGTGTGTGTGGGTGAGTGTGTTATGTGTGTTTGCAAGCTAGGGGGTGTGTTGGTATTTATAGACAAACCTTTGAGGTAAAAAGTCTAAAAAGTCCCTTAGTTGGAAATGGATGGAAAGGTTAGGATTTGTTTGGATTCTAAGGAAATGGAAGGGATTTGGGAGGCTTGGTCGATGATTTAGGCAACACTTAGTTAAAAGGGAACTAGTTTTGGAATTAGCACCCTAGGTCTAGGTACTAGGTTGGTGGTTTTTCCTAGAAGTTCATGATGATGTTTCTTGGAAATTGATTCTCACTTTCTTCTAGGAAGGCTAGGCATAGGGAAGGGTGAAGGGAAATTTTTTTAATTATTTTATGTCCTAGGCACATTCCTCAAGGTGTATACATATATATATATTACAAGATTGATAGTACTTCAAGGTACAAGGTACAAGTACTAGTTTTGGAAAAAATATTTGAATTTAAATAAACAAGTAAGGGCTTGGAATTAAACTCATGTATTGGAACCTTACTTGTGTAGAATTAAATTAAATTAGGCTAAGGAACCTAATTAGGCTAGGATATTCTTGTTCCGATAAAAATTAAAAATGCTAACTGGCAAGATTCGAAATAATTTAAGAAACTAAGGGGCTTTAAGGAAATAATTCAAATGTAAGGGTTTTTAATGAAAATACATTTTTCCGGGGCTTCACATTAAATGTAATGAAATGAGGAGGATTAGAGCCTTAATCATGTATTCAATTATGATCTAGTTAGGTCTAGGACTAATGTAAATATCTTCTAGTTAGAAGTACACAAATATATATAGCAAATCTTTATAGCTACCAAAGTCATTATTGTTCCAAGATTTCAAGAGATTTTAAAGTACAATGATTATAGTCTAGGGGGGGTATGATGGCTAGCCATGTGATGGTGAATTGATGGACATGTTATATATATATATATATTTTTTTTTTTTGTACAAATCTTGGAAATTGTAAAATATATTATTAAAAAAGATTTTTGGGTACAAGTGTATATATAAATATATAATAGTACTTGTTTGGGGTCAATTTGTGATTTAATAAAAATGTGAGGGCTTGGGTTCAATTAAAGTATCTATTTCAAGTGTAAAATAATTCAGTTTGTATTATCTTGCTTTGAATTTAAAGGTAAATAACCGAACAATGACTGTGAAAATTGAAAGGTAAGATTTAGAGCGATTAATCTAAAATTTGAGAGTTAAGTAATTAATATTAGAGTGTTAGAAATGATTTCTAAGCTTCCAGGATCGATTAGGGTTTGTATGGATTCGTCCGTGATGCATTTTCAGTTCTAGGGCTTAATTTGCGAATAATCGACGAACTAAGGGCTTTATTATAATAATTCAAAATTTAGGGGCCTAATAAGGTTTACAAAAGTCAGGGGCCTCACAACCTATCCCCCTTAAATAAATTTCGTCCTCGAAATTGTTTTGGGTAATTACGTCCTAGTGCTGGCAACGTGTTTTTAAATCATTCAGATCATCTTCTCTTTTGATGTTATTCTTCGTTCTGTCTAGAGCCGCCATTGGTGTTTTCTAATAATAGCGTCTTGAATCGAATTCCTCCCTGATTAATGACTAAGGAGATAAGCTAATCTTTCGCGCTTCTTGAACTGTTGACTACAAGGGTAATGACGCTGTTGCTTCCGCGCGAGGGCTTGTTTTGCAAATTTCTTGATGTGGCGATCTACACTTCCCGCTGTGTTGGTTGATTTGTTGCATCATTAATCTATCCCCCTTAAATAATTAAAGCATTCTGTTGGATGGGTAAGTCATTTCCTTCCTTTGGTAACTTTCGAGAATAGCTAAGGTTTAGGTAACAAATCTATTTCTAGGATGAGGTTGATGTTGGGTATCTTTATTCTTCAGGAGTCAGGAATTGCCATACATTCAATTTCCAAGGGTCCGCATACAAGTTCTAATGGGGGATGGGATGGATAAAACATGTACTTAAGAATTATGAGATGAGTGTAAAGTACCAAGACATGGATTAAGAAGAATTTACACCTTATGCGCGAATTACAAAAAGTCCTTCAAAGAAGGTCCTAACTATTATCCTAGTTTTACTTTCCTTAAGCCCTCTTTGCAGTTCTTCCAGTTTGCTTGCAGCACCTTACTTGTCCCTTGGATGCGGCACGGTGAGATCTTCTTCCGCTTGTAGTGTGAATGCTCTGCCGATTGGCCCCTACTACTGCTGAGTCTAGACCTTTTGTTGTTTCCTGTCCACTGACATACTCGACTAGGTTGTTATATTTATCCATGGTTTTTGACCGCTAATCCCTTGCATGTTTGCTCCCGTTCCTTTTACCTGATATCTTGATTGAGCGAGTTGAGGACACTTATTCTTATAATGTCCTGGTTGGCCACACTTGTAACATTTCCTCATCATATTCCTCCATTCTTCATTACGCCTCTGTTTACCTTGTGTTCCCTTATCATAAAGTGCTAATTTGGCTGGGTTCCTAATATCACTCACCTTGAAATTTTGTTGCTTAGCAGTCACTGGCTTAATTACCCATGGTTGTTGTCTTAAATGTTTTTCTTGATCTCTGTCCTGCTGGGGACATTCAAACCACCTATGTCCTATCTGTTGACAATGATAGCATTGGATCAGCTTTACTGGTCTTTCCTGAAAACTTTCCTTCAATTTTTGTTGTTGTGGTGGCAGTCTGGAATAAGGTTTTTGTGCCACGTTTCCCTTTTGGTTTCTTCGGGGTCCTACAAATGATTGACTCTCTTTCCTTTTGTTCCAAATCCTCCTTGCATCAGCTACTTTCCTATCTAAGGCAGTGTCTACTATTTTATCATAGGTTTGGAGTCGTTGAGGTAAGACCCTTTCTCTAGTTATAGGGTCTAGGCCCCACTCGAATCTTCGTGCCTTTCCTTCAGCATTTACTACATATCGTGTTATTGTGTCTTGTTCTGGCTTCTGAATTTCTCGAATCCTTTCTTGTTTGATCGCGTCCGGAAGATACCTTTTTAAGAATAGATTTCTAAACTGCCCCCATGTCATCATTGTGATGTCCCTAGATTCCTTGATTAAGGTCCACCAATGGTCTGCTTCCCCTCCCAGTTCATATCCAGCTAGAGTAATTCTGTCAGCATGCTCTGTTACTCCTATTGTATCTAGTATTTCCTCAATTTGCTGAAGCCAGCTTCCTACCGTCCTTGAATCTAATACTCCTGTAAACTTGGGTGGTTTTTGTCCCCTAAACTCAAAAAAATGAGTCCTACCATCTTGTCTGTTCCCTCTTAGGTGTTCTAATCCTTTCAAAATTTGACCCCCAAGATGCGAAATTTCAATCGTGTGCATTGGTTCATTCTCAAAATTTTGAGTTCCCGACACCATTTTCCTATTGCATTGGGCTTGAGTGTAGTCCACCATTTCCCTGTAGTAAGGCATAAGCCGGAGTCTAATTATGAATGCAAAAGGGTAATCAACTAATCTTAAGTTAGGGTTATCCTAGGGTGTTTGAAACGATAAGATCAAATAATAGATAACAAATTTAGAGAAAAACACAATACTACTTTATATATAATAGTAGGTGCTATTACAAAAGGTAGTAGGCTTCATTACAAAAGGTTACATCTTGATAACGCAAGTGTGGTTGCCACATTTCCTACTACTATTCTTAGAGTTATACTAGATCGTACTACACCTATATTGACACATACGTTTACAACAGTTTAGAGATTACGGATTACAACTCTAACCCTGGTTGCTACTGCATTGGTCAAGGTCTTGGAATGGGTCAACTTCTTGTCCTAGTGTGAAGAACGGTGACCCAACGCACCTGTTGCTCTTTGACCTTCAAGGGGCGTCTTTGCTGGTCCAGGCAGGTGGGATTTTGGATTGAGTACGAACTCCAGATAAAAGTTCCACTCCCAAATTGTGGAACGTGAGAAAAACCCAAGCCCATTCTGAAGTGCCTCGAAAATTGCTTCTAGAAATTTTTCTTCATCCTTCTCAAGCTCAAGTGCATGCTTGAGAGCCCGATACTGACTTTTGAGTTGGCGTCGAATTACGGCTCTCTTTTGTTCGGGGGTGAGATAGGGGCGTGCTTCCTCCACTTTCCTTACTTCCTCGATCAATTTTTCCTTCTCCATTCTTTTACACCATTCGTCGTAGACTTGTGGGTCAAGGAGTTCAATGGGTTGGTCTTCTTGGAAACGATAATAGCCCCAGTGGTCGTAGTTCCAGACGTTTGATGGGTCACTAGCCATCCTATGCCAAGGAGACGGAATCCGTTATTAGTTTTCTCTTAGGTTAATTAATTAATTTTTTTTTTCTATATAATAATACACTAGTGTATGGAAAAAAGTAACTAGAGTCGCAAATCGGGTTACGTGGGTTGAGGGTTGAACCTAGGCTCTGATACCAAGTTGTGACGCCCCGAATCTACACTATTGGTTGCAGTCAAGGGAGAGTCACTAATGAGTCCTATGGTCAATAACCAAGTAAGATCCCAGATCGCCGGAGGAGTCAAATTAGCCTCCTTTCTAAGTCTGGCTTTCTTAGGCAGCGCACTACCCCTTTGACAGATCTTAAAAGGTATTGACACAAGGTCTCATAAGCAACGATAAGGTTCATACATATAAATATATAGAACATAAGTACATAACAACCACGAATATTCTTAATTCCAAAGGCTTGTTCCATTACATTATATCCCAAAAGAAAGTTTTAAACTTCAAATGAGTCTTACAAAATATCCAAAAGGAAACTTCTAATATTCTAGGATAGCCAAATGTCTTCAAAGGTTTCAGGTTCGACGTCTCCAGCTATGAGTTCCTCTTCGTCACCTGGCATGATACGCCGTGAGCTTTGAATGCCCAGTAAACACACACACACACCCCATCCCTTTTTCCTAGTCCAATATACAATCACAATTATAGCATCAAGTAGTAAAGCATAATACTCAAATAAATGAATAAAGGGTTAAGTTAGATGTTAGTAAACTAGAAATCCCCCAAAGAGATTTCGTCCTCCCAACCACAAGAATCGGACGCGGATTATTCGGTATGCCCCCTCTTTTGCTGCTTTGTTGCAGAACTAACCTCGGATGCCTACCAACGGTTATCTACCACGTAGCGCCAACCGCAGGGCCTCAAAAGAGACAGTGAAATAGGGCCTTGCCCGAATCCCTCCTCACACCAAACCACCTAGGGTCCGAATACAACCACTCCGTTCAAGGGTTCTGAAAACCACTTGCGCAAGACTTCAACTTTCAAATAGGGAACGCATCCCAATGATCCATATATCACATAATCTTATTTTTTCATTACTCAAGAGCTCGAAAACCCAATACCCTCCCAATTTGGTTTCCCGTTGAGTTAAATATTTTACATCAAGGTTAGACAACTTAACAAGATAAAAATATCCACACAAGCATGCATCAATAAGGTGAAGAAGATGAAGAACATAACATAACACATACAATATCATGCCAAGATACGATCATAAGCTAATAAACATTTTTATGAATACAAGGGCATAAAACATCAATGCATAACAAATTTTCCAAATTTAGCATCACATAAAGATTAAAATGAAAGGACTATTTTAGATCTTCCACCGGACTTGGTCTTCCTATGGTTCGTAGAGAATTTGATCTAGTTTCTAGAACATTTTTCGGAAATGGGATTACTTTTCCAGATTTTAAGTTATTTAGAAAATAGTCCAGTGCTGTCTAGAATCTGTCCAGATCCGTCGACCGTTACGAAAACTTGATTTTATTGCAAACCGCTTAATGTTTTTTGATGAAAACAATTTTAGTTGAAAGCTAACTCCTTAAGGAAAGTTTTGACATAAAATAGAGGCCCAGAATATTTTTGTACATTTTCCTGAAATTTTTGAAAGTGGGCTGCAAAAACAGATTCTAAGGTAGACTGTCCAAAACATGAAGATTTGTGAGAAAATGGCTCCACCAAGGGAAATTTTTCATTTATTTTGTGAAGAAAACATACTAACTAACATATATTTACTCAGAAAGTTTGCTTGAAAGTGTGCCTTGGAAAGTTGAGAGATTGGTAATAAAAGAGGATGGTTTTGTGCCAAAAAGGGGAAAATACAAGAGAGATGGAATCAATACTCAAATCTTAGTACTTTTAACATAAGAACTCTTTAATGACAGATCTGAAACACATTATTTAGAGACATGTATTGAAAGAAGGAAAATAAAAGAGAAGTTGTGTTTGTGGCTTACTTGCTAATTTTGCACAAGAATGCTCTCTTCTCCCTTCCTCTTCTTCTCTAGACTCCTTTCTCTATTGCTCTCCTCCCTCTTTCTAACCGAATGTGTGTGTGGGTGAGTGTGTTATGTGTGTTTGCAAGCTAGGGGGTGTGTTGGTATTTATAGACAAACCTTTGAGGTAAAAAGTCTAAAAAGTCCCTTAGTTGGAAATGGATGGAAAGGTTAGGATTTGTTTGGATTCTAAGGAAATGGAAGGGATTTGGGAGGCTTGGTCGATGATTTAGGCAACACTTAGTTAAAAGGGAACTAGTTTTGGAATTAGCACCCTAGGTCTAGGTACTAGGTTGGTGGTTTTTCCTAGAAGTTCATGATGATGTTTCTTGGAAATTGATTCTCACTTTCTTCTAGGAAGGCTAGGCATAGGGAAGGGTGAAGGGAAATTTTTTTAATTATTTTATGTCCTAGGCACATTCCTCAAGGTGTATACATATATATATATTACAAGATTGATAGTACTTCAAGGTACAAGGTACAAGTACTAGTTTTGGAAAAAATATTTGAATTTAAATAAACAAGTAAGGGCTTGGAATTAAACTCATGTATTGGAACCTTACTTGTGTAGAATTAAATTAAATTAGGCTAAGGAACCTAATTAGGCTAGGATATTCTTGTTCCGATAAAAATTAAAAATGCTAACTGGCAAGATTCGAAATAATTTAAGAAACTAAGGGGCTTTAAGGAAATAATTCAAATGTAAGGGTTTTTAATGAAAATACATTTTTCCGGGGCTTCACATTAAATGTAATGAAATGAGGAGGATTAGAGCCTTAATCATGTATTCAATTATGATCTAGTTAGGTCTAGGACTAATGTAAATATCTTCTAGTTAGAAGTACACAAATATATATAGCAAATCTTTATAGCTACCAAAGTCATTATTGTTCCAAGATTTCAAGAGATTTTAAAGTACAATGATTATAGTCTAGGGGGGGTATGATGGCTAGCCATGTGATGGTGAATTGATGGACATGTTATATATATATATATAATTTTTTTTGTACAAATCTTGGAAATTGTAAAATATATTATTAAAAAAGATTTTTGGGTACAAGTGTATATATAAATATATAATAGTACTTGTTTGGGGTCAATTTGTGATTTAATAAAAATGTGAGGGCTTGGGTTCAATTAAAGTATCTATTTCAAGTGTAAAATAATTCAGTTTGTATTATCTTGCTTTGAATTTAAAGGTAAATAACCGAACAATGACTGTGAAAATTGAAAGGTAAGATTTAGAGCGATTAATCTAAAATTTGAGAGTTAAGTAATTAATATTAGAGTGTTAGAAATGATTTCTAAGCTTCCAGGATCGATTAGGGTTTGTATGGATTCGTCTGTGATGCATTTTCAGTTCTAGGGCTTAATTTGCGAATAATCGACGAATTAAGGGCTTTATTATAATAATTCAAAATTTAAGGGTCTAATAAGGTTTACAAAAGTCAGGGGCCTCACACCCTTGCCTCTTGATAAACCATGATAGAGGTTGGGGGGGCCTTCATGTGTTTTGTGTGCATTTCATTTGACATTAAAATGCGCACTTGGCACCTTGGGCCATCATGCATTGAAATGCGTGATTGATGGCCCGAGGGTCGAGAACCATACTCCTTTGAGTCTTAAACATGATAAGGAGGGTGGTCGTTCATACATTGTCTTAAAAATGCATTACCATGCTCTGTTTGTCCTCTACTGCAGCAAAAACAGCATTCTGCAGGAATAGATGGCCGGTCGGCCATCTTCAGTGCCAGCCGGCTATGCATTATTGGCCAATAGCTTCATTCATGGTCGATGACCATTTCCACATGGCCGGTGTTCCTGTATTTTGGCCGGTGACATCCCACAGTGTTCAAGGAGTGGTTTGGAAGCATCCTTGAGACTTGCACAGTTTTCAGAGGTGCAGAGCAGTGTAAACAGAGGCAACATGTGACATGGCGATGAATTTCCGAGCGAAGTCGTCCGAGCACGCATGCATCCCTCTTCCCGAGGCTATTTTACTGTTTTCATAGCTTAATTGATTTGCTTAATTAGTTAAGTGTTGTGTAATAATTAATTAGCTTGTTAGTTAGTTAATTATGTAATTCGTATTATTCTTTCGGACCCTCCGTTGAGAGGGCGCAATTGTGTAAAAAGCGTGCGTGTGTGTGATGCATGTCTTCCAACCTCCACTTCTTTCTCCTTTTTACTTACCTGCTTATGATGGTTAGTTCTAGGGCACATTTCATTTAGCATCCTTATGCTCGCATGTTTGCATCCATCCATTTGTATTGCATGTACTGGGCTCGGCGCATCATACTAACTGCATTGCATTTCAATTCCAATTTGAATACATGTATCAAGTATTGTATCTCACATGCCATTTTAGAATAGCCGAGTCTATTCTAGTTGCATTTTGTCTGTGTTGCATTAGCCATATTAACATGGACTAGGATCATGCATTGATTGCTAACTAGTTTTTTATTTTGGCTCGGAGTACACTATAAGTGTTTACGCTTTAGCATCTTGCATGTGTGTGAGTTTTTGCCATGATAGCATGCTTTCCATGAGGCTATTTGCTTATGTGTTATAACTGCCTGAATGCCTGTGGGTGAAGGTTGGATTACTTGAATTGGGACAATTCATTGAAATCCGTGTTTTACCCTACTTGCGAGTAGCAAACTTTAAACCATTTCTAAATAAACGGATATGTGATGCTTTGTTCCAAATTAGGCGATCTAGTCTATACTTGTGTGTTGTGCACATCACATAGTAAATTCTAGCTAATTAACAGGAATAAGAACGCATGTGTTTTCAAAAACAAGATATCATGTTTAGTAGTGGCCGATCTTTGATCGGACGAGCGGGGGTGCTCATAGCTGACCTTCCCCAATCGTACCCAAGTTCCCGAGCCGAGGCAACTTTGGTGATGACGGACACATGGCCCTAGGCAACGAGTCAAGGTTTCCTAAATTCCCCCAAAATAAAATATTTAGGTGGCGACTCTGTATCTGGCAAAGCAGTTCATGTTTGGCACTTCTTTACAAAAATCAGTTTTCCAAAACGATTTGCCGGATTTGGACTCCTTGGTGATTTATCAATCTCACATCGCACATTGTGAGATCAGATTAAGAACCGTGACAATTTGAGTCCGAACTGTGGTAAGCATAAGGCCCTCGGGGCACGTCCATAGTAGTCTTGAAAAGGATCATTGATGAAGAGTGTGAGAAGTACAAGGCTGGTGGGAAAAGTGTCATTAATAGACGCATCTTCATTCCTCGTCGTCATGAGCAGCAAGAGTATGTGCTTGGGCCCATCTTTAAGGAGATTCCTACTGAGCTTCTAGCTTTGTATCCACGTTTAGAAGACCATTGTCTCCTTTACGGAGGTGGTCTTGACTGGGGAAGTTGGAGGATGAACCGCCCCCATCGCTGTTGGCCCACAGTGAGACCAGAATGGGAGGAATGGTATGATCGAGTCGTCCCTGATAGGACTCTGGATCTTCAGGAGCTTTGCCTTTTCGACGCCCTCCAATTATCCAGGTTCACCATTTTGGAGGACCCTTTTTTAATACCTGTTGCCTTTTGCTTTTGGAATTTTGCTTTTAATTTCTTTCAATTTAGATATGGGATGATGGCTCTTACTGTTCTTGACATCTGCCATCTATTAGGATTGTCCCCTACTGGTACCCCCATTGGTCCAGACTATCCTGACCTCAAAACCCTTTTTTCCCTCCCCTCTCTAAACTCATCCTATAGTGACTTCGTCAAGGCTGAGAATAAAAGAGAGGGCCCTGTGACTGATAGGGAATTCTTTTCTTTTATATTATATTGGCTTTGCAAGTTCCTCTTCTGCACCTCTTCTCAGAAGATCATGCCTGAATTTGCCCTTCTTGCCAAAGCCCTTGTTTTACAAAGAAATGTGGCCTTAGCTCCATACGTTCTAGGTCATGTTTATAGAGCTTGTTCCCTTTTTTGTGAAAAATCTTTGGATGCCAATCAGGGAGGCCCATTTTGGATACTTCAACTTTGGCTTTTTGCATATTTTACTGAGTTACAGTCTAAATGCCTAAAGTTTTTGGAGTCAAACCCCACCACTTATGGCATGAAGTTAGCCAATGTTTCACTCTACCCTTCCAACTTTGCTTTTTACTTTTCTTTCTTCCACCAACTCCCAACTTCCCTTTCTTCTCACAGCTTTCGTCCTTTCGAACCTACCAATATTGGCCCATTCTGGTTGAGGACCTTTTTGAGTAATAGGTCCTATTCTACACCCTAGCATAAAAACATGTGGGCTTCTATTCTGATTCCCAGAGAATTATTCATTGGGACTATGAACCCCAGAGCCTACAAATGCATTGCTGAGTCTTATTGTCCTGCCTAATTTGCTAGGCAATTTGGATTCTCACAAGGGGTCCCAATACCTCTCTGCAGTCAGACCAATTTAAGTCTTACCAGCAGGGATCTGAAAGTTCGAAGATTTAGATTGGAAGAAGCAACTTCCAAATTCATCCAGGATTTCATTAACTTTGAGTACTTTCCCTTCATACCTCAAAGCAACATATTGAAAAGGTGCTAGAACTGGTAGATGGCTAATATGGAGGTACACTTGGCCATTCCTCCTCAAGATCTGTTAATGGTACTGGATGTTACTCGAGCTGCCACAAAGAAAAGTATGTACTCCTGTTTCTTTTCCCCTTCTCCTCTATGATGCTCTTGTCCTTACTTATAACTCTTTCTTTGGTGTAGGTGGTGCGGGTGCCTCTCAGGGAGATTCTCCCCAAAAGGTTCAAGCTTTAAATATTCTGAATAGGAAACAACAACAACAGAAGAAGAGAAAGCTTTTATTTGACCTTAAAGAAGAAATACTTGAGGTTCGTATAGGAGAAACGGAAGCAGAACAAGAAGAGACAGAAAAAGAGCAAGAGACACCCTTGAAAATAATGAAGAAAATGACTGTCTCTCTGTCTGATTTCACTGGAGATCCTATTCACAAAGCATCTGCTAAAGCAGTGGAAGCAGAGCATTCCCAAAAAGCTTATTGTATTTCAAAGGGCTGAGAAGAGGAGGCAACAGCAAATGCTTAGAGATGAAGCTGCTGCTGCTGATGCACTTGCAAGACAACAACAAATTGCTGGACATTATACTCTTCGCAGCTCTCTGATCATAGCCACTACTTCTAAAACCAATAATTCCCTTCGTGCCTCTATTCTCATTTCTCAAATTTTTGATACTGAGACTTAACATCACCTTGTATTTCTTCTTTTGCAGCAACAGTTACTCTGCCCTCTCCTTCAATAAGGACTTCTTCGGTTTCATTTGAAGTTGAACAATCTCAAAATGTGGAGCCAATTCAAATAATACTCCCACTTCCTGGTCCTACATTTTCCATACCTTTCTTGAAGCCAAGCATTCCTGCATCTTTATCTTTTGGCTTAACTTCATACTTTCCTTTTATATCCTTCAACTCTACCAAATTTATTCTTCCTTCAAGCCTTGCTGCTCCTTCCCCTTCTAAGGAAATTCCAGCTATTACTTCATCTATTACTTCATCTCCAGTGATAGTTGATTCTCGTAGAGAAGACACTGGTAGCTCACCACTTTTTTGTTCATTATCTCTACCTAGCTCTAGTCCCTCTTCTCTTGACTTACTGGTAATCAAAACCATAGAGACTGCTAGGGATACTTCACCTTCTTCTCCTATTCCTATGCAGCCATTTCTTCCTTCTACCAGAGTTCTTTTTGCACCCTCCATGTCAACAGATGAGGTGGACATCTTCGAAGCTAGACTAGCTAGTCTTTTTGACATACCTTCCACCAGTTCAACAGCTAGTAATGAAACTGAGCCATTAGTCCTAGCTGATTCTTTACTAGAAATTTTTTAGAGCTCTTCCTTCAATGGTAGGACTTCCTTGCCTTCAATAGACTTGGATAACTGTTTGGAGCTGCTGGCATCCTTCTCAAGAATTCCTTTCGAAGCCTTACAAAGGCCTATAATCAAGAATGGCTTCCTCTAGTGCTGCAAGATTGTTAAGCAATCCAATATGGCTATTTCAAGTCATTTATCTCAGGCAGCAGCTACCATTGATTTTTACATCAACATCTGCCATGTTGCCAAGGTTGTAGAGGAGAAATTGCTGAAAGACTGGAGTTTTGTTTCCAAAATACATGCTGAAGTATCAGAACTAAAGGAACAACATTCCTCTGTCTCCCAATTTCGAGCTCAACTATTGGAGAAGAAAGCTCAACTTGAAGAGGAGTTATCAACAGTCAACCAAGCTTTAGATCGAACTGCCACCAAGTTGCAGATCACTAATCAAGGACTGGCTGATCGAAAACAGGAGATGGCTACAGCCATTCAGTTGTTCCCATCTCTTAAGAGTAGAGCATCTATTGTACAGGAACAACTGAAACATTGTACTGACTTTTGGGCCCATCTATGGCTACATGTATTCAACTCATTGTGAAATAAAATCATTATTTATCATTTGAGTGTTTTCATGTTCTTTTCATTTATCACTTATTTTATTCCTTGTGTTTCCCACACGGTTGGATAATAAGGTTTCAAATATCTGCCATTAATCTTCTTGGGATGTACATATCCATTCAAATTTTTCAAATGATATGCTCCCAAAGGCAAGACTCTATGAACTTGATATGGTCCTTCCCAGTTAGGTGACCATTTACCAAACTTGTGGCTTTTAATCCCTATTGGGAGTATTGTGTTCCATACCAAATCACCTTCATCAAAGCTAATGTGCTTGACTTTCTTATTATAGTTTTTGGCTGCTTTCTTCTTTTGGAAAAGAATGCTATTTAATGCCAGAATTCTAGCTTCACCTATACTTTCTAATTCTAAGCACATACTCTGATGGTACTATTCAAGATTTAGCTGATCCTAGCATCTCACCCTCAAGGATTTAACATTAATTTCCATAGGTACCACTGGGATTCCTGTACTTGACCTTGAAGAAGTCCTATAAGCTCATAATACATCCAACAGCAAGTCATGTCAATCCCTGGGATTGTCTTCCACAACTTTCTGAATTCCTTTCTTCAAAGACTTATTGGATGATTTCGCCTGACCATTGGCTTGTGCATAATAGGGGGTAGAATTAACAAGGCTAATTTCAAACTCTACCACAAAAGACTTTACTATTTTCCCATCAAATATAGTCCCATTATCAACAGTTATAGTCTGTGGGATGCCAAATCTGTGGATCAGATCTTTAATGAATCCAATAACTTCGATCTAGTCTACAGCCTTATATGGCTTAGCTTCAATCCACTTAATGAAGTAATCTGTGGCCACTAAGATAAAACAATGATGCTTCGAAGAGGGTGGGTGTATTTTCCCTATCATATCCATAGCCCATCCTCTAAATGGCCAAGGCTTCACAACTGCATGCAAATTAGTTATGGGTACATGCCTTATTGTGCCATGCTTTTGGCATGCCTGGCAACCTCTAGCATATTCTATGTAGTCCTTAAGGATGGTTGGCCAATAGTAGGAATGTCTTCGAAGTAGCCATCTCATCTTCACACCAGGCTGATGAGCACCACAGATGCCTTTATGAACCTTAGCCATGGCTGTCAATGCTTCTTTTGGACCTAAACATTCCAATAATAACCCATCTGCCCCCCTTTTATAGAGGGCATTACCATACATTATGTATTGCATGGATTGCAATTTGATTTTTCTGCTGGCTTTTGAAGATGGGCCAGCTAAGTACTGCATTATTGGATACCTCCAATCTTGTTCTTGTAAGTCATTATGATTGACCTCTAAGACCATATTCTTTCTATTCAAAGGTGGTATTATCTTTTAATATGTTGTTTGGCTTATATTCCTTTGAGTGTTATCCCTTTTCTTGAAATTCGAAGCTATTTGAGCCACATCATTAACTTTATTATTCAAGAATCTTGGGACATAAGTTACATTTGCTATCTGAAACTGATAAAGTAAATATAATGCAACAACATAGTATGGCAACATACTTACACTTTGATATTTGAAAATCCCTTTCACCTGGTTAACCACCAATTGGGATTCTCCAAATATATCAACTGCATGAGCTTGTAATCCAATAAGTATTTCAAGTCCCACTATTAAAGCTTTATATTCAGCTTGATTATTAGAACAAGTAATTTCATCTACTCTGAAACCATGTGTGGTTTTTACCCCTAGAGGTGACTTAATCACCACACCAATTCTAGTTAGACCATTGGCTTTTGATCCATCGAACCACATTTGCCATGGTTCAACACTAACCATACCAAGTTCCATTATCTCTTAGCTTTCTGTTTGACATGGATGGTCTACCAAGAAATTTGCTAAAACTTGTCCTTTTACTGCCTTTTGAGGGACATATTCTAGATGAAATTCTGCTAAAGCTAATATCCATTTGCCAATTCTTCCTCTCAACATAGGTCTAGATAACATATATTTAACCAAATCTATGGTTTCAATTACCAAGACAGTTGTAGGCAAAAGATAATATCTTAATTTCATTGCAACGAAATACAATGCAAGGCACAGCTTTTCTACAGCTGAATATTTACATTCACAAGAATTTAGAAACCTACTAAGGTAATAAACTACTTGCTCTTTGCCTTCTTCAGTGTCTTGGGCAAAGAAAACTCCCAGTGAATTTTCTGCTGCAACTATATACAACTTCAAGGGCTTATCACCCTTTGGTAGCATCAACACTGGAGGGTTGGCCAAGTAGGCTTTGATTCATTCGAAAGCAATTTGATGCCCTGCTGTCCACACAAACTCCTCTTCATTTTTCAGCCTTAATAAGGAAGAAAATACTTTAGTTTTCCCTGCAGTATTAGAAATGAATCTTCGAAGAAAATTAACCTGTCCAAGTAATTTTTGTAATTCTTTCTTACTTGATGGAGGTCTGGCTTCAATGATAGCTTTGGCTTTATTCTGATCAATCTGTATTCCCTTCTTGTGTACTACATAACCCAAGAAGTTTCCAGCTAATACGCCAAAAGCACATTTGAGAGGATTAAGTTTCAACTTGAACTTTCTCATTCTTTCAAAAGTTGCTTCCAAGTGAAACAAATGTTTCTCCATGGATTGGGACTTTACTACAATGTCATCAATGTAACACTCTAAATATCCTCCAATGAGATCATAAAAGATAATGTTCATAGCTCTTTGGTATGTAGCCCTAGCATTCTTCAGACCAAATGACATTTTAACCCATTCGAAGGTACCAATGTTCCCAGGACATTTGAATACTGTCTTGTGGATATCCTCTTCTGCCATGCAGATTTGGTTATAACTAGAGTGCCCATCCATCATTGATAAAATCTTGTGCCCTGCTGAACTATCCACCAATAAATCTACTATGGGCATAGGGTACTCATCTTTTGGAGTTGCTAAATTCAAGTTTCTGAAATTGATGCATACCCTCATTTTACCATTCTTCTTAACTACATGCACAATATTGGATAGCCATTCAACATATCTGGTTGTCCTAATAAAGCCTGCCTTGAAGAGCCTAAGAATTTCCTCATTAACCTTCTGAATGACTTCAAAACTCATCCTTCTTGGTTTTTGCTTATATGGCTTTAAATTAGGCCTCAAAGGGAGCCTATGTTCTACTAATGACCTATCCAATTCTGGTAGTTCATTATAAGACCATGCAAAACAATCTTTATATCTCTTCAAGACCACCAACAACTGGTCCCTGTCAAGAGCATTCAACCAAGCACTGATATAGGTGGGCTGCTGTATAGAATCTTCCTCTAAATTCACTTCTTCCAAGGGGTCTTCTATTTGAAAACTCACTGATGCTCCTTTTTTAATTCCTTCTGACTTCGAAGCAATCTCCTTGCTTTGTCCTGCTCCCAGTTTCTTTGATTCAACATCTTTACCCTCATCCTCATAGATAAAGTCTGTCCATAAGGCTTCTTCTTCCTGTATCTCCTGGACGTTTGTTTCAATGTCCAAAGCACAGTATTTATCTAAGGCCAAAAATCTGACCTGTTGCTACTCCTGTTTGCAGCCAATTATCATGGCTTCTTTCTCTTATTCTTGCACTTTCTGGACTATTGATTTTACGTCCAATATTGAGAACTTAATCAAAACCAAAGATCTGGCCTCCTGGGCTCCATCTTTTTTCCTACAACTAAGCATCTTGTCATCCTTGGCGACAAACTCTTCATCAGTACTTTCCTGGACTAAGTGCTTCAGGTGTGCTAATTCTTCATCAGTCATCACTTCGGCTGATCCATCAAGTTTTCTCAGTATACTGAGTGGTGTCACTCCTTCAGTATACAATTTGGCCTCTGCAAAATCTGCACAAACAATGAAGAGTTGAAGGTCTGCATTGATTTCCTTCATCTCTCCATTGCAAAAGGCCATCATGATCTTCTAATGTAAAGAGAAAGGCACACATTTGTTAGTGTGAATCCAATCCCTTCCAAGTAGAACATTATACTTAGCATTGCTATCGATAACGAAGAATGCCATCATGCAGTCCCTGGTTCCCACACTCAGGTTGATGGGCAAAATGCCTTAAGCCATCTGTTTGTCTCTAGCGAAACCAGCAATAGTTGTACTGGTCGGGATTAGTCTGGGGTTCCTCTTTCCTAGTTTCTTCAAAGAAGATTTCGAAAGCAGGTTTACTGCTGCCCCATTATCCACCAATACCCGGTTCATCTGTATCCCATCGAAGAAGGCCTTGATATACAAAGGTTTGACAAGCTGTGTCATGGATGTCATGGGATACTCAAAAGGGTATAAGAGGTTAATACTCACCTCTTCCTCACTCTCATCTCCAGTTTCCATTGGTGTGGCCACTTCGGATTCGTCTTGCACCATACTCACTTATGAGTCCTCACTAGAAACTGGAATTGGGTCAATCTCCTGACCTTGGTTTTCATCTTCAGCTTGAAACTCTTGTGGTAGTATATGCACCATATTCACTGACACAAGAAGAAACGAGCCAAATTGGACGACTGGCAGTACCTGCTTCCTTTCTTGGCCAACTTGTTCAATTACTTCAGAAGCATCTTCCATGTCACATTCTGGCACTTCAGTACTAGTATCTTTCTTCGAATGGTCTGTTTCTGCTGGTTTTTCGACCAAAAATGTATGTTCAGCCATGAAGGCTTTAAACATTTCTTCCTCAACCATCTCCTTCCTTTGGCTTAGGCCAACTTCTCCCTCTGTCTCACTATCACTTTCCATCAAAGCTTTTTCCAATCCTGCCAAACTGGATCTTTCTTTGGCTTTCAGTTCGAAATGAACTTTGGCCAATTGCTCTCTGCTGCTACTCCTTTTGTCTGGAGGAGTCGATTTTGGATTATGATCTAACTTTGAACTTTTTTCTCCCTCTGCCTAGCCCTTTGGCTGGACCAATGAAGAGCTTTTTCCATTTTCTTTCAGATCCTTCTGGTACTGAGTGTACCTTCGCTGGATCTTCCTCCTTTGGGACCTAGAAATCACTGGGACCATATTTGGTTCCTTTGTTTTTGGATGCTTAAGTAACACCCAATTATTTGGAGCCACCAAAGGAGGTTTAACCATCCTACCTTGGTCTCCAATAACATTTCTTTAGGTAGACATTTCCCTAGGTTTGTTCTGCATGACAAACCAATCTGGAACTCCAAGTACCTATGAACCCACTGGCCCAGTTGTTGAACTGTCTCTTTCTTCCTTCGAAGCCGGCTTCGAAGCTGGCTGTGAAGGCCACTGCTTGGCCCTAACTCCCTGTTTTGGGCCCAATTCAGGCCTTCCATGAAGGTGGCCACTTTCCATCCTGTGTAAGGCTGGTTTAAGGGGCCAATCCTTACCTTTGATCCCATAACTTGAACTCCTTTCGGGTCTCCTTTTAGGATGATTGCCCTCCATTCTGTAATAGTTAGGTGGTCTGGATTCATGTAGAGATCTCTTGCCCTTGGAGTGCACTCTAGCGGTTGTTGGCTCAGCCGTTAATGGCTGCTGCCTAATACCAGTTGGATATGGCCTTTTGCTATAAGCATTGGTTGGTTTAGGACGCCTCTGCATATCCTTATAATATTGCTTCCCATCAATCGGAAGTCCTTTTAACCACTTGTAGCTCAACCTACATCTGGGACACATTCTTTGCATGACAGCTGCCTCTAAAGAATCATCATCCAGTGCCTCTTCATCAGAGTCTTCCCTCTGATCTGCAAAACCTTGTCCAACAGCTGGTAAACTTCTAGCATCTTTCTTAACAGTAGTCTGGCTGGCAACATGCATTTGCACATTGACCTCTTCCAATTCTTTGAAGGATAAGTTTTGGAAGTCTGGCACAATAACATTGGCTGTTACTTCTCCAATTTCTGGGAATGGATTAGTGTCAATCCCCATAGCCTTTTCTGCTTTAGCTGGGAATTTTAAACTCCCCTTTCGAATCTGCTCTTGGATCCTGTCTCGAAAAACAACGCAGTTTTTAGTTGAGTGAGACCAAGAATTATGCCATTTACAATACACTTTTCCTTTAAGTTCCTCTGGAGACAGAATTTTGACTCCTTTTGGTAACTTCAGGAAGTTTGCCACAAGCAAATGATCAAAAATGTCATCTGCCTTTGTTAAATCGAAAGAGTATTTCCTATGAAGGTCTTTCTTTTTAAACTGTTGGTCAATTGTTATGTCTTTATGAATTAATGCCTCACAGGTCACAGGTTCTTTCCCTACAATCGTTGCTGCATCAATCTCATAATTAGGATCTCTATAATACGTCTTGTATGATGCATTACTTCGATCTTGTTCTTCCTCTAGTAATGCTTCATACCTAGACACCTTATAGGTCAGTTCCACTAAGTCTCTAAACTCAGTTAAGTCAAACTTCTTTCGAAGCCTAAACTCTAAACCATTTTGAGCCAATCTCACGAATTCAGGCTCTGGTAGGATGATCCTACATTTGTTTCATGCCGTTTTGAATCTGGCAATAAATTGAGTAGCCTTCTCATCAGGCCTTTGACTCAACCTTGCCAAGTCTGCCATAAAAACTTCTGGCTCCGTTTGGAAGAATTGGGCATAAAATGCCTCCTCCATTTGTTGCCAAGTTTGGATAGAGCCAGGTGTAAGGTTAATATACCATACAAAGGCTGCCCCAGTTAGAGAATTTGGGAACAGTCTTAACTTCATGTAATCATTATTGGTAAATTCACCACATTGAGTAGCGAACCTAGCAATATACTCCACTGTTGACTGGTTTATATTCCCATAAAAAAGAGCAAAGCCTGGTATCCTAAACCCTCTTGGGTATTCATGTACCCTATCTACCCATTCTGGATATGGTTTCCTATACACAGGAGTTCGAACCTCCCGAGCCATCGGTACACACATCTCTCTAACAATATCAGCAATTTGGTCCCTAGGAACCATATTTTGTGCTTGTTGCACCACTACTGGAGGAACAAACACAAGATTTGGTGGACAACCTTGTGCCTGAGGTCCTTTTAGTCCATAGGGTGGCATATTTGGGACTGTTTGTTCTTGCTGTGCTCGCTGCTGTTGAGAGTATGGGTAACCCCTCTGAGCCTGTCTTGCAAAAAAGCCTGCGAAAAGTGCTGGAACAGGTGTTATGTCTCTTCCAATTACAGGAAGCCCTTCCAACCCCCCGGGTATAAATTCGAACAAAGGATTAGTGAACTCCCTTGTGCCAGATATGGCTTCGAACATAGGATTTGGAAACATCCTCATGCCATTTTCTTGTGTTGGGCCAGATCCACCAATTTGCATGGCTTCACTGTTAAGTAACAAGACATTTTGATTTGTCACAGACCTCGAAAGAGGTTCATACCAAGACTGATGTAATGGTCTTTCGTGGTTTTGGTTACTAGTTTGACCATTGGAATGTCCATTATTTTGCATAAGCTGTTTATCTGTAGCCAATCTTTGCTGAGGGACATTTGAAACTTCCTCCATATGTCTTGTGTTTGTTGGTTGATGGGTATTCATTCGATCCATGAAAGATGTTGCCCACCTTTCTATTGTGTTCATCAACTGCTGTCCCATGGCATCTACTAGGCCACCCCATGGATTCATTAGCTGAGTAGATGGAACAGTGGATGGTCCAATTCCTTGGTCTCGTCCAATATTTTGAACATGTGGCACTTGTTCCGAAGTGCTGGTCTGTTCAACTATAGGTTCTGATAAAACAGGTACTTCCACAGGATGTGTTATCACATTATCCTCTGGATTAGACATTTCTACCTCTCCTTCCACGCCTTCTTCCAACCGTTCATTTTCTCCTTGTCTCCTACGTCTAGCCATTTTAATGAGTCCCATTGGGCATGCCAAAAATATATGTTGGCTTTTTGGCTTTCGAAGGTTATTATTGTAATTTTGAGCGTGCCAGTAAGGATCAATCAGTCCTTACAGAATATTAATTGCCAACCAATTATCAGACAATTATGTTTTAGTTTTTTCAGCCTCAATGAAGATGACTTTTACTGGTGGCTTTGTTTAGGAGAATTAAGCAAACAATGATTAAATAAAGAACAATTGTAGCATTTCATTAAGTAAAATAGAAGGCTTACAAAGATCCAAATCAGCCTCGTAGAGGTTTACAGCAACAAACTATTTGAAACTACTCCTATGAACGAAGTGCAGTGCAAGAATTTGAAGTACAGAAATGTAAAAACTGGAAGGAAAATAAAGTAGATAAAACTGGTTTTTTGGATATGAGTCTAGGGGGCCTTTCTGGGACCTTCTCTACTATTTATATTTCTCAATGATAACCGTTGAAATGAGCTTTTAACCGTCGAATCATCCCTCCACGATTGCTGATCATGTTTCCTCACAGTTAGCTCCACTACGCCATGTCTGCAGTTAGGGTTCCCTCTTGATTTTTGAATTTAAATATGAGTAACCGTTAGAGCCACGTCATCTTACACCTCTCTGCTGATCCCATGCTACGTAGATCCACAATAACCAATACTAACTACCACATGTGTGATTACGATTGAAGATTTGAATTGTCTTCTCGTATTGCCCTCATCCTGCCACGTGTTGAACTGTGATTGGCTTGTACAAAATATGTAGCCAACAGTAATAAAATTTTGACACTATCTAAGATAACTTAAAGGACTACCATTAAACGTCACTCAAAAACAAAAGCATAAGCATCATGTATACAATCATATCTACAGAAAGAAAAAGAAAAAAAAAAAACAAAATAAAACAAAAACAAAAACAAAACAAACAAACAAACAAAAATAAAACGAAACAAAACAAAAACCCTTAATTATTATTATTTTTTAGATAAGAAAAAACAAAACAAAAACCCTTAATTATTTTATTTTATTTTATTTTTTTTAGATAGGAAAAATACCTTACCTAGTTTGACTGAAAACTTTACTTGGTAGTTTAACTAGTCTAACTATGGTAAGTAGGTTAATTAGTTAAGGACTATTTAAAGATGTACCACAGTCAGATTAGTTAATGAGTAATGTTAGAGATCATGAAAAAAAATTTCATGAAGATGATCATGAAATATTCTTCACATTCGGATTATACATACAATAAAATACCACACATTAATCAAATAATAAAAAATCTTTATGATGCATTTCATGATTCCTAATATTATTCTTAGTTAATTTAGGCGGTTCATTTTCTAGACTCATGTTTGTAAATAACCCACAAAAAAAAATTAATTGATTTGACAATAACCATGCTTTTTAATTTTAATTTTTTTTGAAAAAAATTATGATACAATTATATAATTATGATTGTTGGATTATTATTATTATTATTTTTAATGGATGATCTACACACGAAGATTTAAAAATGAACAATAGATATCTACTATGTGTAGAAGGTGAGAAATTGAAACACTGACTTAATTATTGAAGTCACCTCAATTAGGCAAATTAATATCATTAAATGAATATAGGTTATAGCCCCAGGAGAAGTGAGTCAACCAAAGGATCGAACTAAATCCGACCCGCTCTATCATGACCTAAACCCGTCCCTATAGGTTTAGTGTCGTAACTAGCCAGTAATCCTGGGATTACCAAAGGCCTCTGAATATATTAACACATAATAAGGGGCTACGGAAGCAGAAACATAAAACATACATAGTTCATAGAGCTATGCAGACATATGAGACAAAACTTTAAACTTTAATTACACACATACGTGACATCATATTAACAAGGTCTTACGTCACCATCACATGTACACAAGGTCAAACTGGGACTTAGCCCAAGAAACGGTTATACAAAAACTTGTTCAAACCAAATAAAAAAGGTAGAAACTTATACATAATTCACAAACTCGACCACATGACTTTTTTTGGAACCTCCTCGGGAGGCATAAGGGTTGGCTGACCAAACAAAATTCCAGGCATTCATCATTGAGCCTGGTTGCGTGCCTGATCACCTACATACGTAAATAATATTGTAAGTGAGAGCCCAGTGAATAATAACAGAGTAAAAGATTTTAATCGAATGATGTCCCACATCAAATTCGGAAAACAGATTCATATTCACGTTCTTATTCAAATCATATACAGAAATCAGAGATTCGTGTTTAATCATGCGTGGTACATCCATCAGTATTAACAGAACAGATACATAATAGATATAGAACAAATACAGAATAGCTTTTGGTTATGAGTAACCAGTTCCATAAAGGAACCTCCGGATCTGGATAACAGATAATAGATATGCTGAGTTCCAAGATGGAGCCTCCAGTACAGGTAACAGATTACAAATATAATAAGTTCCATAATGGAACCTCTGATACCGGGTAACAGCTAACAGATATGCTAAGGATGCCACAAATACATTTCAGAAATTGGATAATCATTCATTGTACAGAACATAAAATTTCAGAAAACAGATCTTATTTCATCATACAAAAAATAAATAAAGTTGAACATAACTTCACTAAGTTATTACTCACAGATAGCTCAAGAAGTAAACAAACAGAGCTGACAAATCAAATAGCTCACGGCGCGTGCCCTACACAAATAGATAACAGATATACACTGAAACACGCGCTCGGAAAATACTTTACTCATTACGTTTTGTTCTTAGTGTGTTTCTAAGTCTTATCCTCAATATTATGTCTTAATTAAGGCTTAGGAATACCTAAAATGCAATGAGGATGCCAAAATATAACTTGAAACACTTGGTCAAATTTTCAAAAATAGGGCAGTCCGCTCAAGCGCAACTTTTATCGCTCGAGCAACTTGCAAAGTCTGCAAAAGTACTAGTAGCATGATTTTTAGGCTCGACGGTCGCTCAAGCCAAAGACTGAGCAAAAAGGGTCTCCGCTCAAGCGCAACTTCGGTTGCTCGAGCGGTCTGCAAAAGTCTGTAAAACTTCTGGGAGCTCTCATTTTACGCTCGATCTTAACTTTGGTCACTCAAGCGGAAGGTCAAAAATAAGGATGGTCGCTCGAGTGCAGATTTTGCCGCTCGAGCCAACCCCCAAATTCTGCAAAAATACTGGGAGCTTGCGTTCTCCACTTGAGCGCAAACTCCACCGCTCAAGCGGAGTATGCAAAATTTGGAATTTATAGATTGTTGATTCAAATTCAAAACTCAATTTCAAAGCTTCAAAACACATCATTTTGGGCCAAAACTTAGTAGAACACTGAGAAACTCATAGTATATGATGAATTACAAACCATTTCATAAAATCAAGCCCAAAAGTTTTGCCAATTGTATAAAACAAAACTTAAAACTTAGAAAACATAACTTGCATGTAATAAATTGAACTCAAGGCCTCCAGATCATGATCAAATGAGATGGTTAGGTCAAATACATGTTAGATTCTCAAACCCAAGGCCGAAAACAAACATGCATGCAAAAATTCTAGTAAGAACAACTTCAAAACTTCATGTTATGCACATGCTTGCATGAATGTTCTTCTTTCCTACCCTCTTAAGCTTACTTTATGCAATACACTCTAGTTCACCTTGATTTCACATGTAAATGAGCTTAAGGTCACAAAATGTGAGTTAAATTCTTACCTAAGGCTCAAATTCTTCAGGTAGGAGTTTATTTCCTTTGAATTCACTTCAATTTCCTCCAAATTCTAACAATGACAAGCTTGAATCCAATTTTCTTCCTTCTCTCTCTCTCTCTCTCTCTCTCTCTCTCTTTCTCTCTCTCTCTCTCTCTCTCTCTCT
The DNA here is from genome assembly GCA_036172215.1 of Camellia granthamiana. Classification (NCBI taxonomy): domain Eukaryota; kingdom Viridiplantae; phylum Streptophyta; class Magnoliopsida; order Ericales; family Theaceae; genus Camellia; species Camellia granthamiana. The sequence goes on from CM069910.1 coordinate 136,770,545, forward strand.
CAGTTTAGGCTCACAGAAGATGAATTGAGAGTGTAATGGAAAAGTCTAACAATTAAAAATTAGCCTTAAATAGGCTTGGTTAGGATTAAGCTAAGTAAGTGTAATTAGTTCTAACTAATTTATTCTAATTATTTGGTTCCGAATCAAATTCTAATTAAATCTACCATAATGTTCTAAAAATTCCAAATAACACATAAACCAAGTCAACTCTGTGATCGGATGCCAACAAGGTCTTCAATTCGCATAATGAAACAGAAGCACAGGTAGATCTTTCTAAAGCAAACAGATATACACACAAATAATGCAATACATATGTAATTAATTCAGAATTTCTTCTTAATTACTTATTAGGCATTCTTAATCATATGTTATAGGCTAATCACAAGTCGAGGTCGTTACACGCTTGGGCCAAATGGGCTGTGAGAGAAGTCCAAGAGAACTTACCAAAGTACTATTTGTCGAGGTCCAGTTGCTGAGGCAGACCCTACCTTAGCACCGTCATTTTTATTACGGCTTCACCTTTGTCCACTCGCTAAAGGAAAGGGAGTCGCGGCAACTCCAACCTCTGCAACAACTTTCTGAGGCACAATAGCCTTCGAGATAGGCCTCCTCCATACAAGATAATGTACAAACACTTGGCACTGAGAGCAGACACCAAGGCATTAATAGCCAAGGATTGATAGTAAGTCCAAAGCACATATAGCTTGATGTTAATAGCAGGTCTGAACACTTACTGGTTAGAGCTGATAACAGGCACCAAGGATGCCAATATACCACAATGACCCCATGAAGATAGGAGCAGAGTAGCCCGAAAGTAAAGGACTCCCTTTCTATATGTCCATGTTAAGGACTTGTTTTGATTGAACAGGTAGAACCAAGGAAGCCCCCTTGGGCTTGGTACGAAGCATAACCCTTGTTGTGGCTCGCGTCTTGGGAAACTAGGGAATTTGTAGTTAGATGGCTAATGCTGGAGAAGTCACCGAGGTAGATACCAGTATGGCTGATAGCATGTCATAAGTCCTGAGAGTACATGTTTTGGGAAATCGAGTTGAGAAAGTAGGTACCATGGCAACTAGGACACCTACTGAGGTTTGTACCAAAAAGGTATATGTCGAGGCTCATGCCAAATAGATAGTACGATAGCACTCGCCAAGGTTTTATACCAAACAAACAGTATATGTCAAAGGATACGTGTCTACTAAGACCTAATAGTTCAGGACGAAATATCTTGCGACACATGTCATCGCACTGTTTGGCCACTTGGTATATTTTGGTATCAAGAAAAAACCTATAAATAAGGTCCAATTCCCAAGGTTGAAAAAAGAATGTTTTGGGGATTAAGGGAATACGATACACATTTTGATTGCACTGACATTTCCTTCTCGTAGACCACTTGCTCCACCCTCACCCGGCTACACACTTTCCAACCTTTCCAAATTATTGACCTATTAACATATCTTTGCCTCTCTAAATGATATTATTATTACTGTTCATTTTGGACTCCCTACACCATGCTTTTTTCTTCTTCTTTTTTTTTTTCTTTTTTTTGAAAAAAATTATGATACAATTACATAGTTATAATTGTTAGGTTAAATTTTTTTTTTTTTACATGGATGATCTACACAAAGATTTAGAAATGAACAATACATATCATCAAAGTGTTTATGGTTATGATTCAATGGGATGTTTTGGTGACAATTAAAATAATCTTTAGCTATAACTCAAATTAGTATTAATTATGATTTAATATTACTATTTATTTTTTAGATTTAATGATTAAAAATGGAATGGCATATAGATGGGATCTTTCTTGGAGTGCCTAGAGTACACAATTTTTCTAAAAAAATAACATATATAATTAATTTCATTTGCTTGTTTCGTTTTCTTGTTACTTTAGCAAATCCAAACATTGTATTGCATAACTTTTATATAACGTTTTTCATCAAATCATATATTGTATCAATAAAATAACAAAATAAAAAAATAAGAGGATTAATGACTAGGGCTGGCAATTATAGAATCTACACACAATTGTGAATGAGATTTTACTATAAATCTAGTAACATTTTTTTTGGGTACTCTAATATGAATTTAGATAACACAACACGAATATGATCAATATAACATGACGTCCATCTCTAATCATTATCAACACGAATACGATCAATATAACATGACATCCATATCTAATCATTACCATACTTTTGGAATGGGCAAGTGATCTGTTAATTGATAGGTTGTCCGATGTCATTCCCTGGAAGAAAAAAAAATGATATCCAAATGCTGTCATGCAATTTGTATGCTTTTACATCTGATACGGCTTCACTTATTCATTTGCATGTTACTCATATTGACTCAACTTTTCCAATAAATTCTCCCAAATTATGATTGTTTCTTGAAGTCAAATTTTAAAATAAATTTCAAGAAATTCAACTATATTTAACAAGAAAGATTATTTATAAAACATGCCAATCAACTGCTTCAAAGAAAAATCATTAATTAGCAACCTAATTAACTATTATTTATTCAATTTTTTTAAAGAAAAAATAAAGAAGGGTGAATATTCACCTTTTCTCACCTACATTTGTGGCCCATCTATTGGGCTTGTGATTGGGGGCTAAGTACATATGTTTGGGATTGGCATGACCAAAGCCCATTTTGTAGTCCCACATGAAAAAAAATGGGAAATCAACAAAATCATATCCATTTTTAAAAATTAAAAAAAAAAAAAAAAAAGAAAGCGAACAACTTTTAGAGAATATTCGTGTAATTTATTTAAGAAACTCATGATACGATTGCTTACAATTTCTATATCAATATTTTTTTGGATAAAGTATCAATAAATCTCACATAGTAATTTTATGAATTGTTTGGTCATTTCTTTTTTCTTGTGACTCAACGGTCTCATTTTAGTGTGAATTACATAAAGGCCTAAGTATAAACGCGCGTGTGTTATGTGCTGGGACACAAATGTAGGTTTTCTCATAATATTGAAATTACTCAATATAATATTTCAAAAAAATTGCTTAATATACTTTTCTAAACGTAATACTCCATTATAACACTCCAATGTAACACACTAAAAAACTTATTAATGTACTTTTCTCAAATGTAACAATATAATATTCCAAAAAAAAAATATCATATATTTTTCTCAAATGTAATACTCCAATCAATAAAGCACACAAAAATTTCTTAGTATATTTTTTTCAAACGTAACACTCTAACGTAACACTCCAATGTAACACCAGAAAAATTCAGAAAAATTTTCATGCTCAATAAACAACACTTCAGCCACTAATCCCCCCCTAAAAAAAATCTTTTACACCTCACCCTTTCATTCTTATCCTAAAAATGAATCAGAAAATTAAAAAAATAAATCACAACAAGACATTCACTTAAACTCAAATGGCACCAAATCAAATAAATACAATTTTTTAAAACAAAAAAGGAATTGATTCATAAGAAAACTTTTGGAACTAAATGAATTAACATTGCCTAATATGGGATTTAGGAGTGAATTTTCTCCTTTTTGTTTTTTTTCTTTTTTTCTTAAAGTTGAAGGTCAAAATTAGATTAAGCAACTCGACTTGATTTTAGGGTTGGGTTTACTAGTCGCTCATTGGGTTTGAGTTGGTCTCTACTCCACTGAGAGAAATTTGTTGGGCCCAAGGTCACTTGGGCGTTTTTGGGAAAACTAATTGGGTTAATTACCAACTAGCGCTATTAAAGTTCCCTTATAAATCCTAAAAACTTTTTGAACAGGATATGGGCCACGGTCTGTGCCCACAGCACAGCAATGTGACTCTTGTGCTTCTTGCCGAGTCTGTTTTGGATTTAAATCGTTGATTTTTTTATAAAAAAATACCGGATAGAATATGTCTATAAAAATCAAGTTAATTGGACAATAATAGTACCTCAAATCACATTTGTTTTCAGTTTTACACTTACAATCATATTTACAATTCATTTTTTGTTATCTACAAATGTGATTTGATGAAGGTGTTATTTATATCCAATTAATTTGATATTTTATAGGTATATTCTACTCGATATTTTCTAAAATATTAATGGTTCAAATTATCAAAATATTTTTTTTTTTATGAATGATATACATTGAGAGCTATATAAAATGAACGGTTCGAATTATCGAAACGGGACCCATGGTAAGCCCTACAGACCTCTCAAATTCTCGCATGTTGAAATATACATATGAAAAAAGTTCAACAATCTACAAAAACAACAAATTTACCTTTTATATAATGAGGGATTTTATGTAATATTTAATCACAACCAACTAATACTACCACATTGGTGCACAAACATACACAATTTATCTTATATCTCCAACTTAATACCATTATACTCACCATTCCCTTCTCTCAATCTTACTATGCCCATAATATTCTCTAACCTAATCTAACAAACAAACATAGCCTTTATCATAAATCTAAGAATATGATTTCCATTTTATCGACCGTATAGACAACATTACATTTTTTTTCATGGACAAGTAAACAAAAGAGTCTACGCACACACAATTCAGCATATTCAATGCTAAATATAAGATAAAGTAGTTGCGAATAATTTGTTCTTATGAATATTTTAAATTATATTTATGTTTCATTCTATAAAATTATTTCTGTGTCCGTAACAAAGTTACAAATAAAAACAGGATAAAAATGTAAAGGATATTGTTTTAAAAATTTTACCTGTATTATTCAATTAGAGTTAAAATGACAGGAAATTCTATAATACAACTTTTTTTGGAGTGTGTAACCTTTGTGGTTTTTTATTACAATTTATTGTGATATTAGTTATGATTTATTGTGATATTAGTTATAATTTAATTGTAATTTTTTGTAGTTTTTATTTTATTTATGATCGAAGAGGTTTTTTTTGTTATGCCTCAAGTAATATTTGGTTATGAAAAATGATTTGTGGCTCTAAAACTGCTGGCACTAATGGCACTAATTTCCTGTTTTGGTAACTTTATTTATTTATTTATTTTTTTTTTACCTGATATAGAAATTAGTGCCATTAGTGCTCAAAAAATTAGTGCCACAAATCACAACTGTTTGGTTATAACCCATTATAATATTAAATATGACATATTATGATTGTTATTTTTGTTATGAAGGGAAAAGTTTTTGATTATACCTTAAGTAGTATTTGATTATAACCTATTGCATTTTTTTAATTATAATTAAAATAAATTTAGTTATAATATTTATAATATTAACACCACAAATATTATCACTTATATATGTATATATTCCAAAAAAAGTATGTAGTGTAAAATGACACGAGAAAAAGTATTCCAAGAGTTAAACGGGGTTTTTTTGGCTATTTTAGCTACAAAAGACAAAATAGGCTATTTTAGCCACAAAAAATAAAATATCACATCAAACCCATAATCATTACATTCTTCTCTCACAAAAAAAGTTAAAAAAACAAAAAAGCCAAAAAATTATTCCCAAACCAAACTTTTTAGCCCAAGTTAAAATAACTAAAAAAATCAAAAAACTAAAAAACCAACCCACTTCCCAAACGGAGGCAAAGTTTGGTATGAGAATCGAAGCAGGATTGAACCTTAGAATATCCTCTGAAAACGCAAAATATACAACTTTCAAATATAATATTTAATTGATTTTAATATTAGAGCCAAAGGTAGCATTTGAAGTGAACATTAAATGGCAATGGTTGGTGTGAATTGTTACACGAGGCAAGCTTGTGCTAGCTCTGTAGTACAAGTGACAATGACACTTGATGAAACTACGGTTTTTAGAAGAAATGGGTCGGTTGATCCCCAGTTCCCAAATCGTCGTCTGATTTATGATACCTACAGAGAAACCTGCACAAGAGTTCAACGGGGAATGAGGAGTCCCCCAACGAACCCTCCGACGATCAAATTAGAAAAGAGAGAGAGTGACCGAATGTAGAGATAGGATGGTGATAGAGAACTTAACATTTTCTTTATCTTAGGAGCCTGCTTATATTCTTTACTCATCATTTCCTTGTCCACTTAGAGCTGTCACGTTGGCCGAAAGTCTATGTTCTAGCTTGCCTTGTTCATGGTGAAGCTGTTTTGTTCCGACGTGAAGGGTTATCGTAATAAATGCTGCAGGGAAACTCATTAATGGCTGATGTGTGGTGCAATAACTCTGTAGGATCTTTGTCTGTTGATGTGGCTGGTTCTTTACTTGCCAAGTGTTTAGATGTCATTGGTGTTTGGTGTAATGTTGGGTTTTAGTATTTGAATCATGGATTAGGCCTTAAGTGGTGGGCCATATCGTTTTTGGGCTTACCTATGTCAGTAGTCCCCCATTTCCAAGTGCAGCTTCAGTCCAACGAAGGGAATAAGGAAGAAAACAGGGGTTGTTAGAGGTCGACGGAGAGAAGACTGAATGGGAGATGGGCCGACTGCGCGGGTTGATCGAGTGGAGGGCTGACCGTGAGGGGAGCCGACAGCAAATGATGGCCAAGTGGACGGATCGAACGTGGGGAGGGTCGACCGCAAAGGGTGACTAAGTGGACGGATCAACCGCGGGGAGGGCCGACTGCGAAGGGGGACTGAGTGGACGGACCGACTGTGAGGAGGGCCGACCGCGAAGGGCGACTGAGTGGGCGGACCGATTGTGAGGAGGGCCGACTGCGAAGGGCGACCGAGTGGACGGACCGACCATGAGGAGAGTCGACTGCGAAGGGCGACCGAGTGGACGACCGACCGTAAGGAGGGCCGACCGCGAAGGGTGACCGAGTGGACGACCGACCGTGAGGAGGGCCGACCGCGAAAAAGGGTGACCGAGTGGACGACCGACCGTGAGGAGGGCCGACCGCGAAAGGTGACCGAGTGGAGGGGAAGTGGCGGTGCGCGGGGCTCGAGGAGCGGTGAGGCACGTGGTGATGTGAAGTGGAATAGACGGAGTAGGGGAAGGAGGCAATGGATCGTGGTCGTACACGTGGCAGAATCCCATGGTGAGGGAGGCAATGCATTGAACAAGAAGCGAAGGGATAAGGTAATGTAGGGCGTTGAAAAGGCGGGTTTGGAAAAAAAAAATTGAAAATTTTCAAACTGGCGAAATTTAATCTTGACCCTTGGAATATAGGTAAACCGTGGGCGTTTGGGGTTGTTTTCTTTACCTACCTTTTTGCAAAAAACCAACACGTCCCAGAAGTAAGCTCATTTGTTTCCAGTGATACACCTTTGCAACACTTTGTGAACTTCCTTGTGCCTGCGTCTGAAGCTATACGCAGACACATATGAGAGATGGCTCGAGACGAAATGCCAACCATGAGATTAGATTCTTTGGGGGACGACGACGCAGTGGAGTTGGCGGAACAATATCAAGCGGAGCGAAGGGAGGAGAGGGGATCAGAGCAAGTGGTGCGGGTCCGTCCGACGACGATGATCGCCGTCGCTAGACCTATTAGCCAAGTGGAGCCGAACCACTGGCACACCAAGACCGATAGGTCCACATTTACGATGGAAGAGTTGGAGGAGGTACGAAGGAATTACCAAATTCCGGCAGAGATAGAGTTGAGGGTGCCCACATCTAAGGAGAAGGTGTCAGATGCGCGGCCGACAGAGTTCTCGTTGTACGAAGAAGCATTACGAGCGGGGTTGAGGTTGCCCATCCCCCCAGTGGTGGTAGATATACTGAACCGACTAGAGGCGGCGCCGGGGCAGCTGATGCCCAACGCAAGGAAAATTATAATGCCCTGCGCGATCACATGGCTACGGGCGACCGAGGGAGTGGCGATGACAGCGGAAGAATTCTTTTCTTGCTACAATGCGTCCGGTCAGCAAGAGACGTGGGTGACTTTGCAGGCGGTGGCAGGTAAGGGGTTAGTAGCCAGGCTACCATCGTCCGTAAAGGGGTGGAGACCGAGGTGATTCTACGTGTCAGCAAATGGGGCGGAGGGGGTGTGCATGACATGGAAGGTCCCCACGAAGTCGACGGAGCCGAAGTTGGAGGAGGAGGCAGAAAGTAGAGTCAAAAATGTGAAGGAGTAGAGGGAGAAGGAGGGTGTTAGGTGGAACGACCTGGTCCATCCTTTAGCTTTACATGCCTTAGGGTTAGGACCATAGTCGATGGAGGAAGACCCTGCAGTGGAGGAGTTGGAGGCAAGGCGAAAGGCGGAGGAGGCAAAAGAGCGGAAGACCTTTACCAAAGCCGAAAAGTTTAAGAAGGCACGGTTGGGGCCTGCCCCTAAACTGGTGATAAGGGAGCAGGTCCGACCGTGTCTCAAGCCGCTGGGTGACAAAGACTTGACTGGCTTCGCCCCATTGCTGCCCCCAGTAGACCCATTGAAGGAGAGGGGCAAGCAGGAGGTGGAGGCAGTGTTGAAGAAGGCAAAGAAAAAGATGAAAGCATTGACGGTAGATGAGGGAGAAAACGCCCCTGTCTTGAAGAAGATGAAGGTGGGGAGCAAGGATGCCCCTGTGGTGGAGAAGATAAAGGAGAGGAGGGTGGAGGCAGCTTCAGAGGGGAAAACCGCCCAAGCGTTGAAAGAACACTTGGAGACTGCCCAGGTGGCGAAGGAAGATGAGGGTCCAGGCGCCCAAGTGCTGAAAGAAAACTTAAGCCCAAGTGGCCAAAAGGTGGCGGTGCTTCCTGTACTAGAAGTGACCCCCAGTCCCAGCGAAGGGAAGACTGGGACTAGCACTCCGGGTACGAGTGTCACGCTGACGACCGCGTTGCACCACGCGCGCGCGCTGGTAGGTCGCTCAATGGACGAAGGGAGGAGAGCCAGGGTGGCGGCCGACCGCCTAGTGGGAGTGCTAGAGGTTCATGTCATGCGGTCAATGGCCCGGTTGGGAGAGGCCGACCTCTTGAGAGGGTTGTGCTCGGCCTAGATAGAGGCAGCGACCTTAGCGGCTGCCCTGTTGAATAAAGCAGCTTGTGCAAAGATGGAGATAGAGCCGCTAAGGGTTTAGCTGGAAGGGGTGAAGAGGCAGTTCCAAAAATTATTAGAGGAGACAGCGGGCTGGAGGAAAGCCGCTCAAAGCGCATGCGCGAAGGCACTGGAACATGCGCAAAGAGCCAAGAAAATGGAAGTGTTAACGGTGGTGCAAAGCCACGTAGCAGACCGTGCTGGTGCTGAGCTCCTCGTGACCAAATTGAAGCTGGAAGCGGAACGCCGCAAGGTGGTATCGCTGGAGTTCCAGCTGGCGAGCTAGAGGAAGTAACTAGAGCTGGCCCAATAGGCTTGTACCACTGCTAATGAGAAGTGGGAAGAGGCCATGAGCAACAGTGAAGTGCTACGCGACCAGGCGGTCAAGGAGAAAGAAGAGGCCGACGGTCGGATTACAGAGTTAGAGAAGGCCTTGGCAGAGAAGAGGGCCAAATCGGCGTCTGAAAAGGCGGAGTTGGAGAAGGCCCTGACGGACAAGAGGGCCAAGTCGGCGTCTGAGAGGGCAGAGTTGGAGAAGGCCCTGGTGGAGGAGAGGGCCAAGTTGGCGTCTGAGAGAGCGGCGTACCCCGACCTGTGTATGGCGGCTGTAGAGCAGTTCAAGGGGTCCGCCGACTTCCAAATGACCATTGATGCCACTGTCGCCAGCAGCTTTTCGAAGGAGGGTGAGGGAGGGGCTGGCTCATCGGGGGCGGCCGCTGGAGGAAGGAGTGAAGAGGAAGTGATCCAGATCTTCCAACGGTCGGACTTCTATAAGCACGAAATGAGTGAGTTCTGGGACAACGGTTGGAAGACCTTCATGCACAAGGCGCAAGAGCTGTTTCCGGACATCGACTTCAGCCTCGTGAAGATAGGAGAAGACGACGTCGCCCAGACCCCTCTGGACGAGGGGATTGAGGAGGAGGATTTGGCCTCTAGTGAGGAGAAGTGATCTATGTAAAAAAATTTACTTTTGTTGTTTTGTTTTGTGTTTGTTTGTTTTTTTTTTATGTATAATTTCTGCGGCAAGTTGTATGTAACCGTAAGTTTTGTAAATAAAACGAGTTTTTTTTTGTATCATTGCTGTCCTTATTTCTTTTGAGTTGTAAATTTGGAATAATGAAAATGGCTGAGCAGAATTCAATGAAAATTGAGTGTGAAAGTAAGACGTTTTGGGATAATGAAAATGGCTGGTAAATTGTGACGTAAAAAAGTTTTAAAATGGGTAACCAAGTTATATTGCGGTAAAAGTATGAAGTAAAAATGTTAAGGATGGGCAGACATGAAAATGTTAAAAATAAGAGTTTGGCCTGTATGTGAAAAATGAGTTAAGAAATGTTGTAACATGGACTTGGATTTTGACTAAGTATGCCAACCGTGTGAAAGCTCTACTGGAGTTTTGGCGAAGACTTGGAAACATCTACTATGGTAAAGTTTTAGTTGACTCAATCTGGCTGAGCTCGTCGTGCTCAGTCTGGCTAAGTCTTCAATTAACTCAGTCTGGCCGAGCTCTTCGTGCTCAGTCTAGCTAAGGCTTTAATTGACTCAGTCCGGCCAAGCTCTTCGTGCTCAGTCTGTCTGAAGCTTTAATTGACTCAGTCTGGTTGAGGCGTTAATTAACTCAGTCTGGCCGAGTACTTCGTGCTCAGTCTGGCTAAGGCTTTAATTGACTTAGTCTGGCTGAGCTCTTCGTGCTCAGTCTGGCTGAAGCGTTAATTAACTCAGTCTGGCCGAGCTCTTCATGCTCAGTTTGGCTAAGGCTTTAATTGACTCAGTCTGGTCGAGCTCTTCATGCTCAGTCTGGCTGAGGCTTTAATTGACTCAGTCTGGTCGAGCTCTTCGTGCTCAGTCTGGCTGAGGCTTTAACCGACTCAGTTTGGCTGAGCTCTTCGTGCTCAATCTGGCTGAGGCTTTAATTAACTTAGTCTGGCCGAGCTCTTTCTACATTGATTAACAAGTCGTTATACAGGTAATGGAGATATAAAGTCATTTGCATTTACGGGGTAACCTACTGATCACAAGTTTACACCACGTATAGAAAGACAAAAATGAACAAGCATGTAGATCGTCAAAAAGAACATACAACAATTGACCAATACAAAAGTAGGAGACGCTATTTTACTGGAAATAACGCTTCAAGTGCTCGGCATTCCACGGATGGGGGAGGTCTCTGCCTTCCATGTCTTAGAGTTGGTAGGTGCCTGGGTGAGGTCTGGCTTTAACGACGTAAGGCCCTTCCCATTTGGCGGCGAGCTTGCCCTCGGCGGGATTTTTGGTGGCGAGAGTCGCCTCACGCAAGACTAGGTCCCTAACTGCGAACTCCCTCAGTCGAACTTTGTGGTTGTAGTGTGTTCTCATTTTTTGTTGATATGAGGCCCGTCTGACAGCAACTGTCTCTCGGAGCTCTTCAATCAAGTCTAGGTTAGCCCGACGCAAGTCTTCGGTGAGTTCTGGATCTGGGTGTAGAATCCTCGAGGTTGGCATGCCGATTTCAACTGGGATGACCGCCTCAGCGCCGTATGTTAAGCGTAAAGGGGTCTCCCCAATAGGGGTTCGGGCAGTAGTGCGATAGGCCCAAAGTACGTTTGGCAATTCCTCAGCCCAGAGTCCTTTGGCGGCTTCCAACTTAGTTTTGATGATCTTCAAGAGAGAGCGGTTGTTGCCTCAACTTGCCCGTTGGCTTGGGGATGGCCTGGGGAAGAGAAGCACAGCTGAATGTGGAGTTCTGCACAAAATTTCTTGAACTTGGCATTGTCAAATTGCTTGCCGTTGTCAGAGATGATGGCTTGGGGGATTCCAAAACGACATACGATCGACTGCCAGATGAATCTGGTTGTGTTCCGTTCGGTGATTGTGGCGAGGGGTTCCGCTTCCACCCATTTGGTGAAGTAATCAATGGCGACCACAGCGAACTTGGTTTGGCCCCTACCCATGGGCAATGGACCAACCAAGTCTATGCCCCATTTAGCGAAGGGGTAGGGGCTGCTGAGCGTAATCAGTTCTATCGACAGAGCGTGGGGGATGTTGGCAAAGCGCTGGCACTTATCGCACTTAAGTACGAACTCAGTGGCATCTTGGTTGAGAGTAGGCCAGAAGTAACCGGTGCGGAGTATTTTATAGGCTAACGACCTGGCACCCGAATGATTACCACATATACCCTCGTGAACTTCCCTCATCACATAGGTTGCTTGGGAAGGGCTGAGGCACCTGAGGTATGGGCGTAAAAATCATCGTTTGTATAGGAGGCCGCTGATAAGGATGTAATTGAACGACCGGGCTCTTACTTTGGCGGCCTACTATTTGTCTTCTGGTAACTCTCCACTTGTCAAAAATAGAAGAATGTCCGCTGCCCATGGAATAGGTTCATTTTGGAGGAAATGGACCTCCAGCTGGGTTGACGAAGTAGCCGGGTGGGCCAAGTATTCAAGGCGAACTCTGTGGCTGAGGTCCGACTGGTCAGCTGAGGCTAATTGGGCCATGTCATCTACTTTAGAGTTTTCTGACCGAGGGATGTGTTTGATGTGGAAAGTGTTGAAAAGGCGAATAAGGGGGAGTGCAATCTCCCTATAGGCTTGCATTGTGTCGTCCTTGGCGTCGAATTCCCTCGTGATTTGTCCAACGATCAGCTGGAAATCGCTGAACACTCGGATATGGCTCACACCAATGTCTCGGGCTAGGAGAAGACCTGCTATCAGGGCCTCATACTCGGCCTCATTGTTGCTTGCGTCAAACAGGAAGAGGAGAGCACACTTGAAATAACCACCCTCGGGGGCGGTGAGGATAAGACTAGCCCCACTGTCTTCTTTGTGGGATGAACCATCGACATTGAGGGTCCAAGAATGGGGATCTTCTGCTTCAGTGTTGAATTGTTTGGGCGATGGGGCCGTGGTTGGGGTGGGATTAATGAATTCCAGGATAAAATCGGCACCAACCTATCCTTTGATCGCTATTCGAGATCGGTAGGAGATTTCAAATTGGCTGAGCTCGACTAACCATTGCATAAGTCTGCCAGATAACTCTGGTTGTTGCATTATCTTCTTCAAAGGTTGTTCAGTGAGGACCACTATGGGGTGAGCTTGGAAGTAAGGTCGGAGTCGTCTCGAGGCTATGACCAAGGCTAAGGCCATTTTTTCCAACAATGGGTAGTTCTGTTCTGCTCCCCTAAGAGCCCGGCTAATGTAATAAACCGGACGCTGTATTGAACCGTCCTCTTTGATGAGGGCCGCACTGACTGCGGTGCTTGATACGGCTAAATAGAGAAAAAGGGGCTCACCCGTGAGTGCCTAAGAGAGTAGAGGGGTTGGCCATGCATCGTTTCAATTGTTGGAAAGCCTCTTCGGATTCGGTCGTCCACTCAAAAGCCTGCCGAAGGACTTTAAAAAAGGGAAGGCACTTGTCCGTTGCACGGGAAATAAAACGGCCGAGGGCGGTGACTCTGCCAGTAAGCCTTTGAACCTCTTTAACCGTTCTGGATGATTGCATTTCTATCAGGGCCTTGATCTTTTCGAGGTTGGCCTCAATACCCCGATGACTGACCATGAAACCCAAGAACTTCCTAGATCCTACGTCGAAGGCACACTTCTCCGGATTGAGTTTCATTTGATACTTGCACAAGGTTTCGAAAGTCTTTCGCAGATCTGCCAAATGATCAAAGGAGAGTTTGCTTTTGACAAGCATGTCATCGACGTAGACTTCCATGTTCCGACCTATCTGATGGTGAAAAATAGTATTAACCAACCATTGGTAGGTGGCGCCGGCATTCTTCAATCCGAAGGGCATAACACGATAGTGGTAAGTTCCTTTATCCGTGATAAATGAGGTGTGTTCCTGGTCAGCCGGGTGCATGAGAATTTGATTATAGCCAGAGAAGGCGTCCATGAAACTGAGCATCTGGTGCCCGGCCGTGGCGTCAACAAACAGATCTATACGGGGGAGAGGATAGCTATCTTTGAGGCAAGCCCGATTAAGGTCAGTGTAGTCGACACAGAGTTGCCATTTACCGTTGTTCTTATGAACCAGAACCACATTCGATAGCCATTTGGGGTAGTCTACGTTCTGGACCAACCGTGCTTCTAGTAACTTGTCTACCTCGGAAGCAATAAGAGCATTGTGCTCTAGGTGAAAGATACGATGCTTCTGGCGGAAAGGTCGAAAATGGGGCTCGATGCTAAGACGATGAGTGATGAAAGAGGGATTGATACCCGGCATATCAGAATGGGTCCAGGAAAACACATCATTGTGCTCGGTAAGGAGGGCTGTAAGGTCGGCCTTGGCTTGGGGGGATAGTTGGCTACCGATCCGGGCTGTTTTTGTTAGGTTGGTAGGGTCGATGGGGACTTCAACAAGTTCTTCCACTGGTTCCCCTCTAACTAACTCATCTTCGTCTCTGATGTTGAGTCCTTCAATGATCATAGTCTCCCTCAGCTTGACCTCTTTAAGTGAAGCGATGTAGTATTCTCTGGCTACAGTCTGCTCCCCCCTCACGGTGCCAACTCCGAGGTTGGTGGGAAATTTCATGGCCAGGTGGTACGTGGAAGTGACAGCTTGAAAAGCGTTAAGGGCGGTGCGATCAAGGATGATGTTATAGGCAGAGGGACAGTCGATGACGAGGAAAGTAAGCAACTTAGTGGTCTGTTGTGGGTACTCTCCAATGGTGATGGGAAGATCGATAGAGCCTACGGAGGTCACCCGATCTCCAGTGAAGCCGACCAGTGGGGTTTGGAGAGGGGACAAACTTTCTTTCCCGACTTGGAGTTGGCGATAGGCGTTTAGGAAGATGATGTCTGAAGAGCTACCGTTGTCGACAAGCACCCGTCTGACTTTGTAATTGAACAGGAGAGCAGAGATGACGAGGGGGTCGTCATGGGGGTAACGGATGCTTGTGCAATCGGCCTCCGTAAAGGTGATGGGTTCCATCCACTATTTTGGGTGTTTGAAAGGGCAGTCCAATGTCGTAACCTCTTTATTGGCGCCCTGCCGGATCTTTTTGAGTTCTGCCCGTTGGGCCGAACGGGATAGTCCACCATATGCCAGCCCACCAGCAATAACTCTGATCTCGCCATCCAGGGGGACAGGGTTGCCTGGTTCTCGGGGTTGCTATGGGGGTCGATCATTGCCTTGGTTGGATTGTGCAGGTCGTCGAGGAGGGGTGTGCTGGTAGTTGTTTCTGGTAGGTTCGGTCCTTGGCCATTAGTGAGGTCAGGCTGCCATGAACCGACTGAGACGCCCCTGGCGTATCAAGCTCTCGACCTGGTCTTTAAGGTTAACACACTCTTCGGTATTGTGGCCGTGGTCCTGATGGAAACGACAGTATTTGGATTAGTCTCGCTGGTTGAAAGGAGACCGCGACGGTTGTGGCCATTTCAGGGGATAATCTCGTTGAATCTGGTTCAGGACTTGTTTCATGGGGGAATTAAGGGGAGTGTACCGTTCGAACTGGCCGGGCGGTCGGGCAGGTGCTGCCCGGTCGGTTCGGGAAGTCCGGTCAGTATACTGAGGTGTTTGTTGTGTGTACTGGGTAGCTCTAGTGTCAGAGTCCTTTTTCTTCTCTTTGAGGGTAGGGTTTTTGGTTATGGAGTCCTATCGGGCGGCTAGGGAATCTTCGGCGTTCATGTATTTTTGCGCTTTGGAGAGGAAGGTTGCCATGGAGGTTGGAGGATTTTTGGAGAGGGAGAAAAGGAAATCAGATGATCGTAGACTGGCCATGAAAGCCGTGAGAATGACCTTGTCATCATTTTCTACCACCTACAAGGCCTCGGTGTTGAAGCGGGTGACGAAGCTGCGTAGCGACTCCCCCTCCGTCTGACAGATGTTGAGGAGTTGAGTTGGCGGACGCCGCTGGCGCTGGGCACCAATGAAGTGGCAGAGAAAGGAGTCACTTAGGTGCTGAAAAGTAGAGACTAAGTCCGTCGGCAGTTGACTAAACCACAGTCGGGCCAACCCCTTAAGAGTTACGGGGAAGGCCCGACACATGATCTCATCAGGAAATGCATGGAGGATCATGAGGATCCTGTAAGTCTCCAAGTGGTCGACTGGGTTCGTGGTTTCGTCGAAAGAGTCGATCGAGGGCATTTTGAACTTAGGAGGTAGAGGTTTGTCCCTGATTGAGGCAACGAATGGTGAGTTGGCTGTGGCAGAGGGCTTATTCTGTATGTTCTGCATGACTCCTTGAAGTTGGAGTTTCATGGCTCGAAGTTCTGCATCCCAAAGAGGAGTGTTGTCACCATCGGAATGCAACGGAGGCTGGACACTACTGGCCTCCCCTTCAGGGGCAGGTGCTTGGATCGGTGGATGTGGGGCTTGAGGTGGCGGGTTCATATCTTGAGGAGGGGGTCGCAAGCCCTCCAAGTTGGGTGGGTGGGAATGTTGGATGGAATGGCTCGAGGCTCGTTCTTGGTTAGACGGGATATCTTGAGGTGGTGGAGGGGGCATAAGAAGGTCTCTTTGAAGTAAAGTATTGATCAAGGCTTGGTTTTGTTCGACTAAGCGGTTAATGCTGTTGGTGAGCTCTGTGAAATACTGCGGCGGGTTGTGTGGGTTAGGAGGGTTGGCTTGAGGGTCGGCAAAGTTGTGTTGAGAAACCATGGATCTAGTTGTGACCATCCACTTCGGTGGGTTGCCAGGTAGGGATTATTGGGAATGGGTCTCCGGCGACAATGAGCACAGTTGCCACACGGAGCAAAAGGATTCCCACAGACAGCGCCAACTGATGAAACTGCAGTTTCCAGAAGGAATGGATCGGGTTGATCCACGCTTCCCAAACCGTCATCCGATTGATGATAACCACAGAGAAACCTGCACAAGAGTTCAACAGGGAATGGGGAGTCCCCCAGCGAACCCTCCGACGATCAAGTTAGAGAAGAGAGAGAGTGACCGAATGTAGAGATAAGATGGTGATAGAGAACTTAACATTTTCTTTGTCTTAGGAGCCTACTTATATCCTTTGCTCATCATTTCCTTGTCCACTTAGAGCTGTCATGTTGGCCGAAAGTCTATGTTCTAGCTTGCCTTGTTCATGGTGAAGCTGTTCTGTTCCGACGTGAAGGGTTATCGTAATAAATGCTGCAGGGAAACTCATTAATGACTGATGTGTGGCGCAATAACTCTGCAAGATCTTTATCTGCTGATGTGGCTGGTTCTTTACTTGCCAAGTGTTTAGATGTCATTGATGCTTGGTGTAATGTTGGGTTTTAGTATTTGAATCATGGATTGGGCCTAAAGTGGTGGGCCATATCGCTTATGGGCTTACCCATGTCAACACTAGTTGCTAAAAACCACTAATTAAACTACTAAAAAATGGGAATTAGTCAATACAATATTTTCTTAAGATAACATATTAAACATCTAATTGATGTTAAAGAACTCCCATTCAAAGAACTGCCAACATTTCTTGTCTTAAGCTAACTTATAACATAGTGTTATTAGTCCACCTTATTGCTTTATCTACCATTATTTAAAAAAAATAAAAACCAATAAACCAATTTATTCCTTTTCTTTTAATGGGAGTTGTATGAATTAAAAAATCGTACCGCCACAAAAATTGCCATTAAAATTTAAAAGAAAAAATGCTAATAGAATGTTTAATAGGTGATTATTAGTCTCCATATATATATATATATATAAGTGTAATTGTTGGCTTTTTGGCTTTCGCAGGTTATTATTATAATTTTGAGCGTGCCAACAAGGATCAATCAGTCCTTACAGAATATTAATTGCAAATCAATTATCAGACGATTGTGTTTTAGTTCTTTCAGCCTCAATGAAGAGGATTTTTACTGGTGGCTTTGTTTAGGAGAATTAAGCAAACAATGATTAAATGAAGAACAATTGTAGCATTTCATTAAGTAAAATGGAAGACTTAAAAATATCCAAATCAGCCTCGTAGAGGTTTATAGCAACAAACTACTTGAAACTACTCCTATGAACGAAGTGCAGTGCAAGAATTTGAAGTACAAAAATGTAAAGACTGGAAGGAAAATAAAGTAGATAAAACTGATTTTTTTTATCTGAGTCTGGGGGGCCTTTCTGGGACCTTCTCTACTATTTATACTTCTTAATGATAACTGTCAAAATAAGCTTTTAACCATCGAATCATCTCTCCATGATTGTTGATCATGTTTCCTCACAGTTAGCTCCACTACACCATGTCTGCAGTTAGGGTTCCCTCATGATTTTTGAATTTAAATATGAGTAACCGTTAGAGCCACGTCATCTTACACCTCTCTGCTGATCCCATGCTATGTAGATCCACAATAACCAATACTAACTGCCACGTGTGTGATTACAATTGAAGATTTGAATTGTCTTCCCGTATTGCCCTCATCCTGCCACATGTTGAACTGTGATTGGCTTGTACAAAACATGTAGCCAACATTACCTCCCCGCACTAATATATCCAATACTTGGTGATATTAGTGCATCAAGGTATTTTACCCACGTCTTAGAATGTGCATGGGCTTTGCACTTTTCAGAAATGCAACCGTCATTCATCAATAAAACATTTGCATTAAATTCTCTTTTATCCTTTGATCATTCCCACACTATCTCAATATTCGAAAGGACTGGTACATCTTTCATGGCCAAGCAAGTCTTTTCTTACATTGATCAAGCATACAAAGAGTTATTTGATAATGTTGTTCGTCCTCGAAAGAACCTTTATGCATTGATTAGCTACCTTTATCCGCCCCCATTTATACAAGTTATGGAAGCTTTCAATCATCGACCTTCGAACCAAGAACCTACTGCTTACGATTCTTTGGAACACAAATTTGAAACCATGAATATCGGAAGCTCTTCTTCTACAACAAAGCCGTCCGCGTGGGACGAAGCTGTTGCTTCTTCTTCTTCTACGACCTCTGGCTGGGGAGCTTGGCCTACCCCTATTCAACCTCAGACGAGGGAACACATTCATCATCGTTTCCCTGAATTCGATGACCCTCTTGAAATCCCCCCTTCCAAACACAGTTTTGTAGTATATCCATATGTTTCCTATTAACCGTAGACGCAGTCTTAAAGACAATCTGCTTACAACATGGTATACTTCTACCTTGCTATCTCAGATGGTTCGAAGTGTCCCACGTCCTGATGAAGCTCTAGGGATTAGTCATGCGTTTTTAGCCAAAATCCTCTCCTACTCAACTGGCACTTCCATGCTTCCATTACTAGTGAAGTTCTGGATGAAGCCATTTCTGCTCGAATCCAGGTTCAGTGTGAGGCAGAGAACCTCCTTGATGAATATGAAGCCTTCAAGAGTCAGGATTCTGAGTATGGGGAGGATGCTGTTATGAACGAAGTGCATGAAGAAAAGGAGAGGACGCCTGTGACAACCCTCACCACTGTTTACTGATAATACCACCGATTAGTGCTAATCTATGATTAACTGAAATTCTAAACTGATTGATTGAGTGTATTAGTTTAAATGCATGTCTATCTGTTGGACTGCTAAATTATCTGTTCATGTATTTTGTTTAAACTGCAAATTGAAGGCCTTATCGGCGGCCGAATCCGAAACTGATTAATGTTTTATGCTAATTGGAATTTATGTGATTTTATGATAAATTTAATTGAAATTTGATTTGGAATGACTAAATTGGATTAAATAAGCTAAGTTACAATAGTTGGCCTTAATCACCATTTTGCCACTTAGTAGCCCACTTCATAAAACACATTTGAGCTTTATTTCTAGCACTTTGTTCAGCCATTTCTTGAGCTTAAACCGACTAGAGAGAGAGAGATGGGGGGAAAGCTTTATTTCATCTTGTTTTGGCTTGGAGATTAAGGGAGTTGAAGGAAATTTGCATAATTGAGCTTCCACATCTTGAATTCAAGGCATAAGGTAGAGGAACCATCTTCTTGAACTTGTATTTAAGTTATTTCTTGCATGGTTCATGATATATTAAAGAGTAGAGTTAAGAATTGGCTTAATATGTTGAATTGAGTAGGAATTCATGCATACATGTACATGTTGTAGAGTTTTGAAGTTGTTTTCATGAAAACTCTCGCATGCATGTTCATATTATGGTTCTAGTTCATGAATTTCTCATGTTTTGAAAGGATTGGCTCATTTGATCTTGTGTTTAAAGCTTTAAATTCATTTAAGCTCATGCATGTTACATTTGAGTCTTGTTCATAAAAGCTCCTTGAAATTTGTGTTCAATTGACTTACCTTTGGGCTTGATTTTACAAAATTGATCTTTGAAACATGTCATATTATGGGTTTGTAAATGTTTTCCAGAAAATTAGACCAAAAGAATCAAATTTGATGCTTTAAAAGTTGTTTTTGAGCTTAAAGGTTCAATCTGGAAATTCCAGGTTTTGGACTCATGCTCGAGCGGGGGAAGTGACGCTCGAGCGTGAAATGCGTGTTTCTAGCACTTTCATATGTTTTACAGTCCGCTCAAGTGGGGAAATACACGCTCGAGTGAGGACTTGTGTCTCACGCTCGAGCGGAGGTCGAGCGCCCGTCGAGCGTGAATTTCGTGCATCTAGTACTTTTACAGTCCGCTCGAGCAGGGGAAGTCACGCTCGAGCGGAGCTCTTTTGTTTGCATGTCCGCTCGAGCGGGGAAAGCCACGCTCGAGCGGGACCCCTGTTTCAGCAAAAATTTGAAAAGTGTTTCTAAGTGCATCTTTGCATCCTCATCCCATCCTAGGCATTCCTAGGCCTAGTTTAAGGCATCTTAATAAGGATATTGATGTAGAACCACACCGAGTCAAGATAGGGACTAAGTTATTGTTTTCCAAACGTGCAACTTAGTGTGTGTTCATCCTGTAACTGTGTAGGGTTGGCATCCGAGGACGCTCACTAGCCTATCTGTAGCCCAGAACTCTGTGAGTAACAATGTTCTAAAGATATGTTCAATCATGAATATTTTTTGAATGAACAACTGTACTGCTTTCTGAAATGATATTTCTTACTGAATGAATGTTGTCCTAATTGTGAACCGTATTCGTGGCATCCATAGCAATTTACTGTCACTGTACTGTTACTGTTACTATCACAGAGATCTCTGTCGGTTCCCATGTTGGAACCACTACTGTTTACTGATATGATGGCCATCAACTGACTGTTCGGTCTATTAAGATCCACTGTACCGTTTTGCTATGGGATGTACCACATATGACTGCTATGACTGAATGACTGATATACTGTTTTAACGACTGTTTCAAATACTCAAAGGACATTCATTCTTAACCTCTTTACGCACATGTTATTCACTGGGCTTTAGCTCACTGTTTATATATATATGTAGATGTCCAAGCACCGGACCGGAGCTAGGAGCGTCGGGTTAGCTCTTGTTTTGTCAAGCCAACCATTGTACCTCATTGCGAGGTTTCAAGTCCTGCAAGCCAAGGCTGCTTTGGGGTGTTTTAGATTCCCCCTCTCTGTTTCTGTTTTGTATAAACTGTATAGACCAGTACTGTACTGTTATGGTAGAGAGTGGGTCCCTAATCTGAATGTCTGTATAAGTTGTATGTATATACTGTTCCGATTATGATGTGAATATGTTATGAAAAATCTTTTGCATACAGACTGTCACAGCTCATTGGACATCTTTTATTACTGTTTTGGCTTCCGCCAGCCCCTGTACTCTGTATTACTGTTATTACTGTTCAGCAGGCCTTCGGTAATCACGGATTACTGGCTGGTTACGGTGCTAAACCCATAGGGGCGGGTTTGGGTCGTGACAACGCCATAGATAAAGCTCTAAAAGAGATAGAATTCGAAGTGAAGACCCAACAACTCTCTTCTTAATTGAGGGCTTACCAATTAGATAAACCAAACCTAGACAAGATAGAGGATAGAGTAGGGAAAGAGTATTCATTTATTAAATTTTGTTGGACTAAATTCCATGACCTTGTAACTTTCTCCATTCCATATTTCTACGAAATTGAGAATGTAATCAAATGAATCCCAATGTAAACAGCACTTATCAATACAACTGGGCTTTTCAAATTTCATTTATTAGATTCTGATTTACCACTCCAATTGTAAACTGCATGGTTGATGTGCTTTGACTCTATCCCAACTCAAACTCTTCCAAAGTATGAAATCTTCTCTTTTGAGAAAACAAGTATTGCCTTACATACTAATTCTAGGACTAACATAATTCTTCAGCTATCAGCTTCGAATTACCCAACTTTGCCCTTCGAAACTTGATTTGATCATATTCAATTCCCCAATATATGGTTAATACGATCAAGAAAAAATTAACTAATTTTTGTGTCAAACAAACAGTCTATATTTTCCAAAATATGGAAATCTCTTTTAAGGACTGCACTGTTTTATTCTAAAAGAATGATTTCTTCTGTATATTATCAAACCAACTATTGGTTTGAAACTTAAAACAAACAATTCCTAACCTTAAGGCATTTCAAGTTTTTGCTTCGAAGGATTTTACTCTCACTAGGAAACCTAAAAACAGGTTTTTAATCCTTTTGAAGTAAACAAATACTTGAGCATTCTTGCATCCTTAGGTGTGGAATGTGCTTCGAAGTCGACGTCCTGTCTTCGAAGCCATTTGTTATTTGACTTTGGCACCAAAATTTGGCTTCGAAACCAAATATTTTATTTCGAAGCTGGCATCAGTATTTAAGATGCGTTTCCCTCCATAACTATCAATATTGAAGGAAACTTTTCGCATCCGTACCTTTAGTACTTCTTTATGAATCCCATGATTGGGTATATTTTCAGACACAAAGGTTTTAAAACCGTTTTTATTTTGTGCTTTGAATTTACTCGTTTGCTTAACACACAAACCATTCATCTGTTGTTGGCTTTCTCTTTCCTTTTACTCTCTTTCCCAACTTTGTCTTCTAAAGAAACTCTCTATCAATGGCTTCTTCTTCCTTGAAAGTACCGGTTGTGGAGCGTGCAACTCCATCTGTAGTCTTGAAAAGGATCATTGATGAAGAGTGTGAGAAGTACAAGGCTGGTGAGAAACGTGCCATTGACGGACGCATTTTCATTCCTCGTCGTCATGAGCAGCAAGAGTATGTGCTTGGGTCCATCTTTAAGGAGATTCCTACTGAGCTTCCAGCTCTGTATCCATGTCTAGAAGACTATTGTCTCCTTTACGAAAGTGGTCTTGACTGGGGAAGCTGGAGGATGAACCGCCCTCATCACTGTTGGCCCACAGTGAGACCAGAGTGGGAGGAATGGTATGATCAGGTCCTCCCTGATAGAACTCTGGATCTTCAAGAGTTCTGCCTCTTCGACGCCCTCCAATTATCCAAGTTCACCATTTCAGAGGACCCTTTTTTAATACTTGCTGCCCTTTGCTTTTGGAATTTTGCTTTTAATTTCTTTCAATTCAGATATGGGATGATGGCCCTTACTGTTCTTGATATCTGCCATCTATTAGGATTGTCCCCTACTGGTACCCCCATTGGTCCAAACTATCCTAACCTCAAAACCCCTTTTTCCCTCCCCTCTCTGAACTCATTCTATAGTGACTTCGTCAAGGCTGAGAATAAAAGAGAGGGCCCTGTGACTGATAGGGAATTCTTTTCTTTTATATTATATTGGCTTTGCAAGTTCCTCTTCTGCACCTCTTCTCAGAGGATCATGCCTGAATTTGCCTCTCTTGCCAAAGCCCTTGTTTTACAAAGAAAGGTGGCCTTAGCTCCATACGTTCTAGGTCATGTTTATAGAGCGTGTTCCCTTTTTTTGTGAAAAACCTTTGGATGCCAATCAGGGAGGCCCATTTTGAATACTTCAACTTTGGCTTTTTGTATATTTTTCTAAGTTACAGTCTAAATGGCTAAAGTTTTTGGAGCCAAACCCCACCACTCATGGCATAAAGTTAGCCAATGTTTCACTCTACCCTTTCAACTTTGCTTTTTACTTTTCTTTCTTCCACCAACTCCCAGCTTCCCCTTCTTCTCACAGCTTCTGTCCTTTCGAACCTACCAATATTGGCCCATTCTGGTTAAGGACCTTTTTGAGTGATAGGTCCTGTTCTACACCCCAGCATAAAAACTTGTGGGCTTCTATTCTAATTCCCAGAGAATTATTCATTGGGTCTATGAACCACAGAGCTTACAAATGCAGTGCTGAGCCTTATTGTCCCACCTAATTTGTTAGGCAATTTGGATTCTCACAAGGGGTCCCAATACCTCTCTGCAGTCAGACCAATCTAAGCCTTACCAGCAGGGATCTGAAAGTTCGAAGATCTAGATTGGAAGAAGCAACTTCCAAATTCATCCAGGATTTCATTAACTTTGAGTACTTCCCCTTCATACCTCAAAGCAACATATTGAAAATGTGCCAGAACTGGTGGATAGCCAATATGGAAGTACACTTGGCCATTCCTCCTCAAGATATGTTAATGGTACTGGATGTACCTCAAACCAAGTCCAAAGAGGCTGGAGCTGTTACTTCTTCCACTGCTCCTGTTACTTCAGTTCTTGCGCCTGTCACCACAAAGTCTGTTCCTGTTGCCTCAACTCCTTCTAGAGTTACTCGAGCTACCACAAAGAAAAGTATGTACTCCTGTTTCTTTTCCCAAAGAAAAGTATGTACTCCTTCAACCCACTTAGTGAAGTAATCTATGGCTACTAAGATAAAACAATGATGCTTCGAAGAGGGTGAGTGTATTTTCCCTATCATATCCATAGCCTATCATCTAAATGGCCAAGGCTTCACAACTGCATGCAGATTAGTTATGGGTACATGCCTTATTGTGCCATACTTTTGGTATGCCTGGAAACCTCTAGCATATTCGATGCAGTCCTTAAGGATGGTTGGCCAATAGTAGGAATGTCTTCGAAGCAGCCATCTCATCTTCACACTAGGCTGATGAGCATCACAGATGCCTTTATGAACCTTAGCCATGGCTGTCAAGGCTTCCTTTGGACCTAAACATTCCAATAATAACTCATCTGCCCCCCTTTTGTAGAGGGCATTACCATACATTATGTATTGCATGGATTGCAATTTGATTTTTCTGTTTGCTTTTGAAGATGGGCCAGCTAGGTACTACATTATTGAATGCCTCCAATCTTGTTTTTGTAAGTCATTATGATTGACCTCTAAGACCATATTCCTTCTATTCAAAGGTGGTATTATCTTTTGATATGTTGTTTGGCTTATATTCCTTTGAGTATTATCCCTTCTCTTGAAATTTGAAACTTTTTTAGCCACATCATTAGCTTTATTATTCAAGAATCTTGGGACATAAGCTACATTTGCTATCTGAAACTAAGAAAGCAAATGTAATACAACAACATAGTATGGCAACATGCTTACACTTTGACATTTGAAAATCCCTTTCACCTGGTTAACCACCAATTGGGAATCTCTAAATATATCAACTGCATGAGCTTGTAATCTAATAAGTATTTCAAGTCCCACTATTAAAGCTTCATATTCAGCTTGATTATTAGAACAAGTAATTTCATCTACTCTGAAACCATGTGTGGTTTCTACTCCTAGAGATGACTTAATCACCACACCAATTCCAGTTAGACCATTGGCTTTTGATCCATCGAACCACATATGCCATGGTCCAACACTAACTATACCAAGTTCCATTATCTCTTAGCTTTCTGTTTGACATGGATGGTCTGCCAAGAAATTAACTAAAACTTGTTATTTTACTGCCTTTTGGGGAACATATTCTAGATGAAATTCTGATAAAGCTAGTATCCATTTGCCAATTCTTCCTCTCAACATAGGTCTAGATAACATATATTTAACCAAATATGTGGTTGCAATTACCAAGACAGTTGTAGGCAAAAGATAATATCTTAATTTCATTGCAGCAAAATACAATGCAAGGCACAGCTTTTCTACAGATGAATATTTACATTCACAAGAATTTTGAAACCTACTAAGGTAATAAACTGCTTGTTCTTTGCCTTCTTCATTGTCTTGGGCAAAGAAAACTCCCAGTGAATCTTCTGCTGCAGCTATATACAACTTCAAGGGCTTATCACCCTTTGGTGGCATCAGCACTGGAGGGTTGGCCAAGTAGGCTTTGATTCCTTCAAAAGCAGTTTGATGCTTTGCTGTCCATACAAACTCCGCTTCATCTGTCAGCCTTAATAAGGAAGAAAGTACTTTAGTTTTCCCTACAGTATTAGAAATGAATCTTCGAAGAAAATTAACTTGTCCAAGAAATTTTTGTAATTTTTTCTTACTTGATGGAGGTCTGGCTTCAATGATAGCTTTGGCTTTATTTTGATCAATCTGTATTCCCTTCTTGTGTACTACATAGCCCAAGAAGTTTCCAGCTGATACACCAAAAACACATTTGAGAGGATTAAGTTTCAACTTGAACTTTCTCATTCTTTCAAAAGTTTCTTCCAAGTGAAATAAATGTTCCTCCATGGATTGAGACTTTACTACAATGTCATCAATGTAACACTCTAAATATCCTCTAATGAGATAATGAAAGATAGTGTTCATAGCTCTTTGGTATGTAGCCCCAGCATTCTTCAGGCCAAATGGCATTTTAACCCATTCGAAGGTACCAATGTTCCCAAGACATCTGAATGCTGTCTTGTGGATATCCTCTTCTGCAATGCAGATTTGGTTAGAACCAGAGTGCCCATCCATCATTGATAAAATCTTGTGCCCTGCTGAACTATCCACCAATAAATCTACTATAGGCATAGGGTACTTATCTTTTGGAGTTGCTAAATTCAAGCTTCTGAAATCGATGCATACCCTCATTTTACCATTCTTCTTAACTACAGGCACAATATTGGATAGCCATTCAACATATCTGGCTGTCTTAATAAAGCCTGCCTTGAAGAGCCTTAGAATTTCCTCCTTGACCTTCTGAATCACTTTAGGACTCATCCTTCTTGGTTTTTGCTTATATGGCTTGAAATTAGGCCTCATAGAGAGCCTATGTTCTACTAATGACTTATCCAATCCTGGTAGTTCATTATAAGACCATGCAAAACAATCTTTATATCTCTTCAAGACCACCAACAACTGGTCCCTGTCAAGAGCATTCAACCAAGCACTGATATAGGTGGGCTGCTATATAGAACCTTCCTCTAAATTCACTTCGTCCAAGGGGTCTTGTATCTGAGAACTCAATGATACTCCTTTTTTAATTCCTTCTGACTTCGAAGCAATCTCTTTGCTTTGTCTTGCTACCAGTTTCTTTGATTCAATATCTTTACCCTCCTCCTCATAGACAAAGTCTGTTCATAAAGCTTCTTCTTCCTATATCTCCTGGACTTTTGTTTCAATGTCCAAAGCACAGTATTTATCCAAGGTAAAAAATCTGACATATTGCTGCTCCTACTTGTAGCCAATTATCATGGCTTCTTTCTCTTGTTCTTGCACTTTCTGGACTATTGATTTTATGTCCTATATTGAGAACTTAATCAAAGCCAAAGATCTGGCCTCCTGGGTTCCATCTTTTTTCTTACAACCAAGCATCATTGTCATCCTTGGCGACAAACTCTTCGTCAGCACTTTCCTGGACTAAGTGCTTCAGGTGTGTTAATTCCTCATCAGTCGTCACTTCGGCTAATCCATCAAGTTTTCTCAGCATACTAAGTGGTGTCACTCCTTCAATATACAATTTGGCCTCTGTAAAATCTGCACAAGCAATGAAGGGTTGAGGGTCTGCATTGATTTCCTCTGTCTCTCCATTGCACAAGGCCATCATGATTTTCTGATGTAAAATGGAAGGCACACATTTGTTAGTGTGAATCAAATCCTTTCCAAGTAGAGCATTATACTTAGCATTGTTATCGATAACGAAGAATGCCGTCATGTAGTCCTTAGTTCCCACACTCAGGTTGATGGGTAAAATGCCTTGAGCCATCTGTTTGTCTCCAGCGAAACCAACAATGGTTGTACTGGTTGGGATTAGTCTGGGGTTCCTCTTTCCTAGTTTCTTCAAAAAAGATTTCGGACGCAGGTTTACTGCTGCCCCATTATCCACCAATACCCGGTTCATCTGTATCCTATTGAAGAAGGCCTTGATATACAAGGGTTTGACATGTTGTGTCATGGATGTCGTGGGATACTCAAAAGGGTATGAGAGGTTAATACTCACCTCTTCCTCACTCTCAGCTCCAGTTTCCATTGGTGTGGCCACTTCGGATTCGTCTTGCACTATACTCACTTGTGAGTCCTCACTAGAAACTGGAATTGGGTCAATCTCCTGACCTTGGTTTTCATCTTCAGCTTGAAACTCCTGTGGTAGTATATGCACCATATTCACTGACACAGGAGGAAACAAGCCAAATTGGACGACTGGTTGCACCTGTTTCTTTTCTTGGTCAACTTGTTCAATTACTTCAGAAGCATCTTCCATGCTACATTCTGGCACTTCAGTACTAGTATCTTTCTTCGAATGGTCTGTTTCTGCTGGTTTTTCGACCAAAAATGTATGTTCAGCCATGAAGGCTTCAAACATTTCTTCCTCAACCATCTCCTTCCTTTGGCTTAGGCCAACTTCTCCCTCTGTCTCACTATCACTTTCCATCAAAGCTTTTTCCAATCCTGCCAAACTGGATCTTTCTTTGGCTTTCAGTTCGAAATGAACTTTGGCCAATTGCTCTATGCTGCTACTCCTTTTGTCTTGAGGAGTTGATTTTGGATTATGATCTAACTTTGAACTTTTTTCTCCCTCTGCCTAGCCCTTTGGCTGGACCAATGAAGAGCTTTCTCCATTTTCTTTCAAATCATTCTAGTACTGAGTGTACCTTCGCTGGATCTTCCTCCTTTGAGACCTAGAAATCACTGGGACCATATTTGGTTCCTTTGTTTTTGGATGCTTAAGTAACATCCAATTATTTGGAGCCACCAAAGGAGGTTTAACCATCCTATCTTGGTCTCTAACAACATTTCTTTGGGTAGACATTTCCCTAGGTTTGTTCTGTATGACAAACCAATCTGGAACTCCAGGTACCCATGAACCCACTGGCCCAGTTGTTGAACTGTCTCGTTCTTCCTTCGAAGCCAGCTATGAAGGCCACTGCTTGGCCCTGACTCCTTGTTTTGGGCCCAATTCAAGCCTTCCATGAAGGTGGCCACTTTCCATCCTGTGTAAGGCTAGTTTAAGGGGCCAATCCCTAGCTTTGATCCCATAACTTGAACTCCTTTCAGGTCTCCTTTCAGGATGATTGCCCTCCATTCTGTAATAGTTAGGTGGTCTGGATTCATGTAGAGATCTTTTGCCCTTGGAGTGCACTCTAGCAGCAGTTGGCTCAGCCGTTAATGGCTGTTGCCTAATACCAATTGGATATGGCCTTTTGTTATAAGCACTGGTTGGTTTAGGACGCCTCTACACATCCTTGTAATATTGTTTCCCATTAATCAGAAGCCCTTTTAACCACTTATAGCTCAACCTACATCTGGGACACATTCTTTGCATGACAGCTGCCTCTAAAGAATCATCATCTAGTGCCTATTCATCAGAGTCTTCCCTCTGGTCTGCAAAACCTTGTCCAACAGCTGGTAAACTTCAAGCATCTGTCTTAACAATAGTCTGGCTAGCAACATGCATTTGCACATTGACCTTTTCCAATTCTTTCAAGGATAAGTTCTGGAAGTCTGGCACAATAACATTGGCTGCCACTTCTCCAATTTCTGAGAATGGATTAGTGTCAATCCCCATAGCCTTTTCTGCTTTAGTTGGGAATTTTAAACTCCCTTTTCGAATATGCTCTTGGATCCTGTCTTGAAAAACAATGCAGTTTTTAGTTGAGTGAGACCAAGAATTATGCCATTTGCAATACACTTTTCCTTTAAGTTCCTCTGGAGACGGAATTTTGACTCCTTTTGGTAACTTCAGGAAGTTTGCCGCAAGCAAATGATCGAAAATGTCATCTGCCTTTGTTAAATCGAAAGAGTATTTCCTATGAAGGTCTTTCTTTTTAAACTGCTGGTCAATTGTTGTGTCTTTATGAATTAATGCCTCACAGGTTGCAGGTTCTTTCCCTACAATCTATGCTGCATCAATCTCATAATTAGGATCTCTATAATACGTCTTGTATGATGCATTACTTCGATCTTGTTCTTCCTCTAGTAATGCTTCATACCTAGGCACCTTAAAGGTCAGTTCCACTAAGTCTCTAAACTCGGTTGAGTCAAACTTCTTTCAAAGCCTAAACTCTAAACCATTTTGAGCCAATCTCACGAATTCAAGCTCTGGTAGGATGATCCTACATTTGTTTCGTGCCCTTTTAAATCTGGCAATAAATTGAGTAGCCTTCTCATCAGGCTTTTGACTTAACCTTGCCAAGTCTGCCATAGAAACTTTTGGCTCTGTTTGGAAGAATTGGGCAAGAAATGCCTCCTCCATTTGCTGCCAAGTTTGGATAGAGTCAGGTGTAAGGTTAATATACCATACAAAGGCTGCCCCAGTTAGAGAATTTGGAAATAGTCTTAACTTCGTGTAATCATTATTGGTAAATTCACCACATTGAGCAGCGAACCTAGCAATATACTCCACTGTTGATTAGTTTCTATTCCCATAAAAAAGAGCAAAGCCTGGTATCCTAAACCCTCTTGGGTATTCATGTACCCTATCTACCCATTCTGGATATGGTTTCCTGTACACAGGAGTTCGAACCCCCCGAGCCATCGGTCCACACATCTCTCTAACAATATCAGCAATTTGGTCCCTATGAACCATAGTTTGTGCTTGTTGAACCACTACTGGAGGAACAAACACAGGATTTGGTGGACAACCTTGTGCCTGAGGTCCTTTTGGTCCATAGGGTGGCACATTTGAGACTGGTTGTCCCTGTGGTGCTGGCTGTTGTTGAGAGTATGGGTAACCCCTCTGAGCCTGTCCTACAAAAGGGCCTGCGAAAGGGTCTGGAATAGGTGTTGTGTCTCTTCCAATTACGGGGAACCCTTCCAACCCCCCGGGTATAAATTCGAACAAAGGATTAGTGAACCCCCTTGTGCCAGGTATGGCTTCGAACATGGGATTTGGGAACATCCTCATGCCATTTTCTTGTGTTGGGCCAGATCCACCAATTTGCATGGCTTCACTGTTAAGTAACGAGGCATTTTGATTTGTCACAGGCCTCGAAAGAGGTTCATACCAAGACTGAGGTGATGGTCTTTCGTAGTTTTGGTTACTAGTTTGACCATTAGAATGTCCATTATTTTGCATAGGCTGTTTATCTCTAGCTAATCTTTGCTGAGGGACATTTGAAACTTCCTTCATATGTCTTGTGTTTGTTGGTTGATGGGTATTCATTCGATCTATGAAGGATGTTGCCCACCTTTCTATTGTGTTTATCAATTGTCGTCCCATGGCATCTACTAGGCCACCCCATGGATTCATTGGCTGAGTAAATGGAACAGTGGAAGGTCCAATTCTTTGGCCTCGTCCAATAGTTTGAACATGTGGCACTTGTTCCGAAGTGCTGGTCTGTTCAACTATAGATTCTGATAAAACAGGTACTTCCACAGGATGTGTTATCACATTATCCTCTGGATTAGGCATTTCTATCTCTCCTTCCACGCCTTCTTCCAAGCGCTCATTTTCTTCTTATCTCCTACGTCTAGCCATTTTAATGAGTCCCACTGGGCGTGCCAAAAATATATGTTGGCTTTTTGGCTTTTGAAGGTTATTATTGTAATTTTGAGTATGCCAGCAAGGATCAATCAGTCCTTACAGAATATTAATTGCCAACCAATTATCAGACGATTGTGTTTTAGTTCTTTCAACCTCAATGAAGAAGACTTTTACTAGTGGCTTTGTTTAGGAGAATTAAGCAAACAATGATTAAATAAAGAACAATTGTAGCATTTCATTAAGTAAAATGAAAGACTTACAAAGATCCAAACCAGCCTCGTAGAGGTTTACAGCAACAAACTACTTGAAACTACTCCTATGAACGAAGTGCAGTGCAAGAATTTGAAGTACAGAAATGTAAAGACTGGAAGGAAAATAAAGTAGATAAAACTGGTTTTTTGGATCTGAGTTTAGGGGGCCTTTTTGGTACCTTCTCTACTATTTATACTTCTCAATGATAACCGTTGAAATGAGCTTTTAACCGTCAAATCATCCCTCCATGATTGCTGATCATGTTTCCTCACAGTTAGCTCCACTACGCCCTGTCTGCATTTAGGGTTCCCTCTTGATTTTTGAATTTAAATATGAGTAACCGTTAGAGCCACGTCATCTTACACCTCTCTGTTGATCCCATGCTATGTAGATCCACAATAACCAATACTAACTGCCACGTGTGTGATTACGATTGAAGATTTGAATTGTCTTCCCGTATTGCCCTCATCCTGCCACGTGTTGAACTGTGATTGGCTTGTACAAAATATGTAACCAACAGTAATAAAATTTTGACACTATCTAAGATAACTTAAAGGACTACCATTAAACGTCACTCAAAAACAAAAGCATAAGCATTATGTATACAATCGTATCTACAGAAAAAAAAAACAAAAACAAAACAAAACAAAACAAAAACAAAAACAAAAAACAAAACAAAACAAAACAAAAACAAACAAAATAAAACAAACAAACAAACAAAAACAAAACGAAACAAAACAAAACAAAAAACCCTTAATTATTATTATTTTTTAGATAGGAAAAAACAAAACAAAAACCCTTAATTATTATTATTTTTTAGATAGGAAAAAACAAAACGAAAACCCTTATTTATTTATTTATTTATTTATTTATTTTTTAGATAGGAAAAATACCTTACCTAGTTTAACTAAAAACTTTACTTGGTAGTTTAACTAGTCTAACTATGGTAAGTAGGTTAATTAGTTAAGGACTATTTAAAGATGTACCATAGTTAGATTAGTTAATGAGTAATGATAGAGATCATGAAAAAAAATATCATGAAGATGATCATGAAATATTCTTCACCTTCGGATTATACATACAATAAAACACCATACACTAATCAAATGATAAAAAAATCTTTATGATACATTTCATGATCCCTAATATTATTCTTAGTTAATTTATGTGGTTCATTTTTTAGACTCATGTTTGTAAATAACCCA
Source organism: Camellia granthamiana (assembly GCA_036172215.1). Taxonomy (NCBI): domain Eukaryota; kingdom Viridiplantae; phylum Streptophyta; class Magnoliopsida; order Ericales; family Theaceae; genus Camellia; species Camellia granthamiana. The sequence goes on from CM069910.1 coordinate 136,803,404, forward strand.
CAAAAAAAAAATTAATTGATTTGACAATAACCATGCTTTTTAATTTTATTTGATTTTTTTTGAAAAAAATTATGATACAATTATATAATTATGATTGTTGGATTAATTTTTTTTTTTTTTTTTTAATGAATGATCTGCACACAAAGATTTAAAAATGAACAATACATATCTATTATGTGTAGAAGGGGAGAAATTGAGACACTGACTAAATATTGAAGTCACCTCAATTAGGCAAATTAATATCATTAAATGAATATGGGTTATAGCCCCAGGAGAAGTGAGTCAACCAAAGGATCGAACTAAATCCGACCCATTCTATCATGACCTAAACCCGTCCCTATAGGTTTAGTGTCGTAACTGGCCAGTAATCCTGAGATTACCAAAGGCCTCTGAATATATTAACACATAATAAGGGGCTACGGAAGCAGAAATATAAAACATACATAGTCCATAAAGTTGTGCAGACATATGAGACAAAACTTTAAACTTTAATTACACACATATGTGACATCATATTAACAAGGTTTTACGTCACCATCACACGTACACAAGGTCAAACTGGGACTTAGCCCAAGAAACGGTTATACAAAAACTTGTTCAAACCAAATAAAAAAGGTAGAAAACTTATACATAATTCACAAACTCGACCACATAACTTTTTTTGGAACCTCCTCGGGAGGCACAAGGGTTGGCTGACCAAACAAAATTCCAGGCATTCATCATTGAGCCTGGTTGCACGCCTGATCACCTACATACATAAATAATATTGTGAGCGAGAGCCCAGTAAATAATAACAAAGTAAAGGATTTTAATCGAATGATGTCCCATATCAGATTCAGAAAACAGATTCATATTCACGTTCTTATTCAAATCATATACAGAAATTAGAGATTCGTGCTTAATCATACATGGTACATCCATTAGTATTAACAAAACAGATACATAATAGATATAGAACAAATACAGAACAGCTAGTGGTTATGTGTAACCAGTTCCATAAAAGAACCTCCGGATCTGGGTAACAGATAATAGATATGCTGAGTTCCAAGATGGAGCCTCCAGTACAGGTAACAGATTACAAATATAACAAGTTCCATAATGGAACCTCCGATACCGGGTAACAGCTAACAGATATGCTAAGGATGCCACAAATACATTTCAAAAATTGGATAATCATTCATTGTACAGAACATAACATTTCAGAAAACAGATCTTATTTCATCATACAAAAAATAAATAAAGTTGAACATAGTTTTACTAAGTTATTACTCACAGATGGCTCCAGAAGTAAACAGACAGAATTGACAAATCAAATAGCTCACGGCGCGTGCCCTACACAAATAGAGAACGGATACACACCGAAACACGCGTTCGGAAAATACTTTACTCATTACGTTTTGTTCTTAGTGTGTTTCTAAGTCTTATCCTCAATATTATGTCTTAATTAAGGCTTGGGAATGCCTAAAATGCAATGAGGATGCCAAAATGTAACTTGAAATACTTGGTTAAATTTTCAAAAACAAGGCAGTCCGCTCAAGCGCAACTTTTGTCGCTCAAGCGGTCTGCAAAGTCTGCAAAAGTACTAGTTGCATGATTTTTACGCTCGACAGCCGCTCGACGGTCACTCAAGCCAAAGATTGAGCAAAAAGGGTCTCCGCTCGAGCGCAACTTCGGTTGCTCGAACAGTCTGCAAAAGTCTGTAAAACTTCTTGGAGCTCTCATTTTACGCTCAATCGCAACTTCGGTCACTCAAGCGGAAGGTCAAAAATAAGGATGGTCGCTCGAGTGCAGATTTTGTCGCTCGAGCCAACCCCCAAATTCTGCAAAAATACTAGGAGCTCACATTCTCCACTCGAACACAAACTCTACCGCTCAAGCAGAGTATGCAAAATTTGGAATTTACAAATTGTTGATTCAAATTCAAAACTCAATTTCAAATCTTCAAAACACATCATTTTGGGCCAAAACTTAGTAAAACATTGAGAAACTCATAGTATATGATAAATTACAAACCATTTCACAAAATCAAGCCCAAAAGTTTTGCCAGTTGTATAAAACAAAACTTAAAACTTAGAAAACATAACTTGCATGTAATAAATTGAACTCAAGGCCTCCAGATCATGATCAAATGAGATGGTTAGGTCAAATACATGTTAGATTCTCAAACCCAAGGCCGAAAACAAACATGCATGCAGAAATTCTAGTAAGAACAACTTCAAAACTTCATGTTATGCACATGCTTGCATGAATGTTCTTCTTTCCTACCCTCTTAAGCTTACTATATGCAATACACTCTAGTTCACCTTGATTTCACATTTAAATGAGCTTAAGGTCACAAAATGTGAGTTAAATTCTTACCTAAGGCTCAAATTCTTCAGGTAAGAGTTTATTTCCTTTGAATTCACTTCAATTTCCTCCAAATTCTAACAATGACAAGCTTGAATCCAATTTTCTTCCTTCTCTCTCTCTCTCTCTCTCTCTCTCTCTCTCTCTCTCAGTTTAGGCTCATAGAAGATGAATTGAGAGTGTAATGGAAAAGTCTAACAATTAAAAATTAGCCTTATATAGGCTTGGTTAGGATTAAGCTAATTAAGTGTAATTAGTTCTAACTAATTTATTCTAATTATTTGGTTCCGAATCAAATTCTAATTAAATCTACCATAATGTTCTAAAAATTCCAAATAACAGATAAACCAAGTCAATTTCGTGATTGGATGCCAACAAGGCTTTCAATTCGCATAATGAAATAGAAACACGGGCAGATCTTTCTAAAGCAAACAGATATACACACAAATAATGCAATACAGATGTAATTAATTCAGAATTTCTTCTTAATTACTTATTAGGCATTCTTAATCATATGTTATAGGCTAATCACAAGTCGGGGTCGTTACACGCTTGGGCCAAATGGGCTGTGAGAGAAGTCCAAGAGAACTTACCAAAGTACTATTCGTCGAGGTCCAGTTGCTGAGGCAGACCCTACCTTAGCGCCGTCATTTTTATTACGGCTTCGCCTTTGTCCACTCGCTAAAGGAAAGGGAGTCGCGGCAACTCCAACCTCTGCAACAACTTTTTGAGGCACAATAGCCTTCGAGATAGGTCTCCTCCATACAAGATAATATACAGACACTTGGCGTTGAAAGCAGATACCAAGGCATTAATAGCCAAGGATTGATAGTAAGTCCAAAGCACATATAGCTTGGTGTTAATAGCAGGTCTGAACACTTACTGGTTAGAGCTAATAGCAGGCACCAAGGATGCCAATATACCACGATGACCCCATGAAGATGGGAACAGAGTAGCCCGAAAGTAAAGGACTCCCTTTCTATATGCCCATGTTAAGGACTTGTTTTGATTGAACAGGTAGGACCAAGGAAGCCCCATTGGGCTTCGTACGAAGCACAGCCCTTGTTGTGGCTCGCATCTTGGGAAACTGGAGAATTTGGGGTTAGATGGCTAATGCTGGAGAAGTCACCGAGGTAGATACCAGTATGGCTGATAGCAGGTCATAAGTCCTGAGAGTACATGTTTTGGGAAATCGAGTTGAGAAAGTAGGTACCATGGCAACTAGGACACCTACTGAGGTTTGTACCAAAAAGGTATATGTCGAGGCTCGTGCCAAATAGATAGTACAGTAGCACTCGCCACGGTTTTATACCAAACAAACAGTATATGTCAAGGGATACGTGTCTACTAAAACCTAGTAGTTCAAGACGAAATATCTTGCGACACATGTCATTGCACTGTTTGACCACTTGGTATATTTTGGTATCAAGGAAAAACCTATAAATAGGGTCCAATTCCCAAGGTTGAAAAAAGAATGTTTTGGGGATTAGGGGAATGCGACACACATTTTGATTGCACTGACATTTCCTTCTCATAGACCACGTGCTCCACCCTCACCCGGCTACACACTCTCCCACCTTTCCAAATTATTGACCTATTAACATATCTTTGCCTCTCTAAATGATATTATTATTACTATTCATTTTGGACTCCCTACACCATGCTTTTTTCTTCTTCTTCTTTTTTTCTTTTTTTTTTTTTGAAAAAAATTATGATACAATTATATAGTTATAATTGTTAGATTAATTTATTTTTTTTTACATGGATGATCTACACACGAAGATTTAGAAATGAACAATACATATCATCAAAGTGTCTATGGTTATGATTGAATGGGATGTTTTGGTTACAATTAAAATAATCTTTAGCTATAACTCAAATTAGTTTTAATTATGATTTAATATGACTATTTATTTTTTAGATTTAATGATTAAAAATGGAATGGCATATAGATGGTATCTTTCTTGGAGTGCCTAGAGTATACAGTTTTTCTAAAAAAATAACATATATAATTAATTTCATTTGCTTGTTTCTGTTTTCTTGTTACTTTAGCAAATCCAAACATTGTATTGCATAACTTTTATATAACGTTATTCATCAAATCATATATTGTATCAATAAAATAAAAAAAATAAAAAAAAATAAGAGGATTAATGACTAGGGCTGGTAATTATAGAATCTACACACAATTGTGAATGAGATTTTACTATAAATCTAGTAACATTTTTTTTTTTTTTGGTACTCTAATATGAATTTAGATAACACAACATGAATATGATCAATATGACATGACGTCCATCTCTAATCATTAACAACACGAATACGATCAATATAACATGACGTCCATATCTAATCATTACCATACTTTTGGAATGGGCAAGTGATCCGTTAATTGGTAGGTTGTCCGATGTCATTCCCTGGAAGAAAAAAAAAATGATATCCAAATGCTGTCATGCAATTTGTATGCTTTTACATCTGATAGGGCTTCACTTATTCATTTGCATGTTACTCATATTGACTCAACTTTTCCAATAAATTCTCCCAAATTATGATTGTTTCTTGAAGTCAAATTTTAAAATAAATTTCAAGAAATTCAACTATATTTAACAAGAAAGATTATTTATAAAACATGCCAATCAACTGCTTCAAAGAAAAATCATTAATTAGCAAGTTAATTAACTATTATTTATTCAATTTTTTTTAAAGAAAAAAGAGAAAAGGGTGAAAAAAAAAATTCACCTTCTCTCACCTACATTTGTGGCAAATCTATTGGGCTTGTGATTGGGGGCTAAGTACATATGTTTGGGATTGGCATGACCAAAGCCCATTTTGTAGTCCCACATGAAAGAAAATGGAAAATCAACAAAATCATATCCATTTTTAAAAATTAAAAAAACAAAAAGAAAGCTGACAACTTTTAGAGAATATTCGCGTAATTTATTTAAGAAACTCATGATAAGATTGCTTACAATTTCTAGATCAATATTTTTTTTTGGGTAAAATACCAATAAATCTCACATAGTAATTTTATGAATTGTTTGGTCATTTCTTTTTTCTTATAAATTCAAAGGTCTCATTCTAGTGTAAATTACATAAAGGCCCAAGTATAAACGCGCACGTGTTATGTGCTGGGACACAAATGTAGGTTTTCTCATAATATTGAAATTACTCAACATAATATTTTAAAAAAACTCCTTAATGCATTTTTCTAAACGTAATACTCCATTATAACACTCCAATGTAACATACTAAAAAACTTATTAATGTATTTTTCTCAAATGTAACAATATAATATTCCAAAAAAAAAAAATCTTCATATATTTTTCTCAAATGTAATACTCCAATCAATATAGCATACAAAAATTTCTTAGTGTACTTTTTTCAAACGTAACACTCCAATGTAACACTAAAAAAATTCAGCAACAGAAATGTAGATTGCGTTTGGTGAGTTTTGTAAATATGATTTGAGAGTATGAGTTGTATTTTGAGTTTGTGAGTTGTGGAATTATGATTTGAGTGTAGAAAATTTGTTTGGTTATGATTTTTGAATAGAGTATTGAATTGAGTTTTGAATTGTATGTAAAATTGAGTTTTGAAAGTTTGATGCGACATGTGAAATAAGAAAATTTGTTTGGTGATGAATTTTCAAAATAGTTTTCAAAACTTAACTCAACCTATAATTGATAATCAAACACGCAACTCATAACTCGATATTCGTATTTTTGATCAACAGCTATAGCCAAACTATTTTTAAAATACTCAAATAAAAAAAATAATTTTTTTTTCAATTAATTGGTTTTAAGTAATTTTTTTGAATAAATTTTTTTTTCAAATAACTTCTATGTCAATTTTTTTTCTGTCAATTCATTTTTTAGGCCTGTATAAACATTAAAAATATTAAAATATTTTAAAATTATTAGAAAATTAAAATATTAAAAATATTTATAAAAATAAAATATTAAAAATATTCTGAAAATTAAAATATTAAGAATATTAAAAATATTCCGAAAATCAAAATATTTACAATTAAAATATCAAAATATTAAAATATTTTTATGAAAATTAAAATATTAAAAATATTACTATAAAATAAAATAAAATATTTAAAATAAAAAAATGAAAAATATTTAAAATAAAAATTAAATTATTTTTGAGTTTTGAAAATAGTTTTGAGTTGTGTGTTTGGTTATAAGTTTTGAAAAGTAATGATTATAGTTTGAAATGAGTTTTGAGAAATGGGTGTAGAATTATGATTTGAAAGCTGCAACCAAATACCACACTCAAATCAATGGTGAAACTATATTTTGAAATCTAAACCAAACAGAGCCGTAAATTTTCATGCTCAATAAACAACACTTCAGCCACCAATCCCCCCCTAAAAAAAATCTTTTACACCTCACCTTTTCATTCTTATCCCAAATTTGAATCAGAAAATTAAAAAAATAAATCACAAAAAGACATTCACTTAAACTCAAATGGCACCAAATCAAATAAATATAACTTTTTGAAACAAAAAAAGAATTGATTCATAAGAAAACTTTTGGGACTAAATGAATTAACATTGCCTAATATGGGATTTCGGAGTAAATTTTCTCCTTTTTTTTTTTTTTTCTTTTTTTCTTAAAGTTAAAGGTCAAAAGTAGATTAAGCAACTCGACTTGATTTTAGGGTTGGGTTTACTAGTCGCTCATTGGGTTTGAGTTGGTCTCTACTCCACTGAGAGAAATTTGTTGGGCCCAAGGTCACTTGGGCGTTTTTGGGAAAACTAATTGGGTTAATTACCAGCTAGCGCTATTAAAGTTCCCTTATAAATTCTAAAAACTTTTTGACTAGAATATGGGCCACGGTCTGTGCCCACAGCACGGCAATGTGACTCTTGTGCTTCTTGCCGGGTCTGTTTTGGATTTAAATGGTTGATTTTTTAATAAAAAAATATCAGATAGAATATGTTTATAAAAATCAAGTTAATTGGACAATAATAATACCTCAAATCACATTTGTTTTCAATTTTACACTTACAATCATATTTATAATTCATTTTTTGTTATCTACAAATGTGATTTGATGAAGGTGTTATTTATATCCAATTAATTTGATATTTTATAGGTGTATTCTACTCGATATTTTTTAAAAAATTAATTGTTCAAATTATCAAAATAAGACCTAAAACAAGTCCCATGAGGCACACAAGCAATGATCTCATATCCTTTTGAATACACTAATAAGTCTTATAATACATTGCCCTCATTAAATTTATGGGTAAAGCACGAATAAATCCCAAATAATGATCTTATGAATTGTTTGGTCCTCACTTTTTTCTTATAGAGCTAAAGGTCTCATTCTAGTGTGAATTATATAAATAGCCAAAATGTGGGTTTTCTCATAATGTTGAAATTACTAAACGTAACATTTCAAAAAAAACTCTCTAGTGTATTTTTTTTCAAACGTAACACTCCAATATAATACACTAAAAAAAAATTAGTGTACTTTTTTTTTTCAAACGTAACACTCCAATCAATGTAACACACAAAAACTTGTTATCCAAACGTAACACTCTAATATAACACACTAAAAAACTCCTTAGTGCACTTTTCCTAAACATAACACTCCAATCAATGCAATACTAAAAAGCTCCTTAATATATTTTTCTCAAACCTAATAACGTAACATTCTATAAAATTCTTTAGTGTATTGTTTCCAAACGTAACATTCTAATCAATGTAACACACAAAAACTCCTTAATATACTTTTTTTAAACGTAACACTCTAATATAGCACATTAAAAAATTTGTTAGTATTTTTTTTCAAACGTAACATTCTAAAAAAACTCTTTAATGTATTTTTTTCAAACGTAATACTCCAATCAATGTAACATTCCTAATATACTTTTTTGAAACGTAACATTCTGATGTAATACTCCAATGTAACACTAGAAAACCACACCATAGAAATGTAAATTTTCACGCTCGACAACCAACACTTTAAAAAGAATCTTCTATACCTCACATTTCCATTTACATTTCCATTTCCATCCCAAAAATGAATTAGTGAATCATAAAAAGACATTCGCTTAAAGTCAAGTGATACCAAATCAAATAAATACAACTTTCTAAAACAAAAAGGAAAAATTGGTTCATGAAAAAAACTCTTAGAACTAAATAGATCAATCATATGGAATTTATGGGTAAATTTTTCAAAATTTATTTCCTCATTCAATCTATCTTTTTTATTACCTTCTCTCATTTCTCCAAAAAACTTATCATTTTTTTATTCTTATCTCTCTCTACTATTTTTCTAGAGAGTTTCACACCACCACCATTTACTAGGGCTGGGCAACCAACCCACCCGCCCGCACAAACCGCCCGACCCTACCCTACCCGCAGTGCTTTGGGCGGTTTCGATGTAGGTATGCGGGCGGGTGCGGGTCAAGAAATTCACAAAAGATCGGGTTCGGGTCGAACCCGACCCGCCCGCAACCCGCAGTTTTTTTTTTTTTTTTTTAAGAAAAAATAACTAGTTATTTTTTTTTTTTTTTGCATTTTGGATACATGGAGATAACTAGTTATTATTTTTATTTTTACATTTTGGATGAAAGTAAAATTTATTATATGGGTACTTATATACATTATCATGATCTAATGATATTTAAATTAGTATTACTAGTTTGACTTTTATTTATATATATATATAAAAAAATCATTATATTCCATTAGTCTAGTAGACACAGTTAAATATGATATTTTGAATTGTCATTCTATTATCACATTATTGCATATTAAAAACTAAACAGTGAAGATTAATCCACTATTAAAATTAGTGTTACTAGTTTGACTTTTAAGGGTTTGTTTTTGCATATTTAAATTAGTGTTACTAGTTTGACTTTTAAGGATTTGTTTTTGCAAGTTAAGGAGGAAGATTAATCCACTACCTTCAAGCATGGTTCCATATCATCTTATCTAACATGTGAACTATTTATTATGATCATGAATTGTATATCTTGTAATTTAATTTATAACTCTTCTAAAAATAAAAAAAAAAGTGTTTAGAAAGTAACAAAAAATGTCAAATTTGCTTAAGTTTAAAAAAAAAAAAAAAAAAAAAAAAAAAAATCTAAACCGCAAACCGAACCGCACCCGCCCGCACAAACCGCGAACCGCATCGCGGGCGGTTGCGGGTCCATTTTTCCCCAACCGCATAAGTGCGGGTCGGGTCGGTTTTGACCCGCAACCCGCCAAAACCGACCCGTGAACAGCCCTACCATTTACCGCAATTGTCGTCACATTACCACCATCGCCATGCCATCTACTCGCCACCACCACCATCATTGTTTGCCTGCCACCACAGTCATCTTTATTGTTGTTGATTGATCTATACTCTATTGTCACTAATCTACACACCACTGCCTTCCTCTGTCATTGTCAACACCACACAGTTCTCACAATCATCTTTTTCCTTTGTTATCATCACCAGTGACTTTCAGATCTAATTATTTTTCAACTCAAATCTTCACCAGTGACTTTAGATCTGGCCATTTTTGGACACTCATTTGATTATGATATGGTCACCAAAGCTCTTACTAATGAGTTTCTCTCTCTCTCTCTCTCTCTACGTGTGTGTGCGTCTACATATTGATGGATTTAGTAAAATTTGGATATTAATGAATAAATTTAGAGTGAATAAGCGAATGAGTGTGAGTGCAAGAGTGAGTGAGAGATAGTAATTGATTAAATAGTCAGAAAACAATTGAGGAATGTTATCAGTGATAAATTTATCATTGATATTTATCATCTTCCTCTTGTTCCTTCTATTCTCTTGTCACCACCAAGTTTGAAAAAGTGGCGGGTGGAATGACATAGTGGAGAATGATGTTATTTTGCCTAAAAAAATTATCAGGTAATTATCAAAAAATCATTGTTAGAAAAATATCGTTAAAGGTCAAAGACGACTTCCAGAGATTTGCTGATGGTTGGAAACGGCAGCCGGCGATGGTCGCTGGTGATTGGAGCCTACAACAGGACATGATTGTTGGATGAAGGGTGGACTTATTGTCATATTGATAATTGGAGCTGAAGGAGAGGGCATTTTAACAAAAAAGGAGTACGCCTTATTGGCAAATTTGAGGATAAGTTATTTTAATATTTTTTTAACTTCATGATAAAAATATGAGGTGAAAAAAATTAGTATGCTTAGTATGGTGATTTTTATTTTTATACTGAAAAACATACAAAAAGTAAAGGGGATACACTCACCAAATAAATGCATTTATTTAGTGCATTCCCAAATAAATATATATAAAATTTCTAAAATATTATTTTCATTAAGTTTAATAACTAAAATATATTTATTTTATTAATAAATAGATATACTGTTTTGATTTAAACAAATCAAAAAAAAAAATTAAACTTTAAATTGAAATAATTAAAATTTTAAAATTTATTTTATTATAGTTTTCTTTATAATTTTCGCAAATAAATTTCATAAGAGCCTCCTTATTAATATTCAATCACAAAATCAAATGAATTAATGGTAGCTCGAATTTTATCTTATTTCGAATGGTTTGAATTTTGACTTATAAGTTGACCGATCAGTCGTCTGATAAAAAGGTTGATAGTTGTGGTCGATAAAAGTGACAACCACAATAAATAAGTATTACATCGGTCGTCCAAATAATCATTGAGATGATCGCTTGGGCGGTTTACCAGCAAGCTTAATTCCAAGTACTAGGTTTTGTTTGGGATGTAAGTTGAATTTTTAATTTTTTGATTTTTTAGTTATTTTAGCCTAAGTCTCGTTTCGGATAAACTTTTTTATTTTTTTGACTTTTATAAAAAAAATAAAATAATTATAATTTAAATGTAACATTTTATCTTATTAACTTTTTAATCTATTTATTTATTTATTTGTTTTAACTATTTCAACCAAAAAAAAAACCTCAAGCTCCAAACGAGCACTAGAATAATTATTCTGAATTAATTTGCAAAAGGGTCCTCCAAAATCAAAAGCAGTAGAAATACGACGGCGTAACGGCCTGAGAAGCCTCTATTATCGTCATCGAAGTCGAGGAAGTGGTCTTGCAAAGGAAACGGTAACCCTAACCCTAACCCTAACTTGAATGTTTGCTTACTAAGCTTCATCATATTTTCATTTACTTTTGGCTAGGATGACTCTTTCTTTCTTCAATTATGGCATCAATTTGGACCTTCCAACTTCATACCTCTTCGTTTCCGGTAAGTTTAAGAATGAATTTTCAATTTCAATTTCAATTTTGCTCTCTCACACACACACTCGTCTTCTGATTTGTAATGTATGTAATCAATACTTGCAATCGATTTTGGAATTGTAGCCTTCAATCTGTGTTTCGAGTCATCAAATTTCGTCAAATGTGCTGGAAATTAGAACCAAATTGAGGTTTAATTACGGTTGCCTGGATTGGAATCGAAAGAGGACTTGTCGAAAGTTTGTGTTGCGAGCTTTGAGCGATTCTGGGAGCTCTGTTGAGGACAACAAGCGCATTCAAAATGAGGCTGTTGATGCCAAGAGAGGGAGGGTGCTGCTGGAAAATTTGAAATTTCAAGCTGCAAGATTGCAAGAAACGGTTTCTTCTCTTCCTCCCGTAGTTTTCGTGGTAATTTCTTGCTTCGTTTTGTGATTTTCATGTTAGTGTTTGGTAATGAAATTAAATTACTAATGATTTTTTTTTAATGCGGTGGTCATGCATTCAAATGGAGTTCGATTTTTCTTGTATTTGAAGTTCGTAGGGATTCGGCAATCGTACACAATAGTTAAAACCGTCCACTCCTAAGTGCCTATTGTTAGAACATTATACTGGTTGTCTATTCGACCATAAAAAGAGCTAGTGTTTGTTTGTTTACCATGAAATTATGCACCAAAACAAATTGGACATGCACCGACAAATATGTTCAAGAACTAGTCTTTACTATGAAACTATGCACAAGACTCCCATTTTATGCATAAAAATATTTATATTAATTTTTAAACACCATGGCATTATGTCTTCTGTTTATTTATTTATTTTTTTTTTTAATGTTAGAAATGTTAAATTTTGCCATGTTGTGGCGTCCTCGGGCAGTGCCAGAACCAGAAATTGAGTTAATTTTGACACATTAATACTTGAAGATCATTTTTTATATAAGAGTTTTGAAATAAGTATTTAATTAGAAAAATTAATAAATCTAACAAGTCGTTTTTTTATTCTTTTCCAAAATTTTGAATTAGTAATTATATCTCAAAATAATCGATTTAATCAACCTTTTAAGCCATTTTTTTGATTGACATAATCTAGTAAATAAATTATATACAGACCTCTTTGACTTTTTAAAATAAAAAGGGTTGTATGTACCTCTTGTATAAATAAAATCGATTCGATGAAATTATTGCTATTTACTAACATGTGAAATAATTGGAGATTATCTCATTATACATTGTGAAATACTAATAAAGTAAAGAGTTACTAAGGTAATTTTCATAAAATTAGAGGCTATCCCGTTACACATTTTACAAAGATTCATGAAATATAGAGGTAATGCTGTGATTTTGAAAAACATTTTCTTTTTTCTTTGTTTTTTCCCCTTGGGCATGAGACGTAGATAAATTCGACACTTGGATGCATACTTGCACCTGGTGCACATATCCAAACCATGTAACGTTGGTGAAAAGAAATTTGCATGAAAATTCTTCCACCATTCTATCCATTTGGAGGCAAAAGGCAAGACTCAGTGAACATCAGTTAATGGGTGCAAAGTTTGTGTCAAATTATCAATCTAAGGTGTTGCATCTGCATTAACTGATTGATGGAAGCAGATTTGGGTTTCTGCTCATGGAAACATGCATGAAATCATGTTATGTTTGGTTCCGTTTGGTGTGCTTCCTTGGTTCAGAATATCCTGGCTAAAATTCTAGATATTAAATTAAACATTGGTTGTTTATGATCACATTGTTTTATTCTTTTTTGATCGATGTAGTTATTTTATTTTATTTTATGGTAAGCTATTTCTTTTTTGTCTCAGATGAAAAGACAGTCTGGAACTAATTTTGCAATTGGGCTGTGTATTTTGGCAACAATATTGGTTATTGCGGTGAGAGTTTATGTGGTGAAGAAGTCAAGGTATAGCCATCCTGGCTCTGTAGCTGATCTTGTCAGGCGTGGCCAGCTAAGATCTGATAGAAGAGGCATGTACGATCCCAATCTTTACTTCCTGAACCTGTGCATATTTTTGGGATTTGACAGATCTATAGATTTTTTAGACTTTCGATTGCAAAGGAATTAACATAGCACATTTTTTGAAGCTAAAATGCCAGTCCATCTACTTTATCTTAACCTGAAGGACCCATTCTTAAGGGAATCGATTTTCTAGAACTTCATGTTTTAGGAAAATGTCAACTAGTACCCCTGGAGCACTAGTTTGCATCAAGATTGAGGTAAAATAGTGTTTTGGAAATAGAAAGGCTAAAAAGTTTTCTGAAGTTGTTGAAAATGTATTGAAATTGATGGAAGAGTGTCTGGTGTTCTTCTTCTAGTGCCCTAGGGCACTTTTCAGAAAGACCCTATGTTTTAATATGCTGATGTGCTGTTGAAGTTTAAGCTTGTTACATGCCAGACTTTCACTTGTTGAATAATTGTGTTTTGGTTTTCCTTTTCCTTTTCCTTTTCCTTATGGAACTTCTACTTCACAGCTCAGCACCTCTCAAATATGAAGATCCATTCAATAACCCATTGGTGAAGGTTGGTAAGAGCAATTCAACTATTGAGATGTGTGGAAAGGTTTATCGCTTAGCACCAGTGACTCTCACAAAAGAGCAACAAACCATCCATCAAAAGAGGAGATCACATGCATATCAGTGGAAAAGACCAACAATATTTCTTAGAGAGGGTGATCCGATACCCCCTGATGTGGACCCTGATACAATTAGGTGGATTCCTGCAAATCATCCTTTTGCAACTATTGCCAGTGACATTGATGAAGATTTGGCTCAAAACAATATGTATCAGAAACATGGTGTACCATTCCGTATTCAGGCTGAGCATGAGGCACTGCAGAGAAAGCTTGAAGCACTACAGAGTGTAAGTACTTCTTGCACCCCCTAGTTCCTTTTCCAGAAAGGGAAAGAACATACCTATGTTTTATATCTTTTTAGCATGCATTGCCAATAGGTGAAGCATATAAATATGTTTAAATAATTAAGGCAGTGCAATTAGGATGTGGCAATGTGCTGGTGGAGGGGGCCACCATTCATGCACTTTTGTTTGGGGGACCTAGCTGAAGAATATATGGACTAAAGAAATCCACAAACACCCCTAATGAAAAGTACGCATGTACCTCAAAATAGGTGAAGCCTATATTGAGCTTATGGTTTTTGACAGAGCAGAATGCCAAAAAGAGATTCATGTAGTTGATTTGGATATGCACTATGAATGCACGTCTAAGCATTTCTATAGATTTTGTTTTTTATGATTTGATTGGTAGCCTTGTTAGGAGGTTCTTGGAATGATACTGCTGAACTTTTATGTTTTTAAGAGTTTTAGTTATTTTTTTGGGACTATAGGTTATCAGTTGGGGAGTAAGATGAATGTTGTAGTCTTTTTTGTGATCCTACGGGTACAAATAAAAAACTATGAAGATGCATAGTTGAAATATGGGAATCTTCCCTTTGTTTCCCTGTTTATCTCTATCTCTTACCATAAGGCAAAAGAAAAACATATTTATGTCCCCATCACGTGTTCAAAAAAATACTAGTTGAGAATTGGGTTACATCGGTTCTCCCCTAAAATCCTCATGAACCCCTTAAATAGAGTGCATAATGTCCTGGGCCTGCATAGTTAAACTATATACCACTCTCTATTTTCTTGTGGTTATAATCCCCTATTTTATATTTAAAGTTAGGCTTAAAATTCCTTTTGTAGGACTTTTGTTTTAACCAGTGATCACAGTGTCACTGTGTCAGCGTGGACAACATCTTTTGTCACTAAAACATGGCATTTAATGATTGTAACTGTAAATTGGATAGAAATGAACAGGGACATTACACCAAGGTAGTGGCTGGCACCCAAAAACAAAATCTAATTCTATTTCATTTGACTAGTCTCTACAGTTTGCTCTTTCTATTTGATGATTATTGCATGTTCATGGTATCCATCACAGTGCCTCTTCTTGATATGATTTGTTTCGTGTGTTCTCAGGGACAAAAACTCAATAAGTTAGTTGTAGATCCTGGTGCTGCCAAAGATTTTGAAAGACCATTCAAATCCCATCTGAAGCCAGATGAGTGTGTAGAACAAAGCTTACCTTATAATCATTTGGGCTCCAACCCTTCCAAATCAGAGCAAGTCCCCAACTCCTTTGGAAGCAATTCGAACTCTGAAGAAATGCCAAAAACCTAGGGTACATCTGTGTTGCAGCAATATTCTTCCCGCCTCTCGAATTGCAGCAACCACCAATCTTTGGAATTTTGTGAAGAAAGAGTTGAACTATTTGAAGTTGACACCAGAGGCTCTGAGTCGTCCTGTTGCAAGTCCAAAGATCTAATTCAAAGTGGCAAAGGTTCACAAGTGTAAATAGAATTCCCGTGTTCTGCGTATTCTAGCATAATTTGTGTGTTCTCTAATTTTCACATTGCTATGTATTTCTTTGGAGAGCCTTCTATGTACAATACAATCATTATATCCCTCTATTACAGCCTTGAACATCAGCATCGCCACTAATAGTAGCAAATAATAAGATGGTTACTATTAGTATTACCTGATTTCTTTGGATTTCCTAATTCTCACTCTTTTTTTTTTTTTTTATTACGATTATACTCTAAAATAAAATTACATTAAAGGACAATCTTTAAGGGAACATCTGACAATTGTATAATATTGTAGACCCACCTCCCTCACCTAAACATATTCCTTTCCTACCTAAACTTAACATATTCCTCTTCATTAACGTTCCTCCCCAGCACTATCCTTAAACCTAACGTCCTCTTTATTACCATCCTATATCCAACGTATTTCTCTTCATTATCATCTTAAAAACGTATTCTTTTTCAATACAATTTTAAACCTTGAACTAGAAATCAATGACTGAATTGGAATGGATGTCTATTATTTTGTTTGTTATATTGCATTGGAATGAAAAAGAGTGAATTGAGGGTTAAGTTAAGCAGTGCTGAACAATTATTGTTTGGCAAAATAGTGTTGAAAGAATTGTTTATATTTGGCAACACAATGCTAAACAAATGTTGTTCGGCAACATAGTGTTGAACAAATTAATTTTGTTCGCCAACACAATACTGAAAAAATTGTTTATGTTCGGCAACATAGTGTTGAACAAATAATTATATTCGCCAACACAGTGTTGACAAAATTGTTTATGTTCGGCAACACAATGCTGAACCAATCCTTGAGCGATCGACCGGCTGGATGACTAGCTGATCGATTGGTGGTGTGATTTTGATGCAGTTTTACAACAATAATGCAATGGTTTGGATAAAAAAGACACCATCGTTCACTGATTTTGAATAAATCAAAGAGAGATCGTCGTCGTTCTTCAATAGAAGAGGGAATGAGGGGGACCGTCTTCAACCATGATGGAGAGGGTGTACAAAATTAGATAGAAGTGCACTTGGGTGTGATGATATTATAAATAGGGATAAAAATTTTATTGAAATTTAGAGTTTAAGTTGAGAGTTCAAAGAAGTGGAAGGTTCAAAGAATTAAGGTAGGTGTTAATAGCAGCCCTCAATAATAATAATCTCCTTGCCTCATTTTCTTGTGCTTCTTGTTGGATTCATTTATTTGAGATGATTTGAATAAGAGAAACTAGAGATATTTTTCGGAATGTTGAATTTGAGCACGTGGTGTAGTCAGAAATTTATTTTAGTGGGGTAATTTGATAAGTATTATCAATGTCACCATGTAAGATTTTTTTTTTTTGGTAAACACATTATGTAAGATTTTAGTTCTACATAGCCAATCAAAATCACCTTTCACACAATTCATTCTAATTTTATATATTCTCAAATCACATTAACAAAGTAATTAAAAGTTGTCAAATTATATGTAAAAATAAAACTGGCACATTAATTCTTTTACTTCAACTAAAAATAAAATAATAATCATTCATCTAACCATCACTTATTTGATTATGCAAACAGTTTTTATGCATGAGAGGGAGATTTTTCTCAGTTGTATTTGTCACTAGTTGAATCAATGACAATTAATAATGACAATTGGCATTGTTCCTTTCTTTATAAATACATTTTAAAATTTGTATTTAAGTGTACACTAAAATCATGTGTAATTTTGGACACTAGAGACAAATTTTGAAGTGTTATTAGAACAAGGTAGAATGAGAACACCAGTTCTCTTTTTTCTTTCTTCTTTCAATTTGTAAAATCTTAAAAAAAAAATAGCTTAATTCCATTGAGTCAATTGGTAAAATATCAAACCAAACGTGATTGAGACCCCCACACGGCCCCCACCCCTACACACATGCGAGGGTTGGTCATTGGAAAAGAAAAAAATAAATAAAAAATAAAAAATCTTGGCCAATCACACCCCACTGGGGTCCTAGGATCACCGCTACTGGGTCTGAAACATTTTTTAATATCAAACATTTTGAACAAAATCCAAAATTTATTAAAAAATACGTAAGTAATAGGTTAAAAAATGATATAGACCTGCAGGTACAGCAGCTGTACTAACTTCGCATCGGGCGCAAATATATATATATATATATGCACTTGGCTTGGCATTATATTTTTCTGCTTATGGGTTGCATGGCAATACACCAGTCATGGATATTGATGCTGTTGAAGTCATAATAAATTCACAATTAGGACTGCAAACGAGCCGAGTCGATCCGAGCTGAACTTTAATATATTTAGACTTATTTATTAAAATTTTAACGAGTTTGAGCTCGAGCTAAATAAAAATTTAACGAACCAAGCTCGAGTCGAGTTGGCTTATGCTCGACTCGAGCCTGTTCACAAGCCTTAACGAGCCAAAAAATCTATGAACTCATACTTGCATGGAAGACTAAAGTTACAATTAAAATTTTGATTATACAATTATATATACAATACATATAAACATACTAAAAAAAAGTCCATATTTTATTAAAATAATAATATCTACTACCTTTATTATATAAATGTACTATCTATAGTTAACTATTATTTATATTTATATTTTTTAAATATATAAATAGCATATTTCTCTTATTTTTTATACATATTTTTATATTATTTAATATATAAATAATAAATATTAAACGAGCCAGCTAACGAGCCGAGCTTTAGAATGTTTGAGCTTGTTTATTAAAAATTTAACGAGCTTGAGCTCGAACGCAAAAAAAAAATTAACAAACCAAGTTCGAACGAGCTCTTACCGAGCCGAGCTCGAGCTTGTTCACGAACGGCTCTGTTCATTTGCAATCCTCCCCACAACCTCTTAATGGTCAGGGGTTGAATAAGAAAGAACATTGCCACTTCAAGTGCACACTTGATTTAAAAGAAAAATTCAAACATATCCATACAAATAACAAAATGGTAGAAACATATCCATACAAATTACAAAATGGTAGGCTAGATATATAAATTGTTTTTTGGATCCTAAAAAAAAAACAAAATATTGGTTGGCCTCTTACTCTTAAATGCTGGAACCTGTAAAATTTAGTCCAAAGTTGCTGAATATATGTGTCCATCCGGCAGCGTGAGACCCCCAGGACCTGTAAGTGTGTCGGTAAGGTTCAGTAGAAATCTTCGGTGCACCTTGCAGGATTGATTTATTTTCAATGACATTTTCCTACTCTTACGTACCCCGCTAATCACGTATTGGGCACATAAAACATGGCTAATAGTGATCACCATTATTATTATTGACATCAAACTAGATGGCTCCTAGCAATTTAAATATTTTTTTCCCCAAAATGTGAAATTTTATCTTAACAAAGACTAAGACATCTAATTCCCCAATTCAATCACAATGCACAAGAAAACTCTCCGGCACCTTTAAGTAATGTTGCCAAAGGACAGACAGATAGTTCGAAGTTATCCAAATCACTCAGTCTTGGCGGCTTCAGCCTGCCTCGCACCAACAGCGAAGAACTCCGTAATGACTTCAAGAGGCATACCCTTTGTTTCTGGAACCTTCAGGTAGACGAAGATCCAGGAGATGGCACACACAACAGCGTAAATGCCAAAGACACCATCTAGCCCAATTGAAGTGAGCAGAACAGGAAGAGTGTAGGTAACAATAATGTCCCCAATCCAGTAAACTAGAGCACATATTGCGATGCATAGGCCACGGACCCGTGTAGGGAATATCTCTGCACAGAGGATGTTTGGGACTGGCCCATAGCCCGTGACAAAGCAGCAGAAGTAGACCACAACACAGAGGGTTGAGATTACCGCTTCAGGAACTGAGCCCAGGTCAATGAGTTCGCTAATAACTAAGATGACGAGTGAAACTACCAGCACAGGAATTGTAGTGAGCAGCAGCGTCCTGCAGTGAGGGATTTTCAATAGCAAATGTAAGTGAAAAATGAAAGGAAAGGGGAGGAAATGAATCTCGTGAAGGAAACAACATGAGAGTTTTCACCCTATCATTAAGACATGACAAAGAAGAGCTTGAATCCCGCAGCTCCAACTAAAAAGATGTAAAATAAAAATTGGGGCCGTAGATGCATCAAAAGTCAAATATTTAAGTCCAAAATAAAACTGGTAAAGTTGTACAAAGTTAAGTGGAGAACTAACATCGGAATGTCAAACAGATCATATAACCATACATCACCAAGACTCAGATCAAACACATTAAAATTGGAAAAGGCAAGTGCTGTTTATTGGGTGATCTCTAAGCAACAAATGTTGGACAGAAATCCTAGCTGTGACCAACCAAAGCTACAAAATGAATGGGGGAAAGAGAGCAAAAAGGAAGGGGGGGAAAAAATAAAAAATTAAGATTACCTTCTGCCGGCGATATCCATGAGCCTCATCGCGACACCTATACAAGGAAGCATCAACAAGGTTGTAAATGCACTGATAAGGAAAGACGCAGACTCTGTACCAAGGCCAAGGCTGGCAAGAAGAACTTCAACTCCTGCCTCCTCAAGGATTTGAGGGGTATAATACAAAACCCCATTTATGCCAGAAAGCTGCACAATACATTAATCAAACATGTAAGATGCAACGACAAAGTTCAGTAGTCGAACGACAAGTGGCAGCAAAGCAGAATTAGACATCACATCCTATGAAAACTAGACTGTCCGACAGATGCTTAACCACGAGCTATTGTATTCTCACCACAAACTTTCCAGCCCACTGGATATCAGTGTGCTTCCCAAGAGGCCTCGCTTTTGAGTTAGGATTTCAAACCACTGAGTTAGTCGGCAGTCAGGGGTAAGGGGATTGCCAACTTTCATATTAAAAAACAAAAGAAGAAAAAAAAAAAAGGAACAAAAATGGAACAAGAGACGTCATTGAAAGAAGGCATATCCTACCTGCTGAAGTATTTGAATTCCCATCCCAACAAATAATGCACGTTTGACTCCCGGTTCAAGAAGAGCAGTCCATATAGGCCCTTTCGAAGCCGTTTCAGATGGGTGAACCATTGCTGGCCCAACCGGCTGCTGATTCATGAGTTCCTTGGAATAAAGAGCGGGCTGGCTTACCAAAGCAGCGGCCTGAATAAACTCACCGTCCGCGGGAACATCACCACCGGGAAGAGAAACAAGAGATCCACGCCTTGACCCTGGAACTCCCTCCTGGTGCAAATAAATCCTTTTAAACCCTCCTTCCTTATTTCTGTCTTCACCTTCTTTCTCGGACCATTTCCACGCCAACTGCCAACCGCCACCAATGCCCATAGCACCAACCGCTTCTCCAGCAGTTCCTTGCAATAGACTACTACCACGTCTCACGCCTAGAGTGCTGCCATGGGAAGCAGGAGGGGGAGGCATATCTTTTTCGAGGCTCGTTGTTTGTCGTGAAATCAATGGGCTATGCAAATTGTCGTCAGAGTCAGCCCCGCCGCCCTCTGACCCATAATCCTCACCTTGCAGGCTCTCTTCATCCCACTGTTCGTTTTTGACCTGAGGGTCCGCCGCTGTGCTGAACATGCTGCCGAAATTAGGAAATAGCATGCTTCGCATACTTCCTGATGCCTCAGGGAGCTTTTCATGGACACTGCCAAAAAGAGTCACAAGTGGATCCATAAGAGGCTGGTTCACCATGCTTCCCTGGCGGGAAACAAGACCGATACTACTTTGACGATCAGTAACGGGTTTGGCAACCCAAGAGAGGCCCTCTTCAGCTCCGTACAACTTAATCTGGTCTTTCTCAGTAGCCAGTTCTTGATCATCAGCTGGGCCTATAATATACTCTTCTATAGATGTTTCACCGCCAATAGCTAGACCTTCAACAAGTAAAGCCATCTCTCCTGAAGATCAAGAAGCATCAACATCCACACGGTAAATAGGTTGTAAAGATTTCGTCAAAATGGAAAGGAAGAGAGAGGTCAATGTCAACTGCATTAAACAACTAATAATTGCCATCTTTAAAAAATAGTTCAGAAAAATTAAGCAAGCAAGAGGTCTTTCACATTGATACAAACACAGACAAAATAAGTCATCTAAGTTCTGAAAATATTCATATTCTTTAGAAATTTGGGAATACATTTTGTGCAATAAAATGAAAAGAACTCCATGAGTATACTAGAATTGGAAGTATTCTATATCATCCAATAGTATGATGATAGAAAGAAATATATGAATCCAACGCATGGTGGATTCACAACCAGCTCGCTTAATCCATTTGGCTACACCTGCCCCCTTAACAAAACACAAACTGAATTAAGTAGGTTAAACAAAATAAAATACAACTGATAATCTTCTTATTAAAGACCATAACACAGTGTCATCTATTACATCATGAGCTACGGAATACTAGGACAAGTAATTTCAAAGCGATTGGCGAGTCCATTACTCTAATGTGCTCTCGTATAATATTTTGACAGCAAATAAATGATGATGTTCTTTTATATGTTAATAGAAGATAGTTGTCACATAGAATACAAGATATGAGAAAGATATAATTTGATATCATATCATTGCTCAAGAACTATATATTCAATAACTCACAATTGAACAACTGCATTTTGCATATCATTGGTCAAGTGAAAATCCAAAAATGTAGTGTCCTAGGGAATGTCGGACATCTCTAGCTCAAGACAGTACAAATAATAAAAATTTCCCGAAAGGAAAGCGAATCTTAAGGAAAAATTGAGTCATGTACTAATTCCAACACGCACATTCATATGGGATTATGTAGCGCACAATTTAAAATCTGAATCAAAATATGGATACCAAAGTAGATCCATCAAACCAAGAAAAGATACTGATATGTTGGTTCAACATGTTAGACATGGCATCAGAGAATGCACCTGAAACATCTTCCCTGCCCCGTAACCTCTGCAAAACTTGTTTCGCCTCAAGCATCCTTCCTTTACTCACAAGCCACCGCGGAGATTCAGGTAAGTAAAATATTGCCAATGCAAAATAAACAAGAGAGGGAATAGAAAGAACTCCGAGCATCACCCGCCAGCTAGGCGAGGTCATCAATGACATTCCAAAAATCATGCAATAAGCCAAAAACATTGCAAAAGAACCGGCGAACTGTGGAAAAGTATTTAACAACCCCCTTATATCTGCCGGAGCAGTCTCAGATATATAGACCGGGACAAGAGTAACAGCCAAACCAATTCCAAATCCATCTATTAGCCTCGCTACAAGTAGAACATAGACGTTAGGAGACCACAACATTACCAAACCACTAACAAAGTAGAACATTGACGACATTATTAGCATTGGACGCCGACCAATCAAATCTGATATGGGACCTGAGCAAGTTGTGACAAGTGTGGCTCCAATAAGTGACATGGCCACAACAAGCCCTTCTATAGTAGTTTCCAAACTCAGGTCCTCCTTTATGTACACTATAGCTCCTGTAATGTCAAAATAATAATAATAAATCATTATTTTTCCAGTAATGAAACATCTACACTATTATATAAAGCATACAACTCAGAAGGGATTTGAAGCTTTGCACCACTTTTTTCTTTTCTCCAAAAATACCCATATTGTTAACTACTTCAGAAAAAAAAAACTTCTAGCAATTATCAAATTCAACCTATCTTCTTCATTTATCAAATCATCAAAAACTTTAGATTGATGCGTTTGCACTTGATGCTAATTTACTCAATATCAAGCTATCAATGGGGCTTTCCCTCCTGTCTTTCCAAGGAGGGGAAGCAAACTAAGAAACAAAGAAAAGATCATAGAAAATTAAGCATCAATAGTTGAATCCACAAATCAAATTTGACTGCACAAAAATCCTACTAATTTGATTTCCATTTCATTAGATCCATTAAATAGGGAATTCGGGAACAAGGATATCAATCAACTCAGGCAAATACTAAATCTACATCATTTCCATGAGTGAATTCAAAAATGAAGAATTAGATTATTAAAATGACAAGTACCTGCAATAGTGGCATTATCCCAACCTTGCAAGAAGTTACCAATTGCAGCAGCAATAGCCACAAACGCAGCGCTCTTCATCTTTTCGATGAATTTTCCAACTAAGATAACAAATCAACCACTCTTCCAACTCTAACCCAGATCCGATACTCTTATCAGCAACCCAAATCACTGCAGAGATTAAAGTTCATGAGTTTGCATCATCAAGTCTAGTGTGTAAAATGATTAAACTTTTATCATAGTACAGAAACAACTAAAATGGGAATTCAATGACACTAAGAGCACATACTCACTGATTACCATTAATAGCTAAAGAATTTCCCACTAAGAAGGAACTAAGAAAACCAATCAACATCCACAAAAATAAAAAAACTAAAAAGAAAACTAAAAACAGAGGAAAATTGGGAGATCTTAAAAAATAAAAAATTGCTTACCTTTTGAGAACCAGAAAGGTCAGTGTAAGTAGGAAAATCCGACTACCTAAAATGAGGAGACTTTGAGAGAGAGAGAGAGAGAGAGAGAGAGAGAGACCGTTAAAAACTATTGCTGAATGATATAACTGAAGAGAACATACAACATAAATATATGAGAACGAAGAGGCGAGTTGGCTTTACGGAATATTCAGTGCACAGACAAAACTAAAAATGAAATAAAATAAAATAAGCATTCAAAAAACTACCCAAGAAAGATGTAGAACCCAACAACCATTTATGAAAACCCCAACAACCCTTCAAACATTAGTCAAACACTCACTCAAAAGTCCAGTGAACTCTTTGAGAACATCTCTCAAAAAAGACTACTCATCATCATCATCATCATCATCATCGTCTTCAAACTTCAGCTCCAGCAACTATGTCAATCCTGTTCTTGTGGGTTCGTCAGAATCAAAGAAAAGAAACTGAGAAGTTTGTGTACAGAGATTGTGAGAGTGTGTTTCCAAGAAACTAAGATAGAGAGTAGAGAGTGAGTGTGTGTGTGTTGTGTTTTCTAATAAGAAAATACTATGAAAGAATGAATGAAATAGAAGAGAAGAGAATAAAATAGAGAAGGGAAAAATTGGAGAGGGATGACAATGCCAACCCACTACTACCTTCCAGCCGGTCTAATTTCATCTAGAGCCGTCTTGTCCTCTCTCCCAGTTAGATCCTCCTTTTTCTATTTTATAGGGTAAATCACGCATAGCTTTAAAGATTTGGTTAAAATATGAATTTTTTTTTATAATTTTAAAAATTATATTTTATCTTTGGAATTTTTAATTTTATAATAAATTATATTTTTTATTAATAAATTATCAAATCAATTAATAATTTTTAATGATATTAAAAATATATTTTAATTAATAATTTAGGTAATTTTATTATTGTATAGGAAAGTAATTATGAATTTTATTTTTTTAGTTAATTCTGTTAGATAAAAAATACTAACAATGAGGTATTTATAATTTTCCAAATCACATAGAGCAATTTATACTTTAAGTAAATTTTAGAAAATGTATTTGTAATTTATCCTTTTATTTACTAGTATTTTATTTTGTTTTATTTTTTATTTATTAATTTTCTTTTATACTCTGTTTCTATCTTCTGTCTATTCTTTGTTTTTTTTTTTTTTTTTTTTTTTTTTAATTGAAAAATGTTGGCATGGTGACCAAACACACGCTTATTTTTGGAAAGTAGGTTAAAAATTATTTTTTTTATTTTTTTTAAAAAAAAATATGTAAAAAAAATAAAGAAGTGATGTAAGTTAAAAAAATAAAAAAATCTTCTTTAACCGAGTTGCCAAGCCTACTTAAACTATTTTAATTTAAATATTTTTATATATAAATCTTGTTAACAATGTGTGTATCATATGTATCTTATTATATATTTTTATACTGTATGTTAGGTTTTTTTTATTTTTTTATTTTTTATAAGAGTTGCGATAATTTGTGACTCAAAAATGAATTTGTGCATTTTTGTGGTAATGTTACATATTTTGTGATTTTATTACGCATTTTGTGATTAGAAAATATTTAGATTAAAAAAGTGTAACATTACCAAAAAATATGAAACACTACCACATATTGCCTAACTTTATTTTTGAATAAAAAATTGTCATAACTGTTATCAAAAAATACATAATATTTACCACAAAATACGTAAGATATATATGATAAACAATTTTTGAAGGATGTGTATCATAGCATTACCCTTTAAAGGTAAATTTTTTTTTTTTAAAAAAAAAAAAAAAAAAAAAAAAACTTCTTCAAACATTTCTATTATTTAAAAAAAGAATTAGACTTCTCTCAAATTCAAAACTAAATTTGATGAATTTGAGATAAGGGGTTTGCGGAGTTCATCACAAGTCTCATATCAATTGTTCAAATCATTAATTTTGTAAAATCCTCCTTGTATATATCATTCATAAAAAAAAATTAGATCGATTCAATAATCGTAACATTTTTTATTTTATTGTGTTAGTCTCTGAAAAAATAGATGACAAGTATATTTTTGAAAACATATCATCTACATTTTTAAAGACAAATACGATAAAACAAAAATGTTTCGATTTTTAGATCAACCTAATTTTATTTAGCGGAATCATTATTCACTGGTAATTGTAACAAATTATTTGTAAAATTTATCATTTATTTGTAATGTTTTTTAAAATTTATCTTGCACTCAAATTTATCCTTTTATTTATAGATGATATACATAAAGGGTCTTACAAAATAAATTATTCGAATTATCAAGACAGAACTTATAATGAATATTACGAGCTTTTCAAATTTGTCAAATTTAAATTTAAATTTAAGAGAAATCTGACATTTTAAAAAATATTGTACATAATTTTTATTTATTTATTAAATAATGATCATGTATTTTTTTATTTATTCATAAAATGAATATGTAAATAAACTACTCCAATATATCTGTCAAGAAGTATTATCCTTTACCATCTATAATATATCTGCATAATAATCCGATATACCCGGTAGCATTTGCTTATTAAAAATGTTAAATTACTATTTACTCCCTGCTTGTTTTTTTTAGTCCACAGGATTGGATTATCAACCATATGGTCCCACAAGGAACATATTTCTTTGGTAACATGGCTAGTCCATGAGATTAGAAATACACACTACTCAAGGGATTAGCAATTCCCATAGTCAAATCAAATCCAATGAAATTAGAGATAAAGTGATTATTTTGATGAAATAATTATCAAAGTGATAAATACAAGCAAATATACACATTCGGACATTTCCGAACGCCAGAATTAGTCTTTGATGATGCATGATGTCGGGTGATGATGACATTAAGATGGGTCAGGTGAGGGCCTGAATTAGAGAGATGTTGGTACAAGTATTGTGCCCATGACCATGACATGTAACTATAATGGTTGGTTTGTGTTGTGAGTTGATATTTTAATTTTTTAATTATTTTAATTTGTAGTTAAAAATTTTTGTTTGAGATAAGTTTTTTAATTTTTTTGATTTTTATAAGAGAAAAAATAAAATAATTATAGATTGGACGTGATATTTTATCTTATTTGATTAAAATAGCTTATTTTATCCTAGTTATTTTAGTCTAAACACTCCTTCCAAACGAGGCCTAAGACAAAGGCCCATTTTGGAAACATGGATTAAAAAGTTAAAAATTAACTTTTTAACCTATTTTGAATTACATCACCTCTCACATAAAATAATAAAAAAATTAAAAAAAATCAATTTTTAACCATCTTCTTAAAATATCTTGAGAAAGTGATGTACGTGTTCTTTGATGTAGAAATCCGACTGTGATATGCCAATGAATATGTGCCAAAAACAAATTTGTAAAAATAGATCTTAACAAAATGGCTTACGCATATAATTGGTAACTGATTTAAAATTGGTTGAAAAGGCATTCAAACAAATTAGTTAGTAATTTTTTTTAAACTAATTTGTAACAAATTTTAGTGAAGTTTCTTGTAAAAAAAATTGTAAGTTTGATAATAATTTGTAAACTGTTAATAATTTCTTGTAAACAAATTATGTTTGTTACAAAAAAATGTAAAAAAAATAAAATAAAAATGATAAAATACTAATAAATCTCAAAATGCGATCTTGTGGACTTTTTAAATCCTTCATTTTTTCTTATGAATCCAAAGATCTCATTAAAGTGAAAATTATATAAAAAAGATAATCACTTACACATTTGAATTTAATTTTTGAGTGATAAAAGTAAGTTTTACCAAATGTGAAATTATACATTTAAATAATCCATACGATAGAGGTTTTGAATTTTTCTTCTTCTAAAACAAATTCCACATTATGAATAAATACGTAACACTTCAATGTAATATTTTAATAACGTAACACTTTAATATAACACATAAAAAAAATTCTTAGTATATTTTTTTCCAAACGTAACAACGAAACACTCCAAAAAAACTCCTTAATGTATTTTTTCAAACGTAACACTTCGATGTAACACACAAAAAACTTCTTAGTGTGTTTTTTTCCAAACATAACACTCTAATGTAATACACACAAAAACATTAAAAAAATTCTTATTATATTTTTTTTAAACGTAACGCTCACAATTTGAAATTATATATTTACTCCAAACTTAGCAATTTTTGTACTTATTTTGGAATGATTTGAAGAATCTCACATTCTTTTGAAATGTTTGAAAAATCCCATATTTCAAGTCATTTTTGTACTTCTTTTGAAATATTTTCCAAATAAAAAAGATTCTCATATAAAAATCCATCCCAAATTTGATTCCATAGATTGAGTATCCTACATTTCTAACACAAAAGAAAGAAAGAAAAAAAGAAAAAGAAAAAAAAAAAAAAGAATGAAACATAATAGAAATAAGGAGAAATTACTCATAAATCCTATTTTGATAAATGTTGCTCTACTTAGTCCTAAATGTTTTTTATTAAACCATTTAGTCCTGTTTATGATTTCCCTCCTTTCCGAACATCAATAACATCAACTACATCAACTACATCATCACTATCAACAAACATCAACTATATCACCAACATCACTAAAAAACATCATCATAAAAACATCAACATCATCAATTACATCGTAAAATATCATCAAAATATCATCCTAAAACATCACAACATCATAAAAAACAACATCAAAATAACCATTAAACAATTTTTTAAATAACAATTCAACATAAAAAATAAGGAGCAAAATGAGTCTTCCATTCTAGGGTTCATATCCAAATCTGGTAGGTCGCAGACCCTTAGATGATAGCCACGGGTGGAGAGAGGCAGTGGAAGTGAAATCGGTTGTTTCCTCTTCCATCGCGATCGCGGTGGACGTCGATCGAGCTACGCTGGTGGTCTCATCGGTCGTCGGCTATTCGCTCCAGCTTCTGGGTTCGGGGCTCGGCACAGGTGCAGAGGTGGTGCGAGGGGGATGGGCGTCGGAGGAAGGCAAGCCTCCGGAGGGAGTTGGATGGGAATTTTGAGGATATGGACGCCATTTTAGGAGATCAAATTAGTTCTTAGATGTGATCGATTTCCAAGAGATTGTTCATTCAGTGACGATCGATCAGTATTTTGGAAGAGTGGTTTAGGAGTGAGAAACGCGCAGAGAGGGCTCTGTTTTTAGGGTTCTAGTTTGAGTTTTTTTGAATTAAATTTTTAGAAAATTATTATTATTATTAGGAAAAATTACCCATAAATAAATCTGATGTTCGAACATGAATCTGATGTTAGGACCTATTAGTCCAACAATGGCAGCCATCACAACCCTAATCTCTCTCTCTCTCTCCTCCTCTTCCTCAACACTGAAACACACCCAGAACTATTCTCAAGGTAAATGTTTGCTTAAATCTAACACTTTTCCTAACAGGTCAGATTCATGTTGTTTATGTTTGTGGATGTTTGGAACATCAGATTCATGTTCGAACATTAGATTCATCGTTTGGAACATCAAATTCATGCTCCAACATCAATTCGTTTATGTTTGTTCATGTTGGTTCAAACATCAGTTTGTTTTTGTTTGATGATTTCACGGAAGAAAAGAATGGCGTTCTGATGTTCTTATGTTGATGATGTTCTGATGTTCTTATGTCTCTGATGTTCTTATGTTTGAAGATTTTCTGATGTTCTTTGCTAATGTTTGATGAAGATCCAAAGCCTAGGCTAGTCGAGGAGGGTTTTTTGGGGGTGGGTCGAGAGAAGATGAGGAGACATCGATTTGGGAAGTGGGTTTTGGAGGTTCTGTGGACGAGTTGTGATGTTTGATTTATGAATTGGGATTGTAACATCTCGGCCGGCGATCTGCGAATAATCGAGGCCCTCTCTCTCCTACTACTCTGTTTCTTCTTGGTACTAACTGGATTCACCTTTGATTTCTTGGAAGACGAAGATGAAGAGCCAAACCCTAGGCCAGTCGATGAGGGTTTTTTGGGTGGTGGGTCGAGAGAAGATGAGGAGACATCGATTTGGGAAGTGGGTTTTGGAGGTTCTGTGGACGAGTTTTGGGATTTGACGATTTTTTTTTTTGAAATGGGGATTTGACGATTAAACATCAAAAATTGTTACGATGATGTTTGATAAAAAAAAAAAAAATTGTTACGATGATGATGTTTGATAAAAAAAAAAAATTGTTATGATGATGATGTTTGATCAGAAAAAATTATTTAGTCGTTATTTTTGATGTTTGATGTTATGTTAATCGTTATTTAAATAAATTTGATGTTTGATGTTTGACGAATAATGTTTGATGTTTGATGAATAATCCTAATGTTTAATGGTTATGTTTGATGTTTGATGAATAATGTTTTGTTGTTTGATGAATAATCTTAATGTTTAATGGTTGATGTTTGATGAATAATCTTGACGTTGATAATGTTTGATATTGGATTAATAATTCTATCGTTGCTAATGTTTGATATTTGATAAATAATTCTGACGTTGTTATGTTTGATATTTGATGAATAATGTTTGACATAAAAAGGCCTATAGTAAGCTTTTAGAGAAATAGGACTTATTAGTCCAACAAAAAACATTCGGGACTAACTGGACTAACATTATCAAATTTGGGATTTATTGGTGCTTTCCCCTAGAAATAATGGTATAACCGTAAATTCAATTTTCAAATAATATATTAAATTTACATTTCCAAAATCAATAAGGCTAATTGATTTATAAAAAAATCCTTGGTACTAAATAAATCACCATTCTTCAATATGGGATTTATAGGAAAATTTTCCTTTAAAAAAATTTAATAAACACAAAATTGTTTTAAAAAATCTGTTAATAGAATTTGTTCAAAATTTTTGAGAAAATTGTTGAAAAGTCCAAACTAAAAATGGTATAAGACATTAGGTCCAGTGAATATTTTTTGTTGGTAAGAGATCCACCTTTTATGAAATAGTTTGGTAAGAAGTCATTTCGTTGATTTTGGAGGATAATTTATTTCTAATTTTACCCTTTCAATTTTTTTTTCCTATTTGTTCAAATTTATATCTATTTGTTCGGTTTTTTTGACTATCTGTTCATTGTTTTTCTCTTATTTGTTTAATTTTTTGACTATCTATTTAATTTTTTTTGACTATATTTTCAAATTTATATCTATTTGTTGAAATTTATCAAGCCTATTTTTTTTTTTTTTCTATATGTTGAAATTTACAAAGCCTATATTTTTCTATATGTTCAAATTTTTATTTTAATTTATCTAAATGTGTTTGAAATAGTGAGCTACCACTCCTTGAATCCATTGTAGCTGCCATATCTAATACCAAAAATTTACAAAGAACCAAAAACAATAAAATCAACCAGTTTCTTAACCAAAACCAAAGAACAGATCAAGATTTTAAAGAAAACAAGAAAAATTCAGAAAATAACTACAATAACACTCTTTTTTGAGGGGATTTTGTTCAAATACAAAAGGATCATAAGAGGTTTGCAAATAAATCAGCCTCTTTAGCCCAAATCTAAGAACACACCATATCCAGGAACATTCTTGGTCAATCATGAAACAAGTTTTTTTTGTAATTATGCAAGCATTTTTGGCCAATTATGAAATATAAATATTTTATTTTTTAACAAATTACAAATACACCCATAAGATTTGTTTAAAATATGAATCGGTCCTATAATACTAGAAATTACAACTGCCGTTTGTTATAAATTTTCTTTTTTTTTTTTTTTTTTGGTACATCGGAAACGGAATACTCAAATTTATCACAATACTCATTTTTTTGGTTATAAATTCTCATGTTATAAATTTTCATTTAACACAATATTCAAGGGGAAAAAAAAACCAATTCTCTATGTAATAATAAATTATCAAAATTATTTATTGAAAAATATTTCTCATATCATCAAAAATTGTTAATTGACTTAATGATTTATTTATTAACAAAATGGTTAACCGAAAAATATTTTTCATATCATTAAAATTTATTAATTTACTTAATGATTTACTTATTAATAAAATTGGTCATTTGTTATGTGAGTATGATATATGTATTAATAAAATTAGTTATTTGTGTATATATATATGTATTTTCTTTTACTTCTTTATTAGTTTAATGAATTATCTTAATATTTTTTTTAGATGATTGAATTATCTTAATATTTGTTTTATATTTATCTGTTGAGAAAAACTACACACCATAATTTTATTTTATTTTTTATAAATTCGGAAGAAATATTAAAGACTCATAAATTCACTCAAAATTATATGGTAATAGAATTGAAATTTACATCATTAGGTGTATAGCAAATCAAAAAATGAAACATATCATGCCACATAATTCTATTATATATATAATGATTTACTCTATTCAATTTCATAGAATAATATTTTAATTTTAAAAAAATTATCAAAATACAAAACTTAAATATACTGTAATACGAGCCTTCTTAAACTAGTATATATATATATAAGGATTGTTTGGTCATTTTATAGGAGCTTTTATTTATGGACAAAGTATTTTAGATTGTGAATTTTGAATAAAAAAAATTAAGATTGAATTTTTAAACAGAGTGCCCAAAATTTTTTACTATAAAATAGGAAAACCATAAAAATAACGTGACAATTGTTTTAAAAAAAAAAAAACCTAACAATTGCTACAAAAAAAAGGTGATAAAACGGTGCATATAGTTCGAGGTAATATTCATAATTTTGGCCAAATTTAACGATGTCGGTAATATGCAGAAAAAATGTTATAGAAAAAAGGAGTTTGGGTTGACTGTTGCGCATGGTGCGCAGTAGGAATTGTTGCGCATTATATTGGATTCATTTTATGGTCTAATTCGATAATTTGAACTGTTTACATTTTAGAAAATATCGAATAAAATATACTAGTAAAAAATTACGTTAATCGTATATCGTTGGCCTTTTTATCAAATCACATTTGTATTTAAAAAAAATAAATAAATGTAATTTAAAATATAAAACTCAATGTAAATGTGATTTGATGAAAGAGATAACGATATTTGATTGACGTGATTTTTTACAGGTATATTCTAATCGATGCCTTTTAAAATGTGAATGGTTTAAATTATCGAATTAGGTCCTGAAATGGGCCGAATAAGACATGCGACAGTAACCCCAAGCTCAAAAAAAACACCACATTTTTTAATTTACAGAATATTTGACTGGATAAAAAAATGTCATATTACGATAACAACATATAATATTATCATAAAATGTGTAATTTTAATATTAAATCACAAATTATAATAATTCCATAAAAAATTTATATAATAACTATAAAAAAAATACATAGCATATACTATACAAAAAATACATAATAAAATACATGTGGCGTGTACCATACAATTTTTCCATAGTGCCTTATGTACATCCTCATGTCACGTGCATGAACTGCTGTATGCCTAAGAGCATCCCATCTTTCCCCTAAATCATTTATTTACCTATTTTAGAGGATTGGGACTCTCTTCAGTTTGGGGTTCAGTTTGGGGTTGCTGCTGCACGCTCTGCGCAGCAGCAACTGTTGCGCGTCTTATTGGGTTCATTTCAAGGTCTAATTCGATAATTTGAACCGTTCACATTTTAGAAGATATCGTATAGAATATATCTATAAAAAATCACATCAATTGGATATCGTTTGCCTTTTCATCAAATCACATTTGTATTTATAAAAAAAAAGAGATAAATGTAATTTGAAATATAAAATTCAATGTAAACGTGATTTGATGAAAGAGATACGACATCCGATTGACATGATTTTTTACAAGTATATTCTACTCGATATCTTCTAAAATGTGTACGGTTCAGATTATCGAATTAGGCCCTGAAATAGGCCCAATGAGGCACGCAACAGTTGCTGCTGCGCAACCTACATAGCAGCAACCCCAAACTCGACTCTCTTATATCATTCCATCTGCTCTCTTGGATCATACCCTAAACTAATATTTGTTCTAGTGTAGCTTCCTTATATATATATATATTAGTATATGCCCGTGCCTGAAGGTACGGTGTAAATAATGTTAGGATTAGAAAATAATTGTAATTTCAATACTATTTAAATTTATTTTTTAATTTGATAAAATTACAAATTTATTATATAATTTTGAATTCTCACAAAACTCCTCATAAAAACTCGTTTTTGCTTATATAATATATATAGCTAGACAGATAGATGTGCCTGGCATACATACAATTTCCACGGGCATACATACAATATTGCTTTTGCTTATATAATTATATGAAAATTGTATGTATGCCCGTAATATCCTAGCGTATTACGGAGTATACATACATTGTATGGAAATATGTATAAAATATATTGAACAAAAAGGAGAAAATAAAAAAAATAAACAAATAGAGAGAAAAATAAAAACGGAAGAAAATAAAAAAAATAAAAAAAAAAAGAAAATAGGGAGGAAGGTAGGATCATTGAATCATGGAAGTATGGGTGAGAAAAAAAAAAAGTAAGAGAGACAAGCAGGAAAGTAAAAAATGTACATGTAGGATATTTTTTGAAAAATATATCTCAGTTATTGTTTTATAATTTGAACAGATCTGAACTATCCAGATGTCCTAGTAAGACAAAAATATATTGAAGATTTAAAAACCGTCCTACTTTATTATATAAATGTTGAAGATTCATAAGAAGTTTAAATTTATTAAGTCTATCAAGTATTCAATATATTTAAAAATAATAATTAATTATTCAAATTCATTTAATTTGTGAACTATAAAATTCATTAATTTAATCTCCACTACACACAGTAAAATCTGGCTCCTACTTCTGGTATCGCAGACTTTTTCATAAAACATGAATAAAAATAAGTGAACAAAAAGGAGAAAATAAAAAAAATAAATAAATAGAGCGAAAAATAAAATGGGGAGAAAATAAAAAAAAATAAAAAGAGAAGAGGGAGGAATGTTGGATCATGGAAGGATGGGTGAGAAACGAAAAAAGTAAGAGAGAGAAGCGGGAAAGTAGAAAATGTACATGTAGAACATTTTTTGAAAAATATATCTCAGCCATTATTTTATAATTTGATCAGATCTGAGCCATCCAAATGTCCTAATAAAACAAAAATATGTTGAAGATTCAAAAACCGTCCTGCTTTATTATATAGATGTTGAAGATTCATATGAGGTTTAAATTTATAAAATCTATCAAGTATTTAATATATTTAAAAATAATAATTAATTGTTCATATTTATTTTATTTGTGAACTATAAAATTCATTAATTTAATCTCCACTACACACAGTAAAATCTGGCTCCTAATTCTGGAATCGTAGATTTTTCCATATAATATGAATAAAAATAAGTGAACAAAAAGGAGAAATTAAAAAAATAAACAAATAGAAAGAAAAATAAAAATGGGAAAAAAATAAATAAATAAAATGAAAAGAGAGATGAATGTGGGATCATGGGATTATGGAAGGTTGAGTAAGAAAATGAAAAAGTAAAAGAGAGAAGCGAGAAGCGAGAAAATAGAAAATGTACATGTAGGATATTTTTTGAAAAATATATCTCAGCCGTTATTTTATAATTTGAATAGATCCAAGCCGTCTAAATATCCTAGTAGGACAAATGTGTGTAGGACAAATTCAAAAATCATCCTGCTTTATTATATAGATATGAAAATTGTATGTAAGCCCGTAATGTCCTATTGTATTATAGGTATGCAAACATTATATGAAAATATGTGTAAAATATATTGAACAAAAAGAAGAAAATAAAAAAAAACAAATAAGGAGAAAAATAAAAACGGGAGAAAATTAAAAAAAAATGAAAAAGAAAAGAGAGATGAAGGTGGGATCATGGGATCATAGAATGACGGATGAGAAAAAGAAAAAGTAAGACAGAGAAGTGAGAAAATAGAAAATGTACATATAGGACATTTTTTAAAAATTATATCTTAGCCGTTGTTTTATAATTTGAATAGATCTAAGATGTCCAAATGTCCTAGTAGGACAAATGTGTGTAGGAAAAAATCAAAAACCATCCTGCTTTATTATATAGATACTGAAGATTCATATAAGGTCTAAATTTTTTGAAGTCTATCAGGTATTTAATATATTTGAAAATAATAATTAATTGTTCAAATTCATTTAATCTGTGGACTATAAAATTCATTAATTTAATCTTCACTACACACAGTAAAATTTGGCTCCTAATCCTAGGATCGTAGACTTTTCCGTATAATATGAAAAAAAAATAAGTGAACAAAAAGGAGAAAAATAAAAAAAACAAATAGAGAAAAAAATAAAAATGGGAGAAAATAAAAAAAATAAAAAATAAAAGAGAGAGGAAGGTGGGATCATGGAAGGATATGTGAGAAAAAAAAAAAAGTAAGAGAGAGAAGCGAGAAAATAAAAAATGTACATGTAGGATATTTTTTGAAAAATATATCTTAACCGTTGTTTTATAATTTGAACAGATCTAATTCGTCCAAATGTCCTAGTAGGACAAATGTGTGTAGGACAAATTCAAAAACTATCATGTTTTATTATATAGATATATTGGCTTTGTTTTGTTTAGAGACTGCAATACATATTTATAATTTTTATGTCTTTTAAATTTATTATTAAAAATAATATTTTAATAGAATAGAAAAAAATTGAGAATTTGTTAATAGAATAAAAAAAGAATAAGAAGTTTGTTAGAAGTAGGGATGGCAATCTGAAACTGGCCCGACGGTGACCCGACCCCCGACCCTGAATTCAGCGGTTATTCACCGAAAAATATCCCCTACGGGCCGGGGACGGGGATATGTGTTTCAGAACCGGACCCGGCCTGGCCCCAGCCCCGCCTCCCGGCCCCGGCCCCGCCCCCGCCCCGCATGGTCGCCGAGGTAAAATGACCCTTTTGTCCCTGGATATATATATATATATATATGCATATGCTTGTCATTGTTAGGGTTTCACAGACACACACACTCAAAGCCTCTCTCACACATGCCGCTCCTCTCTCTCTCTCTCGCCACTGGTCTGTCCCTCTCTCTTCCCTCCGTCACCGCCGCGCGTCTCTCCGTCACCAGCGATCCTCCCTCCGTCACCGACGATCCTCCCTTCGTCACCACTGCGCCTCCCATCTCTGTTTAGGTATATCTCTCTCTCTCTCTCTCTAGGGATTTCGATCTAGGTTTACATATATGTATATTATATATATATATGAGTGTTTAGATCTGAGTATAGATTTGTAAAAAATACAATATAGATCTGTTTTTTTTTTCTCTCTAAATTTATTTATTTTATATTGATAATCAGTTATATTTTTCATACAAATCTACTTTCAGACCCTGATAATCTGTGCTTGTGAATTATTGATAATCTGTTGATTATTAATGTTTATTGATGTTTATTGATTTAAATGGATGTTGCTACAGGATTCAAATTTGTATGTTGTTTCAAGATCTTTCTATCTTTCTTTCTTCTTCTTTTTTTGTTTGTTGTGGCTGAGTTCTAATTAATTAAAAAAATAAAGCTATTACAGTTGATATTCCAACTGATAAATTCCAAAATTTATACATCCAGTAGTGAAGGGTGATTGAGAATGTTTATTGATGTTTACAGATTTTTACATAAAAAAAAAAAAAAAATGGGGATTTTCCGGGGTCGGGGATCCCCGATCCCCGATCGGGGACGGGAATGGGGCCGGGCTATGGGTCCCCGTCGGGGATCGGGGACGGAGACGGAGACGGGGACGGGGACGGGGACGGGGGGGTATTACTTTCGAGGATCGGGGACGGGGGGTAGTCCCTGGCCCGGCCCCGCCCCGTCCCACTCCGTTGCCATTCCTAGTTAGAAGAAGCAAAATAAAAAAGTAATTTTTAAGATAGAAAATAAATTTTTTAATAATATTTTAAGATAAAATTTATTTAATCTAGGAAGGATGCTCTAATACCTGTTTCGAAAGCAAAGCAATAAAGGAATCTATGCATCCGCTTTTGTGTCCAACAGATTGCCAAGTCCCAGTTCACCAAAAAAAAAAAAAAAAAAAAAAAAAAAAAAAACAGAGTTTGCCAATTCCTGTCCAGGATACTTAAGTAATTTAATTTTATTTCAAACACAAATATTATAACAATTCACGGATAATTATATTTTCACACATTAATTTTATTTAGTTCACACACTTAATAAAAAAATTAATTAATACAATTTTGTCTTAAAATAAAAATATCATAATACCCTTATCTTCTTCTACTCAAACCTTATTTCTAGAACACCACAACTATTTTCTATCACTAGCATCACCTTCACCTTTTTCATCATCTTCTGTCGCCTATTTTTATATCCATCCATGATCACTTTTCGTCGTGAACCATATACTCCCACAAGTTTCTCATTGCAAATCACTCAATGTTAACTGTAGAGGTCTAGGATGTAGGGAGATGAGGTAGAAGTGGCAATGGTAGTGGCGATGGAAGGTTAAAAGTGGCGGCAACAACTGGATGAATGAAAAAAAAAAAAAAAAAAAATTAGACTCTATTTGGTATAATTTTAGAATATTTTCAAAAATAAATATAAAAAATTCTTATTTCAATATGTTTCATCTTTTCAGGGGCAAGAAACTTGAAAAATATTTTTTTGGTAGTTATTTTTGTCAAATTAATTTATATTTTTCTCAAAAAAAATTCAAAAAATTGATTCAAAAGTTGAAACCAAACATAACCTTAGAGTTTTAAAATTTAAAAGGAGCGTAATATTGGAATATAGAGATGAGTATAAAGAATTTATATTTTTATAATGTGTGTATTAAGAAAGTATTCATGTGAATGTATAAAGGGGAATTAGTGTGTGAAAATAGAATTACCCGCAATTCACCTTCTTTTAGTAAAAAATTATAACTTTATTCACAAACATACACACCTTGTTGTGTTTTGATTTATTTTCGTTTTTTTTTTTTTTTTTGTTTTTAGTAATTTTTTCATTTATTTTCTAAATATACATAACTTAGATACACCTAAAAAGTAAATATATTTATAAAAAAAACTAAAAATTTAATAAATACACAATAATACGGAAATATAATAATTTTTTAAATATTTTTTAATATTTGATTAATTTTTAAATAATTTTTTTTATAAATATTATAAAGTGTATATAGGTTAGGTGTATTTAAAAAATTTAAAAAATAAATTCTTAAAATATTAAAATTTTTGACTAAAAACAAAATAAAAAATAAAAAAAAATGAAAAAATAAAAAATTCAATTTTCTGAAAAGTTGCCTATTTTGGCAATTGGGTTAAAAGTCAAAAGATGACTTTTTAACTTTTTAAAGTCATATCACCCTCCTATTTTTTTATATGTTTTTTCAAAAAAACAAAAAAGTCAAAAAAAAATCAAAACAATTGACTCCTATTTCCCAAAATAGGCCAAGGTGACTAGTTTTTTTCAGGGGGCAATCTATTAGAAAAGGTGACTAGTTATAAACCATCTTATAGTTTTTTTTCATCCCAAAAAGTCTTGTTTTGACTTTTTTTTTTGCGTTTTTTCAATGGCTATAGCTTGTCTTTATCAAATATTATATGGCGGATTTTATTTGTAATTTCTAATGGATTGTTTTTAAATTTTTCCTAAGTTCTTTTTTTATAAGTTAGTTAATGTATTATTTTGTTTATTATTATTTGTAGCGAAGTATTATTATTTAAATTATCTCACTCTATTTCTTCAATATATATAATATTTATATAATTTTATTGATAATACTGAGAAACTGGATTCTAATACTAATTTAACACACAATGAAATAAAATACTTTTTAAAGATAAAATAAGAATTTAAGATTTTTCTGTAATAAAATCTTAATTAGATATGGTTTTTTACTAATTTATAATAATTTTGGGTATATATTTTATTTTTGTAATCTTTTTATGGCCTAAATAGTTTTGAATTAAATATTTTAGGGATTTAATAGATTCAACTGATAGTCTAAGGACTAAATAGATTTTGAATTATTTATTTTAGGGACTGAGTAGACTCAATCGATAGTTCAAAAACTAAGTAAATAATTTAGCGATAGTTTAAGGTTAGAAAGTGGAATAAACTCTTTATTTATTTACAACAAATTTAATGAATTCATGTAATTTCAGTTACCACATTTTGTTTTTGGCCAATTGCTCAAGATCTTTCTTGCAGCTTTTCTTAGCTACTTAGGATTTCTAAATTTAAATTATTCAACTATCCCAAATGATTAATTTTTTAAGAAGCCCATAAAATTTGATTTTTCAACTATTCATGAATGAATGATATCACGTTTACTAACGGCGGACTCAGGATTCGTCAATGGGGTAGGCTAATATTAAGGTAAAATTATACAATATATTTTAAATATAACCACATAAGAAAAAAGAGAATTTAATAATATAATCTAGATTAGTATATAAATTTATTGATTAGAAACAATCTAACTAAGTTGTGCTTGACGAGTCTTGAAAGATTCGAATTCATCGAATCTAGATCAATTTTCAAAAAGCATAACAATATGTTTTATCCTTTGAAGGAGAATACTCTAGCTAAGAAATTATTTAAACCAAATATGTTGAAATCGGCGATTCTGCTTTCCAAATGAGGACTTAAGATACTCAAGTTTAGGTTGATAAGGCCCCAAGTTCACATAAGTTCGTCTAACCTCATCCCGTTGATTAACTAGATATTCACAAATTTGCAAGCATAAACCAGGATCCCGTTCAATATTAGTTGAATCAAATTCGCTTGGTTTATTTGCTTGAGGCATGGAAGGAAGGCGGCTGCACATCAGAAAATGAGGTTTCAACAACATTGGATGTTGTACTACTAGATTTTTGTTTTGATTGATAGAATGAGAAAAAAGGTTTTTCTTTTTTTTGAGTGTGGAGGTTCCATTATTTATAACCTAAAAAAAATTTAAAAAACAATTTAGCCCTATTTAATATTAAACCAGAGTATATTCATAATAATTTTAAATATTAGGGTTTCTAGATACATCCTCAATAATTTTTATTTAAGCTTTCATTTTTTTTTTATATATGTCCAAA
This sequence comes from Camellia granthamiana, assembly GCA_036172215.1. Classification (NCBI taxonomy): domain Eukaryota; kingdom Viridiplantae; phylum Streptophyta; class Magnoliopsida; order Ericales; family Theaceae; genus Camellia; species Camellia granthamiana. The sequence continues at coordinate 136,844,730 of CM069910.1, forward strand.
AAAACTCTTTCAAAGTTAAAAAAGTAAGAGCAATATAGAACATTGAACAAAGCAGCATCATAAAAAAACTAAAAGCAATATAATATTTGTTGCATAAAGACAAAATTTCAAAATCATTGTTAATCAAATCCATTCTCAACCGACGAAATAAAATAATTGGTTAATTACACTTACCAAAAATGTTAGGAAAGTAGAGCTGCTGGTGACGACGGAGAGGGCCGCTGCCTATCTATTGGAAGATGTGAGGATTGTTTTGGAAGATTTGTTAATTAAACAAATACAAATCTATTGGGCTGCCTATCTATTTTTTTGGGTAAGTATTGAGCTGCTATTGGCAGCCCATCTAAAAAACAAACAAAAAAACTATTGGCCCTTATTTGGGGCGGGGGTGGGCTGGGAGAGGTTGGGAGGCTGGATTGGGCTGGGAAAAAAAATTTCTACAGATTTTTTAAATTTTGGACTAGGCTGCAGCCACCTATGTCCAGCCCTAGGTCCGCCATTGACGTTTACACTAAGGACGTGTTTGTTTGGACATGCTAAATAAGGTGAGATTGGAATTTATTGGACTGTTAGTCTTAGCATACATTGTCCTCGGACTATTTGATTGGACTGGATTTGTATTCAATATTTGTTTAGTCATGAGATTATATGTCAGGATTATTTGGTTGGATAGAATATGAATCCTATGTTTGTTTGTGATATTATGGAGAAGGATAAAATGTTCAAATGATTATTTAACCCTTTTCAATTATTTACTAGGTAATAGCAATATTAAACATATCTTTAATATTTTAATTATTTTTAGCTAGATTAAATAAAAGTTTATTTTATTTTATTTTTTACACAATTAAATAAATTAAATATCAATAAAAATATATGTTATTTTTTAATTAAAATTTTAAATAAAATTATTTAAAAAAATAATAATTCAATAATGAAATTAATATAAACAAAATTTTAAAATAAAACATCGATAAAATATCTATAAAAAAAATATCTTAAAAAATTAAATAAATAAAACATCAATAAAAATTAAATTAAATAATTTTATTTTTAAATTGAGACATTTAAATTTTATTGAATTTTATTAAATATAATACATAATTAAATAATAAAGGTTCAAAATGGTCATTTCACTACTTAATCCCGTATCCCCCCTTTTGTGTCCCACCCCTCATGGGACACAATAGTTCAACAGATTTGAGATTAATAGTCTGGATGGACTATACTATTAGTCCAAATAGACTATTAATCAAATCCCATGGCTCAATCTCTCAAAACAAACACTACCTAAGAATACCATCTCATCTTGTAGCTATGTAAACCACGAACCAATTGAATAATTTATCAAGAGAGGAAATCATCATATGATGTATGGTCAATCTATATGTGCATGCATTAGATTCTATTTCTAATAGGAGATTTTAAAGTGAATATAAAGAATTTTCTTCTTCTTGTGATTGATTTAGACAATTTGGAAGACAACATGAAAAGACGATGATTTGTAAAATTAATTGACGAAGGGCAGTAGCACATGACATTATGTGGCACGTTATAGTCTTTATCATTGGAGAAGAGGTAGTACAATAAAAATAGATCTACCTTTCAAAGGGGAGGACAAAGATTGTGTTGCAATTCAAACTCTCACTTCTAAATTGGAATGGGGAGACCATTAGATATTTCCACATGGATGAAGTGGGGTTTCGTATGGCTCTTTTTCCTTTTTCTTTTTCTTTTTAAAAATTTAATTTAATTTATAAAAATTTTAAGTTTCTTGAATAAAATATCAGGGTTATAAAATTTGTAAAAATAATTTAATGTGGCAAGTAACAAAATAAGAAAAAGAAGTTTACCTTAATGTAAGTATATTTTAATTTTAAAATCCTAGTTCATAAATAGTATAAATTTTGTTTTGTCCTATAATGTATGTGATTGATTGATAAGTTATAATTTAGTATCAGTGATTGCATAAAATATAATAAAACACCATCCTATTTTGGGAAGTGGGTTTTAATCCATTTCCCAGATTATAATTCACTTCATCTCTCACAAAAAAGCTGCTTATAAGCTGATTTTCACCAAAAAGTTAATTATAACCATCTTCTCAAAATAACCCAAACTAATCTTGAGGGTGGAGAATCTTCATGACTATCTTCTTGAAAAATTTTCTTAAAGTGTAGCGTTGCTCTTTTATTTATTTATTTATTTTCACTTTGCCTATCAATAATCACTGCCCACCCAAAAATTAAAATTAAAATTAAAATTGATCTAAAAATTATATATTATTGATTTTGATTTTTAATGATGTATTTCAAATTTATACATGGGATGGAGATTTTCATTCTAATCTTAATCCTGTAATGGAGAGAATTGAAATCTCATGTTATTTTATAGATTTGAAGTGCATTTTCGACACCGTATAAACTACCTTTTAATCCGGTAATGGAGAGAATTCGCAATGGTAAATTACATTAAAGAGGTTTGAAGAAAATATATTAGACATTTTAACAATGATCTACAAATAAAGACTTTAAAATTTGATCAAATCAAATCATTGGAATGGGTCATGCGATGAACCTAGTGCTAGAAAAATAGTACCAAATTATATGAAAAATATAATTTAAAAAATATGTTAACGGTTTTTGGGCAACACCAAAACTGAAATAAATCGATATAATAACGTAACAAAACTTACAGTACATAAATAGATAAAACCTGATCGAGTCGAGTGTGTGACACTCTTTCCTTAAGACAGATTCGTCCTCCTACCGGTGCTTAGGACTCAATGGATGTCTATCTCTCAGGATACAACAATCAATGTCTTACACTAGCAGCACTACTATTGCAAGCCTAGCGAATTTCGTTGTGCATGTACTCTTTTTATCGAAAAATTAGACTCAGAAAATATGAAGAATAAATGCAAAGTGAAGAAGAAAATTGCAATTCTCCATTAAAATTGAAGTGATGGGGATAGAATTTATAGATTCCTCCACGACTCTTTAGAAATGTTGTAACCCTTCAAAAAGACACACCATTCCATGTCAAGAGACACAACCGTTGGAGTAAATTTAATTCAAATTTTCCAACACCCAGTAAACTGCTGAGAGAGATCCAATTTTTCTACAAATTCAAAGCTCACTCTTTTTATTAACCAATGTATATTGGGGGTGTTTGGTAGGGCTTATTTGAGCCAGCTTATGGCTTCTGGCTTTTAAAAAGTTATTTTGGACTGTTTGGTTAAACTTATTTCAAACAACTTCTGATTCTAACAGCTTATTTTAAGTCAAAAAAGCTGATTCTGAGAAGCTGCTCACCCCTTGCTTCTGATTATCAGCTTCTGCTGTGGACATATTAATTCACGGTTATACTCTTAGATTTTTTTATTTTTTATTTTTTTAAAAATAGAAAAAGTCCCCAATGAACTATAAAATATTATTATTATTTTTTATGAAAAATGTAGATAAATAGTGAATAATAAAAAATAAAAATTAATTGAAAAAGCTACTTCACAGCTTATTTAACAAACACTACTCAGCAACTTAAATCTATAATCCAACAGCTATACCAAACAGGTTAACAGCTTCTGATTAAAGTCATAATCTATAATCTGTTAAGCTATAAGCTATAATCTGTTTTAACAGCTACACCAAACAGCACCATTGTGATTGGAATCTTGTGCACTAAGACCAAGTTTGGGAACACCCTAAAAAGTCAAAAAGTCAAAAAGTTACTCAAAAAGTTAAAAAGTTATCACTATTCACCAAAAGTCAACAATTACGGCTGCACAACTCCCAATTCTAATTTTCCCCTACAAACCAATTTTTACAATTTTTTATTACACATTTTTTCATAAAAAGTCAAAAAGTTAACCCAAACATTCATATTTTCAACCTCAACTTTTTAGTCTAAAAAGACAAAAAGTACACTTATTTAAGACACCCCAAACAACCCCTAAGATTATCTTTTATAGGCATTGCAGAAAATTTATCATATTGTATGGTTTTGAATTTTCTTAAAACAGTTTTCGAGTTTTCAATTTTTATTTTTGTGATTTTTAATGAATTTTTTAAATATTTTAATTTCTTATACACTTAAATATAAAATTTGAGATTTTTTTTAAATCATTAAATACGAAAATTAATAGATTTTTGTTAAAAAAATTGACAACTCATATAAAACGCATAAAAAAATAAAAAAATACCCAAACAAAGTACAAAAAAAAGAAAAAAGAAAAAAAGAAAAGAGATTCATCTAAGAAATTAAACAAAAATAACTAAAAAATTTATTTTTAAGTTTTAAGCACATTTAAATTAGGTACATCTCAAAAACAAATAAAAAGAATTCACTAAAAATAACAAAATTTAAAAAATTTAAAATTTAAAATTCAAAAATTATTTTTTTGAAAACTCAAAAACAAACAGACATTCATATTTGTTTTCCTCAATCATACTAGAATATGCCATAGATAGCTCTCCATCTTGCACCCACCATGCATCTCTTTGGGGTTGATTTAATTGTTACTATATTTTCATCTTCAATTTTAATTTTTTTTTATACTATTTAATGACATTGACCTATGGTTGCATGTCGGCACGCTACCTCTTACCAACAAAGACCTCTAGCTCTCCCTTTCCTTTCACCAAGTAAACTGCCCAATTTATTTATTTATTTTTATTTTCAAAGAACTGTACTCATAATAAGTGTATGGTTGATATTCATGTGGATTCTGTTATTCAGTAGTTTCAAATCCTAGTCATACTCTATTTTTCAAATACAATTAAAAATACTTTTTTGGGGGGTACTTTAGATTGCGATTTTTGTTTATGGTCAATTCACTACATGTGTGGATTTGTAATTAACGTTTACATTATAAAAATTATAAGAAGTTATCAAATTCAACACTTCATTATGAGAAAATGTCCAACTCATGGTTATAGGCAGTGGCGGAGGATCGTTGGGGCGAGGGGGCTACGTGTCCCATAACTTTTCAAAATTTTTTTTTTTGGGTGGTGTCTTGCTTACACTTATACACACTGTTCTTTTCTATACATAATACAAACACACTGACACACCATACCGCACCCACGTTGTTTTTTTAATATTTTTTATTTGAATCCCAATTCCAACCAAACACTCACACACAACTTTTTTTTTTAGTGAGTGCACACAACTCCAATTACAGTAGGTCTAAAACCCTAAAACTCTAAAAGTGTATGAAATTCTTTATCTTTTTATTTATTTACAGTACTTGTTGAGTGTCTTCGTTTTTTCTTTATCTTTTTTGTCTCCTTTTGTTGCTTTGCTATTTACCGACTCGCGATTCACCAGATTAGGATCACACAACATAGATTTGGAACCACACTACAACATTGGTATCTTTTCTACATTATTTATAGGTAACTTTATTTTATTTTTTTACTTTTAAATAAAAATTATGAGTATTAATTTATAGTTATTTGTCAAGTTTTGATTTGCTAATTTTTTTGATTTGTTATTATTTATGTTAAAATAAGAGATTTTGATATGCTAAAATTATGAATATTAATTGGTGGTGATTTATATTAAAATTAAGAATTTTGGTTTGTTGTTGTTTGTGCTAAAATTAGTGATTTGCTTTTTGCTAAAATTAAAAATATTAATTTGCAGTGATTAATATTTAAATTAGGGATTTTGATTTGTTATAATTGGTGCTAAAATTAGAAATTTTGATTTGTTGTGATTTGTGTTAAATTTAAATTTTTTGATTTGTATTAAAATTGGAGATTTTGATTTGTGGGGGTGTGTGATTTTGATTATGAATTTTTATTTTTATTTTTAGTTTTTTTAAACAGTCATAGAAATATTTCAAAAGAAAATTAAAGTTGGAATCATGTCTTCCTCAAGAAAAAGATGATAGTTATTTTTTCGCAAAACAAAATCGTATAGAAATTAATAGGTGCCCCTATATTAAATTCCTGATTCTACCACTGATTATAGGCATACAATAAATCTAACAAACATAATGAATAAATAAAGACTATAAGCAAATATAAGGAGAAATAATGGAGATCATCAACATAATTTTTTTCATAAATTATATATACAAAAAAAATTTATAAAATAAATGATTCAGACAATTGAAATGAACCAATGCCATTATTTCATCTTGTTCAAAAGAATATCTCATCTTACAATGTTATTTTGATTATTTTAATTGGCTGGTGTCATGGATATAATTAACCTAGTTGCCTTTTGGATGTCAAATAAAATTGTGTCCTCTAAGCTTTCTAGTTTTATTTTAGTTTCAAGCAGAATATTGTTATCTAGACTCTGTTGTCTTTTCCGAAGGAAGGGGGAGTTGAACAAAGAACTTCCCCCTTCTGCCCTTGTGCGTGTGCCATTGGGCTGTAGTAGGGCTGTAATTTTGACCCGGCTCAGTTCGAGCTCATGTCGGGCCTTGCGGGTTCCCGCCAAAAAATCAGGACAGGCCAGAAAACTAGGCCCAGGGGTATTCGGACTTTGGGCGGGCTAATGGGCCAAGTCTCGGGTCAGGCCTCTGGGCTTGGGCTTGGGCTTAGGCTCGGGCTTTGGGCGGGCCTAAACAAATTTTTTATTAAAAATACCACTGCGCATCGGGCGGGCCGGACGATGGCCCAGGCCCTGGCCCAAGGCCTTGGGCTCGGGCCTGGGCACGGCTTGGGCTCAGGCCTAAACGGGCTGGACCCATCTCAGGCCGCGGGCGGGCTTCGGACCGCCCGCAGGCCACGGGTCAAAATTACACCCTTAGGCTGCAGCTAAACCCATCTTGTTTTCGAAGTTGTCCTTGTCATTTTTTTCTCTTAATTGGATGTTTAGGTAATTTAATGGCACCTCAATTAATTTTGGAGACTTGAAGTTAACGGTCAGGCAAATTTGTAGTTACCCTTAGGATAACTCAAATTCGAGACGGGTCTTATTTTCAAATCTTTACCACTCAGTCAATCATTTTTAAAGTGAAAATTTCATTTTTCCATATTATGGGAAAATAAGTGGTTTGAGTTCTCTCCCTTGTCTTTTTTAGTGCTATTATGTCATTACAATTTTAATTTAATATAATTTTAAAAAATATTAATAACAAACTTTCAAATTATAATACATTAGTGAAAATATGTACTATGCATGGGATGTGAAAAATTAATAAAATATGTTTACATAAAATAATATAAATAGTTAGATTTTTGTATGTAAATTATGAAAACAAAAGAAATATTGAAACTTACAATTTAAGTTTTACAATTTTATCACAATTTATGTATTAATTTTTAATTTGTCACAATTCCAATAATGTAATTTTCAAGCCCCTTAACTAAAGTTGTAAATTTAGATGAGTTGAACCCAAACAACTCGGGTCAAGCCTGTAAATTTTTAAAGATTGAGCAACATAATTTTTAATTCGGTGAGAACCTATGTGAAATTCAAAAATTTTAATAAATCTGAATGGACTTGGGCAGCGACACCAAATAACCTGAGCAATCGAAACAAAATTGTATATATAAATATATAAAATTATTTGTAAATTTATTTTTTTAATAATAAATAAAATTAATTAAAAATTTAATATTAATGAACAAAAGCAAATACATCTTTTAGAAAGGAATTATCGAATAAGTTGATATTAAAAAAAAAATTACATTTTATAATGGCATAAAATAATTTAAATATGATTTTTCAAAAATTATTTTTAATTTAAAAATTAAAATAAAATATTTAAATATAATAAAATTAAGTTTCTTACAAAATAAAAGTATTTGGATAAAAAAAAAGGTAAGAAGAAAATTTAAAATAATATTCTCATTTGATCTGAAAATAATTTTATATGACTAATAAATTATTACCTATAACTCTCATTTCTTTTATTTAAATAAAAGAAAGATATTTCACAAACTATTACTTTTTTTAGAAAAATAACATTTATTTCTATTTGTTTTAGCAATAGTCACTTTTTAGTGATTTGAGCCAAAATTTTTCCATTTTTTATTTTAGTTTGTGTAATTGACAATTGAGATTAGAAGAAAAAAAAACAAACAAGATCCACCATATTTCACAAATTTCAAAAGAGTCTAGATGAACAATAAGAAAAATGTTTGAGACTTATAAAAAAACACCCACAATTATATCTATAATGATGTGGTATTATATGTATCAACTCTTGATTTGCTATACACTCAATGACATGTGGTCCAACTCTCTTACCACATCATTGTGGGTGAAAGTTTTGGTCTGTAGCATTGGTGGAATAATAAATTATCATATGTAACTAGGGCTGCAAACGAACCGAGCCGAGTTTTGCTGAGCTCGAGCTCGACTCGTTTGCTTATTGAGCTCGAGCTTGACTCGATAAGGAATTGGGCTCGAGCTCGGCTCGGCTCGGCTCGGCTCGGCTCGACTCATTAATATTAATGAAACTCGAGCTCGGCTTGATAATTTTTTTAAATATTATTTAAATAAAATATTATTTGTATGATGTAATGTATAAATAATGTATTTATACTATTATTTAATATATAAATAATATATTTATTATATAATTTAAATAATGATAAACGAGCCGAACTTGATGAGTAGAGCTTATGCGAGCTCGAGCTCAGCTCGTTTATTAAACGAGCCTAATATTCGAGCTCGAACTCAACTCATTTACTAAACGAACCGAGCCAAGCTGAACCCTTAACGAGCCAAGCTAAGTTTGTTCATGAACAGCTCAGTTCATTTGCAGCCCTACATGTGACTTCTATTTTCTTTTTCTTTTGTTTTATTATATATAAAAAAATAAGTTTCCATTTGATTTTAGCAAAAATCATTTCTTAACTATTTAAGCCAAAAAAATTTATGTTTTTATTTTAATTTGTTTAATTGACAATTGAGATTAAAAATAAATAAATTAATAGAATTCATTATGTTTCGCAATTGTTAAAAAATGCATTCATTTTCTTAATATTTTTGTTTTTTGTTAAAAAATAAATATTTGTATTAAAAAAATTTATTGTTTAAGTCCTTGTAGTTTAGTAGGATATAATTTTTTTTATATAAAATTTAAAACATAAAATGACAAAAAATAGAAATATAAACTTTTAATAGCAATTATTAATTTAAATACGTGTATTTAATAACATATTATGTTTAGACCAATAATATTATGACAAATGTGAATATTGATCTCATTCTAATTGCAGTAACATAATTTAAAAAGAATTTAAATTTAAAATTTTATTTTATAATTTAATAAAAGATGCATAAATTAAGAAATAAATATTGATCTTATTCTAGTAACATAATGTAAGGAAGAATCTAAATTTAAAATTTTATTTTAAGAATATAAAATTAATTTATAGATCAATCATATTGTGATACATATTAAAAAAAAATTAAAACTTTAAATTTTAACAAGATGACAACGTTTTATAATTATAATAGTATATGAATTTTGTATGAGATTTTGAAACTCTAATAATATCTCTTCTTAAAAGTATTCTTTTGTAAAATATATAAATAATCTCAACGTCACTTTTATTGCTCCTAATTACAAAAATTATGAGCAAATTATGATAATTTTAAATTTGTATTTAAAACTTATAAATCATGGGATAGATCATTATAGTTTTAAATTTATATAGTGCCAATTTTAAATTTAAATTAATAGATTACTTTCCATATATAATGATCCTCAAATTTGAATTTTGAAATGGATTAATATACTTTTCATTTTTTTTTAAAGATTTGATATACTTTCCATTTGAAAGTTATCAATCAAGAGATATTAATTTTTATTTTATTTTTTACTTGAATAAGTGCTAGCCAATAGAAGATTTTTTTAATTTTTAAAAATTAATAAGTTATGAAATTTAGATCGAGAATTTGAACCTCTTAAAAGTTTTATGAGTTAGAAACTTCTTTTTATTTATATAATATATATAGATAGAGTTAGTTTGAATTAAAATTATAATAACATGACAACACTTCAAGAATAGAGGTTGTGGGAGGTACAATCATACACAATGAACTTGTGGCTTGATTAATATTGAATAAGAAACCAAGTCATGTAATCCTTTATAATTGACACTCATTTTTTCTTTTCAAATCTCTTTCCAAATTCTTCAATCAAACATAGCCTTAGTGTTTACAGATCTTGCATTTTGGTATTGTGGTGGTGGGTCAAGATTCAGTTTGGACCGTGGTAATGATGATGATGTATGTTTCTTAGTATTTGTCTGTAAGAAATCTGGAAATTATAATAAATTCAGAGCGATGATGGATCCTTTAAAGGGCTCCGGCGGACCATGCCACCACGAAAGATGGACGGTGAAAGGCTCCAATCATGGGTCTTTCGTAACAGTTTTTCTTGTGTTCTTTTTTCTCTATTCTTTCGTCGTCTCTTCCATCTTTACCCTCTTTGTTAATCTACTTTCTTCTTCTTCTTCTTTTTATTCTTCTCTGCTACTCTCTCTCTCTCTCTCTCTCTCTCTCTTTCTCTCTCTCTCGTTATCCTGTTTTGGAAACATATATATATATATATATGAGTAATGATACATAGCTCTAATTTGAGAGCTCTAAATGGAGCTCTAGTGAGGTGGAAGAGAGAGAGAGAGAGTAGAGAAAGATAGAGAGAGGAGTGTGGGCCCCACCTTCACATGAGTACTTTTCACATCATTAAAGTTGTATTAGAGCTCTTAAATTAGAGCTCTCAAACATTATTGATATATATATATATGTATATATATAGTTTCTCTTCACCAAAACGACCCAAAACGATGACGTCGTTTTGGTGAAGGGAGATCCCAGTCTTTGACGCCTCTAGTGGGACATGTGTTGTTCTTTCCTTGTTTTACTTCACGGATCACTCTATTTATTTCACTTTAGAGGATCTGAACATGATGTGGAATGATATTGTATCTATACATATATAGTCTTTGGTTGATCTTATGATCAATGGGGACTTGTACACAAACTAAGTTTTACTCATGTGATGGAAGAATAGTTTTAGTATATTTTATCTATTTTGAATAACTTTGGTTTGTGGTTTAGTTCAAATTTTCTAGTTATCATAAATACTGAACAAATGACACTGAGCAATCTGGATTTTATCTTTAAACTGATTCACTCTGAGTGTACCTTCACAAGGGGAGGAAAAACAATGTTAGGACAGTGATAACGCAGCTCCTAAAGTATCACAACTATTTTTCGTAACTCTTATTTTTGTCTATATTATTATTTAGTATCATTATTATTATAATAATTTTGCTAAATATCTTATTTATTATTCTGCTAGACTAACAATCAACAATTGAAAAGTGAAAGCATGATGCACTTCTAGTGATTAAACCCATGTTGATACTTGAAGAGTGTAGAGGGTCCAAAATGAATAGTAATAATAATACCACTTAGAGAGACAAAACTATATCAATGAGTCAATAATTTGGAAAGGTTAGAGAATGAGTAACTAGGTGAGAGTGGATCAAGTGATTCAGGGAATGAACGTAACAATGAAACTAGGCAACATATCCTCCAAAATCCCAAGAAATTCTCTCTTTAGACCTTGAGAATTGGGTCATATTTATAGGTTTTTCCTTGGTACTAGAATATATCTAGTGGCCAAATGGTGCAACGACACGTGTTGTAGGATATTCTGTCCTAAACCACTAGGCCTTGGTCATGTGTCCTTTGACATGTACTATTTATTTGGCACAAAACATCAGCAAGTGCCACTACACTATCTGTTTGGCACGAGCCTCAGCATATGCCTTTTTGGTATGAACCTCAGTAAGTGTCATTGTTGTTGTGGCACCTGCCTTCTTAGTTCGGTCTCCTAAGACATGCTGTAGACATCCCATTTTTGACCGCTCTTAAGACTTGGGCATTTTTTTCTAAACACCCGATGATGAAAGTTATATTGTGCAATCTTTTGAATTCTCAGTGAAGAAATTTGGATTCAAGCTCTAATCTCAAACCTTGCACCTCATTTTAGCCAAATTATTTTAGACCTTAAAACCCTCATTTCAAAATGTTTTTCTAAATGCTTCTACGATGTTCTGAGGCTCACATTTCGTTTAAAACATTGCACTTTTCGGTAAACCGAGTGAGGAAAAAGTGGAGATACATGGAAGGGAGGTGAACTCTTTGAAAAATATTTCAAAACATCTTCTTTATAGGTTTGGAGTTGAAAAAAATAGAAGGGAAGGGAAGAAAACTAGTTCGGGGAAGTTAGGCATCAATCCAATTAAGATAGAAATGGGCAACCTTTACTAAAATAGGCATATCTCATTGCACACTTAGAATTTAGATGTGAGGCCACCACCATTGGAAATTAGATTTTTGGGGCTTCAATTTAGACTCAAGAATTACCTAAAACCGAGTTTGGATGAGGGAGATATGCCCATTCGAAGTCGGGCCTGAAGTGTAGTCATTAAGACCCGGCCGGGTCCATTAGGAACCGGTTGTGCCTAATTGAGGCCCCCGGCCGGGCCTCAATGAAAATTTCTCCAGAGTGTTTTTTTTAGACCTTGCCTTGTATTTTGAGGCCCGATTGTGCATTATTGAGGCTCGACCGTGTGTTTTGAGGCCCGGCTAGGCCTCGATGGCGCCAGACAGACAGCTAGCAAGAATTGAACAAATATCTTTGTTTGAAGCTATTTTGGACCAAATTAGCTCAAATTCTATAAATAGGACCTCTTTCTTCAGAATTCAAGGTTAGAAAAATTTTCAAAAGGCTTTGAGAGCTAAAACCATCTTCCTTATTCCTTTGATCTTTAAACCTTTTTTGAACTATACATACACAATACATACACCATTAGAGCTTGTTCTTGAAGCTTTTTGCTAGAGTTTCAAACCATATTTCATAAACTTGAGGGTGCTTTGGAATCAAGTTTGTTCAACCAAAACTCTCTCTTCAAAAGGTATAAGCTTGTCACATTTTTCCTTGTTTTCGTTTCCATCTTTTTCTATCTTTTTCTTATGTTTATACACTGTTTTGGATCCATTCCAAGTACTGAAACTTGGGGTTAAAGGGCTACCAAAGGTAGAGAGGTTTAACAACCTTTCTTGCACCTTATCCCATAGCTCATACCCCTCCACTCTTTTCTTTGGTTTTTTACCAGAGTTTTAAAAGGCTGAAAAACATGGTTTAAAAGTCTCAAAAGTGGAGAGGTTAGCCACCTCTTCTTGATTTTGCTTACTAGCTTTATATCTCTTGCTTTTTGTCTATCTTTTTTGTGCTCTTTAAACACACTTTTAGCCACTGTTTTTGGGACTGGTCTTGGACTATTTTGGGGCTGAAACATGTGATTTAAAATTACAAAGAGTGGAGGGGTTAGCCACCCCTCCTTAGGCTTTGTTCCATAACTTTTTCTCTACTCTTTTTACTTACTTTCTCTTACTTTTAGCTACTGTTTTTCACCTATTAGGGGCTATTTTAGGGCTATTTTAATTTATTTAAATAGCTTATGCTTTGATTAGTTTGCTTGTTGTCTCATATATTCATATACATAGCTCATTGCATGTTTGTTCTAGCTTTTCTTTAAATAATTTCTTTGTTTAAGAGCCTCATTTTAATAATCAATTTACCATTTATTTCTTTCATTTGAGAGTTGTTTCAAATGGTTGATCGTTATTCAACACATGAACTAGAGTTTTGCGCTTAATGGCTTAATTTCTACGGAGATTCATTGTCAACGGTGTAATCTTTCTTTCATGTTGAGAATTACTTCCCATTTGAAGCTTCTCTTCTTTTAGAGGACTTAATCACCATAGACAAATGGACTAATGAATGGCAATGACTAAACAAATTGGTTTAAAATTGGATCAATGCACATAAAGAAAATGGATTTAATTACTTAGACTTGGCCGGACGTTATGCCAAGTTTGTCGAGTCAAGAGTCATCATGCCCCAATTCATGGTGTTTTGATGATTCTTGAAGCGTCTCTACCACCCTCTTTGAGTTCATTCCATGACAAGAGGGAGGGGTGGTCATATACATTGCATTTCATTGATTTTTGTCCAAAGTTGTATCCGAGATCATCAAGTAATCAATTTGCTCATTAATGGCTTTGGAATCAATTTCAACCTTCTCTCGAGGCTTTCCCATGACAGAGAAGGAAGAAAGGGACAAACAGAGCTTGAACAACTCTGTCTGTACTATTTTCACTTTAGAACACAAACAGAGTTTTGCACAAAATCGAGGCACGGCCGGCCTTCTCTATGCTCGGCCGGGCTTCAATAAGGGCCGACCGACCCTCAAAGTTTGGACAGCAGTGTTTTTTTTTTCCCCCCCCAGAAAACATAGGGAAGTGGCTGAGGTAAAACAGGGCAAGTTTGGGACAGATAGGGCTATTCTCGAACATTGTGCATGTGCATACATGCAATTCTTTTCCAACAAGTCAATCACTTCCTTCTTGAAGTGGGAACCATTATCTGAAATTACTTCGTTTGGGACCCTATAGCGACAGATGACGTTGTTTCTGATGAACTTCGCAACATGTGAAGCCTTCAACACCGCATAGGATTGGGCCTTAACCCACTTTGTGAAATAATCTATCGCGACCAGGATGAACTCATGCCCATTCGACCCCTTCGGAGTGATAGCCCCGATCACATCGATTCCCCAAACTGAAAATGGCCATGGCGAAGTCATGTTGTACAGCTTTGATGGCGGGATGTTCATGCGGTTTGCATAGATCTGACACTTGTGGCATCACCGAACAAAGCCGATACAATCATCCTCCATGGTGGACCAGTAGTAACCCTGTCTGAGGATCTTCCGAGCTAACATTACCCCGTTCATATGCACACCGCATTCCCCTCCATGGATGGCCTCCATCAGGTGTTTTGATTCTTCAGCTTCAACACACAGCTTATGCATTCCCAGATGACCTCTCTTATACAATTTACCTCCGCAGATGATGAACTGAATGGCCATTCTTCTGATTGCCCTTTTATCCTTGGCATTTACCCCTAGTGGATATGCTTCATTCTCTAAGAAATTCCAAATATCGTAATACCAGGGGTTCTCATCTTGCACCTTATCTATAGCAGCAATCGACTCATAAGCCGGCACAAATTTTTGGTCGATAATGACTGGACGCATCCGGACTCCAAACGGGATGTCTATCATGGAAGATAGAGTTGCTAGTGAATCTGCGAACCTGTTGTTCTCCCTTAATAGATGAGCAAAGTTCAGCTTCTCAAACCGAGGAATTAACAAATCCAAGGTCTGGTGATACATAATCATATTTTCTTCTTTGACTTTCCAATCTCCTTTCGCTTGAGATACAACAAGGTTCGAGTCTGCAATGACGTCCAACTGTTTTGCCCCTAATTCTAGGGCTGCTTCTAGACCAGCAATGCATGCCTCATATTCTGCTTCGTTGTTCGAGACTTTGAACCGGAGTTTAAATGCTAGAGGGATACGGGAGTTGTCAGGTGCTATCAGCAACACTCCTATCCCATACTCGTATTGGTTTGACGCTCCGTCAAAGTACATTGTCCAAAACTCATTGTCGATATGCAAAATGGCCTCATCTGGGAATAAATACTCAACTGCTTCACCTCCTTTCACTGGATGATCGGCTAAGAAATCTGCTACTGCTCTTCCCTTGACTGACTTGCGAGTCACATATTTCAAATCGAATTCGGAAAGCAACAGCAACCAACGAGCTAGCCTACCCGTAAGCGCCGGTTTCTCGAAAAGATATTTGATGGGATCCAGTCGTGAAACCAACATTACGGAGTGAGCTAACAAGTAGTGCCGCAGCTTCCTGGTAGCCTGTACCAAGGCTAAGTAAGCCTTCTCCAACGGTGTGTAGCAAGTTTCATATCCTAGCATCTTCTTGCTTAGGTAGTGGATGGCTCTCTCCACCTTGTCCTCTGATTCTTACGCGAGCATGCAACCCATTGTAGTCTCAGTTACCGAAAGGTACAATATCAACGGCTTCCCCGGTTCAGGCGGTGACAACACGGGTGGGTTCTGTAAGTATTCCTTGATTTGTTCAAAAGCAGCTTGGCATCAGCCGTCCCATTGGAATTTCTTTCCTTTCTTCAGGAGACCAAAAAGTGGTTCACAAGTCAAAGTTAATTTTGAGATAAACCGTCTTATGAATTGCACTTTACCCAGAAAGCCTCGCACCTCCTTTTCAGTCCTTGGTGGTGGCATTTCTAAGATGGCCTTGATTTTGAAAGGCTCGACTTCGATACCTCTCTGTGTAATCAGGAACCCCAGCATTTTTCCTGCTGTAACACCAAACGTACACTTCTGAGGATTCAGCCGCAACCGAAATTCTCTGATCCTTTGAAAGAACTTTTACAAGGCGGTGTAGTGGCCCTCTCTTTCTTTGGACTTGACAATCATGTCATCCACGTACACCTCAACCTCTTTGTGGATCATGTCATGCAATATCGTGGTCGCGTCCCGTTGATATGTAGCTCCCGCATTCTTTAACCCAAACGGCATCACTCTGTAGCAGTATGTCCCCCACGGGGTGGTGAAAGCAGTCTTCTCCCGGTCTTCAGGTGCCATCACTATCTGATTGTAGCCTGAGAAGCCATCCATGAATGAAAGCAAAGCATGCCCCGCTATGAAGTCCACAAACTCATCGATATGCGATAAGGGAAAGTCGTCCTTCGGACTAGCTCTGTTCAAATCCCTGAAATCCACGCATACCCTGATCCTGCCATCCTTCTTCGGCACCGGAACGATGTTGGCCAACCAAGTCGGGTATTCGAAAACCAGTAGGAACCCTGCGTCAATTTGCTTGGAGACCTCTTCCTTAATCTTGAGGGCCTAGTCCGGGCGGATCCTTTTGAGCTTCTGCTTGATGGGTCGGGCCTCGGGGTCAAGAGGGATCTGGTGCTGTACAATCTCAGGATCGATCCCAGGCATGTCTTCGTAGGACCACGCGAAAACATCTTTGAAATCTTTTAATAAAGCAACTAAGCGCTCGCGTTCCTCCGAAGACAACGTGGACCCGATCTGGACTAGCCGCGGGTCCTCCTCAGTACCAATATTCACGGTAGTGATTTCATCAACCAAAGGTTTAACAAATCTTTCCTGCTCTTGATCAATTAATCGTTGCAAAACCGGAGGAATTTCTTCCTCATCGTTTTTGTCAAAATTTTGAAAGTCCTGATTCAAGCAATAAATCAAAGGCACAGAAAAGTACTCAGAAACCACATCTACATCATTCTCATTAAGCACATCCAAACCGTCTGATTCTTCTGTTACAACAAACTCAAAAGAGAAAGAAAAAGACGACCTAGACAGGACTGTGGCATCCGGGTTATCACCTCTAGGAATACCGGACTCAGACTCAGTCGAGCTGGAACTTGATTCCGACTCACAAGACTCGGTGGAATCAGATTCCGGCTCACTACCTGACCCGGTGCTGCTTGACAAAAATCCCTCCTCGTACTGCCAAATGAGGGAGGGTGCGATGGATGCATCCAAAATATTTGCTGGTAGGCCCGCAGCTGTTTCATTCTCGATCATGGACACTAAGAAGTTATCCCCCAAGCACTTCTATTCGATCAGAGGATCTGAAAGTAGACATGCCAGTGCTACCCCCATTTCACTTTCGGCGTCCTCAGACTCTACTTTCTTGCTCTGCTTAACCTCAACTGTTGGGTCTGTCTACTCTTCGACAACATCATCCTCGGATAATTGTAGGTCAAAGAAGATCTCAAAACTTGGCATGCGCTTCCTCTCCGCGTTCAGCCACGGCTCTGGGAAGCCACAAAACGGGAAGTCCTCTCCCTCCCAGACGAAGCGTCCGTTTAGGGTACCCTGAATGGGTCTATGCATCAGCTCAAAAGGCTTCCCCACCTGCTTCGCTCTGGCTCTCCCAGCCATCTCCTTACCTTTCCTTACCCAATCCTCTTTGGTGGGCAGATAACCCAAGCCAAAGGTATGGGGGTTGTGTGGCACTTCGGCCAATGCTGCAACGCCCTTCCGGCCGCTCTTTCCCAATCCCATCCTGGGGATATGTTGAAGCTTGTTCATGAGGTATACTGATTGAGCACTGACATACAACCCCTCATTAACAGCCATGATGTTCTGCACGACCCGGGCCTCAGCCAGGGTAAAACCCGATACGAACACATCCTCCATACCGTGCTCAATTTCCAAAACCGGCGTAGATACTTCTAGCGGTGGATGGATCGACGAGTTTCCAAAAACGATGGCTACTCCCTTCCCATGGGGGTATTTCACCATCTGATGCAAAGTGGACGTAACTGCCTTTACTTGGCCTCCCCAAGAGTAGATTGAAAGTCGTAGGAACTTCTAAGACGTGAAAGTCTACCTCATGCTGTCCCGGTCCAACCTTGGTCTGAATTTTCATTGTCCCCATTACTTCTCTGCTTGTGTTATCATACGCCCGAATCACCTGGGCTGTCGGCACAAAGTCCGCGGTCTTTAAACTGATTGCATATGCAGTCCTTGCCGGGCACACATTGATGCTGGACCCTGTGTCGACAAGGACCACAGGTATCCATTTGTTCCTACACTCCACAGAGATGTAGAGTGGCTTGTTATGGTTCGCACCCTCAGGTGGCAATTCTTTGTCGGAGAAAGTCAACATCGGGGTAACTCCTCCCGGAAAGACTAAGCCCACCAGCTGTTCGGGCGTGGTGTCTATTAAGAGCTTGGCTTTGTCCATGGCCGATAAGACAACTTGTCGATGCACTCACGATGTCATAAGCAGTCCCCAGATGGAGATATCTGCCTGTATCTTTTTCAATTGCTTCAGTACAACCTCTTCTTCGAGTTGCTTCTCTTTCTGTTTCTCCGTCTCCTTATCTTTCCCAGATGCCTCTGGCCGATCTAGATGTGGGGGCTTGAAATACCGCCCGCTTCTAGTCATATGATCGACTTCGCCGATGTACCAGGTATCGTCTGGCTGGTTGCTCCTCCAATCCTCATCCGTGTGGGCAAGACAAAGATCATTGTCCTCCCACCACATTCCACCGGCAACCGATAGACACCTGTCTGGCTCCGCTTCTACTGTCCTTGTACTAAAAGTATTTTCGGTCCCTTCATGGGCTTTAGCCTTTCTGATTCTCTCAGAATCCTCAAACCTTTCTTGTTCTAATTGCGTCAGTGCAGCTGGCTGTTCAACACTTCCCGTATTCATAATGCCCAAGTCCTGAGCGAAATTCTTAGCACCGGCGCTCTCCGGTGATGCATTCTGATTTCCGCCCCTTCCGGCCACAACTGATGTTCTTACCCATGCCGGGCCTTGTTCTGGTTGGTATTCTTCCATAACATCCGGTTGATCATCCAGCCAGCCGGTAACCTCTGCCGATTCCTCGAGATTCGACCAGTTGACTGCCATGTCCGCTGGATCTTGTCCATTGAAAAATTAGAGGTTAGCAAAGTCCCCTTCCACAGTTGCCGAGTCGTCTATCCTCTGACCAGATTCATTCCCCTGTATCACACAAAGCTCTGCCCTTTCTGGAAACTCCACACTTGGCCTAACCTGGCCTACTGACAAAATGTAGTCACTCGGACTGTATACCTTCTCGGCAAAACTCCCGGATTCCTCAGATTCTGACTCAACAATCCCATTCTCCTCTGAAATCTCCCCTGTTTTGTCTTCGACAGTCACCATCATTGGTTCGGGTTGGGTTCTGAAGATGTCCAACATGCACAAGTTAGTGCAGTTAGGAAGGAGCACCTCCGGCTTGGGTAGGTGGGATGGGGTGATCTATATGCTAGGATCGTAAGACACGACCCCAGTCTGGATAAAGTTGATTCTTTTGGGGGGTAGAGCTTGGTGGTGCGGTGGGAGAGGGTTTGTTGTGACATTGGGTTTTTCGGGAGGCACAATCACCCCATTATCAATGAGATCTTGAATCTCATGACGTAATCGGAAGCATTGGTCGGTGTCATGACCGTGCTGTTGGTAGGGGTGCAACTCGGGCGGGTTCGGTCGGGTTGGGGGTTTGCCCAGGCCCGGCCCGAATTGTAATTGGCATTGCCCAAGCCCGCCCATGAACCCGAGCATTGCTGCCCAAGCCCGGCCCAAGCTTTGTTTTATGAACTCGGGTTAGCCCAAATTGCCCGAATTGCCCAGAAACCTATAGATAGATTTGTTTTGAAACCTGTAGTAGAATTGAGAATTAACAAAGGCATCCTAGTGAAATAACATACAAGAAAAACAACTAGTAAATGGATACACCCACCAAGTTAAGGGCATTCAAATACCAAGGATAAATATATACACAAACACAACCCACAAAATTAATGATTCTGACATCATATCTGAATGAAAACAGAACTAAAAATTAATGATTCTGATATCATAGCTGATTCGATGCATTAGCATGATATTGTAAATGATTCTCACAATAAAAACAGAAAGCACAGTATTGAATATTATTTTGATAATATTATTGAATATTATTTTGATAATTTTTTTCAAACACGCCATACATTTTTCTTTTTTTTCTTTCTAAAATCAGACATGTTCACATATATAGATCCCCAATAAAAACAAAACCATACCAGATCTCCACAGTGGAGATCGGGGCTGAAGAACAAAACCACAGGAAGGAGGAAGTGAATGAGACATGTTCACATATATAAATCCCCAATAAAAACAAAACCAAAATGAGTCTGAGAGATAGATAGATCCCCAATAAAAACAAAACCATAACAGATCTCCAATAAAAACAAAACCATACCAGATCGGGGAAGTGAATGAAGGTGGAGATAAAAGATGGAGATCGGGGACAATAGGTTTCGCCTCCGCCGTTCTTCAAAGTTCTTCAAAGTTGAAGAAAAAATCAAGATGCTAATCTAAAAAGATGGAGTCTGCGAGATAGATAAGAGGTAGATAGATAGATAGGGTTTCATAAGATTTAATCTAAGGGTAGATAAAAGATGCTAATCTAACGGTGGAAGATTAACTAAAATAAATAAATAAATAAAAAGTAAGATTACCGCTTCTACTTTAATCAGAAGCGATTGGGACCTCGAATCGGGCTGTCCCGAATCTCCCGAAATCACGAAACGACGTCGTTTCGTGGTTGTAATTTTTTTTTTTTTTTTTTCAGCAGAAGCAGAGCAGGAAGAAGAAGACGGAGGAGGAGGAGGGGGGAGGAGGGGGAGGGGGCCTAAAAAATGGAGGAGGGAGGCGAGGCAGAGGCGAGGCGAGGCGAGGCAGAGGCATGGCGACGCGATCGGCGGAGCTGGGCGACGATCGGGCGGCGGGCGACGGTGGCGGGCGAGGCAAGGCGACGAGCTGCGGGAGGTCCCCGATCCTCTTCCCCGATCTTCTCTCTCTCTCCCTCTCTCTCTCTTCTCTCTCTCTCTCTTTCTCTCTCTCTCTTCCTCCCCCTCTGGTTCAGACTGAAATCGAAGAAGAAGAAGGGAAAAAAAAAAAAAAAAAGCCTAAGCCCAAAACGACGTCGTTTTGGGCTTAGGGGGATTCGGGGCCTCCCAGATTCGAGGTCCAAAACATTTTTCTACTTTAATTTACGGCAGTGCTTCATCCCCCGAAAAGGGGGAGCCCGAATCCCCCTAAATGCCATTTCAAGTAAAAAAAAAGAAAAGAAAAAAGAAAACAGTTTCCAAAAATGGAAATTAGGGGGATTAGGGGGACTTTTTTTAGAGCTCCCAATCATTTTCCTTTAATTTATATATATTATATAATTTATATAATATATTAAATTCAATTCGGGTTCGGGTTGCTCGGGTTGGCCACTGGTGCTGCCCAAGCCCGGCCCGAGTTACAATTCGGGCATCAAAAATCTGCCCAGGCCCGTCCAGATTACAAGATATAGTTGCCCAAGCCCTAAAAAAACTCGGGCTGGGCTCGGGTTACTCGGGTTGAGCCCGCCCGAGTTGCACCCCTAGCTGTTGGTGAAATGCGCAATATTTGGTTGGGTTGTGGGTAGGGGGAAGTTTTTCTGGCAATGGTCGCGCCTCTAGGGGCTTCAAGTGCCCTTTTCTGATTAAAACCCCCAGAGCTTTGGACAGGGGCATATATAGTGGAGCGAAGGTTCTTTGGTTTTTGGGCGGGTATTTGGCTGTTTGTGTATTGCTTCCGGACGCACCGGAGAATGGCGTAGTTCCCATGGTTCTTGGAGGGGGAATGGTGGTGACCATACTCACTTTCGAGGCTCTTGTAGTTGTAGTGCCGCTCGGGCCTGCATTGGTGTTACGGTTAAAGGTTCTCCTGGGTTGCTCTCTGTCATTATCGATCAAGCCTTGCTTCAAGGCATCCTCAATCTGAACTCCCATCTCATGTAGATCTGAAAAGGTAGGGAAGGGGAGCACGATCATTTTCTGCATCAGCTTAGGCTGGAGATTGCGCACAATCATCCGAATTTGATCTTTATCTGTGGGCCTTAGGGTCATCATTGAGGCCTTGGCCCTCCATCTAGTTACGAACTTTGAAAAGCTCTCTTTAGGCTCTTGCCTTGTCGTCTCGAGATCACGAGTTATAATCTCGATTTGCGTGTTATATGAGTACTGTGCAATGAATGCCTCGGCCATCTCATCCCAGTTCCTCTTAACATCATCTTCCAATTTTGCGTACCAGATGGCCGCCACACCCGACAGGGTCTGGTCGAACAAAGACAGCTTCTGTAGTCTGGTGAGGCCCATCGGCCTTAAGATATCTGAAAACAACCTCAGGTGCACCATGGGGTCCCCGGACCCATCAAATCGGTCAATATACGGCATCTTGAATCGGTCTGGCAGCGTCACAGTTGTGTCGGTATACCCGTCCTCAATGTCAGGGATGGTCTTGACTCCTTGGGATTTCTTAAACATCTTTTCCAGTTTGCTTAGCTTTAATGCGGTGGGGTCCACTTCGGACTCGAAGGGAGAATTTGGTACATTGATAGGCGTAGGTGCCTTGGATAGTTGTGGTAGAATCGGGGGCGGAGCCGGCCCCGTCGGAATGTCTGTATCCTCTTGGATATTCTGGACATTTGGCGTCTCCTCGAGTATCGGAACCCTTGATGGGAGAGGAGCTTGATGTGAAGCAGATGCCCCGGCTTGCTGCTGTAGCCTTATGGTTAACTTTGCTTGTTCAGTCATAACCGTGGCCTGTTGTTTGGCGAACTTCGCCTGTCGGACAGCGTCTTGCTGCATAGTTTTCATGCTCTCTTGGAGCTGCCGCACCATCTCCTCTAAACTTGCCATACTGCTCTGATCTAGCTATATTGCCGGTATATGTTCCCTCTCTGCGGGAGAAACAGGACTCTGATTCCTACTATACTTAGGTGGGGTGGACGAAGCCCTCTGAACTGTTTGTCGAACTGATATCCTCTGCCTAACTACCCTCCGTCTGGTAACCGGGGGTAGAGAATGATACACTGGTTGTCCGTCTACCAGATCCTCAGATCGCTGGAGTCGACGACCTCTTGTCCAGAGTGCTTGGGGGATATCTGCTTGGTCCGAAGCAATTGTGCTAAACTACCTAGCAAAAAGATAAATAAAGCAGTAATAAGGAAATAAAAAACCAGAAAAACGGACAGCATAACAGTGTAAATAAACACACAACACATAGTTGGGCATCACAACACGCAGTTGATAAGCTGAATACACTGTTCTTAGACGTTGATCATTGTTCCCAGATTACTGCCCCCAAAACCAAATCTGATACCCGCAGATAACTGATCCTCAAAACACTGGTGCCCGCAGGCCTGATGCCCAAACTTGCAAACTGACATGCACATTTCCTGTAGAGATACACTCTAAAAGCACATAGCAAGTAAAAGAGAGCCAAAACACCCCTATGTTGGGGTAGGGTTTCCCTGTCCTATTTTGTCAGGAGCTAGGGTTTCACTACGCACGTAGCGGTTTCAAACAACCTATAATCGGGTAAGCAACCTGTCCTAGCTTGGAATGGCCACTACGGATTCTGAATATGCACTAGGTTGAATGGTCAAAAAGGGTACCCCGGTAAAATCGGGGTTTGTGTTCCCATACTGGCAGAGCCCGTAACTGATAAGCCTTATGGCACGCAGCCTCTGGCAAACCGCTCAGGAATAGCAGATGGCAAACACGGTGTCCTAGGCGCACCAATGCACATGCAATGCAAAAAAAAAAAAAAAAAAAACACATAAGTGTAGACAAAACAAGATATCATGAGTTCGAGTCAAGTTCTCCAATCTCCCCAGCAGAGTCGCCAGAAATTGTAGACGTCCCCGAACGTCCCGGGAGGGAAATCCCGATTTGTTCATTTGGACTTACTACAGTTCGGACTCAAATTGTCACGATTCTTAATCTGAACCAAAGAGTCCAAATCCGGCAAATCGTTTTGGAAAACAGATTTTTGTAAAGAAGTGCCAAACATGGACTGCTTTGCCAGATACAGAGTCGCCACCTAAATATTTTATTTTGGGGGAATTTAGGAAACCCTGACTCGTTTTCCTAAGGCCACGCGTTCGTCATCACCAAAGTTGCCTCGGCTCGGGAACTTGGGTACGATTGGGGAAGGTCAGCTATGAGCACCCCCTCTCGCCCGATCAAAGATCGGCCTCTACTAACCATGATATCTTGTTTTGAAAATATTATGCATTCTTAATCCGATTATTAGCCTAGATTTACTATGTGATGCGCACAGCATAACAAGTATAGATTAAGTCGCCTGAATTGGGACAAAGCATTTCATGTTTGTTTTGAAAAACGGTTTGCTACTCACAAGTAGGCTAAAATGCAGGTTTTGCCACCCTCAAGTGGGCTTAGAAAAGATGGTTTTGCCACTGTCTAGTGGGCTTAAAGCTCATAGTCAATGTATTATTCTAATTCAGATAACCCAACCTTCACCCACAGGCATTCAGGCAGATATATCACATAAGCATATAGCCTCATGGTAAGCATGCTAATATGGCAACACTCACACGCACGCAAGATGCTAAAGCATAAGAGCTTACCTAGTACTCCAAGCCAAAACAGAAACTAGTTAGTAATCAAATGCATGATCCTAGTTCATGTTAAGATGGCTAATGCAACACATACAAAATACAACTAGAATAGGCTCGGCTAATCTAAAAATGACATGTGAAATGCGACAACTCGATACACGTATTCAAGTTGGAATGGAAATACTATGCAGTTAGTATGATGCGCCGAGCCCGGTGCGTGCATTACGAATGAATGTATGCAAACATGCTATCATAAGTATGCTAATCAAAACATGCCCTAAACTAACCATCGAAAGCTAGTAAATAAAAGGGAAGAAAGACGTGGGGGTTGGAAGACATACACACACTCATGCACACTTATTACACAATTGCCCTCATTCGGAGGGTCCGAATAAATAATACAGATTTAACTAATTAACTACCTGACCAATTAATTAATTAATTACAAAACTTCTAATTAATCAACAAATTAGTTACAAAAAGAAGGTGGCTGCAGCCCCGCCTTGGAATGATGGGATGATGCATGCTCGATTTGCCGCGCCCGGAAACCCGGTACCATGCCACTGTTACCTCTATTTACACTGCCTTGTTCCTCTGAAAGTTATGAAAGTTTCCAGAACTACTTTGGACTTCCTCCTGAGTGTTTTGGATTTCTACTGGCCAGAACAAAAGGCCACCAGCCATGGGAATGGGATTATTGGCCAAATCTTGTGTCATCGGCTGGACAATTGTAACAACCCTCGTCACTGTTTACTGATTACTTACTGATTACTGCTAAACCGAGACTGATCATGATTGATAACTGAATTGATTGAAACACTGAACTGACTGACTGAGATCCGAGACTGATTGATTGACTGTAACTGTTTATATGCATTTTCTATCTGTTCATGTTCTGTAATTTAAACTGCAAATTGAAGGCCTTATCGGCGGCCGAATCGGAAATGGATCGATGTTTTATGATTATTGTAATTTATGTGATTTTATGGTATAATTATCTGAAAACTAATTAGGTATGATTAAAGTAGATTAAATGGTGTCAAATTACATGAATTGGACTTATTTACTTAATTGCCACTTAGTGGCCCACTACATACCATATTTGAGAGACTTGGTCATGCATTACATAAACATTTGCTCAGCCTCTTTTTCCTTGTTATTGCCGATTTTAGGGAGAGAGAGGCCTAGAAGAGTGATTTCATCTTGAGTTCTTGAGGATTGCTTGGTATCTTGAAGCATTGAAGTATAGATTGCTAAATTGAGCTTCTAGTCTTGTATTGAGGACCTAAGGTAGAGTAACTACCCTTTTGTTCATGAATTTGATTGATTCTTGCATGGTCTAGAGCATAGTTGAAGTCTTGAGCCAAGTCATGGCTTTTAATTGTTGCATTGAAGCTTCATTGTTGCATGCATGGCTATATCCTTGCATTTTGAGGTGGAGTACGTGGAAATCTTGCATGCATGTTCATATTCATGTTAAAGACCATGATTTCATCTTGTTCTTGAAGAAATGAGCTCAGTTGAGCTAACATTTGAGGCTTTGAATTGATTGAATTCATGGATATTGCATGTTCATCATGTTTATGAAAATTGTTTTGAAAAGGAGTTTAATTGAACTACCCTTGGGCTTTGATTTTATAAATTGAGCTTGGAATCATGTAATGTTATGAGTTTACAAGAGTTTTCCAGAAATTCAGCCCAAGAGGATCGATTTTGATGCTTTGAAACTTGGTTTTGAACTTGGAGTTCGAATCTGGATTTTCCAGATTTTGGTCGTCCGCTCGAGCGGGGGAAGTGCCGCTCGAGTGGGGAAATCGAGCTCCCAGCATCTTGCACTGTTTTACAGTCCACTCGAGCGGAGGATTGCACGCTCGAGCGGAGGCATGTGTCACATGCTCGAGCGGTGGAGTTGCTGCTCGAGCAGATACCTTTGTCAGCATGTCCGCTCGAGCGGGGAAACCCACGCTCGAGCGGGACTTTGTTTTTCTGAAAATTCTGGAACTGCTTTCTGAATGCATCTTTGCATCCTCATTCCATTCTAGGCATTCTTAGGCCTGGTATAAGACATCTTAATGAGGATATAGATGTAGAACCACACCAAGACAATTAGGGGTTAAGTTATTGATCTTCCCCAACTGTATAGCTTAGTGTGTGTTCATTCTGTATATTGTGTAGGGTTGGCTTACCGAGGAGACACTCTAGCTTACTGTAGCCCAGAACTCTGTGAGTAACAATTGTGTAAAGATATGTTCAAAAATGATTATCTTTTGAACTGTTTACTGAACTGAACTGTTTACCGAGTTGAACTGTTTTATGAACTGATATTGTTTACTAAATGAATGCATGTCCTATATTCTGAACCGTATTGTAGCATCCTTAGCAACTGCTGTTTACTGTTACTGCTACCGTTGAGAAATCTCTGCCATCGACGGTCTGTGAACGGATGGCCCCACCGACGGTCTATGAAACGGGTGGGTTTGTCTAATCGATTCGGTTCCCATGTTGGAACCCCTACTGTTTACTGATTGATGGCCATCAATTGACTGTTCGGTCTTTTAAGACCTACTGTTTACTAAACTGCTACTGTCACGGATATCTCTGGAGCAAAGTGCTGCACGGACCTAAGTGCTACAGTGTGAGCCACCTCTAGAATCTGTGCGAGACACCTCTTGAGTCCATACTGGGCTTTAAGCCAATCTGTGAAATCTGGAGCAAAGTGCTGCACGGACCTAAGTGCTACAGTGTGAGCCACCTCTAGAATCTGTGCGAGACACCTCTTGAGTCCATAAGAACTGTACTGTTACTGTTACTGTTACTGTACTGTTACTGTCACTGCTACTGCCACTTCACTGTTACTGTTACTGTTACCGTTACTACTACTGTACTGACATCGTACTGACACTGCTACTACTACCGTACTGTTTTGCTATCGGATGTGCCACGTACGATTACTATGATTTCTAAATGACCGATATGACATGAAGTATAAGCCACCGACTGTATAACTGATTTACCGAGGCAAACGACTGTTTAAAATACTACAAGGGCATTCTTTCTTAATCCCTTTACACATTATGTTATTCACTGGGCTTTAGCTCACTGCTCATATATATATGTAGGTGTACAGGCACCGGACCATTGCTAGAAGCGTCGGGGTAAACTCCAGTTTTTTCAAGCCAATCTTTGTGCCTCACTTTGAGGTTCCAGTACTGTTCAAGCTATGGCTTAGGGGTGTTTTAATCTCCCCGCCTGTCTCTGTATCTGTGATGTACTACTGTGTAGACTGAATATTTTGCACTGTACTGTACTGTTTAATAGGGATTAAGTCCCTGTACTGAATGGTTGTATATATGATGCATACTGCTCTGTATTGAATGTCTATATGTATGAAAAATCTTTTTGGCATACAGACTGTCACAGCTCGTTGGACATTGTTTATTTACTGTATTGGCTTCCGCCAGGCCCTGTACTCTGTTTTACTGTATCACTGTTAAGCAGGCCTTCGGTAATCTCGGATTACCGGCCGGTTACGGTACTAAACCCATAGGGCCGAGTTTGGGCTGTGACAACAATGATGGCCGGTCGGCACCAAAAGTAGTCGACCGGCCATTTCTTCCTGCAGGGCCCTGTTTTGACAGCAGCAGAGGATAGACAGTGCATGGTATGGAATTTTCAAAGCAATGTGTGCATGGCCACTCTCCCAATCATGCTATAGACTCAAGGGAGTATGGCCCTTGATACTCAGGCCACCAATCACGCACTTCGATATATGATGGCCAAAGGCACCAAGTTTGCAATTCAATGTAAATGCATGCAACAAAACAAATGAGTGCTAACGCCCTATCATGTTGAGATCAAGGGGATCGGCGACCGAGGAGTGAGACGTGTTTCGTCACTTTAAGTACAAACACGCCTCATTCCTCATGCTTGGTTTGACACCCCAAACCAAGCAAAAATGCAATGCATGTGTGAGATGTGACTCAAGTATGCACATGAGGCTAAGGTACCAAAACATGCCAAATGTAATGTGACCTATAATGCAAGCATGCAATGTGCCAAACATGCGATGCAAACATGATGTGCAACTAGCTGAGCAACAATGCAAACATACAAAGATGATACGATGCAAACATGAGACCAAAGTAATGCAACATGTCAAAACATGCAATGGTGGACTTAAACTGAAATGGGAGGCCTCAGCCATGCCCCAAAACAGTGGCCATAGATGATGCATAAGGACATAAATCATGCATGCAAGCATGCCCATACCAAGGCCTATCACCTAAGCATGGAAGGGGCAACTTTCAAGGACACTTAAAGATGATAAATATGGACAGTAAACACTCATGTTAAACTCTGAAAAGCATGCGAAGGATGATGCCAAGACATGCTAGGAAATGGATGCGAAATGGAAGGCATTCAAGGCCACAAAAGAGGGCATTACTCAACACCTACCCCAAGCAAACATGGCATGGATTTTTCAATGCAAAACAGAGTTTTATCATGCAAAAATGAGCCCCAAAACCCACTGATATGGCAACCTAAAGCCTCAAACACATAGGCATGCATAATGCTTCATTTCAAGGCACAAAAGGACACCTCTTCAAGGCAAGGAAAGAATGATGAATGCAAGCATACAAGCATGGATTATGGATTGAAATATGATCTCCAATGATGCCAAATCATGAGAATAAGCTAAGCTAAGCATACTAGTGACCCACACACTCAAGGCTTACAAGCCAAAATGCAAAGAGGCTATACCAAACATGATTAAATCAGTACCCAACAAACCTCAATCATGATGAAATATGACCAAAAGCTTCATGAAGTCAAGCTAGAACATGCAAGCATGGAGGCCTAAATGCATGGCACCCTTCTAGGCAAAATGGAGGAATGCAAGGCAAGTATATTGTGCATGCAAAGGGCCATAAATCCGACCAAAGATAGAGATATAATATGACCATATAACACCCAAAAACCTCTGAAATGGAGCCAAAAACAACTAAGCATGCATGCTACCCTTGTGAGCCAAAAACATGAACAAATGAGACACAAAGGGAGAGGGGTGTCCCTCCCCTATGCAAGACCTCAAAACCTCTTCTTCACCACTGAAAATCCTTTGGATTTTAGTGGTAAGAAGGCCAATGCACAAAGGTATTCAAAGCTTAACAAGGAGAGCACAAAAAGGGCCAAACAAGGCCTAAGAGGGGGAGGTCGACCCCCAACACCAAAATGACCTTAATGAAGTGTCTTAAACAAAAAAAAATAGAACTTTTATATGTTATACATAAAGCTCAAAACAACATGCAAAGAGGGGTAAAAGCTAGTGCAAGATTGGGGAAAACAAAGCAATAGTGTTACCCTTGAGGAACACTTCAAGAACAGCAAGTCCAGCCACCTTCTTCTAATCAAAACCAGCTCAAAACTTCAAGAACAAACCCTCAACACCTCCAAAGTTGAAGTATGGTGTAATGCTAGGTGACTTAGTGCAAAACTAAGAACAAAACACACTTTTTGGCTCTCTAACACACACAAATGAAGAGAGAGAGGGAGATATAGAGAGAGAAGGTGTATATATCAGATATATATGTATTAGGTCTGGTTTTTTGCTCAACCCCTTCAAAGGAGAGGGGGGGCCCTCTTATATAGACAAGGCAAAGGCCTAAGCTTCCAAGAGAAGCTAAACAAAAGGGGTCAAGGCTTCTTAAAGAAGCTAAGGCAAAGGGTCTGAGCTTCTTGAGGAAGCTAAGACAAAGGGTCAAGCTTCCTCAAGAAGCTTGAGCAAAGGGTGCAAGCTTCTCTAAGAAGCTTGAGCAAAAAGGTGCAAAGGGTGCAATTCCTCCATACACGTGTATGGAGGACAAGTTCGTGCACTCCAGCTGGCACAGCTGGCATGCACAATGCCTGAAAAAGGCAAAAAGGGGGCACCGGCCAGAGAAGGAGACCATCGGCCAAATAAATGGCCGACTGGCCAAAAGTTTGAGCCGACCGGCCAAACAAAGGTAGAGATAAAGACAAGCCGGTGGCCTCATGCCACGGCCGGTGGGTTTAAGGGATGGCTGACAAGCCACCTCCTACCCTCAGGTGCAAAAACAAACAAATCTTGGTGCAAAACCAAGCACCGAACAGGTAAGTTAAGAGATCCTGAGGCAAGGCGTGTAGTCGAGACCTCTGAGAACTCAAAACGAATACAAACATGGATGATCACCGAGTGTTCAAACGGTGACGTCCAAGTCTTGAGGACGGTCAAAAATGGGGTGTGTAGTTCCCCTCTCGTACCTAAGTTTCTGAACCGAGACACTTTGGTGATGACGGACTAATGGCCTTTGGCATGAGTCTCGGGTTTCTTAAATTTTCACATTGCACTTGTGAAATCAGATTCAGAACCACAAGTAGAGTCCGAACTGTAAGGCTATTCGCCTTCCGAAAGGAGCCCGGAAAGTCGAGTTACAGTTTCTGGCAACTCTGCTGGGGATTTAGAGAGCTTAACTTGAAACTCATGATGTGAAATTTTATCTATACTTATATGTTCTTTGCATTACATTTGCATTGGTGCGCTTAAGTCACTGTGTTTGCCATCTGCTATTCTTGGACGGTTTACCGAAGGCTTGCCCAAACGTTTGCCAGAAGGCTGACCGGTCATGGACTCTGCCATGTTGGAAACACAACCCTTAGATTCGGATTATCACTGTACCGCTTGATCCTCCTTTCACTTTTCGGTGTTAGGTGTAAGAGGTATATTAGGTAGTCTTGCTGAGGTATCCTTTTTGACCAATCGGCCTAAACAGCATATAGTCAGCCTTAGTGACTTTTCAAACATAGGACGGGATGCCCTCCTATTTGCTAGGCTATTGTGATGTCGCTTGTTTGAATAGTAAAGCTGTAGATCACTCCAAAGCTAGGACAAGGAAACCTTAACCTCTCATAGGGGTGTTTTGAATGCTTTTGTGCAGAATGTGAAATCATTGGAAATGTGTGATGCAATCTTAGGAGAGTCTTAATCTTGAGGCAATTCCTTTTCAAAACTTGAGGATCACATCAGAATCAGAATTTGGGTTGAAATCCAGGGGTTTGTGTTTGATATGGATGAATTTTCAGCAAGACCAAAACTAGGGCCAAAAACTTGTATCGTTGCTTTGCTTTGACCGGCATACCTGGTATCCTGATCTGATGGGGCATTTGTTTTTAATGCTAGGTTTTTTTGAACCAAAGAAGGAGCAGTACCGAACTCAGCAAAGGTCCAGTCCATCTGATTCCCAAAGGCTAACTCAGAAAAGATCTATCAAATACCAAAAGACCAATTCTAAAAAGCCCAATCCAGTCAAACCTGTCTAGACTAATCCAGTTCAGATACATAAAGTATAAACCAGGTTAAAATCATTGTTTGTTAGCTCTCAGCTTACACCCATCCATTTCTCGATTACCAACCTAGCAGACCCGTGATGGCACAGAGTCCGGAAGAAGTTGAAGCCATGATAGCGGCGTTAAACTAGGGAATTGCTATGCAGGATGAGACCAATGCTAAAATGCAACGCCCATCTGGGGCATCTACCACATATCCATTCCTGGGCCCCCAACCGAACTTTGACCCACCTCCACCAGCTAAAGATTTACAAGGTCCAGATCCTCGAGAAGGGTTGGCTCAAGCTCGAGTTTTCAAACCCTTGGTGCAGCCTAATGAGGGGCTTTTTCACCCTTGATATTAATGAGCTTGACCTGACCTTGTTAAAAATTGTTAACCTTGAGAAGCAATTCAAAAAGGCACAAGGGATTAACTCCATTCCCAACATTGAGGATGGGCACACCGAGGCTGCTGTAAGACTCCCAGATAGATTCAAAATGCCACACATTGACTGTTTCGACGAGTCTGGAGATCCTACGGTACATATCCGGCTTTTCTTGGACATCCTGAAGTCGATGGGTCTGACTAAGCCTCAAAAACTCTCTTTGTATGGAAGAACCCTATCGGGTATAGCGGCCACTTCGTTTTCCAAGTTAGATGATAAAGTGAAGCAGAACTGAGAAGATTTGGCTTAGGCATTTGTCAATCAATATTCTTACAATACCCAAATTGAAATGACCACCCAAGAGCTTTGTCACGACCCAAACCAGCCCCTATAGGTTTGGCATCGTAACCGGCCAGTAATTCTTTGATTACCAAAGGCCTCTTAACATAATAATGTATAATTAGGGGCTGCGGAAGCAAATACATGAAATATACATAGTCCATCGAGCTGTGAAGACATACATGGAACAGATAATCTTAAACTGTTATAAACATACGAGTGACGTCAAAAGACATAATATTTACACGTCACTTCATGTACATAAAAAAAAAAAAAAACTTGTTCATGGAGCAAAAGGAACCAAGTCTTATATTTTCATAATATTACAGCCACTAAACTTGACTTTAATCGGAACCTCCTCGGGAGGCACAAAGGTTGGCTGACAAAAACTGAGACGCCAGGTCCTCAACTTTGAGCCTGGTCATGTGCCTGATCACCTACATACATAATATAAATAGTGAGTGGAAGCCCAGCGAATAATAACAGATTAAAGGGGTAGATGAATGATGTCCCATGATTAAGTCTGTATATAGGATAGATTCATATTCGTATTCTTGTTTGAGTCATTGACAAAAATCAGAATTCATGCTTGATCATACACAGTTTATTCGTTAGCGCTAACATATCATATACAGAGTATCATAGATTATGCTTGTCAGTTTCTTAAAGGAACCTCCGGACTGGGAACGAATAACTTGTTAGTTTCATATAGGAACATCTAACCGGGTATAGATAACTTGTTAGTTCCATAAAGGAACCTTCGGTCCGGGAACAAATAGCGTACTTAAATCAAAACATAAATACCATAAATATGTGTCAGAGTTGGACAATCATTCATATTACAAAACATAGCATTTCATAGAACATATCTTATTCCATACATAGAAAATAAATTAACTTGAACATAGCTTTACTAAGTTATTACTCACAGATAATAGATGACTCCAAGTAAATGGACAGAGTAGGCAATTCAGATCTTTTGTGGAGAGTGACCTACACGAATACAAAACGAATACGTACTGAATTACACACCCGGAATTATTAACTTAGTTCTTTCTTGCCTTGGTATGTTTCTACTTCTTTATCCTCAGTAAGGTGTCTTAATCTTGGCCTATGAATGCCTAGGATGCAATGAGGATGCCAAAATGGACTTGAAAACACTTAACACAATTTGCTGAAAACAGGGTCCTCGCTCGAGAGTAACTTCCTACGCTCGAGCGGATATGCAAAATGTGAGTGGTCGCTCGAGCGCAAGATCTGTTGCTCGAGCGGTCTGTAAACTTTTGCAAAAGTGTTGGTTGCTTGATTTTTCCGCTCGACGCTTGGTCGAGCATGAGAGACATGCTCTCGCTCGAGTGTAACTTTTGTCACTCGAGCGGCTTGCAAAACATAAGAACTTCTGGGAGCATGCATTTTACACTCGAGCGGACTTCTGGTCGCTCGAGCGGAAGTGCACGCACTCAGAGTGGTCGCTCGAGCGTGGATTCCTTCGCTCGAGGAAAGGGTACGAATTCTGGGTTTTCCACATTCACCTTCAAGCTTCCAAACTCAATTTCAAAGCATCAAAACACATTCTATTGGGCTCAAAACTTGAGAAAACATGTATAAACTCATAATATATCATGAATTGAAACCATTTCACAAAATCAAGCCCAAAAGCATTGACAATTATCCAAAATCAAACTTGAAATTCAATATATAAATCATGCATGAATTGATATGTTTTCTATTCTTTCAAAACATGATCAATTGAGATAAAAATGGATGAAATGTGATGAAATCTCAAACAAAGCTATGATCAATGTGTCACGACCCAAACCCGGCCCTATGGGTTTAGTACCGTAACTGGCCAGTAATCCGAGATTACCGAAGGCCTGCTGAACAGATATACAGTAAAACAGAGTACAGGGCCTGGCGGAAGCCAATACAGTAAATAACTAGTGTCCATTGAGCTGTGACAATCTGTATGCCAAAAACATTTTTCATGCATTCATACAGTTCAGAAACAGTACAGTCTATACAATCATTTACAAACATTCAGTGCGGGGATTTAATCCCTCGATAACAGTACAGTCAAACAGTAACAGTTTCTACAATAAACGGAACAGTCAAGAGACAGGTGGGGAACACAAAAACACCCCAAGCCATAGCATGGCGTCTCGGAACCTCGCAGTGAGGCACATAGGCTGGCTTGACAAAACTGGGGACTAACCCACGCTCCTAGCTCCGGTCTGGCTGCTGAGAACCTACATATATATATATAAACAGTGAGCTAAAGCCCAGTGAATAACAATAAGTGTAAAGAGGTTATGAATGAATGTCCTTACAATAATGAAAACAGTTCATTAAACAGTATTTCAGTCTTTCAGTATTTCAGTCAATCAGTCATATGTGGTACATCCAATAGCCTATAAACAGTAGGTCCAGAAGGACCGGGTCTTAGCAGACCCAACAGTAGTGATGGCCATCAATCAATAAACAGTATGGTTCCACAAGGAAACCGACAGAGCTCTGTAACAATAACAGTAATCAGTAAGTGCTAAGGATGCCACAGTACAGTTCACAATACAGGACATACATTCATTCAATAAACAATATCAGTTCAGTAAACAGTTCTGTTCAGTATTCAAAAGATAACCATTTTGAACATATCTTTACACAATCTGTTACTCACAGAGATTGGGCTAATAGCAGCTAGAGCGCGTCCCCGAAGCCAACCCTAAACAGTTAACAAAATGAACACACTCTAAGTTTAACGGTTGGGGAAGTACAATAATTAACTTCCTATTATGCCTCGGTGTGTTCTACATCTATATCCTCATCTTAAACTAGGCCTAAGAATGCCTAGGATGGGATGAGGATGCAAAGATGCACTTAGAAAACATTTGCAGAATTTTCAGTGAAACAAGGCCTCCGCTCGAGCTCAGGTTTCCCCGCTCGAGCGCACAGGCAAACAAAGGTCCCCGCTCGAGCGTACATTCCCCCGCTCGAGCGGACTGAAGAATGGTGCAAGATGCTGGATGCTCGATTTCTCCGCTCGAGCGTGAAACACTCCGCTCGAGCGGACTGCAGAACAAGTCGAAGAAAATGCTGGGAGCATGAATTACCCGCTCGAGCGGCACTTCCCCCGCTCGAGCGGACATCGAAAATCTGGAAAATCCAGGTTTGTGTTCCAAGTTCAAAACTCAAGTGTGATGCTCCCAACTCGATCCTCTTGGGCCCATTTTCTGGAAAACTCTTTCAAACACATAGAATAACACGTTTTAAAGCTCAATTTAAGAAATCAAGGCCCAAGGGTGTTTCAATTAAATTCAATTTCAAACTAATTTTCAAGAACATGCATGAACAACATTCAAACATGACATGCATGGGTTAAAACCATTTCAAAGCTTCAACTCTTGCTCCAAAGAGCTCAATCTTTTCAAAACAAGATGAAAACATGGATTTAAACATGATTATGAACATGCATGTGGCATTTGACCACGAGACCAACTCCAAACTCACTAAATTCAACATGCATGCAACAACTAGGCTTCAATTCAGCATATATGAACAATTTCATAACTTAGCTCTACAATGATGCATGAAACATGCAAGATCTAGCTCAATGATACAATTTGGGAGATGAAGTCACTTACCTAAGTCTCAATTCAAGGTAAGGAAGCTAGATTATGCCAAGTTATACACCAATTCCAAGCAATTTCTACAAGATGAGCTTAATACATCTCTCAACTCTCATTCTCCCTTGTTTCTCTCTACTATGGTCGGCTAGAGTGTAAGGAATGGCTGATCAAATGTGTTAAGTCAAGTGTAATATGGGGCCAAGGTGTTGACATAGTGGGCCACTAGGTGTGGCATAATGGTAAATAAGCCAAACTCCTCAATTAGTCAATATTTAATCTAATTTAATCATTCCTAATCAATTTTCAGATAAATATACCATTAAATCACAAATATTCTACTGATTCCAAAACTCTAAACGGTTCCTAATTCGGCCGCCGATAAGGCCTTCAATTAGCAGTTTAAACATATAAATTCTAACAGATAATCAATCAATCAAACAGATGCAATATGCAATTCGATAGATAACTTATTCAATTTCAGTTTCGATTTCAATCAGTTCATTAGCGGTCCAGTTTAGCAATAATCAGTATCTAATTCAGTGGTTTATCGGTAATCAGTACGAGGGTTGTTACACAATGCATGCATGTGAGGATTCTTTGTAAAGATCTTCAAAACTTCATGAATTGTGCATGCATGTGCATGATTTAATGCAAATTCCTTCTTTTCTAGCTCTTAAACTCAATTCTCAAGTTAAACACTTAAACCTCTTATATTCATAAACTCATCAACTCAAAAGCAAGACCAAAGGCTTAATTTCTTACCTTAAACCTTGAATTTACAAATGTAGAGGCTCAAACTTCTGAATTTACAAATGTAGAGGCTCAAACTTCTAAATGTTCTTCAATTCTTCAACAATTTCTAGCAATCCCCTTTTCTCTAGCTTTTGATCCCAATTTCTTTCCTCCTCTCTCTCTCACACGTTTTGGAGCTTGAAGGTGAGGAAATGAGGGTGCAAAAATGAACTATTAGGGTTATATTAGCCTTATATAGGCTTAATTAAGAGTTGGTTAATTAATTAACATTAATTATTCTAATTTAATTGTTCCGAATCAAATTTCAATTAAACCTACCATAAAATTCTAATTAACACGTAAATCAAGTCAATTTCTGAATCGGATGCCGATAAGGCCTTCGATTCGCAAACCAAAACGAAAACATAAACAGATCTTCCTACGTTAAAGAGATATAAACACAAATAATGCAATGCATATGTAATTAACTGAGGATTTCTTCTTAATTACTTGTTAGGTATACTTAAGCATGGATTAACGTTAATCATGGGTCGGGGTTGTTACTGTCTTCCCCCCTTAAGGAGTTTGGTCCCTCAAATTCGAATTACCTTCATTTTGAAACAATACCGGGTCCAAAGAAAATAGTTCCGGGTATCTTTTCCTTATATCTTCCTCTGTCTCCCAAGTTACATAGGTCCCTCCATGATTTTTCCAATCGACTTTCAGCAATGAGATTTCTTTGTTTATCAATTTCTTGATTCTTCGGTTAACAATCTGTATCAGTCTCTCTTCATACGTATAGTCATCTTTCAAGAGCACATGAGTCGGTTCTATCACATGGAGTGGATCTCTCAAATAATCCCGAAGCATAGAGATATGAAATACATTGTGCATATGTTCCATGACTAGTGGTAAAGCTACTCGATACGTCACTGAATTTATCTTCTCAAGGATTTCACAGGGTCCAACATATCTTGGTGCCAATTTGCCTTTCACGCTAAACCGTGTCTGGGCTTTCATTAGAGTCACCTTGATAAATACGTGGTCTCCGACTTCATATTCCCTGTCTCTTCTTCAGACATCAGCATAGCTCTTCTGGGGACTTTGTGCAGTTTTCAGTCTTTCCTGAATCAATTTCACATTTTCAATCATTTCTTGCACAAGTTCTGGTCCCAACAACGGTCTATCACCTACCTCAGCCCAACAGATCGGAGATCGGCATTTTCTACCATACAAAGCTTCATAGGGAGCCATACCAATACTTGAATGGTAGCTGTTATTATACACAAACTCGGCCAACAGTAAGTAGGTTTCCCAATTGCCTTGAAAGTCTAGAGCACACATCCGTAACAAGTCTTCCAATGTTTGAATGGTCCGTTCAGATTGACCATCTGTCTGTGGGTGATAAGCACTTCTTAGCCTCAATTCAATTCCCAGAGCTTACTGTAGACTCTGCCAAAATCTTGAAGTGAACTTAGGATCTCTGTCTAATACAATAGATACTGGTACGCCATGTAATCTCATAATTTTGTTAACATACAAATTAGCCAACTTATCCGCATTATACAGTGATTTAATAGGTAAAAAATGTGCGGATTTTGTTAAACGATCAACAATTACCCAGATAGAATCCATACCTCGAGGAGAGCGAGGTAATCCCACAATGAAGTCCATGGTAATGTGCTCCTATTTCCATTCCGGTATTGGAAGTGGCTGTAATAAACCAGCGGGTCGTTGATGTTCGGCTTTGACTTGTTGGCAATACAAACATCGGGCTACAAAATCTGTAATGCTCCTTTTCATTCCAGGCCACCAGAAACTTTGTTTCAAATCATGATACATCTTTGTAGTCCCTGGGTGCATAGCAAATTTAGAATTATGAGCTTCGGTCATAACATGTTTTCTCAAATCAAAACAATTTGGCACACAAAGTATGTTCTGAAATTTCAACACATCGTTTGCCAATATAAATCTCGGCCTTGGTTTTGAGTCCATCTCATGCACAATCTTTTTCAGAAATTCATCTTGCAGTTGCTTCTCTTTGATTTCTTCAATAATCGTAGGTTGAGTAGAGATGGTAGCCAAGATCCCACATTGTTCTCGTAATACAACTTCAATCTCGTTCCTTTCCAAGTCACATAGTAATTCTTTATGACCAGTGAGCAAACATGACAAATTGGCAATGGACTTCGGCTCAAAGCATCTATGACTGTATTGGCTTTCCCCAGATGATACAAAATTTGTAAATCATAGTCTTTGATTAACTCTAACCATCTTTTCTATCTCATGTTCAATTCTTTTTGGGTGAAGAAATATTTGAGACTTTTATGGTCTGTGTACACTTCACAAGTCACACCAAACAAATAATGACACCAAATCTTTAAAGCAAAAACCACAGCTGTCAGTTCAAGATCATGAGTCGGGTAATTCTTTTCATGTGGTCGGAGTTGCCGAGAAGCATAAGCAATTACCTTTCCATTTTGCATTAATACACAACCCAAGCCTTTATAGGAAGCATCACTATAAATCTGGAACCCATCTGTTCCATTTGGCAAAGTCAGGATTGGTGTAGTTACCAGTCTAGATTTTAATTCTTGGAAGGTGGACTCTCTTTGATCATTCCAATCAAACGCGACATTTTTTTGGGTTAACTGGGTCAATGGTATAGCAAGTTTTGAAAAGTCTTTCACAAATCTTCTGTAGTAACCTGCAAGTCCCAAAAAAATTCTAAGTTCTAACACATTTGTCGGTCTAGGCCAGTCCACAATAGCTTCAATTTTCTATGGGTCAACAAAGATACCATCCTTGTTGATTACATGCCCCAAAAATGCCACACTATTAAGCCAGAATTCACATTTGGACAATTTTGCATACAATTTCTTTTCTCTTAGAATCTGTAAGGTAGTTCTCAAATGATTCTCATGTTTTTCCCTGCTTTTGGATTAAATCAATATATCATCAATAAAGACAACAATAAATTCATCCAGTAATTATTTGAACACCCTATTCATTAAATCCATGAACGATGCAGGTGCATTAGTTACCTCAAATGGCATTATCAAAAATTCATAGTGCCTATATCTAGTTCTGAATGCAGTTTTCTCTATGTTTTCTGCCTTGACCTTTAACTGGTGATACCCGGATCTAAGGTCAATTTTAGAAAATACCTGGGCTCCCTGGAGTTGGTCAAATAGGTCATCTATTCGGGGTAGTGGATATTTGTTCTTCACAGTTACTTTATTCAACTCGCGGTAATCTATACATAATCTCAACGACCTATCCTTCTTCTTTACAAACAAGACTGGAGCATATCAAGGGGACGTGCTCGGGTGGATAAATTTCTTATCTAAAATTTCTTGGAGTTAGACTTTCAATTCTTTCAGTTCAATAGTGGACATTCTGTATGGAGTTTTAGAAATCGGTTGTGTCCCGGGTACTATATCAATGGTGAACTCAATTTCTCTATCAATTAACTCCCCAGGTAGGTCATTAGGAAACACATTCGGAAAGTCACAAACCATAGGAATAGGTTCCACATTGGTATTATCTGAAGACATAGTCAACACGCTGCACAAGTAGCCTCGACACCCTTTTCTCAACAATTTTCTGGCTTTTATATATGAAATCAAGTATGGTGGAGGAACTACCCCATTCTCTGTGAATACAAACTCAGGCATACCAGGTGGTTTAAACGTGATAGTTTTATTCACACAATCAATAGTGACACAATATTTCGACAACCAATCCATACCCAATATACAATCAAAGTGGTCAATGCTCAAAGGTAGCAAATCAATGTGCAATGTTATATCACCAATCAAAACATCACATGCAGGATATACATAAGTGCACATCATAGAACTTCCCAATAGTGTAGACACAGATAGTATGCAATTCATAGGTTCTAATGATCTAGCCAACTTCTGAGAAAAAGCATGCGATATAAATGAATGCGTAGAACTAGAATCAATCAGCACATAGGCATTCTGTGCACAGATAGAAAGTATACCTGACACAACTAGCTTAGTATTCTGTACATCTCCGGGTACTAGAGCAAACACTCTCCTCTGCCTTAGTGTTTCATTCCTGGTGTTATTCTTAGCATTGGTTCTTGCATTGGGCCTTGTTATAGGAGTAGATCCGGCTGAACTTGCTGCTGGATGGTTTGCATTGTCAAACCTCATTGGACAGTCCTTATTCATGTGACCGATTTTGCCACACCGAAAACACGTGCCCGATCGACAATGACACATGCCTTTATGCTTCCTTCCACATTCTAAACAGATTGGCATAGACCTACTGCTTTGGCTTGAGCTGCTTGAAGATCTAGTATTTTGCTTTTTATTCGTAAAAAATGAACGACCCTTCCAAAAATTGGATCCAGGTCTTTTACTTCTCCATTCGGTTGTTGGTGCCTTGGCTTGCCTCATTGCTGCTAGGGTGGCTTCCGCCATTATCGCTTTGTCTAAAACCTTTACATATGTAAGCAATTTCAAGACGCCCACTCGGTCAAACACTTCCAGATCTAGTCCGCCTTCAAATTTCTGTGCCTTCTTGTAATCAGTATCCACCATATGTGGAGCAAATCGAGCTAATTCAGTAAATTTGGCCTCATACTCGACTACAGACATCCTGCCTTGTTTAAGTTCTTGGAATTCAGAAACTTTCCGATCTTGTAAGCACTGAGGGAGGTATTTAGCATAGAAGATTGCATTAAATTGTGCCCATGTCATATTCCCATTACTGTTTCGGATTAGCAACCACCTTCAGGCTTCATCTTTCAGAGTATAGGTGGCCAGAAGAACTTTCTGAACCTCAGAGCAAGGGAATACTTCAAATAGCTTCTCCATTTCAAGTAACCATGTCTCTGCTTTTAACGGTTCAATACCACCTAAGAAAGTCGGCGGTTTCATCTTCAGGAACTTCTGAGTTAAATTTATGAGATCATTGTTATCCGGCTACACTTGGATCAGCGAGGGTGGAGGAGGTAGGGGTTGTTGCCTCTGTTGTTGTTGAGCTATTGCCTCAGTTAAAGCTGCTAGCATTTGTTCCATGCAGCTCATTCGAGCCTCAAATGATTCAATTGTTCCATCATTTCTTGTATTGTCCATTGGCTATAGGTAAACAGAACATTATAAACATAGGCAAATAGTCCTTTTTACAACATTCAGATAATTTGTTTCCATATCATGTGATCATAATCAGATTTAGGTTTTCACTTTCAATGAACACACACTTATACATGCAGATGGAATGCCCCTACTTCTTACTAGGACATCCTAAGCTCATATGGACTCGTGTGTGCAGTAGAACACGTGCTCTGATACCACTTTGTCACGACCCAAACCTACCCATTTAGGTTTAGCATCGTAACCGGCCAGCAATTCTTAGATTACCAAATGCCTCTTAACATAGTAATATATAATTAGGGGCTGTGGAAGCAAATACATAAAATATACATAGTCCATCGAGTTGTGAAGATATACATGGAACAGATAATCTTAAACTTTTATAAACATACGAGTGATGTCAAAAGACATAATATTTACACGTCACTTCATGTACATAAAAATAGAAAAAAAAAAAAAAAAAAAAAAAAAACTTGTTTATGGAGCAAAAGGAACCAAGTCTTATATTTTCATAATATTACAACCACTAAACTTGACTTTAACCAGAACCTCCTCGGGAGGCACAAAGGTTGGCTGACAAAAACTGAGACGCCAGGTTCTCAACTTTGAGCCTAGTCACGTGCCTGATCACCTACATACATAATATAAATAGTAAGTGGAAGCCCAGTGAATAATAACAGAGTAAAGGGGTAGATGAATGATGTCCGATAATTAAGTCTGTACATAGGATAGATTCATATTCGTATTCTTGTTTGAGTCATTGATAGAAATCAAAATTCATGCTTGATCATACATGGTTTATCCATTAGCGCTAATAGATCATATACAGAGCATCATAGATTATACTTGTCAGTTCCATAGAGGAACCTTCGGCCGGGTACGGATAACTTGTCAGTTCCTTAAAGGAACCTCCGAACTGGGAACGAATAACTTGTTAGTTCCATATCGGAACATCCAGCCGGGTATAGATAACTTGTCAGTTTTATAAAGGAACCTCCGGTCCGGGAACAGATAGCGTACTGGAATCACAACATAAATACCACAAATATGTGTTAGAGTAAGATAATCATTCATATTACAAAACATAGCATTTCATAGAACAGATCTTATTCCATACATAGAAAATAATTTAACTTGAACATAGCTTTACTAAGTTATTACTCACAGATAACAGATGGCTCCAAGTAAACGGACAGAGTAGGCAATTCAGATCTTTTGTGACGCGTGACCTACACGGATACAGAACGAATACGTACTGAATTACACACCCAGAATTATTAACTTAGTTCTTTCTTGCCTTGGTATGTTTTTACTTCTTTATCCTCATTAAGGTGTCTTAATCTTGGCCTAGGAATGCCTAGGATGCAATGAGGATACCAAAATGCACTTGAAAACACTTAACAAAATTTGCTAAAAACAGGGTCCTCGCTCGAGCGTAACTTTCTATGCTCGAGCGAACATGCAAAATTTGAGTGGTCGCTCGAGCGCAAGATTTGTCGCTCGAGCGGTCTGTAAACTTTTGCAAAAGTGCTGGTTGCTTGATTTTTCCGCTCGATGCTCACTCGACACTCGATCGAGCACGAGAGACATGCCCTCAGTCGAGCGCAACTTTTGTCGCTTGAGCAGCCTACAAAACATAAGAACTTCTGGGAGCATGCATTTCACACTCGAGCGGAAGTGCACGCACTCAGAGTGGTTGCTCGAACGTGGATTCCTTCGCTCGAGGAGAGGGTACGAATTCTGGGTTTTCCACATTCACCTTCAAGCTTCCAAACTCAATTTCAAAGCATCAAAACACATTCTATTGGGCTCAAAACTTGAGAAAACATGTATAAACTCATAATATATCATGAATTGAAACCATTTCACAAAATCAAGCCCAAAAGCATTGACAATTATCCAAAATCAAACTTGAAATTCAATATATAAATCATGCATGAATTGATATGTTTTCTATTCTTTCAAAACATGATCAATTGAGATAAAAA
This sequence comes from Camellia granthamiana, assembly GCA_036172215.1. Taxonomy (NCBI): domain Eukaryota; kingdom Viridiplantae; phylum Streptophyta; class Magnoliopsida; order Ericales; family Theaceae; genus Camellia; species Camellia granthamiana. The sequence goes on from CM069910.1 coordinate 136,889,148, forward strand.
TGTATGAAATTTGATGAAATCTCAAACAAAGCTATGATCAATGCATGCATGTGAGGATTCTTTGTAAACATCTTCAAAACTTCATGAATTGTGCATGCATGTGCATGATTTAATGCAAATTCCTTTTTTTCTAGCTCTTAAACTCAATTCTCAAGTTAAACACTTAAATCTCTTATATTCATAAACTCATCAACTCAAAAGCAAGACCAAAGGCTTAATTTCTTACCTTAAACCTTGAATTCACAAATGTAGAGGCTCAAACTTCTAAATGTTCTTCAATTCTTCAACAATTTCTAGCAATCCCCTTTTCTCTAGCTTTTGATCCCAATTTCTCTCCTCCTCTCTCTCTTACGTGTTTTGGAGCTTGAGGGTGAGGAAATGAGGGTGCAAAAATGAACTAGTGGGGTCATATTAGCCTTGTATAGGCTTAATTAAGAGTTGGTTAATTAATTGACACTAATTATTCCAATTTAATCGTTCCGAATCGAATTTCAATTAAACCTACAATAAAACTCTAAAAATTCTAATTAACACGTAAATCAAGTCAATTTCTGAATCAGATGCTGATAAGGCCTTCAATTTGCAAACCGAAACGAAAACATGAACATATTTTCCTACGTTAAACAGATATAAACACAAATAATGCAATGCACATATAATTAACTCAGGATTTTTTCTTAATTACTTGTTAGGCATACTTAAGCATAGATTAACGTTAATTATGGGTCGGGGTTGTTACAAGCTTGAAGCAACCCACCAGAATCCTGAAGAACCTTTTATAGAATTTGTTGCACGGTGGAGACCAAAGGCCGCACAAATGACTGATCGGCCTTCTGAGAGGGACCAAATGCAGATAGTGGTGTAGAACCTTGAGCCTGATACGTTACAAAAGTTAATAGTCGCTCCATTGTTCACTTTAAAAAATTTGCATGAATTAGGGATTCAGATTGAGAATGCATTTTACAAAGGGATTATTCCCAAAGCAAGTGAGCCAACAAAGAGGGTGTTTTCTGGGAGTATAGAACCATTCCTAAACCCACTGAAATCAATACCGTTGCTAACCCACAAATTGTCAACCCATTTGCCAATACTAACCCACAAACAGTCAACCCAACCCGAGCTCAAGGTAGAACTTTCACCCCCCTCCATATGAGCCTAACTAGCGCACTAAAAGTCCTAGTGGAAAGAGGGTATCTCAAATCCCTTGATCCCCAGCCTCTTCCTGACCCACTCCCTGCTAGACATAACCCCACAAAATACTGTGCATATCATCAGCAGCGCGGTCATGGTACCAATCATTGCTACCGCCTTCGTTATGAGGTTCAGAATCTCATTGACAACCAGACGATAGCTCCACTTCAAGAACCCAATGTTACCGCCTGTAACAACCCTCGTACTGATTACCGATAAACCACTGAATTAGATACTGATTATTGCTAAACTGGACCGCTAATGACTGATAATCGAATTAACTGAAGTACTGAATGAACTGATTGAAATCGAAACTGAAATTGAATAAGTTATCTATCGAATTGCATATTGCATCTGTTTGATTGATTGATTATCTGTTAGAATTTATATGTTTAAACTGCTAATTGAAGGCCTTATCGGCGGCCGAATTAGGAACCGTTTAGAGTTTTGGAATCAGTAGAATATTTGTGATTTAATGGTATATTTATCTGAAAATTGATTAGGAATGATTAAATTAGATTAAATATTGACTAATTGAGGAGTTTGGCTTATTTACCATTATGCCACACCTAGTGGCCCACTATGTCAACACCTTGGCCCCATATTACACTTGACTCAACACATTTGATCAGCCATTCCTTACACTCTAGCCGACCATAGTAGAGAGAAACAAGGGAGAGTGAGAGTTGAGAGATGTATTAAGCTCATCTTGTAGAAATTGCTTGGAATTGGTGTATAACTTGGCATAATCTAGCTTCCTTACCTTGAATTGAGACTTAGGTAAGTGACTTCATCTCCCAAATTGTATCATTGAGCTAGATCTTGCATGTTTCATGCATCATTGTAGAGCTAAGTTATGAAATTGTTCATATATGCTGAATTGAAGCCTAGTTGTTGCATGCATGTTGAATTTAGTGAGTTTGGAGTTGGTCTCATGGTCAAATGCCACATGCATGTTCATAATCATGTTTAAATCCATGTTTTCATCTTGTTTTGAAAAGATTGAGCTCTTTGGAGCAAGAGTTGAAGCTTTGAAATGGTTTTAACCCATGCATGTCATGTTTGAATGTTGTTCATGCATGTTCTTGAAAATTAGTTTGAAATTGAATTTAATTGAAACACCCTTGGGCCTTGATTTCTTAAATTGAGCTTTAAAACGTGTTATTCTATGTGTTTGAAAGAGTTTTCCAGAAAATGGGCCCAAGAGGATCGAGTTGGGAGCATCACACTTGAGTTTTGAACTTGGAACACAAACCTGGATTTTCCAGATTTTCGATGTCCGCTCGAGCGGGGGAAGTGCCGCTCGAGCGGGTAATTCATGCTCCCAGCATTTTCTTCGACTTGTTCTGCAGTCCGCTCGAGCGGAGTGTTTCACGCTCGAGCGGAGAAATCGAGCATCCAGCATCTTGCACCATTCTTCAGTCCGCTCGAGCGGGGGAATGTACGCTCGAGCGGGGACCTTTGTTTGCCTGTGCGCTCGAGCGGGGAAACCTGAGCTCGAGCGGAGGCCTTGTTTCACTGAAAATTCTGCAAATGTTTTCTAAGTGCATCTTTGCATCCTCATCCCATCCTAGGCATTCTTAGGCCTAGTTTAAGGCATCTTAATGAGGATATAGATGTAGAACACACCGAGGCATAATAGGAAGTTAATTATTGTACTTCCCCAACCGTTAAACTTAGAGTGTGTTCATTTTGTTAACTGTTTAGGGTTGGCTTCGGGGACGCGCTCTAGCTGCTATTAGCCCAATCTCTGTGAGTAACAGATTGTGTAAAGATATGTTCAAAATGGTTATCTTTTGAATACTGAACAGAACTGTTTACTGAACTGATATTGTTTATTGAATGAATGTATGTCCTGTATTGTGAACTGTACTGTGGCATCCTTAGCACTTACTGATTACTGTTATTGTTACAGAGCTCTGTCGGTTTCCTTGTGGAACCATACTGTTTATTGATTGATGGCCATCACTACTGTTGGGTCTGCTAAGACCCGGTCCTTCTGGACCTACTGTTTATAGGCTATTGGATGTACCACATATGACTGATTGACTGAAATACTGAAAGACTGAAATACTGTTTAATGAACTGTTTTCATTATTGTAAGGACATTCATTCATAACCTCTTTACACTTATTGTTATTCACTGGGCTTTAGCTCACTGTTTATATATATATATGTAGGTTCTCAGCAGCCAGACCGGAGCTAGGAGCGTGGGTTAGTCCCCAGTTTTGTCAAGCCAGCCTATGTGCCTCACTGCGAGGTTCCGAGACGCCATGCTATGGCTTGGGGTGTTTTTGTGTTCCCCACCTGTCTCTTGACTGTTCCGTTTATTGTAGAAACTGTTACTGTTTGACTGTACTGTTATCGAGGGATTAAATCCCCGCACTGAATGTTTGTAAATGATTGTATAGACTGTACTGTTTCTGAACTGTATGAATGCATGAAAAATGTTTTTGGCATACAGATTGTCACAGCTCAATGGACACTAGTTATTTACTGTATTGGCTTCCGCCAGGCCCTATACTCTGTTTTACTGTATATCTGTTCAGCAGGCCTTCGGTAATCTCGGATTACTGGCCAGTTACGGTACTAAACCCATAGGGCCGGGTTTGGGTCATGACAGAGTGGCCAACCCAATCTTGAGGCGAGTTGCAGTTGGAAATGGCCAACCCAAAGCTCTCTCAAGTCCAGGTGATGACATATCAACAACAAGTGGGCCTTGCTTCGATATAGCCACCCAATCCCTTGGCCAAGCAGAAGCAAGTTGCAAGAACAAGGTTGGGATAAGTATTGATCCCTATGCACATCTTCAGTAGGCTATTAAGACTTTGAAAGTTAAAGAGTTGAACAAGCAGCAAGTGCTCGCAGTTGTTGCAAATACTGTGGACGACACGTTTATCGCTCAGGTTGAGAGCATTTTGAATCAAGAGGCAAACAATGAAAAGGGATGTAGAAACACTCATCCTGATTTCCTTCCCAAGCCTATGAATACCAAGCCAACACCCGCCAACCTGTTTGCCAATGTTTCTAAACTTGATGTTTCCTCCTCTAAAAAACGAACCTTCACCCATCTCTATATGAGCCCAACCCTCGCTTTGAAGGTATTGATGGAGAAAGGGCATTTCAAACCTCTCAATCCTCAACCCTTTCCCAACCCTTGCCAACCTAAACATAACCCTACCCAATATTGCACATTCTATCAGCAGTACGGTCACCATACTAACCGTTGGTTTTGCTTTTGCCATAAAATTCAAGATTTGATTGATAAAAAGGTCATCACCCCACCTAAAAAATCCCAAAGTTGTCAATAAACCTCTCCCTAACTGCAATAGATTTCCATCTCATAACATAAATCCCACCCACGGATTGCTAATAACCAACCTTGACCTCAGCCAGCACGGTCAAAGAGATGTGTGGGAACTACCAGGGTGATTGTGAGGCCCAATTTATGAGAACCAGTTTGAAAGTCTGAAATCAATCCTACCGGGTGTGGATGTTATTGCTAAATTGAAGGTAGGTTTAGACCTTCCCATGGGCTACTTGAAGTTGTTTTTGAATTTCTGTAGATGGACTTGGAGAAGGAAAACCTCTTTTGTCTCAGAAATGCTTATTTTGTTTTGAGTTGTGTCTTGCAAATAATTGTTGTGAGTATTATTTTCTTTGTCTTTTCTTCCGTTGTTGTATTAGTTGAGTCTTTTCCTTTGAGTTGCTGTCATGTACCCCCAGGTCTTCATCTTTATAAGAAAGTGGGAGTCAAGTTTCTGATCATTTTATTGTGCCTATAGTGATGCCTGTGTGACCTTTTACAAATAGAAAAAGGTTTTGGATTTGTTTTTAAATTTGTTTTTTGAATGAGATTATGTTAATAAGCTTGAGTATTGAGAAGGATCCCCTGAATGATTTGAGTGAATTCTGACTTATTAGCGCACAGTCACTCATGATTTCCAAATTTTAAACCGTTTCTTTTGCAAACTTGTGAAGATAAATTCAGAATTGTGCGGGGTATTCTACACTGTCCCAGAGTTTTTCTTCACCTTGGCGATCATTTTGGCAAAGTACAAGATGACTTTCAGACCTCATAACCATAGAATTTCTTCCCTTGGTGTTTTCATTACTTCAAAAGGAAATGGATAAAAGAAACCAAAAAGAAGAAAAGAAAGAAGAAAAAAAAAGAGAAAGGGAAAAAAAAAAAAGAACCAAAAGAAAAAAAAAAGGAAGAAAATGAAGAAAAGAAAAGAAAAAAAATAAAAAAAGAAGAAAAGGAAAAGAAGTCAACCATCAAGCCAGGGGTATCCATTGGAATGAAATCCAATCAATTGTGAGGAAGGGAACTTCTGTTTGAATTTGGGGAAGCCAATGCAAGAAGGTACCACATTGCGAGAAGAACCAACTCTAAAATGGTGCAAAAAGAAATGAAGAAGGCATGCATAAGAGAATGGTTAGAGAACCAAGCTCAAATAAAGGTGAAGCCAATTCCAGTGTTAGGGTAAGGATGACTAATTGATCAAATCCATCACAAATGTTGTAACGCTATCCTTGAGAAGCTCGCTAGGTCGAAAACCCGAAAGGACGACCTAGGCAAAAGTTAGAGCATGAAAAATGAGAAATCAAATAAATAGAGCTCGCAAGGATGAAAACCCCGAAGGGGCGACTTTGGCAAAAGTTAGAGCACAAACGGAGAGTGTCAAAACCTGAGTGAACCTTAGCTATGAACTACGTTGACCTGATTCCCATCTTGGGATATGTAGGCAACTTCATCCTGAAGTTCAGTTTCAACCATATCCATCTTGTTCGTCTCGACCCAATCATCTTACCCGATTCACGTCGTCAACTTCACATCAATCTATGAGCTACATCGACTGCTGCACATATCATACTTGCATTGAGTAAGAAAGAACTAGCTTGCATTAACAAGTGGAGAAATTTTTAATACTTGAACTTATCAATTGAATCTTTAACTTGAGCAAAAAATGAATCAAAACTTGGGTTTTGCGAAATTGAGTTTTAAATGGAACATAAGTAATACTAGGGGCACTATGAATGATCAGTTACCTTGAGTCTTTTTCAGCTTTTGCGTCAATTGTGAGTTTAGTTATGTCGTGCTTGGTGTTTGTTTCAGTCTGCGCTCTTTATTGAGTCACCATAACGTATTTGTCGCTCAAAAGTGCTCTTCATTGAGTCACCATAGCATATCTGTCACTCAAAAGTGCTCTTCATCAAGTCACTATAGTGTGTTTGTCGCTCAAAGTCCAACAGAGTGGCATGGTCAAAATTCCATACACAAGTATTCGCTCCAAACTCACAAAAAAAAGTCCATGTGTGTAATTCATAAACAAACTGAAAGTGCCCATACAAGGGGCATCGCATTCATGATCATTACAAAGTGTATATGAGGAATTCGTCACTGCCTTGGAGGGGACTGGAGTAATTTCTTAACATGCTGGGGTAGAAGAGAAGCATGAGTCTGATTAGTTGGAAACTGTTCTAGGATCCGATGATCCCCATCACACGTGTTTGTATAATGTTGAAAAAGGTTGCCAGTGACTGGACACTAGGGGCAATTGTCAGTACATTTGATCAGGCCATCCATCGAACAATGGGCATGAACCCAACCGGTGGCCAACGACTGGACACTAGGGACAATTTTTAGTATATCTGATCGGATTATCATTTGAACAAGGAGCATGAACCAAACCTTCCCAACCTTTCTCTCAATCCACTCAGAGCCATTTGTCGGGCACTTTCCCCTAGATTAGGGTAGTTTACCCCCCATGATGATTCTGATATAATTCAGCTTTTGAAATGTTGAAATTTGTCTCTGACCATTTCAAAACTCTCTTGGGATTGCCATATTTCCTCTGATTAATACATGTGCTTTGGATTGTGCCTACGTGCCTACATGCTCATACATTCTGGGTGATTTGAATTGCGTGATTGGTTGTTCCTGTTTCGTCAAGTTACCTTCCACAGTGTTTTTCAATTACATTTCAATAAGTTGTGGCAAATTGATTTCAAATAAATTGTGGCAAGTTGCCCTAAACTCATTTCATAAGGTATGTGACGCACTACTCTATGCACTGCTCATTTCCCTCAACACACCATGCATCTTTCAGTTTGCATCGCACTGTCTTGTGCACCCATGTGGCACTGTCTTGTGCATTCATTCACCTTGCACTGTTTTGTGCACCTTTAGTTCGCACTGTTTTGTGCATTCACCTTTAGTTCACACTATTTTGTGCATCTTTACTCTGCACTGTTTTGTGCACCCATCGCACTATTTTGTGCACCTTGCATCGCACTGTCTTGTGCACCCATGTGGCACTGTCTTGTGCATTCATTCACCTTGTATTGTTTTATGCACCCTGCATCGCATTGTTTTGTGCACCGTGAGTTCACACTATTTTGTGCATTCATACATTTACACCTTGAGATCGCACTGTTTTGTGCACTTTGTATCACGTTATCCTGTTCACCTTGCATCGCACTGTCTTGTGCACCCATATTGCACTGTCTTGTGCAACTTGCATTGCACTGTCTTGTGCACCCATATAGCACTGTTTTGTGTATTCATCATTTACTCCACAATGTTTTGTGCACCTATCGCATTATTTTGTGCACCTTGTATCGCACTTTCTTGTGCACCCATATAGCACTGTTTTGTGCATTCATCATTTACTCTGCACTGTTTTGTGCACCTATCGCACTATTTTGTGCACCTTGCATCATACTGTCTTGTGCACCCGTGTGGCACTGTCTTGTGCATTCATTCACTTCACACTATTTTGTGTACCTCACCCGCACTGTCTTGTTCACTCACCGGTCTAGGAGACCTGAAATCCTCTAAAGATGCAATTCCTTTGGTGTTTGTCATGTCCAAACGGCTTCAGGTGGTCTGGTGTAGCTACCTGGTCATGTGTGTAGTGAGTTCCTAGGAAACCAACTGAGACGGTGGAAACTAGAGTTTGAATGGCGATACTTAGGACGCGAAGGTTTGGAATTTTCGAGACTAAAGTCTAGTTTAAATACCTAGGGGTGTATCCTCGGCTTGAAATCTGTATGGCAGCCCCATAGGTTGAGGTAACTTGTATACGCCTGAATTCTGGATACTGAACCAACTTAGTCTGTCACCCTGTTGGAGAATAGGGAAAGTTGGAAACATAGCTAGGGAGAAAAGTAGTACCCGTGGTTTGGAAGTGCAATAAGAAAAAGAGGAAAATCCCCAGCAGCATAAGGTGAGTCATCGCCAATTGCCCCTGTAAGGTACTTTCACTTTCTCGGCTACTACATCACATTTTATTAAGTATCATCTATAGCATTGCATATAACATCTATCGTATGCATCTACTGCATTATCCATTACATCCATTACATCGTGCATCCTTTCCATGTTAAGCTTAGTTTGGCATGTGCTTGTATCTTTCCCTCGTTGAAACATAGTTCTGTCATGTGTAAGTGCCCATGCTACGCCGAGGCTAGTATTGAGGGTGTCGGCACCTTTTTTGTGTTAGACGTGGTTTGTTTGTATCCATGCCTTTCTAGGTTAGATGTGGTTCAGCCTGCGCCCTTTATTCATTGCATCCATTGCATTGTAATTTGTCTTGTAGGATCATTATCTTTCCTCGGAAGATCATTCCTCACTTATATCATACCACCCAATTACTTGTACTCTTTCTCTTTCTACGAAAAACATAGTTTTGCAGGTACTCACACCATTTTTACGTTAAAATATGGTTTTGTTATGTGTACGCATCCATGCTGTGCTGAAGCCAGTATTGAGGATGTAGGTACTTAGCCCGTGTTAGGCGTCGTTTGGCTCGTGCCCACACTTCTTTTCTATATAAAACGTAGTTTGATTTACATCTCTATTTCTTTATGATATTTGTACGGTAAGCACTGCTTGTGGTTTGATAATTTTGTTATATACATACATTGTATATCATTTGCATTATTGCATTGTATTATGTATCATTTTGCAATCTGCCCCAGAATTACGCTGGTTTGATTCCTTGCAAAGGGATACATAGGCAACCCTCAAGTTCAACCAACTGTATCTGCATTTTGTTTGTTTGCCCAATTCTTACGGCCTTGTCAAAATGAGTCGTCTTTGGGCTTTGACATTCACTCACGTCACTTCATGACTATTCGAACTCTGTCAAAGAGGGGCAACTGTAGACACCTCATTTTTGACTGCCCTTAAGACTTAGGCATTTTATTCCAAACACCTGATGATGAAAGTTACACTGTGCAATCTTTTGAATTCTTAGTGAAAAAATTTGCATTCAAGCTCTAATCCTAAACCTTGCACCAATTTTGGCCAAATTATTTTAGACCTTAAAACCCTCATTTCAAAATATCTTTCCAAATGCTTTTACGATGTTCTGAGGCTCGTATTTCGTTTAAAACATTGCACTTTTCTGTAAAACGAGTAAGGACAAAGTGGAGATACATGGAAAGGAGGTGAACTCTTTGAAAAATCTTTCAAAACATCTTCTTTATAGGTTTGGAGTTGAAAAAAATAGGAGGGGAGGGAAGAAAACTAGGTCGGAGAAGTTAGGCATCAATTTGATTAAGATAGAAATGAGCAACCTTTACTAAAATAGGAATATCTCTTTGCACACTTAGAATTTATATTTTATGCCATAACTATTGGAAAATAAACTTTCGAGGCTTAAATTTAAACTCAAGAATCACCTAAAACCGAGTTCGGATGAGAGAAATATGCCTATTTGAAGTCGGGCCTGAAGTGTAGTCATTGAGACCCGACTGAGTCCATTGAGAACCAGACGGGCCTCAATGAAAATTTATCCAGAGTGTTTTTTTAGACCTTGCCTTATATTTTGAGGCCTCGATGGCACCAGACAGACAGCTGGCGACAATTGAACAAATATCTTTGTTTGAAGATATTTTGGACCAAATTAGCTCAAATTCTATAAATAGAACCTCTTCTTTTAGAATTCAAGGTTAGAAAAATTTCCAAAAGGCTTTGAGAGCTAAAACCATCTTCCTTATTCCTTTGATCTTCAAACCTTTTTTGAACTATACATACACAATACATATACGATTGGAGCTTGTTTTTGAAGCTTTTTGCTAGAGTTTCAAACCATATTTCATAAACTTGAGGATACTTTGGAATCAAGTTTGTTTAGCCAAAGCTTTCTCTCTTCAAGAGGTATAAGCTTGTCACCCTTTTCCTTACTTTCATTTCCATCTTTTTCTTGTGTTTATACACTGTTTTGGATCCATTCCAAGTGCTGAAACTTGGGGTTAAAAGGCTACCAAAGGTAGAGAGGTTTAACAACCTTTCTTGCACCTTATCCCATAGCTCATACCTCTTTGTTTTCCCACTCTTTTCTTTGGTTTTTTACACTAATTTTCAGAGTTTTCTAAGGTTGAAAAACATGGTTTAAAAGTCTCAAAAGTAGAGGGGTTAGCCACCTTCTTTGATTTTGCTTACTAGTTTTATATTTCTTGTTTTTTGTCTATCTTTTTGTGCTCTTTAAACACACTTTTAGCCACTGTTTTTGGGCTATTCTGGGACTGTTCTTGGACTATTTTGAGGCTGAAACATGTGATTTAAAATTACAAAGAGTGCACGGGTTAGCCACCCATTCTTAGGCTTTGTTCCATAGCTTTTTCTCTACTCTTTTTACTTACGTTATCTTGCTTTTAGCTACTGTTTTTTACCTATTATTGGCTGTTTTAGGGCTGTTTTAATTTATTTAAATAGCTTATACTTTGATTAATTTACTTGTTGTCTCATATATTCATATACATAGCTCATTGCATGTTTGTTCTAGCTTTTCTTTAAGTAATTTCCTTGTTTAAGAGCCTCATTTTAATAATCAACTTACCATTTATTTCTTTCATTTGAGAGTTGTTTCAAATGGTTGATGGTTATTCAACACATAAACTAGAGTTTTGCGCTTAATGGCTTAATTTCTATGGAGATTCATTGTCAACGGTGTAATCTCTTTTTCATGTTGAGAATTACTTCCCATTTGACGCCTCTCTCCTTTAGAGGACTTTATCATCATGGACAAATGGACTAATGAATGGCAATGACTAAACAAATTGGTTTAAAATTGGATCAACGCACATAAAGAAAATGGATTTAATTACTTAGACTTGGCCGGACGTTATGCCAAGTTTGTAATCAAGAGTCATCATGCGCCAATTCATGGTGTTTTGATGATTCTTGAAGCGTCTCTACCACCCTCTTCGAGTTCATTCCATGACAAGAGGGAGAAGTGGTCATATCCATTGCATTTCATTGATTTTTGTCCAAAGTTGTATCCGAGATCATCAAGCAATCAATTTGCTCATTGATGGCTTTGGAATCAATTTCAACCTTCTCTCGAGGCTTTCCCATGACAGAGAAGGAAGAAAGGGACAAACAGAGCTTGAACAACTTTGTCTGCACTGTTTTCACTTCAGAACACAAAATAGAGTTTTGCACAAAACCGAGGCACGACTGGGCTTCTCTATGCCCAAGCGGGCTTCAGTGAGGGTCGGCCGACCCTCAAAGTTTGGATAGCAGTGGTTTTTTTTTTTTTTTTGTGTATGTAGAAAACAGATGGAAGTAGCTGAGGTAAAACAGGGCAGGTTTAAGGTAGACAGGGCTGTTCTATAACATTGTGCATGTGCATGCATGCAATTCTAACGCATCCTCACTTGTATTATGATTATTGTAATTATTTTATATTGTTTATTGTAATTAGTCTTGTTAACTACTAATTGTTGTAATTATTTTATTCATAATTGTTGTAATTACTTAGCTAAGATAGCTAGTTTGTTTACCTTGATTATCCTTGTTGCAATAGCATAGATAGCCTAATTAGCTAGTTAATTAGCTTAACCTATTTTATTCATTCATTCGGTTTTGTAATAGTTAGTTTAAATTCGGACTTTCGGACATTGATTCGCACCCTCCTGCGTGAGGGATCAAACGTTGTAATAATGTGTATGTCTTCCAACCCCACGTCTTTCTCCCTTTTATTTATTTGCTTACGATGGTTAGTATACAGCATCACGTTTCATTAGCATTCTCATGCCTTACATCTACTTGTATTGCATACACTGAGGCTCGGTTCATCATTCAAACTTGCATTGTCATTTAAATAATTCTTTGAATACATGCTTAGACCGCATGTTAGCAAATTGATTCGCATGTCATAAATTAGTAGCCGAGCCTATTAGTTGCATATCGCAGGTGTTGCATTAGCCATAATCGCATAAAGTTAGGAACATGCATATTTTTTTAATTATTTTGCTTTGTTTGGCTTGGAGTACTAGATGAGTAATTTCACGTTTTAGCGTCTTACATTGAGTGTTTATGTTGCCATGTCCGAAGCATGAATACCATGAGGCTAATTGCTTAAATGATTAAATGCTTGAATGCCTATGGATGAAGGCTAGGTGCCTGAATTGGGATGGTTTGATTAAATGTCCATTTTAACCCACTTTTTCAAGTGGCAAATTCACAAAACAATTTCAAAACAAAACATGAGATTAAGTGTTCCAATTATTGCAAAATTAGTTTATACTTGTGTGCAACACATAGTAATGTAATGCTAGTCTAAAAATCGGAACAAGAGCATATAATGTAAATAAGAAACATATCATGATTAGTAGAGATCGATATTTGATCGGGCGAGTGGTGTAACAACCCTCATTTTGACTTAGTCATATTTGCATACATTCATGTATGATCTTGCTTGCTATGTTGTTTTGCTAGTCTTGTCTTGTCTTGTTTAGTTTAAGTGTTACTTGCATGATTTTGTTCCTTGCTTGGTGTGTAGCTGAGGTCATCTTGAGCTTAGTTCACCTTTGAACCTTTGTACTTAGAACTATTTTTGGAACCCCTTGGTTGACCTCCATTTTCACCCCGGCATGTTTGCCGAGATGTCACTGTCTGGGCCAAGGTGTTCGGAACCAAGGCCGAGATGTTTTGCACTTAGTGATCTTTGTCCTTGGGAAGGTATGACCTAGACCGAGGTGTGGCACACCCAGGCCAAGGCGTGGCACAGCTTAGTCAAGTGTCGTCCTCCCTAGCCGATGTCTTTGTTATCTTGTTGCCGAAGCTTTGACTTTAGCCGATGTCCTTACTTGCCGATGTGTCTTGCCTTAGCTTGTTGCATACGCTTTGGCAGAGACTTGTCTTATCAATCAGTCACCTTTTGAGTTGAACCAACCCAGTAGCACCACATGTCCGAGCTGAAGGTTAAGTCAGCCGACAGACTTAGAAACAAATCATTTTGTCTCAAATCTTTGTTTTAGAGAGAGAAGCTCTAGAGGAAGAAGAAAGAGTTCTTAGAGAGAGAAGTGGAGTTCCGAGCTTGATCTTTGAGGATCAAACCGTTAGATTTGAGCTTTGAGGTTAGATTCTTGCTCTACTTTGGTTATTTTATTGTTTACCGAGCTGCATTGCATGATTGCATTTGTTTTGCATGCCATGCATTGATTTGAAGTTGGTTTTTGAAAGAGAAAAATGATGTTCATGAGTTCTTGAAGAAGAAGTCCTGTTTTGATCTGAAAGTGTATGGCAAGAACCATGTTTTGTGTTTGTTCTTGCACGACCTTCTTGTATGGGTACCCAGGTCCATGTTTTCGAACTCTTGGCATGAAATCCCAGATTTTATATAAACAAGTTACGATTTTAGCATGCATATTCTTGATGATCTTGTCCCTTGCATTCTTCAAAAAGGAAACCCAGGATTTCCCCGATTTCGTTTTATGCGTGGCCATCAGGACCACACCTCAGCAAGGAGGTGTGGGACCTCGGCTAGACCTGGATGGTACCCAGTGTGTTTCCATGAGATGGAAAACAGTGTTTCGATTCCTAGCATGTTTCGCTTTGTTATTGATTTAGATTCAGTGGGAGTGCCAAGATCATTACATGTATGTAAAGCTTGTTTTGAGAATGTGATTTGCCATGTGATTTGCCAGGACTTTGATCTTTGCTTTGAGCCTACACCTGAAGAACTAGGTGAGTGGTATTTTTAATAAAGCTATGTTATACTGTTTTGATAAATCTTGCTTTGCTTTGTTTTGATGAAAGTATTTGTTAAGCATGAATGATTAGCTTTATTTTGATGTATCAAGTACAAGCTTTGTTTTGATGTCATCTTTGAAAAGTCCCTTGGCTGGAGGACTCTAAACTTTCGCAGCACTAAGTGTAAAAGTCCCTTGGCTGGAGGACTCTAAACTTTCGCAGCACTAAGTGTAAAAGTCCCTTGTACTAGAGGACTATAAACTTTCGCAGTACCAAGTATGAAAGTCCCTTGGCTAGAGGACTATAAACTTTCGTAGCACTAAGTATAAAAGGATACGGTCCTTCCTTGGAAAGACTATCGTGGTAAAGCGGGCTACGGGCCTAAGTACCACAAGACCATCGTGTTAAAAAGAGCTACGGGCTTAAGTAATACAAGTCCCTTGTGCTGGAGGACTATAAACTTTCGCAGTACCTTTGACTGATCAATTACGGATCATGCAGTCTTTGTTTTGCCACTGACGGGTTACCGCGTGGATTTGTTTGTTCGGAAAGCCTGATTTGTGTTTTGCCGATGTCAGTAAGCATCCCTTGAGATTTGTAAGACTTGACTGATGAATACGGTTCACCTCTTGTTTTGATAAAGTTTTGTTATGTTTGCTTTGGAAGGATCTCAGCTAATATTCGTATGGTGGCATGTTTTGTTTGTAAAGACTTCGGCTATGTTCATGCAAAACCTTTATTACTAGTACCATTCACTGAGTATCCAAGCTCACCCTCTCTATATATATGTAGGTGATGAGCAGGACGGCGGCGACGCCTAGATGTGTTTTGCAAAGCTTGTTTTGGATCCTTGACATGTTGGCTTGACTTGTTTTACGTCGGCAAATTTTGTACTCACGTCGGCTGTTTTGTATTCATGTCGGCATTGCCATTTTTACGTCGGCACTTTGTGTTCTTGTCGGCTTTCGCACTTACGTTGGCAAATCTTGAAAATCATGCTTTTTGGCTTGTATTTCCTGTGTTGTACATGTCGGCTGAGAAGCCTTTTGATCAAGATGTATTTATATTTTGTTATTTGTGGACTGGTTATAAAACCATTTTGTATATGTCATCTCATTTGATCTATGCACAGCTCTTATGGACCACTTGTATTTTGGTTTATTGCTTCCGCATTTTTGAGCCCTATATGTTATACTCTGATTGTGTTTAATTTTTGAAAGATGGCCTTCGGTAATCTCGGATTACTGGCCATCACGGCACCATCCTACTAGGGGCGGGTTGGGGTCGTGACAAGTGGGGTGCTTAATTCACGACCTTCCCCTCTTGTACCTAAGTTCCCAAGCCGAGACACTTTGGTGATGACGGATTAATGGCTTTTGGCACGAGTCTCGGGTTTCCTAAATTTTTCAAAAATATTTAGGTGGCGACTCTGAAATCTAACAAAGTAGTCTATTTTTGGCATTTGATTCAAACATCGATTTTCCAAAAAAGAATTGCCAGATTTAGACTCTTTTTGTGTTTTCATTGTTTCACATTGCACTTGTGAAATCAGATTCAGAACCACAAGTGGAGTCCGAACTGTAGGGTTATTCGCCTTCCGAAAGGAGCACGGAAAGTCGAGATACACATGCATTCTCAGGGTTTATGACCTGCTATTAGCCATATTTGTGTCGACCTCACTGACTCCTCTACCCTTAGCTACTTAACCACGAACTCCCTAGCTTCTCAAGGTGCAGGCCATGGCAAGGGCTATGCCTCGTACCAAGCCCAAAGGGGATTCTTTGGTCTTGCCTATGCAACCAAGGAAAATTCTTGACCAGGGTAAATTGAAAGGAAGTTCCTCGCTTTCGGGCTACCCTACTTCCATCTTCGTAGGGTCGTTGCGGTATACTAGTACTGTCACGACCCAAACCCGTCCCTAAAAGTTTGGTTCATAACCGGCCTGAACATAGGCCTCAAATAGAATTTAGAATAATATTTAAACACGTGCGGGGCCTTAAGCGGAAACAATGTTAATAAAAGACAACATCCATTGAGCTTGTGCATACATGATGGTTTAATTAGATTCAAGTATTTAAATACATTCCCAGAGTTACACATACAATCACAGAATCTGTATAGATCTCACACACACTTAAATAAGACTCCAAAAATTACGCAACTCCCAGTAATCAAAATTACGGCCTCAACACGGAGGCGTACGCCAGGCAGCTTGATAGATGGGTAGATGTCAATACAACTCTAGTGTCAATCCCCGATGGCTCACCTACATAAATATACACAAAAACGGAGTGAGTGAGGCTCAGTGAATAATAGCAATGTAAGGAGGTGAGTTAAACGAGCATAGACTTAAAGAATGTAAATATGCATATTGAACCATACACAGATCTTATTCATAATCATGTCTTAAAACGGCCTCAGGCCCACATGTAACACAGAACGGCCTCAGGCCTAGATATAATACAGAGCGATTGTAAGCCCAGATATGATACAGGACGGCTGTAAGCCCAAATATAATACAGATCGGCTATAAACCCAAATACAATATAGAACGGCTGTAAGCTCAGATATAATACAGATCGGCTATAAGCCCAGATATAATACAGATCGGCTGTAAGTCCAGATACAATACAGAACGGCTGTAAGCCCAGATATAATACAAATCGACTATAAGCCCAGATATAATACAGATCGGCTATAAGCCCAGATACAATACAGAACGGCTGTAAGCCCAGATATAATATAGAACGGCCTTAGGCCCAACATAATATGTAGAGCGGCCTCAGGCCTAGATATCAACAGATTGGCCTCGGGCCCATTATTAACAAAACAGAATGATTCCAGATACACAAAGATATCATTGTTCCATAATACACATGTCACGACCCAAACCGCCCCTATGGGTTTAGTATCGTAACCGACCAGTAATCCATGATTACCAAAGGCCTGCTTAACAGTAATGACAGTAATACAGAGTAAGGGGCTGGCGGAAGCCAAACAGTAATAAAAAGATGTCCAATGAGCTGTGAAAATTTGAATGCAAAAAGACTTTTATGAACAAGTCACATTCATAACCAAAACATATATACATACGTCATATACAAACATTCAGGTTAGGGACCAAATCCCTTCACTGTAACTGTACAGTCAAGTTTAAAACACTTATTACAAAACAGAGACAGAAGGGTGAAACAGAGACACCTCGAAACAGCCTTAGCTTGAACAGACTTGGGACCTCGAAGTGAGGCACAAAGGTTGGCTTGACAAAACGGGAGCTTAACTTGACACTCCTAGCTTCGGTCCGGTGCCTGGACACCTACATGTAAATATAAACAGTGAGCTAAAGCCCAGTGAATAACATATGCGTAAAGGGGTTAAGAATGAATGTCCTTTCAGTAATTAAAACAGTCAATTGTATCAGTAAATCAGTTATTTAATCAGTGGCACATCTTTCATGCCATAACAGTTATTTAGAAACTATAATAGTCATATGTGGTACATCCAATAGCAAAACAGTACGATAGGTCTTAACAGGCCGAACAGTCAGTTAATGGCCATCAAACAGTAAACAGTAGTGGTCCCAACATTGGAACCAACAGAGATCTCTATAATAGTAGCAGTAGCAGTAACAGTACAGTAACAGTAAGTTGCTAAGGATGCCACGAATACAGTTTACAAATAGGACAAACATTCATTCAGTAAACGATACCATTTCAGAAAGCAGTATAATCAATCGTTCAGAAATAGTTGTAATTGAACGTATCTTTACAACATTGTTACTCACAGAGCTTTGGGCTAAAGACAGGCTAGTCAGCGTCCTCGGGTGCCAACCCTACACAGTTACAGAATGAACACACACTAAGTTACACACTTGGGATTAATAACTTAGCCCCCTAAACTTGACTTGATGTGGTTCAACATCAATATCCTCCTTAAGATGCCTTAAACATGGCCTAGGAATGCCTAGGATGGAAAGAGGATGTAAAGATGTACTTTAAAACACTTTTCAAATTTTTCAGAAAACAGGGGTCTCGCTCGAGCGTGGCTTTCCTCGCTCGAGCGAGCTTACCAAAACAGAGGGGTCGCTTGAGCGCAAACTCTCTCGCTCGAGCGGTCTGTAAAAATGCAAAAGTACTGGATGTTGAAAATCCTCGCTCGATGCCGCTTGATGCTCGCTCGAGCGTGAGATACAGCTCCTCGCTCGAGCGTAGGTCTTGTCACTCGAGCGTGCGTTTGCAGGCACAAAAACCTGAGAGCTTGCAATCTATGCTCGAGCTAGCATTCCGTCGCTCGAGTGGAGCTCTGAACAAAAGAATGGTCGCTCGAGCGTGGAAGCCAAAATCTGGAATTTCTATATTTGCTCCCAAAGCTCAAACCAAGAATTGAACACATCAAAACTCATCCTTTTGGGCCAATTTTCTGGAAAACACTTGAAAACTCATACTATAACATGTTTAGAAGATCAATTTGTAAAATCAAGCCCAAAGGTAAGCCAATTTGAACACAATTTTAAAGAAACTTTCAAGAACTATGTAAGAACATAACATGCATGAGCTCCTATGAATTCCAATACTCTAAAACAAGATAAAATGCAAGATTGAGCTCAAGAACATGATCAATTCATGGACCAAAACTAAAATAGGAACATGCATGTGGGAATTTCATGAAAATGACTTCAAAACACTATGATATGGACATGCATGTACACAATGCCTCATAATTCAACACTTTGAGCTAAAACTTGACTCTAATCTCCAATATTTCCTTGAACTATTCAAAATACAACTTAAATTCATAATTGAGAGGATGAATTCCCTACCTTAAGTCTTGAATTTCAAGTATGGAAGCCCAAATATGCAAATTCCCTTCAATTCTTCTAAGTTTCCAAGCCAATTTTCTTGTTAAACACAAAGTCTCCTAACTCACTCTCTCTCACGGTTTTTGGTCTAGAAGATGAACAAAATGATGCATCAAATATGTATGAGGTGTAATAAAGGTTGGTCAATGAGTCAAGCCACTCAATGGCAAAAAGGTAATTACCAAGGTTCAATTAATCTAGCATTATTTAATCTAATTAACCATTCCAAATTGAATTTTAATTAAAGCTACCAAAAAATCACATAAATCCTAATTAGCATATAACACTAATCAGTTTCTGAATCAGTCGCCGATAAGGTTTTCAATTCGCAATTCGAAATCAAAACATGAACAGATCATTTAATGACAAACAGATAGGAATGCAATTAAGCAACATACTCATGTAAACAATTTAGAATTTGAGCTTAATCAATCACTTATCATGCCCAATCACAGTTTAACACTAATCAGAGGTGAGGGTTGTCACAACACATATGTTCCATTTGTTCATCATGAATTCAGATAATTAACTTGCAGATAACAGAACGTCAGTATTAACTATTAACAGTAAGTAAAACGTACTACTACAGTACTATTACTCAATAGTGCACAAAGATTTTCCCATGGTTTATTACAAGGTGACATAGTTGTCTTGAGGATAACAGAACATTAATAATAACTATTAACAGAAGCAAATGTATCACTGCATTAATAGGGACAGAACAATTCACATCATAGCGGCCTCGGGCCCACGTCTATTACTAGGGACAGAATGACCTTAGGTCCATATCAATGCCATTATTCAAGCATATCGATTAATTGAATCAAAGCACAACATCAATGGAATAAACCATTCACAAATAACAATACATAAATCATAATCACAGGAAGTAAGTGAAACATATTGTTACCCTACTATTACGCACAGTGATTGGCTCCCGGTAGTAATGGGACGATGTCCTTGTCTCGACCTACAAGTACAGTGCACAACACATAATATGAGATTATACTCGATCTTTTACTTATTCTCTTTGATCATTCAATCAATTAGCCATGGTGGTACCAAGCTCATTATTCCTTAATAAGTTATAATCCATGTCTTAGAAAATAGGAGAAATCGATGGGAAATGGTTTAGGTGAAGAAATGGTATAAAATTGATGGACAGAAAGTGAACAGTCGTCACTAATTTGGGCATAACTATTTCTGTATTTAGAATTTGGGAGTGAGACCACTGCCATTGGAAACTTGATTTCCGGGGCTTGATTTTAGGCTCAAGAATCACTCAAAACGGAGTCCCGAGGCAAAAGATATGCTTATTCAAAGTTGGCTGAACAGAACTGTCTCCCGCACGTACGGGAAACAGAGCCGCGCGTGCGGCCCTGGGCAGTTTGCAGTCCGAAAATGGCTGAAAAATTGGAACTTCTCATTTTCAAAATCAAACCTCAATTCCATGTAAATCAAAGCCCAAAACCCTTTAATACATGACAAATTTCACATTATTAATCTCCATTAAACATCATAACCTCAAAATATTACTCAATTCCCAAGCACAAGAACACAAGAGAATAATATAGCCATAGTTGGGGTTCAAAGTTCACATCTTCTATATCAATCCTTGATTTCATGTAATTGATGCTTTAAACATAAGGATTCAAGATAGATGATCATACCTTAGTTCAATCTTTGTCTTCCTCTTAATTCTCCTCCATTTCCTCAAGCCTCCATGGTTGGTCTCCCGTCTCTTTCTTCAATTCCCTTCAATCCTCTTCTAACCCCCATGATTGTTAAGCTTTTCTTCAAGAATCTTGGTCTCTCTTCTCTTTTCTCCCTCACGGTTCTCTTCTATCTCTTTTAGATATTTTGGGCTCCCAAAAGATGAGACCAACCACTCAAAGACATATCTATATATATAAATAAACACACACACATGACTTAATACAATAGGGAGAGCCAAACGTGGCCTTACGAATCGCACGAAATCAAATTTCAATTAAAGTTCCTAGGTGACTCTAAAAATTGTGCTGATCATAAATATGTCCCCTGTTCTGGTTTCTGAAGCCTCTAGGGCCTTCAATTTGCAGTAGAAAGTTAACCACCCAAATATGCATTAACGAATCAGACAAATTAAATTTCCAATTACTTTTCCCAAATAGCTTTAAAAATTCCCATTAACATATCTATGTACTCCATTCCAATTTCTGAACCCACAAAGGTCGTCAATTCCAGTTTTAAAGTCATAACTCAACAGATAGTTCTTCAACTCCAATAGATATAATTAAATTAAAACACATTATCCCATAGTTAAACAAGGATGACTTCTTATATGCATTTTGGGGTCGTTACAAGTACATCTGGTGCCTGCTATCGGCTCCAACCAATAAGCGTTGGGGCCTGCTATGAGCGCCAAGCTATATGTGCTTTGGGCTTGCTATCAGTGCCAAGTGTCTGTGCATTACTTTGTATAAAGGAGGTTTCCTTCAAAGGATGTTATCTCCTTGGGGAACTATACCTTAGGAGATAGTTGTAGAGGTTGAAGTTGCCTTGGCGTTCTTCCCTTCAATAAGTGTCAAAGGCGGTGCCGTAACAAAATGGTCGCGCTGAAGTGGGGTTTGCCTCAGCAATTGGGCCTCGGTAAGTTGTGCCTCAGCTAGTTCTCTTGAACACTTCACTCTTGACCCATTTAATCTAAGCGGGTCAGATTTGGTTTGGTTTTCTAGTTGACCCATTTTCCTTGGACTTTGACCCATGTTCATTTAATGATATTCACCTAACTGAGGCGACTTCAATGATTAAGTCAATGTCTTAATTTCTCTCCCTCTACAAAGAGCGAGCCAAACTCTAAAATATACACTCCCCTATCCCAATTGAGAAAGGCATGTAGTATTAACCACACTAATCCAACTGCTTCTTTGCTTGGTTTTCTCAATCAGCATTCCTATCTGTAATGTAAATTCTCTCTTCTTTGCCAAACACTTATGGGAACTTAGTTATTAGAGGGCCCTCCACCTGTCCAACAACAACTGGTTTAAAAACATTCATGATTTCCTTTCAAGAGGAACGCAAAAACCTCATGAAATGACTTCCATGAGATTGTTTTAAATGGTTGAGATTTTTTTTTGGTATGTGTTATTATTATTATTAAATACGACAAAAAATAGAAATTGAATGACGACAGTATTAACATGTGGCAACTTGTAAGGATAAGATTTGGTTTGGAGGTTTGCAGTTTTAATTTAATCATTTTCATGGAAAGGGCCTTTTATCCAGCAAGAACCCCCCCTCCCCAATCATGAGAACACCATTTACTCTATCTAGCTCCAACAATTGCGTCTGTCTTGTCAATGCATTGCGTGCATCAGACTCACATGTATTTAAAGTAATGATGATATTATTAGAAATTAATAATAAAATGTTAGAAAATAATAGTTTTTTAGCAATTTTAATTCGAAATTAAAGTGAGATTCAATTGCTGGTTGAGGTGGATTTGAGTAGTTTTGTATTCTCTTAAGTGAGAAAGTTGCAGTACAAAAATAATGAGCCAAAGCCATTGAGTTGTGAATAAGAATTGTCTTATAAAGTGGGCATCAATAAAGTTGGGCTTAGATTTGGACTTAATCTTGGTTTGGACTGGGCCTAGACTTGTGTTTGTGCTTGTACTTGTGCATGTGCTAGGTTTGGTCTAGGTCTTGGTCTTGGATTTGGACTTGGACTTAATCTTGAGCTTGGGCTAAGTTATGTTGTGTTGGGCTTAGCTTATGTATGTATTTAAGAATTGGGCTTGGAATGGGTTGTGACCCAACATTAGTATCCATTTTGTGATCCATCTAGTTAGTTTATTCAAATATCATTATATACATATTTATTTGTATATATTAAGCACATGAGAAATGTAAAGTTTTAAAACTCTTATCTTTTGATGATGGAGTTGATGACCATATTAGTGGCCATAGGTTTTCAACATTTTGTAACTCTAGCCCTAATGGCTAGAGTTGGTGGCCTTGGTTAATGACATTTGATAGCCCTATTAGCCTTCATGGTTAGGGATTCCCCTACTTGTATAAATAGAGGTCTTTCCCCTCCAACTTGGAATAATAATTTTGAAGAGATTTTTTTTTTTAGAAAATGAAGATGGTGTTTTGAGATAAAAAGTTGGAAATGTTTTTTTTACACTAAAGAACATTTTTTCTATCTTCTTTTGTTAACCACTTCTTTGGTTCTTGTTAGAGAGAGTGCATCCATTGTCAAGTTCGCCGAAATTATTTAGAAGGTGCTTCTGCATTAACTGGTTTCGACCGTCGTATCTTGGGAGACAGACGCCGGCGTCCTTCCAGTATCCATCGGGAGACGGTGAATCTATTTTAAGAAAATTGTCTAGTGCAGGCTTCAGTTTGCTTCTTTTATTATCATTTGTTCTTAAATTTTTCAAAATTTAGTTTACAAAGATGAGTTATAATCTTTAGTTATCCATGTTAATAATTTATTTTATTAGTAATGTAATCTAATTTATTTATGTATTTTTAATTGTGTCGTTTATTTTGTATTTCATTCTTTTAATAAAAAATTATTTTGTCATTTCTATTTAATTTATTTAATATATTTTTCATATATTATTATGGAAAAGTACCAATATAAAAATTATCTAGTTCTATAATTCACACAAACTCTGAACGGAAAGAAACATTATAGATAGAAAAAGGGCGAATTATACTAACAATCCCTATAGTTTGGAACTCGTGTTACTTTGGTTCTTGATTTTTCAATTGTGACACATTTGACCTTGAATCTTGTTCCAAATAAGGACAATTGAAAATATTATTACTTAATTTCAAGGACAAAATCGTCAATTTGATAAAATATAAATTAATTTGATAAAAATAAATGTCAAAAAATATTTTTAATTTTTTAAAAATTATTTTTAACCACAAAAGATAAAATTATGTAAAATTAATGAATCTTTTAAACATTTATTTATTTTTACCAAATTAATTTTTATTATGTGTTTGGATGATGATTATGTAATGGGTGGTTGTTAGAATTTTAATGTGTAATCAATATATTTAAAGCTCCATTTGGGAAGCCAATCTTGAGGCTTTTTTGGCTATTTTAGCCACAAAAAACAAAATAGGCTTTTTAGCCCAATAAGACAAAATATCACATCCAACTCATAATCATTACATTTCTTCTCTCACAAAAAATTCAAAAAAACCAAAAGCTCTTCTCAAACCAGGCTTTTTAGCCCCAGGCCAAAATAGCCAAAAAAGCCAAAAAGCCAAAAAGCCAACCAACTTCCCAAACGAAGCCTAAATGTTTTTAGTTTATGAAATGTTATATATGAAATGTTTTTAGTTTTGGATTTTTGATTAATAGATTGATTTAATAATGATATCAAAGTTGTCGCCATATTTGACTTTTAGAAAAATAAAAACTAATTTAATAAAAATAAAAACAACCACCCATTACATGATCATCATCTAAATACATAATAAAAATTAATTTGGTAAAATAAATAAATAAATAAATGTCTAAAAGATATATCGATTTTACATAATTTTACCTTTAGTGTGTAGAAATAATTTTTAAAAATTTAAAAATATTTTTTTTGACATTTATTTTTGTCAAATTAGTTTATATTTTATCAAATTGACGATTTTGCCATTGAAATTAAACAATGGTATCTTCAATTGTCCTTATTTAGAACAAGATTCAAAATTTAGAGTCAAATGTGTCACAATTGAAAAATCAGGAACCAAAATGACACAAGTGTCAAACTATAAGAACCGTTAGTGTAATTTGCCCTAAAATAAATTATAAATAGGTAGAATAATCACAAAATAATTATATTATAGATGAAAATAGTTTTTGGTGTAACTTTAACACAGAGAAAAAACTTGCATCAAGTACATGAATCGAGTTGTACCATACACACAGGGTATTTATACTGAGTCTGGATCCTCTGCCATGGTTTCATGCCATTGTTTCTGCGGTGCCCCAAAACGACGTCGTTTTGGGGCAAAATTTACCAAAAAAAAAGAAAAAAAAGAAAGAGAAGACAGAGAGAAGAATAAATTGAAAGGTCATATGATCTCACCCCCTCTCCGGCGATGGAGTTGGTGAGGGAGACGACGGAGAAAGTTGAACTTATCCGTAGGAGGCTTGTTACAGCCCAGAGTCGTCAGAAATGTTATGCCGACCGTAGGAGGAGGCCTTTAGCATTTGAGGCGGGTAATCACGTCTTTCTGAAGATATCACCTAGACGGGGTTTGACGAGGTTTGGAAAGAGTGGGAAGTTGTCCCCTCGGTTTATTGACCCTTTTGAGATCCTTGAGAGGATTGGCGAGGTTGCTTACCGATTGGCTTTACCGCCGCAGTTGTCCGGAGTTCATGACGTGTTTTATGTTAGTATGCTTCTGAAGTACGAGCCGGACCCATCGCATGTATTGGATTGGACCGACTTAGAGGTTGACGAGGATGCCTCGTATGAGGAGAGACCGGTTCGGGTCCTGGATAGACGGGATCAAGTCTTGCAAGGCAAGACCATTCCCTTGGTAAAGGTTTTGTGGAAACATCACGGAGTAGAAGAAGCCACTTGGGAACATGAATTGGAGGTCCGAGAGAAATATCCGGATCTATTTGTGGATGTTTGAGCATGTATTGTATATTTTGCTGTATTGATAAACCTTAAGAGCATCGTGTATGTCTTAAGTTGTAAAACATTGTATATGTTTGGTTTATGGAAATATTGTGGAGGTATTATTGTATATGCCTTGAAAATGGAAGTTTATTATAGCATGGCATATGTTGAATGTGTTGTAGAAATAGAGATATATCATGAACATGGAATATGATATGAAATTGTAACTATTGTATATTGGAAATTGTTGGATTTGGAAGGGATGCATGTTGATAATGCATGTTGTAATATATATTGTGAAATGCCTCTTGAATAGAGATGGAATGATCAGTAATGGATCAAATTGTTGTATATTGAAATGTGATATTGTTGGAAATTGAGAAAAACCTATCTTTGAAAATTTGTGCCTAATTTCGGGGACGAAATTCTTTAACGGGGGGAGGTTATAGCGATCCCGGTCTTTCTCCATTCGGTTGTTGTATCCGGACTTGGGTTCCGTGGAACTTGTTGTTGCGTATATCTTGTTTCCATCCTTCAATACTTTGTATTTGAGTTATAGGATGTTTTGGGCAGGTTTGTTACAGGTTTGGTGTGCTTGGGAGCAAATGGTTGCTGCCCAGAATTTTGGTTCTTCGCTCGAGCGAGCTTTGTGTTTTAGATCCTTCGCTCGAGCCAGGGTTCCTTCGCTCGAGCGAGAGTTGAGTTTTTGTGTCTGGTGGCTCGAGTGAGAAGTCCTGCGCTCGAGCGTGCGTCTACGTCTTATTTTTGACCTGAGAGCTGTGTTTCCTGGCTCGAGCAAGCTTTCCTTCGCTCAAGCGAGCGAGGTATATGTTTTGGGTTTCTTCACTCGAGCGAGCATTCTGTCGCTCGAGCGTGCTTCTGGGTTGCAGACCTGAAGCTTGGTATTGTTGGCCCGAGCGAGACTTTCTTCGCTCGAGCGAGGGTTCTTTGTGTCTGGTCGCTCGAGCGACCAATCCTTCGCTCGAGCGAGCCTGTTGTATATCAGCAGGCATCAGCAGGAAACACTTCATTTTTTTTTATCTCTTTTATTTTACAAACCCTAGATCTAAGCTCTCTCTCTCTCTACAAACCTTCTCTCTAAGGTTTCATCTCCTTCTAGTGAGTTCCTAGCCTAGCCTCTTTGTTTTAATATGAAAATTATTGAATTTGGAGCACGTTGGGTTTTGGTCTTCATCTCCGTTTGAGCTCTAACTTCGAGGTAGGGATATCCTACTCCGTCTTATAAGTTTTGTCTTTAAATTTTGGCATTTTGATATGTTGGGGTTGTTGGGTAATATTAGAAAAGTTTGGGGTCTTTGTGTAATTTACAAAAGAAGGGGGTTTTCATATATATAAACCCATATGTATGTAATACTTTGAGAAAAGGAATTAATGATGGATTATTGATAAAAATGGAACTTTAGGGTTGTTATGTGAATTATGGGAAAATGCCCTAATTAGTTTGGTAAAATTAATTTGTAAAATTAATTTTGAGATATTGAATTGAGAATAATGGAATTGGGGAATTATGGGATTAAAGGGGTGTAGTTGGATTAATTTATCGCGTACCTAGTCAAAATGTTGATAACATATCCATTTGGTGCATTTATTTTTTGTTTAGAAATAACTGTTTTGGGCTATCGGTGGAGGATAGTCTTGATTGTTGTAGACAATGCATGATGATTAGGCGAACTAAAACTAATCAATTGAGTATGCCATAGAATATGGTAGTTGGTATAATACATCAAAATTGTGTATTGATTGAGTGAACATGTATATGATAATTGCTTATATACATTGTGTTATATGGGAGGAGATAGGGGATGTACTCCACGGTTTAGGGGAAGATAGAGATGGACCTCTAAACCGGATTTTGTTTGACATTGATACAGCACTAAAATGTATATCATTTGTAAAGTATGGAAGTGATTTTGGTTGAGACTGATATAGCACCAAAATGTGTATCTATTATGAAGTAAGAAATGTTTAACATGAGTTATTATCCCAATTGAATTGGAAATATTGTTAATAAGAGATGTAATCTCTGTCGAACTATCTGGCCAGGTTCTGAGCCACATTTTTGAAATGAATTGATAAGAAAAGGAAAAGTGAAATGTAACATGGACATGATTGTCATGGAATTGTAATGTGACGTAAGTGGATGTATAAGTGTTGACCACCTATCATATGCTATTATTTTAATCATTGCTTATAGTTGGTTTAGTATATTTCTACTGGGTTGTGGCTCACCCTATATGGGACATCATTTCCAGGTACAGATGGTATGCCACCTCCAAGGACGTAGCTTAGGAGGCTAGAGGCTGAAAGACTTTTTGTTGTTCTGTTATCTTTTGATGTATTACATGTAAATTCAGGCCAAGGGCTTAATATGTAATTGAGTTAGTACTCTTTTCTTTGTGACCAAGTGTTGGCCTGGAAAGTTGTAAGCCCATAGGGCATTTACTTTTGTTGTCAACATGTAATACTTTTGTACGAACTACTCTGATGAATAGAAAGATGTTTACTTCTTTATATCAATGCATGTTAAGAATGTTGGGTTTGATGTATTATTTTGAGGGCGTGACAATCTCGCCATCCCAAACTCTTTTCCACCCCCTCCCTCTATACATCCATCGGCGCACCACCACCTCGCTGCCGCAATCCACCTGCGCCCACCCTTATTCGCAGTCCATCTCCACGAACTCAACCTTCCCTCAACAGACTCAACTCCAAACCTGAATGGTCGAACTCAACCTTCCCTCAACAGACTCAGATCCAAACCCAGATGGTTTTGAATATAGGTTTGCAGGAACCTAACCCATTTGCAGGAACCCCTCAAATACATCGTCTCAGATCATTCAATCTCTACAGACTCAGATCGCAGGAACCCAACCCATCACTACCTCTCCACCCACCAAATCTAAACCCATATTCAAAACCCAAAAATAGAGACCCATTTGCACACTTTTGATAGCCCTTAGAAAGGATAATATTTTAGAAAGAGTCCAACAAATAAGGTTATATTCATTATGTATTTGATGAGTGAAGTATTGGAATATAATTATATTTAGCAAAAAAAGGTTTGAGGGTTGAAGATTTGAAGTTTGAAAAAGAATTCTGTGAGTTAATAATGGTTAAAAGCTAAGGTTACATTCATTATGTATTTGATAAGTGAAGTATTGGAATATAATTATAATTAACAAAAAAAAGGTTTGAGGGTTAAAGATTTGAAGTTTGAAAAAGAATTATGTGAGTCAATAATGGTTGAAATCTATGAAAATGGGATGGGAAAGAGTGAGGGTTTTGGTTTCAAAGTGAGATTTGTATACACAGTGATGCTTTCTAAGATTTTGAAAAGAAAATAGTGTTTGTGCCCTCTTCCTTCCTAGCGACCGCCACCGCAACCAACCTCCTCAATCGGAAGAGAAAGAAGAACAGGAAGGAAGAGGATGAGTGAGTTTGCGACAGTGGTGCTGTGGGGGTCAGAGAGTGGTTGAATAGTAAGGGTCGCAGTGGTGTGAGTCGCCGAGAGTGTGTCGAAGAAGTTTCGTCTCCTCTCTCTGTGTCTTCTTCTTCTTCTTCTCTATTTTTTTGTTGTTGTTGTTGTTGTTGTAAATTTTGCCCCAAAACGACGTCGTTTTAAGGCACAACAGGAACCATTGCAGGGAACCATGGTAGAGGATCCGGGCTCATTTATACTATCATAAAAATATAATTATTTATCTATTATCTATCTGAAATGTAATTTTTCCTACTTTTAACTCTTAACCTGTTACGACTTGCTTCCCGTACCCAAGGGTTAAGCATTATGATGGCCAGTAACTGAAGTTATCTTTGGCTAATTCTTAAACAAATTACTAAATGCAAGTGAAAAAAATATTTAAATGAGGGTACTAAAATAATCATTAGAGTTTTTACTTTTATAACAAAAACTTATTGACTAAAGGGCTGATATTTACATATGAAGAATATAATTATAAATGCTATAAAGTGCCCTGTGTGTCTATTCCACATCTCCGCTTCTAAGACTTCCCAAAAGCTATTTCTGAATTGCATCATTTCTTGAAAATTGGTAAATAGCTATAAGCACATGACAGAGTGAAAAATATTATACTGAGGGCAAAAGGGTCAAAAAATTACCATGGATAAGCTTTAGGCTTACAACAGATACAATAGAATGCTTTGCTATTAGAGTAAATAAGTTACTCATATTATAACAAAAATATGTTTAAGAAATCATGTGATATTATACGAAAAAATATAACTATAACCACGGTGCAGAACAAAATTGAGGTTAATGGATTCATGACAATATAGAGGTACGAATTCAAGAGGTGGCTTGTATGGATTCTAGAGGTGGCTCCCACAATAATGTAGCATTTAGCTCCGCACAGCACCTTACTCCGCATAGAACAGAGGTTAATAGATCCATGACAAATAGAGGGCTACAAGGTGACCAATTAGAAGCCAATGGTTTATTCAAATCCCCAAGGCATAGGACTCTCGTGGTAGTACTTACAAAAAATAATTGTTTACAAGATCATTGTCAAATACTTTCTAAAATTTAAACAAATATATCCATGAGTTTTAATTTAAGCAAATAGGGATTAGAAAATAATCCACATAATCGAAATATTAATATAATTTATAAAACGCAAACTGCTTAAAATAAATTATGCAACTCAAAATATACATAAAATGTATTATGATGACTCAATGTATAATATAACTTACCTTAAAATTAATTCTAACTTTTTACTTTTTATTTACTGCAATTCATTAAATACTCCAAATTAAACTTAAAATTTTATTTATATAAAAAACTAGGGAGGAGAGAGAGAATTAGAGAGATTGGGGAAAATAGTGAGAATCCTCCAATGATTAACATATATATATATATATATAGGCGAGAGGAGGCCTGCGGCGCAAGACGGTTTGGGGCACGTATCATGTTGCATAAAAAATATTATATTTCAGTATATTTTGGTTTAAGGAAGATATAAAAAAAAATATCATAAAAATATCATAATATTTAGAAAATAATATTAAATAATAATATAAAATTAAAGTAACAACTTGTTACATAACCTCTCAAGTATGATGTGAAGATTGGGTGTGTTTGGTTTGTGTTTGTAGAGTAGTTTTTGAGATAAAAAATACGAAAACTTGTTTGGTTTGCCTTTTTTCAGAAATAGTTTTAGAAAATTATTTTGGAGAGAGAGTTTTAAAAAAAGTGATTGATTTGATGTGTATGAGAGAGAGTGTGATTTTGAAAAGTAGGTAACCAAACAAAATTTCGAAATTTTTTTTGAAAAAATTTGTTTGATTTGATTACTCTTGAAAATTTGTTTTTAAAAAAAAAATTTCAAAATTTTTTTTTGAAAAACAAACCAAACAAGATGTCTAAGGGGCTGGCGTTGATGACCTGCCCAATAACGACCTCTTCCATTTGTTTCTTCTTCCAGCCTATGGATTAGACTCAAACTTGCATATTATACCTAAGCCCAACAGCATAAATGAGTTAAACCTCCTTTCGGAATAAGTTATATAGTAATTTTTTAATTAAGATATGACATAAATAAATTAATATATTTAAAATATTTTTTTAATTTTTTACAAAAAAATGTACAAAAAGTAAAGAGAAAAAAATCTTTGACTTTTTAATATAAATTGTTGATTTTTTAGATTTTTTAATGATTTTTTGATTTTTAAACTAAAATATTGAGTTGCCTTAGTCCCCTTTCTTTTCTTTTTTTTTCTTTTCTTTTTTTTTTTTTTTTTAAATCTTCTCTCATTTATGAGGATTTTATTTTTACTTAAAAAATTATTAAGTACGTTAAATTTTTTAATATATTCTATTAAATTATTTAAGGTTATAATTACTCGCAATATACCTTAGATTTTTTTCCTAAATTGTCGTTTAAAGTATACCCAAATAATAAATAAATCAAAAACCTTAAATTACACCACTATAAAAAAATCCTGTGAAGGTCAGGTGTTAGCTACGGAGCTGGGAATGCGAAATTTGTGCATTGAAGGTGATTTGTAGTTGGTAGTTAACATGGTTTTGGGCATTATCACCATTGATGAAGAGGTCAGTATTGTTGTTACTGATATAAAGGTCTTGTTTAGTCATTTTTAGTTGAATAAAGTTAGATATCTTAAAAAAAATTTAAAAATTTTACCAAATGTTTTATATAGGTGTGAGACTCAAATTATGTGGGTCTCATATGAGACATTTGATAAAACTTTTGATAGAATTTTTAAAATCTCTAACATTTTTATTTTTAATTTTAATTGAAAAGACAATTTTTTTTATATAAATTATCATATTATTCTTTTTATTTTTTTTATATATTTTTTCAAAAAATTTAAAAATTATTAAAAAATTCTATTTTCAAAGGAAAACTAGTAGCTACTAGCGTTGTGCCCCTTGGGAGATGAGTTTTGTTGGGCGAAGTGCCAATGGTGTGGTGTAGCTCAGTGTTTGGCTCGAATACTTAATTTTCTATTTGTTGGGTTATTGGGTTTATTTTTAGATCTAATTTCGATAATTTGAATGATTCATATTTTAAAATTTATTAGGTATATCATACTTGTAAAAAATCAAGTCAATCGGATATCAAAAAGTATGTATTTAATAAACAGTTCAAATTATCAAAATTAAACCTAAAAATAAATCTAATAGCCAAGAAGTAAGAAATCAAGGAGGAACCTCAATGAGAGGATTCTGATTCGTTTGGCTCAGTATGCAACGATTGGAGAAGGTGATTTGACTTGAAAACAATTATCCTCCTCGGTGGTTGTCTAGTGCGTGGAGAAGGATCTAGGAATTTTATTGGTGTAATCTTTTCATAAAAAATGTTTCAGATCACTAATTTAGGCTTGTTTTGAGAAGTTGGCTTTTAGTCACTTTTTTTAGTTTGTAGCAAAAGTTAAAAGTTGGTTTTTTTTGAATTTTTTTTCATTTGGGAAGGTGGTTTTTAGCCAAGGGTGAAATTACAATTTTACCCATCATAAGTCAAAATATACTACATGGATGAAGTTGTAATATTTTAAACTAAATAGGGATAGTTTGGTCATTTGATTATGATTTGACATCATAAACAAATATTAATCAAAAAAGCCAAAAGTCACTTTTTACCAACTTCCCAAATCATTTGTCTAAAAAAGCCAAAAGCTTGGTTAAAAGCCAAAAAGTCACTTTTTACCATCTTCTCAAAATAAACCTTAATATCATTAATATATCATCAATGACGTGACATTATGTGAATCTCATTACTAATGTGATAATTTGACTTATTTTTTTCACTATCAACTCATTAGAACTGGTATTAATACTACTATTTTAAAGCATTGAATCAGTGCTGATCTTTCTATTCATATTATACAATCTTCTATCATTTTGTAAAAATAAAAAAATAAAAAAGAAAAATAGGTGGTAGATCGAAATTCGTGGCCCGATTTTGGCTCGAATTCGAATTTGAAGAGGAAGAGAAGAGAGGGAGAGAAAGAGGAGGAGAGAAGAGGAGATCATCGCAGCAGAGGGAGAGAAGAGAAGAGCAGGATCGTCGCAGCAGAGAGAGAGAAGAGAAGAGTAGGAGATCGTCGTTGGACACAGCTCGTCGGTGTCGCAGCTCGTCGCTCAGCCCTGCCTCCGCCTCTGCCTCCGCCCGCCGCCGCCTCCGCCTCCACCTCCACCTCCGATTTTGATGGCCCCCTCCAGTCCAGTTCTTCTTCTCCTTCTTCTCTTCTGTTCTTCTTCTTTTGAAAAATAAAAAAAAAAATAAATAAGGGATGGTGTGTGTGGACGGAGCTGTGTGTGTGTGTGGGGGGGGGTTTTCTAGAGGGAGGGGATGAACAGAGGAGGGGAACAGAGGGAGGGTGGGTGTACAAAGAGAAAGGGTGGGTGTACAAAGCAATTCGGGCCTTTCGACCCACGCCATTTCAAGCTACGAAATGGAGTTGAATAAAAAAACCTTTCTCAATATTAATTAAACCCATCAGAAGCACCTCTTCTGCTATGTCCGTATTAATTCAACCCATCACTACTACTACTGAGAGTGCTTTGAAAAAATAATTAAAGGTTAATTTTTAGCTTTTAATTAAGTTTTTGGTTTTATTGAAAAATGATTTAAAAAATTAGTAAAAAATTATTTTTTATTTTTTAGATTTATGTTTATTTATGACATCACATCATAATAAAATGATCAAAATATTCTCACCCAAAAAATTTACTTGTAAATATGGAGGGTAGTGCTTGTAATTTCACCAGCTGCGTTTGGTCACTTCCCAAATGATATTGGGGGGCTTCTATTCACACACACCAAACCCCCTCTCCACACACATTTAATGAAGGGGTGTGTAAAAAGTGTGTGAGGGGGAGATGTGTAGAAAGGGTATTTTGGGTGTGTAGATAGAAGCTCCCATGATATTGGCATTTTGTGTTGGAGAAGCAGCGTTTTGGACGCTAAAACGCTGCTCAAAATGCAACTTTTAATTCGGTTCCCAAATATCCACTAATTATACATGATTTGATATTTATTACTTCTGATATTAATTATTATTATTATTTTTTTTTTTGTGTGAATCTATTTTAGATAAAGATAAAAAAGATAGAAAATAATAAACTTATAATGAAATCATCACTATAATTTTGTCTTTTCTTGATGATTAGGGTACTTTGTAATTGAAAAATACATAAATTAAGAATTATATTTTAATATTTATGCAAATACTTATATCCTTTTTGATGATTTGTTTCAAAGAATACTTTCGATTACAATTCTTATTCATTATTTGATTTTGTTCAAATTTTCTTCTATTTACAAATAATAACACAATAGAAAATAATTTAGTGTGTTTGGTTTCAGTTTTCTGAATTTCGTTTTCTAGAAATTGAGTTTTTTATTTTTCGAATGTTTTTTGCTTTTAGTGAATATTTTAAAAAAATTAAGTAATTTTTTTTTATTTTTTAAAATGCACCTTACTTAGATGTATTTAAATAGTAAAATATTTGTGAAAAAATTAATAAATATATAAAAATAGGAAAAATGTATTGAATTTTTATTTTTATTATTTATATTTTTGGTATTTGATGAATTTTTTAAAGATTTTTTTCACAAATATTATACTTTTTAAGTGTATTTATGTTAGGTGTGTTTAAAAATTAAAAAAGTTGTTTAAAATATAAAAAAAAATTCATTGAAAACAAAAAAAAAAAGAAAAAGAAAAAAAAAAGTAAAACTTTTTGAAAAGTATATTTTGAAAACTAAAACCAAACAAACTGATTGATATTGATAATAATGATGAGCGGCCAATTTAGTGAAGCAGAGAAAATCCAAACCCAAATTAGTTGCATAGTAATGATAGCATGAGTTTTGTCAGGATTGTTTTGGGAAGTTGGTTAAAAGTGAATTTTTTTAATTTTTTTTAAAAAATATATAAAAAATAGAGAGGTGATATGAACCAAAAATTGATTAAAAGTCAAAAATTAACTTTTTATTATCTTTTCAAAAAAGACCTTAATAACATGATATTATGCTATACTTTGGCAAGGTGAATTTTTAAATAAGAAGTAAAAGAAAAAATTATTATAAAGTATTCATATTATTTTTTTATATTTTTTTCGTATATTTTTTTGTAAAAAATAAAAAAATTAATTAAAATAATCAATTCCTAAGTTTTTCAACTCATAGTATGGGGGTGTCTAGAATATGTTATTTTTGTTGACTTTTATAAATAAATAAAGAAACTGTAAAAAAAAAAATAAAGAGAATGATATAGTTGAATGTTTTGACTAATTGAATTTTTTTGGCTCAACCTAACTTGCCAAACGGGCCATATTCTCTTTTCTGATATGTTGGTAATTAAGTTATTGTATTGTTAATATTATAATAACAGCTGTATGCTTATATAATTAATATATATTGTTAATGTATAGTTAATATAATATGTATACAGCTGATGATAGGATTCTTCTCATTTTTCTTTTCTTTATCTTTTCTCTTTCGGTTGCTTTAGGCAGCCGCATGGCCTTTGCTTTCTGCCGCACTGCTTTTTATCATAATGTTGCTTTGTACAACTCCTATATAATGGAGCTCCCATTTGGTTTCCGAATAATATTGAATTACAGAGCATTGTAGCTCTTTCAATCACTCTCTCAATATTTCTTTCATGGTATCAGAGCAGGTGTAATCCTGTCTCTTCATTTTCGCTTCTTCAGTCAGTATTCGAATTTTTCTATTTTAATTTTTTGTCTCTCTCTTCTACTCAAATATATCCTTCTATTTCATGCCTAAATACGGTCCAGCTTTTGGAATGACTACCAACTCATCATCTTCTTCTTCTGATATTATCATCTCATCATCTTCATTCCCTCATCAAATGGAAACCTCTCATCTTCCGATCACCGCCCATAAACTGAATGGGCAAAATTATTTGCAATGGTCTCAATCCATATTAATGTTTATACGGGGAAAGGAGAAAGATGACTACATCACAGGAGCCTCGGTGCTACCAGAAACTACAGCATCAACCTACAAAAGGTGGATAGCTGAAAATAATATGGTCATGTCGTGGCTCGTCAACTCTATGACCACTGACATTGGCGAAAATTTTCTGTCATTTGATACTGCCAAAGAGATCTGGGACATGGCAAAAGAAACGTTTTCAGACAAGGAAAACACATCTGAAATCATCCAGCTTGAAAGCTTCCTCCACGATTTACGTCAAGACAATCTTACAGTAACTGAATATTTCAATACCCTTACTCGTCTATGGCGTCAACTTGATACGTTTGAGGTTCATAACTGGCAGTGTGTTGCTGATGGTTTGTTGTATAAAAAGATTGTCGAAGGGAAGCGTGTGTTTAAATTCTTGTTAGGATTGAACACAAATCTTGATGAAATCAGAGGAAGAATTATGGGAGTAAAACCGCTACCTAGCCTTAGAGAGGCATTCTCTGAAGTCCGTCGCGAAGAAAGTCGGAAAAAACTCATGATGGGATCTCATCAACAACTGAATATGGCAGAAAGCTCGGCTCTTAAGACTCAATTCGCTCCTATCGACAACCCTCAGAAAAATAAAGGAGGTAGGCCTTGGTGTGATCATTGCAGAAAGTCGGGTCACTCGAGAGAAACTTGCTGGAAGATTCATGGAAAGCCAGCAGATTGGAAGCCACGTCAGCCTCTTGAGAAAGAAGGACGAGGTAATCATGTAGGTACAAATGAACTATCACCACAACCTGAAGCAAGCCCTTTCACCAAGGAGCAAATGGAGATGCTCCAGAAACTACTACAGTCACAATCTGGTTCGTCTTCCAACCACATCATTGGATCCGGAACCTTGGCTCACAAAGGTAATTCTTTGAACGCCTTTACTGTTGGTAAGAAACGTAAAAAACCTTGGATTGTGGACTCAGGAGCATCTGATCATATGACGGGAGATGCAACAATTTTTGATACATATAGGTCATGTCAAAATAATTTAACGGTCCGAATAGCAGATGGTTCACTATCAAAGGTTGCCGGTACAGGTTCAGTTGTGCTGTCTAGGAATCTTATTCTCAACTCTGTTCTCCTTGTTCCTGACTTGGACTGTAATTTACTGTCAATTAGTAAACTCACTAAGGAAAAGAGGTGTGTTACTAATTTTTTCTCCACTCATTGTGAATTTCAGGATTTGGATTCGGGGAAGACGATTGGCAATGCTGAGGAATGCTCTGGACTCTACATCCTTAAGGAATGCCACTATCCACAGGAACAACCTCAAACGGCAATTCGTGGTAGTTCTTTTTCGGTTTCATGTCCAAATAACGATAGAGCAATTATGTTGTGGCACTATCGATTAGGTCATCCTAATGTTATGTATCTCAAGCATTTATTTCCTTCATTATTTAAAACTCCAAAACTATTTGATTGTGA
This sequence comes from Camellia granthamiana, assembly GCA_036172215.1. Classification (NCBI taxonomy): domain Eukaryota; kingdom Viridiplantae; phylum Streptophyta; class Magnoliopsida; order Ericales; family Theaceae; genus Camellia; species Camellia granthamiana. The sequence goes on from CM069910.1 coordinate 136,926,743, forward strand.
AATTTGTCAATTGTCTAAGCATGTACGGTCCCATTTTCCCATTCAATCCTATAAAGCGTCTCGTCCATTCTCACTAATTCATAGTGATATCTGGGGTCCATCAAGAATAAAAAATGTAACTGGCACTAGGTGATTTGTCTCATTCATAGATGATCATACTCGATTAACCTGGGTCTTCCTCATGAAAGACAAATCTGAAACAAGTCAAATCTTCAAAAATTTTCAAATTACGATTCAGACACAATTTCAGTCAAAAATCCAAATTCTAAAGTCTGATAATGCTCGGGACTATTTCAACTCCATTCTAGGAGACTTTTTAGCAAAAGAAGGGATAGTTCACTTAAGTTCATGTGTTGACACCCCACAACAAAACGGCATCGCCGAACGGAAAAATAGGCATTTGTTAGATGTTGCTAGATCTCTAATGTTTTCCACAAATGTTCCACAATTCCTCTGGGGGGAAGCTGTTCTTACAGCAGCCTACCTTATCAATAGGATGCCATCCAGGGTACTACAATTCCAAACTCCTTGTCAACTTCTCCTAAAATCCTTTCCAACTACTCGCCTCATCTCCACCATCCCACCAAAAATTTTCGGGTGCTCTGTCTTTGTTCATATCCATCAACAGTGTCGAAGTAAACTTGATCCCAGGTCACTCAAGTGTATCTTCATTGGGTATTCATCACATCAAAAAGGGTATAAGTGTTACTCTCCGGTCACAAGGAAATTCTACAATTCCATGGATGTCACCTTTTTTGAAACCCAGTCTTACTACCCTAAAATTGTTATTCAGGGGGAGACTCCAACCCAGGAATCTCAATTTTGGACCCTTGAGTCATTTAGTGAGCCATCCATCACCACCAAAAATCCTACACCTCCTGAGTCATTGAATCAATCTTTACCTGCCGAAAATTTTGAGTTCATTGTTGACTTGCGGGATAATGAGCACATCCAAGAGGAAATGGAGGAAGGAGCACTTTCTCAACAATCCCATGAGGCTGAACCGGGTCCTAATCCAAGCAACATTCCAGGTGACAATATTCCTCCCACAGATAGTACTGATGATTCTGAGTTAGAAAATAGTATTCTTAATATGCCCATAGCTTGGAGAAAAGGAGTTAGATCATGTACTCAGCATCCCATTGGGAACTTTATTTCTTATGATAAGCTATCACCTTCGTTTTGTGCCTTTAGTTCTAGCATCACGGAGATACCCATTCCTCGGAATATTCAGGAAGCTTTCAAGTATCCGAAGTGGAAGGCGGCAGTCAATGAGGAAGTTCGAGCTCTGGAAAAGAATGGTACTTGGGCAATTACTGATCTTCCAAGAGGTAAGAAACCAGTTGGGTGTAAGTGGATTTTCACAGTAAAGCACAAGGCAGATGGTAATGTAGAACGATATAAAGCTCAGTTGGTCGCCAAAGGATTCTCCCAATCCTATGGCATTGACTATCAAGAAACCTTTGCTCCAGTTGCCAAGCTCAACACTGTTCGTGTACTTTTATCCTTGGCAGCTAATCTCGATTGGTCACTTCACCAACTTGATGTGAAAAATGCCTTCCTCAATGGTGACTTAGAGGAAGAAGTTTACATGGACATTCCTGCTGGACTTGAGACGACATCAAATTTCAACAAAGTTTGCAGACTCCGAAAATCCTTATATGGCCTCAAACAATCTCCCAGGGCCTGGTTTGAACGGTTCACTAAGGCAGTGAAAGGGTACGGTTTTGTTCAATGTCAATCTGATCATACATTATTTGTGAAGCACTCCCTAGGAGGGAAATTGGCAATTATCATTGTTTATATGGATGACATAATTTTAACAGGTGATCATGAAGAGGAAATTGGCTTACTTAAAAAATTCCTAACAAAGGAATTTGAGATTAAAGATCTTGGAAACCTTAAGTACTTTCTTGGAATGGAGATTGCTCGGTCAAAGAAAGGTATAGCAGTCTCACAACGTAAATACGTTCTAGACTTACTGAATGAAACAGGGATGCTAGGATGCAAGCCGGCAGAAACACCTATGGACACAACTATCAAACTGGAAGACAGTGACGGTAGTGCACCAAGTGATAAAGGGAGATATCAACGTCTTGTGGGAAAACTCATTTATCTTTCTCATACAAGGCCAGACATCGGCTTCTCTATTAGTGTGGTCAGTCAATTCATGAATAATCCAACCGACAAACACATGACTGCTGTGACTAGAATATTGAGGTACCTAAAAAGGACACCGGGAAAGGGTCTCTTCTTCCAAAGAACAACAAATAGAAAAATTGAGTTTTTTTCAGATGCAGATTGGGTAGGTTCAGTGACTGATCGAAGATCAACTTCTGGCTATTGTTCGTTTGTTTGGGGGAACGCGGTTACATAGCGAAGCAAGAAACAGTCAGTGGTAGCCCGTAGTAGTGCTGAGGCAGAATTTCGTGCTATGGCACTAGGTATCTGTGAGGGAATCTGGTTGAACAGGCTGTTAGCAGAATTACGGGTTCCATCTGAGCATCCGATGGTTTTATACTGCGATAACCAAGCCGCTATCAGTATTGCTAAGAATCCGGTTCATCATGATCAAACTAAACACGTGGAGATAGATCGACACTTTATCAAGGAAAAGATTGAAGAAGGACTTTTTCAAGTCAGCTACACTCCAACAAACTGTCAAAAAACGGACATTCTCACAAAAGCTCTTGCTCGAGTTACCTTCGAAGATCTGACGGAAAAATTGGGAATGATTAACATCTACAACGTAGCTTGAGGGGGAGTGTTGGTAATCAAGCTATTGTATTATTAATATTATAATAACAGCTGTATGCTTATATAATTAATATATATTGTTAATGTATAGTTAATATAATATGTATACAGCTGATGATAGGATTCTTCTCCTTTTTCTTTTCTTTATCTTTTCTCTTTCGGTTGCTTTAGGCAGCCGCATGGCCTTTGCTTTCTGCCGCATGGCCTGCTTTTTATCATAATGTTGCTTTGTACAACTCCTATATAATGGAGCTCCCATTTGGTTTCCGAATAATATTGAATTACAGAGCATTGTAGCTCTTTCAATCACTCTCTCAATATTTCTTTCATGATACATTGCATATCTTCTAATTCTTCATTGTCTTCTGAATTATCTGCTGTTGTAGTTATTCTTGCTAATTCGTAACTTGTTTGTGAAAATACTAAACAGAAATTGGTAGAAACCTTTAGGCGCCTATGTGTTTTCAAGCGATTGCTTTGCTGATATATTGATTAGGAACCCTCCTTTTTGTTCATCTTTGAGGTTTGTTTGCTATAGGGTTTTGTTTGTAATTAGAGTTCGGACACAAATTGGCATGTGAACCCTAAATAGAAGTTAACCCATCAGGATACATGCATTACGTTAAGGGGTACTTACCAATCAGTCCTATTAACTAGACTTATTTACCTACAGGTCCTAACTAATAAATTTAACACTATAAAAATAAGAGATTGATAAATTTATCACTATAAATTTATTCATAAAAACAAAGAGACTGATAAATTTATCACTATAAATTTATTCATAAAAATAAAAGACTGATAAATTTATCTTTATCACTTAATAAATTTATCAATAGGACTTAATGGGTAATAAGTCTCAAAAGTAGGACCTATTGGTAGTTTACCCTTACGTCAAATACCCGACTGAGAGGCCTAAATTTGAAGTTGTATGATAGATTTTGTGTGTGTGTCACCTGTTTGATGAAATTCCACATTGAAGGGCCTTGATTTTTTGCTTTGTTGTGTGAGTTGTCTGCTGATATTTTTGGAGCTTTTAAGGGACTAATTTGAGAACGTTTGGATACAATTTTTGGAGCTTTTATGGGACTTGAATTTTCTTTTTGTTTCTTTGTCTAATTTAATATTCTAGTGTAATAGTTAAAAGTTGAAGGAATTCATTGTTTGTCTTTATTAAAGTATATTCTCATGTTGATATATATATGATGGAACAAGTACTAATACAATCCTCCGCTGATGCTTTGTATCTATCTCAATATTGACTGGAAATTTTATTTGCAGATTTAATCACATTTTTCAATTTTTACACTTATAAAAGTCAATATTTCAAGTATATATAAGTTATGTATGATATCTTCGTTAAGAATGAAATAAGAGTAATACTACACAAACAAACAAATGTTACAAAATTTTCATACTCATTGTTGTGGCACCTATCACATTATTGAAGTGTGTCTTGTATCAGATTCTAAAATTTCTTTATTAGATGACACATCAATTTGTAAGAAAAATTTATAAAATTTGTTAGTTTGTATAGCATTTTTCATGAAATAATCAAAACTTTGTTGACAATTTTTGAAACCATTTAATTTGTCCCCCTAACCAGCCACCGGCAGCAATAACATCTCATTTGCCAAGGATGTTGCCAACTTTGTGGGTATGAGCCCCCATGAGGTTAGCTTTAACTGCAAATAAACATAAGGTTGAAAGAGGTTTATGCCATTGTTAAGGTGGGATATTAGTTAAAGAAGAGGGATATGCTGATCAATGCACAATTTTATTTTTCTCTGGACCAGTTGGTTTACTACATATTTGCAATGCCATGGTTATCTATGTGTTAGATATGAATGAATGCTCCAATCAACGGCAGACACAGCAGGCAGACGGAACCCATGGCCACCAAAGATCCAAAATATCATGTAAATATATGTTTATATTCTCTTTTCTGATACATTGCATATCTTCTAAGTCATTTTCTTCTAAATATACTACATTTCTTATGAAAATTCCACCATTGTTATTCTTGTTGCACACAATTTGGTATGTGAAGCCTTAATAGAAGCTAACATATTAGGCTATATGTATTGTGTTAACCACCTGACTGAGAGGCCTAGATGAGAAGTTGTGTATGATAGTTTATTTTTTGGGGTGTGCGTGCGCTCGCGCGCGTGTGCATTCATCTGTTTGATAAAATGCCCCATTGAAGGGCCTTGATTTTTTGCTTTGTTGTGTGTGCTGTCTGCTGATATCTTTTGAGCTTTTAACAGACTAATTTGAGAACTTTTGGATACAATTTTTGGAGATTTTATGGGATTCAATGTTCTTTTTGTTTCCTTGTCTAATTTTTAAATTCTAGACTGATTAAAAGTTGAAGGAAATTATTTTTATTCTTTAAAAATAATGTTATACAAATAGAATGTATATACAAAGTACTTGTACAAAACGACGTGATCTATTCAAAATCATTCATTTGAAGTAAAAAGGCCATTACTTTAGTTCATAATTGCAAAATTGACTTTGTCACATCATTTCTGTGGATTTTCCATAAATAAATTTTATATGATTATGCTTTTCCTTCGGGTTGATAGTTGTTTTACATACATTTGAGTCTTTATGCTAACTTTATGAATTCTCAAGTAATCAGTGGTACTCTTACAATTGCAATTTGTCCTTTTTAACTTATACCACAAAACGAACGCCTAAAATTAGGGGAAACTGAGGACAATGGTGAATCTTTGCAAAACATGAACTTAGCCCGACTGCATATGCTCTTGGTCTGAACTGGGGGAATAATGGACACCACAGTTAGTAAAATATGAGGTGGCAACGACCATATATATGTGAGACTGTAAAAGAACCAGACACTACTCATACGGGTTAATTTAATATAAAATTTTAAAAGAATACGGTGATAAATTTGGCCCAAAAATACAACCTGAAAGGTACAAAATTATGTAATGGTATATTATGAATATTAGTGAAAATGTTGGGAAAAAAAAAAATACAACAAAAATCAAATAATTAGATACAACTGCATCAAATCTCTATTCAGAAGCTTTTGTTAATATATTTTACAAATGGTGCTGCTAATTTGACATGGAAATGGAGAACCCGTGGGGTTTCCCCAACTAGTGCCTGCACTTTTGTTTTGCCTTTTCTCTATCTTCCATGTTTCTTAGCTAGACTATAGAAATGTATATATTTACTATATATATATGTATATATATGGAGAAAAATTAAAAAAAAGACACACTCCGAGGCTACTGAATATTTACTCTGTTGTTTACTCGGTGAATTTGACATCTGGATTTCTCATTGGCTTGAGCCACATGTCAGCCATTACCCGCGAGGAAATGCTCCACAGTAAATCTGGGCCCTTCGACAATACATGCTTTGCCTTTTTTCCTGTTGCTGCTGCTGCCTTTCCCAGTCCATAAGCCACCAGCCATTGCATGGCAGTCAGTCTTTGCTTCTCAGTATCCCACTCATTCCTCTTCCCTCTACTCCTAACTTTCAAACCTCCCAAATGCAAATTTGCCACTTTGAACCTCTTTTCCTCATCATCCTTCCCAGAATCGCTCCCTATTCCATTTATCAGTGCTATCACAGGCCCACCAACTGCTTCATATCTCCTTAGAGGATCTCTCAACTGAACAACCACTGATATTGTGATTACCGTTTCTGAATCCCCAGCTTCATCACCAGAATTTGTGTTGCTGCTATTTTTAATCCAATCCTCAAGTGGAATTGCAGATTCCAGTGGGTGTGTACTATCTTTCCCACTATAGACTGGAGAAACTTCAAATGGTGCATCTTCTTCTGCCATTTCGGCCTGGAGTTTTAGAGCTTCGATTGCCATGGCCTCTATTTTCTGCATTGAGAATGCAAGAACCTCTTCCGCTGTCAATGGGTCTTCACTCACATTCCAAATTCCTGTCGAAATTCTCTCTTTTCTGCCGGTACTCATTGCAGTTGACATGGTTTTAACTGCAGCAATAGTACGGGCAGCACTCGAACTAGCGCCTTCTTTGTTCCTCCCTTGGATAATTGCCGAAGCAATGCCTTCGAAAGCTATTTGTTCAGCTGTTTTACCCAAGAGTTCATCGATGGGCATCAGAGATAAAATTTCAGAGCTAAGAGCTTCAACCCCAATAGCTGCCATTCTCTGAAACAACTCAACCCCACTTGTCGATTTATTTGATGGAAAAACCAATGGTTTTGATATCTGCATTGCAAGTTTAGGAGTATCTTTTCTCGCCACCGCGGTATCTAGAGGATTCAGAGCAGCTAAGTAGCCTCCATTTCTAGTTTGAACCACACACCCCAAGCCCTTTCCAAGATCTGGGATAAAAACCTTGGATTCAGCCTCTGTAGAATCTTCAGCTCCTTTGGACTTCGCAGGAGGGATATCAAGCTGATCAAGTTTAAATTCATCGGCCTCTTCATCTTCAAGCAATTGAAGAAATTCCCTCGTCACCGTTTCTTCGTCGGCGTCCAGTCTCTGCGGTGCAGTTTCTTCCCCTGTTTTGACAAGTTTTTCCTCACCCATCATAGATTCAAGAGCTTTTAGCTGCTGAGCAATTGAATCGAGCTCTGTCAATCTTGTCAGATGGACTTGATTGTGCACAATTTCCTTGACAACCTCACTCGAGACAGACCTTCTGTCAGAATTTTCCTCAGATTGTGCTTCATCTGTCTCGGCTTTGTCTTGAATCTCAACTCCTTTGTCAACAATGTCGAATTCAGGGAGGTCTAGATCTTCTATCTTCGATTCTGGTTCTTTGGATTTCTGAACAGAAGGAGAAGTTGAAGGCACTGGAGCCGGCTCATCGAGATTCAAGTCATCAATACCTTGAAAGTCTCCTGTTGCTCCTGACCGCGAAGGCGTCCATGCTTCAGTTCGGCTTGACATCCTCGGACTAGGGATGATAAACGATGATTTCGACTGCTTGCGAGCAATCGAAGATGCGAAATTTCTTGCTTTACTCGACTTCTGTCCTTCGGCCTGACTGTAAATTCCAATCCCCCCATCTTTCTCCATTAGCTGAAATCCTAATTTCAGCACAAGTTCTCCTCCTTTTGCTTTTCCTGATAGGTTGAAAGTTGTATCCCACTGCCTAACCCGTGTGCCTTCCGAGTTCTTCTCAATGGATTCCTGAATCAAGAGACTCAAATCCACGCAACTTCTTCCGAAGTCAAGTTCTGCTGCATCCACTGCAAACACATAGATCAAAAATGGACGTGGCTCGAACTTGAGCTGCGTTCCACCGCTACTAGGCGTGCAATAAACGTGGCATCTAATAAACATAGTCTCTTCAAAATCAGCAGCTCCCTGAGAAACCCTTGATGGCATAGTGTGAACTGCTCCGTCTTTAGTCTCTTTCTTTCGAACACAAACTGAAAGTCGGAGGCCATTCATGGAAGCCGGAAGGCCTTGGGCAGTTACTACCTCAATGGAGAACAAGCAGCTCAGCTTTTGCATGCCAATGTGCGAGAGAGCTCGAATTGGCTTCCAGTTCCAAAGTCCTTTCTTGTCTGAAGAAGAAGAAATTGGTTTGTCGTCCAACTTCTTCAACTCTCTCTGATTTGGAGCCTTAGCTCGCTGTTCTTTGTCCACGTTTTCATCGTCGAGCTTTGGCCGGGAACGAAATGGCGATAAGGACATGCGCCGCTGTCGGGGTTTTGGGTTGAGTTGCGCCTCTATTTTAGCGGCGGCAGCGGGGGGCTCATCGGATGAGATGGGAGGAATTGAAGATCGAGGGAGAGCGAGGGAAGCGTGTCTTCGAGTGGTGGTGGTGTGGGTTTGGTAGAGGGATTGGCTGAGTGCTTCGAGTTCTTGCAAGAGCTGCGTGTTGGGATTTCTATTGCCTGAGTATTCTGCTGCCATAATTGGAGAGAGAGAGAGAGAGAGAGAGAGAGGTGGTGTTGAAGTGGTTAGTAATGGTTATGGTGAAGAGAGGGAGAGAGATGGGTATGAAAGAGAAGATAAAGAGTAGTAATGTATGGTGATGAAACTGCCATGAATGATGGATGGGAGAGGCACTGGCTGGGGCTTCTTGGACCAAGAAATTTGTATGAGTAATGTGTGAAGGATAAGATGATAACGTTTCTCTCTCTCTCTCTCTCTCGTGTAGAAAAAGACAGGGTTGGAAAGAGGAAGGAAGATTGGTAATCTGCCTCCACAGAATTAAGAGTATGTTTGGTTTGGATTTGTAGAGTAATTTTAGAAAAAAAATTTTAAAAAATTTGTTTAGTTCGTAAATTTTTCAAAGAAAAATGTTTGAGGGTCCGAAATACTGTTGGCTCGAATGCCCCGAATGCTCAAAACGACGTCGTTTTGGGCATTCCGTTTTTTTTTTTTTTAATTTTTTTATTATTTTTTTTTTCGCCATTGTTGACCTCTGCAACTCTGAGTTGCAGAGGAAGAGGGAGAGAAAGAGAGGGAGAGGGAGAGGGAGAGGGAGAGAAAGAGAGAGAGGTCGCGTCGGCCTCCGCCGATCGCGTCGCCGTCCTCCTCCTCCGATCGTGCCGATCGCGTCGGCCTCCTCCATTTTTTAGGCCCCCTCCAGTCCTTTCTCCCCCTCCTCATCCTCCCCCTCCCCTTCCCCCCCTTCCCCCCTTCGTCTTCCTCCCTCCTTTCTTCTGCTGAAAAGAAAAAAAAAAAAAAAAAAATTTGAGCCATTCGAGCCGTTAGACTTTCGGGCCCTGTACCAATACTCTTTTTCAAAATAATTTTCAAAATCATACTCTCTCTCTTACTTATCAATCAATTACTTTTTCTCTCTCCTCTCTCATTTTCAATCACTTTTTCTCTCATACACATCTACTCAATCATAACAAAATATCAAATCATTCCAAACTTCCAAACTCTAAAACAACTTTCAAAATACACAACCAAATAAACCAAAAAAATTTCTAAACTTTCTCTCTAAAATAATTTTTAAAAATTACTCCCCCAAAACCAAATCAAACATAAATGTTTGTATTGTTGTATGGTGTAGAAATTATTCTAGTGTGGATCATTTTCCCACCAAAATGTGGTTTTTGTAGTCACTAGCTACCACGCCAATAAATATTGTGTAATGTAAGGGTCACACAATTTTACGAGGAAGGATCTTTTTTTGATTTCTTTCCTTGATTTCTTATTTAAGCTTCGTTTGAAAAGTGGGTTAGTTTTTTAATTTTTTGATTATTTTAGTCTGATTTGGAAAGAGTTTTTTAGCTTTTTGACCTTTTTGATTTTTTTTTTTTTGTAAGAGAAGAGTGTAATGATTATGAGTTGGATGTGATATTTTGTTTTTTGTGGCTAAAATAGCCTATTTTGTATTTTGTAGTTAAAATAGCCAAAAAAGTCCCAAATCCATCTTCCCAAACAGAGCCTTAATGGGTTATTGGGTTCACTTTTGGGCCCAATTTCGAGGATTCAAACCGTTCACATTTTAGAATTTGTCATATATATCATACCTGCAAAAAATCAAATGGATCGAATATCAGAAGAACTAAAAATCGTTTATTAAAAAAAATTTAATAAACAGTTTTATTATTTAATAAAACTTTTAGTTTACGTAATTTTTGATATTCGATCGACTTGATTTTTTATAAATATGATATACATGACAAATTTTAAAATGTGAACGATTTGAATTATCAAAATTAAATTCAAAAGTAGACCATCAAATAGAAAGTCGAGGAGAAAATTGAAGTAGAGAATCTTTGCTCCAAATTTTAAGGTACTGTCAATCAATCAGTGGATAATTTTTGTCTTCTATCTAGTTTTTACTATCATAATACATTAGATGAATTATAAACACACTTCTGAATTTTATTTAAATTATAAATGACTTATATGGTTCAAGAAATTATATTATACCCCTTAAAGTTTTTAATTTTATAATAAATAGGTCTTTTTATTAATAAATCATAATTAACAAATTTTAATAGGGAGATTTACCAATAAATCCTAAATTTTGAACTTATGAACCAATTAATCCCATTTTTATTCTACTAAACCGTTTAGTCCCATTCAATTGTGAGGGACGTAATTACCCTCGTACATAATTAGTAAATAGATGTGTGGTGTGTTACATGTGATACATTGGGAGGGTGTCACACAATGGCAAAGCGCTGTAAGGAGTTTTTGTTTTGTACTGGATTGGTGTGTTTGGGGGTTCACACAGCCAGACACACAAACATTCACAACACAGTCAATACCACACCAACATCGACAGAGTCAACCATCACCGTCGCCAAACACTGACATCCCCGCCGTCTCCAATCTCTCTGCCGCCGTGACCTGGGTGGCTAACAGCATCGCTCTTTCGGATTGCGACAATCGTGTCTTGCCGAATCGCTATCGGAAGCACCGAGTACCCTTCGTAATCAATGTGTTCCCCAATCAAATTCACTCGCCCTGAAACAATCAATTCAAATCAAACTCATACATGTAAACATACATATATGTGTGTATGTGTGTGTGTGTGTGTGTGTGTGTGTGTGTGTGTGAGAGAGAGAGAGAGAGAGAGAGAGAGAGAGAGAGAGAGAGAGAAGGGGACCTGGAGATCGGGCGAAGATTTGGGGAGAGTGGCCAAAGACTTGGATGAACTTGGATTTGAAGTTTTCGAATCGAAGCAGAGCTTCTTGGATCTGAGATTCGACTCCGTAGACTGGTTCGAGTGTTTCGTAGATTGGGATTGGAAGATCTTCATGTCTCTCCATTTTCGACACACCTCCTCCCCGCCGTTTTCGACACACACTATTACACGCACACACACTGTTACACATACTGTGCTGGCTTCGACACACACACACACACAGTGTTACGCACACACACACTGAATCTAAGCCAATTACCTCCCAACAATTCCATTAACCATGATTACAAGGTGCTCTGGTTGAACCTTGGCATCGGCGGACACGGCATCGAAAACATCTTCACCACCATTGACAGACTCAACCTCCACCTTCAGACCCATCCTCCTCCGATCCATAAAGCACCCTCTAGTCAATTTCCGAATCAGTTCCATCTTCTTCTCAACCTTGTGATCCAACAGCCACAGCTTGTTACTCTGTTCCAACCCCTGTTTCTTTCCAAACCCTAGATTAAAACAGAGGATAGAACCAGAAAAGTGGGGATTCGAGATGGGTTTAGGGAACAAATTGGTGGGTCCAAACAGGGATTCCGAGTAAGCAATCATACAGGGCGGATCCAGTCAAGGAGAACCATGGAAGTTAGAAACAGAGGAGAAGCAATAGAACGTGTGTGTGTGTGTGTGAGAGAGAGAGAGAGAGAGAAAGAGAGAAGAGTTGGATTGTGGGCTTTGAGTTTGAAGACCAAGTAAAAGGTAAAGAAAAGGGTTTATTAGTGAAATTGAGAGACTAGACTACTGTTGATTGATTCTTGGGTTGTGGGGTGTGTGTGTGTGTACGTGTGTGTGTTGGGGAGAGAGAGAGAGAGAGAGAGAGAGAGAGAGAGAGGGGCACAGTTACACATACTGTGCTGGCTTCGAAACACACACACACAGTGTTACGCACACACACACTGTTACACATACAGTGCTGGCTTCAACACACATACACACACAATGTTACGCACACACACACTGTTACACACAGTCCCACATTATGCCAAGGACATTCTCGTCCACGAAGTTAAACAAAAATAGAAAAAAAAAACAAAAAGGATCAAATCAACCCACTAACAGGACTAATTGGTATAATAGAATAAAAGTGGGACTATTTAATATAACAGTTTGTAAAGTAGGATTTATTGGTAAATAATCCTTTTTAATAATGTTAAAATTTTATTTCAATTAATAATTCAGATAATTTTATTATTATATATGTGAATAGTTAGAAATTTTACTTTTTCAATTAATTCAGTTAAATAAAAAATTCTAACAAAATGGTATTTATAATTTTTCAAATCATAAAAGACAATTCGTATTTTAAATAAATTTTAAAAGGTATATTTATAATTTAATTTAATATATTTTAAAAATTCGACTAGTACAATTTATTAAATTTTTTTTTTTAGTTTGATTCGTTATATAAATAAGTTAATTTTAAATATATTTTAAAATTCTTTAAATTTAAATAATTTATTATTCTAGCTGACGCAACCCGTCTGCAGCCTTACCAGACTACCACATATTGTAGTTTATTTTGTTGGACTCGCAATTGGCAACCAATTATATTCCAGTTCTGCGCTTGAACTGGGAATTAATTTAAAAGCGTTGGAATTATGGACTGTTCACACAAAGCCTACGTCACATTCGCATTCCAGTGCGTTTCAGGTTCTAAAACAAATCAAACAGTCAATTTTTTATTTCTTATTTTGGGAAACTTGGGTTGGGTTCTCCTGTGTCCAACCACCCCTTTAACAGACCATTTACGATTACTACAGTGAAGGCAGGATGCTATTGAAGTGAGGAACTGTTAACATGTATTTTAATATTATAATATATTATAGGTTATTTTTCTTTTCTTTTTTACTTAGTTTGCTTATTATACAAGTCTTCAAGACTTCCAAGATAAGTCTTCCTAATCTTCTCCAAGTCTCTCATTCTTATCCACTCCTAATCTTCCAAGATAAGTCATCCAAGTCCTTGTCAAGTCTTCTCCAAGTCTTCGCCAAGACTTATCCACATCAAGTCTTCTCCAAGTCTTTATCCTTTTCGTAATCCCCAAGGAAAAACCTTCCAAGCCTTATCTTCTATATATATTGAGCTAATCTCTATGTTGGGTGATACGAGTGAAGGAGTTTTTGTTGCTTTGTTATGACTTGTGTGAGATTATCAGGCAAATAAAAAATGGTGTATGTGATAAAGTTTTAGATTCAACCAATTGTGCAGTATTGGTTAACCATACGACTTAGTCGGGTTGTTGTATCCTGGGAGGGACAAGTCAAGGTTTTTTCTGCTGCACCGGTGTGAGGTTTTGCCTAATCGCAGAGGGCTTGAATCTCCTTAAAGAGAGCGAATTTCCCGCGCCTCAGCTCTTACAATAGTTATTGTAATTTTTATTATTCTTATTTTCTGGTGTTTTATTTATAATTATCACCAACAGGAACAATGATCGGTGCTTGTGGTTTAAGTTTTTTGAAAGTATTTTAAAAATTAAATTTTTTGATTTTTGTATTTTTTTTGTCTTTAGTGAATATTTTTAAAATTTTAAACATTTTTTTATTTTTTTAGATGTATTTAAAAAGTAAAAAATTTGTGAAAAAATATTTAAAAAAATTAAAAAATACATAAAAATATAAAAAATGTACTGAATTCTTATATTTTTTTTTATATTTTTGGTATTTAATGAATTTTTAAAAGGTTTTTTTCACAATTTTTTTACTTTGTAGGTATATTTATGTTAGCTATGTCTAAAAAGTAAAAAAAATTGCTTAAAATATTAAAAAAATTCAATAAAAACAAAAAAACACGAAAAATATTTTAAAAAGTAAAATTTTTTAAAAAGTATTTTTTGAAAAACCTAACCGAGCAATATTTATTATATTTTTGTATTTCATATAAGTCAATGTTTATCATTTTTAAATTAAACAAAAATGTTTAATTTTTTTATATAATTACTATAAAATTTTGAATTTTTTTTTTTAATTTTTGTTTTAACCCTGCAAAATTATATAATGTGCACACCCTACGTCATTTAAAAACTCTTAAAAATTAATTCTTTCAAAGGTCATTAGTTTTCTATCTTATAAGTACTTTGAATTCATAAATGACTCTATTTTTTTTTTTTTTTTTTGTGAAAATTTTCTATTCTAACATTTCTTGTTTAATTTTTCTTAAATGCTTTTCTTATTTTTCTTATTGGGTAAATTACACATTTAGAGCATCTCCAATGACAAATGCTATAATAGCATTGCCATTGCTATAATTTAGCAAAGAATAGTAGATGTGGGGACGTATTTTTAGGATTGTACCACCTGGCCAAGGTATTGGCCGAGGTGCCACATAGGCGATCCATGATACCGAGGTTGTTATGATATTGCTAAGACATGATGCATTAATGTCGGAATCCGAGATATTCGAATAGAGGACAAGAGTCTTAACTGACATCAAGCTACCTATTTAGACAGAGATAAGATTCTTGAAGAAATTCATCTTAATTTGAATAGTGTAAGTTGTGATAGATGTTATCCTCATGAAGGATAGAGTCCTATGAACTCACATTTTTAGGGGAAGTTGGACACTGATCATTATAGAAGTGAGGCACCCCCGTGGGTCTAAGATTTGCTTTTATTTGTGACGCTTTGAAAGATTATTTAAATGACTTGATCGTCGAAGTGCCCCCGGGTGGATGAACCACCGCGATATTCTCACCTTCTTGTTGGCAGGTGGTTGGCTTAATCTACTCTGTCATGTGCTCTCCAGCTAAGTTCACTGTTTGGTTGTGTGGTTGGAAATCAACACCCACAATTTGGCACTGTCTGTGGGAATTTAGTAAGGATAGATGGCCAACAAATGGACAAGAAGTAAGGAGGAAGAACATATGGATCCCAATGTTAGAGGAGGGAACAATAACGAAGAAGTACAGCAGGTCGACCCCGAGGCAAACAATGTCACCAGGGGCCGAAATGGGAACAAGAGGGGTAGTCAAGATGAGTACTTCCACGAAGGCGATTTCCAAGTATGGAATGATAGATGCCTTAGAAGAGATGAGGAACTAAAGTACATGGCAAACAAATTGACAGACTTGTAAACAGTGGTCAACTTCATAATGCAAAACAGCGTGATGCAACCAGCATTTCCCTTGCAAGACACACCGGCACCAGCAACCGATGTTGGTGTCCAAAAGGGATGACAGAAGGCAATACCAACTGTCCCACAGCATGCTAAG
Organism: Camellia granthamiana; assembly: GCA_036172215.1. Taxonomy (NCBI): domain Eukaryota; kingdom Viridiplantae; phylum Streptophyta; class Magnoliopsida; order Ericales; family Theaceae; genus Camellia; species Camellia granthamiana. The sequence goes on from CM069910.1 coordinate 136,942,349, forward strand.
GGATAGGGAAATTCACATTGGCAATCACGAGATACCGGACGAATAGAGTTAGTGCAGGGGAGTTCCAAAGGACACCACGAACCAAGGGCACTTACATAGAGGATCTTAGTAGATCCAAGGGCAAGGCCTTTGTTTTGATGATGCAGTGGACGTGAAGAAGTCCAAGAGAATGCACCCTAACACAGGAAACAGCGCACCAAAAAGGCTGAAGTTGAAGGACAATCGAGCTCTCGGACGAACGAAAGAAGACCTGAGAAATTACCTCCAAAGGAAGAGACACGATGCCGAGATCACATTTAATGCCCAGCTGAAGACGCTATTCTCAGTGGAGTTGGATGAGTTCGAAGCACCAAAAAGGTTTGGCATGCCGAGGTTTCAGATCTATAATGGTAAGTCTGACCCAGACTTTCATGTTGAATTATATTTAAATTCAATGGCTTTGTCAAGGGGGAATAAGCAGCTATTGTGCAAGGTGTTCCTATCGTCATTTGGGGAAATAACATCAGATTGGTTCCACAAACTGCCGAAAGCATGTGTGAAGAGTTGGGAAGGCTTGGCCGAGATATTTGTGGCCAGGTTTGTTACAAAAAGATTGCAGCCATTGAAGGTAGACTCCCTACTGGCGTTAAAGATTAGCGATGACGAAGGTCTTAGGGCCTACGCCAAGAGGCACTATGAGGTTTACAATCGGATTTCAGCTTGTAACCAAGAACTCGTAGTTGTATCTTTTAAGAATAGCTTGGATGATGATTGTCCACTCCAGCAATCACTTGCAAAAACTCTCCCGAAAAATATGGAAGAACTAATGGTGCGGATTGAAAAATATGCCAGGACTGAGAAAGTCTTAAGGCGATGTTCCCGTGGTGAACAAGGCGATTAACTTAGACTTCCTATGATGGTAGAGTTGAACTAAGTACAAGGTGATGTTTCAATGTGAAACAATGCGATTAACTTTGACTTGTCGTGATGGTAGAGTTGAACTAAGTACAAGGCGATGTTTCAATGTGAAACAAGGTAATTACCTTAGACTTGTCATGATAGTAGAGATGAACTAAGTATAAGGCAATGTTCCCATGGTGAACAAGGCGTTAACTTAGACTTGTCATGATGGTATAGTTGAACTAAGTACAAGGCGATGTTTCAATATGAAACAAAGCGATTAACTTAGACTTGCCGTGATGGTAGAGTTGAACTAAGTACAAGGCGATGTTTCAATATGAAACAAGGTGATTAACTTAGAGTTACCGTGATAGTGGAGGTGAACTAAGTACAAGGCAATGTTTCAATGTGAAGCAAGACGAAACTAGCCATGTTTTGGTCGATTTGTGCAAAAAGCCGAGGTAGAAAGTACTCTTGGTACACTGAGGTCAAGCCTCAAGTGTTTAGTTTAGGCAAGCCAAACACAATGACCTCGGTCATGGACGTCTAAGTTAGACTTAGGCAAAAACAAGGCGATGCATCTTAATGTAAACATAAGTGATACTTAGGTTTACATTAGGGGGCAAGAAACATAAATAAGTATAACACTTGTAAAAAAAAATTAGAAAAAGTTTACAAGTTGAAATTATCTAAGATGATTGATAGAGATACTATCCGAGATATGTTACTTGAGATGGCTGATCACTAAGCTAAATCTGAGATGATCAATCCGAGATAATTTACCAGTGCTATACCCGAGGTATTTTGATCCGAGGTAAGCAACCAGGTTGTTAGACTTCAAAGGATAAAAAAAAGTCTAAGTATGGAAACATACAAGACAGATAAGATAGCAGAGTATACACAAAGCAATTATGAAAGGCAAACATCCAACACTTAGACAAAAGAGAAGGAAAGACATCGGCCTAGGTGAAGTAGATCCAAAATGGAAGAGCAAGGCCTTAGTGGAGTAGATCCTAGATAAAAGAGCATGACCTAGGTGAAGCAGATCCAAGATAGAAGAGCATGGCCTAGGTGGAACAGATCCTAGATGGAAAAGCATGGCCTAGGTGAAGCAGATCTAAGATGGAATAGTATAGCCTAGGTGAAGCAGATCCCAGATACAAAAGCTCAACCTAAGTGAGTAGATCCCAGATCTCAGAAGACAAGATCTCGGTTTAGATGACTAGGTCCAAGAAGACAAGAGCTCAACCTAAGTGAGCAGATCCCGGAAGGCAAGATCTCGGCCTAGATGACTAGGTCCAAGAAGACAAAAGCTCAGCCTAAGTGAGCAGATCCCAGATCCCAGAAGACAAGATCTCGGCCTAAATAAGTAGGTCTGAGAAGAAAAGAACTCAACTTAAGTGTACAGATTCAAGAGGAAAAGGCCTCAGCCTAGGTTGGTAAATCCAATATAAAAGGAGTTCGACCTAGGTAAACAATTTTGAAAAGATCAAAACTTACCGGAGGCGAATAGAGTTGAGATAAAACAAAGCTTACCCGAGATTAGAAAATCTTGATAGTAAGAGATTGTTGAGGCCTTGGAATGTAGCTTACCAAAGTTTGGAGCTCGACTCTAATGACGTTAATAACCTTAGTCGAAGTTAAGATTAAGTTAAAGGGAATGACCATTGAAATGAAATCGAAGGAACGGCCCCTGAGCGAGTTATCTTAGGCTTGCCAAGAAGGTAGAGCTGAAACTAAGGGATGTTCCAACGAGGAACTATGTGTTTAACTTAGGCTTGTCGGGAAGGCAGAGTTAAACTAAGTTAAAGTGATGTTTCAATGAGAAACATGACGAAACCAGCTTTGATCTAGCTAATTTGTATGAAAAGCCGAGGTAGGTAGTACTCTTGGTGCACTAAGGTTAAGCCTTAAGTGTTCTGTTTAGATGAGCTAAACACGATGACTCTGGTCATGGATGTCTGATTAAGGCCGAATTGTACATTATTGAGGCCGTTAATTAGAATTCCTTAACTTCACTTTCTGGTCAAAGTGTACACTTTATGTGTGTTGAATGTCAATCAGGTTGTATATAGTCGGAGCATAAAATGGGCAAAAAGACAGAATTTGAAGAGAGTTGACTTTCCCGCACGTGTGTTGACTTTTCCCGCACGTGCGTTGACTTTCCCGCATGTGCATTGACTTTTTTTGGAAAAATGTGCTCGACGTTTTAGACCTGTTTGGAAGAGATCAGAAGTATAAAAAGGAAAGGAAGAGGCTGGAATAGGGTTCTGAACTTGTTTTGACCAAAAGAGAGAGGCTAGGGTTTGAAAGGGAAAAGGAACTTGAAGCTTCAAGCATGTCTCCCATGGTGGTTTCTTCTCCATCTACCTCATTCTACTCCTCCATGAGTGGCTAGTCTCATTTTCTAGGGTTTTGATGAAACCCTAGCCATGTAATTAGTTTTTCTTTTTGATTTTTAATTATGTAAAGGTTTGAACATTTGTATGGTGTTTTGGAAGTTTCTTTTATATAATTTTCATTATTTCTTCAAGTATTCGACTTTCTGTGATTGTTGAATGTCTTCCATACAAGAGTTTTCTATTTCTTTCACATTCAATGTATGAGACGAACCATACTACGAGGGATGAGTCGTGTCACTACCTTAGTTTAGAGTGAACGATTCGTACTACTTGAGATGGTTCGTGCTCATACATTGAATGTGATGATCTTCTTGTTAAATGTTTTGAGCTTGTAGTTGCGAAGCATTAATCCGTTCAAACCATAGCATAATTGATTTCAATTGGAAACCCTTTTTACGTGACTAGTGGTGGCCTCTTTACCCTAGGTTTTTCCCAAAATCAACAAACTTAATTTTATTTATAGTTGATAATTTAATTACTTAGTTTAATTTATTTATTATTAAATTAGGTTATGAACAATCAATCTTTTCATCAAAATTAATTTAGAAATTTAACAATTAAATTAGTTTAATTTCACAATTGTCCCTGTAGATCGATATTTGGACTTGCCATTATTCTAAAAGAATTTGGTGTAGTTTAGTGTTTAATTTTGGTGTGTTCAACGACCCATCAAATTTTGGCGCCGTTGCCGGGGACTTCTGGCGAAATTAGTTAATTTAAAGTTACATTCTTATTTTAATTTTTAGTTTATGATTTTATGCTTTTGTGTTGCTAAGTGTGCAGAGCGTTTGAAATTGGTGCTATCACCAAAGTGCAAGCGGAGCGCAGCCGAGCTTTAAAAATATAAAAAAAAAAAAAACCGCAGCACTAAAGTGAGTAAACGGAAGCAAACACTCACAAGAAAAGCACCAAAGTGCTAAAACGAAAGTCAAAGCTCAAATAGAGGTTGGAGACAACGTCTACACGTCAAGTATCCGCAAGACGAGTAAAGCGTTTTCGTTGAACCGCTGTGAGTATTTCTCCTTTAGCATTCTGCTTTCGTAACTTGGTGCATAGAGTCGAACTTTTTGTGTGTGTGTGGGTAGTGTATGCACGAGTGCCGTTCTTGTCGCCCTGAATTGTGGAGTTTGGACCTTGAACTAGAAAGGACTCTTAGGAGACTTAGGGCCTCTGCCTGTGTTCCTAGGCTTGAGTATTCATGTTCATACATTGAGCCATTAGAGATGGCAGATCCTGATATCCCGAATGTGCCTAACCGGACCCTTAAGGATTATTTCACACCCACTGCATATACATCACCATCATGCATCCAATTACCCAACACCACTGTTGCTCATTATGAGATTAAGTCCAATACCATACAAATGCTCCCATCATTCCATGGACTAACTCATGATGATCCTTATAAGCATTTGAATGAATTTCTGGAAATTTGCTCGACAGTGAGGATCCAGAATTTCACAAATGAGGCCTTAATGTTGCGATTGTTTCCATTCTCATCAAAGGATAAAGCCAAACACTGGCTAAATTCTTTACCTGCTAATTCAATCACGACTTGGGACCAATTACAGCAACGGTTCTTGGAGAAGTACTTTCTCATAGGTAAAACCAACCAACTTAGGCGAGCCATCACAAACTTTGCTCAAATGGATGGTGAGCAATTCCATGAGACGTGGGAAAGACTTCGAGACCTTCTCCAACAGTGTCCCCGCCACCAAGTGCCTGATTGGCAACTTGTTCAAACATTCTATTATGGCTTAACTGAGTCGCACCGCCAAATGGTGGATTCATCCTGTGGTGGGACATTGATGTCTAAAAATGATGCCGAGGCATGGCAATTGTTTGAGAACCTAAGTGATAATTCCCTTCACCATGCCTCCGCCGCCCGACAGGTCCAGCAACTAGTAGTTGGAGCCCCGAAAAGAGGGGGCATTTATGAGGTCGGGCAAAACCTAGAGTTAGCCCAACAAGTAGAGGCACTGTCCCACAAAATGGACCAATTATTAGCTACGGGACATGCCCCTACCCAACAAGATCAGGCTCAATTTCACGAGGCATGTGTTATTTGTGCGAGCCCTGCTCATGACTTGAGTGAGTGCCCTTCGGCATCATAATTTTCGGAGTTAGTCCAATAGCGTGTGAATGCGGCTCAAGGATTCTCCAACCCGGGTAATGATCCATACTCCAACACATACAATCCGGGATGGAGAAATCACCCTAATTTTTCATGGAGACCCCCTTCACAAGGCACTTCTTACAATCCTTCACCACCAAGGCAGAATTTCAATAATTTTGCCAACCAATCATCCTACCGACCACCACAACCTTATCGACCCCCATAATCGTACCAGCAACCACAACCGCCACCTGTTCCTCAGGGCAACTCTGCCTTTGAGACTTAGGTGTTGGAAGTTCTCTCAGAACTTAAGGGTTTAGCACCGGTAGTTCACTCCCACACTCACTCTATTGCCAAGCTAGAGGCCTAATTGGGTCAAATGGCTAACAACATGAATTGGAGAGAGGAGGGAAAATTACCAAGTCAAACTGTGGCCAACCCTAAGGGACAATACGGGGCAGAGAGTTCGGATGGGAATGGAAAGCACCATGAGCAGGTGCAAGCAGTGATTAGTTTGAGAAGTGGTAGGGAGTTAGAGCCTCAGTTAGTTGCGTCTGATGCAACTAGAGCTAAGAAGGGTGACCACGGTGGTTCACCCAATGAGAGCAAGGGTGAGGGGGAAACACTTAAGAGGGATGACTTAGTCCCTAACACTTCACATGAGCCTAAGGCACCATATGTGCCTAAGGCACCCTTTCCCTAATGCCTTGATACACCGTCCTCTTTAATAAGAAGGCGGCATCTATGGAGGCAATGATGGAGGTCTTTAAACAGGTAAAAATCAACCTCTCCTTATTGGAGGTGATTAAGCAAGTACCATCCTATGCCAAATTTCTGAAGGACCTTTGTACGCAAAAGCGTAAATCTAGGACACATGTGTCCCAAAAGGTCCTACTCACGGAGCAAGTAAGCTCCATCTTGTTGAATGACACACCTCCTAAGCTTAAGGAACTGGGTGCCCCAACCATTGCATGCATTATAGGGGACCATTTCATTGATCGGGCCTGATTGGATTTAGGGGCTAGTGTCAATTTGTTGCCATACTCTGTGTACGAGGAATTCGGGCTTGGTGAGTTGAAGCCCACTACTGTTACTCTTCAGTTGGCTGACTGGTCCCTCAAAGTGCCATGTGGCATGATTGAGGATGTGCTAGTTAAAGTTGATAGGTTCTACTTCCCTGTTGACTTTTTGGTGCTAAATATGGAACCGGTAGCCAGTTCTAGGAAACAAATCCCGGTGATCTTAGGTCGACCTTTCTTGGCTACGGCCAATGCATGCATTAATTGTCGGACCGGGGTTATGGAAGTTTCATTTGGTAACATGCAAGTGAAACTTAATGTTTTCCAAGCATCCCAACAACCTCATGAGAGAGAGGAGTGCTTATTAGTGGATGTTGTGGATGAGATTGTGGAGGAGGCTTTGCCCTCCATTCTTGTAGAGGACCATTTAGAGGCTTGTCTAGCTTATTTTGGGTTTGAAAATTTTGATATTGATGGGTCAATTGAGGAGGTGAATGTCTTTCTTAATGCTTCTTATACACTGGATTTTCCTCCGTAGAAAGCCCGGTTTGAGTCACTTCCTCCTCTGTCGAGAGAGCCTGCCATACCATCTTTGGTCACACCACCTACACTTGAGTTGAAGTCACTCCCGGCCACACTCAAGTATGCATTTTTAGGGCCCCAAGATACTTTACCAGTCATCATTGCATCTGACTTGACTGTAGAGCAAGAGAGTCAGTTAATGAGTGTTCTCATGGCACATCGGAGTGCTATAGGGTGGTCAATGGCTGATTTGAAAGGGATAGATCCCTCCGTGTGCATGCATTATATACACCTAGAGGAGGACACCAAATCTTCTCGCGAAATGCAATGGAGACTTAATCCTAATATGAAAGAGGTGGTGAAAAAGGAGGTATTGAAATTGTTGGATGCGGGTATTATATACCCTATCTCAGATAGCAAGTGGGTGAGTCCCACACAAGTGGTGCCCAAGAAATCGGACATCACCATTGTTGAGAATGAGAAAGGAGAGTTAGTTCCCACACGAACCACTACTAGGTGGCGAGTGTGCATTGATTATAGGGGACTAAATTCCTCGACTAGGAAGGACCATTTTCCCTTACCTTTCATTGACCAAATCCTAGAGCGGTTAGCGGGGCAGGGTTTCTACTATTTTCTTAATGGTTATTCGGGATATAATCAAGTCCCGGTGTACCCTGCTGACTAGGAAAAGACCACATTCACATGCCCTTTCGGCACTTTTGCTTACAGGTGCATGCCCTTTGGGCTATGTAATGCATCGGCGACTTTTCAACGGTGTATGATGGCCATTTTCTCTAATATGGTGGAGAAATTCTTAGAGGTTTTCATGGATGACTTTTCGGTGTTTAGACCGTCTTTTGAGGAATGCCTTAGGAACTTGACTAGAGTGTTAGAACGATGTACTAAGGCAAACCTAATCTTGAGTTGGGAAAAGAGCCATTTTATGGTTTGTGAGGGTATAGTGTTGGGATACATTGTGTCCCCTCGAGGTATAGAGGTAGACAAGGCTAAGGTTAACCTCATTGCAGGCCTTCCTCCACCCAATTTCGCGTGTCAAATTAGGTCTTTCTTAGGGCATGCAGGTTTTTATCGTAGGTTCATCAAAGACTTTAGTAAGATATCACGTCCTTTGTGTAGTTTACTGGTTAAGGACGCGTCTTTTATCTTTGATGAGGCATGCTTAAAGGCATTTGAAACACTGAGAATGGCCTTAACCACCGCCCCAATCATGAAATCACCAGATTGGTCGCTTCCCTTTGAAATCATGTGTGATGCCTCTGATTATGCTGTCGGGGCTGTGTTAGGCCAAAGGGTCAATAAGGCACCATTTGCTATATACTATGCTAGTCGCACTCTCTCGGATGCTTAATTGAATTATACTACTACCGAGAAAGAGTTGCTAGCTATGGTTTTTGCCTTAGACAAATTCTGGTCTTATCTCCTAGGTTCCAAGGTCATAGTCTTCACTGATCATGCCGCTTTGCGGTATTTACTATCAAAGAAAGAGACCAAACCTAGGTTAATTAGATAGATTTTGTTGCTCCAGGAATTTGACCTAGAGATCCGAGATAAGAAGGGATCTGAGAATGTTGTGGCGGATCATCTCTCTCGAATCCTCGTTGAGTATACTAGTAACCCTCTTATTTTGCACGATTCGTTTCTGGACGAACAACTCTTTAAGCTGTCACAAGCGAGCCCCCCGTGGTTTGCACATATTGTGAATTACTTGGCCATTGGGAAAATTTTGCAGAATTAGTCTAAGCAACACAAAGACCGATTCTTTTCGCAGGTCAGGTATTATTTTTGGGAGGATCCGGAGTTGTTTAAATATTACTCTGACTAAGTGATTCGACAGTGTGTGTCGGAGAGTGAGGTGCATAGCATTCTTACATTTTGTCATTCTTCTGCGTGTGGCGGTCATTTTAGTGGGCATAAAACGGCCACCAAGATTTTACAGAGCGGGTTTTATTGGCCCACAATTTTAAAGATGCCCATCAATTTTGTAAAACTTGTTTGCACTGTCAGCAAATGGGTTCGATGTCTCGGCGTGAAATGATGCCAATGTCCCCTATTCTTGTGGTAGAAATATTTGATGTTTGGGGGATTGATTTTATGGGCCCTTTCCCGTTGTCATTCGGGTTTGAGTACATTCTCTTGGCAGTGGATTACGTGTCTAAGTGTCACGCCCCAAACCCGCCCTTAAAAGTTTGGGTATGACCACCTCAGAAACGGACATAAAACCTGATGTATATTATATACGTATGGGGCCTGAACGGAAGCACCTGATAACAAAGATCTATTCCATTGAGCTACCACTATTATGCCAGGATCACAACATCATATTAGGTTAATAATATATAGAAAATATACACATATACTTTGACTCAGCCCCTCAATTGGGCGTATAGTAAAAATATTAATGAAAGACAACCAAAGCATAAGCCAAAAACTTAACAATACTTTACAAAATGCACGGGCTTCAGCTAAGTGCTTGGACACACCGAGGTTGACAGGAGAGAGACGAGCCTTAAGGGTTAGGACCGGTCTCCCGGTTGATTACCTACAGAAACAGACAAAATACAGAATGAGCGGAACTCAGTGAATGATAGTACATAAATAATGCAATGTTTAACTTGAATAATAAAGCATATAACTACAAAGGCATACGATTAACTACATTCTGTAATTACTTCCAGAACAGTCATGGGTCCAGTTTTCTTAACAGAGTGGCTTTAAGCCCAGTAATGTATAGAATGGCCATGGGCCTAACAGATACAGAACGGCCATAGGTCCAGAAATATCAGAACGACCATTGGCCCAGAAATATCAGAACGACCATTGGCCCAGAAATGTCAGAACGGCCATTGGCCCAGAAATATCAGAACGGCCATTGGCCCAGAAATATCAGAACGGCCATTGGCCCAGAAATGCATGTATGGACTCAAGAGGTGGCTCGCACGGATTCTAGAGGTGGCTCCCACTTAAGTATAGCACTTAGTTCCGTACAGCACTTTGTTCCATACCAGAAATCAATAGGTCTCATCATGTCATATCACAAACGGAACGAATTAACAAAACAGAATACATAACAGAACGAATAAACAAAACAGAATAACTTCCAAATTCATGAGAATATCGTCACACTATAGTGTATATAAATCATCTCTTGGTTTATTACAAATGGACATAATCGTCTCACATATATTAGAATTTTAATAACACTTTTGATGGAAGACACATGTGTCATTGTAGTGCGTTTAATAGGAACAGAACAATTTACCTCATTACAGTCTTGCTTCATTATTGGCAAACAGAATGATTCGGGGTACACAAGCATCATGGTTCATTTTGTTCACTAGGAGTCAATAAGGTTAATTTACAGATAACAAAACATAAACAATGTCTTTTAACAGTAAGCAACTGCACTACTATAGTACTATCCATGATTCTATCCAATTATCCAATTATGTTTCCCCTTTTAGGTAGATATCTATGTCACAAGAATAACTTGTATGCAGTTCTTATGCGAAAACATAGGCAATTATAGGTTATAGCGCATTACTGATAACCGTTAACCGTAGTCGAAATGCAGAATGGTTTCAGAATCATATCGATGTGTGCTAAAGCTTTCAATGTTCACATCAATTCCCAATCAACACACATGTTAACATAATTGCTCAAGGAGAACAGAATGTTAATAACAATAATTATTAACGGTAAATCATATACATTTGTAGTATTATTACTCACAGTGGTAGGTCTCTGATAGCGGTGGAACGATGTCCTCATCTTGACCTACAAACATAATGCACATAGCAGATTATGAGAATAAAACCAATCTCTTTTTATTCCTTACTCAATAGCTATGGTGGTTCTAGACTCATTAGTCCTCCATAGGTTATCATAAAATAGGAGGAATCGATAGGAGAAAGGTTCAGACGAAGAAACGGTACAAACTCAATAAATAGAAAGTGCATAGTCATCACTAATTTGGGCATAACTATTTATGTACTTATAATTTGGGAGTGAGACGACCACCATTGGAAACTAGACTTCCGGGGCTTGATTTTAGGCTCAAGAATCACTCAAAACGGAGTCCGGATGCAAAAGATATGCCTATTCAAACTTATTCAGCATAAGCTGAAACAGGGGTGGCCGCTCGTGCGCCCACTTTGGCCGCTCGTGCGGCCCAATTCCGCTCGAGCGGAAGAACCCGGCCGCTCGAGTGCCCAAAAATAGAATGAAAACCTATTTTTTTCCCTCTTCTCCGCACGTGCGGCCATGGCCTCCGCACGTGCGGCCTGGGCTCTGTTTGATAGTCCGAAATTCACCCAAAAATTCATCCAAAACCCTCTCTTGTTCACTTAAAGCAAGGCTTAAAATACATCCATAACTTGCTAGATTTTGCTTAGAAATCATGTGAATAGGAATCACAATACATATAACTACCTAATATAATTTAGATCATTAATCTTAAGTTCATAACACAATACATAGGTATAATTTCATGGGTTGGCAAGGAAACCAAAGATTGAAGTGTCAATCCCACACAACACTTAAATTAGATCTCAAAGCAACCAATTGATGAGAATAACTTTGTAATCAAACATGAATCACACCCAATTCTCAATTACAAACCCTAATTGTAAAAATATGAAACTATCAACCCTTCCTCACAAATGGAAAGGAGAATTTCATACATGATCAAGAGAGAGCTTATGTAGAGTAAATTTAACATACCTTGAGTTCAAATTCTACAACCCTCACAAGGTTTCTTAACCTTCTTCTTGAAAAACTTCCTTTCAAGCCCTTTTCTTCCTTAATCTCTCTCTCTCACGAGATTTTCTTGAAATGGGTATAAGTCAATGTTCAAGAAGCATAGACACTTATATAAAATGTGAATAAGGACAAAATCCAATCGTTTAATCATTCCAAAATTGAAATTTCATAAACATGCTTAATATTACTTAAAAATTATGCTGATCACATATATATAACCAATTTCAGATAATTAAGCCTTTAAGGCTTCCAATTTCTGATTCAGACATTCTAAATGTAACAGATACTTTTCTTGTTAAACAGATATACATTCATAAACATTGGATTCACTTAATTAACTTAATTTAACATAGAAGTTCACAATAAGCATTGAAATGCGCAGGACAAGGAACTGAAAATATATCAGAAAACATGTACGAGGGTCGGGTTATTACACTAAGTGGGTGGAGGCAATAGCTACCCGAACAAATGATCATAGAGTGGTAATCAAATTTTTGCATGAAAACATCTTTAGTCGTTTTGGGTTTCCTAGAGTCATAATAAGTGATCAGGGTACACATTTTTGTAACCGGTTCTTTGAGTCGGTAGTTAAGAAATACTCTATCACTCATAAAGTTGGCACTCCATACCACTCTCAAACTAGTGGCCAAGTGGAAGTCTCAAATAGGGAGGTAAAACACATAATTGAGAAAACGGTGAGGCCGGATAGGAAAGATTGGTCACAACGGTTAATTGATGCATTATGGGCTTACCGCACTGCTTATAAGACACCCATTGGGATGTCACCATATAGAGCGGTGTTTGGCAAAGCTTGCTATCTCCCGGTTGAACTTGAGCACCGGGCATTGTGGACCATAAAGAAGTTTAACTTCGATATGGCCGCGGCTGGGCTTAACCAGAAATTGCAACTCAATGAGCTGGAAAAAATCCGGAATGATGCATATGAGAGTTTGAGAGTTTTTAAAGCTCGGACTAAAGAATTCCATGACAAGCACATTAATAGAAAATCCTTTGAACTAGGTTAAAAAGTGTGGCTTTTTAATTCAAAATTGAGACTCTTTCCGGGTAAGCTAAGATCAAGATGGGATGGCCCATTTGTGGTTATTGAGGCATTTATTCATGGCGCCGTTGAGGTGCGAGATCCAAAGATTGGCCACACTTTCAAAGTGAATGGCCAAAGATTGAAACCATATATAGAGGGGATTGGGAATGGGGATATGATTGAGTCCATTGCTTTGATGGACCCATTTTACTATGATTGATAGATTGATTTCTTATTCTCTTTTCTTTTCCTTTTATGCTATTATGTTTTTCTTTGTTCTCGTTATGCTTTATTTGCGTTTAGGAGACTTTAAATCCTCTAAAGGTGTAATTCCTTTGGTGTTAGCCATGCTCGAACGGCATCTGATGGTCTGGTATAGCCACCTAACCGTGTTTGTAGTGAGTTCCTAGGAGACCAACTAAGACGGTGGAAACTAGAGTTCGAATGGCAAAGCCTAGAACACAAAGGTTTGGGATTTCCGAGACTAGAGTCTGGTTTAAATACCTAGGGGTGTGGAGATTGCTTCAAAACTACCTTGGCTTGAACTCTGTATGGCAGCCCCATAGGTTGAGGTAGCTTTATACGCCTCGATTCTGGATACCGAATCAACCTAGTCTGTCACCCTGTTGGAGAATAGGGAAAGTTACAAACATAGTTAGGGAGAAAAGTAGTACCTGTGGTTTTCGCGTGAAGATTATACCTTTAGTGGGCATTTCGTTATTTTCTTATGTGCTATATTTATTTCGGATGTTAATTGAAGGTAGAAATGGTTAAGTATACTTTGGGTTGTACTAGCCCGAAGGCTATAAACTACGCTGGGTTTTATTACCTGGGGGATTCTAAAGTGGCAACTTTATGCCATAACTTTGGTGCCTTTTGTTAGGTGCTGAGAGTTAGTTTTTCATTTTTTTGAAATATGTACGCTTGCGAGTGCTTCTTGTTTTTGTTAAACTATGCTGTTGCAATGTAGTAGAAAAAGGTCATTGCATGCGTGTGGGTGGAAGGGACCCTCCCTAGCCTGGGTAAGACCTTGATTTCTGCTTTGTGGTTTATGAGAAATCAAGTATTCAACCACATGTAGAAATGCTTAGTTCTTAAAAAAAAAAAAGAAAAAAAAGAAAAAAAAAAGGGTTATACTTGTTTAATTTAAAAAAAAAAAAAAAAATTTTGTGTTGTACTTGTTGTAAAAAAAAAAAAAAAAAAAAAAAATCCTGCACGTGCGGCAAAATGTGTGCATCAAAAAATTTGCACACTGCTTTAAAAGCAGGTGCAGGGGTTAGTGCGTTGACCAAGCCGCACGTGCGGCTTGACTCCCGCACGTGCGAGACGACGATTTTTCAAAAAAAAAAAAAAAAGTGAGGGGGGGAAATCGCCGCACGTGCGGCCTTGACCCCGCACGTGCGGGAAATTTGTGAGTTTCATAATTGCGCATTGCTTTAAAAGCAGGTGCGGAGGGCAGGTGCGCACATCAAGCCGCACGTGCGGCTTGGGCCTCGCACATGTGAACATTTTCGAAAAAAAAAAAATTACAAATTTTGTTTTGTTTTTATTCTTATTATTATTTTTTTTATATACTTATTTAAAAAAAATTTAATTATTTCTTTATTTTATTTACATATAAAAATAATAATAATAATAATAATAAAAAAATAATAATAAAAAAATCTATTTCTTTGTTCAACTTCTTTTATTTATTTTATTCTATTTATTTTTTATTTTTTATTTTATTTTCGAAAAAAAAAAAAAACAAACAAACAAACTTATCTCAACACACCTAATCCACTCTCTCACAATCACTCACACTCACAGATCTCGATCTCTCTCTCTCTCTCTCTCTCTCTCTCTCTCTCTCTCTCTCTCTCACAAACCCCACAAACCCACCATCTTCTTATTCTTCTTCTCCTTTTTTCTTCCATTTTCTTCTTTTTCCTTCTTCCTCACCACCATCATCTCACCGCCGGCATCCCTAATCCTCTCCGTCTGTCGAATCTCCGACGACCACCATTTTTTCTGGCGAATCTCCATTCTTTTTCTCTCTTTCTCCACTTTTTCAAGGTAATTTTTTCCTTTTATGTGTAGATTTGTGGATGTAGGAGTTAATTTGTGGAGTTTTTGTTTTTGTTTTTATTTTTATTTTTTATTTTTGTTGATCTAGTATTCATCCTAAAAAAAAAAAATGCTTAGCCATGTTTGTTGTTAGTTGTTTATTCTTTCTATTATTTTATTTTATTTATTTAGCCATGTTTATTTAGCCATGTAGTATACTAACTTAGCCATGTTTATTTAGTTTGTTCGTCTTACAAAAAAAAAAAAAAAAAAAAAAAAAACGACAACAACAACAACAATCTGCGTAGGAAGAAGATGAGAGCCGTACGTGCGGGCAAAAAAAAAAAAAAAAACTCAGAAATCATGGTGCTAATACAAATACTAATTTAATTTTTTTTTATTTGCTATATTTGTGTAGTTAAATGGTTTCGTTAGTGATTCTCATTAGTTTAATTAGTTCGTGGATTGTTTTGGTTTTATTTTTATTTTTAATTTTATTTGTTTAGTTAGTGATTTTATTTTTATTTTTTATTCTATGATGTAATTATTCATTTAATTATTAAGTAGTTTAGTTTTTATTTTATTTTATTTTCTGAATTTTTATTTTATTTTATTTTATTTTCTTCTCTTCTATTAAAAAAAAAAAAAAACTGTTTAGTTTAGGTTATTTTATTCTATACTTTTTGTAGTTTAGTTATTTTATAGTTTAGTTTAATTTAGTTTAGTTTATAGTTTAGTTAATTTAATTTAATGTCATTTTTATTCATTTATTTAATTAATTTCGTTTTTATATATTAAAAAAAAAATTGGTGGAAATTGCATGTGGTACATTAGTGGGCAAACTTGTACTTTCATATTTTACTTTATTCTCATGATTGGTTCCACGGGTTTGTGTCTATTTGCTTTTGGTGTGTGTAGGATATGAGTTGATGTGTATCTGCTCGGGCCTCCAAAAAGAGGCCAGAGGTTCCATCTCTCCGGCGCCACCACCGCCACCGTCACCACCATCCTCGCCACCACCACCGGGTGACTTGCCACGGTCGGAGTGGGCTTCACGCCCTCTTCACAAGCTCACGCAGTTCAACATTCCATTTTTTCAGTGTGACACAGACACTACTTGGGCTGTTGAGCAGCTCCGACTCCGGCAACAGTTGGGCGTTTGCACTGTGACAGCGCCCACTTATCCTCGTCTGGTACGACTCTTCTACCAAAACCTGTATGAGTCACCCACCGAGGATGGACTGCTATCTACCATTGATGGTCATATTGTTCACATCACCTCATCCATGATTGCCACCGTGTTAGGGTTTTTCGCCAAGCCAGAATATCAGCCCTTCCCGGAGGTTGAGAATCGACAACCCATACATAGCCTCATCCAACAATACTTCCCGGGGCCCCACAGTGACATTAGTTTCACATGCTTGCGGCGGAGCAAGCTGCCTAGCCGCTTGCTATTCATTGATTCCGTGGTCCATAAGAATGTCCTTCCACTTGGGCATCGAGCTGAGCGCCGTTTGGAGTTTGTTCGGGTTTTATATGGGTATTAGCATGGCTATCAGGTCCCGCTTGAGCATACCATCTGGATGCATTTGCGGAAATTTCTACGAGAGGCAGTTCGGCCTGATCCTATGCAGAACCTGACTTGGCCACTGCCATTTGCCAATTTGTTGACACTTGTGTTTGAGCTGAACGACCTCTCTATTGCTAAGAATGAGAAGATTGATAGAGGGTATCCGACTTTCGGCCAGCGGGAATGGCAGCATAGCATCTCTCGTATCTCGCTACCGATTGGTGCCCCAGTTGATGAGGCCCAAGACCCCGTACACGACCACCCACCTCATCCTGTTCCCCCCTTGCCTCCCCAAGGGGACCCACTCTACATGACTCGCAAGGAGTACTTACAGCTTCAGCACTCTGTGGATCAGGTTCACAGTACTCTTTGTGATCACCAGTAGAGTCTCATGGAGTTGCACACGAATTTTCAGGCGCATAGAGACTGTTCTCAGGCGACCTTTGACCAGCTACACGCCCACCAACTTGCCATCCAACAACAGGTTCAGGATGAAGCATTTGAGACGCGCTCTTTGATGCAAGCCTTGTTTGCCCAACATTTCCTGCCACCACCGCCACCGGATTCTCCGTAGTACCCGCTTGTATATTGCTTTGTCTCTTTTATTTTATTTTTATTTTTCTTTTTAGTTTTTTTTTTCTTTTCTTCAAAAAAAAAAAAAAAAAAAAAAAAATCCAAAAACAAAAACAACAAAAAAAAAGTGTGAAGTGTGTATATGTTACTCTTTGCCTACCTGGATGTGCACCTCCAATTATGGTAATATTCTCTCATTTCTCTTTACTTTTCCATTGAGGACAATGTCATATTCAAGTTGGGGGATAGGGGTTATATTTTCTTTTATGCATTTCTATTTGGCTCATAATTCATGCTTATACCTGTTTCACTTGATTGCATTACTTCACTTAATGTGATTTTTTGCTAGTAGGGTGATGATATTTGCATATGTTAATTGGAGAGCATAGTAGACTTGTATGAAAAGGGTTTATTGGGTAGATACTTGCATGCGATGTTTGCACAAGGAGAGTTGTCTATGTTTGTGGTATTAGTACACTTGTCATGAGTATGCCTTAATTCACATGAACACACTATCATAGCGGTGATCTTTTTATTATAACCCCTGGTGTACATCGTTGATAATAGCTAGAGTTGCAGAAAAGAATAAATGAGGAGCCACGATTCTTAAACAAAAAATAAAAAAATAAAAAAATAAACACTTGACTTGTTTGGGTTCGTAACCTTTTTAACTCGAGTTATTAAGCCCGTAGGGGTGTCTCTACACCTAATGCCCTAAAACCGTTTGGTTTGGGAGTCATTGGCCCCAAACTTACTACATGGGTTAATTAGAAAGCTTAAGGGACTTGGACATTGCACAGTTAAGGAAAAATAAGAAGAATGACTTGTTCGGATTCGTAGCCTTTTCAACTCGAGTTATTAAGCCCGTAGGGGTGTCTTTACACCTGGTGCCCTAAAACCGTCTGGTTTGGGAGTCATTGGCCCAATGCTTGTTACATGGGTTGATTAGAAAGCTTAATGGATCAGGACATTGCACAGTCATAATAAAAAATAAAAAATAAAAACTTTTGAGAATCTTGGCTGCAACAGGTTAGTTTTTCTATATATGTTGGGTGTTATTATGAGTTACGCTAGACTATTATAGTGGACAGTTAACTAATATGGAGATTGCATTTTACACCAAGGGTACTCACGACTTGTCTACTAGCATGCACAAGTACAGGGGACTTTACTTTTGTATTAACTGAATTGTGGTTTTGACTCAATAGGTTCCTTCATGCTTGTCCACTGTGCCTTTAATGACTTATGATGTCTCAATATCACACTGTAGTGGCACATAAGTTAATTGTTAGGTGGAGCAGTGTGGTCAATTGTTGTTGAGTATATATGAATATGTTAATGTTTGTGGGTATCATTTCTGGAAACCCTCACGAGACTTTACTCGTCCACTTGGGGTAACCTTGTGGTTTAAAGGCTTGTTGCATATGCTAAATGCAACCGTTTTCCCACGAAAGAGGAAATAGATAGATTTTGTTTAATTTAATTTTATTTTACTTGCTTGAGGACTAGCAAGTTGTAAGTTGGGGGATGTGATTAAGGCTGAATTGTACATCATTGAGGCTGTTAATTAGAATCTCTTAACTTTACTTGCTGGTCAAACTATATACTTTATGTGTGTTGAATGTCAATCAGGTTGTACATAGTCGGAGCATAAAATGGGCAAAAAGACAGAATTTGGAGAGAGTTGACTTTCCCGCACGTGCGTTGACTTTTCCCACATGTGCGTTGACTTTTTCCGCATGTGGGTTGACTTTTTCTGGGGAAATGTGCCCGATGTTTTAGACCTGTTTGGAAGAGATCAGAAGTATAAAAAGGAAAGGAAAAGGCTGGAATAGGGTTCTGAACTTGTTTTGACCAAAAAAGAGAGGCTAGGGTTTGAAAGGGAAAAGGAACTTGAAGCTTCAAGCATGTCTCCCATGGTGGTTTCTTCTCCATCTACCTCCTCCCGCTCCTCCATGAGTGGCTAGTCTCATTTTCTAGGGTTTTGATGAAACCCTAGCCATGTAATTAGTTTTTCTTTTTGATTTTTAATTATGTAAAAGTTTGAACATTTGTATGGTGTTTTAGAAGTTTCTTGTATATAATTTTTATTATTTCTTCAAGTATTCGGCTTTCTGTGATTGTTGAATGTCTTCCATACAAGAGTTTTCTATTTCTTTCATATTCAATGTATGAGACGAACCATACTACGAGGGACGAGTCGTGTCACTACCTTAGTTTTGTCACGACCTGAACCCGCCCCTATGGGTTAAGGCCATAACCGGCCAGTAATCACGAGATTACCTATGGCCTCAAACCAAATAAAACAAAACTCATCAGAACAGATAGAAATTCAAAACCACATATTTTCACATAATGGCACACACAATCATATCAAACACATAATCATATTTATATTAAGGACCAATTAACATAATAAGGGACAGGGTTATCACAAGTTTAGAGTGAACGATTCGTACTACTTGAGATGGTTCGTGCTCGTACATTGAATGTGATGATCTTCTTGTTAAATGCTTTGAGCTTATAGTTGCGAAGCATTAATCCGTTCAAACCATAGCATAATTGATTTCAATTGGAAACCTTTTTTACGTGACTAGTGGTGGACTCTTTACCCTAGGTTTTTCCCCAAATCAGTAAACTCAATTTTATTTATAGTTGATAATTTAATACTTAGTTTAATTTATTTATTATTAAATTAGGTTATGAACAATCAATCTTTTCATCAAAATTAATTTAGGAATTTAATGAAGATTGAGTTAGTGATTTGAAAGTGATACTTCGTGAAATTTTCAAAAAAGTTTAGTGAGATGAAAGTATCCGAGATAACACTTATGCCCGAGATGACATGATCCGAGATGATGGTTTTATCCGAGATGTTGACTTGTTCCTTATATTGATCTTGGACAGAGTCTTGGCTTTCTTGATAGGCCTTGGCGTCTACTCATTGCTGGTTAGTGCCTCTGCTAGTTTCTTCTCAACTTCGACAACTTTCTTTTCGACGGCCTTAGCAATGGCCTCGGCTTTCCATGCCTCGGCTTTGGCAGCAATAACTTGGTCCTTTTGCTTCATGTGCTTCTCTTCCAAGATGTTGAGTTGATGGAGACATGAGCAATTGACCATAAGGAGATGGAGTGGATCACATAGTTATGATATCAAGGGTGTCAGCAAGAAGGTCTTCTACGACAAGTGTTCGGCGAAACATGTCATCATTGGTTACTTCGATGGTTACTTGCAGATAGGGCGATTGGAGGATTGTCAAGGTCTAAGGCTGAGAGCTTAGGACCTTGGTGTTTCCTGCTTCTTGTTTTGGCTGCAAGATTGTCGCTATGTTGGCATTTGCACTGCCATTGAGATGGTGGGTTGATGCGCGAAGCAGTTGATAAAGTGCTTAGTTGCTAGTCTAGTTTAGCTGGTAAAGTTTGAACCTTAGGCACGAATGGAGTATTCATAGCAATGAATGCTTCAAGAACAACGATGACGGTTTGCAGAGGCCATGAGAGAGAGTCTGGAGACACAGAGAAAGACAAAATGGGAAAATAAAAAGGTTTTGTTGGAATTGGAAAAAGGCAGCAAAAAGTTATGATTTTGAATCCTTGGACGACGTGCCCGTGCTGAAGTCAGGCGGCATAGGGTAGAACTGATGCGACACGATGAGGACATGATTGGTACGCTCCAATCTGGTGATGACACATGGAGGCAATATGGTTAAGACAATTATGGCGTGATGGCCCACACGTGTTTTGGGTTCTTGGAATTCTTGAACTAGTGAGTCACAATCTCGGCTAGCAGTGAGATCTTGGTTGAGATGTTGATCTTGGATGAAAGAACATGTTGGTTCTTGATTCTTGATGAGTGGATACTTGAGTCCTTATTTCTTGACGCCGACGAGTCATGACCTCGGTCGAAGGAGTATCTCTAGCATGTTGTTTAGCCAACATGTTGGAAGATCAGATGATATAGGTTTCATCACCTCAGGTTGCCGAGGTAATAGAACCTAGGGGGCAGTTGTGGGGACGCATTGTAAGGG
The DNA here is from genome assembly GCA_036172215.1 of Camellia granthamiana. Lineage (NCBI taxonomy): Eukaryota > Viridiplantae > Streptophyta > Magnoliopsida > Ericales > Theaceae > Camellia > Camellia granthamiana. The sequence goes on from CM069910.1 coordinate 136,963,324, forward strand.
TCGTGCCATGTGGCCAAGGTGCCACGTGGGCGATCCATGATGCCGAGGTTATTATGATATTGCTGAGATATGGTGCGGTAATGTCAGAATCCGAGATATTCGGATAGAGGACAAGAGTCCTAGATGATATCAAGCTACCTATTTGGATAGAGATGGAACTCTTGAGGAAGTTCATCTTAATCTGAATAGTGTGAGTTGTGATAAATGTTATCCTTGTGAATGATAGAGTCCCATGAAGTAAGACTTCTAGGGAAAGTTGGACACTGATCATTATAAAAGTGAGGCACTCCCCCATGGGTCTAAGGTATGCTTTTATTTGTGACGGTTTATTTTGTGAGCTTAGTACTTGTTTGATATCTTTGAGAGATTGTTTGACTAACTTGATCATCTAAGTGCTCCCAGGTGAACGAACCATCGTGGTATTCTCACATTCTTATTGGCAAGTGGTTGGCTTAATGTAACAACATTGATCTATGATTAGTCAATAAACTGTGATTAAGAATGCCTAATGAGTAATTAAGAAGGAAAACTGAGTTAATTGCATGTGTTTTGTGTTAATTGTGCTTATATTTGTTTGACGTAGGAATATCTATTTGAATTTCTATTCCAATATACGAATTGAAGGCCTTATCGGCATTTGAACATGAAATTGAATATGTATATATGTTATTTAGAATTTTTAGAATTTTATGATAAGTTTTACTGAAACTTGATTCGAAATCAAATAATTAGAATAAATATGAACAATTGATTAGTCTTAAGACAAGTTTAATTAAGCCCACTAATTAGCCTATATAAGGCTCAAGTTAGGTCTAGAAGCCTCACATATACTCACGTGATCATCTTTTGAGTGTTCAAAAACGTGAGAAGAGAGGGAGATGAGGAAATTGAGGTCAAAGAAGGGAAAAGAGAAGAGATTGCTAGGGGATTGAAAAAAATTGGTGAATTACCCAAGAACTCACTAGGACTTAAGGAATTGTGGACTTTAGGTAAGAATTCAAATCATACTTTATGAGCTCAAGTCAGTTTACATGAGAATTCGAGAGAATATAGGAATTGATGCATATTTTGAGCTAAGAAAGTAGAATTGAGAAACAAATCATGCATGCATGTACATATCATGGCAATTTGAAGTTGTTTTTCAACAATACTCACTTGCATGTAGTTGTTTTAACTTGGTTTTGGGAATTCATCATGTTTTTATATCATTTTAGCCCATGTGATCATGTTTTGGAAGGTTGGAGTTCATATCATTGCATGCATGTTATGTTTTCAAAGTTTCAAGTTTTAGTTTTGAATAATTCACTTGCTTTTGGGCCTTGATTTTGCGAAATGGCTTTTAATTCATGATGTAATACAAGTTTAGACATGTTTTCTCAAGTTTTAGGCCCAAGGGATGTGTTTTAAAGCTTTGAATTTGAGTTTTGAACTTGGGAAGCAAATCTGGAAATTTCAGAATTTGCACTCTTCGCTTGAATAGTGGAATCTGCGCTCGAGCGAAGAATGCAAGCTCCCAGTATTTTTGCAAACATAAGCCTTGGCTCGAGCGATAGAATCTGCGCTCGAGCGACCACCTTTATCCTTGGTTCGAGCAACCAGAAGTTGCACTCAAGCATAAAATGAGAACTCTCAAAAGTTTTGCCGGCCAAGGGGTTCGCTCGAGCAACCAAAGTTGTGCTCAAGCGAACTACCCTGTTTTCAAAATTTTGACTAAGTATTCCAAATTACAGTTTTGCATCCTCATTGTATCCAAACATTCCTAGGCCATGCTGAAGCTATAATAATGAGGATAAGAGTTAGAACCACAAGCTAAGAATCTATATTATTTATGTATATAGGTGATCTGGCATGGGACTAGGCCTAAGTTGCTAGCCTGGAGTTCTCTTTTGTTAACCCAACCACCGTGCCTCCTGAAGAGGTTCTGAAATGCTTCAAGTGGTCAGATTTGTGAACCAACTCTAAATCTATTATTTTTCTTTGTTTAAGACTGAACAAGTTGTTGTGTATTTTCAATGTTGGGCTAAGATCCTTTTTGGTTTATCTGTATATAAGTTGATGTTATATATGTAAATATAAGTTCGAAATTTTTTGTCACATGTACGTCTACACAGTTCTATGGATATTGTATTTTGTTATTGCTTCTGCTAGCCCTTTAATTTTACTAATTTGTTCAGAGGCCTTCGGTAATCACAAGATTATTGGCTAGTTACGATGCTAAAACTATAAGGGCAGGTTTGGGTCGTGATACTTAATCTACTCTGCTGCGTGCTTTTCAGCTAAGTTCTCTGTTTGGTTGTGTGGTCGGAAATCAACACCCACAGTAGAAAATGGTAGAATTACAACAATGTTGCTCCAATGGTGAGATGTTATTTTAGCAAAACCAAACACAGAAATTGGTGTGTTCGGATGACCGGTCGGTCGACCGAACACACCAATTTCTGTGTTTGGTTCTGCAAATTTGTAAAAAATTTTCTATTTTGCTGAGAGGAAGAGAGGAAATGAAGGAGGTTTTGGGAGCTGTCGGCACATATGGCAGCTGCCATATGTGATCATTGGAGCACCACTTTCTTCTCAACTGCCACATTATAACTATAGTAGCTCTAATGGCAAACTATTGGAGATATTCTTACTCCTCTTAGGCTGCCGATTATGTCAATTTTATCCTATAGAGTGGATTTGTTATTTGCCCTTCATATATTTGTCAAGTATTTTTCTTTTGTAATTCATATTTATATTTTGTGTTTAATATTAACTCCAAGAGTCTGCATTATGTTATTGTTGCCGATTGCTGATTTTTCTTTTTTGGTTTGAATTTGTGATTAATAAATGTCCTTTTTAAAATAATTTTTTAATTCCACTATGGGTGGAGCTCATACATCATTGATTTTACATAAGATAAACTAAATATAATATATAAATAAAATAAGTATAATATTATTGAAAATATATATATATATATATATGTTGAAGATTCAAATATAATGTATATATCTAACTTACTCTTAAAGGAGAGAAGAGAAAGGCCTCGTTTGTTTTCAAAGGTAGAATGGAGGGGATTAATAGTGAGGAGATTAATAATGAGGCATTAAGCGACAGATACAACAGCTGATGGATTTTATAAATTGAAGATACAATAACCTCGATTACATCACCATAAATATTATCAAAATCTTCTTGAATATGCAATTTCACACCTTCCACAATCAGTAGGCCAATGGGGGATTGAGTCTATGGCCTCATTCGACAACTTGCAGTTTTAGTTAAAAAGTTAAAAAGTCACTATAAGCTGTCATATCACTCTCTCTATTTTCTGCACATCTTTTCGTAAAAAGTAAAAAAAATATTTAAATAGTATGTTCCCAAACGAGGCCTATGTGCCTAAAAAGTCCATGTCACCATGCATTTATAGCTACACAAAATCGTGTGGCTATTACTTGGGAGCAAAGTTCTCAAAAGATGTTTGCCAATGACACAACAAATATATATGTAGGAGCCATACTTGAAACTAGCATTAATTAGACTACGCTTAGCGCATTCAAATCCCCTGATGGGATTTTGTTGGAGTTGATGGTGTAGTGTACAAAATGATCATGTTTTGTGCATCGCTGACCCAATAGTGGAAATATTTAACGCTAATAGAATGGAGGGAGGGAGTGCTGAGATTTAGGTTTCGTTTGGAAATAGGTTATTTTAGTAATTTAAATTTTTTTTTTATAAAAAGATGTGCATAAAAGTAGAAAGAGTGATGTGACAATTTATAATAATTTTTTGATTTTTTGACTAAAACTGAAAGTTGTCAAACAAGGTCTTATACCATATCTTATCAATGCAAACAAAAATATATTCAGGTACACATCAAAGAGGGAAAAAAAAAAAAAACACACACACACACACACACACAAATTTACGTAACTCAACCTAAATTGCTTACATTTACGGAAGAGAGAGTTTCCACTATGAATATAATGGAGAATACATGTGTGATGACCAAAATACTCAAAACCCACACCACTATCCAAACTTCATACTCAAGAGTCTTGCTCACCCGGTGCTCAAGGTACACTACAAAAAAAATTAAGGTTTTAGAGATTATTTTGGGACAAAATTATTTTTTAAGAACCAAATTATTTTGTCCTTAAAAGTATATTATTAGTGATATTTTCAAAATTTTGTTACTAAAAGCCTTGGTAATGTTTGATTTAGTTTTTAAAACATGATTTCGATAAAATAAAATAAAAAAGTTTGTTTGGTTGACAAATTTTTAAACTACAACTCAAAACTCAATTTTCTCTCTCATATCTCATTTTCTTTCTTTTTATTATTAATAAATCAATCAATCACTTTTTCTCTCTCCTCTCTTGTTCTCTCACATTCTGCATATCAATCAATCAATCAAATCTTCTCTCACACCCATCTATTTAGGTAAAAAAAAGAAACAAATTATAAATCATCCCAAAACTATTTTCAAAACTCACAACCGAACAAATTTTCAACTTTCAAAACTCTTTTCAGCAGCTTATCTTTCAAAATATAACTCAAAACTCATTTCAAAAACTAAACCAAACGGAGTTCTTGTTTTTTACTTTTTGGGACGATCTTTTAGTGACTATTTTCAAGATGATTGAAATTGATCCCTAAATGTCTTTTGCAACAAAATTTTCACTTTTAGGGACCAAAAAATTTGGTCTGTAAAACTCTTACATGTTGTAGTGGTATTTTTTTTCCTCACTATTTTAATATCTCTCAGAGAAACCCTATAGTCCACATGACTATTTATAATAATATACGCATGAGAATCCTAATTCCATGCGATTAGGTAACCAAGTCCTACACATATTAGGTTTCCTAATTGATTCTGAACTTTATTATCCTAACCCAAATACATGTATAAATCAACCTAAAAATTGTATGGAACCCACCTTTATTTCCCTCTTCACCTATGTGGGTAAATGCTATATGCATCTTATAACCTGGATGTCCTAATTTGCATGAACACTCCACCTTCACCTAGAAGATGTTGCCCCCCTGAACTGAATGCTCACTTTATTCGCATCTCACACAATAGTACTCAAACGTGTCCTTCATAGCTTTCTTTGTCCTCATACTCGAGCCGGTGAGATCTGTCGCACCTCCCTAAGTTGTCTTCACTTCCATGAACACCTTTATAGAAAAAAGACTCGTGTCCTCCCTTGGTGTACACCTTCTTGTCGAGAAACTATCTCAATTTCTATGCTTGAAGCTTCCTTTTGTGAACATCTGTAACTCATTGTCTTCCTCTTGGTGGCTACCAAATATCCCCGTAACTGTTGCTCACCATTATTAACCCATAACTTGTACTACTCATTTGATGCTTGACAGTAGCTTCCCTATTATCACAACATACTACACGAACCTATACAAGTTGCCAACCAACTGTCCATCAGTGATTGGTCTTCCATATCTTTGATTGAACCAGATTGCTCGAAGATTGCCTATATTACATGCAATCACCTTTGATCGCCATTGAATTTGTTCAATCCCTTTAACCCTATTCAGAATCTAAAAATTCTGACCGTACTGATGAATTCGCAGTGCTTGAAAACCTTGGAGATTACCCTTGCCTAGAATTTTTCTATTATATATACACAACGATATGACAAAAATATTCTAAACCATTGATTTTATGCTTTTTGTCACACATGATCATAATTATTTGACAAACCAAAGCCACAAAATCAAACCTTCAATCATGCATTGTGTTCCAATAAATCGATGCCTCTACCATGCTATCTTCATCAGATTTTGATTTTTTCCTTTTTCTTTTCTGTAGCACTAGGATTTCTTTCTCTTCTGTGTGAATCCTCCACATGCAGTAATCGCATCCTCTGCAAACCACTCCTAGGATCGGTAACCTTTAGGTCTGATACCACTTGTTGGGATTTATACTATACCCCACTAATGCAAAATGAAGCACACCCCACGTATACATCAAAGAGAAAAAACAATCACACACAAATTTATGTGGTTCAACCCAAATTACCTACATCCATGGGAGAGAAAGAGTTTTCACTATGAATAAAATAAAGAATACATGTAAGATGACTGAAATACTCAAAACCCACAACACTATCCGAAACCCATGCTCAAAGGTAGTTGAGCCCTTGCTCACCCGATGCCTACGGTATTTTTTCTCTCACTCTTTATATCTCTATTTTTTTTTTCCCTCGCTACTTTCTCAATCTCTCTAAAAGAAACCCTATAGTCCACATGACTATTTATGATAGTATACCCATGAGAATCCTAACTTCATACAATTAGGTAACCAAGTTCTACACATATTAGGTTTCCTAGTTGATTCTAAACTCTGCTATCCTAACCCAAATACATGTATAAATCAACCTAATAACTATGTGTGACTCACCTTTATTACATGGGTGGACTAATCTTGAGAGAGAGAGAGAGAGAGAGAGAGAGAGCAAAGAAAGCGAAAAAAGCAAAGACGAAGTGCAGATGATAGAGAGAAAACGAATGAAGGAAGTTGTCGTCGGCAGCCACCACGACGGCCATTGTTTTGCTTACGAAGAGTATTCCTTTCGGAATTCCCTCGTTCACATTCGTCTTTGCTTCTCCCTCCGGCCGCAACTTTGGACAACGAAGACCAAAAAACGAAGCAAATAGAGTTGTATGCTTTTGCAAGTTGGTTAGAGTGGCTTCTATCAACATCAAATTGGTCTACTTTTATTTTGGTCATATGTTAATTTGAGCTACTTTTGCTAAGCATAATTTAGTTGAACCTTAATGTATTCGTGTCAGTAGTCTATAAGTTGTGTTTTTGATAGAAGTTTTAAACTTGCACCTATTTAATAATGGTGTACAAACAATGTCTTTGTTACACTTGAATGAACATAATTTATAACAAATTTTGGATTGTTTTATCTTGGTTGCAGTTTTTAAATTTTTGCATTGATTTCTTCTTTAATTTACAAGATGTGATTTTTGGTTTGAAATTTATTTTGAAGTTCATCCCAAATGTCGTGCACTGAGGGCCATTATTACAAGTGAATACAAGAAACAAAAAGGTGCAGACAAAGGGAACCCGATCACTTGATCACAAATGAACCATTGAACATTATTTGTAACATTATTATTATTATTATTATTATTATTATTATTATTATTATTATTATTATTATTATTATTATTATTATTATTTATTTTTATAGAACATGACATGCAAATGGTCAATGAAAACCTTTTGGTAAATGGAAAAGTTTCCTCAACCATATGCTTTTACAAACTAGATTTTGCAGGATTTCATGCATAGCAATATAAAGTTACATGACTCGGTACAAAATCAAAGAATAAATCAATTATCATATTAACGTTGAAACCCACCACACTTGTATTAAAGTCATAAAGTTACATATGGTTGAAACATATGATTCACAAAGTGGTACATTGATATAATGGTATTTTTCAAGTAAGCATAACAATCTCAAATACACAGCAGAAAAGTCTATGGTGGTGCTGTTATTGTGACATATTGGATTTGGGTGGAGTTATTGTGCTATGATGGCTTTGTTTTGTGCTTGCATTGGAGTGGCATTTTGATCGACTTTGTGGACAGCAAGGAAGGTGTCATGACCTAGACTTGCCCCTACAGGTTTAATATCATGACCAGCCAGTAATCCGCGATTACCGAAGGCCTGACTAAACTAAGCAAATAAACAGGGCTAGCGGAAGCTATTACATAAGAAGACAAAACGTCCAATGAGCTGTGAATTTACATGAGACAAAAGATATTGTTAAATACATATATATACACATGCATAAGTACATCATGCATTCACAAGTTTGTCAAAAGACAATAAAAAAAGAAAAGTCATTCCCATCGAAAACAAAAAATAATACCAGTGATAACCGATCAAAATACATATGCAAGCTACAAAATGGTGCACACTGGCCACCTCAAAACTCGGATAGATGGAAACCTCGCGGTGAGGCACGGAAGTTAGCTTGACAAAATCAAAGCAAGGTCGACACCACTATGTCCTTTCCTGAGCTAGGTCACCTACATGACATATCAAAGTATGAGCTAGAGCCCAGTGAATAATAGCTGAATAAAGAGATTTTGAACGATAATTATAATGTAAAATAAAACACATACTGAGCAAGTTCATATGACATTTGAGAAGCATAACATATCACGTAGTATAGTTTGAAGCAATAAATACAAGCGGTCTAGAAGACGGAACAGGCGGTCATGAAGATCGAAGATCAGCTATGATAACCAACATCATATTAAACAGGAGTTCCATGAAATGGAACTGATAGATCTGCAATTATACAAATGGTGCCAGGGTTGCCATAGTGAACAATGAAAATAGTGATAGAATTATCATTCAGTAACATGAGAAACTTTTGGAGTATGCGTAAATTCGAAGCAGAGAAATGGTAATTGAAATTAAACATATTTGTACAATAGTGTTACTCATAGTCCGGTTTGTGTTGTAGATGACTGGAACGAGGCGTTTGACCTACACAGACAGATATAAGCGTTGTTTACTTAATTCACTAAACATCCAACTAGTTAGTTCCATAACTTAGGAATTGATTAGTTTAAATGTAGTTTACTCTTGTTAAATGCTCATGCAATGCAAATGGACATCAATTACGGATGTGAAACACGTTAACGGAGGTCCAAAAGTGGTGTAAATGACACAGAAAAGTGAGACTCAGGCCACCTAACAGCCGCACGTGCGGGACCCTCTCCGCATGTGCACTGTACGTGCGCCATCGGGTGCTTTTTAAGCAGAATGCTCTCCAATATTCCCCTGTCTTCTGCATGTGCGGGTCTACCTGCTGCACGTGCACCAGCACTTCCCGCACGTGCGGGCTCCCCAGCCCCAGAACCGAATTTTTGCTCTGTTTTTGGGGTTCCAAATTCCTCAAAACTTAAATCCAAAATCAATTAAATTAAAGGCCAAAATTAACAAACACAGTAGATAAACAATTCCAAGTTCAAACCAAGGTTAGAATTAAGATTTAAGCTTGAGTTCCTCAATTCCATTGACAACTTCATAGGTAACAAGAAAACAAAGATCTTTGCATAAATTAATTTTATACTTCAACAAAATTATGGACATCTGAGTTAAAGTCATGCAAGATTAAGTAATTAAGCTTGGGTAATGCCACATATACAAGGGTATGGAAGGATTTATTCTATTAGGGTTATAATACCACTCCTATTACTCAATCCTTTACTCTCTATGTCTCTCAACGCCATGAGTTCAAGGTGACAATTCATCTTCATGCAAGAATTTAAGAAGAACTCTTACTTTTATAAGTAAATTTGATGAGATTGCCCTAAATTTTCCTCTTCTCCTTCACCTTTCCCTTTTTCTCTTCTTGTTCTCTCACTCAACTCTAGAACACTCTTAACTCTCTCAAATTTCTATCTCTCTCTCCCTTATATTGAGTTCATATATATATATATATATCTATATGTAACTTATGTAACTTGGATTAGTTAAGTGTGAGTCTCTTTATTTAAATTGCTTAATTAATTACACTACCATCTATCTTAATTTAAGGTGAATCAACCCTACTCACTTAGTCTATTAACTAATTTTATAACTCTACGATCTAACGAATCAAACAGGTCTTTTCATAAAGGAACATATCTGTTAACAAACACAATGCACAAAAATAGACATATAAGGCATAGATAAATGTATAATTCAGATTAATCATAAAAGTAACATCTAAGCAAACATATAAGGCATAGATAAATGTATAATTCAGATTAATCATAAAAGTAACATCTAAGCAAAAGGCAGGTGTTACAGAAGGTTGATGTGCTATGGTTTTATGTTTGTTTTTTTGCTGTTGTGGTTGACATCTTGTTATTTTTTTTTAATTTAATTAATTAATTTTTATTTTTTTTGGTCTGAGTGCTAATGTGTTCTATGCCGCATAGTGAATAACATCGTGTATTTGATTGTTCAAAACCATTTTTGGGTGCAGGGCCAAATGAAGCCTTAAGCAATTAAGCCAATGGCCTTAGACCTCATTTGCAAAAAGGACCTATAATTTTCATATATAACCATAAGTCATAGTAAAATTCAATTGTTTCTCAAAAGGTCCACTTTGATAAAGGCCTCCACAAAACCAACACAATAAAAAGGAAAAAAAAATATATATATATATATATACTCTCATAAGCATAATACAAGTTTTAAAATTTTGGTAAAAACGTCCACTGGTTTGGTATATGTTTGTCATATGCACATCTTTTTTATTTTTTATTATAATAAATAAACATTCACATTTAAAAGGGCTCCACAAATTTTAAAAAGCTTACAATATATAAGTTAAAAAACAACTCACCTTAAAAGAACCCCCACCAATTTAAAATAAGTTCTACAAACCTTTTTTAGTTTTCGCTTTCAATTTATAAGTTTTATTTATTTGATAACTTTTGGCACTTTTAAATTTTTTTTTTTCATAACTAAATATGTTAAATAACTCTCAAATTTTAGCTATGAGAATCGAAGAGACATAAATTTTACACGATAATTTACCAAAAATAATAAATATTATTTACATTTAAGTTTAAAATATAAAAGTGTCGCAATAAAATTTTGCTTCAGGCCTCATGGAAGCTTAAGTTAGTTCTGTCCAGGTGAATGAGAATTCAACGCGCATTTGAGTTTCATGAAAATGGCTTTTGGTGGGTTTCCTATACATTTGTGAAATGTGCTTATCCCACACAGGAAAGGTAAGAGGTTTTATTTGAGCATATAAACCTTGAAGTTGGGACTTTGAGTTGGGTCTCTTAGGGCACTCAAGTTTTGTAAGGAGTGGAGTTATGGACAAAGTGGGTTTGATCCAAATTCACAATGCATACAACATCCACTGATTGGCCGGGCTCGGGTGGAGGTAGTGGGTTAGGTCGGTTCGTACTATATTTTTTTAGACAAAATTCATTTGAATTTTTTCAAAAATTCTTGCGCGAAATTTTGAATTTCAGATTCGTTTTTGTTTTTGTGCAAAATTCAAAATTTGAATTTTCAAATTTAAATTCTTACAATCACCTCCCTTCTCACTGGTTACCTATTTTGGTCATAACTTTCCGACTATTTCCGAATAGCCATGAAGGCTACCCGAAAGGGCACCATTGTGGCTATAAAATAGCCTTAACAATTTCCTCAATTTTTCATTCAATTCACCTAAGATTTCTCTTATTTTCATTTTTTCCTTTTCTTGTTTTCGCTCTCCTCTGTTCTGCATATTTTATGCAAGTTAGACATTAGAAAGAGTCTGTAAGAAAGAGAGAGTTACAACAGTGGTTTTGTGACACCCCAAATGTTGAATTAACATAATAAGAACAAAAGTAAAATAAAATATTTAATTTTATAAATGTATATGATAAAATGAATTTTAATTTAAAATTAGGAGTAATTGTGCTTTGTAATAATATAATAATTATATTAATTAGGGTCAATTGCTTATGTTAATTAGGGTCAAAAAAGTAATTAATCAAACAACTTTAGATAAACTCAAAACAATCTAGAACCACGTGGCTAATACCACGTGGTTGTTGGCTATCATCCTAATCCAATTGACTCCAATTGACTTAGAGTGTGGGCCTTGAGCAGGAACTTCTATAAATAGAAAATGTATTACGAACTTAGAAGAAAGCAACCGAACAGTGAGAGAAAGGAGGAAAGGCAAAGCCCAAGGAAATATAATTTTTCTTGAGGTGAGTTATATTATACCTAAAGTTACTATAACATATTTTATGTATGTTTTGAATTACCATAATTTGTTTTATACAAGTTATGTTTTATAACTTATATTTAGATTAAATACGTTAATTTTTTTTTCTGAACTCCATTTGCTTAAATTAACATCCATGGATATCTTTGTTTAAATTTTAAAAATTATTTTTGATAAGTACCACCATGGGAGTCCCATGCTTTGGGGGACTTAAATAACCATTAGCCTTTGATTGGTCACTTTGTGGCCTTCTGTTTGTCATGGATCCATTGACTTCTGTTTTGATTATCACTCCAATGACCACTGTTCTATTCTGTACCGTGGTTATGGTTATTTACCTATCTAACTTCTGGATCTCAGTTTCTGCCACTTAAATAATTTGTTTATACAAATTAAGTTATGTTTAATGTTTTAGCTTAAATAACTATCCATGGTTATTTTATGTCCCATATGCTCTTGGTATAATATCTCTCATTCTGTTATGTGCTTTTAGTTGTTACCCCTTTCAAGTGATGAAATATAAGGAAGGATTATAACCTCGTGTAGTGGTGTAGATACCACATTTTTGACCACCCTTAAGACTTGGGCACCTCAGGTTGATCACTCGATGATGAAAAGTTATGCTGTACAAATGATCGATTTCTTCAGCAAGAAGAGCTTCTAAATCCCAACCTTACACCTCATTTTGACCAAAACTATCTTAGACCTTAAAATCCTCTTTTTCAAAATATTTTTCCAAATGTTTCAACGATGTTCCAAGCTCTCATTCGGTTCAAAATATTGTACTTTTTGGTAAACCGAGTAAAGACAAAGTGGAAATAAATGAAAGGGAGGTGAAATATCTGAAAAATCTTTAAAAACATCTTATTTTTAGGTTTGGAGTTGAAGAAAATTAGAGGGGAGGGAAGAAAACTAGTTAAGGAGAAAGTTGGGCATCAATCCGGTAGGATAAAAATGAGCAGCCTTCACTAAAATAGGCATATCTCTTTACACATTTAGAATTTAGATGTGAGGCTACCACCATTGGAAAGTAGACTTCCAAGGCTTCAATTTAGACTCAAGAATGACCTAAAATCAAGTCCAAATGAGGGATATATGCTCGTTTGAAGTCGAGCCTAAAAACAATTTTTTGTCTGGCCGGCCACTATTAGTGGGCGGCCGCCCACTATTAGCGGCCTGCCAACCACTTGTCAAAACCAGATATTTTTTGCCAGCTATCTTCACAGATGTATACACCACACCAGCTGTCTCTATATGGATATTTTCGAGATATCAACATGGTTTTCTATATATAGATGACCATCCCTCTTGGTTTTTAGAAAAAATTCCAAAAACTCAAATTCTTGAAAATCTCTCTCTCTCTCTCTCTCTCTTGCAACCTACACACTCTCTCTCTACACTTACTAAACCAATATTGGAGCTCTCTTTACTGAGATTATTAAGTCCAACAGCCCTTGAGAGTGAGAACTTGTGGGTTTGTTAACAAAAGAGTTGCCTTGCTGTAAGAGGTATAATTTTAAGCATCTTTACACTACTTGTTTTCTATCTTTTCTTGCTGATTTTGAACTGTTTTTACACTATTTTTATCGACTGAAACTTGTGGTTTAAAGCTACCAAAGGTGAAGGGGTTAACCACCCTTCTTTGAACCTTATTCTTTAAGCTTTTACCCCTATGTTTCCCATTCTTTTCTTAACTTTTTTTTGAGCTTTTTACCACTAAATTTCAGAGTTTTTCGGAGGATAAAAATGTTGTTTTGAAGTCCCAAAAATGGGAGGGTTAGCCATCCCTCCTTATGCTTGTTTGCTAGCTTAATTGCTCCATTATTTTAGCTTACTTTTTAGCTATTTTTACTTTAATTTGAGCACTGTTTTGAGCTAATTTATGACTATTTTTATGTGCTAATTTCATTTATGCTTTGTATTGCATATTTGTAGTGTAATGGTTCTCATAGGTTTGGTGTTTTAGGCATTAAACACCAACCTATTTGAGTTTATAGCATTTATTTCGAGCTTTCCACACTTGTGATCACCTCTAATCATCTCTGCAACCTCCCTCTTTTCTTGGCATTTTATTTGTTTTGAGAGTTGGTTCAACCGATTGATTGTTTAAGCTTGAGATTGAGATCGTTGTACTTAATGGTTTAATCTGGTTCATTACCAACGGCATGACATCTCTCTCATGCCCAAAACAACCTTTTGTTTAACACTTCTTTCCATTAGTGGACTTAATGCTCATTTTTGGACTTAATTGACTAATGAATGGAACGTGATTTAAAATAGAGTAATAAAATTAGAGTGAAAATGGACCAAGATAATAAAATAATTTGGTGTTCAATCGGATGTTAGTTGAACACATGGAGACTTGAGTCATTTCATACTTGTTAGTGATGAAATGGTTCAAGTTTCGAAGGTCAACCATTTCCCTTGATCAATCCATGATAGGGAGGAGGTTTTGTTGGTCTTTCCTTACCATTTATTGAAATTGTATCCCTTGGTTCATAAGTCATCACGCAATGAAATTGCGTCGATTAATGGCTTGCGAATCAAGCCTACCCCTCCTTTGAGTTGTTTGATGATAAAGAATGGCAGAGTGGACAAACATCCCCTGAGAATACCCTATTTGTGCTCTGTTTGTTATTTGTTGCAACAGGAAAGAACCAACATTAGTGGCCGGTAAGCCACTTTTACTAGCCGGCAGGCCACTATTTGTGGCCGGCCACTTTTTCTGAGTTACCGGCCACTTTTTCAGCTAGGCAGTGTCCCTTTTCTAGCAGAGCAGAGTAGAGGCTGAGGTGAAAAAAATAGTGCGATTTTCTAACTGTGCAACAGAGGCATTCTGGTAACAAAACGAAGAGCATTTTCGGGTGGAAATCTGCATCCATGCATGAACCATCCCTTGATTCTCAGGATCTGTTGAAAGGATGTTGTAATAGTAGTATGTACTATTTAGAGTAGCGGACTTATAACTAATTAGCTAGTTTGTGTTGTACTTAATTAATTAGCTAAAGTAGTTAGTTAATTTATGGTGTTGTAATAATTAGCTAGTGTAGTTCATTTACTTCATTTGGTTTGTAATAATTAGTTAATTCGTAGCAATTAGCCAGGGCATTCATTCGGACCCTCTTGTGCCAGGACCAATATGTAATATTTGTGTATGTTTTCCAACCCCACGTCTTTCTCCCTTTTATTTATCTTCTTATGATGGATAGAATAGAACATCACATTTTATTTAGCATATTCCATGATTTGTATTCACTTGCTTTGTATGCATCGAGGCTCGGTTCATCATTCTAACAAGCATTCTCATTTATTACTTCATTGAATACGTGTTTAAACCACATTTTATCAAATTGATTCACATGTCATAATTAGTGGCCGAGCCCATTGATTGCATTTTTGCATGTGTTGTATTAGGCATCTTTCATTAGTTAGGATCATGCATTTTTCTAACTAGTTTCTCTTTTGGCTTGCCTCAGGAATTGGGGTAAGCTTTTATTTGCTTTAGCATATCACATATGTGTGATTGTTGTCATGTCGAGCATGATTACCATGAGGCTAATTGTTTAAGTGATAAATTGTTTGAATGCCTGTGGATGAAGGCTAATTGCTTGAATTGGAATAATTTGAGTAATGAACATATGAGATCACTTTTTCAAGTGGTACATATTCGAAACATTTTCAAAAACATACATGAAATCAAATGTTCCAATTTTTGCAAATAAGTCTATACTTGAGTGCATCACATAGTAATGCTAGGCTAATAATCGGAACAAGAGCATATAATGTAAATAAGAATCACATCATGATTAGTAGAGGCTGACTTTTGATCGGGTGAGTGGGGTGCTCAATTCATGACCTTCCCCTCTTGTACCTAAGTTCCCAAGCCAAGACACTTCGGTGATGATGGATAAGTGGCCTTTGGCACGAGTCTCGGGTTTCCTAAATTTTTCAAAAATATTTAAGTGGCGACCTTGTATCTAGCAAAGTAGTTCATTTTTGGCATTTTGATTCAAAATTGATTTTTCAAAAGATTTGCCGGATTTGGACTCTTTTGTGTTTATCTATTTCACCATTGCACTTGTGGAATCAGATTCAGAACTACGGGAGTCCTAATTGTAGGGTTCTCGTATCCGAAATGAGCAAGAAAAGTCGAGCTATAGTTTCTGGCGACTCTGCTGGGGATTTAAAGAACTTGACTTGAAATTCATGATGTGAAATTTTATCTGCACTTATATATTCTTTGTATTGCATTTGCATTGTGCGCTTAAGTCACTGTGTTTGCCATCTGCTATTCCTAGACGGTTTGCCGGAGGCTTGCCTAAAAGCTTGCCAAAAAGCTGACCGGCCGTGGGCTCTACCATGTTGGGAATACAACCCTTGGATCTAGATTACTGCTGTATCGCTTGATCCTCCTTTCACTTCTCAGTGTTAGGTGTGAGAGGTATATTAGGTAATCTTGCCAAGGTACCCTTTTGGACCAATTGCCCTAGTGCATATAGTACGCTCTAGTGACCTTTCAAAACTAGGGTAGGATGCTCTCCTTTTTTTTAAGATGTTGTGATACCGCTTGTTTGAGTAGTAAAGGTATAGATCACTCCAACAGCTAGAACAGGGAAACCCTAACCTCTCAGAGGGGTGTTTTGAATGCTTTTTTGCAAAATGTGAAATCTTTGGAAATGTGTGATGCAATCCTGGGAGAGTCTTAATCTTAAGGCGCTTCTTTTCAAACTTGAGGGTCATATCAGAATCAGAATTTAGGTCAAAATCCAGGGGTATGTGTAGACACCCCATTTTTGACCATCCTCAAGACTTGGATGTCACTGATTGAACACTCAGTGATCACCCTTGTTCGTGTTCGTTTTGAGTTCCCAGAGGCCTCAGCTGCGCGCCTTGCCTCAGGATCTCTTAACTCGTTCGTTTAGTGTTTGGTTTTGCACCAAACACTTGTGTTTTTGCCTTGAAAGGCAGGGAGTGGCTTGTTGGCCATCCCCACACTCCATCGGCCTTCCCTTTACCTCACCGGCCATTCCTTGTTGCCACCGGCCATTGTTGCTTGTTATCAATGGCCGGTCGGCACTATGTGTGGCCGGCCGGCACCTTTTTTGGCCGGTTATCTATTTTGCCGGCCGGTGACCCTTTTGCCCCCCCCAGGCATGGTGCATGCCAGCTGTGCCAGCTGGGAGGCATAGACCCCACTCCCTATGCACGGGGATGACCATTTTGAGCCTTTGACCCCCTTTTCCTTCTAGAAGGTTGAACCCTTTTGGCCAAGCTTCTTGGGGAAGCTTGGCTAGCTGTCTTAGCTTCCTTTAGAAGCCGTGACTCCTTTGCACCCTTTGCCCCTTTTCATTTAGCTTCTTGGAGAAGCTTCAAGCCTTTTCCTATGCCTATATAAGACCTCATTCTTCTCCATTGTCAAGGGTTAGAGATTTTGGATTAAAAAACCAGAGAATACATATATATATCTGATATATCACCCTCTCTCTCTATATTTCCCTCTCTCTCATCCTTAGTGTGTGTTTAGAGGCCTAGAAAGTGTGTTTTGACCTTAGTCTTGCACTAAGACACACACCATCACACCTTGCTTCGACTTTGAGGGGCTTGGGGGGTTTGTTCTTGAGTTCTTGGACTGGTTTTGACCTAGAGAAGGTGGCTGGACTTGCTGTTCATCAAAGGTTCTTCAAGGGTAATCTCTTTACTTTAGATTCCCCAATCTTGCACTAGACTTTTGCCTATCTTGCTTATTGTTTTAGACTTTGTGTATAACTAGAAAAAGTCTTATTTTTGCATGCTTGAGATCTTTCATTAAGGTTGTTTTGGAATTTGGGGTCGGCCTCCCCCTTTTAGGCCTTGTTTGGCCCTTTTAGGCTCTCTTTTGTTAAGCTTTGTTTACCTTGGTGTGTTGGCCTTCTCACCACTGAAATCCAGTAGATTTTCAATGGTGAAGAAGGGGTCCTAAGGTCTTGTAAAGGGGAGGGACACCCCTCTCCCTTAGTCCCTCATTTTTGCATATTTTTGGCTCATAAGGATAGCATGCATGAGTAGTTGCATTTGGTGCCATTTCAGAGGTTTTTGATTGTTTTTGGGTTATAATATGCCTCTGTCCTTGGTCAGATTCATGGCCCTTTGCATGTATAATACACTTGCTTTGTGATTTTCCATTTTGCCTAGAAGCGTGCCATGTGTTTAACCTAGCATATCCACTTTTTTTTACCTAACTTTGTCAAGTACTTGGTCATATTTTGTCATGCTTAAGGTCTGTTGGCCACTGATTTGGGCTTGTTTAACATGTTTGATATAGTTGCCTTGCATCTTGGCTTGTGAGTCCTAAGGATATGAGTTCTAAACATGCATTGGTTGGGCTATTTCAGTGATTTGGAATCACTTAGCATGTTATCTCAGTCCCTAAACCATGCTTGTATGCTTGCATTAATCACTTCTCTTATGATTTGAAGATGTGCCCTCTTATGCCTTGAAATGTGCATTGTGTATGCCCATGTGTTTGGGTCCCTTAAGCCACCATATCTGTGAGTTTGAGGCTCATTTTTGCATGCTAGAATCCTGTTTTAGGTTGCTTAGTTCATGCCATGTGTGGTCATGAAGAGTAGTGGTCTTGTGCCCCATGTTTTATGCCTCTTTGCTTAGGTCATTTGGGATGCCTTGTGTGCGGGTCTTGGGTCTCATTCTAGCATGTCATGACACTTTTTTTTTTGGTTAATCTAGTGTCCATGTTTGCCTTCTTTGGTATGCTTGTAAGTTGGCCTTCATGCCTTAGTCTTAGGTCCATTAGTTTGCATACTTGTTTTGCATAATTGGCATCATCATTTTAGTCCATTTTGGGCCACTGTTTATGGCAAGGCTGAGGTCTACCCTTTATGGTTTAAGTCCCCCATTGCATGTTTATCATATGCTTGTTGCATGTTTGGCTCATTATATGTTGTCACATGCTAGCCTTATTGCATAATTGTCCATGTTTGCATTATATTTGCCTCTCATATGATTAGCACATCGCGTACTCGCATGCTTAGAACACATTGCATTTGCCATGATTGCATACTTGCATTGCATTGTTTGGCTTGGGGTGTCAAGCCAAACTTGAGGGGTGAGAGGTGTTCATACTCCAAGTGATGCAACACATTTCAACCCTCGGTCGCCAATGACCTTGACTTCAACATGATAGGATGTTGGCATTCATGTGTTTTGTTTGCATACATTTACATTGAACTACAACCTTGGCCCCTTAGGCCATCATGCATCAAAATGCACAATTGATGGCCCGAGGATCGAGGGCCATACTCCCTTGAGTCCAATGCATGATGGGGAGCGTGGCCATGCTTATATTTGCTTGAAATACCATGCCATACACTGCTTGCCCTCTGCTGCTGTCAACTGCAGGTTCTCCAGGAAGTTTTGGCCGGTCGGCTAAATACAGTGCCGGTCGGCCATCAATTTCGGCCGGTAAGCAAAACAGGTGGCCGGTGGTTCATCCCTTTGGCCGGTGGTGTCTATTCTTGGCCGGTGGTATTCCCCAACACCCATAGAGCATGTGCCAAGACTTTTGCAGTCTTCAGAGAAGCAGGGCAGTGTAAACAGAGGCAGCGGTGGCATGGTACGGGTTTCCGAGCGAGGTGGATCGAGCGTGCATCCTCATACGCATTTCGAGGCAGGGCTGCGGCCACCTTCTTTTTGCATTTATTTTGTTAATTAATTAGAAGTTTTGTAATAATTAATTTAATATTATTTATTCGAACTGTAATATTTATTCGGACCATCCGAGTGAGGAAAATTGTGTAATAAGTGTGCGTGAGTGTATGTACGTCTTCCAACCCCACGTCTTTCTTCCCTTTTATTTACTAGCTTTCGATGGTTAGTATTAGGTCATATTTAATTTAGCATACCTTATGCTATGCACGCATGCATCCATACATTTGTCTTGCATGCATCGGGCTCAGCGCATCATACTAACTGCATTGTATTTCAATTCCAAGTTGAATATGTGTTAGTTGTAGCATCATCATACGCCATGTTTAGATTAGCCGAGTCTATTCTAATTGCATTTTTGCATGTGTTACATTAGGCATTTCTGTATAGTTAGGATCATGCATTGATTTCTAATTAGCTTCTTTCTTTGGATTGGAGTACTCGGTGAGTGGTTATGCTTTAGCATCCTTGCATGTGTGTGAGTGACTGCCATGATAGCATGCTTACCATGAGGCTAGCTGCTTATGTGATATAACTGCTTGAATGCCTGTGGATGGAGGTTGAATCACCTAAATTGGAATAATGCATTAAAACTGTGAGTTTTAAGCCCACTAGATAGTGGCAAAACCATCTTTTCTAAAGCCCACTCGAGGGTGGCAAAACCTGCATTTTAGCCTACTTGCGAGTAGCAAACCATTTTCGAAACAAACATGAAATGTTTTGTCCCAATTTAGGCGATTTGGTCTATACTTGTTTGCTGTGCGCATAACATAGTAATCCTAGGCTAATAACCGGAATAAGAACGTATAATGTTTTCAAAACTAGATATCATGGTTAGTAGAGGCCGATCTTCGGATCGGGCGAGAGGGGGTGCTCATGGCTGACCTTCCCCAATCGTACCTAAGTTCCCGAGCCGAGGCAACTTTGGTGATGACGGACACGTGGCCTTTGGCACCGAGTCAGGGTTTCCTAAATTCCCCCAAAATAAAATATTTAGGTGGCGACTCTGTATCTGGCGAAGCAGTCCATGTTTGGCACTTCTTCCAAAAATCTGTTTTCTCAAAACGATTTGCCAGATTTGGACTCTTTGGTTCAGATTAAGAACCGTGACAATTTGAGTCCGAACTGTAGTAGACCCACAAACGAACAAAACGGGAGTCGTCCTCCCGGGACGTTCGGGGACGTCTACAGTTTCTAGCGACTCTGCTGGGGACATTAGAGAACTTGACTCGAGCTCATGATATCTTGTTTTGACCACACTTATGTGTTTCTTTGCATTGCATGTGCATTGGTGCGCCTAGGACACCGTGTTGGCCATCTGCTATTCCTGAGCGGTTTGCTGGAGGCTTGTCTTGTCAAGGCATGACCATAAGGCTGACCGGTTGCGGGCTCTGCCAGTATGGGAACACAAACCCCGGTTTTACCGGAGCACCCTTTTTGACCATTCGACCTAGTGCATATCGAAATCCATAGTGACCATTCCAAACTAAGGCAGGTTGCTTACCTGATATAGGTTGTTTGAAACTGCTGTGTGCGTAGTGAAACACTAGTTCCTGACAAAATAGGACAGGGAAACCCTACCCCAACATAGGGGTGCTTTGGCTCTCTTTTACTCGCTATGTGTTTTTAGAATGTATCTATGCGGGGGAATACACGTATCAGTTCGCAAGTTTGAGTGTTAGGCCTGCGGGCATCAGTGTTTTTGGGAATCAATTATCTGTGGGTATCGGATTCAGACTTCGGGGCAACGGTTTGGAAATATTGATCAGTGATTAAGAAACAGTACATTCCGCTTATTGGCAATTTGTTGCACCCAGCTGTGTGTTGTGTTTATTCTATGTTATTACGCTGTCCGATTGTCTGTTTATTTATACGCTTTATTTATCTTTTTATTAGGTAGTCGAGCACAATTGCTTCTGACCCAGTAGATATTTCCCAAGCACTCTGGATTAGAGGTCGTCGACTCCATCGATCTGAGGATCTGGTAGACGGACAACCAGTGTACCACTCTCTACCCCCGGTTACCAGACGGAGGACAGCTAGGCAGAGGGCATTAGTTCAGCAGTTGGCACAAAGGGCTTTGTCTACCCCACCTGTGTACCGTAGGGATCAGGATTCTACTTCTCCCATAGAAAGGGAACATATACCGATAATTCAGTCAGAGCAGAACAGTATGGCCAGTTTAGAGGAGATGGTGCGCCAGCTCCAAGAGGGTATGAAAATTATGCAGCAGGATGCTGTTCGACAGGCAGAGTTTGCCAAGCAGCAAGCCACGGTTATGAATGAACAAGCAAAGTTAATCGTGAGGTTACAACAGCAAAACGGAGCATCTGTTTCACAGCAAGTTCCTCCCCCGCCAGGAGTTCCAACCCTCGGGGAGACAGCTAATGTTCAGAATGATACGGATATTCCCACAAGACCGCCTTCACCCCCGATCCTACCCCCAATCCAACCCCAGTTATCCAAAACACCCACCAACCTGCCGGACTCTCCCTTTGAGTTCGAGACGGATCCCATAGCACTGAAGTTGAGCAAGCTTGAAAAGCTGTTCAAGAGATCCCAGGGAGTCAAGACCATCCTTGACATTGAAGATGGATATACTGACGCAGCCGTGACGCTGCCTGACAGATTCAAAATGCCTCACATCGACCGGTTTGATGGGTCCGGGGACCCCATGGTGCACCTAAGATTGTTTTCAGATGTTTTAAGGCCAATGGGCCTCACTAGACTGCAGAAACTGTCTCTGTTCGGCCGGACCCTGTCGGGTGTGGCAGCCATATGGTATGCCAAATTAGAAGATGACGTCAAGAGAAAGTGGGACGAGATGGCTGAGGCCTTCATCGCGCAATACTCATATGATACACAAATTGAGATCACGACTTGTGATCTCGAGATGACGAGGCAAGAACGCAAAGAGAGCTTCTCAGAGTTCGTGACTAGATGGAGGGCCAAGGCTTCAATGATGACATTAAGGCCCACAGACAAAGATCAGATTCAGATGATTGTGCGCAATCTTCAACCGAAGTTAATGCAGAAGATGATTGTACTCCCCTTCCCTACCTTTTTCGATTTGCATGAAATGGGGGTACAGATTGAGGATGCATTAAAGCAAGGCTTAATTGATAATGACCGGGAACAACCCCGAAGAACTTTCAACCGCAACACTAATGCCGGTCCGAGCGGCACTTCAACTACAAGAGCCTCCAAAGTGAGCATGGTTACCACCACCCCCCCTCCAAGAAATATGGCGGCTACACCATTCTCCGGTGCGTCCGGAAGCCATCCACAAACAGCCAAATACCCACCCAAAAATACAAGAACCTTCGCTCCCCTATATATGCCCCTGTCCAAAGCTCTGGGGGTTTTAATCAGAAAAGGGCACTTGAAGCCCCTAGAGCCGCGGCCATTACCGGAAAAACTCCCCCCTACCCACAATCCAGCCAAGTATTGCGCATTTCACCAACAACACGGTCATGATACCGACCTGTGCTACCGATTACGTCATGAGATTCAAGATCTCATCGATAATGGGGTGATTATGCCTCCCCAGAAACCCAATGTTACGACCAACCCGCTCCCTACACATAACCAAGCTCCACCTCCCAAAAGAATTAACTGTATCCAGACTGGGGTCGTGTCTTACGATCCTAGCATCTATATTACTCCTTCCCATCTACCTAAGCCGGAGGTGCTCCTTCCCGACTGCACTGACCTTTTGTGCATGCTGGGCATCTCTACAACCCAACCTGAGCCAGTGGAAGTAACTGTTGAAGAGGGTACAGGGGAGTTTGCGAGGGGAGATGGAACTGTTGAGTCGAGGTTTGAGCAGTCTGGGAATTTTGCTGGGGAAGCCTATGATCCGAGTGACTACATCCTGTCAGCAGGCCAGTCTGAATCAAGTATAGAACTACCAAAGAGAGCAGAACTGTGTGTGATCCGGGGGGATAGATTTGAGCAGGGGACGGATGATTTGACAGTCGTAGAAGAGGACTTTGCCAACCTACAGTTTTTCAATGACCAAGGATCAGGGGGTGCGGCAGTCAACTGGTTCGATTATGAGGAATCGGCAGAGGCCACTAGATGGCTGGATGATCAACCGGATGTGGTGGAAGAATTCCAATAAGAACGGGGACCGGCAGGGGCAAGGGTATCAGTTGAGGCCAGAAGGGCCGAGAGTCAGAGTACATTGCCGGAGAGCGCCGGTACGAAGAATTTTGCTCAGGACTGGAGCATCTTGACTACAGGAATTATCGAACAGCCAGCTATATTAACACAGTCGGAGCAAGAAAGATTTGAAGATTCTGAGAGAATCAGGAAGGCTAAGGCTCATGTGAGGACTAAAACCGCTACGAGCATAGAAACAGAGGATGCTGCGAGCATAGGGATGGAAGGTATTGCAAGTATGAGAATAGTCGTACCAGAGCCGGACAGGTGTCTGTTGGCTGCAGATGGAATGTGGTGGGAGGACGACGATTTATGTCTTGCCCACACGGACGAAGATTGGGGAAACAACCAACCCAACGACACCTGGTATATTGGAGAAGTCGACCATATGACAAGGAGCGGGCGGTACTTCAAACCCCCGCACCTAGATCAACCAGAGGCTTCTGGGAAAGACAGGGAGACTGAGAAACAGAAGGAGAAACAACTTGAAGAGGAGGCTGTGCTCAAACAGTTAAAAAAGATACAAGCAGACATCTCCATTTGGGGGCTGCTCATGGCATCACGAGTACACAGACAGGCCATCCTGTCGGCCATGGACAAGGCCAAGCTTTCGATAGAAACCACGCCAGAACAGCTGGTGGGATTAGTCTTCCCGGGAGCGGCTGCCCCAACGCTGACTTTTTCCGACAAGGAACTGCCACCTGAGGGGGCAAACCATAACAAGCCACTCTACATCTCCATGGAGTGTAAGAATAAATGGATACCGGTGGTTCTTGTCGATACCGGATCAGCCATCAACGTCTGCCCGGCAAGAACGGCATATGTGATCGGTTTGAAAACCGCGGATTTTGTACCAACGGCCCAGGTAATTCGGGCATATGACAACACGAGTAGGGAAGTCATGGGAACAGTGAAGATTCCGACTAAAGTGGGGCCGGGACAGCATGAGATAGATTTCCATGTCTTAGAGGTTCCCGCAACCTTCAACCTGCTTTTGGGACGGCCGTGGCTGCATCAGGTAAAAGCGGTGTCCTCCACCTTACATCAAATGGTGAAATACCCCTATGGGAAGGGAGTAGCCATTGTTTTTGGAAATTCATCGATTCATCCACCACCGGAGGTGTCTATGCCTGTTCTAGAGATTGAACATGGCATGGAGGATGTGTTCATATTAGGTTTCTCTCTGGCTGAGGCTCAGATTGTACAGAATATCATGGCTGCTAACGAAGGGATATATGTCAGTGCTCAAGCAGTGTATCTCATGAACAAGCTCCAACACATCCCCGGGATGGGATTAGGGAAGAGCGACCAGAAGGGCGTTGCAGCATCGGCCGAAGTGCCGCATAACCCTCATACCTTTGGTTTGGGTTATTTGCCCACCAAGGAGGATTGGATAAGAAGGGGAAAGGAAATGGCTGGAAGAGCTAGAGTGAAACAAATGGGGAAACCTTTTGAGTTGATGCACCGGCCCATCCAGGGTACCCTAAACGGACGCTTCATCCGGGAAGGGGAGGATTTTCCATTCTGTGGTTTTCCGGAGCCGTGGCTGAACGCGGAGAAGAAGCGCGTACCGGGGTTCGAGATCTTCTTTGACCTACAGTTACCTGGGAATGATGTTGCCGAAGAGCAGACAGACCCGACAGTTGAGACTGAGCATAGTAGGGAAAGGAAGTCCGAAGACACCGAACTTGAAATGGGGGTAGCACTGGCATGTCTACTTTCAGATCCTTCGATCGACCAGCTGTGCTTGGGGGATAACTTCTCGGTGTCCATGATTGGGAATGAAACGGCTGCGGGCCTACCGTCAACTATTTTGGATGCATCCATCGCGCCCTCTCTCGTTTGGCAGTACGAAGAGGGATTTTTGTCAAGCAGCACCGGGTTAGGTAGTGAGCCGGAATCTGATTCCACCAAGTCTTGTGAGTCGGAATCAGGTTCCAGCTCGACTGAGTCTGAGTCCGGTATTCCTGGGGGTGACAATCCGGATGCCACAGTCCTGTCCAGGTCGTCTTTTTCTTTCTCTTTCGAGTCTGTTGTAACAGAAGAATTGGACGGTTCGGAAGCACCTAATGAGAATGAGGTGAATGTGGTTTCAGAGTATTTTTCTGTGCCTTTGATTTATTGCTTGAATCAGGATTTTCAAAATTTTGATAAAAACGACGAGGAAGAAATTCCTCCGGTTTTGCAACGTTTAATTAATCAAGAGTAGGAGAGATTTGTTAAACCCTTAGTGGATGAAATCACTACCGTGAACATTGGTACTGAGAAGGACCCGCGGCTGGTCCAGATCGGATCCACGTTGTCTTCGGAGGAACGCGAGCGCTTAGTCGCTTTATTAAAAGATTTCAAAGATGTTTTCGCGTGGTCCTACGAAGACATGCCTGGGATCGATCCTGAGATTGTACAGCACCGGATCCCTCTTGACCCCGAGGCCCGACCTGTGAAACAGAAACTCAAAAGGATCCGCCATGACTGGGCCATCAAGATTAAAGAAGAGGTCACCAAACAGATCGACGCAGGCTTCCTGCTAGTGTCCGAATACCTGACTTGGTTGGCCAACATCGTCCCAGTGCCGAAGAAAGATGGCAGAATCCGAGTATGCGTGGATTTCAGGGATTTGAACAGAGCTAGTCCGAAGGACAACTTTCCCCTGCTGCATATTGATGAGTTAGTGGATTTCACAGCGGGGCATGCTTTGCTTTCGTTTATGGATGGCTTCTCAAGCTACAATCAGATAGTGATGGCACCCGAAGACCGGGAGAAGACTCCTTTCACCACCCCGTGGGGGACCTACTGCTACAGAGTAATGCCGTTTGGGTTGAAGAATGCTGGAGCTACTTATCAACGGGCCGCGACCACGATATTGCATGACATGATCCATAAAGAGGTTGAGGTGTACGTGAACGACATGATTGTCAAGTCCAAAGAAAGAGGAGGCCACTACACCGCCTTACAAAAGTTCTTCCAAAGGATCAGGGAATTTCGGTTGCGGCTGAATCCGCAGAAATGTGTATTCGGTGTTACAGCGGGAAAAATGCTAGGGTTTCTGATTACACAAAGGGGCATCGAAGTTGACCCTTTCAAAATCAAGGCCATCTTAGAAATGCCACCACCGATGACTGAAAAAGAGGTGCGAGGCTTTCTGGGTAAAGTGCAATTCATAAGACGGTTTATCTCAAAATTAACCTTGACTTGTGAACCACTTTTTGGTCTCCTGAAGAAAGGAAAGAAATTCCAATGGGACGGCCGATGCCAAGCAGCTTTTGAACAGATCAAAGAGTACTTACAGAACCCGCCCATACTGTCACCGCCGGAACCGGGAAGACCATTGATATTGTACCTTTCAGTGACTGAGATATGCTCGCACAAGAATCTGAAGACAAAGTGAAGAGAGCCATCTACTATCTGAGCAAGAAGATGCTAGAGTATGAAACTCGCTACACACCGTTGGAGAAGGCTTGCTTAGCTTTGGTATGGGCTACCAGGAAGCTACGACACTACCTGTTAGCTCACTTCGTAATGTTGGTTTCATGACTCGATCCCATCAAATATCTTTTCGAGAAACCAGCACTTACGGGTAGGCTAGCTCGTTGGTTGCTGTTGCTCTCCGAATTCGATCTGCAATATGTGACACGCAACTCAGTCAAGGGAAGAGCAGTATCAGAATTCTTAGCCGACCATCCAGTGGAAGGGGGTGAAGCAGTCGAGTACTTATTCCCAGACGAAGCCATTTTGCACATCGACGATGAAACTTGGACGATATACTTTGACGGAGCGTCAAATCAACACGGGTATGGGATAGGGGTGTTGCTGATAGCACCCGACAATTCCCGTATCCCTCTAGCCTTCAAACTCTGATTCAAAGTCTCGAACAATGAAGCAGAATATGAGGCATGCATTGCCGGTCTGGAAGCAGCCCTGGAACTAGGGGCAAGACGGTTGGACGTCATTGGGGACTCGAACCTTGTTGTGTCTCAAGCAAAAGGGGACTGGAAAGTCAAAGAAGAAAAGATGATGATGTATCACCACACCTTGGATTTGTTAATTCCTCGGTTTGAGAAGCTAAATTTCACTCATCTAGTAAGAGAAAACAACAGATTCGCAGATTCACTAGCAACTCTATCTTCCATGATAGACATCCCGCCTGGAGTCCAGATGCGTCTGGTCATCATTGACCAGAAGTTTACGTCGGCATATGAGTCAATTTCTGCCATAGATGAGGTTCAGGACGACAACCCCTGGTATTACGACATTTGGAACTTCTTGGAGAAGGAGACGTTTCCACCAGGGGCAAATGCCAAAGATAAAAGGGCAATCAGAAGAATGGCCGTTCAGTTCATCATCTGCAGGGGGGTAAGCTGTATAAGAGAGGTCATCTAGGAATGCATAAGCTGTGTGTGGAAGCAGAGGAGTCGAAGCGCCTGATGGAGGCCATCCACGGAGGAGAATGTGGGGCGCATATGAATGGAGTGATGCTAGCGCGGATGATCCTCAGACAGGGATATTATTGGTCCACCATGGAGGAGGATTGTATTGGCTTCGTTCGGCGATGCCACAAATGCCAGATCTATGCAAACCGCATGAACATCCCGCCGTCAAAGCTATACCATATGACTTCGCCATGGCCATTTTCAGTTTAGGGAATCGATGTGATCGGGGCCGTTACTCCGAAGGGGTCGAATGGACATGAGTTCATCCTAGTCGCGATAGATTACTTCACGAAGTGGGTCGAGGCCCAGTCTTATGCGGTGTTGAAGGCTTCACATGTTGCGAAGTTCATCAGGAACAACATCATCTATCGCTACGGAGTCCCAAACGAGATCATTTCAGACAATGGTTCCCATTTCAAGAAGCAGGTGATTGATTTATTGGAAAAATACAATGTGGCTTTTCATAAGTCATCCACATACCGGCCGCAGACCAACGGAGCAGTTGAGGCCGCCAACAAGAACATCAAGCACATACTGCAGAAAATGGTGGAAACCTACCGGGACTGGCCAGATAAGTTACCGTTTGCTCTATGGGGCTACCGGACTTCAATTAGAACTTCTACTGGGGCGACTCCGTATTCATTAGTCTATGGGATGAAGGCCGTTCTACCTATCGAAATTGAGGTTCCGTCATTGCGAGTATTGGCTGAGTGTCAAATAGCCGAAGCAGATTGGCAACAGAGCAGATTTGAGGAACTCATGCTCTTCGATGAGAGAAGATTGAAGGCACTGTACCACATTCAAGGTTACCAGCGTAGAATTGCCCGGGCTTTCAACAAGAAAGTTAAGTCCAGGAATCTAAAGGAAGCGGATTTGGTTCTCAAGGACAACCGAGCTCCCATCCACGACCCAAGGGGCAAGTTCAGACCCAATTGGACTGGTCCCTACATCATTAAGTCTATTTGGTCAGGTGGAGCTGTGGTTCTGATGGACCTAGATGGCCTAGAGTTCTCCCAACCAATCAACATGGACAAGTTGAAGAAATATCACCCCTGAGAGGCTCGCTAGGCCAAAAACCCGAAAGGGCGACCTAGGCAAAAGTTAGAGCACAAAAAAATTTGAAAATATAAAAACTGAGCTCACAAGATTAAAAACCTGCAAAGGGCGGTCTTGGCAAAAGTTAGAGCGTAAAAGGAGAGTGAAAATACTCGAGCGAACCTACGCCTGAACTACGTAAGGCTTGATTCCCATCTTTGGGATACGTAGGCAACTTCATCCTGAAGTTCAGCCATAAACTTTTCCCCGATCAACTTTGTCCATTTAATTATCTCGGCCATCTTCGTCCATCAGCATTCATCATGATCTCCGGTGCAGTGCTTTTCAGACTAGGGGCAACTTTCTGTTGCTGCGCATGTGTCGCGGTGTTATGCAGACTAGGGGCAACTTTCCAGTTGCAGGGGTCCGGGGTTGTGCATCTCAGTGACAGATCTCAGGCGTGTCCAGTTTTGATCCATATCGAAAATAGTTTTGAAAAGTTTTAATAAAAGTTGACTTTGTTCAAATTAATCTTTTTACAACTAAGATCATTTCTCGACCAAAACGGGAAATTTTCAGTGTCACAACCTTCAATTTCATTGGTTTCAATATAGAGTTCTCTTGCTCTTGCGTACAAATTGAAGTTGTTTTTTTTTTATTACATTCATAAGGAAAACTTGAAAGTACTAATAAAGCAATGAACCCGGGGCATAGTCAAGTCAGGTATCCCTGAGGCCCCTCCCAGAGCTAGTCGAAGCCTCTGATGCCAAGATTGGCCCGATCTGTGCCTCTTCATTGAGCCAATCCCAGCACTCGTCAGACAAAGTGCAACTAAAAGTGGGAGCGGGGGCCAGAAGCTCTCTAGTCCTCCATGATGTCACATAACGGGCAAGCTGTGCGCCTTGAACCGGGAATGCGGCAGGGTACTCTATCCCTTCTGGCGGGCAAATCTGGTCATGACCGAACTGACGTCGGAACCGGAATGGGAAATAGAACACGCAGTGAGTCAAGCCAATCAGCTGAATCCCAGGTTGGTGGGTCATGCTATAGCCCATTGCCGGTAGATTGAGCCAAGGGCACTGCCAAACAATGCGGTCTGCGGACAAGCTGCACATCCAGTCGAACCACCAACCCTCATCAAGGGCGTTGACTAGGCGTTGCCTGAAGAAGTAACCGCGGGCTGAGTAAGTTGGGCAGGAGTCCACAACTTGCAACTTGTCCATCAACCACACCTGGGGAGGGATAAAAAATGAGAGAATAAAGAATAGAGAGATGTACAATGAGAGAAAAGTGAGAAAAAGGGTGTTGTTAGAAAAACCAAGCTTGAGGGCCGAGCGATGCAAGCAATACATATGTGAGATTGGGTGGGAAACTTTACCTGCAGTAGTAGTGGACTCCCCGCAAGTCTGGTTGTTTTGCAATGATAGAAAGCATCCAAGCCCATCAACGTCTCAGCCAGAGTCATGGCGACGCAACTCTTACCCTCCTTCAAACCTTGGGCAACTTCAATCAATCGGACGCTAGATCCTTCAGAACCCGAGGCAAGTAAGAAATGCGATAGCATGCATAAGCAAAGTGCATGTTGCCGAAAACCCTACCAACGACGGTCGCCACGGTCGCCGACATCAGAAAAACGGCAAATCAAGCTTGGAATATCCAGTATTCCGTCACAAATCAAAGATCGAGCGTCGGGTATTGAGAACCCACACATTTGTCCTAAGGCTTGGGCATGGCCAAAATGAAGTTGGGGCAGGATCTCTTCATTGCGCTCGAACTCCATTAAAGCTTGAAAATCTTCAAAGGTAGGACATACCTCTTGCCCGCCGAAGCTAAAAACATGTGTCACCGGGTTCCAAAACCTTGCCGCGG
The DNA here is from genome assembly GCA_036172215.1 of Camellia granthamiana. Lineage (NCBI taxonomy): Eukaryota > Viridiplantae > Streptophyta > Magnoliopsida > Ericales > Theaceae > Camellia > Camellia granthamiana. Next base: position 136,994,283 of record CM069910.1, read on the forward strand.
CATGGAGAAACAGAAAGTGCAGCGGGGTACGACTCAAGGTGAATAGTGCATTTATGCCGAAGCCTCGGAAATTCAGTTTTTCCGAGCCGTCCAAGTCGTCAATCCAAGTTGCGAGATTTTGGGCAAGGAACGTTTCCATTTGGGACAAATCAGTGTTAAATTGAGAAGAACCACGAAGCTGAGGCCCTTTTGTAGAAGATAAGGTTGAGTGGAGGACAGATGTTAGCATTCTGCTGGTTCTGACAATTCATGGCCGGCCAACCAAATGGAGTGCCGACCGGCCACCACTTTTGGCCGGTGAATCAAAGCTTCTGGCCGGTGACCATTTCTCACGGCCGACGGCCTTTATCTCTGGCCGGTGGTCTCCCTCCTTGTTCTCTGAGCTGTTTACGCTAAGGATTGGGGAATTCCACCACCTCCAATGCCCTCCGGTGATCAATTCCTGCAGAGTCACACATATTTTCTTATCGAGTTGTTGTATATTTGCTTATTGAGTTGTATGTCACTCTCTTCAAATCTCTAATTTGCTTATTGAGTTGTACTGGCGCTTGGTTGGTTATGTCAAGTTTTTCTGTTTTGCTTATCGAGTTGTAAGTTGGTTCACTACTTGATTATTACGATGCAAATGCTCTATTTTCAAACAATTTTCATTCACATTGTTATGTGATGACGTGCGATGCAATGCATAAGATGTACAAATGCAACACTTTTTGAACAAAAAGGCAATTTCATTTCCATCATGTATTTTGCGAACACATGCAGTTTCTCTTAAAATAAAATCTGCCTGAGGCAGTGCAATGTGCTTAAACTACCGATAAAAAGGGAAAGTAAAGCAAAAAGAAGGAACAAGGCAGCAAAGTATCAGGGTCGATACCAGTAGCCCTTCCCTCGTGGTCAATACATCTCTCGCATTCTTGTCTGATCAATTGTATGGTTTGGCACCTTCATTTCTTGGGGCAGTGCGAGGAAGTACACCGTCAGAACATTCATAGACCCCCCGAGTTGACCTCAAGAGGTGTCTACTATGAGCGATGCTCTATACGTACGAGGAATTCCCCCTCCCGTATCCTTTTCGTATCTTGTGAACTCCACAAATCACTTCAATTATGCTGCGTTGCAGTGCTTTGCGTCTCAATATCGGTGAATGACTTATTTTAACCATATTTCAATTCCTTTTTATATACACATTGCGTGCATGCGCGCATTGCTTTACTTATATGTGTTCAATTCCCTTTTTATATACACATTGCGTGCATGCGTGCATTGCTTTACTTATATGTGTTCAATTCCCTTTTTATATACACATTGCGTGCATGCGTGTATTGCTTTACTTATATGTGTTCAATTCCCTTTTTTATATACACATTGCGTGCATGCGTGCATTGCTTTACTTATATGTGTTCAATTCCCTTTTTATATGCACATTGCGTGCATGCGCGCATTGCTTTACTTATATGTGTTCAATTCCCTTTTTATATACACATTGCGTGCATGCGCGCATTGCTTTACTTATATGTGTTCAATTCCCTTTTTATATACACATTACGTGCATGCGTGCATTGCTTTACTTATATGTGTTCAATTTCTTTTTATATACACATTGCGTGCATGCGTGCATTGCTTTACTCATATGTGTTCAGTTTCTTTTTATACACATTGCTTGCATAGACCGCACGCTTTACTTACATGTGTTCGATTCCAAGTTTCTATATACATTGCATGCATTGTTGCGCGTTCTTTACTTACATGTGTTTGTGTCCTCACAGCATTGTTATGCGTCCCACTCGACTTGCGTTGTCACGCACTTTCGATCGCATTATTAGGCATGTTGCTGATGGCATCGTACCTTTTAAGTTTGCTTTCTTTGCAGGCACGATATTGTATGTATGGTTCATTTGAGGCTGGTGCAACCAGACGAACCGCACAGGTATTGGATCCTCCGCGTGAGATGTATCGAGAATTGAATAATTCTCTTACATCCTTTCTGCATTGTAGTGTAGTTTGGTGTATGCTAGCTTAAAACTGTCGCATGTGTGCTTCGTTACAGCTTTCTTTGCATGATCATAAGTTATGCTTGGCTTCCTGCATTGTCTTGCATTTTGCCCCTGCCTTCGGGCGCATATCTTGTTTGTCTTGCATGCTTTGTCTAAGCCTTCGGCCTTGTCAAAAATGGGTCGTCTCTGGGCTTTGACATTCACTCCCGTCATTATTATGACTTTCGAGTTCTGTCAAAGAGGGGCAACTGTAGACACTCCATTTTTGACCATCCTCAAGACTTGGATGTCACTGATTGAACACTCAGTGATCACCCTTGTTCGTGTTCGTTTTGAGTTCCCGGAGGCCTCAGCTGCGCGCCTTGCCTCAGGATCTCTTAACTCGTTCGTTTAGTGTTTGGTTTTGCACCAAACACTTGTGTTTTTGCCTTGAAAGGCAGGGAGTGGCTTGTTGGCCATCCCCACACTCCATCGGCCTTCCCTTTACCTCACCGGCCATTCCTTGTTGCCACCGGCCATTGTTGCTTGTTATCAATGGTCGGTCGGCACTATGTGTGGCCGGCCGGCACCTTTTTTGGCCGGTGATCTATTTTGTCGGCCGGTGACCCTTTTTCCCCCCCCCTCAGGCATGGTGCATGCCAGCTGTGCCAACTGTGAGGCACAGACCCCACTCCCTATGCACGGGGATGGCCATTTTGAGCCTTTGACCCCCTTTTCCTTCTAGAAGGTTGAACCCTTTTGGCCAAGCTTCTTGGGGAAGCTTGGCCAGCTGTCTTAGCTTCCTTTAGAAGCCTTGACTCCTTTGCACCCTTTGGCCCTTTTCATTTAGCTTCTTGGAGAAGCTTCAAGCCTTTTCCTATGTCTATATAAGACCTCCTTCTTCTCCATTGTCAAGGGTTAGAGATTTTGGATTAAGAAACCAGAGAATACATATATATATCTGATATATCATCCTCTCTCTCTATATTTCCCTCTCTCTCATCCTTAGTGTGTGTTTAGAGGCCTAGAAAGTGTGTTTTGACCTTAGTTTTGCACTAAGACACACACCATCACACCTTGCTTCGACTTTGAGGGGCTTGGGGGTTTTGTTCTTGAGTTCTTGGACTGGTTTTGACCTAGAGAAGGTGGCTGGACTTGCTGTTCATCAAAGGTTCTTCAAGGGTAATCTCTTTACTTTAGATTCCCCAATCTTGCACTAGACTTTTGCCTATCTTGCTTATTGTTTTAGACTTTGTGTATAACTAGAAAAAGTCTTATTTTTGCATGCTGAGATCTTTCATTAAGGTTGTTTTGGCATTTGGGGTCGACCTCCCCCTTTTAGGCCTTGTTTGGCCCTTTTAGGCTCTCTTTTGTTAAGCTTTGTTTACCTTGGTGTGTTGGCCTTCTCACCACTGAAATCCAGTAGATTTTCAATGGTGAAGAAGGGGTCTGAAGGTCTTGTAAAGGGGAGGGACACCCCTCTCCCTTAGTCCCTCATTTTTGCATGTTTTTGGCTCATAAGGATAGCATGCATGAGTAGTTGCATTTGGTGCCATTTCAGAGGTTTTTGATTGTTTTTGGGTTATAATATGCCTCTGTCCTTGGTCGGATTCATGGCCCTTTGCATGTATAATACACTTGCTTTGTGATTTTCCATTTTGCCTAGAAGCGTGCCATGTGTTTAACCTAGCATATCCTCTTTTTTTGACCTAACTTTGTCAAGTACTTGGTCATATTTTGTCATGCTTAAGGTCTGTTGGCCACTGATTTGGGCTTGTTTAACATGTTTGATATAGTTGCCTTGCATCTTGGCTTGTGAGTCCTAAGGATATGAGTTCTAAACATGCATTGGTTGGGCTATTTCAGTGATTTAGAATCACTTAGCATGTTATCTCAGTCCCTAAACCATGCTTGTATGCTTGCATTAATCACTTCTCTTATGATTTGAAGATGTGCCCTCCTATGCCTTGAAATGTGCATTGTGTATGCCCATGTGTTTGGGTCCCTTAAGCCATCATATCCGTGAGTTTGAGGCTCATTTTTGCATGCTAGAATCCTGTTTTAGGTTACTTAGTTCATGCCATGTGTGGTCATGAAGAGTAGTGGTCTTGTGCCCCATGTTTTATGCCTCTTTGCTTAGGTCATTTGGGATGCCTTGTGTGCGGGTCTTGGGTCTCATTCTAGCATGTCATGACACTTTTTTTTTTGGTTAATCTAGTGTCCATGTTTGCCTTCTTTGGTATGCTTGTAAGTTGGCCTTCATGCCTTAGTCTTAGGTTCATTAGTTTGCATACTTGTTTTGCATAATTGGCATCATCATTTTAGTCCATTTTGGGCCACTGTTTATGGCAAGGCTAAGGTCTACCCTTTATGGTTTAAGTCCCCCATTGCATGTTTATCATATGCTTGTTGCATATTTGGCTCGTTATATGTTGTCACATGCTAGCCTTATTGCATAATTGTCCATGTTTGCATTATATTTGCCTCTCATATGATTAGCACATCGCGTACTCGCATGCTTAGAACACATTGCATTTGCCATGATTACATACTTGCATTGCATTGTTTGGCTTGGGGTGTCAAGCCAAACTTGAGGGGTGAGAGGTGTTCATACTCCAAGTGATGCAACACATTTCAACCCTCGGTCGCCAATGACCTTGACTTCAACATGATAGGATGTTGGCATTCATGTGTTTTGCATACATTTACATTGAATTGCAACCTTGGCCCCTTAGGCCATCATGCATCAAAATGCACAATTGATGGCCCGAGGATCGAGGGCCATACTCCCTTGAGTCCAATGCATGATGGGGAGTGTGGCCATGCTTATATTTGCTTGAAATACCATGCCATACACTGCTTGCCCTCTGCTGCTGTCAACTGCAGGTTCTCCAGGAAGTTTTGGCCGGTCGGCTAAATACAGTGCCGGTCGGCCATCAATTTCGGCCGGTAAGCAAAACAGGTGGCTGGTGGTTCATCCCTTTGGCCGGTGGTGTCTATTCTTGGCCGGTGGTATTCCCCAACACCCATAGAGCATGTGCCAAGACTTTTGCAGTCTTCAGAGAAGCAGGGCAGTGTAAACAGAGGCAGCGGTGGCATGGTATGGGTTTCCGAGCGAGGTGGATCGAGCGTAAATCCTCATACGCATTTCGAGGCAGGGCTGCGGCCACCTTCTTTCTGCATTTATTTTGTTAATTAATTAGAAGTTTTGTAATAATTAATTTAATATTATTTATTCGAACTGTAATATTTATTCGGACCCTCCGAGCGAGGAAAATTGTGTAATAAGTGTGCGTGAGTGTATGTATGTCTTCCAACCCCACGTCTTTCTTCCCTTTTATTTACTAGCTTTCGATGGTTAGTATTAGGTCATATTTAATTTAGCATACCTTATGCTATGCACGCGTGCATCCATACATTTGTCTTGCATGCATCGGGCTCGGCGCATCATACTAACTGCATTGTATTTCAATTCCAAGTTGAATATGTGTTAGTTGTAGCATCATCATACGCCATGTTTAGATTAGCCGAGCCTATTCTAATTGCATTTTTGCATGTGTTGCATTAGGCATTTCTGCATAGTTAGGATCATGCATTGATTTCTAATTAGCTTCTTTCTTTGGATTGGAGTACTCGGTGAGTGGTTATGCTTTAGCATCCTTGCATGTGTGTCAGTGACTGCCATGATAGCATGCTTACCATGAGGCTAGCTGCTTATGTGATATAACTGCTTGAATGCCTGTGGATGGAGGTTGAATCACCTAAATTGGAATAATGCATTAAAACTGTGAGTTTTAAGCCCACTAGATAGTGGCAAAACCATCTTTTCTAAAGCCCACTCGAGGGTGGCAAAACCTGCATTTTAGCCTACTTGCGAGTAGCAAACCATTTTCGAAACAAACATGAAATGTTTTGTCCCAATTTAGGCGATTTGGTCTATACTTGTTTGCTGTGCACATAACATAGTAATCCTAGGCTAATAACCGGAATAAGAACGTATAATGTTTTCAAAACAGGATATCATGGTTAGTAGAGGCCGATCTTCGGATCGGGCGAGAGGGGGTGCTCATGGCTGACCTTCCCCAATCGTACCCAAGTTCCCGAGCCGAGGCAACTTTGGTGATGACGGACACATGGCCTTTGGCACCGAGTCAGGGTTTCCTAAATTCCCCCAAAATAAAATATTTAGGTGGCGACTCTGTATCTGGCGAAGCAGTCCATGTTTGGCACTTCTTCCAAAAATCTGTTTTCTCAAAACGATTTGCCAGATTTGGACTCTTTGGTTCAAATTAAGAACCGTGACAATTTGAGTCCGAACTGTAGTAGACCCACAAACGAACAAAACGGGAGTCGTCCTCCCGGGACGTTCGGGGACGTCTACAGTATGTGTTGATATGGGTGAATTTTCAGCAAAACCAGAACTAGGGCCAAAAAAATTGTATCTTACTTTGGTTTGACTGGCATACCCGGTGTCCTGATCTGATGATGCATTTGTTTTTAATGACAGGTTTGTCTAAACCAGAAAAGGAGCAATACCCGTCTTAACCCATCACAATCCATCAAAGGCCTAGCCCATCTGATCCCCAAAAGGCCAATTCAGAAAAGATCCATCCAATGCCAAAAGACTCATTCAAAAAAGCCCAATCCAGTCAAACCCGTCTAAACTAGTCCAGCTCAAATACATCAAGTATAACCAGGTCAAAATCCTTGTTAGTCAACTCTCAGCTTACACCAATCCATTTCCCCCGATTGCCAACTCAGTAGTCCCATGATGACATAGAGTCCAGAAGAAGTTATTGTCATAATAGCGGCGTTAAGCCAGGGAATTGCCATACAGGATAAGACCAATGTTGAAAAGTAACGCCCATCTGGGACATCTACTACACATCCAATCCTGGGCCCCCAGCCGAGCTTTGATCCACCTCCGTCAACTGAAGATTTGCAAGGTCTAGATCCTCGAGAAGGGTTGGCTCAAGCTCGAGTTTTCAGACCCTGGTGCAACCTAATGAGGGGTTTTATCCCCTTGATACTAATGATCTCGACCCGACCTTGTTAAAAATTGCTAACCTTGAGAAGTAATTAAAAAAGGCACAGGGCCTTAACTCCATTCCCCACATTGAGGATGGGTACACCGAGGCTGCCGTAAGTCTCCCAGATAGATTTAAAATGCCACACATTAACCGTTTCGACGGGTCTAGAGATCCTATGGTACATATCCAGCTTTTTTTGGACGTCTTGAAATTGATGAGTTTGACTAAGCCTCAGAAACTTTCTCTGTATAGAAGAACCCTGCCGGGTATAGCAGTCATTTGGTACGCCAAGTTGGAAGATAAAGTGAAGCAGAAGTGGGAAGATTTGGCTGAGGCATTTGTCAATCAGTATTATTACAATACCCAAATTGAAATGACCACTTAAGAGCTTGAAGCAACCCACCAGAATCCTGAAGAATCTTTTGTGGAATTTGTTGCAAGGTGGAGAGCAAAGGCAGCACAAATGACAGATCGACCTTCTGAGAGGGACCAAGTGCGGATAGTGGTGCAGAATCTTGAGTCTGATATGTTACAAAATTTAATAGTCGCTCCACTGTTCACTTTCAAAACTTTGCATGAATTAGGGGTTCAGATTGAGAGTTCATTTAACAGAGGGATTATTCCCAGAACGAGCAAACCAACAAAGAGGGTGTTTTCCAGGAGCACTATTCCCAAACCCACTTAAATCAATACCGTTGCCGCCACTCCCAAAATTGCCGACCCGTTTGCCAATACAAGCCCATAAACAACAGGCTGAACTTGAGCTCAAGGCAGAACTTTCACCCCCCTCTATATGAGCCTAACCAGCGCACTAAAAGTCTTGATGAAAAAAGGGTATCTCAAACCCTTTGATCCCCAACCACTTCCTGACCCACTCCCTGCTAGACATAACCCCACCAAATACTATGCGTATCATCAGCAGTGCGGTCATGGCACCGATTGTTGCTACCGCCTTCGTCATGAGATTCAGAATCTCATCGATAACCAGACAATAGCTCCACCTCAAGAACCCAATGTTACCACCAACCCACTTCTCATCCATGACCAAGTATCTCCTGCCCACCTTAACCTCATCCATACACTACTTCCTACCTTCAACCCCAACATATACATCACCTCGGCCCATTTACCCAAGCCAGTGGTGTTCATTCCAGAAAATGCTGATTTGTGCATGATGGATACACCCAATCCAGTTCAAGTATGCCAAAAATGCCAAATAGCCGAACCCAATACTGCTGAGATGTTGGGAATGATTGAAGACCTTCAAAGAACGGTGGCAGATTTAACATTTCGGGTTTTAATCTCGTCAAAAAGCTCCCCAAGCTTGTGGCGAGTTACTGTTGAAAAGGGCCAACCCGAAGCTATCTCAAGTCTGGGTGATGACAGATCAACAACAAATGGGCCTCGTTTTGATATAGTCACCCAATCCCTTGGCCAAGCTAAAACAAGTGGCAAAAGCAAGGCTGGGACAAGTATAGATCCCTATCCACATCTTCAGTGGGCTATTAAGACTTTGAAGGTCAAAGGGTTGAACAAGCAGCAAGTGCTCGAAGTTATTGCAAAGACTATGGATGACACTTTTATCGCTCAGGTTGAGAGCATTTTGAATCAAGGGGCAAACAATGGAAATGGATGCTTTACTAGAAACACCCATCCTGATTCTAGTCCCAAGCCCATGAATACCCGACCAGCACCTACCAACCCATTTGCAATGTTTCTAAACCTAATGATTCCTCCTCCCAAAAACAAACCTTCGCCCAACTCCATATGAGCCTAACTTGTGCATTGAAGGTACTGATAAAGAAAGGGTATCTCAAACTGCTCAATCCTCGACCTCTCCATAATTCTCTCCTACCTAAACACGACCCTACCCAATATTGCACATTTCATCAATAGTACGGTCATCACACTGACCTTTGCTTCCGCCTTCGCCACGAAATTCAAGACTTGATTAACAATAAGGTCATCACCCCACTTGAAAATCCCAAAGCTGCCAATAACCCTCTTCCTGACCACATTAGATTGCCACTCCATAACATAAAACCCACCCACAGCTTGCCAACAACTAACCATTACCCTGGCCAACACAACATACCCACCAATGAGCCCAAACCCACTGTGTTCATTCCTAAATCTTCTGATCCTGATTTGAGCAAAAGGAAGAAAATCTTTGAAGAGATGGAAAGTTTACTCGATCTTGGTGAGTTCAAGCTTGATGAAGCAGTGGACTCTCTACAAGTGCCAACACTGGTGGTTGGAATGATGAACCTTAGTCTCAGCTAGGGCAATTGTCGAAAGCATTTGTAAATGACCTTCTGAACTAGGGGTATAGTGTGAAAAAGCAATTGTTTCGGTCAAGAAGATGTGTGGAGACAACGTAATTGTGAGGCTTAGTCTATGAGACTCAGTATAAAAGTTTGAAATCAATCCTACTGGGTGTGGATGTTAGTATTATTGAATTGAAGGCAGGTCTGGACCTTCCCATGGGCTATTTGAAGTTGTTTTTGAAATTCTGCAGATAGACTTGGAGAAGGAAAACCCCTTTTGTCTCAGAAATGCTTATTTTGTTTTGAGTTGTGTCCTGCAAATAGTTATTGTGAGTTTTATTTTCTTTGTCTTTTCTTGCGTTGTTGCGTTAGTTGAGCCTTTTCCTTTGAGTAGGTCTCGTGTACCCTCAAATCTTTATTGTTTTCAATAAGAAAGTGAGAGTCAAATTTTTGATCATTTTATTGTGCCTATAGTAACTCATGTGTGAACTTTTGAAAATTTAAAATAATAAAAAAAAAAAAAAGCTTTGAATTTTTTTTTTTGAATGAGATTTTGTTAATAAGCGTGAGTGTTGGAAGGATCCCCTAAATGGTTTGAGTGAATTCTGACTTATCGGCGCAAAGTCCTTCATGTTTCAAGAATTTTAAATTGTTAAAACTTGCAAAGATAAGTTTAGAATTATGCGTGGTATTTTACATTATCTTGGAGATTCTCTTCATCGTTAGGCGATCATTGTTGCAAGCATAAGACGGCTTTTAGACCTCACAATCATAGAATTTCTCCCTCTGGTGTTTTCAGAAATAAATGGATAAGCGAAACCAAAAAAGAAGAAAAAGAAAAAGTAAAGGAACAAAAGAAAAAGAAAAAAGAAAAGGGAAAAGAAGTCAATCATCAGGCCAGGAGCATCCATTGGAATGAAATCCAATCAACTGTGAGAAAGGGAACTTCTGTCTGAATTCGAGGAAGCCAATGCAAGAAGGTACCACATTGCGAGAAGAACCAGCTTTGAAAATGGAGCAAAAAGAAAGGAAGAAGGCATGTATAAAAGAATGGAACCGGTTCCAGTGTTAGGGCAAGGATAACTATTGAACAAATTTATCGCAAATGTTGTAACGCTATCCTTGAGAGGCTTACTAGGTCGAAAACCTGAAAGGAAGACCTAGGCAATAGTTAGAGCATGAAAAATGAAAACTTAAAAAAATATAGCTCGCAAGGTTGAAAACCCCGAAGGGGCAACTTTGGCAAAAGTTAGAGCGCAAAAGGAGAGTGTCAACACCTGAGTAAACCTCAACCATGAACTACATTGACTTGATTCCCATTCTTGGGATACGTAGGCAACTTCATCTTAAAGTTCGGTCTCAACCATATCCATCTCATCCATTTTAACTTAATCACCTTGCCCAATTCATGTCGTCAGCTTTGCATCAATCCATGAGCTAGACCGACTATTGTGCATATCATATACTTGTGTTGGGTAAGAAAGAACTAACTTGAATCAACAAGTGGAGAAATTTTCAATACTTGAACTTATCAGTAAAATCTCTATCCTGAGCAAAAAACGAATTGAAACTCGGGTTTTGCAAATTTGAGTTCTAAAGGTAGCATAAGTAATACAAGGGCCACTATGAATGATCAGTTACCTTGAGTCTTTTTATGCTTTTGGGTTAGTTGTAAGTTTTGTGGCGTCATGCCTGGTGTTTGTCTCAGTCTGCACTCTGTATCAAGTCATCATAGCATGTCGTTATTGATCGAGTCACCATAGCATGTATGTCGCTCAAAGGCGCTCTTCATCGAGTCACCCTAGCGAGTCTGTCGCTCAAAAGTTCAACAGAGTGGCATGGTCAAAATTCCATCCATGAATGTTTGCTCCAAACTTGAAAACAAGTCCATGTGTGGAATTCATAAATGAGCTAAGAGTGCCCATACAAGGGGCATCACATTCATGATCGGTGTATATGAGGAATTTGTCACTACTTCGGAGGGGACTGGAGTAAGTTCTTAATATGTTAGAAGAAAAGCATGAGTCTAATTAGTTGGCAACTATTCCAAGATTTGATGATCCCATTACATGTGTCTGTATAATGGTGAAAACGGTGTCCAATGACTGGACACTAGGGGCAATTTTCAATACATCTGATCGGGCCATCCATCGAACAAGGGGCATGAACCCAACTGGTGGCCAATGATTGGACACTAGGGGCAATTTTCAGTGCATCCGATCGGGTCATCATTTGAATAAGGGGCATGAACCCAACCTTTCTCTCAATCTGCCTAGAGCCATTTGTTAGGCACTTTCCCCTGGATTAGGGTAGTGTACCCCCATGTTGATTTTGACATGATTCAGTTTTCGAAAGTTGTCTCCAACCATTTCAAAACTCTCTTGAGATTGTCATCTTCCCTCTGATTGATACATGTGCTTTGGATTATGCATACATACTTATACACTCTGGTTGATTTGAACTGTGTGATTGATTGCTCTTGCTCTTAACTTTGTTATGCACTTAACAGAGTTTTATCGAGTTGCCTCCCTTTGTGTTACATTTCAATGAGTTGTGGTAAGTTGCCCTACACTCATTTCATAAGGTACATGACGCATTACTCTGAGTACTGCTCATTTCCCTCTACATACCATGCATTCTATCTGCATCGCACTATTTTGTGCATTTTACCCTGTATCGCACTATCCTACGTACCCATATAGCACTGTTTTGTGCATTCATCTTATATTGAAACTTGTATCGCACTGTTTTGTGCATTCTACCCATATCGCACTGTTTTGTGCACCTTGCATCGTATTATTTTGTGCATCTTACATTGCACTGTTTTGTGCACCTTGCATCACACTGTTTTGTGCACCTTGCATTACACTGTTTTGTGCACCTACATAGCACTATCTTGTGCACCCTGCATCGCACTATCTTGTGCATTCGCATCTATTTCATACATTAATTTGTGCATCCAACTTGTACCACATTGTTTTATGTACCTTGCATAGCTCAGTTTTGTGCATTCACCTTGTTCACACTGTTTTGTGCACTTTGTATCGCATTGTTTTGTGCACCTTGAGTTTGCACTGTTTTGTGCACCTTGAGTTCGCACTATTTTGTGCACCTTTCATCGCACTATTTTGTGCATTCACCCTGTATAACACTGTTTTGTGCATCCTACCCCGCACTGTTTTGTGCATCCACTTGCATCGCACTATTTTGTGCACCTCACTCGCACTGTCTTGTGCACTCGCTGGGTCTAGGAGACCTTAAATCCTCTAGAGGTGCAATTCATTTGGTGTTTGTCGTGCCCGAACGGCTTTAGGCGGTCTGGTATAACTACTTATCTATGTTTGTAGTGAGTTCCTAGGAGATCAACTGAGACAGTGAAAACTAAAGTTCGAATGACCGAGGCCTAGAACATAAAGGTTTGGAATTTTAGAGACTAAAGTCTGGTTTAAATACCTAGGGGTGTATCCTCGACTTGAAATCTGTATAGCAGCCCCATAGATTGAGGTAGTTTGGATGCGCCTCATTTCTGGATACTGAACCAACCTAGTTTGTCACCCTGTTGGAGAATAGGGAAAGTTGCGAACATAGCCAGGAAGAAAAGTAGTACCCATGGTTTGGAAGTGCAAGATGCAGGGGGAAGTCTTAACACCAAGAAGAAGCGGAAGATCCTCAGCAACATAAGATGAGTCATCGCCAATTGCCCCTGTCAGGTACTTTCTAGGGCACCACTTCCCAACTGCTACATCATAGTTATTATCTATTACATCACTTTTATCACATTGCATATAGAATTTATTGCATGCATTTACTACATTATCCATCATACCATTTTATCACCCCCATCATTTCCATGTTAAGCTTAGTTTGGCATGTGCTCATATATTTCCCTCGTTGAAACATGGTTTTGTCAGGTGTAAGTGCCCATGCTGCGCTGAGGCCAGTATTGAGGGTGTCAACCCCTTTTCTGTGTTAGACGTGGTTTGTTTTGTGTCCAGGCCTTTTCTAGGTAAGATGTGGTTCGGCCTACGTCTTATTCACTGCATCCATTGCATCGTACTTTGTCTTGTTGCATTTAGTGTTTAGGATCATTATCTTTCCACAGCAGATCATTCTTCACTTATATCATCCCACCCAATTGCTTGTACCCTCTCTGCAAAAAACATAGTTTTGCATGTGTTCACACCCCTTTCATGTTAAAACATGGTTCTGTTATGTGTAAGCATTAATGCTGCACTGAGGCCAGTATTGAGGATGTAGGCACTTAGCCTGTATTAGGCATCGTTTGGCTCGTGCCCACTACTTTTCTATATAAAACGTAGTTTGATTTGCATCTCCATTCCTTTATGGTGTTTGTGTGTTTTGCACTGCTTGTGGTTTGATGATTTTGTTACATTGTATATCATTTGCATGATTTCATTACATTGTATGTCATTTGCATGATTTCATTAGAATTGTGTATCGTTTGCATTCTGCCCCTGAACTATGCTGGTTTGATTCCTTGCAAAAGGATATGTAGGCAACCCTCGAGTTCAACCAACTGCATCTGCATTTTGTTTGTTTACCCAAGTCTTACGACCTTGTCAAAATGGGTCGTCTTCGAGCTTTGAGATTTACTCATGTCATTTCATGACTTCAAGCTCTGTCAAAGGGGGGCAACTGTAGACATCCCATTTTTGACCGCCCTTAAGACATGGGCACCTCAGGTTGATCACTCGATGATAAAAGTTATGCCATACAAACATTCGATTTCTTCAGCAAGAAGAGCTTCTAAATCCCAACCTTACACCCCATTTTGACCAAAACTATTTTAGACCTTAAAACCCTCTTTTTAAAAATATTTTTCCAAATGTTTCTACGATGTTCTGAGCCTTTCATTTTATTCAAAATATTGCACTTTTCGGTAAACCGAGTAAGGACAAAGTAGAAACGAATGAAAGGGAGGTGAATTCTTTGAAAAATCTTTAAGAACATCTTATTTTTAGGTTTGTAATTGAAGAAAATTGGAGGGGAGGGAAGAAAACTAGTTGGGGAGAAAGTTGGGCATCAATCTGTTAGGATAAAAATGAGCAGCCTTCACTAAAATAGGCTTATCTCGTGTCACACTTAGAATTTAGATGTGAGGCTACAACCATTGGAAAGTAGATTTCCGGAGCTTCAATTTAGACTCAAGAATGACCTAAAATCAAGTCCGAATGAGGGAAATATGCCCATTTGAAATCGGGCCTTAAAACAGTTTTTTGTCTGGCCAGCCACTTGTGTCAAAACCAGATATTTTTTGCCAGCTATCTCCATAGATGCATGCACCACTCCAGCTGTCTCTATATAGATATTTCCGAGATATCAACATGGTTTTCTATATATAGATAACCGTCCCTCTTGGTTTTAAGGTTAGAAAAAATTCCAAAAACTCAAATTCTTGAAAATCTCTCTCTCTCTCTCTCTCTCTTTCTCTCTCTCTCTCTCTCTCTCTCTCTCTATCTTGCAACCTACACACTCTCTTTCTACACTTACTAAACCAATATTGGAGCTCTCTTTACTGAGATTATTGAGTCCAAATTTCAACCCTTGAGAGTGAGAACTTGTGGGTTTGTTAACAAAAGAGTTGTCTTGCTGCAAGAGGTATAATTTTAAGCATCTTTACACTACTTCTTTTCTATCTTTTCTTGCTGATTTTGAACTGTTTTTACACTGTTTTTATCGGCTGAAACTTGTGGTGTAAAGCTACCAAAGGTGGAGGGGTTAACCACCCTTCTTTGAACCTTATTCTTTAAGCTTTTGCCCCTGTGTTTCCCATTCTTTTCTTAACTTTTTTTGAGCTTTTTACCACTGAATTTCAGAGTTTTTTAGAGGATACAAATGTTGTTTTGAAGTCTCAAAAATGGAGGGGTTAGCCATCCCTCCTTATGCTTGTTTGCCAGCTTAATTGCTCCATTATTTTAGCGTACTTTTTTGTTGTTTTTACTTTAATTCGAGCACTATTTTGAGCTAATTTAGGATTGTTTTTATGTTCTAATTTCATTTATGCTTTGTATTGCATATTTGTAGTGTAATGGTCTTCATAGGTTTGGTGTTTTAGGCATTAGACACCAACCTATTTGAGTTGATAGCATTTATTTCAAGCTTTCCATACTTATGATCACCTGTAATCATCTCTGCAACCTCCCACTTTTCTTGGCATTTTATTTGTTTTGAGAGTTGGTTCAACCGATTGATTGTTTAAGTTTAAGATTGAGATTGTTGTACTTAATGGTTTAATCTCTTTGGGAGTTCATTACCAACGACATGACATCTCTCTCATGCCCAAAACAACCTTTTGTTTGACACTTCTTTCCATTAGTGGACTTAATGCTCATTTTGGGACTTAATTGACTAATGAATGGAAGGTGATTTAAAATGGAGTAATAAAATTGGGGTTAAAATGGACGAAGATAATAAAATAATTTGGTGTTCAATCGGATGTTAATTGAACACATAGAGACTTGAGTCATTTCATACTTGTTAGTGATGAAATGGTTCAAGTTTCCAACGTCAACCACTTCCCTTGATCAATCCATGATAGGGAAGAGGTTTTGTTGGTCTTTCCTTACCATTTATTGAAATTGTATCCCTTGGTTCATAAGTCATCACGCAATGAAATTGCATCGATTGATGGCTTGCGAATCAAGCCTACCCCTCCTTTGAGTTATTTGATGATAAGGAGAGGCAGGGTGGACAAACATTCCCTGAGAATACCCTGTTTGTGCTCTATTTGTTCTCTGTTACAACATGAAAGAACCAACATTAGTGGTCGACAAGCCACTTTTACTAGGTGGCAGGCCACTATTTGTGGCCGGTCAGCCACTACTTCTGGGTTGCCGGTCACTTTTTCTGGGTTACCGATCACTTTTTCAGCCAAGCAGTGTCTCTTTTTTAGCAGAGTAGAGTAGAGGTTGAGATGAAAAAAAATAGTATGATTTTCTAATTGTGCAACAGAGGCATTCTGGTAGCAAAACGGAGAGCATTTTCGGGTGAAAATTCGCATCCATGCATAAACCATCCCTCGATTCTCGGGATCCGTTGAAAGGACATTGTAATAGTAGTATGTACTATTTAGACTAGCGGACTTGTAACTAATTAGTTAGTTTTGTGTTGTACTTAATTAATTAGCTAAAGTAGTTAATTAATTTATGGCGTTGTAATAATTAGCTAGTGTAGTTAATTTACTTCATTTGGTTTATAATAGTTAGTTAATTTGTTGCAATTAGCTAGGGGATTTATTCGGACCCTCTTGTGCGAGGGCCAATATGTAATATTTGTGTATGTCTTCCAATCCCACGTCTTTCTCCCTTTTACTTATCTACATATGATGGATAGAATAGAACATCACATTTCATTTAGCATATTCCATGATTTGCATCCACTTGTCTTGCATGCATCGAGGCTCGGTTCATCATTCTAACAAGTATTGTCGTTTATTACTTCGTTGAATATGTGTTTAAACCGCATGTTATCAAATTAATTCACATGTCATAATTAGTGGTCGAGCCTATTGATTGCATTTTTGCATGTGTTGCATTAGGCCTTTCATTAGTTAGGATCATGCATTTTTCTAATTAGTTTCTCTTTTGGCTCGCCACGGTTCATCATTCTTGGCACCGATTATTCCTACCGCCTTCGTTATGAGATTCAGAATCTTATTGACAACCAGACAATAGCTCCACCTTAAGAACCCAATGTTACCACTAACCCACTTCCCATCTATGACTAAGTATCTCTTGCCCACCTTAACCTCATCCATACACTACTTCCTACCTTCAACCCCAGCATATACATCACCTCGGCCCATTTACCCAAGCCAGAGGTGTTCATTCCAGAAAATGCTGATTTATGCATGATGGATGCACCCAATCCGATTCGGGTATGCCAAAAATGCGAAATGGCCGAACCCAATACTGCTGAGATGTTGGGAATGATTGAAGACCTTCAAAGAACAGTGGCAGATTTAACATTTGGGGTTTTTATCTCGTAAAAAAACTCCTCAATCTTGGGGCGAGCTGCTGTTGAAAAGGGCCAACCCGAAGCTATCTCAAGTCTGGATGATGACAGATCAACAACAAATGGGCCTCGCTTCGATATAGCCACCCAATCCCTTGGCTAAGCTGAAGCAAGTGGAAAGAACAAGGTCGGGACAAGTATGGATCCCTATGCACATCTTCGGTGGGCTATTGAGACTTTGAAGGTCAAAGGGTTGAACAAGCAGCAAGTGCTCGAAGTTATTGCGAAGACTGTGGATGACACTTTTATCGCTTAAGTTGAGAGCATTTTGAATCAGGGGGCAAACAATGGAAAGGGATGTTTTACCAGAAACACCCATCCTGATTCCAGTCCAAGCCGATGAATACCCGACCAACACCCTCCAACCCATTTGCCAATGTTTCTAAACCTAATGATTCCTCCTCACAAAAACGAACCTTCGCCCAACTCCATATGAGTCTAACCTGTGCATTGAAGGTACTGATGAAGAAAGGGTATCTCAAACCACTCAATCCTCGACCTCTCCCTAATTCTCACCCATCTAAACACAAATATTGCACATTTACGATCATCATACTGACTGTTGCTTCCGTCTTCGCCATGAAATTCAAGACTTGATTGACAATAAGGTGATCACCCCACCTGAAAATCCCAAAGCTGTCAATAATCGTCTCCCTGACCACAATAGATTGTCACTCCATAGCATAAAACCCACCCACAACTTGCCAACAACCAACCATTACCCTAGCCAACACAACATACCCGCCAATGAGCCCAAACCCACCGTGTTCATTCCTAAATCTTTTGATCTCAACCTAAGCAAAAAGAACAAAATCTTTGAAGAGATAGAAAGTTTACTCGATCTTGGTGAGTTCAAGCTTGATGAGGCAATGGACTCTCTACAGATGCCAGCACTGGTGGTTGGAATGATGAACCTCAGTCTCAGCAAGGGCAATTGTCGAAGCATTTGGAAAGGACCTTCTGAACTAGGGGCATGGTGTGAAAATGCAATTGTTTTGGTCAAGAAGATGTGTGGAGATAATGTAATTGTGAGGCTTAGTTTGTGACACTTAGTATAAAAGTCTGAAATCAATCCTGTTGGGTGTGGATGTTAGTATTGCTGAATTGAAGGCAAGTTTGGATTGTTGCCATGTCGAGCATGATTGCATTTTTCTAACAATTGCATTTTTCTAACTAGTTTCTCTTTTGGCTCGCCTCGAGAATTGGGATAAGCTTTTATTTGCTTTAGCATATTGCATGCGTGTGATTGTTGCCATGTCGAGCATGATTACCATGAGGCTAATTGTTTAAGTGATAAATTGTTTGAATGCTTGTGGATGAAAGCTAATTGCTTGAATTGGAATAATTTGATTAATGTACATATGAGATCACTTTTTCAAGTGTTCCAATTTTTACAAATTAGTCTATACTTGTGTACGTCACATAGTAATGATAGCCTAATAATCGAAACAAGAGCATATAATGTAAATAAGAATCACATCATGATTAGTAGAGGCCGATCATTGATCGGGCGAGTGGGTTGCTCAATTCATGACCTTCCCCTCTTGTACCTAAGTTCCCTAGCCGAGACACTTTGGGTGATGACAGATAAGTGCCCTTTGGCACGAGTCTCATGTTTCTAAAATTTCTCAAAAATATTTAGGTGGCGACTCTGTATCCAGCAAAGCAGTCCATTTTTGTCATTTTGATTCAAAATTGATTTTCAAAAGATTTGTCGGATTTGGACTCTTTTGTGTTTATCTATTTCATATTGCTTTTGTGGAATCAGATTCAGAACCACAAGAGTCCGAACTATAGGGCTATCGTATCCAAAAGGGGCACGAAAGTCAAGCTACAGGTGGACCAACACAGAACTTGTTGCCGACATTTTTATTTTTATTTTTATTGTTTTTTTCCTTTTCTTCGTTTATTGTTGATCACTTGTAACAAGTCCGCGAGGGACCTCGTGGGTTACAGTTCGGACTCAATTTGTCACGGTTCTTAATCTTGAACCAAATAGTCCAAATCCGGCAAATCGTTTTTGGGAAAACAGATTTTTGAAAGAAGTGCCAAACATGGACTGCTTTGCCAGCTACAAAGTCGCCACCTAAATATTTTTTAATGGGGGAATTTAGGAAACCCTGACTCGGTGCCAAAGGCCACATGTCCGTCATCACCAAAGTTGCCTCGGCTCGGGAACTTAGGTACGATTGGGGAAGGTCAGCTATGAGCACCCCCTCTCGCCCGATCCGAAAATCGGCCTCTACTAACCATGATATCCGATTTTGAAAACGTCATGTGTTCTTATTCCGGTTATTAGCCTAGATTTACTATGTTATGCGCACAGCAAACAAGTATAGACCAAATCGCCCAAATTGGAACAAAACATTTCATGTTGGTTTTAAAAATGGTTTGCTACTCGCAAGTAGGCTAAAATACAGATTTTGCCACCCTCAAGTGGGCTTTAGAAAATGTGATTTTGCCACTATCTAGTGGGCTTTAAACTCACAGTTTTAATGCATTATTCCAATTTAGGTAATTCAACCTTCATCCACAGGCATTCAAGCAGTTATATCACATAAGCAACTAGCCTCATGGTAATCATGCTGTCATGGCAACACTCACACGCATGCAAGGATGCTAAAGCAAAAGAACTTACAGAGTACTCCAAGCCAAAACAGAAACTAGTTAGTAATCATATGCATGATCCTAGTTCATGTTCAAAATGGCTAATGTAACACATGCAAGGATGTGATCTAGACAGGCTCGGCTAATTTACAATGACATGTGAAATGCTACGACTAACACGTATTCAATTTGGAATTGAAGTACAAATGCAGTTAGAATGATGCGCCGAGCCCGATGCATGCAAAACGGATGAATGAATGCAAACACGCTATCATACTGTATGCTAATTTGAATATGCCCTAAACTAACCATCATAAGCGGGTAAATAAAAGGGAAGAAAGACGTGGGGTTGGAAGACATACATCGCACGCACGCACACTTATTACAACATTGCCCTCGCTCGGAGGGTCCGAATAAATATTACAGTCCGAATAAACGAGATTAAATTAATTATTACAGAACTTCTAATTAACTAACAAATTAAATGTAAATAGAAAGTGGCCACAGCCCCGCCTCGAAATGCGTGAATGATGCATGCTTGACTCGTACTGCCCGGAAGCTCGCTGCCATAGCATTGCTGCCTCTGTTTTCACTGCCTCGCTCCCCTGAAGACTACACAAGTCTCAAGACAGATTCTATGCACACTGTGGAACACCACCGGTTGGGAGGAATGGCCATCGGCCACTGATGAAGCTATCGGCCATTCATTGATGGCCGGTCGGCACTGGAGATGGCTGGCCGACCAAAACTTCTTGCAGAAATCAGTTTTGACAGCAACAGAGGGCAAGCAGTGTATGGCATGGAATTTTCAAGCAAATGTAAGCATGGTCACACTCCTTGTCATGCAATAGACTCAAGGGAGCATGACCCTCGACTCTCGGGCCATCAATTATGCATGATGGCCTAATAAGCCAAGTTTGCAACTTAATGTAAAAATGCATGCAACAAAAAAGAGATGAATGCCAACACCCTATCATGTTGGGGTCAAGGGGATTGGCGGCCGAGGGTTGAGACGTGTTTTGTCACTTGAAGTCCAAACACTCCTCACCCCTCAAGTTTGGCTTGACACCCCAAACCAAACAATGTAATGCATATATACAAACTTGGCTCAAAGATGCAACATGAGTAATGCAATGTGCCAAACATACAAGATGTAATGCTATGTAACTCATCATGCAAACTATGACATGAAATGCAACTAGCTAACAATATGCAAGCATGCAATTATGACACTAGGCAAACATGAAATTAAAGCAATGCAACATGACCATGCAATGCAAAGGGGCAAACCTCAGCCCACCCCAAAACAGTGACAAAAGATGCCTAAAATGATGAACCAACACTCATGTAAGCATACACACCAATAGGCCCAAGATTAAGGCATAACAAAGGAGTGTTCTACTACCACTACTCCAAGCAAACATGGCATGAACTATACAACTAAAAACAGAGTTTGAGTGCACTGAAATAAGTCCTAAAACCCACAGATATGGCAGCCCTGATGGCTTAAACACTTAGGCATGCACAATGCTCATTTCGAGGCATAAAAGGACACATCTTCAAAGCATGAAAGAGGCGATGAATGCAAGCATACAAGCATGGTTTGGGGACTGAAATGACATGGCAAATGACTCCAACTCATTGAAAAATGACTCACACAGTTAGGGCTCACAAGCCAAAATGCATAGCAACCATATCAAACATGTCAAATATGACCAAATCAGTAACCAACAGACCTTAACCATGGAAAAATAGTGCTAAAACCTTCTTAGGACCAAACCAAAATCATGCTCAAATGATATGCTACAACATGATACACTTTAAGCCAAATGATGGGATTTCAAAGCAAGTGTATTATACATGAAAAAGGCCAAAAAACCAACATGGGGCAGAGACAATACATGCTAAATAAGCACCAAATAAGCTCTGAAATAAAGCCAAACAAGACTAGGCATGCATGCTACCATATTGAGCCAAATATGCAAACAAAAGAGAGACCAAGGGAGAGGGGTGTCCCTCCCCTAAGCAAGACCTCAAAACCTCTTCTTCACCACTGAAAATCCACTAGATTTCAGTGGTGAGAAGGCTAATACACAATAGTAACCAAGGCTCAACAAAGAAAGCACAAAAGGGACCAAACAAGGCCTAAGAGGGGGAGGTCGACCCCCAACACCAAAATGACCTTAATGAAACATCTCAAGCATGCAAAAATAAGACTTTTTTCAGTTATACACAAAGTCTAAAACAATAAGCAATATAGGCAAAAGTCTAGTGCAAGATTGGGGAATCTAAAGTAAAAAAGTTACCCTTGAAGAACCCTTGATGAACAGCAGGTGCATCCTCCTTCTTTTGGTCAAAACCAGTCCAAAAACTCAAGAACAAACCCTCCAAGCCTCTCAAGATCGAAGCAAGGTGTGATGGTGTGTGTCTTAGTGCAAAACTAAGGTCAAAACACACTTTTTAGGCCCCAAAACACACACAAAAGAGGAGAGAGAGAGAAATATAGAGAGAGAAGATGTATCTAACAGATATATATGTATAAGCTCTGGTTTTTTGTTCAACATCAACAACCCTCAAGAATGGAGGAGGAGAAGTTCTTATATAGGCAATGCAAAAGCTTGAAGCTTCTCAAAGAAGCTAAATAAGAAAGGGGCAAAGGGGGCAAGAAGGTCAAGGCTTCTTGAGGAAGCCATGACAAAGGGTCAAGCTTCCTCAAGAAGCTTGACCAAAGGGTTCAACCTTCTAGAAGGAAAAGGGGTGCAAAGGGTCAAAACAGCCACATTATGCACGGGGGAGAGTGCTGGTGCATTCCAGCTGGCACAGCTGGCATGCATCATGCCTGAAGGGTGCAAAAGGGGCATACCGGCCAGCAAAAGGGGCATACCGGCCAGCAAAAGAGGTCACCGGCCAAATAAAGTGCCGGTCGACCATATAAAGTGCCGATCGGCCATTGGTATCAAGAAAACATGGCCGGTAGCCTCAAAACATGGCCGGTGGCCTCAAGCTACGGCCGGTGGGTGCAGGGGTAGCTAACAAGCTACTTTATACCCTCAGAAACAAAAACACAAGTGTTTGGTGCAAAACCGAACACAGAACAGTCGAGTTGCGAGGTCTTGAGGCAAGGCGCGTGGCCGAGACTTCCGGGAACTCAAAACGAAACACGAACATGAGTAATCACCGAGTGTTCCAGCGGTGACGTCCAAGTCTTGAGGACGGTCAAAAATGGGGTGTCTACATCACCAAATAGTAAAATAAAAACCGATGGATGAATTTCCTTTTATTTATTTCATGAAGTTAATTATCATTTTAATTATTTTCTTACTTTTATTTCCCGTTCGCTGGTGCCACTTAATTTGTTCAGTTAGAATTAGCAAGTTACGATTCTAGTCCTAAGCATTCAGGGGTTGGGTCATGACAGAGGTGGTATCAAAGCAATGGTTTCAAACTAAATAATAATAATAATAATAAATAAGGAAATAAATTGCTTTCATATGCGATGTTAGTCCTTCTATGTAGAATCTTACGTTTGTACAATAACTAATTTTGGTGATGTAAGGATGTCCGAGTTTATTCTTAGTGAGGCAATCTGGAATGAGCACGAGGCTATGAGTCTGGCGGGAATCTTAGGAGTACACCACGCCCCTGCCTCGCTAGAAGGATGGGGAGACTCTGAAGACATAGTCAGGTGACTACATCTGGGCCTTAACCAACTGATGGGATAGCCAATATATGCACAGGCCGATCCTGATGATATAGCATACCTATCATGGAAGCAGAGTGGCCTATACGGCAGGACGGTATCTCGGACCTACCCACGTGGTCGGTCTTGCCCCCGGATTTCACCGCCTTCACTACATAGTTGGCCCTTTACCCCCGAGTTATGCTGAAAGGAGGGGACATGTTTACCCCGAAGACTACATATTCACCAGCATCCCTAACCCTTTGGACATTATTAATGTCTAGAATGTTGATTTTACCAATGACTTAACATATATCGAGACACCTAGGTGGATTATCGATCGAGCATTCTGGGGATACCTACAGTCCGTCCCTCTTTACACAGTACGGGCAGCATGGGTTTGTTTTCAGGTAGTGCAGCTGGGATAAGAATTTGAGCTTTTTGATAGCAGAAGCTTGGGTTAGAAATATGGAAAAGATTTTTCGCGCGCTGCCTTGCACAAAAAGTCAAAAGGTTACTTTTGCTACTTTCACTTTCAAAGATGATGCGCAGGAATGGTGGCTTCTCACTCTAGAAAAAGAAGAGATCGGGACTTGGCAAGATTCTTGGAAGTATTTTACGAAAATACTTTCCAGATTCGATGCGGGAACAAAAGGCACCGGAATTCATACATCTAAAGCAAGGAACCATGACGGTGGCCGAATACGAGAGCAAATTCACTCAACTAGCTTGATAGCTTGATTTGCGACATATATCATTCCCACCGAAGTCCAGAAAGCTAGGAAGTTGGAAGCTAGTTTAGATGATGACATCAAGAATAAGATTGAGGTTCTGAAAATGCCAACTTACGCGGAAGTGGTAGACCAAGCATACATTATAGAAAAAGGGCTTAAAGCCTCGCGCTCCGAGGAACCAAACCAAAAGAAACGATTTTAGGAAAAAGACAGTAGAAGATCCGGTGTTACGCCTCCCAAGAGGGTAAATATGAGCACAACCAGTTCAGGCAATCAAGGTCCTACTAACTCCAAAGGTGGTACCATTCTAATTTGCCTTATTTGTGGAAGGGCTCATTGAGGACGATGCAATCAAGACACATGGAGCATGCTTTAAATGCGAACAAATTAGCCACTTGCTGTGAGATTGTCAAAAGCTTACCAATCCTACAGTCGGCCCCTTTGAACCAGCTCCAAAACCCGCAAGACCTAGAAGAGTGAGGAAGGACCAAAAAAGCCAAGGAAGAGCTTCTGCCCTGGTGCCTGGAAACTCAGAGATTTTCGAGAACGTTATGTCAGGTACACTTTCTGTTTGTGATCATTTAGCTCATGTCCTCATTGACTCTAGTTCAACTCATTCTTTTGTTGCACCACACTTTGTTTCCAAGTTAGCATCAATACCCAAACCTTAGGATATATACTATCTGTGTCCTTTCCTTTTGGTCATTCTGCCTTGGTACTAAGGTGTACAAATCTTACACTATATCCTTAAAAGGTGAAACCTTATACGTAGATTTGATTCCCTTCCGTATTGGTAACTTTGATGTGATTTTAGGAATGGATTGGCTGGCTGTCAATTGCGCCTTTATCGATTGTAAAGCCAAAAAGGTCTCCCTCCAATTACCAAACCAACCCGAGCTTGTCTTTGATGGAACTGGAGTTTCCACCCCCCCCCATGTGTCATATACTCTATGACAACCCAACGATTTCTAAAAAAGGGTTGTTGTAGTTATATTTGTTATGTGATCGATACTCAACAAGAGGCCCCTACACTTGATGCAATCCCAGTGGTTTGAGAATTTCCAGATGTCTTTCCTAAAGATCTACTTGGTATCCCGGTTGACTGGAAAATCGAATTCACCATTGAAACTTAACCTGGTACCTAACCAATATGAAAAGCCCTTTACCACATGTTAATGACAGAATTGAAAGAACTGAAGACCCAACTCCAAGAACTACTGGACAAAGGCTTTATTCAACCTAATACCTCGCCCTGGGGAGCTCTAGTACTATTCGTAAAGAAAAAGGATGGTACCATGAGATTGTGTATCGATTATCGATAATTAAACAAGGTCACCATCAAGAATCGATACCCTTTTCCACGAATCAAGTATTCTCAAAAATCGATTTGCGTTCCGGCTATCATTAACTAAAAGTTAAAACGGAAAGCATTGAAAAGACTGCCTTCAGAACACGTTACGGGCACTACGAGTTCCTCATCACGCCATTTGGCGTCCCAAATGCTACAGTAGCCTTTATAGACCTTATGAATCGGGGGTTCAAACCCTATCTTAACGAGTTCGTCATTGTCTTAATTGACGACATTCTCATATACTCTAAATCACCAGAAGATTATGAACACCACTTGCGAAGAGTTCTACAGACACTACGTGATCACAAAATTTATGCCAAGTTGAAGAAATACGAATTCTGGATCACTGGTGTACACTTCCTCGATTACGTCATTAATAAGAATGGCATCTAAAAAGTTGCAGCAATCGTGGATTGGCCACAACCTACTAACGTGTCTAAGATTCGAAGCTTCTTGGGTCTAGCTGGCTATTACTGACACTTCGTGCAAGATTTCTCGAAGATAGCATCATTCTTGACCCAACTAACTCAGAAGAACACACCATTTGAATGGACTGACAAGCAGGAATGTTACTTCCAAGAGTTGAAAAACAGACTTGTGACACCTCCTATACTAGGACTCCCTACGAGAATGGATGGGTTCGTAATTTATAGCGATGCTTCATAGAATGACTTGGGTTGCGTTCTTATGCAAAATGAAAAAATCATTGCATATGCCTTACATCAACTAAAAACTCACAAGAAGAACTACCCAACCCATGAACTAGAATTGGCTGCGGTGATCTTCGCCCTCAAGATCTGGCGTCATTACCTTTACAGTGTGACCTGCGAGATTTACACTAACCACAAGAGTCTTAAATATCTGTTTACATATAAAGAACTGAATATAAGGCAACGACGATGGCTAGAATTTATGAAGGACAACGATGTAGAGATCCATCACCATCTAGGCAAAGCTAACGTAGTAGCAAATGCGTTGAGTCGAAAGACTGCCAGAAGTTTGGCATGCACCCTCGTCCTCCGCAAGATCAATGGACTGCTCGCCAACATAATCATGGAACTCGCATTGATTGAAGAAATTAAAGCACGCCAATGTGAAGATAAACTTTTGAAGAAAAAGTACGAGGAGCAAAGAAGTACGCCCAATCCTGACTTCATTATAAGCAATGGGATGCTAAAATTTTAAAATCGAATTTGCATACTTGACCTTCCGGAACTCAAGAAGGAGATATTGGTAGAAGCCCATAGCTCAAGGTTTGCGGTCCACCCTGGTAATACGAAGATGTATCACGACCTAGAGGAACACTACTGGTGGACAGGAATGAAAAGAGACATAGCAAGTCACGTCTCTAAATGCCTACATTGTCAACAAGTTAAAGTAGAACATCAGAGACCTGCAGGAATGCTGCAACCACTCCCTATACTTGTGTGGAAATGGGAACACATTACTATGGACTTTGTAGTCGAGCTGCCACAGTCAGTCTCAAAGAAAGATGCAATATGGGTCATAGTAGATCGATTAACAAAGTCGGTGCATTTTCTACTAATCAAAATCCCTGAAATCGTGCAAATAACAAGTGATAAAATCCAACTCATCCAACAGGGAATTCATACTGTCCAGAGTCGCCAGAAAAGTTATGCAGATACACGAAGATGGGAATTGGAATTCCAAATAGGAGATTATGTTTTCCTATAGATCTCACCAATAAGAGGGGTTATCTGATTGGAAAAGCGAGGAAAGTTAAACTCACGTTACATCGGGCCATTCAAGATACTAGAAAGGGTTGATCCTGTACCATATCACCTTGTACTGCCACCTGAATTGTCCAATGTCCACAATGTGTTTCATGTTTCGATGCTTCAACAGTATTTTCGAGATCCAGAGCATGTTGTTGATTATGAGGATTTGGAAGTTCAAGAAAATCTCTCTTATGAAGAACAACTAGTACAGATTATCAATCGTCGTAATCAAGTTCTCCGAAAAAAGACCATACCTCTGGCAAAAGTCTATGGTGGAATCATCATGTCGAAGAAGCTACGTGTGAAACGGAGAATCTAATGTGGACTCGATATCCACACCTTTTCAAAAACTAAGGTACAACAAGTTTGAGGACAAACTTCTATTTAGGAGGGGAAAAATGTGACACCCCAAATGTTGAATTAATATAATAAGAACAAAAGTAAAATAAAATATTTAATTTTATAAATGTATATGATAAAATGTATTTTAATTTAAAATTATGAGTTATTGTGCTTTGTAATAATATAATAATTATATTAATCAAGGTCAATTACTTATATTAATTAGGGTCAAAAAAGTAATTAATCAAACAACTTTAGATAAACTCAAAATAATCTAGAACCACGTGGCTAATACCACGTGGTTGCTGGCTATCATCCTAATCCAATTGACTCCAATTGACTTAGAGTGTGGGTCTTGAGCAGGAATTCCTATAAATAGGAGATGTATTAGGAACTTAGAAGAAAGCAAACAAACAGTGAGAGAAAAAAGGAAAGGCATAGCCCAGGGAAATAGGAATTTATCTTGAGGTGAGTTATATAATACCTTGAATTACTATAACATATTTTACCTATGTTTTGAATTATCGTACTTTATTTTATATGAGTTATGTTTTATAACTTATATTTAGATTAAATATGTTAATTATTTTTTGAACTCCATTTGCTTAAATTAAAATCTACGGGTATGTTTGTTTAAATTTTAGAAATTATTTTTTGTAAGTACTACCATGGGAGTCCCATTCTTTGGGGGACTTAAATAACCATTAGTCTCTAATTGATCACTTTGTGGCCTTCTGTTTGCCATGGATCCATTGACCTCTGTTCTGATTGCTACTCCAGTGACCTCTGTTCTGTTCTGTTCTGTACCGTGATTATGGTTATTTACCTATCTAACTTCTACATCTCAGTTTTTGCCACTTAAATAATTTTTTTATTCAAATTAAGTTATGTTTAATGTTTTAGCTTAAATAACTATTCATGGTTATTTTATGTCCTATGTGCTCTTGGTATAATATCTCTTACTCTGCTATGTGCTTATAGCTGTTACCTCTTTCAGGTGATGAAATATAATGAAGAATTATGACCTCGTGTAGTGGACCAGCACAGAACTTGTTGCCAACATTTTTATTTTTATTTTTATTATTTTTTTCCCTTTTCTTACCTTTTCTTTGTTTATTGTCGATCACTGAATAGTAAAATAAAAACTGATGGATGAATTTCTTTTATTTAGTTCATGAAGTTAATTATCATTTTAATTATTTTCTTACTTTTATTTTGCTTTCGCTAGTGCCACTTAATTTGTTCAGTTAGAATTAGCAAGTTGCGATTCCAATCCTAAGCATCCAAGGGTTGGGTCGTGACAGGTTTGTTTTTCCTGGCTTGGAATTGTAGTGCTGCATTTCCAAGTATCAGTTGTTGCATCCTGGAAAGCAGACGCGGGTAAATCTTGAAGTACCAGAGCGAGGGTGAAATCTACTTTAAGGAGATTGTATCCAACACAAATCTCGACTTAAATATAATTATTTTCTACATGTTGTAAGCATTAAATTCAAAATTCAATTTGTTTAATTATTTTTTGAATTGTTTTATTGTGTTATTTATTTTATTTATACATTTAAATTATACACATACTTAGAGAACTATTGGGTTCTAACATTTATTTATTAAATGATTTCTAAGGGAGTGTGAGAATCATATTCCAGTTTAACTTGAGAATTAAGGACGGCAAAAGTTCCCGAGTTGATTGTATTTGTTCCAACTCAATTTTAATATAAATTGTTTGAGAGAGCATTGATTGGGTAAGGTAAAGGATAGTGGTAGGTATGTCAAAACTGTCAGGTTTATAGTAAAGTATGGGATTGTATCACTAAAATAATTGAGTTTAAAAGTAAAAATTCAAGCGTGAAACCGAAAAACCTGATCTGTTGTCATCTCACTTGGGAAAATGATTCAAATTTATGTAATAGTTTTCTCATTTTAAATTCTTTCAAAATAATAAAATCATGAGAATCAAGAAGATTTAATTTCCATGTTTCGAAGACTTTTGACATCCAAACTAACTCTTACAGCAACAAGGCATCACTTTTTTTTATTTTATTTTAAGACTAGCTTGTCTCACAGGGTACCCAGTCCAGTTGATCCATTTCAGGTCTCACTGATAATCTAATATGTTTATCTTATAAGTTTTAGTGTGTGGATTATTTCTAAACTGAAACATAAATGATCCCATTATCTGGGGCAAAGCCATAATTTTCTCATGAGGGCACCAAATTAATACTATGAAAGTTGATTTCCAAAGAAATGAAAGTAAATAACATATATCCACAATAAACTCATGGAACTAAGGTTGACAATCGATTCTTATTTTATCTATACTATTATTAAGTGAAGGCTTAAATTGGTTTAGTGAAACCTTATTTTATTAGACACAGCATAAGCAAGTTTTGAACTCAAGACCTTAGGTTACATTAAGAACACACTTATCACTTAAGCAACATACATATTATGATATTAAATTCTTTATTATTTGTTTTTATTATTAGTTATCTGAATTGTACACGCATTGCGTGTGCCACCCGTTAGTGTCTCATAAACACAAGACAATATAATTCACATAAATAAATGTATCCACTGGCTTTTATTTATAGAAAATATGATAATAAATGAGACTAGCATTTAATAATGATAATACAACTTGTCTAAAAATATATAATTTGAGCAACTCAAGAAAGTATAGAGATAGAGAAAGTGACAATGTACAAAGAAAATAGTGAGAGTACAAGAGAATTGTTGAATATAAAAATTAGAGTACATTGAATCTTTTTATTTTTAGTATTATGTATATAATTTGTAATTGTGTCAATCACTGATTTAGTATTATTTTCTTATTTATATCGTTTTTTAAATTGTATCATGAATTTATTATATATACATGGTCTCTACCTCATTCATGGGTAAGTCAAATAATTCTTTTCATTCTTTTTTATATCAGAGTTAGGTTAAGTGCCTAGTAATTGTGCTTCACCGGCGAGCGGCAACCTTGCCTTGGCTACCCGCCGAATCTCAACCCATTATACTACCATATTTTTTTTCAGTATCACTTCATGGTGATCTCTTCCTCTATCCACTAGTTCATTCCTATCTCAAATATCTCTATCATATTTTTTTTACTCATAATCCATTTTTTTGTGTGTTTCTATTCCATTTTGTCTTTCCCTCTATTTCAACCTTAAATAGGTTTCTATCTTCAAACCTATTTGAGTTTGAGGGGGGATATTATACCTATATCATGGTGAGCATAGTGATATACCATGTGAACCACCTAAGCTGCCCCATCTGGCGTACAACCCAAGTTGTCCCCTCTGGCGCACAATCCAAGTCACCTCCTTGGCACACCACCTAAGCTGCCCCCTTGGTGCACTTTCTAATAAGTCGCCCCTTGGCGCACTCAGTCATCTGTTGCCATCATTGTTCAGCACCACGTCACAAGTTATGTGTGCGCCACGCTTGCTAGTTCAACATCCAGTTCTTTACATCTGTTCGGCATGACCCCTTTAAACTATCTTGACATTGATTCCAGTTAGTCTCTACAACGGTCTGACATGACCCTTAAACTGTCCCGACATTGATTCCGTTTAGTTCCTACAATGGCATGGCATGACCCCGTAAACTGTCCCAACATTGACTTTGGTTAGTTCCTACAACGGTCCAGCATGACCTTAAACTGTCCCGACATTAGTTCCGACCAATTTCTACAACGGTCTGGCATGACCATAAACTATCTCCCGACATTAGCTCCGGCCTCTGATGCCAACCAGGGTGTTGTTGGCTGCCAACTAGGGTGTTTCCTGGCCATAGATGCTTCAGTAGCTCTTCTAGGGCAGTTCAATCCTTTTCTCTTTTTTTTTTTTCCCTCTTTCTAGGGTGCGGTGCTGATGTATTAAGCACTTTTTAGCCTTTTTTATTTAGTGGACTATCAGATTTGTTTAATAGCATTTATTTGGACTAGTCGTTGAGTTTTTTTTGACTTTTTCTAGTCTTCCATTGGTAAGCTGCGATTGTTGAATATCTTCACACCAACTTGAGGGAGAATGTTGAATATAGAAACTAGAGTGTAGAGAAGTGGTTTGGAAATACTCTTCTGATCCTGGGGAGCGCTCGAGATCCGCTGATAGTCACCTGAAATGGGATAAACACTCCGGTCGGGGGTGCCGGAATTAGCACTCCGACGGACAAGTCAGTCTCTACACTCAAGAATGCTTGTGTTCTAAGTTAAGCATAATAATTCCCACATACCTGATTCTGGCTGATGTTTATTTTATTTATATCTTTTTTTCTTTGGGCTTCGGGATTAGGTCCATCCCCCACCTCATATTCGGCACATTTTATAATGGACCGATCTTCATTTGACCCCTCGCTTAATCGGTTATTTGGCCAAGTAGGGTTGGATTTGAGCTTTCGAGCCAATTGCCGAGTGCTTTGAACCTTGACTCTACCAAATTCGACTATCCAGAACCTCTACGACTCCCGAATCTTGACCCCCACAATTGCCCCCCAAGCATTCCACTAACGACAGTTGGCTGGAGTGTTTGGCTTTGAACTCGAAGAGTCAGAGCCGAAATTCGGCGGCTGACCGCATTCCAATGCAAATGTCTGTACACACGCTTCTCGGTTATCATTTCAACTTCCCGCCTCCTCGTACACTTCTATTTATTGTGATTTAAAATTTCGACGTCTTTTCAAATACATACACGCTTTTAGACGCCTGTCGCTGGACTGCCTCCCGAACTACCTCTGCAACTTCCTATTCTTCTCTATCTCCTTTGCCTCTTGTAAGTTCTCTCATTCTCTGCTTTGTTTTTTGGCTTAGCATAATCCTATTGGCTAGGGGGAATGGCGAAACATTTAAAAGATCTCCTCTCACCGGATCAAATTTCTGGCTTCCGATGTCATTTTTCCATTCCTAATGACGTCCGTCTGTCATTTGTGGCAGACGGCACCCTCGATATGGAGAGGGTTTATGAAACCATGATCGTCTTTTCTCTTCTATCAATCGCAGAGGGTGGGGTCCATTTCCCCCCCTTCACTCACTCCTTAGGGCCGTGCTTTGCCATTGGGGGTTAATCCCTTCCCAACCCAACGTCAACTTCTTTAGGGTCGTGATGGGGATTATCGCACTAAACTGCCGCCTTGGGCTTAACCTTGGCATTCCTGTTATTCAGCATTGCTACGCCTTGGCCAAGTCTACTGGTCGGCACAGGCGTTATTTCCTTAGGGCCAAAGACACCGACCATCAACTAGTGACTATGCTTTCCAGCTCTGGGAAGCGAGTCGATGATGTTATGGTCGTTGTCCGAGGAAACTGGGAATTCGGCGAAGGCGAGGATCGCCTTGATCGTATTCCTAGACGGAGGGGCGAACTAGGTGGCTGAGTATCTTCTTTTATTTATTTACTTGTTATATTTATAAAACCTTATTTTCGGGACCTCATGGTTTTGCTATTGCAGGAAACGATTTGAAAAAAGTCTTGACCTCGACTGACGACGCCGTCCTTTCGGAAATCAAGACTGCGCTCAAGTATTTCGGCCGATCGAGTCTTCAGAAGCAGGGGAGGGCGGCCCACGTTCGGCTCCACTACGAGCCGACTTATACGACCTTTTCGGCGACAGAAAACATCCCAATTCCAAAGAGTGAGGAGTTTCTTGTCGCCCTTATCTTGACTGATTTCAGAAATTTCAGGCAAGTCGGTTGCGAGAGATCAGATTCGGAGCGATCGGAAGTTGCTGAGGCCGTCGAGTCAGACCAATCCGAAACTGAGGTTGACGAGGCTTTGAAGTTAGCATTTGAAGAAGCCGGCCTCATTTCAGCTGATCCTCTGTCCACCTCGGGTCGAGAGGACCGTCCGCTTGATGATATTTTTCACGGTCTAGAGGACCTTCCCGGCGCGTTCCCAGAAGATATGGCTGGGTTGAGCCTCACTAAACTTGCCAAGAAGGCGAACGTGGAAAGGATGGCCGTGCGGCGAAGGGCGGAGGAGATTCGGGCTACCGAATCTCAGTCCCAGTCCTCCTTACCTGTTATTGAAGGGATGGCAAAGAACGGAAGTACCGAGGCGGAACCTTTTGTGCAAGCAAGTGTTGAAGCTGAGCAAAGGGTGGAGAAGCGCCATGCCGATATCGAGGCCGACTCAGAAGAAGACCGTCCCGACAAACGACCTTGTTTGGAGGAGTCGGATGTGATCGTACCCTTTGTTATTCAGCCCAAGATAAAGAATATGCCGATCTCCTCCGATGCTTCGGTGATCAAAGATCCAGCGGTTGCACTCAGCTTGGCGACGTCCGTTTCACTGCCTACTAACAAGGCGGCTTTTCGGGTAAAGCCGGATCTGGTTGCAATTGGGTTGGCCGCGCAATCAGCTCTTTTGGTATATATCTGCACTTTGTCTTTTCTCTTTACGCAAATATTATTTTGTTCTTAATTTCCTGTTTTGCAGGCCGTCGGAAGGATAGCTGACATAGGTCGTCGCTATCACGATGCCGTTGAGCTAATTGGTCGTTTACAAGCGGAGGTTGAGGGCCAAAGGAGTAGGGCGCAATCGGAGGGCGCCCGTGCCAAGGCCGAGATGGAGAGAGCTCGCAATGCTGAAGAATTGAGATTAGTCGCCGAGAAGAGGGCAGATGCGAGTGACGACACGCTTAAATTGGCCCAGGAGGCGATCTCTAAATTGGAGGCTGGGTTGGAAGAGATGAAGGTGACGAAGGAAACAGCCGACCTGAAGGCTTCCAGCGCATTCGATGCTGGGAAAAAATCTACTTTTGATGAATATGTAGACGAAGTCCCTAAATTTGAGAATCGGGGATTTAAACACGGTTGGCTCAAAGCCCTTGCTGCTGCTAATGTGACATTGGCTACGCCAATTCCATACGAGCAAGTGGATGTTGAGCCGCTGGAGTCTGACTCCGAGAACTAATTTGGGCGGCTCTTGTTTTTTGTTTTAGGATTTGCATGTAATTTTCAGCTTTTTACAGCTTTTTGTCTAGTAATTTTCATATGTAAAATGGTTACAATTTGTGCCCAATTTACTTAATGAAAATTCATTTTTGTACTTTGCTGTTACTAATGAACGGAATTGTTTGGTTGTTGTTTTGGATAAAATGTTTTGTATACTTGCCGACTAGATGATTAGGCCGTTTAGATAATTAGGCCGTTTAAAAAGCCCAAAATCAGTACTCCCTCCGTCCCAAAATAATGGTCCCTTTTGGGGAATCTAACTTTTTTTGGTAGTACAATTATTGCATTTGAAAAAAGTTGATTTTCCAAAATTATCCTTTTGATAGTACATTTTTTTGGAATATCAATGTCATAATTGTACTTTTTATATTATTTATTAATTTAAAAGAATGGCAAAATAGGAAATTTATATTATTTTTGTACTTGATTTTTGAAGAGGGACTAACATTTTGAGACAATGAAAAATGGAATAAAGGACTAACATTTTGAGACAATGAAAAATGGAATGAAGTGGCTGTGGCACATATCAATTGGCATCGGGCCAAGATGCTCTGCCGGTTAGATTAATAAATCTTCCCTTGCCCCAGCCAGTGCATGGACTTCAAGGCAGTCTCCCATAGTTGCCGTTTAGATAATTAGGTCGTTTTAACAAGCCAGAACTTAGTACATGAAGTGCCTGTGGCACATATCAATCGGCATGGGGCCAAGATGCTCGGCCGGTTAGATTAATAAATCTGCCCTTACCCCAGCCAGTGCATGGACTTCAAGGCAGTCTCCCATAGTTGTCGTTTAGATAATTAGGCCATTTTAACAAGCCAAAACTTAGTGCATAAAGTGGCTGTGGCACATATCAATCGGCATAGGGCCAAGATGCTCGGCCGGTTAGATTAATAAATCTACCCTTGCCCCAGCCAGTGCATGGACTTCAAGGCAGTCTCCTATAGTTGTCGTTTAGATAATTAGGCCGTTTTAACAAGCCAGAACTTAGTGCATGAAGTGGCTGTGGCACATATCAATCAGCATGGGGCCAAGATGCTCGGCCAGTTAGATTAATAAATCTGCCCTTGCCCCAGCCAGTGCATGGACTTCAAGGCAGTCTCCCATAGTTGCCGTTTAGATAATTAGGCCGTTTTAACAAGCCAGAACTTAGTGCATGAAGTGGCTATGGCACATGTCAATCGGCCTCCGTCGTTTGGAGACTGCCAAAAGCGTTAATGAAATTGCCTCGGGGTCGTTGCATACCTACGAATAAATGGGGTGATTTCGTGCTAGTGGGTCCACTTATTCTTATTCAGATTCGATTTGAACTAGCTAGGGGCGAGGGCAAATGTCAAACAGACTGTTCTTCAACAGCAGAGAAGAGGGACGAACGCTGGCTGAGCTAGATGCTACGATGAATCGTAGCAGCGAGCCTATGCGTATAGAAGGAAGGACGTCCAAGGAAAGCGAAAAACGTCAACTTCCAAGCCATCGAAGTAGATCACCTCGAAGAGAGAAGCATCAACGGGGAAGCTCCCCGCGACCACGACCGAGGAATGAGTCAGACGCGACGCCACGACCATTGAGTTTTGCGGTGTTCGTGGGGAATAAACTGATGACTGAAGCAGATTCCATCATCAATGATCCGGGTGTAGCGGTCGAGTTCGCTCGACAGATCTTTCCACCGGAAGTCCAACAATTGATGGTTAGACGACGAGATTTGGAAGTGTTTCGAGAAGGTATTCATGGGGTGATGAAGGGGCTATACACTGCCTACGAAGTCGGCATGCATCTGCACGCCGCGCAACGGGAGATGGAGAAAATAGACGAACGGGTCCGCAGTTTGGAGGCTCGTGCGGAGAAAGCCGAGGGCGAGCTTAGGGAGCTTAGGAAGGTTAAAGTCGCCTATCCGCATGCGGCGGGTCAATCTAACCCGATTGTGGACGAGAGGGTGACCCAACGGCTATTGAGTCTTGCCATCGCCGACTGAGATACGACAGGCATGTTTGCCGTACAAAATGCGAGGGCCAAAGGTTACCAGGAGGGCTTCCATGCTAGTCGGAAGGTTAGGATCGACAAAACGAAAGAGACACTTGCTGAGGAGGTCTACCGATACGAGAATCGGGGTTTTGAGCATGGTTGGATCGCGGCTCTTCAGGCCGTGGAGGCTCTCTGAGTAAAAGGTGTCGATTCCAACTTATGTGACCTGGATCATCGTGATCATTTGCCCTTTGCCGCCTTTGAAGTTGAAAAGAGCAATGATGAGGGCAACGCCGAATAAAAATATTCGTTGTAATGTTCAAACGCGGATCGCGTCTAGAATTATGTATTTATTGGTTGGTCGAATAAAAAAGAACTTTATTTTCAATGTTTTGTTATAATTTTTGTTCGGCGCATACGTGTTTGCATGTGTTTTATTATATACATGTTTGAATAAACGTATTTCAGACGAGTAAATGAATATTGATCGGCCTGATTTAATTGACATCAGTGTTACGCACGGCCCGAAGGCTTAATCGGCCCAAAGACGTCATTTGCCGATGGGGCTCCGAATCTGGAGACTATTTGGCCAATCGTGATATCCACGAAGGACGCACCGAATCTGGAGGCTTTAATGGCCCAAAGACATTATTTGCCGATGGGGCTCCGAATCCGGAGACTTTTTGGCCAATCGTGATATCCATGAAGGGCGCTCCGAATTCGGACGCTTTAACGGCCCAAAGACAACATTCGCCGATGGGGCTCCGAATCTGGAGACTTTAATCGGCCAATCGTGATATCCACGAAGGGCGCTCTGAATCTAGAGGCTTTAACGGCCCAAAGCCGTCATTCGTCGATGGGGCTCCGAATCCGGAGACTTTATTTGGCCAATCGTGATATTCATGAAGGGCACTCCGAATCTGGAGGCTTTAACGGCCCAAAGACGTTAGTCGCTGATGGAGCTCCGAATCTGGAGACTTTAATCGGCCAATCGTGATATCCACGAAGGGCGCTCCGAATCCGGAGGCTTTAACGGCCCAAAGACGTCATTCGCCGATGGGGCTCTGAATCTGGAGACTTTATTTGGCCAATCGTGATATCCACGAAGGGCGCTCCGAATCCGGAGGCTTTAACAGCCCAAAGACGTCATTCGCCGATGGGGCTCCGAATCCAGAGACTTTATTTGGCCAATCGTGACATCCACGAAGGGCGCTCTGAATCTGGAGGCTTTAACGGCCCAAAGACGTCATTCGCCGATGGGGCTCCGAATCCGGAGACTTTATTTGGCCAATCGTGATATCCATTAAGGGCGCTCTGAATCCGGAGGCTTTAATCGGAACATCTTTGAACTAGATTCTATGGTAGGTGAATGAGAATCTTTGTATTCCAGAAAAAGAGATGTACATGGCGAACAGTTCGGAACAAGCATCATGTCCCACAAGTCAGGCTAATGATAAAATTTGCGTAAGTGCGTGGAATTCCAAGGTCGTGGCAGACTCCTTCCTGACATGTCTTTAAGCCGATATGCCCCTACTCCAGCGATCGAATCGATCTGATAGGGATCGCCCCAGTTAGGACCCAATTTTCCATCGGCCGGTTTCCTGTCAGCTGGGAGCACCTTCTTCAGGACAAACTCTCCTGGTGTGTAGCGGCGCAGCTGAACGCGTTGATTATACGACTTTGCCAGCTGCTGCTAGTACCGTGCCATGGATGCAAGGGCTCGGCCTCTTCGTTTTTCCATTAGAATCAAATCCAAAGCTAGCATCATGTCGTTTCGGTTCGTATCAAAAACTTACGAATTGAGTGTCGGGTGGCCGATCTCTAAGGGTAAGATTGCTTGGGTTCCAAAGCATAGGGCAAACGACGTTTCTCCAGTCGATCTTCTCGGTGTAGTTTGATGAGCCCACAGTACATTCGGCAATTCTTCGACCCATTTGCCTTTGGCTTTCTCCAGTCTCTTCTTGATGCCGTCCAAGATGGATTTATTAGAGGCTTCGGCTTGGCTATTGCTTTGGGGGTAAGTCGGCGTAGAAAAGTAAGGCCAAATACAATATTTGCTGCACAGCTCTCAGTATACGCCACAATCAAACTGGGTGCCGTTGTCTGAGATAAGAGCTCTGGGAATGCCAAATCGTGTTATGATGTTCCTCCACACAAAGCGTTTAACGTCAGCATCTCGAATGTGTGTTAATGCCTCCGTTTCGACCCATTTCGTGAAGTAATCTGTTGCGACGATCAAGTATCGCTTGTTCCCTGGGGCCCTCGGCAATGGTCCTACGATATCAAGCCCCCACTGGACGAACGACCAAGGACTGGTGATAGAGTTCAACTCTTCAGCAGGCAGATGGTTTAACGGGGAGAATTTCTGGCACTGTTCACACTTTTTTGCATAACACTCGGCGTCCGCTCTCATTGTCGGCCAATAATACCCCTGTGTTATAGCTCGATGGGCCAAAGAGCGTCCTCCAGAATGGGCACCACAACTGCCTTCGTGTATCTCAGTCAGAAGCTCCCCGACTTTGTCCGGGTGCACACATTCCAAATATGGGCCAGAGAGTGACTTTTTATAAAGCCTTCCTTGCGGATCCAAGTAGTATCGCATGGCTTTGTTTC
Organism: Camellia granthamiana; assembly: GCA_036172215.1. Taxonomy (NCBI): domain Eukaryota; kingdom Viridiplantae; phylum Streptophyta; class Magnoliopsida; order Ericales; family Theaceae; genus Camellia; species Camellia granthamiana. The sequence continues at coordinate 137,033,562 of CM069910.1, forward strand.
GCAGCTTATGTGCTTCTTTCTTGTCCTCTGGGAGTTGTTCAGAAGATAAGAATTCAACAATGGGATCCATCCAACTTGGTGCAGATTCTATAACGTTGATTTGGACTTCCTCCGAAGAGCCAATGCTTGGCTCTGGGATAAATCTTACTTCGATGGTCCGTTTTATCTCTGAGTTAATTGGGGAGGCTAGGCAAGCCAAGGCATCTACATGGGTGTTCTAATCACGTATTATCTGGTTCAACTCAAGATGGTCAAATTTTGCCTACAGGGAGTTGGCCGTTTTCATGTAGATCGCCATACGGTTGTTTCTTGCCGTGTACTCCCCCTTTAGCTGATTGATCACCAATTTTGAGTTACAAAACACAAGCAGACGCCGAGCACCCAGAATATGCGCATTCCGTAAACCGGCTAAAAGGGCTTCGTATTCAGCTTCATTATTTGATGCTTCGAAGCCGAGCTTGACGGCCTGCTCAATTATTGCGCCGTCGGGGGTCATGATTACAACTCCGGCTCCATTGCCCCACTGATTGGACGATCCATCACAATACAACTGCCAGATGTCTCCAACATAAATCCTCCAGTTCGGCTTCGGTTGAATTTCATCTGACTTGGTGTTGGCGACATCAGATTTGAAGTCGGCGAGGCCCCCAGTGAATTCGGCGATAAAGTCGGCAAGCATCTGTCCCTTGATTGAAGTTCTGGGTAGAAATTGAATATCGTACTGGCCAAGTTCCAGAGCCCACTTTGAAACACGTCCAGATGCTTCCGCACTGCGTAGTACTGATCGGAGGGGATAATCTGTTAGCACTCCAATGCTATGCCTCTGTAAGTAATGCATGAGCTTCCTTGCCGCCATAACTAGGGCTAGAATGAGCTTTTCCAGTGGAAGGTAGCGTGTTTCGGCGTCAACCATTGCCTTGCTCACATAATACACTGGCTACTGCTCCCCCAGCTATTCCTTTATCAATACGGCGCTGACGGCTCGGTCAGAAACTGCCAGGTACAAAATGAGCAGGTCACCAACAGAGGGTGTTGTCAGGAGTGGTACTGAGCGGAGGTAGGTCTTCAGGCCGTTGAAAGCGGCTTCGCACTCGGCGGACCATTCAAAGGCCTTGCCCTGCCGTAGTGTATGAAAGAATTGTCGGCAACGATCTGTGGGCCGGCTGATAAACCTATTGAGTGCGGCAGCCATCCACATTAACTTTTGAACCTCCTTTACTGAACGGGGGGAGCCGAGCTCCAGGATTGCTGTGATTTGCCTTGGGTTGGCTTTGATGCCTCTGTGGTTGACAATGTAGCCCAAGAATTTGCCAGAGCCGATACCAAACGCACATTTGGAAGCGTTCAACTTCATTCCATATTTGTGTAGGATGCCGAATGTCTCTTCCAGATCGGCTATATGATTCTGCTCTTCTTTGGATTTGACCACCATATCATCAATGTACACTTCCATAGTTTTGCCGAGTTTCTCCTTGAACATGGTGGTGACCAGTCTCTGGTAGGTTGCCCCTGCATTCTTCAACCCAAAAGGCATTACCTTATAGCAATAGGTTCCTCTTGGGGTGAGGAATGTAGTTTTCTCTTGGTTCTCCAGATGCATAGCGATTTGATGATAACCTCTATAGGCATCAAGGAAACTCATACGCTGATGGTGCGCTGTAGCATCTACAAGCTAGTATATCCTGGGAAGAGGAAAACAATCCTTTGGGCAGGTTTTGTTTAGGTCCGTGAAGTCGACGCACACTCGCCAAGTCCCATTTTTCTTCTTCACCACCACTGTATTAGAGAGCCATGTAGGGTAGGTCACCTCCCTAATTGCTCCGACATCAAGCAACCTGTCAACTTCCTTAACAACGGCGGCAGTGTGCTCTGCGGCCGACCGCCGACTTTTCTGAATGATCAGCTTACACTTAGGATCGACATTCAAATGGTGCTGTGAAACTGACGGATCTATACCCGACATCTCGTACGGAGTCCATGCAAAGACATCGAGGTTGCTGAGCAGGAAAGATATTAGCTGCTGTCTGTCGGCCTGATTCAAGGAGGCGCCGACCATGAAGAACTTGTTTGGGCTTCCATAGATTTGAACTTGTCTGGGCTTCCATCGATTTGAACTCGTGCTAAGTCTTTCGTTGCCTTTTCGTTTGGGGGCCGCCCAACATCGTCGAGGCTTTCTCGATTCGGTAACTTAATGGAATTCACCTGTAGTTCCTGTGGCGTTTTCTCAGCAAGAAGATAACATGCTTGTGCCGATTTCTGGGAGCCACGGATTTGCTCAATACCGCGTTTTGTCGGGAAGCGGAGCAGCTGATGATAGGTGCTGGGCATGGCTCGCATAGCATGCAACCATGATCGCCCCATGATGAGATTATACAACGACGGTAGTCTAACGACCAAAAATCCCACATCCACTGTTCGGGAACCTGCTCGAACGGGAAGTCTGATTTTCCCCAACGGGTACTTTGGATTGGCATTGAAGCCAAAATGTAGATAAGAGGCCAGAGAGAGATCCGATTCGGAGAAGCCCAATTTGGTGAATGTCTTGTAGTACATAATCTCCGGTGTACTTCCTGGATTGATGAGTACGCGCTCAACTGTGAATTGGTTTACGCGTAACTCAATTACCAAGGGATCACTGTGGGGCAGTGTTACTCCGGCCAAATCCTAATCATCAAAAGTGATAACCTCGACTTCATGGGGCCGTTTAGCTGGAGTGAGTTGCTCTTGAGGGTTAGACTTCGACTGAATCGCGTGCACCGCCGATGACATTGGCAGGCTGTATATCATGCGGATCACGTGGAGCGAATGTGAATCCTGTGTCAAGGCTATTGCTTTGGTTGGGTTGCCTTTTCGGACGTACGGTTGTAGCCGGCCATCTTGTACCAATGTACCGTCGTACAGGGTAAATGACGGTGCTTTGAATTTCTTGAGTAGGATTGCCTTTGCGATCCGTCGTACAAAAGGATCGTGTTGATCGTCATCCGAACTGTTTCTCCTTCGCGTAAGCCTTGTACGGGGACTCTCTTCAGAAGAACTGGAAATTTCAGATCGTCCCTCCTTTTTGGGCTTCGAGGATAATGAGTCGGAGTTGCTATCAGTATCTTGTTGTCGAGCTCGAGATCGTTGACCAGTTGCCCTCTCGGGTCGTTCCGGGCCTTGATATGCAGCTTGTTTGGACTTCGCCACCTCCAAGGCCAAATCCTGATGGAGATGTTCGTTCTCTGCAATCATGTTCTCCAATCTTTGTTCGTTTTGCTTTGCTTGTTCCAGGAGCGCTTGCATTGCTTCGTGCTCCGAAGTCGAGGGTGAGGCGAAATTTAAGGCACGTCTTACGCCGATAGTCTCTATTCCAAGCATGTTTGTTGGAGTGGTTTCATCTTGCGATATAGGGTCGACAGTGATTGTCAGAGGATCTTCCGTCACGCTTGCCATGGATGTGCTTGAGTATTCCCACAGACGGCGCCAATTGTGGAGAAGTGGTTTAGAAATACTCTTCTGATCTTGGGGAGCGCTCGAGATCCGCTGATAGTCACCTGAAATGGGATAAACACTCCGGTCGGGGGTGCCGGAATTAGCACTCCGACGGACAAGTCAGTCTCTACACTCAAGAATGCTTGTGTTCTAAGTTAAGCATAATAATTCCCACATACCTGATTATGGCTGATGTTTCTTCTATTTATATCTTTTTTTCTTTGGGCCTCGGGATTAGGTCCATCCCCCACCTCATATTCGGCACATTTTATAATGGACCGATCTTCACTCGGCCCCTCGCTTAATCGGTTATTTGGCCGAGTAAGGTTGGATTTGAGCTTTCGAGCTAATTGTCGAGTGCTTCGAACCTCGACTCTACCAGATTCAACTATCCGGAACCTCTACGACTCTCGAATCTCGGCCCCCACATAGAGTACATAGAATTTTTTTATTTATATAATCTGCAATTGTATCAATTACTGATTTAGTAGTGTTTCCCTATTTATATCGTTCCCTAAATTGTATCATGAATCTATTATATATACATGGTCTCTACCTCATTCATGGGTAAGCCAAATAATTCTTTTCATTCTTTTAGAATAAGTGAATTTGTTGGGTACAAATGGTGGATACATATGGGGAGTTTTTATTTGCACAACACAACTTCTCTTCATACATACCATTAAAAAAAATTAATTACAATTTTATCCCTTGAGCAAATTACTATTAAGGACAAAATATACACACCTTTCTGGCCAACCATCTCCGTGGCCATCCTTTGCTACCCTCACTACCAACCTAATCAATGTAAACCTAAGGCCCACCACCATGACCATCTTTCTTTAACCACTATCGCAACCCCCTCATTTCTTGCCAATACAACCACAATTCTTGCAGTTCCCTTACCTCCACTACCTTTCACCCTCCACATCTACGACTACTACCATCACAACCTCTACATCTGCTATGCACTAATCCCACACCCGCCACTCTCTATGACCCCATCTCATAAAGAAAGAGATCGATTGATCTAAGGATTTGAGGTTTCTAGATCTAGGGTTATGACAAGAATGATGAAGAATAAGGTAGTAGAAGAGAAAAAAGAGATGAAGGTGGTAATGGAGGGGACTGCAAGGTTAGGGATGGAGTGGAAGAGGCGAAGCATGGGGTGTTGGAATGGCAGTTGGGGAGGGACGACATCTACAATAGTAGTAGATGGCTGATATTAGGGTTAGGGTCATGATTAGAATTTGAAGATTAGAATATTATGGAGATAAAATGGTGTAAACTGAGCAACATTCAAAAAAAACAAAATGTGTTATGGTATGAAATAAGTGATGATGTGTACTAAGAGAACTTGTGGTAAGTAAATAGAAGTTTCCATACATTTTGTATCTTTGACATTTATTGTACAAACTTGCTATTTTATTTAATCAAAATGGTGTGAAAGTTACAAATCGTGTTATGTAATATGATGGTGGTGAGTTGGGTTGCAAATGAGTTGAACCGAGCCAAACTTTTAAATGTTAAAATTTATTTACTAAAAATTGGCCAAGCTTGAACTCGAGCCAAACTCAAATAATCGAGCTCAAACTCGGCTCATTAAAGATTGGAGAAACTCGAGCACAACTCGAGCTAACTAGATTACATAAATGAGCAAAGTTCAAGCTTGAAAAAAAAAAAAAAAAAAACTTAAATTAATTTACTTATTAAGATAAAAAATAAATAAATAAATCACGAGCTCGGCTAGCTCGAACTGTTCATGAATTACTCGAGTTCAGCTCGTTTAAAAATTATTTGAGATCGGTTCATTTACTAAATCGAATTGTATATGAACAACTCGAGTTTAACTCATTTAAAACTCATTTGAGATCGGTTTGTTTACTAAATGAATAAACTCGAGTCCTAAGTTCGACTCATTTGAGATCGATTTTATTAATTAAATATGTAAATTTACATAAATGCCAAATACAAATAAAAATAAAATAAATTAATAAAAAAATATTTAATACTATATTATTGAAATAAATATTAATTAAATTTTTTTTTTCCCATAAGTGTTATTGAGTCGAACTTAACACTATTCAAATTTATTCATTTAGTAAACGAATAAATTTTAAATAAATTTTAAATAAGTTGAGTTTAAGTTATTTATAAACAATTCGGTTAGTCTACCACCTTCCTAATAGGGTTATTATAATTGTACAAAGGGGTTAAAGTAAAGGTGTGAGTTCCATAAAGCAACCATTCAATAAAAATAAAAAAATAAAAAAGTAAAAAAATGTAAGAGTGGCTTGGTGGAATCTGTTGGGTTTGTTAATAATTTAATTACGATTTTTAAAAATTAATAATTGCTTTATAATTAATAATTTAATAAAATAACATACACACAAATTTTTTTCAAAGTTTGACAAATTGTCAAAAAGTCAAAAAATTAAAAAATTACTCAAAAGATTAAAAAGTTATTACTATTTATCAAAAGTTAAAAATTATGACTGGATAACTTTCAACTCTAATTTTTGCACTACACACTAATTTATACAATTTTTTAATACACATTTTTTTTATAAAAATTCAAAAAATTAGTCCAAACAACCATAATTTTTTCCTCAACTTTTTAATCTAAAAAATCAAAAATTACATTTATTTACGACTTCCAAACAATCCCTAAAATTGTTTATTGAGTGGAACAGAGGCGTCAGTGGTATTCTCAATTGGGTTGTCCTCCGATCCGAGTCGAGTAGCAGAGCAGTAGAAGAAGTAGTAGTTGATACAGAATCAATCAATCAATCATTGTCAATGGCGTTTATGAGGGGAGAACCGCTGGTGGCGAAACTGGCAGTCCTGGCAAAGTATGCAGTGCTTCCTGGAGCCATGGTGGCTGCTCTGATCTACTCTCCTCCCGACTACTCTTCTTCCAAGAAACACTCCTCCTCCTCCTCCTCCAAGTAGATTATGGATCTACATCTCTCCTTCAATTCCATCGGTTCGCTTCCTCTCTTCTTCACTCTTGTCTTAGGTTTTCTAATAATCTCTATGTTGTTTGATTTGAGAATACAGCATATGTCTAAGAATTTTGTTTCTATATGCAGACCCTAAGATTATTATGCATCTTTCAGATTATTTTAGTTGGAGATTGTTGTTTTCATGTTGTCAAGTTTGTGAGATTTTCATAGGATAGGAGACATAAACATAATTATCACTTAGGTAATCTAATCTCCAGACCTAGATCAATTTTTTACACAAATTTCAGGGAAAGCTTTTATTTGATTTGAACAACTTCAATAATAGAGTTGTAAATTGCCAATATTTTAGGAAGGATGTCCTATGGCGTGGTCCCATTTCATGGCACTTACAGTTTCTGTCGTATTTTATGACTAGTAAGGAGTAGGATTTGCAGATGAAGTTAAGCCAATGAGTTTCTTTATGCATGTTTAGGATTATTTTAGATGTTTTTGTGTTGTGAATTTTATGAAAATTTCCATAGAATAAATTTAGGTCATTTTCACCAAGGTGTTGTAGTTACCACACGCTGTTGTAATTCATTTATTTGCAAATTTAATTTTTATTTTTTGGTTTTTAACATTTATGAGACTAGAGAATTGAGTTGGAGATTTGGAGAAAAGTACTGGAATCTAAAGGATTTAGGATAAGTATGACTAAGATAGAGTATATAAAGTGTAATTTTAGTAACAATCACAATGGAAGCAGAAGAGAAATGAAGATTGAGAATCAAGAACTACTTAAGAGTGAACATTTTTGTTATTTAGGATCGATTATCACAATGACTAGGGAGATTGGAGTGAATGTGGTCCACAGAATTAAGGCGGGATGGTTTAAGTGGAGGAGTGCGTCTGGAGTATTGTATGACAAACGAGTATCCATTAGACTAAAAAGGAAGTTCTATAAAACAGTTATTAGACCAGTAATGTTGTATGGGACGGAATGTTGGACAACTAAGAAATAACATGAGAAGAAGATGAGTGTGGCTACAATGAGGATGCTAAGGTGGATGTCTGGCAAGACTAGAAAAGACAGAGTTAGGAATAAGTATATTCGAGAATGGGTAGGAGTAATACCGATAGAAGATAAGTTAAGAGAGATAGATTGAGATGGTTTGGTCATATACAACGGAGACCAACAGAGGCAGTAGTGAAGAGATGTGATACAGTAATGGTAGATGGTATTGTTAGGGGAAGGGGTAGATCTAGATTGATGTGGACTAGTGTAGTAAATAGAGATATGAATCTTCTTAATTTGACTAACGAAATGGCTTTAGATAAAGTTGAGTGGAGAAGAAGGATTCATGCAGCCGACCCCATTTGATGAGACTCGAGGCTTGGTTTGGTTTGGTTTGGTTTGGTTTGGTTTGGTTTTTAACATTTATGCTCTGTTTGTTTTGATGTAAAATGTTTTTGTCAAAAATATTTTACTCATTTTTCGTTGTTTGGTTGAACAAAAAGCAAGTAAAACATCTTTGAAGAAAAATATTTTTGCATCAAAATATTTTTGCATCATTTTTCAAAAAATAACTTATCTTTAAAATTTGGGGTACTTACGTGTAGGTCCTATTAACTAGACTTATTTACCTACAGGTCCTAACTAATAAATTTAACACTATAAAAATAAGAGATTGATAAATTTATCACTATAAATTTATTCATAAAAATAAAGAGACTGATAAATTTATCACTATAAATTTTTTCATAAAAAAAAAAGACTGATAAATTTATCTTTATCACTTAATAAATTTATCAAATAGGACTTAATGGGTAATAAGTCTCCAAAGTAGGACCTATTGGGTAATAAGTCTCCAAAGTAGGACCTATTGGTAGTTTACCCTTAAAATTTTCGTAAGTCAATTTTTACAAAGTTGACTCTCACTCGCTACTTTTTCAATACATTTAGCATTTTCAAATAAGCTCATTAAAAAGTCATAAATGACACTTTATTGAATCAAAATTTCTTTTTTAGGCAATAAAATGTTTTTGTTTCAAGTGTCAACCAACGTCAAAAAACAAAAACAAAACAAAAAAAAATTCTGAGTAAAATCAATTTACAAGAAAAATATTTTTTTGTATAAAATATTTTAATTCAAAACAAATGGAGCCTTATAAAAGTCAATATTTTAGTAAAAGTTATGGACAATATCTTTGCTAAGAATGAAATAATCAAAACTTTATCACCAATTTTTTGAACCATTTAATTTGGCCCTCTAATCTGCCATTGGCTGCAATGACATCTCATTTGCCATGGATGTTGCCAGCTTTGTGGGTATGAGCCAAACCATGAGGTTATCTTAAACTACAAATTAACATAAGTTTGAAAGGGACTTAAACCATCATTAAGGTGGGATATTGGTTAAAGAGGAGGGGTATGCTGATCTAGGCACGATATCTTTCTGGGGATTAGTTGGATTACTACATAGACAAGTGCCCTTCCGTAGTGCAAATTTGGTTAAATATAATGTTAACAAATAGAATCTATATACAAAAGCACTTGTACAAAATGACGTGGTCTGTTCAAATTCCTTGATTATAAAACTAAATTTTTAAGCTTCTTCGAAAATCAATTTTCAGAGGAAAAAAAGAAGACAGCAATTTGGTATGGCATAATTGCTCGTGTGGGCAATTCTGAAATAAAAACAAAAAGCGTTACAAGGCTTCACCAACTTAATTGTAGTTGTAGGTTTTTTTTATATAATATTATAAAATATAAATGATGTCTTGTTACATGGTCTAAGAAATACCAACACTCGGACACCGACATGACACGATGCGACAATTGCCAGACACTTCTCAACACCTATCAAATACATGTTGAAATATGTCTCACTATTTGTAAAAAAATTCCAAACTCAGGACACCCTTTTGACACTTGAAGAGTACGTGTCTATTGTTGAGATACAAATGAAACACATTACAAGTTCGAATAAAATGACTTATAATTTGATAATAAAAGAAAAATACTGCAAATTTATACCTATTCTGCTCCTTTATAGTTTAAAATTATATTTTTGAATTAAATTTTCATATATATGATTAGGACTATTCATAGGTTGGTTGAGTCGGGTTTGGCCTTGACTCATCGACCAAACCGTATGCATCGGATCCAACATTTATGAAACCAATCTCCACCACTTTAGAGATCAAAACCATCCATATCAACCATTCAGTTTCATGGCCATATTAGGTCAGCTCCACAAAAAACTCAAACCACAGCCACTACACCCTCTACTTTTTGCAGTGGCCCCAAAACCAGAGTTAGATAGACAAATGTGAAAAAAAAACAAAAGGTTAAAATTATTATACAAATTTGAAACACAAAATTGATACAACTACAATGATGAAATTTATATGATAATAGGGAAGGATTAAAAATCAATAGAAAATCTATTTATTTTTACAAATCCACTTTCCTAGGGTTTTTGATCAAACATAGTTAGGGACAAAGATGGTGTGAAGGTTTCGCTGGTAGGCTTCCTATGATTAAATTGACCACATCTCGTTGATCTCTAACGAATCTGCCACATGGTTATCTTCAAGAATATAAATCGAAGTCAACCACTTGGCAACTTTTTTGGTCAGGTTAGGCGGTTTATTTGGGTAAATCAGGCTCATGAATATATATGCCATATAATAAATATATAGAATTATATATTTTGCATGTGCCCCCCACCTGTCGTGTTTGAAAATTTCCACGTCATCTTGTTCATGTCGTGTCATGTGTCCATGTCCGTGTTTGTTAGTGCTTGGTCTATGTCTACTCTTTGTACAATTCCTATCATATTTTTGTACTAGTAAGGGGATAGGATTTGCAGATGAAGTAAAGCAATTAAGTTATGTTATATACTATTTCCGTAGTCTAGTTCATAAATGAACATCCTTGCAAACAATTTGTAGAAGCCCCAATCCCAACTTGTTGAACCATGTGGATTCCCTAAGCCGAACCAAACCAAGTCTTGTGTCCCATTTAGGTGGGGTGAATCCTTTTCATGGCATATGTTTTTTCATATTAAAGCTGTATTGTTGCATCAGCTCCAACAGGGACGCAAAACTGTTGTATCAAGTAACATTCCCTGGTTGTGGGAGATTGGGTTTTTGTTTTCAAATAGAGTGATAATTTAAGTGATTTGGGAACTTGAAAGAAGGAAAGAAAGAGAAGAAAAGAATAGGAAAGAAAAACTCAACCTTTGCCTTTTTTTTAAAAGATCGAGGGCTAACTTTTCTTGCTTCTAGTGATGTTTGGTTCCTTATTTTTCCCGCCTTGCTTTATTCCTTTTATTTCTTAATTTTCATTTTCTTCTCCATTGCATCTCTCATCCCCTCGTTTGCCTTGTCCTTTTGAAAAAAAAAAGGTTTGTGTCAAGGCAGGTCAACACCTTTATAGTCATCCAGCTTGGAATATTGACTAATAGTTGAGGATGAGCTGGTTCTTTAATTGGCAGAACATATACTTGTACCGTCCAACACGGATACGGCACTTGTTTTGAAGTGTCGGTGCTTCATAGATGACTTCTAATTCTTACTCCAACCATGACATGAATTCAAAATAGGAAACTTAGATTTTTTTTACTATTAAGATTATTTTAGACATAATTAAATCTATATATAATGATCCATTTAATAACTTGACCCAAAATAAAAACCAAGCCATGTCAAGAAGTAAAGAAATTACTAAAATCTTAAGTACTAAACACCATCATGGACACTTCTTTTGGACCAAAAAAGCTTCTTGACGAACATTGGACCCTTTGACTTTGTTTTGGGCTTCCAAAGCTTATCGTGCTTAAGCAATGCAATAGATGTTGCATCACATGCTCCATATGAAATCCCAAATTTGTCATTTTTCTTCTTTCTATGATCTTCATTAGCATCCCACTGAAATTAGGTTGATGAAATGAACATAGTTAAGAAGATAATAACATCATTATATAAGTATGTTTTCTATCCGCATCCAAGAGTTTAACCTCTTTAAATAGAGTAACTAATTGTTGAAGCAATGAATCTACCTCTGCAAGAGAAGATCGCCACTCAGCTGAAGTTCTATGTGCTATTCTCCATCTCAAGCTAGTTATTTCACAAGTTGTTTCAAGGTTAATGGACAAGGCTGCATGAGAAGCTCGGTTAAGTTAACAGGCATCACGTACAAGTAAGGTTCTAAAAAGCGGTTGCGGTCGCCGTAATGGTGGCGGTGGCACGGTTGCGGTTGCGGGGTGTAAAGGCCGTAGAGTAACGGTTGCGGTAACCAGAACCGTGAATTTTTTTATTTTTCGCACAATTTGAAAAAACTTACTGATATGCACATTTTTTTCCATGATCATATTTATTGGGTTTTAAAATAAATATTGATTAATTTTTGTAAATTTTTAAGTTTGATCCAATATATTTCATATTTTTAAATCACTATAAACTGAGTTTTTTACATTTTATTTTAATAATTAATGATTTTATATTATACAAAAAATCAATCACTAACTATTATATATAAAATAAATAATGGCAAAAGTAAGAAAATAAATAAAAACCTAAATATATATATATTTTAATCAAGCTAAATAGATAATGACTACACTTATTATTATTATTATTTTCAAACAATATATAGATAGACACACACAAACAAAATGGTTGAGTGATAGCAGCTGAATAGAATAGCATAGGTCCTACAGTTTCAACAAATCAATAACATATTCTTCATCTTCCCTCTTCTCTCTCTCTATCTCTATCTCTTGCTCCTCCATTTTTCATCTTCTCTCTCTATCTCTCTACCCTCATTTTTCAACCTTTTTTTTTTTTTTTTTTTTTTTATGTGTTTTTTCGAAACAAGCAATTCAGAACCGTTACGTAACAAGCTGTTATGGTTATTACGGCACCATTACGACCGTTATAGCAGCTGCTACGGCCGACACACCTGTGAATCTCAATCACACTGCAAAAGTAGCCGTAACGGGTGGTGGTACCCACCACAACCGTTACGTAACGGCGTTACGTAATGGTTGCGGCCGCTTTTTAAAACCTTGAACAATACACTTGTATATTTAATAAATCATTCTATCTTTATATTCATGGAGGAGGTGCTAACTTAGGCATCAGAGTGCCGCTCGACATAGGCTGGCGGGACACTAACAGTGTCTTGTTTTGTAGATTCATGGGCGTGTTCATTTATTCGTTGATATCTTCAACAACGGTGTGGGTTTGATTTTTTCCCCATTTGATTTGGCGCCGTCTGTGAGAATAGTTAAATTCAATGAAGAGATGAAGAAGATGCATCAATTCTGCAATTTTTTTAATACTTGTCACTTAAGATCAACACTTTTGCATGTCATAAGAACTTGGTCTCAAAGGAAGTTTAGCTTTATGGAACTTATTTTACTCCAATGTGTGCATATGAAGAACAATACTTTTGATGCAAACCCAGCGCTTTGCTTTGGGTCTGCAACTGTGAGACTCAACAATTCTCTCTCAACTCTGAAGAATTGTTCAGCGATGGAGACCATGCACGGTGGAGTGCCAACAACATTGTAGTTTGCATTTCAGCCACTGAAACAGCCTATACGGCTGGGGACCTCAATGGCATGCCGAGCAATGACACGGTAGCCGAAGAACACCCCAATGTGATGGTCACTCACAATCCAGCACCACCACCTCTGTTTTTGCAATCTCTCTCTCTACAGAGAAACAAAGGCGGGTGGGTAAGAGATGAGGAGGTGGTTGTCCACAGGTAGGGAGGTGAAGTTCAAAATAAGCCAAAACCATGTGTTTTGCATTCATTTAAATGTCATGGCACAAAGTGCTCAAGGCAAAAATTACAGGGGAGTTAAAAGAGAATTTTGCCAAAAAGAGTAGGTTGGGGGTGGAATAGCTTAAAAGGACAAAATGAATTTGAAAATGACAAAAGTAGGCAGAAAAGATAGATGGTTGAAAATAGGACAATCTTGCTTTACATCTGCTTGTACTTGGGGTTATTTGCCCCATCTCACTTAAGGTAAAAGGGAATCACATTATGATCTTATAACTAACGTAGATTATCTAACTTAATCTGCCATTTGGTTGGTGTCAACATGAGAGTTTGATAGTTAACATGTTTTATCATTCTGTACAGAAGTAAGGAAATAGGGATTACTCTATGAATTGCAGCTCAACTGTTACAATACCTCTGGTGCAGGGACTTTTGTATGCTACAAGGGGTGTCTCTTGGAGATGTGCTGGGCTCTGTTGGGTGTGGTTCTGGTATGTAATAATCCTGTTAGCTCTTCTTTGTTGCTGTATTCCCTATGTAGGCATACGGGAATATGAATAGTTTATGTTCCTTTGAAGAACCTTTGAGTAGTTCTTTTCTTGATGCTTTACAAACAATAAAATGGAGTTGAATTGGATTAATGCAAGTTGTTCCTTTAATCCCATCATTTAATTCATGGATCTTCGTGCTGTGTGGAGTGTGCTTTGAATTGATTTTTGATAAATGATTTATGTATGTGCCTCTTGTGCAATGTCATTGAACTCAGTGAGCACATGCTGCAGAATTTATGTTGGGACTTGTGAAGAGATTAGGGGTTCAATTAGCTTTCCAGTCTAGTGGACACACTCTTGGGACTCCATTTACTGTTTGGTTGGAATATTGAACTTATTGAGCCCTTTTTAACTATTCACATGTCTCTTTGGATTAGAATGTGAATAATTTTTTTAACGGAAAGAAGCAAAAGAAATATTAGATGACAACATAGTTGCATAGCTTTTGCAATCCCTACACCAATGATTGACACGGATCACTTATAAATGTAAAGCAATGTTGATTATGCTTTCATGTTAGTCTAGTATATTTCACCGTGCACAAAAATGTTGTTCTTTTTATTCTTTTTTTTTGTGTGTGTGTGTGTATCTGTCACCCTCGTGGGTGTGCCCTTTATATAGAACATTTGTGTCTTCTTGCCATTGTGTCCCAGCTTGGAAAATGTTAGACCAGCCAATGCTCCCATTTTTGGCAGGATTGTGTCCCCTAATATGGCAATCACTCAGAGGTAACTTCCCCTTAATCCGGCAACTTTCCGGATGTGATAAGCATTACCCCACTGAACCGTTGGTTTCTTTTTTGATTGCCTCCACCTCTCACTCGAGTTCCGATGATCTGAGCGCCTAATTGACCCGACATCCAGCCATGTGTCATGTTTGGTCCAAGTTGACTGGACAACGTGGCCTAGCAGAACATGCCTCCCGCGATTACAATATATATGTATATTGGTTTGTGATTACGATATATTGTCATGTTGAATACTTGGGGTCACTTTGAGCTTCATCAAGTATACTCTCATCTGAATGTTCCTTCTATATCTGAGGGTTGGGTTACTATCATTGTTATTTAATGCCACCATATTGGGTTGATCAAGGCCCCCTGGAAGCCCAAATAAACAGGGACTGGAGTATTTTGGAAGCTGTAGTCTTGTGAACTCAGAAAACGACTCTGCAAATAATGTGTGAATTAAATTTATTTTAGCGGTGATTCACATCATATCAAATCAAATTTACATACACTTCGGATTTTGGATAACCATCTGGACAAGTATTTTGGGTATTTAGAATTTTTGTTTTGGAAGGGAATAGTGATTGAGGGTGGTTTAGGTGGAAAAAAAAGAAGAAAAAAAAAACAAGAAGAAGAAGAAGAAGAAGAAGAAGAAAGGCATAAGGGAAGTCATAAAAAAGGGTAGCGGCGCCAAGGGCTAGTGTTACAACATTATGGTTTTTCAATAAGTGTGAACCTTTATTTTTAGTTTGATTGAAATTTTTATTATTTGTAATTGTGTTATCTGTGTCATGTTTGCATTTATAATTAGATCGGGTTAGTGTTATGATACTGACACAATTAATTAAACGGGTGTAGTTAGTGTTGAGGAAATTACAAAATTTTAAAATAATACGATACAAACATGACTCCCGGCATGATTTTCAGTCCTAGAAACACTGACAACAAAAAGCCAATGCCCTAAGCAAAATGGTGAACCAAATACCAGGACTCAGGAGTACTTCAAAGCAATTTCATTATCACTGAACATCATCCAAAACAATAATGTATTATGTATCAATTCCTACTTCAGAAAGGTAGGAAAGTAACCTGCAAATTATTATTATTATTATTATGATGTTATTCATGTGGCATTGATGTGGTTATGCTAAAAATATTAATTTCAACATCTACACAAATAAATTATTAAATTCATTTATGACACTGAATAATTTTCAATCTACAGTGAGCTTTGGTACCCCAAGCCCCTTAAGCTCTTTTGGTGGGATTTCTTCTGCGACTTTAATACCTGAGTTTTTTTTGGTATTGTTTGGAAGCATGCTGTTTGATGGAGGAATCCGAACTGGGACCATGATGTCTCTGACAATGTTATTACTTATAACATTACTCTTACGCGCTGTGTTTGGTTGGGAGATTTAGAGAGGGATTTGGAAAGGAAAAGGGAAAAGGTGTATGAAACTAGGTGAAATGTAGATATATTTTATTCACATTTCACCTACCTTTTTCATTTTCCTTTCTAAATTCCTCCCAAATCCCCCAACCAAACACAGGATTAGTGGATGGTGGGGTGGTGTTTGGCAATAGGAATGATTAGTGCTGGGAATGGGACACTTACTAGTTTAGTTGTTGTGATATGAACTAGTATCAATTCATGCATCTTTGCCAACTACCCATGAGTTGGGTAATTTGGATACTCCTTCCCCCTCAAGTCAAACTCAAATTCATGCCACTGCTTTGATCATGATGAACAAAGTCATGATGGCCCTTTTTTTCCAACATTACAACCCAAATTTCTTGACTGATCATGCATCCTACAATCATTCATGGAGGGCTTCCACCACCCCCCCCCCCCCCCCCCCCCCCCCCCCCCCTCTTCAAGTGCAGGTGATTTTAAATTATAATAATTTTAACTTTATTTATTAAACCCAATTGTTTCTTGAAGTTGCGTTTTCAAGACATGGCTGTAGAGTTGAAATTGCGTCTTGATAACATGACTTCAACTAATTTGCCATTAAAGCGGGTTAATCTGACCATGCAAAGCTGGATTAGGCTGAATACCTGTTCGGCCATGGCCCGGATCCCTCTGTCAGCTTGGGCCAGTCAAATGCAAGGTCGAGCCATAGAGCCCCTGTTATGACCTTGATCAAGTGTCTATGATCAAGCATTGATAAGTGGGATAGCCTAGAATGCGAGCAAGATGGAATTGAACATGATTTGAGTCGAGCAGTCCAGTAATTCAAGGCCAATCTAACATGGGGGAGAGAATTGCGGCAATGGTTAGGAGATGGTTGGCAATGAGGTTAAGAATGGCGGACTCAGGGAAAAAGGGAAAATTATCAAAGGGTGGTCGAGCAGGCAGTTTTTGGTTCTCCGGGATTGGAGTTGGGCCTTAAAAGTTTTTTAACCCAGCTTCCTTATGAGAGAAGGTGGTTTAAAGTGATTCTTAGCCGCATGAAATAAAATGAGCCTAATAGAATGGTGATCTCTCCACTTTAAGAATGTTGATGACTTGAGCAAGGGGCACTTGAGGTGGTCATCTTGTATGCATCTTGGAGCATCGATGGGACCTCTCCGACCAAATTTCATTTGACAGGACATACGGTGTTTTTTATCTTACAGGTCCATTGTACCTAGATCACCTAGATTAATTGCAGAGCTTCATTTTGGCAGGACATGTTTATTTGGACAGACTAAAAAATAGGATATTATAATTTATTGAACTGTTAATCTTGAGATATATAATCTCTGGATTATATAGTTGGAAATGATATATATTGCAGATTTGTTTAGTTATGGAATTAGAGGTCTATTTTAAAATTATTTTTTTATTTTTTTTCATAAAATTAATTTTTTATTTTTAAAAAATAACAATAAAAATTAGTTTATGAAAACTAAACCAAACACGTCCTAAATATTTGGAGGGCAAAATTGTCTTTTTACCAATTAATGTAGAGGAGTTGTATCTACCCCCTCTCCTCAAGATAGGATAATCCCACATACAAGGAACTAATAACTGTACAATTTTTCAACCAAACAACAAACTACTCGATATGGTGGATGTGGGGACATATTTTTTAGGTTGTCCACGTGGCTAAAGTTGTTAGCCGAGGCGCCATGTGGATAGACCAAGTCGTTGAGATATGATGTGATCATATCTGAATCTGAAATATTTGGATAGAGGACAAGAATTTAAATGGTTTCAGGCTCTCTGTTTAGATAGAGATGAGACTCTTAAGGAGTTCATTCTAATCTGAATAAGATGAGTTCGAGATAAGTATTATCTATGTAAGGGATAAAATCTTATGAAGTAAGACTTCTAGGAGAAGAGGGCACTGTTTATTATAAAAAGAAGGTATCCCGGTGGGTGTTGGCACTTAAATTTATACTAAATTTATGACACGTATAGAGCCTATGATAGGAAGGTTATAGGTAATCACTTTCTAAAAAAAGATTAACATGATCCGTTGAAGTACATAAACAAAACGACATTGTATCTCAACAATGATACGTGGAGCCTACGAAAGATGACACCTGTAGAGCCTACAGCAAGGACACCACACAGGATGAAACCCCAAAGATCAATCCGGTTAATCAGATATACAATTAATCAGATAGCGCTATTATTCAAAATTCAAATGGCGCTATCATTCAATTTGAAATTCAAATTGAAGATGAAGCATTCATATCACCTAATGGCCCTCCATAAATATGAGGACCATCACACAAGACGGGGGATCGAAGAAATCAGAAGTGAAAAGATCAGAGAGAGAGAGAAAGAAATTGAGAGCTAAAGAAATCGTTACAAGAAAGAAGAAAAGAAGCCTAGAGAACTCAAGAGCCTACGCTAATGGCGATAAATAGGTAAAGGGTTCCAAACCCAAGAATTGTATTTTGTATTCGAGGGTTCAAAACCCATAACAATTTCAATAAAATATTTATTTTTCTTAAATTGTCTTTTGTTGTTTATATTGTTCTTCATTAATCGGAGGTTTCATTTGTATAAAATGTGTAATTAACGATCTGAAATACAGATCGGAAATAAGAACCTACTATTCAAATAATCAACACTGTTTAGTCCAAAAACTAAACAGTGGACATTTGTAACATAAATTTTGAAATGTGTTGAAACACTTCATGTTTTAAAATTTGTGTCTACAAATTCTGGCACGCCCAGTGGGACCTATTTCTCCTCCCATCTTTTGAAGAACAAAAAAAAAAAAAAATATATATATATATAGTTGAAACGTACTGATGTATTCTTTTGTTATAGGAATGCTGAAGCAACTGTCAGGAGACAAACCTACAATGGTTCTGAAATCACCAAGGGTGGAGATAGCACCCATCACCCAAGGGGCTCCAGAGCGAATGCTCTTGGCTGTCCCAAAGGTAGAACCAACAAAATCCTAGAAAGATGCACTTCTTTCCCCTATCACCCAAGGGGCTTCGGAGCGAAAGCTCTTGGCTGTCCCGAGGTAACTGGTGTGACAAAGAAAGTCACACTTCTCCAGAAAGCTGAAAGTTTGAGAAAGATTACTGAAGATTATGTGAAAGCGTCAAAGCAGTACGCAACTGTGAGGACCACAGCCCGAACGAAGAGCTTTTTAATTCAGGCAAAGGAGGCTAATTAGTTTGCAATTACGACTTTTGTTGCAACTTCAACGGGGCAACAAAAATTGTTGTGGCCTAACTACTCAAAAGGGTAGAAGACTCCATTAAAATGTGGAGTTTGCCTAGAAGAAAGCCTCTGCTGAAAACATGGCCATCATTAGGGTCATTGGAAGGAGGGTAATGACCCAAACTCCTGTTGATAGAAAAAAGGCCCCTGTTGTTGAAAAAACAGTTGCGGCCTACAAACTGATAGTTCTGTTCAGAGCACAAAATCGGTCAAACCAAATCTTAGTCAACTCTCAAGAGCCAAAGGAACACTCATTGGCTCGACAGGGTTCGAATAAGGAACACCCGTTGGCCCGACAGAATAAGAAACACCCGTTGGCCCGACAAGGTTCGAATAAGGAACACCTGTTGGCCCAACGGGATTTGAATCAACATCAATTGGTCCACTCTAAAAATGTAGGGACTATTTTGAAAATTCATGAGGAGTTTGCAAAAATGCAAACGGTTCCTTCTATGCCCCTAGGAGCTCAACTTGATATGTCATCCGGTCCAATTTCGAAAAGACAAAGGCGAAGAAGAAATAAGGCCTTAAAGAAACTGGAACTAAGAACAATGGCAACAGATGTTATAGGAGCTATTGAAAGGGCTCTCTCGAAAGATGAACCCCAAAAACAAATTGAAAGTCCTATCTTTGTTGGAAAATCCAAGGTGGAGGAGGGTAAGCAACCATTGGGAAATATTTCTACTTTGGTTGAACTATCTATGGAGGGAATAAGAAAAAGGCCTGTAACAAGGTCTATAACCCGTCAGGCTCAAAACAAAGCATCGTAGTCAGATGCTTCAAATATGAGTAATGTTGTGGGGGTTGATAATCCTTTATACGAACAAGATGATTCTATCTCGTTTGTTTCAACGAATATTGGAAACAATGAATTGAAAGATATCAACAAAGTCGCAGTTATGATGACTGAGGTTGAGAAAGAAGGTGAAAATTCGCAGATCCAACAAGACCAAGGTCTCAAGGAAAAAGTTGTGGCCCTACAAGAACAACTCGAGAGAAGAGAACGGGAAATGGCTGCTATGTTGGAGCAAATGCAACAGTTGCAGGCCCAAATGACAGGACCAAGAAATGCACCCAAACAAATGACACAACCTGTTGTGGGGACATCTGTAGGCATACAAAGTACACTAGCCCTAGGGGGCAATGGTCCTTGTTACTCTGATCTAACCAGTGGTGGTATGAATCCAATGCTCATGGCCATGATTGATGATATGGTGAGGAGACAAGTAAAGAAAGTCAAAGAAAAAGATGATGAGAATTTTCGAATAATTACAAAACCTTACCCAGCATGGGTAGATGTTGTTCCATTCCCTTCTGGTTTTTCCCAACCAAATTTCAAAATGTTTGATGGAACAGGAGATCCAAGACAGTATGTGGCTCATTTTCTTTCAAGGTGCGGGCCAATAGCCCAGAATGAGGCCCTGTGTCTGCAGCTATTTGTTCAGTCACTTGAAAGTTCTGCATTTACTTGGTATGCTAACATTCCTGAGGGATCAATCCTAAATTGGGATTCCATGGTGAAGGAGTTCCTTAAACAGTTCTGCAACACACAAAGGCGAGTTGGAGTACTAGAACTGATTAAGACCAAGCAACGTGACAATGAGTCTGTTACAGATTTCATTGCAAGATGGCGAGCTTTGACATTTGCTTGTCCTCAAAAGTTTACGCGATTAGAGTTAATTCGAATGTGCCTTAACAACTTCCAACATGAGCTCTCTACGGCTCTTATGGCTCAAACTTTTGAAGGATTCAATGATCTATGCACTAAAGCTCATGATATGGAGTTGCATCTAGCTAAACGAAAAAGGCCTAGGGCCGTTGAAAGGGTTGAGTCCTCGACTGCAGCTACAATCGAAACTAGAAAGAAGGGTCCCGTTATAGTAAGGGCTAAAAAGCCCAAAGAATTTAAAAAGGTGACTATGAAAGAGAGGTTGGAGAAGAAATATTCTTTCATGGATGATCTGGTCGAAGACCTTCCAAAATTCGTATCAAAATTCTTGATCTACAGTTGAAATTAAATTTATATGTATAGATTATTTATAAATTATAGAGATTTGCCTCGTACTAAATAAGAGCAAAATGAGTGTTTCAGTTTCTCTGAATCTACAAAAGAAACAAGACCGTTAAAGGCTCTATAAAGGAGCTTTAGGACTGGACATAGCTTCTTTGAAAGCTAAAGGCTCATTTTCTAACAAAAATGTTAGAAAATCTAGACCAAAAGATTTTGAGGTTCTAGCACGTTTACTATGCCTAGGTTATTTGAAAATCTGTTGGAGCAAAAGTTGATTGCTCTCCCTGAGGTGAAAAGACCACATGAGGTAGGAAAGACCAACGATCCAAAGTATTGCCCCTACCATCGTTTGATTAGCCATCCGATAAAAGAGTGCTTTGTTTTGAAAGATCAAATTCAGGAACTTTTGGACTCTAAGATTATCGAGCTCCCTCCTCAAGAGAAAGCATTTGCTAACCCAATCACTATCGACAATGATAATGAAGGTGAATGGGTTACTTATCAGTCAAAAAGCATGAAGAAAAGACAAAATGCCACAGTGAAAGCTAGAAGTGTGGTTGATTCAACAACACAAGGGCCAAAAGTTTCCAAAAAGCAAAAACCAAAAGTTTCTAGGAAACAGAAAAAAGCCAAAGTAAGTAAGAGAAAAGGAAAAAAGAACCCAAAGAAGGAAAAAGAGGAGAAATTTGTCCCTGATGAGCAGTTAGAGCAAGGTCCTCTTGGCCCTGTTTGGTAGAGCTGTGGGAAATTGTTTATAGCTTATGTTTTAACAGCTTATAGCTTATAACTATGAACATAAGTTGATTTCTGACATATAAATTAAGTTTCTCCTGCCCCACTCAAAGAATAAGCTGATTTCTGACTTACAAAAAGCTATAAGCTGCATTGTTAAGTTAAACCAAACACATCAAAATAGCTTAAATTAAGCTGAAAGTTGAAATAAGCTGTACCAAACAGGGCCCTTGTCCCAGTCACATTGGAGGAACTTCTACCTTCAAAATTTCAATCTGCGGAGTTGCAGACATACTTTGATAAAAGAATGGAGGAAAAGTTTACTTTGGCCCCTTGCCTAACCATCATTGTTTTGAGTGATGACGAGGAAGATGAGCGTGAAGTTGATTCAAAAGTTAGGGAAGGAGATTGCATTACATCTCCTATCTGCATACCTGACTCACCAGAGTATACACCAACTTCTCTAGAATACACACCAGCCTCACCAGAGTATACACCAGCTTCTCCGGAGTACACAACAGAAGCCTTTTCTCCAAAATATTCGCCAGTACCACCAATGTACTATCAAAGCACTCCAGAATATGTAAGGGGAGCAGAACAAGGAGACACTGGGTGTAGGTCCGACTCTGAGCTTGTGAAAAAGGCGAAAAAACGACTACACTTCAAGGATGATGAGGTGAATGGTAGGTGTAAGTCGGATGATGAAGTATGGAAGCATTCAAGTAAACAAGCAAAGTAATCTCAAGTTGAGGATCCTAATGAAGATTGGGAATTTGACTTTTCACCTGATGGTTCACCATACACATCCCCAGCTAGGACATACGATGGAGAAAGTGTATCAAGTGACCACTTTGACTTTCCTTGTAATGTCATCACTGTGGATGTAAATTTTGAAGAGCGAGAAATACATATCATTCGCAATCCAGGTGATGATGAGAAAGCAAAAATTGAAGCTAGAAGGAAAGCAGAACATCAGGCAAAAGTAACAGTCTCTTTGAAAGATGAGGGTTTTGAAGCCCATCAAAATTTGATTATTGAAAGAAATCAAATTTCTGGACACCCTTTCCCTAATTGGGTCGAACGGGTTCAGTTTCCACGAGGATATGCAGTACCTCGTTTTCCTTTATATAATTGGACAGGTTGTCCAAGGCGCCATTTGGTTCGTTTCCTTGCACAATGTGGAAACACAGTAAAAAGTCAGGCGTTACTTCTACGACAGTTCGTTCTTTCTTTGGAAGGATGGGCAGCAAATTGGTACTGCAGCCTGCCACCTAATTCAATCCCAGATTGGGACACCATGGCTGATCGATTCTATAGGACATTTTATAAACTATGGCCAATAGAAATTGAGATGTCAGAACATTTGGATAACGAAGGTACATCTTCTCAAACATATGATTTCATAGAAGGCACAATTGAGGAGAAGATTGAAACTGCCCTTGACCTTCGAGGGATAGGCACTTATCGCCCAAGGGATTTATTCCCTTTATGGGTAGAGCAAACACCATTTCCTGAAGGATACGAACTTCCAAATTTTGTCCTATATGAGGGGTATGGAGATCCTCAAAAACATGTTAGGCGTTTTTTGAAACAGTGTGGGGAAACAACTCAAAATCAAGCACTTTGCCTAAAACAATTCTCCCTTTTCCTTAGAGGGGATCGCCTTTGACTGGTATTGCACCCTCGATGGAGTCGTGGTGCCTAGTTGGGAGGCCATGAAGAATGGTTTTGAAGAATCTCAATGCTTTTATAGGCGTGACTCCCGGTACCTAAGAAATGAGAGAAGAATGCAGCTCCAGGAAGATAGAGAAGTGACTAATGATGATGATCACCCTGCAGCTGGACCATTTAACATGGTCCAAATAAGTGAGGGAATAAAAGAAGTTGAGGTTAATGAAAAGGCGGTTGCTGAAGTATGCCAGACTTGTTTGACCTACCAGAGGAAATTACGAAATCCTCAGGACCCTCAAACGTCAGAAGTTCCACAGATTTTGCTGGAGGAAGAGCAAGTGAAATATGATGTATTAGCTCATCTAAAGAAAATTCCAGCATTGTTGAGCGTATATGATGCACTGAAAATGTCTCCAGAGCTTCGAAAGTCTTTAATATATGCCCTGTCCAAGCCAGAGGATTTCCACAAAGAAATCGAGGGTAGAAATCAAGAGAAGGCAACTACATGCATGACCATGGTAACCTTTGGTGATGTCACGACCCAAACCCGCCCTATGGGTTTAGTACCGTAACCAGCCAGTAATCCGAGATTACCGAAGGCCTGCTTAATAGTGAAACAGTAATACATAGTATAGGGGCTGGCGGAAGCCAAAACAGTAATTAAAGGATGTATAATGAGCTGTGACAGTCTATATGCAAAAAGACTTTTCATATTATATACACATTCAGAACAAACAGTATGTACATACATCATTTAGAGGCATACAGGTTAGGGACTAAATCCCTACCATAACAGTACAGTAACAATATTATTCAGTCTTTATAGTATTACAAAAACAGACACAAAGGGAGAGAACTAAAACACCCCAAAACAACCTTGGCTTGAACAGTTCTAGAACCTCGCAGTGAGGCACAAAGGTTGGCTTGACAAAACGGGAGCCTAACCCACGCTCCTAGCTCCGATCTGGTGCCTGAACACCTACATATATACAGAAACAGTGAGCTAAAGCCCAGTGAATAACATAATGTGTAAAGAGGTTAAGAATGAATGTCCTTTCAGTATTGAAAACAGTCATTTAAACAGTATTTCAGTCATTCAGAACAGTTATTCAGTCATAGCAGTCATATGTGGTACATCCAATAGCAAAGCAGTACAGTAGGTCTTAATAGACCAAACAGTCAGTTGATGGCCATCATATCAGTAAACAGTGGTGGTTCCAACATGGGAACCGACGGAGATCTCTATGACAGTAGCAGTACAGTACAGTAACAGTAGGTTGCTAAGGATTCCACAATACAGTTCACAATTAGGACATCATTCATTCAGTAATAGTATCATTTCAAAAAACAGTACAGTTCAATCGTTCAGAAGATAATCATTTTTGAACATATCTTTACAACATTGTTACTCACAGAGTTCTGGGCTACAGATAAGCTAGTACGCGTCTCCGGATGCTAACCCTACACAGTTACAGGATGAACACACACTAAGTTACACAGTTGGGAAACAATAACTTAATCCCTAATTTGTCTCGGTGTGGTTCTACATCAATATCCTCTTTAAGATGCCTTAAACATGCCCTAGGAATGCCTAGGATGGAAAGAGGATACAAAGATGCACTTTTAAACACTTTACAAAATTTTCATAAAACAGGGGTCACGCTCGAGCGTGGCTTTCTACGCTCGAGCGGACATGCAGACAAAGGCTCCCCGCTCGAGCGTCACTTCCCACGCTCAAGCAGACTGCAAAACATGGCAAAAGTACTGGATGTGTGAAAATCACGCTCGACGGGCGCTTGACACCCGCTCGATTGTGTGACTCAGGTCCCCGCTCGAGCGTACATTCCCCCGCTCGAGCGGACTGTAAAACAATGCAAAGTGCTGGGAGCACTCATTTCACGCTCGAGCGCCAATTTCCCCGCTCGAGCGTAAGTCCAAATTCTGGAAATTCCAGATTTGAACCTCAAGCTCAAAACCAAGTTTTAATGCATCAAATTCGATCCTCTTGGGCTAATTTTCTGGAAAATATTTCAAAACTCATAATATAACATGTTTCAAAGCTTAATTTGTAAAATCAAAACCCACAGGTAGTTCAATTAAACACAATTTCAAACCAATCTCATGAACATGATATAAAACATAACATGCATGGATTTTAAACAACTCAAGTTTCAAATACATGCCCAAATGAGCCAATTCTTTCAAAACCATGGTGAATTCAAGGACTAGAACAATAATATGGACATGCATGTGGAATTTCATGAACAATAACTTCAAAACTCAAGAATGGCAACATGCATGCATGGATTAAGCTCTTAATTCAACATATGAAGCTAATTCATGCCTTAATCTCTAGACCTCCATAAACCATGCAACATATGACTTGAATACATGAACAAGAAGGTATAATCTCTACCTTAAGTCTCCAATTCTAGGTATAGGAGTCCAAACATGCAATCAACCTTCAATTTCCTCAAATCACCAAGCTAAAATTGTTGAACTCAAGTTTCCTCACTCTCTCTATCTCTAGTCGGCTAAGGACTTAAGGAATGGCTGAGGAGATGATGCTAAACAATGTATAATTCAAGTCTCAACATATGGTATGAAGTGGGCCACTAAGTGGCAAGGTTGTAAATAATGCAACTTGTGTAATTTAACTTATTTTAATCTATTCAATCATACCAAATCACATTTCAAATAAATATGCCATAAAATCACATAAATTATGATTAACACATATCACTAATTAATTTCAGATTCGGTCGCCGATAAGGCCTTCAATTTGCAGTTTAAAACATAAAACATGAACAGATAGTTTAACAGTCGAACAGATAGAGATGCACTTAAACAGATACAGACAATCAATCAGTTCCAGTTTTCAGTCAGTCAGTTAATTAACATGTTTAGTCTCAGTTTAGCAGTAATCAGTGGTTAATCAGTAAACAGTGGTGAGGGTTGTCACAGGTGACAAAGACATGTGTGCTGAAATAACAGACCATAATCGGCCTTTGTTTATCACTGGGCTTATCCATGATGTGAAAATTTCTCGAATTCTGGTTGATGGAGGATCTGCGGTAAACCTCCGGCCTCGGAGGGCCTTAAACTTGTTAGGGGTTCGAATTTCACAACTTCGCCCAAGTCGTTTGGTCATTCAAGGATTTAATCAGAATGAACAACGCCCAATGGGGAAAATTGAATTGCGAACCAAGTTTGGGGATATTGAAGAAAGCACTGAGTTCTTGGTTATTGATGTAGACACCTCTTACAATGCTTTGCTTGGGAGACCATGGATGCATAATCATCATGCAGTGCCATCAACTTATCACCAATGTATCAAGTACCCGTTGCCTTCACTCAAAAAAGAGGGGACAATTGTGGCTGACAATGATCCATTTGGAGAAGTAGAGGCCTATTATGCTGATGCTCGCTTCTATACAAAGACTTCACAAAGAAAGGGAAAAGATGTGAAAAAGTCTGAAGATACTCCGAATGTCAAAGACGCTCTAAAGTCTACTCCAGTTTCAACAAAAAGAACTTTTCGATATGTGCCAAAGTCCGAAAGGAAACTGGGGGCAAAGGCTCTAGCCCCAATAAATCCAATTTTGGATGTCAATGGTGAGTTCACGTTGCCATTAAGGAGGACAGAATGCACCTATGTGGAGAAATATAATAAGATTATGGTCCCTTCTAAAGGAAAAGGGTCGAAACCCATCATATTCCACTCACTTGGAGATGTTGAACAGAAAGTGAAAGTTGAATAAGTGCCAGAAGAAAACATCTCAAGTTTTGAGAAGCCTACTTTCAGTGCAGAAATTACACAAATGTTGGTGAAAGTTGGTTTAGATCCTGAAAAAATACCAGAAACAATGACACCCTTTGACTTTGCATTAACACCTTCGCATAGGCAGGCAATCCAGCAAGGCGGTATTATCACCGCTAGGACAGAAGGGTTAGGCTATCGGGGGGATGAGAAAAAATTTCCAGTAAATATGACTATCACTCAAGATGTGTTAAAAGATGTTGACCAAGATGAAGCTCAACCTGCACCAACAGAATTTAAAGCAGGAGGCCAAGCCACCGTGGATGACCTTCGTGAAATAAATCTGGGTGATGAAGGAGAAAACAAACCAACCTTCATTAGTGCAAATTTAAAGGGAGAAGAAGCTCAGCAATATATTTCCTTCTTAAGGGAGTATTGCGACATATTCGTATGGAACTACAGTGAGATGCCTGGTTTTAATCCAAAGATTGTAGTCCATAAGCTTACAATTCACCCTGAGAAACGCCTAGTTAAACAGCCTCAGAGGCGAACTCGACCAGAGCTTACAGCCCAAATTGAAGCCGAAGTCGACAAGCTTATCAATGCAGGATTCATCAGGGAAGTCAAATATCCAACCTGGCTAGCAAACATAGTGCCGGTCAAGAAAAAGAATAGTCAAATCAGGGTTTACATTAATTTCCGTGATCTCAATGAGGCTTGTCCTAAAGATGACTTTCCCTTGCCCATCACTAAACTTCTTGTAGATGCAACTTCTAGGTATGAAACCTTGTCTTTTATGGATGGATACTCAGGATACAATCAAATCCGAATGGCACCTGAAGATGAAGAAATGACTGCATTCAGGACTCCGAGAGGAGTCTTTTGCTATAAGGTAATGCCCTTTGGCCTGAAAAATGCTGGGGCCACGTATCAAAGGGCGATGACTGTAATTTTTGGTGATATGCTCCATGACACCATTAAATGCTATGTTGATGATTTTGTCGTCAAGACAAAGGAAAAAGAAAACCATGTGGAAGATCTGAGAAGAATCTTCGAACGTTTGAGGAGATACAAACTCAAGATGAACCCACTAAAATGTGTATTTGGAGTTTCCTCAGGAAAATTTCTAGGGTTTGTGGTTCGAAACAAAGGGATTGAAATTGACCCTACTAAGATTAAAGCCATTGCTGAAATGCCTCCTCCGCGAAATTTAAGGGAATTGAAGGGGCTACAAGGGAGATTGGCCTATATCAGAAGATTTATTTCTAACTTGGCTAATCGATGCTTGGCATTCTCAAGATTAATGAAAAAGGGTGTTCCATTTGAATGGGATCAACAGTGCCAAAATGCTTTTAATAGTATTAAGGAGTATCTTTTGAAGCCTCCAGTACTCATGAGCCCAATAAAAGGGAAACCACTCTTGTTGTACATAACAACCTTGGATGGTTCGTTAGGGGCACTGTTGGCACAACACAATGAGCATGGGAAAGAAAATGCCTTGTATTACTTAAGTCGTACTCTGGTTGGGGCAGAAGTCAATTACTCTCCTATCGAAAAGACATGTCTTGCCTTGGTGTTCGCCTTGCAAAAACTAAAGCACTATGTCTTGGAACACGAAGTCAAGTTGATATCAAGAGCAGACTCCTTGAAATATATACTTTCATGGCTCATACTTTCAGGGAAAATTGCAAAGTGGGCTATAATTCTCCAACAATCCGCAATTGAATATGTTCCCCAAAGAGCTGTAAAAGGGCAGGCTCTAGCAGATTTTTTGGCAGCACATCCTATACCTGATGACTCACCTCTAGTAACTGATTTACTAGATGAAGAAGTTATGCAAGTAGAAATTCAGAACGGATGGGAGATGTATTTTGATGGAGCTTCAAGGAGTCCAGATGGCAAGAAGTAAGAAAATCTTAAAAACAATAAAGCTGGAATTGGAATTGTGTTTGTGACTCTAGACAATGCTATAATCACACATTCCTTCGCCTTAAGTGAAGGATGCTCCAATAATGAGGCAGAATATGAAGCTGTAATTGCTGGATTAGAATTGGCATTATAAATTCCTATTGAAGAACTCTCAATTTATGGAGATTCGAAATTGGTAGTAAAGCAACTCCATGGAGAATACATTGTTAAGAAAACAAGTCTAATCCCGTATCATGAAAGGGCTGATCAATTGCTTTCGCAATTCAGGAAAACACATATTTTCCATGTGAAGAGAAAAACAAATGCTCGAGCTGATTCACTTGCAAGTTTGGCTGCATCACTCACCCTACCAGATAGCAAAATAATTACTATCACGATAGGTGAAAGAAGGGTGTTACAACCATTAAAAGAAGTTTCTGACTTGGTTCCAATCTTGGTCATCACCACGAAAGGAGAAAACGAGGAGGATTGGCGGGAACCATTCATAGCTTACCTCCAACATGGTAGGCTACCTGAAGATAAAGTAAAAAGAATTGAAGTGAGACGTAGGGCTACCAAATTCGTCTCGTGGAAGGATGGGTTATACAAAAGGTCTTTGGATGGAATGTACATGCGGTGTATAGCCAAAGAGCGTATTCAAGAGCTAATGGTAGAAATACATGCAGGTGTATGTGGGGCACACCAAAGTGGTCCTAAATTACATATGCAGCTTAAACGGTTGGGATACTATTGGCCGACTATGATTGCAGATTGCATAGATTATGCTCGAAGGTGCCAGGTCTGCCAATTCCATGGGAACTTTCTCCACCAACCCCCAGAGCCTTTATATTTAACAACTTGTTCTTGGTCATTTGCAGCATGGGGTACGGATATTATTGGTCCTTTTGTACCTCCATCTTCAGCAGGATATCGATACATCCTAACTACTACTGACTATTTCTCAAAATGGGCAGAGGCCGTGGCTTTAAAGGATATAAAAAGCACAGTTGTCTCCGAGTTCATCCAAACCTATATCATTTACAGGTTCGGAATTCCAGAAAGTGTCATCATGGATAATGGACAGCCGTTCAGGAGTAATGCTTTGAACAAGTTATTTGCCAAGTACAAAATCAAAAACAACCATTCATTAAGATATCATGCACCTGCCAATGGTTTGGCAGAAGCTTTCAACAAGACATTGTGCAAAATTCTTAAGAAGATGGTAGATAAGAACAAAAAAGCTTGGCACGAAAAGTTACAAGAAGCTTTGTGGGCTTATCGGACTTCACACAGAACTCCTACTCAAACAACCCCTTATTCGTTGGTTTTTGGAGGAGAAGCAGTGTTACCACTTGAGGTTCAAATACCATCATTGCGAGTGGCAATACAAGAGTCCTTAACAAAAGATGAAAGTGCAAGAGTGAGGTTGGCTGAGCTAGAGACCCTGGATGAAAGAAGGTTGTATGCTCAACAGAACTTGGAGATCTACCAACAAAGGATGGCAAATGCATTCAATAAAAGAGTGAGGCTTCGTTCCTTTAAAAAGGGAGACTTGGTACTAATGGTTAGAACACCCATAGTAGTCTCACGAAGAACCAAAGGAAAGCTTGAGCCCAAATAGGAAGGACCTTATGTGATTGAGAAGGTTTATTCTAATGGGGCCTATTTGTTGATAACGATGGATGGTGACAGAATCATTCCCCCAACCAATGCAAGGTTCTTGAAGAGATATTACCCTTAAGAAAGCCTGCTAAGTTGAAAACCCGAAAGGGCGTCCTAGGCAAAAAAAAAAAAAGACAAAATAAAAGTCGAAAACCACCAACGGTATTGTATGTGGTTAAACTGCTAAAATATCCCACCGAAATCTAAGGTGGTAAAACATTGGATACTCTTGGCCCGCAAGAGTATAAACTGTGTACGGCCAAACAAAAGTTAAAAACCACCAACGGTATTGTATGTGGTTAAACTGCTAAAATATCCCACCAAAATCTAAGGTGGTAAAACATTGGATACTCCTGGCCCGCAAGAGTATAAACTGTGTACGGCCAAACAAAAGTTAAAAACCACCAACGGTATTGTATGTGGTTAAACTGCTAAAATATCACATCGAAATCTAAGGTGGTAAAACATTGGATACTCCTGGCCCGCAAGAGTATAAACTGTGTACGGCCAAACAAAAGTCAAAAACCACCAACGGTATTATATGTGGTTAAACTGCTAAAATATCCCACCGAAATCTAAGGTGGTAAAACATTGGATACTCCTGACCCGCAAGAGTATAAACTGTGTACGGCCAAACAAAAGTCAAAAGTATAAACTGTGAACGGCTAAAATAAGACAAATCAATGTATTGTATTGAGAAATTTCAGATAACAAATAAATCTATCATTGAGCGAAATTTCATAAATACATTATGTTCGGATGAATAAAAAAATAAAAGTGCATTCATTCATTAAGAGAAGCCTTAGCCCTTTCAAAAGCACGTTCCACAACACTGTGTTGTCCATTCTTCTTCTTGTGTTGGCTCAAAACATTCAGAGCAGTTTGCACGTCTTCTTCTGATTTAGAAACACTCTCGGAAGATTGTGCAAAATCACACATAAAGAATGCATGCTCCGCTTGGGTGGATGACAATTCATCTTCAAGTTGTTTGAGTAACTCTTTGGTTTGAATAATCTTTTGATTAAGACCCGCAATGTGCTCATCCGACTTGATAATTGAAGCAGACAACTGTTCATGTTCGCCAAAAACTTTGTCGAAATGAAGCTTCTTCTCATCATATTGGGCCTCAAATTCTACAGTAGACAAGATTGAAGAATCTGCAAGTTGGGTTTTCAAAGCAAAGCACCCAAGGAATATCTTCACCTTCTCGTAAAAGGAGATGAAGGCTACACCCAAACTCTTCAAAATCATGAAAGTGTTGTTTGCTACAGCAATCATGCCATTAACATCCGTCATTGATTGAAGAGAAATAGTAAGACCTTTCTGAATATGGGTGGCTGCTTCATTAGAGGAAGTTCCCAAAAGAAGGCTAGATGGAGCAAAGAGTGCTTCAAGTTTGTCAAATAATTTGTTAACCCCATTTGCTTCAAGTAAGTCTGCAAGAATTTGGGCCTCTTCCGAGGTATCAGAAGTAATTTCGTCTGTCTCTTCCAATGTGTCAGAAGTATTTTCTGTGAAAATAGAAGGAGATACTCAATGAAAATGTAAAAGGTAAAAACAATTTATATATATAGATGAATGAAGTATACTTTGGTGTATGGCTTGAAGAGACTTAGGTGGGGGAGAAGACAAGTTGTGATTCCCACAAGCGGACCACAGATTCTGCAATGTGGTATGATCTAAAGAGAAAAGAGTTCCTTGAGTATGTATACATGATAAAATAAAATGAGGTACAAGGAATGAATAAGAATACCCTTAAAGGTAGCCAATGGCATATGTGAGACAGCTGGGGAAGTCCGAGGCGCAGTGCCTAAGAAAAGGAAAGGTATTCAATTTTTTTTTTTTAAAAAAAAAAAAAAGAAAAGAAAAAGAAAAAGAAAAAGAAAAAGAAGAATTATACCTTTCTCTAATAGCTTGGATGGCTCGTTCGAAGAAGGAGAAGAAAAACCTACATTTGCTGGGAGCAATTTACTCATCTTAGTCGGTGTGCCATCTAAAAGAGGGTGTAGTCATAAAACTCATCTTCACTCTCGCTACTTTCATTGAGAGAACAATCAAAAGATTTGGTAGGAGAAGGAATTTCAACACTCTTAATGCGAATACAACCCAAGGCAGTTAATTTATACCCACCTCCCTCAAAGAGTTCTTGAATCATATTCTCATCTTTATCTTCAAGAAAGGAGTACAAGTATGTGCGAAATTGATCCATTGGGGTTTTGGTTGCTACGGTGGGTTGGGAAGTTCCTGTACAATCACTGCTAGACATAGTCTCTAGAAAAAACTTTGCGAAACTAGAAAATTGAGGACCAGATTCTACTTGCTCAAAGCTAAATCTCATTTTAAATTGAGAGTTACACATATCCTCGAAAAGATGAAGAAGATCTGAAACCGAGTAACTAGATCGAGAAGGAGCAATAAGTGGTCAATTATTATCCATTCTTTGAGATGATGATGCTTCCAGAGCAATAGGTGAAGATGATGACCTAGCTCTAGAGTAAAAAGGATTCTTCGTCTTTCGGTCTTTAATTGACATATCCAGTTTTCTCTTGCGTAAAGATTTCGGCTGGGTATGAGTAACATATTGGAGCACAGTAAAGGAAGTTACCAACCACCAATAGGCATAAGGCATGGTTACGTAAGAAGTAGATCGAGAGCCTGGAAACTCCAATGAGACTTTTGTACCGCAGCGTAGCATATGGCGCCAGTTGTAATAAAATTTAGACCACTCAGAGGGCCGCCGACAAGATACATTAAGCAGTGCCGGGCATGCTTGAGCAAACCCAAATTGACGACCGTATCGATTAGGGGAGTACGGTTCAGAAATGAAATTAAATCCCATTTTAAAAGTTAAAATCCCTTGCCTCAAAGATATAAGATAGCCAAGGTGAAAAAGTGATATTCTTTCAGAGTCGACCAGAATGCCTGAAGCTTCACTTTCATGGGTAAGAGCCCTGAACTGACACTCCGTACGATAAGTTAGGAGAGAGTCCACAAATGGAAATTTATCAGTAAAAAACTGGGCAGCCGATTGGTTTCCAATAAACCCAAGATATGGCATGAAATGAATATTAGGAATCGGACAAATCGACTGAGGATCCCCATGAGAGTAAGTCTTGACAAAATATAGTGAAATCCATCCAAAAAGGTAATGTAAAGGACCCTGAATATTTTCCTTCCCAGGTGAAGATGATGATGCCATTTTACCAAGAGAATGATAGTGGTATGCAAGGACGGGGATGGCCAAACTAAATAAGGTTCCACCTGCCATTTTGGTGGCTACATGAAAGGTCGTCGGACAAATTTCCCCGGAAGAGTGAGGGAAGACAAATCCGCTAAGCCAGCTTGCCAAAAAACCAGAAAGATACACATCATCAGGAATTCTATCTTTTCGTTGAAAACCACTAATTGAAGTTGGGGATTCGTCAATGAATTTGAAAGTCCGGTGGTTAAACTTCTTGGATTGAAAAGAACTGGCATAAATGTTGAAAAGCCCACGGCACGCCTTGGATGTCTGGGACGAATATAAAATGTCATTGGAGGGGGTGAACTTTTCATAAAACTCGCCACGAATGGGGAGCCCGCTAATGCGATGAAGGTCCTATAAAGAGATCCCAAGTTCGCCGTAAATGGTGTGGAAAGTGTTGGTGTCGGGTGACCACCGCTCTAAGAATCCTTTGAGCAAGGAGACATTTCTAGCATAAGCAAATTGGGATACATAGATTGCAGCATAAATCCCACACTTCTTCAAAATAGGGGCAAATGTGAAAAGAATGTCATTCAACCAAAAAATCCATATGGGGGATTGCAAATTGGTAGAAATGCCACGGACATTAAAAGAATTATCCCACTTCAGTTTTTCATGCTTTATTCTCTTAAGAAGAGTATTAAATTCAAAGCAGTCAAGGTCTTCAGAAAATGGACGAAGGATTGAGACAGGGAATGAACCAATTGATTTGGAGTGCCCTTTCTCGAGAATCTCACAGCAGTTTCGAATTCCTGTATAGACCAAGTCTTCAGAAGCGGTATGTAAAGGGATGTAGGGGTCTAACTCGGTGGGTGACAATAAAGCAGTGATAGGTTTGTGCCGAATTATTTTCGGACCAGATTTATCTAGTACATCCCTCTCGTCACGTCGGAGATATTCAAGTGTCTTTTCCATGCTTCCTAAAAATAAAAAAATAAAAAAAATGGTTAGTGAAGGCAAAATATCATAATATAAAGAAATTGACAAAAACCCCTTGACCAAGGACTCAAGCCTTTGGGGTGATGGACACAATCACTGCCAAGGTCTCAAGCCATTGGAGTGATGGACACAATCACTGCCAAGGTTTCAAGCCATTGGGGTGAAGGACACATTCACTGCCAAGGATTCAAGCCATTGGGGTGAGGACACAATCACTGTCAAGGACTCAAGCTATTGGGGTGAATGACACATTCACTGCCAAGGTTTCAAGCCATTGGGGTGAAAGACACATTCACTGCCAAGGTTTCAAGCCGTTGGGGTGAAGGACATAATCACTGCCAAAGATTCAAGCCGTTGGGGTGACGGACACAATCACTGTCAAGGTTTCAAGCCGTTGGGGTGACGGACACAATCACTGCCAAGGATTCAAGCCATTGGGGTGAAGGACACAATCACTGCCAATGATTCAAGCCATTGGGGTGACGGACACAATCACTGCCAAGAATTCAAGCCGTTAGGGTGACGGACACAATCACTACCAAGGATTCAAGCCGTTGGGGTGACGGACACAATCACTGCCAAGGATTCAAGCCATTGGGGTGACGGACACATTCACTGCCAAGGATTCAAGCCATTGGGGTGAGGACACATTTACTGCCAAGCTTTCAAGCCGTTGGGGTGACGGACACAATCACTGCCAAGAATTTAAGCCATTGGGGTGAAGGACACAATCATTGCCAAGGATTCAAGCCATTGGGGTGAGGACACATTCACTGCCAAGGATTCAAGCCGTTAGGGTGACAGACACATTCATTGCCAAGGATTCAAGCCATTGGGATGAAGGACACATTCACTGCCAAGGATTTAAGCCATTGGGGTGACAGACACAATTACTGCCAAAAATTCAAGCCATTGGAGTGAAAGGACACAATCACTGCCAAGGATTCAAGCCACTCATTGCCATTAGGCTAGAAGAGGCAATGATACCTGCAAACAAACTCTGACGCCTTGCGTGTTGCCTGCAAAAGAGATAAAAAGACATGAAATAATTGTTAACCAAAAAAAAAAAAAAAGAAAAGGAAATTAGTCATCATGATTCGTAGAATTAAAATTCACTTGTACGAATCACGAGGGGGCAAGGCTGATTGTCGACTTTTAACAAAAAGAAAAAAAATAGGCCAAGGACCAAAGCAAATAAATAATCTCATTTTGTTTGGTCTATTTAGATTCATGGTCTACAAAAAAAAAAAAAGGTTTGCTAAACAATTTGAAAAAAATTTGAAACCTTTTTAAAAAATAAAAAAATAAAAAAATAGGCCAGGGACCAAAGCAAATAAATAATCTCATTTTCTTTGGTCTATTTAGATTCGTGGTCTACAAAAAAAAAAGGGTTTGCTAAACAGTTTGAAAAAAATTTGAACCCTTTTAACAAAAAAAAAAAAAAAAAAAGAAGAAGAAGAAGAGTTCTGTGACAGGGACTTTCACTACAAGAAAATGCAGAATTGGCGACTAAAATAAGTATTTTCGTCGCTAAAAGTAGTACAAATGGCGACTAAAATCAGTTTAGTCGCCAAACTTGAGCACTTTTGCCGACTAAAGCACTTTAGTCGCTGAATATAGGGCTTTTAGCGACTAAAAGTCAGTTTAGTCGCCAAATACAGGAGGTTTAGAGACTGAAAAAATTTTAGTAGCTAAAAGGCACGGTTTTTGGCGACTAAAAGCATTTAGTAGCCAAAACTATAGGTTTTGGCGACTAAAAAATACTTTAGTCGCCGAATATAGGTGTTTTACCGACAAACAAATTTTTTGTAGCCAAAAGTAAAGGTTTTTGGCTACTAAAAAAAATTTAGTAGCTAAAAGTAGACAAATGGCGACTAAAACTAAGTTTAGTCGGCAAAAGTGGAGCTTTTTGCGACTAAAAAGCAGTTTAGTCGCCGAAAGTTGTTTTTTTTGGGTGGAAATTAATGTATTTAGCGACAAAACAGCATTTAGTAGCCAAAAAGCATAGAATTGGCGACTAAAATTCATATTTAGTCGCCAAAAGTGCTCCCCTATTTTTTTTTAGTAAATACTTTATTTTTTTCGTAAAATATATTAAATAAAAATAATTATTTATATATATATATTGTTTTCTATTAATATCGGTCAATATATTATATAAATAATATATGTTACATTTATATTCATGTGATGTTCTTGTGGCGTAGTGGGGAGAGTGTTGGTAAAGGTTTACAGAGGCTGGGACGTTAGTGGTTCGAAACCTGGGAGTAGCAAAGGCTGAATTTTTTTTTTTCAGAAAAATGCTTTCAGCGACTAAACTGTTTCGTCGCCAAATGTGTTGTTTTGGGCGACTAATGAGTTTAGTCGGCGATTCATGACCTATTGGCGACTAAAACAGTTGTCGCTAAATGGATAATTTGAAAGAGTGGAATTGAGTATTGGCGACCAAAAGTTTGGTCGCTGAAGACCTGACTTTTTGCCGACTAAAATGTTTTTAGTTGCCAAAACCTTGGGCGACCATTTATTCGCGACAACACTGGAGACAAAAAAAATCAGTCGGGAAAGGTATAAAAGTGACTTTTGGCGACTAAAAATTTAGTCGCCAAAGGTGATTTTTGTTGTAGTGTTTGTTTGGTCTATTTAGATTCATGGTCTACAAAAAAAAAAGGTTTGCTAAACAGTTTTTTTTAAAAAAAATTGGCCTATTTAGATTCATGGTCTACAAAAAACAGTTTGAAAAAAAATAAAAATAAATAAATAAATAAATAAAAAGAAGAAGCTAGTGTGGGAATTAAAAAAAAAAACCTGTGTTGGTTTGTTCTTCAAAAAAAAAAAAATAAATAAATAAATAAAACCAAGTTACTAAACTTGTTCAGATTTTCTGGTCTTTACACAAGCAATTCTTCTTAAGCAAAAAATAAATCTAAGCATCTCATACTTGTTGCAGTTGATTTATATCTGGTGAAGTTTTGATTAAATGAAAAAGTTCTAAAGCTAACCAAGTGCTCATACGATTAATTTTTGTAGAAACCAGATGTGAAAAGAAAATCCATCAAATAGAATAATGAATCATAAACACATTTTAATGAACTATAAAGCTTACTTGAATTCGATGGCAGGAACAAAGTGGTAGAATTATCTTTCATAAAAAAATAAAAATAAAAAAGAAGGGCAAGACATGTAGCCTAGTGAAGGACATCTGCCTTCCCCATTTATGATGCTCAGAAAACAAAAACAAAAAAGTCTGTGTTCATATTTGGGTTCAAAAAAAAAAAATTTGCTAAATACATGCTGTTATAAAAGAGAAGCAATAAATAGATAAGCATACCTGATTAAAAGGAATTTGAAGGAATTCTTTGGTACCTTCTTTAAAGGACAAGAAGAATAGCTTTTGTTGGAAAGAAAAAAATAAAAATAAATAAAGAAACAAATAAAAATAATAATAATGGCTGGAAAGTTGCTGGAAATTTTCTGGAAAACAAAAAAAATCTACTGAATGCAGGAAAAAAATATATGAATAGGTGTTATATAAAGCAAAAAAGTCTTGCTTAAAAAAAAAAGGTAGTGGTCTCCTAAAATACTTCAAAGAAGTAAGAGTTTGTGTAGGATTAGAAATCTTACTAATGCCAACCCATCCTATTCCATAGAGACAAACTCCTAAAATATATATATATATATAATAATAATAAAAATAAAAAATAAAATAAAATAAGGAAAAAATGGCAAGTTGAAGGCCCATAAAAGAAAAGGCCCAATTAAAAATGGTGGCCTAGAAAAGGAAAGGTCCATGATGGCCTAAAAAAAAATTGCTGTAAAAAGAAATGGTGGCAAGTTGGAGGCCCACAAAAGGAAATGTCCAATTAAATCTTGGACCTTAGTCATGACCCTTCAAAAAAAAAAAAGTCCACAAAGGACTCATGCAACAAAAGTAAAAGGGCCCATAAAAAATAAAAAAAATAATAATAATAAAAAAGAGCCCATGGACTACAAGGAGCAACAAAAAAAAAAAAAAAAAGGCCAGGGACCAAAACAAAGAAATAATCCCATCAAAGAACTAAAGATCATCCAGACAAAAGTGCCAATTTGTCGTGACTCGCACAGTTAAGAAAATTCACTTGTGCAAGTCATGAGGGGCATTTGTTGGCACATAAATTTTAACTAAATTTATGACACATATAGAGCCTATGATAGGAAGGTTATAGGTAATCACTTCCTAAAAAAAGATCAACATGATCCGTTGAAGTACATAAACAAAACGACGTTGTATCTTAACAATGACACGTGGAGCCTACGAAAGATGACACTTGTAGAGCCTACAGCAAGGACACCGCACAGGATGAAACCCCAAAGATTAATCCAGTTAATCAGATACATGATTAATCAAATAACGCTATTACTCAAAATTCAAATGGTGCTATCATTCAATTTGAAATTCAAATTGAAGATGAAGTATTCCTATCACTTGATGGCCCTCCATAAATATGAGGACCATCACACAAGACGGGGGATCGAAGAAATCAGAAGTGAAAAGATCAGAGAGAGAGAGAGAGAGAAATTGAGAGCTAAAGAAATCGTTACAAGAAAGAAGAAGAGAAGCCTAGAGAACTCAAGAGCCTACGCTAATGGCGATGAATAGATAAAGGGTTCCAAACCCAAGAATTTTATTTTGTATTCGAGGGTTCAAAACCCATAACAATTTCAATAAAATATTTATTTTTCTTAAATTGTCTTTTGTTGTTTATTTTGTTCTTCATTAATCGGAGGTTTCATTTGTATAAAATGTG
Source organism: Camellia granthamiana (assembly GCA_036172215.1). Lineage (NCBI taxonomy): Eukaryota > Viridiplantae > Streptophyta > Magnoliopsida > Ericales > Theaceae > Camellia > Camellia granthamiana. Next base: position 137,073,438 of record CM069910.1, read on the forward strand.
TAATTAACGATCTGAAATACAAATCGGAAATAAGAACCTGCTATTCAAATAATCAACACTGTTTAGTCCAAAAAATAAACAGTAGACATTTGTAATATAAATTTTGAAATGTGTTGAAACACTTCATGTTTTGAAATTTGTGTCTACAGTGGGTCAAAGGTATATTTTTTGACTGAGCACTGTTCATTTGATTCATTGTCTTTGAGAGATAAGTTATTGACTTGATCATCGGAGTGCTCCAAGTATTGACTTGATTGTCGAAGTGTCCCTGGTGTACGAGCCACCATGATTTTTCTTATCTTCGTGCCTGTAAATGTTTGCCTTGATCTTTTACGCCGCATACTTTCCAACTAAATTTTCTAAATCTTTACAAAAAAATTTATTTAATTATAAAGTTAAAAATCAACACTCACAATAAATATAGAATCTAATCTTTTCTTCTAATCTTTCCAAACAAACGTCTCCTTTACGTAAACTCACACTTGAAAATTAATTTTAGGTTTGAAATAGAGTTTGGATAATGCAGCTTCAATTAATGTGGCGTACATTAGAAAAAAAATTGAAGTCTTGAAAACACAAGCCTATTTTGGGAAAGGGTGAAAAAGGTAAGGTTTGCGTTTTTGATCAAATAGTAAGTTGCGTTTTTTCTTTGGTTTGGGAAGTTGAAAAAGTAAGTTGACAAATTACGTAACTACCCTCAATATTTACAAAAAAAAATAAGTTTGGGTACAAAATAATTTTTTTAGTTGGGTGAGAATATTTTAGTTATTTTAGTGTGATGTGACATTATAAATAAATATTAATCCAAACAAAAAAATTATTTTTTACCAACTTCTCAAATCACTCTCAAAAAACTTAATTAAAAGTAAAAAAACTAATTTTTACCATCTTCCTAAAATAGGCCACAACCTGAGTCTGTAAAAATAAAAATCTGTTTGGATTTGAGAATTTTGTTTCAAAAACCACTTTTCATTTGATAAAGAGAAAAGCTCATCCTATCCTATCCTTCCATCTGTATAGAGACAGCCCTGTCCACTGTCTAGAAAGGCTCCAACCTAGACAGAGAAAGTGCTCAGGTCCTACAAACCTAAGTCTACCCGCCCTCGTGCATGCAATGAGAGAGAGAGAGAGAGAGGGGGGGGGGCTAGGATCATAGGGACCCAACCTACGATGAATGATAACAAAAAGTGACGTCAAAAAAAAAAACCACCAATCTCAATCCCAAGAGAAGTTATTGGTGGTCCATAATTAATTTCACGTCATATTTCACATGTATTATGATTAATTGAGGAGATAAAATTCACTATTTATATTAATTAACTAAAAAACATGAGATAACATAATAATTTATGTAATTTATGATTAATAAGGAACAACCAATAATTTTTCCAATCCCAATCTCATCCATGCTATCACGTCAAACAGAAGAGAGATCTTTCATCGATAATAAAATCGTAAGCTGGCAGCAAAATGTCCAATAATACAATGTTACGTGCATGGCTGGATATAACATATTTTACTCCCTACTATTCCCACCACTATTGTTACAATGTTTCTACTTACTTTCTTGCACATTAGATCATATATATATATATATATTAGTAAATCTGATATGGTACATAAGATATATATAGCCTTAAAAGAGAATCAATATTAGTATTTGGAAAGATCTTTAAAGATCCAAATGCCAGGAGGATTCTCCCCTATTGAAAACCATTGACATCTCAGGAACAGTTGTTGTATCAATCCCTCCACAATAATAATCCATGTCAACAAGCAAGGGATTTGCATAATAGGGTTCATGGTTGTGGTGGTGGTTAGTCTTATTGTAATCTACCCAGCGTAAGTTAGCATGGGGTGGTTGAAACGGGGAATAGTTGGCCTCTGTCTTGCACTGTTTATGAATAGTAGTAGTAGTAGTAGTGGGTTGTTGATGTGAGAGGAGGGACTTGAAGAGGGATGGTGATGGGTTGTTGTTGTTGTTTTTTAGTGTGGTGGTGCTGCTGCTGCTGGTGGGAGTGGGTGAAAATGAGGGTTGAAGTTGGTGGTGGAAATTTATTGTTGGGAGGGGGTGGTGGGGTTGGGAGGAGAGAATTGGATTTATCAGTGTTTTGAGGTCAATGTCTTGGTGGTGGTAGTGAATCAGAAAAGGGTTTTGGTGGAGAGAATGGATTGGATAGTGAGGTTGAGATTCCAACATTGCTGTTGTTGCTGGTGTTGTTTCAGATTCAAGCAATGGGGGTAGAGAATCAGTGGTGGCAGATGAAGAATAAGCCTCGAATAAGTAGCTTTGGCCTCCAAACATTGCATTTCTCTTCTCTCCTGTTCTGTGTATTATTCTGCAAATCACCCATTCCTCCTGCCAAAAATAAAGTAAAATAAGAACTAGTTTCACAAACAATTTGGGGTAGGGTCACGCTAAATTATTTGAAGGTGGAAGTAATGTATATATTTTCAAAAAGGAAATGATTTGTGAATAAAAATATTATTTAAAAACATATGTAGAAGAGAAATAAAATTTATCATCTGATTCATTTCACTTCCTATTTATATTTATGCAATAAAAACCATGTTTGTATAAGTAGGATTTAATATATTCAAAAACTAGTGAAACTGGCTATGCCACATAGCAGATGAAGAGTTTGGTAAAATTAATTAGGTGACATATAGAAACCCTCTAGAGAAAATGGTGTATCAATGACATTTTTTTTTTAAATCAGGAAATATCATTTTGTATTTGGTGAGTGTTTTGTTGGGAAATGAAAAAACTATTACTGCTTTTGATTTGTATTTAGAATCATAATTTTAAAGGTAAAATTTTCAAATCACTTTTTAAAATTTACAACTAAACACACAATTTAAAATTACTCGAAACTCAGTTCAAAAATTAATTTCAAAACTCATAACTAAATACACAATTCAAAATTCAATTTAATTTTTTTTTCAAAACTCTTTTGATGATATAATGTTGAAGATGGTTAGTAATGAGATTGTTAAATAATTTTTATATTTAAAAAATATCTAAAACAAGTATATATATACATATTTTTCAAATAGCAGGTTACAATTGCAAAAAAAAAATAAAATAAATAAATAAATAAAAATAAAAAACATTGTACGGTTTTGGTCGACTAACCAGATGTATGAGAGGATGATGTATGAGAGGATGACCGGATAGATTTAATCCGCTTTTTTTAAAATTTAAAATTCAAAAATTTCTTTCACAACTCTTTTCAAAATTCAAAATCAAATATCTTTTCAAAACTCAACTCACAATTTTACAGTCAACTCATAATTCTAAAAAAAGAATCACAATTTCAAAATTAAACTAAATGCCCCTTATATTACACAAATTTTTTCTTTTTAAAATTCAACTCTCTCAACTCAAAAATCTAAAAAGAAAATCACAATTTTAAAATTAAATTATTTTGTATGAAAGTTTTTGTTTATAAAATCATTATGTATTGGGATTAATGATGATGTATTATAGGTTTATTAGCATTTTCCAACTATGTAAATTGACAAATAGTAGATTTGAAAAAAGAAAAAAGAAAATGAAAAAAAGGGGATATTAGTCAAGTGAAAATTGGCTAGTCGTCCTATTTGTCACATTGATCTTGTTGCATCAATCAACAAAGCAAAAAGTCAAACATGTAAAAGGACAAAACAAAAGAGGTGAGAGAAATTTTGATTGGATTAATCACTCTGTATCTATTTATCAAGAAAGTGTATGAAAATGAAGAAAATGAATAACCTTGAAGGAGTGACGGTAGGAGAAGTCACCGTGGAGACGGTACTCATGCATGACCCACTTGGTCTTTTCACCACGGGGTGCTCTTCCCTTGTAGAAAACTAGGGTTTTCTTCATCCCAACCAGTGCACTGGACGCACTGTACACTTCTCTGTCTTTACCAGTTGCTTTCCAATACCCTGCACCTGTTGCTCTGTTTGTTCTCAGCCCTGTTGGGTACTTCCTGTCTCTCAAGCTGAAGAAGTACCACTCTCTCTCCCCCATCTTTGCCCCATCTGCACCCACACTTGTAATTTCTTAACACACCAACAATAACCACCACAAATTAAGGTGTCTGTTTGATTGTTTATTGGAGTTATTTATACCATTTATTATCATTAATACTACTTCGAAAATCTATATCCAAGTGTTTTGTTTTGTGCAACTTTTGCTTATTGTTTAAATTAAACTAGAAGAAAGAAAAACTACACTAAACAGGTCTCAAAGTGTTTTTAATTTAAGAGGCAGGCAATTTAATTTGTTGGGTTCCAAACTATTTGTGTCTTTCAGCTAAGAAAAATTGCAAGGGCATATAAATAAACAACATATTTGGTGGATCCTACGTATCTGTGTGTGTGAGAGAGGATTATGTTTGATTCTGTGCACCAGGAAGAAGAAGAAAAATTGTTTTGCTAATATCAATATGAATGTCAGAGAGATTAAACGATTTCTGGAAAGGACAAAGATTTTGCAACGAAAGAAGAAATTAAGGTCCAGAATCCAGAGAGGAGTGTGTGATTGGTACTCTTCTTAACTCAAACTGGATCTGCATGTTTATTTGAGAATAGAAAAGGACATGCATTATTGAAAATTTTATAGGAGAGAGTGAAGAAAGTAGGAAGGAAGGCAATAACCCAACCCAAAAGGGAAGGTGTCTGAAAGTTTCAGGTCGAAAGCTGGCTGAGTGAGAGACCTTTATTAGTTTTCGGAATCTGGGTCCAAGCAACGTATTACAGATCCCCATTAGTGCTCTCACTCATTTTCTTTGGATTCTCTCTCTTTCTTGCACTGTGTTTGTAAATTGTATGCATATCTTCTCCACATTGGACGAACAACACCATTACATTACCCATAAACTTAAATTTATAATATATATATATATATATATCTAGCTATGCAGTGCAGTGCAGTGCAGTGCAGTGACAATAAAATGTTAGTGCATTAATTTATGTTGATGACAAAAAATGAGGAAACAAAAGGATATATATATATATATACCTGGAAGCTCCCAAGGCTCACATCGATTGAGGTCGACCTCGGCAATGTGGAGAGCAGCATAGAAAGTGCCATGAAAGACTTTGGAAGCGAGATAGAAAGTTATAAGCTCTTCGTCAGTTGGGTGGAACCTGAATCCCGGTGGCAATCCTTGCTCGTTTATGTCTTCGTTTAGTTCACACATAACATCTTCCATACCCAACATCTGAGAGAGAGAAAGAGAGAGTATATGATTAGAGATGAAAAGAGGAGGCAGGCTGTTATAACTTAGAAAATAACATGTAGATATATAGGGAGGGGAAGCACTGAAACCGACGGAGTAGAGAGAGAGAGAGAGAGAGAGAGAGAATTGGGAAGTTAATAATAAAGGCTATGGATGGGTGGATGGAGTGGGAAGGGCCTACAAATGTGCACCTGAGAAGGGTACACACCATAATAGAGAAAACAATTTTAGAAAGACGAGAGAGATTGTGGAAGGTGAGAGAGAGAGAGAGAGAGAAGAGAAAGGGGGGTTTGTTTTGGTTTATTAAATGCGACTTTGGCTGCAGAGATGGAAGAAAGATGATCAGATTCTTATGCGTGCGTGTGTGACCAAATGTTTAGGGGGAGGAGCCCCCAGCCAACTCAGCCTTTCCTTTATCCCTTGGATTAGATTTTCACTCCAATAAGCTTCATAAAAATTATGTTTGTTTAGAAGAAATTATAATTATATTATCTTATGGGATCAAAAATACAGGGACTAGCAATTTCATTAACAGGTGATATTTAAATTCAATTTCATGCGATTGGAGGTGAAATGATTGTTTTGTTCCTTATTTTACGTAAATAATAAAGTCATATTCTATATAAGAGGAATTTTTATATAATTTCATATATTTAGTTCTAATTAACTAATATCATCATACTTACTATATAAACAAACACAATTTATATTGCATCTCTAATTTAATATCACCACGCCATAATCTCATCATTTAATGCAACCGTATTAATAATTATCTTCAACCTAATCCGATAAATAAATGAGGCTCAAGGGTAACCGGCAGTTATAATCCAAACAACTCAAATTCAACTCTAATTTTAAGTAAATTACACTTTGCACTCTTGTATTTTACAACAAATTTCATTTTGGTTCTTACACATGAAATCATGACAAACAACCCCTTGCACTTTTGGTCAAATCCTACTTTGGTCCCTATATATGAAATTGTGACAGTTAACCTCCTATATTTTTGGTCAAATCTCATTTTGGTTCCTACACAAGTGTCAATGTCCCTTTTTTGTTACTCAATTATTTAAATCTTTAACATAATCTAATCATGTGATAAGAATGCGACTACGATATGAGGGAAAAAGAAAAAAATCATCTACATTTTTCACTAATACGCACTTTCTACCAAAAATCACATCAAATTATGATTGTATTAGGTTAAAACAAAACGCAAATTGTGAATTATTAAGAAGATTAACTAGGGTTTTGCAAAAATTAAAATCACAAAACTTTGTTTTTCATGATAACAATCTTCTGTCCATTTATCTTTCTTTTTCTTTGATTTCTTTGTCACATTTTTTTAATATTTTAAAAGTTCTATTTTCTTATCTCTTCGTCTCAATTTTTTTTTTGATTGGCAAAGGAAAAGACTTTATTGATGAAAGAAACGCATACAGAGTATGGAGAATAACATCAATAAAGAGGAGCTTGGAGCTAAAAAAACTCCAACCTCCTAGTTGGTGAGAGACCAACGAAGAACCAAAAATAGAAAACAGAAAGAGGAGGGAGATCTGGGCAGAAATGGAATCCTGCACAGCACTCTGAATACAGAACCAACAGCCTACAGATCTGAAGACACCTTGGAGTTTCCTTCAAATTATAAATGGAATCCTGAACAAAATGCAGCCCAACTGAGTCCCTAGACAAACCCGCAGCAGACAGATCTTCACAGAAACAAACAAATGCAGTTTGGTGAATGCAGCAGAGCTCCAACCAGTGCAGAAACAAACAAATGCAGCATAAGCAGGCACAAAACAGGAAAAATGCAGCAGAGCTCCAACCAATCCACACTGACATGCCATTCATAAAACACCCACAGACCCTCCCAGACACCTTCGAATTTGCCTCAAATTATAGACGAAATCCTGCACTGAAAAGCAAAAATCTGGAAGGTAAGGTTTCACCCAAAAAGCAACCCTATGCTTAATTAAATCACAAAGATCTTCCAGGTTAGGGGTGGAAGCTCTAAACACACACTCATTCCTTTGTCTCCATATTCATCTTCTATGCATCTTCTCTTGGATCCTTGTGGTTTATCAATTTTTGTGGCAACTAAATTGACTTCAACTTCAATATCCTTTCACTTCCCACTTATACCAATCGATAAATTCTTCTTTCGAGTGTCTTGTAAATCATTTCCACTAGCAATCTTACAAACATCACCAAAAGTGGCCTCACCATCAACCTCTTTCTCAACATTTGCATTTTTGTTTTCCATCATTTGGTACCTTCTTTTCTGATACACACTTGCCATATATTTTTTAGCTGCTCGGCAGATATGGGTTTCTCCAGAACAAAGCATGCACCTTCTGTTTTAGCTTCCCAAACCATATCCATTTCTATTGTTGAGGACATCACAGCAGAACAAACTGCAGACCAGCAGAACAAACTAGCAGACCATCAGAACAAACGCAGACCAGCTTAGCACCCACTGAACAAAACCAATCTGCAGAGCATTTCACTACTTCAACCTACTTGACCAATCTGCTTCAGCTCCCCAAATTTGCAACAGAGCAGCAACACTGCAGATGCACCCACACACCAAACCAGAACAGGAGGCAGGGCCAAAATAGATAGGCCATACCTCCAAACTGACAGTAGAAATCTCGAAGCATCATCAAACCTGCATGCCAAATCAAAACTCCGCCATTGCAACAGAACAGAAGGCAACACCATAGCCAGCTGGACAGAACGCAGCAGACAGATAAACCTCCAAGACTGATAAACACAGCAGACAGAACACCAATGCAACAGACTGCATCAACCCAGAAAGCATTCAAACAAAATCCAGAGCTCTAAATTCCGCCCCTGATCTGTCTCCAATTGTAGACGAGATCATCAACTGTGTATGGGAATTCCTTAATGGAAGCTTTAAGCCAAATGGCAGATCTGAATTTTATAAGGTCAAGCAATCCTGAAAGAGAGGGTTGTGCATTAGAAAATGCACACTCATTTCTGATTTTCCAAATAGACCATAGTACAATTAAGGGAGTTGCTCTCCATATTAGTCTGTCTAACTTATTGAATTTCCAACTCATCCACCAATATAGCAGGCCTTCTACAGACTTAGGGATACACCAATGTAAGCCCCATTCCTCAATAACTACAGACCAGATTGACCAAGAGAAAGAGCAATGAAGCAGTACATGGGGAGCTGATTCTACTTCAGAGTTGCAAACGTGGCAGAGGGGAGAAGCATTGCTGTCAAGAGCACCAATCTTGAGCAGAAAATCAGAACATTTGATTCTAGATTTCCAGGCTAGCCAGGTGAAAAAAGAAACTCTGGGTGGCAATAATGAATTCCAAACAAATCTGCTAACCTTGAGTTGAGGGCCAAGGAGAGATGAGTGGTGAGAATAGAGAGCAGAGACAGAGAAGCTCTGACCAGAATCAGTGCACCAAACTAAGCAGTCTTCACAATCCAACCTCAGAGATGGAGCTGAAGATAACAGAGCATTTAATCTCACCTCTTCAGCCAATTCCCAAGAATAAAGCTCTCTTCTGTGGGGGAGATTCCAAACAAATGGACTTGACCTCCTTGCGAAATAGTGATTGAGGGAACCTTCCTTGTCAATTGACAAACTGTAAAGGAGGGGAAAAGAAGATTTCAAACAGATGCCACCACACCAGCTATCAATCCAAAATCGGATTCTACTACCATTCCCAACCTGGAAACCACATTTGTCCTCAAAGAACCTAAAGATAGGCCTATTAGGAGCCCCAATTGTGAGGATGTCCCTCCAGACTCTAGAATGCTTGTATGAGAAACTCAAGGGAGGGAGCCAACAGGAGTTGCTAATATTATATTTGCTGTACACAATAGACCTCCAGAGAGCATTGGTTTGAACTCCAAACTTCCACCACCATTTGAGGAGGAGACAAATATTAACATCTCTGACCCTTCTAATGCCTAGACCCCATTGATCAATTCTCTTTGTAACCTCCTTCCATTTCACTAAATGCACTTTCCTTTTAAGATCACTACTACCCCATAAGAAAGCAGCCTCTATCCTTTCTATTTCCTTAGCCACTCCTTCAGGCATTTTAAACATGGAAAGGAAATAAATAGGTAAGCTAGATAGAGTGGACTTGATTAGAGTTAATCTACCAGCAAAGGACAACAGTTTTCTCTTCCAACCTGACAGTCTAGCCTTTATTTTTTCAATTATAGGCTTCCAAGTAGATTTCCTTCCAGGATTTGCCCCTAGAGGTAGCCCCAGAAATTTTAATGGAAGACTCTGCACTTTGCAATTGAGAAGAGAAGCAAAGGTGTTTAAACAACCTTCATCTACACCAACACCGCACACAACACTCTTATGGTAGTTAATTTTGAGGCCAGATAATACTTCAAAGCATCTGAGAACCCTTTTAATGGATATCAATTGATCATTATCAGCTTCACAAAAAAGGATTGAATCATCGGCAAATTGCAAATGTGAGATAAGAACATTGTTAGACCCAACAACTACCCCTTTGAGAATGCCAAGATTGAGGGCTCTGACAAGAAGAATGTTAAGGCCTTCCGCCACAATGTTGAATAGAAAAGGTGAGAGCAGGTCTCCTTGTCTAAGGCCCCTATGGGGTGAGAATTCCTCAGTAGGTGAGCCATTCACTAGAATGGAGATTCTAGCTGTCGAGACACAAATCTTCATCCAAGTGATCCATTTACCCCCTAAACCAAAACTGGCCATCAAAGAAAATAAGAATTCCCAGTTGACAGAGTCAAAAGCTTTCTCGAAGTCCAATTTGAGAATCAACCCTTGTTTTTTGGCCTTCTTCCAACCATCCACTACCTCATTAGCAATAAACACCTCATCCAGAATATTTCTTCCTCCCAAGAATGCTGTCTGTGTTTCACCGATGATTGAGGGGAGCACTGATTTTAGTCTGGATGCTAAGACTTTGGCCAAAATTTTGTATATAGATCCCACAAGACTAATGGGTCTGTAGTCAGTTAGACCAATAGGGTTGTCCACCTTGGGAATAAGGGTGATAAATGAGCTATTGATGCCATATGCAAGCTTGCTGTTAGCATGAAACTCTTTGAAAAATTGCATTATGTCCAGCTTCATAACCTTCCAGAATTTCTGATAACACAATAGGTTGAACCCGTCGGGACCTGGAGCTTTGTTATTGCCCGTCGGGACCTGGAGCTTTGTTATTTTTAACATACAATCATATTTATATATATATATATATAGCTTTCACGTGCTTATCACGTAGGATAAAATGTATTGGTAGAAACTATGGATAATTTTCTTCCCTTACCCTCATTTCGTGGTAATAGAAAAGAAACATTGACACTTGTATAGGAATCAAAATGGGATTTGAGTAAAAGTGCATAGGGTTGATTGTCACGATTTTATGTGCAGAGATCAAAGTAAGATTTGACCAGAAGTGTAGAAGGTTAACTATCATGATTTTGTGTGTAAGACCAAAGTGAAATTTGATACAAAGTGTAAGGATGCAAAGTGTAATGTACCCTCTAATTTTTGTAGGGATTCAATAATAGTATAATTTTTAAATTTGGTGCAAGTTTAGACAAATTCTATAATATAAATCAAATTTTGATCAAGTTTAGGTACAAACACTAGAAAGCTCAAACAACTTAAAACTTGAATTATGTATAAATATATTAATAGACATATAAATTATTAGTTGTTGAATAATATTCACATAATCTAGATAGTCAGATTATATTTATGCATATATCATATATATATATATATATAAGTAACAGATTACAAAATTATATTTTTTTCATTTTCTACACAAAAATGGCAAAGACCTGTAGTGGTACGTCAATTCCTAGTGTTCATTCGTTCTTTTTGTCTCTGTCATCATTGCAAATTACTTGTTTTGATATAACTAATGATTTAACCAAAAAAAAATGTTAATAGGATCTAACTTTTAGCAAGTTAGCTTTCGTTTGGCATATCAAACTTTTTAGTTATTTTTGTCAAAAAAGACAAAATAAATTTTTTAGTCTAATAAGACAAAACATTACATCTAAATCATAATCATTTCATTTTTTCTCTCATAAAAGTTAAAAAAATCAAAAAGTCTATTTCAAACGAAACTTTTTAACCCCAAGTTAAAAAAAATCAAAAAATTAACTCACATCCTAAACGAATCCAGCCTAACACAAAGAAAAACAAAAAAAAAAGATCAAATTTGTGCGCCCAAGTTCAATTCACTATGCTCAAGTCAGATTTGGCAAATAAATTCGGATTGCAATTCGAGCTTGGCAAACTCTCTACATAACTTGGCTAGGTCTGGACAACCTTTGAATCCATCCATGCATGCTGGGGTTGCAATCGTAAAGTTGTGTACATCAAAAATTTGAGTAGAGATTTAGAAAAAAAAAAAAAAAAAAGTAGATGAAATGCAATTATATTTCATTTACATTTTTTCTTTTTTCTTTTTTTCTTTTTCAAACCACTATCTAAATCTATGATCTAAACACTTCAACAAATTTTTACTACTACTTGGTAATGTTTAGGCAGTATTTTTAATTAAAAAAATGTTTTTTATACAATAAATAAAAATAAATTACAAGAATTATATGCTAATATCATTATTATAAATAAAGACATCTTAATAGATGTTTTGTTTTACTGTAAAATGATCAATATTTGTATAGAAATTTTCTATGAATTTTTATTTTGTATATAGTTATTTTAATTACTATTGTAAGGAAAAAAAATTATGGATAGGGCACAGCTGATTTATTTTTTAGGTACTTGAGAAACAAAAGTAATATACTTTAATTTGTTTAGTGCAATTTTTGTCAGTGTATATTACAAGCCAGCCTTATGTAATGAACTTTATAGGTCCTATACTCTTTTTTAATTCACTGATAAGTTGTAAAATACTTATTTTGTCCCAACACTTTTTTAGGAATATTGATGAGTAAAAAAAGAGGCAAGACTTATAAGTAAATAAGTTTGGTAAATATGACCAACGTGTAAATCTCCTTTCTGAAAGTTAATAATCAAAAATATAAAATAAAAGCACCAGATCCCAAATTTTTAAGTAATCAATTTTTTTTAGTTTGTTTAATATTTTTGTCACAAATTACTAAAACAAAAAGTTACAAATCATTCCCATAAAATACACCAATTAGGGCTCTGACCCTCTTTAGTGTAATTTCTTTCAAGTTGAAAATTTATAATAAAAAGGGAGAAACTAAAAATATCTCTTTTCAGTTTCTAAACAATTATCTTTTTTTAAAAAAAATAAAAATAAAAAAAAATTATTTAAACTCTTTTTGCCTCATAAGTTGTAAACAAAAATGATATCAAATATTTTAACATAATTTTTCTCCAAAAAAAAAAAAAACTATAATTCTCACATAAAATTGTATCACACAAGGCCATTGTGTGTTACAATTTCTCATTTGATCAAAACACCATGTAAATAATATGAAAAATCATGAGACACAAAGACATGAAGGGTGTGTTTGGTTTGTGTTTTGAGATAAATTTTCAAAATAAATTTTGGGGAGAGAGTTTAAATTTTTTTTTGATTTGTTCGGTTGTATATTTTGAAAGTAGTTTTGGAGTTTGAGAGTTTGAGATAATTGATATTTTGTTATAATTGAGTAGATATGTGTGAGAGAAAAATTGATTAATTGATGTGTAAGAGAGAAATAGTGGTTTTAGAAAAAAAATTCAAAAAATTTGAACCAAACAAATTTTTTTAAAAAAATTTCAAAAATTGTATCTTGATATACAAACTAAACAAGCCGGAAGTCTCTCAACTTGATTTAAATAGTAAATTTAATATTTTTATGCATTTTTCTTACAAGATAATAGGAGTTGCGACCAATGTTTTTTTTTTTTTTTTGGCACATCGAAAATTCAAAGGAAATTAAGTAGTTGTTTGGTATGTGTTATATAAGTATACTTTTTGACTTCTTCATTAAAAAAGTAAAGAAAAAAATATGTATGTTTCGGATAACTTTTTGACTTTTTACGAAAAGATGTATAATAAAATATTGTAGTAAAATCAAAATGACAATTTTACCCTTTTGACTTTTTGACTTTTTAGGTAGTTGAATTCAAAGAATAAAATAATAATTTTACCCTAATGGCTTCCTCCACAAACTACCTTTAAATAGTATAAATTTTTTAACTTTTTAAATAATTTTTTGACTTTTTAAATTTTTTTTAATTTATCCCAAATAAGACTTTAAGGAACACAAAGAAACAATCCTATATAATACATAGAAAATGTTCTAGACCACTTAGGAATGGCAACGGGGCGGGCGCAGGGCGGCGCGGCGCGGGGGAGGGGATCACACTTCCCGTCCCCGATCCCCGATGGGAAAAATTACTTCGTCCCTAGCTTCAATCCCTGACGGGAAACCTGTCACCATCCCCATCCCCATCCCCGCCCCCGCCTCCAAACGAGGATCGGGTTTCCCTGACCCCGAAATTTCCCCGGCCTAAATTTGTTTCAACATCATGAACAACAACAACAACAACACAAATCTGAGAGACACACACAAAATCATCAACATCATCAAACAGATTAACAACAACATAGAGACACACATACATCTTCAACATCAATATCATCAACAAAATCATTAACAATAAATCAATTACCCAAAAAAAAAAAATTTGACAGACAGAGACAACATGTATACATGACATCGGAGTGTGTTGCGTGCATCATCAACACAGATCTGAGAGGACGATGAAGGAGATCGGTGGCAATGGACGACGGAGGCGATGGTGACTGCGACGAACGAATGAGGAGATCGGCAGTGATGGACGACGGAAGAGGACGACGAAGATGAGAGGAGGGAATGGAGGAGGTGGCGAAGATTGGAAGAGAGAGAGGGTCGCGACGGAGGTAGTGCGGACAATAGCGGTGTCGCCTTCTGGAGGAAAGATGCGAGAGTTAGAGAAAGTAGAGGGCAGAGAGAGAGAGAGAGAGACAGAGAGAGAGAGAGAGAGAGGGGTCATAATTGTTAGAGGGGTATATATAGTCGGGGGAATACAGAAATGGGGTCGAGGTCGGGGCCAGGTACGGGCTGAGGCCGGGGTTGGAAAATATATCACTGTTCCCGGCCCGAAAATCACCGGGGATTTATTTTTGAATACCGTCCCCAGTCCGTCGGGGGTATTTTTTTGGAAAAAATCGCTCTAATCGGGGTCAATGGAGCGGGTCCTCGTCGGGTCGGGTTCAAATTGTCATCCCTAAGACCACTAATCTAAGAGCTCTAATATTGGTGTAGGTCCCACATGATGGGATGTTTTGGCCTTGTATCCTTTTTTTTTTTTCTTTTCTTTTTTTATATTATTTTCCAACTCATTAGAATTGTTAGTACTCCAAAATTAGTGGTACCAATCACTGCTCATAATACACAGAAGCTAGGGCCTTTGGTATTGCAGTCCTAAAATATCAACCTAACCGCCGCTTGGCTCTTGATCTCATTCAAAGAATCCTTCTATTGAAAAATAATGGTTTTTTGACAATTTTAATTTAAAATTAAAGTGGGACTTAATCATCAGTTAAGGTGAATCTGAGTAGGAGTTGTATTTTTTTAAGTAAGAAGATTACAATATAAAAATAATAGGCCGAAACTATTAAATTGTGAATGAGAATTATCTGATAAAGTGGGTATCAATAAAAGTAAGGCTTAAATTTGGACTCAGTTTGGACTACGCGGGGGTTTGTACTTGTGCATGTGCTGGGTTTGGTCTTAAACTTAGACTTAATCTGGAGCTTGGGTTGGGCTGTATTGCGTTAGGTTTAACTAATACATGTATTTGAGATTGAGTTTGGATCGAGTTGTGACCCACATCTGTATCCATTTTGCGACCCATCTAATTTAATTCTCAAACTTATGCATTATATACACATTATGATTTATATAATGCTTTTGAAGTTTTGAACCTTTGTAATTCTAAACCTAATGACTAGAGTTGGTGGCCTTGGTTAATGGCATTTGATGGCCCTCATGATGCTAACCTTCATGGTTAGGAATTCTCCTAATTGTATAAATAGAGGCATTTCTCCTCCAACTTAGTAGGATGATTTTGAAGAGATTTTTGAGGCGAAAAATGAGATGGTGTTTTGAGATAATAAAGTTGGAGATGATTTTTATACCAAAGAAATTTTTTTCCTATTTTCTTTTTGCTAGTCCATTCTTTAGTTCTTATTAGAGAGAATACTGACATTATCAAGTTCGTCAAAACTATTCAGAATGTGATTCTGCTCTAATTGGTTTCGATTGTCGTATCCTGGAAGAAAAACGCTGATGTACCTCTAACACCCACTAATGAGGTGGCGAATCTATTTTAAGAAAATTGTGTATATCACAGGTTTTGGTTTGCATTCCTTATCTATTGTTCTTCAAAATTTTAAATTTAAACTATTTCTTATATATTATTTTGTATGTCCATGTGAATCCATCTTGTAATATATTTCACAATGTAATTTATTTTATTCCTATATTTTTAGTTTTGTAATTTATTTTATATTTCATAATAATAATAATAATAAATTAGTTTATTATTTCTATTTAATTTTAGTTTATATATTTTTCTAATATTATTATAAAAAAATACCAACACCTCCATCACCACGAGATGTGATTGAGACTCTCTCAATCACCAATCCCCGTCATCCCCCACACACACGTGGAGGTTGATGATTGGAGGAAGAGAAAAAAAATAATAATAATAAAATTTAGCCAATCAATCCAAGGGGTCGTGGGAGTGGGGAGAAAAGGGTCCGGATCATTTTTGCATCACCACCAAAGCTTCCAATTGTTCATCTCTCATTTTTGTAAGACCATTTGCACTCATGTTCCCCTCTCTCATGACGTGTTGTAGTAGAGCCTTCCTTCATCAACTCCATACCGTTTCAAAGGCAATTGTAAGGCCTATATAAATGTCCCAAACTTCCGCTTCTAAGCTCGAGCAAGATTCTAGTTTTCCATAGAACCTGCACGAGCACATTCCTTTCTCATCTCTGAATAGTCTTACAAAGCCTCTCTCCCTCAGATCGTCTCAAGCACATCCATTTGTATCCAACTTTGTCTTATCTGCAGGAGGAGATGACCACTTGATTAGTAAATTATCAATCCTAGAATTAGTAACAGAGGATTGAAATGCCTCCAAAATTTCGGTAACTTAAGTTCTAACACATACGATGGTGTCAAGCATGAATTTAAAATCACTATGAGTCGGTTTGAAAAATTAGTTAAAAGTTAATTTTTTTTTAGTTTTTTTTTAATAACGTATAAAAAAATAGAGATGATATAACTTAAAATATATTAAAAATCGACATTAACTTTTAGTCACCTTTCCAAAAGAAACTTATGTAATTTTTCAAATAATGCTGAATAAATATCAAGATTACCAAATAATTTGAAAACACGAAGATAGTAGGAATAGCATAATCAGAATAGTGAGATCATGTTCACAATTTTATAATCCCCGTAGAAAAACTAGGACTAGGACTAGGACTAGAGTATATAGTATTTGAGTAGGCCTAATAAATCGAACCATTAGATGCACCTACCCCCACTCCGCTGCACGTTTTGTGATATACGAAATTTGCATGAATCCGCAGGGCAGGACAGGGCAGGGTGTTAGCCCCTTTTAATTAACACTAATATTATAAATTTAAAAATTATCTAAAAAATTATTCAGAGAGTATAATCAATGATTTATATTTATTACAGATGCCCTCACATTCTATTAATTTCAAATTTACGTTACACACTTATTTTTAAAATAAAATTTAAAATAATTTATCATAATTTATAATATTTTTGGTTTTGATTAATTAATAATGATAATAATAATACAAACGCAACACACGCAATATGAAAATTATTTTGGTGGCAGTGCGGTTTGGTGCAGGCAGGGGGTAAATTGCAGGACTTCTTTCTGCCTTTAAACACGTGGTGGGATATAGCTCTTCTGTAGGAGTAGGGGGCCTAAAATTGTCCACCTGTCAAGACCCGCCAAAATCCCGGGCCGGGTCAAATTCTGAATCCTTATGACCCATCCAGGGCACAGGATCGTAGAGGAGCTGGGCATCTTTCGGATTGTCAGGCCTTTTTATTTTTATTTTTATTTTTTCAAATTATTGGGTCAGGACCAATAGAAAATCATGTTATATAATTTTAGATATTTTATTAATTTTTTTATTACAAAATAATGAAGTAATGATGACTATTTTCTAAATTAAATTTCACTGGTATATTGATGAGACTTTGAAATTATTAAAGCAACTATTTTTTTTTTCATCATCTATAGAAAATCGAACAAAATAACTCTTTTATCTTTGGAGAAATAACATGTCAGTGTAAAAGTTAATTTTTTTTTTATATCAATGATAAAATTTAATTATTAAATATATAAATTTTTTCATATATATATAATTTTTTGTGAAAAATATAGCTAAATAGCAATTTTCTCTTTATTATTTTTAGAAAAATGATTGAGAACTCTAATAAATAAATTCTAATGAAAATGGATCTCATTGTGATGTAGTATTTTAGCTTTGATTTTATTTTTTGATTCTTTATCACATTATTAAAATTTAATTAAAACTTTTGAATTAGACGAATGTATATTTTATTTTTAACACCGGGGCCAAACAAGCACAATGCCCAAACACTTGCTGAACCATTTGTTTAGAATTGAGGACAAATTGGGTCCCATCCCACCCACACACAGTGGCTGCCTGGGAATCCGTGAAATGGGTATGCCCACGTGTGGACAGGAACACGGCGCGGTTTTGGATTGAGAGCCAGGCTGCCAGCTAATAACAACTCAGGTTGTATGGATTTGGGGTCCCTGCTCTGCCGAAAGGCACAGCAGTCACTGTTGTGCCCTCTTTTGGGTCCATTTCGGGGCCCATTTCGATAATCCAAACCGTTCATATTTTACGGTACATCGAGTACAATATACCTGTAAAAAATCAAGTTGATTGGATATCGTTAGCACTTTCATCAAATCACATTTGTATTCAGTTTTACATTAAAAATTATTAATTTTTTCAGATACAAATGTGTCTTGATGAAAAGGCTAACGATATCCGATCAACTTGATTTTTTACAGGCATATTCTACTCGATATATCCTAAAATGTGAACGGTTCGGATTATCGAAATGGGTCCCGAAATGGGCCCAAAAGAGGGCACAACAGTGACTGCTGTGCCTTTCGGCACAGCAGGGACCCCATATCCAGGTTGTATTGGGTAGCACTTTAAAATTATAATTTGAGGATAGGATTGTATTTTAAGTTTATAAATTTTAAAATTATGGTTTGAGTATGAAAAATTTATTTGATTATGAATTTAAAAAAGAGTTTAAATTAAGTGATGTGATATATAATATTAAAAAATGAGTGTTTTAAAAAGTGTTTTGAAAAGTGAGTATGAAATTAATTTTTTAAAGCTATAATCGAACAACACACTCAAACTAAAAGACAAAATTAAAATTCAAAAACTCTACCAAACGGAGCTTCAATTTTTTAATTTTTTGATTTTTTAAAGTTACATTATTTGTTTATTTTTTACAAAAAAAATTTAAAAAATTACAAAAAATTCAAAAAGTTAATTTTTCATTAATTTTTCAAAACACCACTAAATAATATTAGGAATATCAAAATTTTTATCAAATATTTTACTAAATAACTCACATAAAATAAATCCCATATAAATGTGAAGTCTACGGCCGTATAACAGAAATTTCTCAAATATTTGATAGAAATTCCAACACCTCTAACATTTTCTTTTTGAATTGGGCAAATTACATATACCTCTCTCGAGATTTAGCTAAATTACAGATACCTTTGAGGTTTTAGAAATTACAGATACCCCCCTGAGATTTATATTTTCATAACAAATTGTCCCCTGAGATTTATATTTTCATAACAATTTGCCCCATAATTTGTTATGCAAATAGTACTTTCAGAGGAGTATCTGTAATTTCTCAAACTTCAAATGAGTATCTGTAATTTTACTAAACCTCGAGAGTATATGTAATTTGCCCTTTTGTATTTGATTAGTAGTTGTTGAAAATTGTGTACGGAAATTGAAACAGTGTCCACACGAGCCCGGAACCTCGGCCGCCTTTTCCAACAGCCCTTCCTGCGGCCTCCCAAAATGATGTCGTTTTGGGGCCAAATTTCAATTTAAAAAAAAAAAAAAAAGACAGAGCAGGAGCAAAGGAGAAGAAGAAAGAAGGGAGGATCGAGAAGGGGAAAGAGAAGGGGTAGAAAGAGAGGAGATGAGGAGGATCGAAGCTTTTTTTCCCTTTAACAATGGAGTTCGCAGATTTACCCAAACCCGGTACCAATTTCCGACCCCTTTACCCTCTCATCGTGAACCCTCGACGTTGCCCCACCTTCGCTCTCTCTCTCTCTCTGAAATTTCCGTTCACTGTGTTTGGATGTGAAGAAAACCAAGACAAATGAAATGGAAAATTTGTAGTTAATATTTTTTATTTTGGTCTCTGAATTCTATTCACTCTTCTTCTTCCTCCTCTTCCTCCTCATCTATTCCTCCTCCTCTCTTTCTCTGCCTTTCTTCTTTTCCCTTCTTTCTTCTTCTCCTTTGTTAGATATTTCAACCATTCTCTTCTCCCAGCTCCTTCCTCCTCCTTTGCAGCAAATAGCCACCTTCTACCACACATATCCACCACTGACCACTGCTCCGACCACCCGTACCAAACAATATAACCACAACCATCAAAAACAAAATCACAATCAAAATTAACCAACAAAAGCAAAATTAAAATCAATATCAAAACTCCACAAAAATAAAAAAAATAAAAAAAATATATCAAATCCAATTTCAAAACTCACCAATCAAAATCCAAATCATAATTCAAATTCATTGCTGAACATTGCTAAGAAACTGGAATTGATAAGCCAAAAGAAAAACCAGAATTGAAGAAATGTAAACAATAAAAAAACAGAGTAGAAAGATCTCTATTTCGTTTCTTTTCATTCCAAGCAAAGCAAATGGTTTCTAACCTTTCTCTCAGCAAAAATTCACAGTTACAAATCAATTATAAACCCATCATCACCAGACCCACCACCTCTTACAACACCCACCCAAATTTTTTTTTTTATTCTTTTTAGTTTCAAAATAACAATCAATTTTAACAATCAAGATAAATACCCGAGTCAAACTTGCAAAGGAGTTTACATTAGTTGCAGATTCATCGGAACCCTTCCCTCCCCTCATCGCATCCGACCCCTCCTTTTCCCCCATCGCAAAACCTCCCCTTGTCTCCCGCGTCCCTTTCCATCCGTCACAACCCTTTAAAACCCTTTCCTCCCTCCGTTGCATCTCCCATTTCCCTACACCTTCGTTACCATCGATCCTCCCTTCTTTCTTCTTCTCCTTTGCTCCTACTCTGTCTTTTTTTTTTTTTTTTTAATTGAAACTTGGCCCCAAAACGACGTCATTTTGGGGCGCCGCAGGAAGGGCTGCTGGAGAGGCCGGCTGAGGATCCGGACGACGTCGTTTTGGGGCGCCGCAGGAAGGGCCGCTGGAGAGGCCGGCTGAGGATCCGGACGACGTCGTTTTGGGGCGCCGCAGGAAGGGCCGCTGGAGGGGCCAGCTAAGGATCCGGACTCGTGTCCACACACCACACCACAGTTCGAAACGGAGGGCGGCTAACTATCAGAGTTCAATAATAAATTCAAGTACAGAGAGGGACTCACCTTCCCCACCATTTGTCATTCTTTAAATAAGTTTATCATCTTTCTTTTCTTTCTTTTTTTTTAAGTCACGTCAACTTATATTTCTGTTTTATTTTTTTATATATTATTTTATAAAAATTAAAAAAATACACTTATTTAAAATATCTCAAATTATTTCTAAAGATATAATAATAGCTTGGCCCGACCCAGTTCATACGGGCCTAAGTTCAGGTCGGTCTATCAGGATCGGGCTTGTCCACGGGTTAAAAAGTGAGGCCTAGATCCAAGCCCACTAATAATAGGGCTAGGCTCGAGCCACGGGCTTGGGCTTGGGCTAGGGCTAGGGCTAGGGCTCGGGTCACAGCTAGTCGGGCCTTTTTTTTGAAAAATAAATGATAAATGCATTCTCTATGTAGATTATTTATTAGGAATAAAAAAAAAAAATTATATTAGAGTATTTTAATTAAGATTAATGACATTTTTGTTTGGTTATGTTTCATGGTGGTATTTAAAGCTAATTATGTATGACTTATGTTTTTTTACTTATGAACTTATAATTAAAAAAGTATGCAATTATGTAATGTTTTTCTTTCGAAATGAATAATTTATATATATATATATATAAATAAAACTTTCAATATTACAATATTAAATTAATTGTATAATATTTATTGAATGAATAATTTTTATTTCAAAATGAAATAAAATATTACAAAAATTTATATTATTAAATAAAATAAGTGTAAATTCTTGATGATAATAGAGCGATTATATCACTATAGGTCAAGTACATCCCAACTAGGTTGGCACCTACTAGCCTACTAATCATTTGCGTTATACTCCACCTCAATAAAAAAAATGAAAAAAAAATGAAATAGTAAAAAACAAATTGTTGATAAATCATCAAAGGAGACAGACATTTCAGTCGTGTTGCTCGAAATCATTTTGAAATCGCTCATTTTCACTCTAGTTTTGTCTTATTGTAAGTGCATGCATATGATCTCTGGATATCATCAATGCCTCAACTATTTGGGGTAAAAGCCTGCTCCGGTAATCGCTCAGTACACGTCCACTTGTACTAAAAGCTGTTTCCGAAGCAATTGTAGAAATATAAACGATTCGTATATCACGGGCCATCTGTGAAATCACAAGCCACATAGTTTCATTTTGCTTCCACTAATTCAAAATGTCAAAATCATCGGAATCATCGGGATCATCTGTTGACAGGCTTTCAAAATAACGTTGTTGTTCAGAACTACTTACGCTTGTATATTGAGATATTCTTCTATTTTTTATTACTGAAAAAATACTTAATCTCCCGTCTCGAAATAAGACTGCTAGTATAGTGTGTGTAGGTATATTTACAGATGCAGCTGCTCTGTATTCTTCGAATAATCTGTTGCATGTTTGCATAATAGACACAAACTATGTTCGATCAACGAAAATACGTTTTAAAAATTCTTGTAAATCAATTTTTTTACACATATGATCAATTATTATGGCTAAACCTACAATATGAGACAAATGATATCAAATTTTGCTTTTATTAAAGTAATAATAATTACATAGTAATATTCATTACTTATATATTTTACAAAAATTTTAATTATTTCTGCTAGTATATGTAAAATAAATAGTGAAGTACGAATATAAATTGTGGGGATATAATTTTTGAGTGATAATACGTGGCCGAGGTGTCACCGAAGTGACAGCCGAGGTGCCACGTGTCTGTGTCCTTATCATGACGCCGAGATCATCTCGGTTAGTCCGAGGTTATCTGCGAGAATACCGAAATCCGGAATAAGCGGATAAGGGACAAGAGTCCTAGAATGAGGAATGACTTCAGTTTGGATTAAGATAAAACTCTTAGAGAGTTCATCCTAATCCTACTAGGAGTCCAAGATTAGCAGTAATCCTAAGTCCATTAGAGTTAGGCTTCTATTGGGACTAGAATTGTGTTGGCTATAAAAAGGAGGCACCTCCATAGGTCTAAGATATGTCTTTTATGCTCTGTCTAGTGAGTTAAGTACAATTGGTTATCTTTGAGAGATATTTTACTGACTTGATCGTCGGAATGCTCCCGGGTGGACGAACCACCACCGGAATCTCTTCTTTTCTGTGACAGGTAATTCAGGCGTCATCTATTCTGCCAGTGTGGTCAGAAATCTGCTCACACAATTTGGCGCCGTCTGTGGGAAAGAAAGGAGAATAGATGGCCAACGACGGACAGCAAGAGAAGGTTGGGAACGACACTCCTACTGGGAGTGGGAAACCTATAGACCTCGACATCAAAGAGGACAACTACAACAAAGAGACTCACGATAAGAATCACAAAGAAAAGGACATCGGCCAAGAGGGCAACGTACCCAAGAAAACGGACCGAAGAGGGTATTACAACGAGGACGACCTCTAGCTATGGAAAGAAAGATGCCTACGGAGGGACAATGAGGTAAAGGCCATGGCGAACAAATTGGCAGACTTACAAACAGTAGTCAATTTCATGATGCAGAACAACGTCATGCAGCCACCATTCCCACTACAGGATACACCGATTCCAGCAACCAAGAAAGATGCCAGGAAAGATGGGCAGAAAACAGTCCCTACAGTCCCTCAGCACACCAGAACCTAGAAACACTCTTATCGGCCCTCAAGGGAGGTCGGGCGAGGAGAGTCAAGAAGAGGAGATTCACGGAGGACGCATCATACCAAGGAAGCTAACCCCAAAGAACATCGACATGTTCAAGGGCATGAGTTGTGCTTCGACGTAACTAATGAAGAAAGGTCCAAGAGGACTCACAATGACACAGGCAGCAGTGCACCAAAGAGGCTGCAATCTGAAGATAGTCGAGCTCTTGGGCGGACCAAGAGGACTTGAGGGATTACCTCAAGAGGAAGTAACAAAATACTGAGGTAACCTCCCCAGTTAAGCCAAAAACACCATTCTCAGTAGAGTTGGACAAATTTGAGGCCCCGAAAAGATTCAGTATGCCGAGGTTATAGATATATGACGGTAAGTCGGACCCTAACTTTCACATCGGTTTATACCTGAACTCGATGGCATTGTACACTGGAAACGAGTCGTTGCTCTACAAGGTGTTCCCCTCATCCTTCGGGGAAATCGCATCGGACTAGTTTCACAAGTTGTCGAAAGGAACTGTGAAAACCTAGGAAGGCCTGACCGAGATGTTTATGGTCAGGTTCGTGACAAACAAACTACAGCCATCGAGGGTAGACGCCCCGATGGCTCTGAAAATTAGCGAGGACGAAAGCCTGAGGGCCTATGCCAAAAGGTATTATGAGATATTCAACCGACTACTATAATGCAACCAAGAGGTGGCCATCGCATCATTTAAAAACGGCCTGAAAGATGATTGCCTGCTCCGAAAATCACTGGCAAAGACATTGTCACAAAGCATGGAGGAACTTATGGACAGGATAGAAAAGTATGCCAGGGCTGAGGAGGACACACCGGGGACAAAGGCGTCGAAACCAGAAAAGAAGAACGGCTCCCCGAAGCAAGGCCGAGGTGATAGTGGTAACAACAAACCAGAGATAGGACTAAGGGCTACACAGGCAGTCACAACCATATTCCGAATCCCGGTTTACAAAGTCTTAGAGAAAATTCGAAACCAGCCCTATTACAGAGCACCAGCAAGGGTACTAGGAAAATTTATGGAAATAAGTCTTGGTAAGCACTGTACTTACCACAATGAAGCTGGACATCTGTCCTAGGAGTGTATAGCCCTGAAGACACATCTGGAAGACATGGTAAGATAGGGCCATTTAAGGGACCTAGTACACGAGGCCAGGATAAGGGAAGAACATGCAAGATTGCCCCAAGCACCAACAGCACCACCCCCACCAGTACCACAACCGCAGGCAGGCGGGCCTCGAGTAATCAATGTGATTCACTCAAAGGTGAATGAGAATGAGATCAAAGAGGAAACCTAGAAGGTAAAACATCTACAACATGTGTATCACGTCGAGAAAAAGAGACCTAGGGCAGACAAGAGTCAGGGACCAGTGGTGTCCTTTACTGAAGAAGACCTGGAGATGGTACAACATCCACACAACGATGCCTTGGTAGTATCCCTCCAAGTTGGGGAGTGCCAAGTGAAGCGCATCCTAATTGACCAAGGCAGCTCTTGTGACATCATGTATGTCCAGTGTTACAAGGAGTTTGGCCTTCACCCAGACGATATGGAGCAGTCCAATGGCCCAATGGTTAGGTTCAATGGAACGCCGACGTGGCCACTGGGAGCAGCAAGTTTGGAGATGCAGGCTGGCACCAAAAAGATAAAAACAGAGTTCACCATAATCGACACACCCTTCCCTTACAATGCTATCTTGGGAAGGCCATGGCTGCATGCAATGGGGGCAGTTCCCTCAACATTGCATCAGCTATTGCGATTCCCAATAGAGCATGGGATAGAGGAGGTCAGAGGGGAGCAGCTCCAGGCAAAGAACTGCTCCATGGCAGCAATGAAATCCACCTACAGTATACGAGAACCATAAACAACAAAGATCGAAGACGAGAACGTGGAAGTCCTAGGGGACGTCGACAAAGAGCCAGCCGACAAGAGTGAAGAAGCCCTGAAGAAAATCCTTGTCCAGCAAGGGGATGAGGAACGCTTCTTCGTTCTCGGCTCGGGCTTAGCCGAGGAAGAGAAAAAAGAACTTGAGGCGTTCATGAGAGCAAACATTGAGGTGTTTGCCTAGATGCCTTACGAGATGCCTGGTATTGACCCCAAGGTCACTTGCCATAAATTGAACGTAGACAGGTCGGCCAAATATGTAATCCAACGAGCAAGAAAGCCGATGTTGATGCATGTTGAGTAGTGGAAGAGGAAGTAGACAGACTTCTAGAGGCCAGAGCCATTCGAGAGGTAAATTACCCGACATGGCTATCAAATACAGTGGTGGTGAAAAAAAGAATGGTAAATGGAGGGTCTGCGTAGACTTTACTAGCCTAAACAAGGCTTGTCCCAAAGACAATTTTCCATTACTCAAGATTAACCAATTGGTGGATGCCACTTCGGGGCATAGAAGGATGAGCTTCTTGGATGCCTACAAGGGGTACCATCAGATAGCCATGTACCCCCCAGATGAGGAGAAGACTGCGTTTATCACCCCAAAAGGGCTGTATTACTACAGAGTGATGCCTTTTGGGTTGAAAAATGCAGGAGCAACTTACTAGAGATTGGTAACCAAGATGTTCAGACACCTAATGGGCCGAACAGTAGAGGTATACATCGACGGCATGGTCGTGAAGACCAGGGAACCTAAGGATCATCTGGAAGACTTAAAGGCAGTCTTTGACATCCTTAAAACATATCGGCTCCGACTCAATGCATCGAAGTGTGCATTTGGAGTTGGATCTGGTAAATTCTTGGGATACTTGGTGACCAGAAGGGGCATTGAAGCTAGCCCAGATCAGATTAAGGCCATCTTAGAACTGAAGAGCCCAACATCGACAAAACAAGTGCAGATGTTGACTGGAAGGGCTACAGCCCTGAATAGGTTCATAAGCAGGAGCTTTGACAAGTGTAAACCTTTCTTCAGCCTAGTAAAGAAAACCACAGACTTCTTATGGACCGAGGAGTGCGAAGCCGCCGTGGCCGACTTGAAGAGGTATTTGACCACAGCTCCAGTTCTCTCAAACCTAGTACCTGGAGAGGAGTTGTTCTATACTTGGCAATTTCGGAGCATGCAGTGAGTGCAGTAGTAGTCAGAGAGGAAAAGGAAGAGCAAATGGCAGTTTACTACGTGAGTAAAACCCTGGCAGATACAGAGACCAGGTGCTTGCCCTTGGAGAAGTTAACACTGGCTTTGGTAATGGCTTCCAAGAAGCTGAATCATTACTTTCAAGCCCACAGAATTGTGGTGTTGACTGAGCATCCTTTGAGGTCACTGCTACAGTAGGGAGATCTAACAGGTAGAATAGCCAGATGGGCAGTGGCCTTGGGCTAATATGACATGGAATTCAGACCCAGGACAGCAATCAAAGGCCAAGTCTTAGCCAACTTTGTGGCCGAATTCACACCAGAAGCCGCCATACATTGAGCTTCATTGAGCCGAGGTATGTAACAACCAAGTGAGCAAGAAAGAACCCAGCAGGGGACAGCCGAACAAAAGAAGGAAAAGAAACTAAGGCCCTGCAGCATTTACATCGGCGACTCATTCCGGTTGTTTGTTGATGGGAGTTCAAACCGACAAGGAGCGGGGGCATGAGTAGTATTAGTGTCGCCAGATGGACAGATATTGGAACAATCCATTCGTTTGGGGCTTAAAGCCTCAAACAATGAGGCAGAATACGAAGCACTAATCGCAGAGTTAAAGTTGGCAGCAACCATGGAAGCCGATGAGGTAATAGTCTTCTGTGACTCCCAACTCATAGTTAACCAGACAACAGGCGAATATGCAGCCCGAGATGAAAGGATGTTCGCCTATGCAAAGGAAGTGGGCAGACTGGTAGCCTTATTTCAAAATTGCCGACTACAGCAGGTAAGCCGAGATGACAACATCCACGCTGATGCTCTGGCCAACCTGGCTAATTGTCACGACCCAAACCCGCCCCTGTAAGTTTAGCATTGTAACCGGCCAGTAATCCGTGGATTACCAAAGGCCTCTTAACAGATAAACACATAGTAAGGGGCTGCAGAAGCAATTATACAAAATAGACAAGGTCCAATGAGCTGTGATAACATACATGGGACAGAAGATTTCAAAACTTGCATATACATAAGCGTGTCGGTCGAAGGATATCATAATTACAAAACATTTACAAAAGTGTAATTCCCAGGACCCGACTTTACAAAATAGACAGAGACTAGCATAAGTACAAAAACAGCCATGTAACTAGACTTCGATTGGAACCTCCTCGGGAGGCACAACGGTTAGCTGACAAAAACAGAAATGAAGGCCGTCAACTCTGGCCTTGATCACGCACCGGCTCACCTACATACATAATATAAACTGTGAGCGAAAGCTCAGTGAACAATAACAGAGTAAAGGTTCAATGAATGAGTTCGTACAAATTCAGAAATCATAATTCAGTTTCGTATCAAATTCATAATTTGTCCAGATCATATACAAAAATCATGAGGTACACTTAAGTATACGTGATACATCCATTAGTATTAACAAAGCAGATACAGAACAGATGCAGACACGTGAGGGTTACGAATAACCAGTTCCATAAAGGAACCTCCGGATCCGGGTAACAGAGAATAAACACGCTGAGCCCCATGATGGAGCCTCCGGTACGGGTAACAGAGTGCAGACATATTAAGTTCTGTGATGGAACCTCCGATACCAGGTAACAGCCAACAAATATCACATGATGCTAAGGATGTCACGAATACATATCGAAAATTGGACAATCATTCATTGTACAGAACATATCATTTCAGAAAACAAATTTTAATTCATCACACAGAAAATAAATAAAGTTGAACATAGCTTTACTATGTTATTACTCACAGTTGGCCTTGAGACAGATAAACCGAGCAGGTTGGTCAAACGGTACGCGGCACGTGACCTACATAACGCATAACAGACACACACTTGAAACACACATTCTAATTGTACATAACTTACTTCGTTTGCTCTTAGTGTGTTTATAACCTTTAATCCCCATTATGGAGTCTTAAACATGGCCTAGGATTACCTAGGATGAAATAAGGATGCAAGAATGCATTGGAAAACATTTCATAAAACTTGCTGAAAATAAGGTCCACGCTCGAGTGTAGCTTTCCTCGCTCGAGTGGACATGCAGACAATGAAGCTCCGCTCGAGCGTAACTTTCTCCGCTCGAGTGGACTATAAACTCTTGAAAAGTACTGGTTGCATGATTTTCACGCTCGACGGACGCTCGACCTACGCTCGAGCGTGAGACTCAGACCTTCGCTCGAGCGTAGATTCCCTCGCTCGAGCGGACTGCAAAACACAAGAACTTCTGGGTATATGCATTTTACGCTCAAGCGTAACCCTCGACGCTCGAGCGGAAGTGCATGTACTCAGAGTGCACGCTCGAGCGTGGATCAAATTTCTGGAAATTCCAGATTTGATCACCAAGCTCAAATTCAACCTTTGAAGCATCAAACTCAATTTTCTGGGCCCAAAACTTTGGAAAACACTTAGAAACTCATAAAATAACATGTTTGAAGGATCATAATAAGAAATCATGGCCCAAAAGCATGCCAATTGTGCAACATTCAACTTGAAACTTGAAATTAATTCATGTACATGACTTGTATGCAATTCTTTGAACTCAAGTCTTCCAAAACATGACCAAATGCAATGTTCAACCCAAAAACATGATCAACTATGACAATATAACATGGAACATGAAGAACTTCTAAAACAAAGCTTGGATTATGACATGCATGCAAGGATTCTTTAGAAAGACAACCTCAAATGCCATGAATTCCACATGCATGTATGCATTGAGCTTCAATTCACCAATTCTTAGCTTAATCCTTACATGAGTTCATTTAGCTCACTAAAATTTTTGTACTAGCAATTCAATTTCATAGTTAAGAGGGTGAATGCCTACCTTAAGTCTTGAATTCTCAAGTGTGGTAGCTTAATCTTCCAAATTCTCTTTAACTTCCTCTACCTTCAAGAATTTTCTTGTTGAGTTCAACTCTCCTCTCCCTCTCTCTATGTCATGTTTGACTCTCTCTCTTGGATGAGCTCACAATGTGATGGAATCAAGAAAAAGAAGTGAGTGGGCTCAAAATGGTGCCTTAGGTAGTAATTAATCCAAACTAATCAAATGGCATTATTTTAATCTAGTTTAATCGCTCCGAACTGAATTTTAATTAAACCCATCATAATTTCCTATAAATTCTAATTAGCACATAAATCAAGTCAATTTCTGATTCGGACGCCGATAAGGCTTTCAATTCGCAAACCGGAACTAGGACGTGAACAGATCTTCCTACGCCTAACAGATATAAACACAACAATGCAACACACACATGCATTTTAATTCAGAATTTTGCCTTAATTACTAATTAGGCATAATTAATCATGGATCAACGTTAATCAGAGGTTGGGGTTGTTACACTAGTGCAATAAAGCCTAGAGAAACAAGAACGATAATGGTTGACTACTTGCTAGGTCCAAGCATAGAACCACTGAACGCACAATGCGAAGCAATGTGTGTGGAGATGGGACCAAGTTGGATGGATGCAATAATAGTATTCCTTAGAGATGGGAAGCTGCTAGATGACCGAAAAAAAGCACACAAGATCAGACTGAAGTCGGCAAGATTCAGTTTGATAGCAGAAGGACAATTCTACAGAAGATCTTTTATTGGACCCCTTCTGAAGTGTGTGCATCCTACACAGGTTGAAGATTTTCTATACGAGATACATGAAGGAATATGTGGAAGTCACAAAGGGGGCAGGTCACTCGCTCATAGGGCCATTACACAAGGGTACTGGTGGCTCTACATGCAGAAAGATGCAGAGACCTATGTCAAGAAGTGTAAAAAGTGCCAAAGGTTTGCACCATTGATACACCAACCAGTAGCAGACTTAAACCCAGTATCCAGTCCTTGGCTGTTCCCCCAATGGGGCATGGATCTTGTCGGAAAACTACCTCAAGCAGCTGGGCAAAGGAAGTACCTGCTGGTAGCAACAGATTACTTCACCAAGTGGGTAGAAGCTGACCCCTTGCCAAGATTCGGGACGTGGATGTGAAGAACTTCATATAGAAGAACATCATCACCAGGTTTGGGATCCCAAGAGCAATAGTTGTAGACAATGGAACACAATTTGACAGTAAGCTAATTAAGAGCTTCTGTGCAAAGTTCAAAATCAAGAATTACTTTTCGACTCCAAGCTTTCCTCAAAGCAATGGTCAAGCAGAGACATTCAACAAAGTTATCTTGGATGGGATTAAGAAGAGGCTGCAAGCAGCAAAGGGAAAGTGGGTGGATGAGTTGCCCAGTGTACTTTGGGCATATCGGACTACGCCGAGAAGATCAACGGGGGAATCCCCATTTGCCATAGCTTATGGCACAGAAGCAGTCATTCCACTAGAGGTCGGCATCCCAGAGATCAGAACCCAAGGAGTAGAGAACGGGACCAATGAGGCATTCTTAGCCCGAGATCTGGATCTGCTAGAAAAAAGAAAGGAAAAGGCAGCAATTCAGCTGGGGGCATACCAACAGCAGCTTGCCAGAGCTTATAATAAGAAGGTCAACCCAAGGGAGTTTCAAGTCAGTGACCTCGTTCTGAGAAAGGTCGTCGGCAACAAGAAGGATCCCAGAGAGGGCAAGCTCGGCCCGAATTGGGAGGGACCCTATAGAATCATCTCGGTATTGGGAAATGGGGCATATCGGCTCGAAGATAGCGAAGGCAAAGAGTTTCCAAGACCCTAGAATACTTGCAATCTGAAATTTTTCTATCATTAGACTTTCTTGTTCTTTGTTATTAGCCGAAGTAATAATAAAGTTTTAGCTTGATTTTTTACACTTGCGACTGATAAAATACTTGACGATGTTTCTGGAATACATGCAAAATGAGAACCCAAGTGGAACTTAAGTTCACATTAGGGGGCAGAGAGTTGGAAAATGGTTCTTGGAAGGTGGAATTTACAAGCTAAAATTAGTTTAACGCTTGTTGAAATTTAAGTTTACAAGTTGAAGTTAAACTGAGGTCATGTTTAACGCTTGTTGAAATTTTAAATTTACAAGTTGAAGTTAAACCGAGGTCATGTTTAACGCTTGTTGAAATTTAAGTTTACAAGTTGAAGTTAAACCGAGGTCATGTTTAACGCTTGTTGAAATTTTAAATTTACAAGTTAAAGTTAAACCGAGGTCATGTTTAACGCTTGTTGAAATTTAAGTTTACAAGTTGAAGTTAAACCGATTTCATGTTTAACGCTTGTTGAAATTTTAAATTTACAAGTTGAAGTTAAACCGAGGTCATGTTTAACACTTGTTGAAATTTTAAATTTACAAGTTGAAGTTAAACTGAGGTTGTGTTAAAGGAAGATTAGTTTAAACACTTGTTGAAATTTTTGGAAAAATTTATAAGTTAAGCCAAGGTTGAAACGAAAGAAGTACTTGCGTACTTG
Source organism: Camellia granthamiana (assembly GCA_036172215.1). Lineage (NCBI taxonomy): Eukaryota > Viridiplantae > Streptophyta > Magnoliopsida > Ericales > Theaceae > Camellia > Camellia granthamiana. The sequence goes on from CM069910.1 coordinate 137,105,491, forward strand.
CCGAGATAAAAGCGTTGGTTTGTATAACCAACCTATATCACCCCAAGAAGATTACACAGTTAAGGTGTACGTTGAAGACGTGCCGCATATTCTAAGTACAAGAGTCATACAAAAGCAGAAAAAAGAAGACAAACATTCAAAGAAGAGATTAGAGAATGCATTCAGAAAGGTAAGGGGGCACTTCGGCCTAACATTGAAAAGTAATTGTTCTGATTACAAAAGTGGCACGTCGGCCAAATTAAAGCTTACATTGTTCCAAAAAGAAGAAAAACAAAGTACAAAGTACAGGAAATAAAGAAAAAAACATCAAAATAAATTACTCGGCGTCGGCAGCAGGTTGTGTCTCACCCCCAGAAGACAGTTGGGAAGACTTCTCAGCAGCCTTCTCAGCCACGAGCTCAGCATCAATCTCCTGAAGAGTTTGATCGAGGCTCTTCTCGGCGATTGGCACCTCGAATTTTGTCTTCTAAGAGGAGGCATCTTTAGAGACATCACCCTCCTTATCCTGAGACAAGTCAACGACTTGCTCATTAAGAGTAGGGGACTTGGCCCCAGCTTCCTTCTTCTTTCTCACCAAAGCTTCCTCCTCAAACTTAGAATCGTTTTCGGGTTGGCTTGGAGAATGAGGGAATGGCAAGGGGAGGACGTCGGCATTCTTGAGGGGGGAGTCCTCGAGGACATCAAGCTTTTTGAGGGTAGCCATCCAACCAAGGGTGAAACCCTTATTGCATGCCTGCCTCACTTGCCTTTTGTAGTCCTTCTTGACGTCAGCCACACCCTCAGCATACGACTTCTCATCAATGGCCTTGATCTCGGCCTCTTTTGTGGCCAAGGCATCCTGAAGTTCTTTTTGGGCCTCGGCCATCTTTTCTTCGGCCTCTTTCTTTTAGGCCTCAAGAACCTTATTAATGGCCTCTGCTGCGTCTGCTTTTTCTTCGGTCGCGTCCTGAGCTTTTATAGCTGCCTCGGCCTAATCTGCCAAGGTCTTTATCTTGTCCTTGGCCTTGTTGAGGGACTTCTGTAAAGCGGCGACCTCCCTTTTCTTGTCGGCCAACTCCTTCCTCATTTCGAAAGCTTGCATTGAGAAGGAATGGGCGTATAAGATCGCCTGAAAGAAAGTGAACAGAACAAAAGTTAGTAAAATTCTCAAAATATGAAAGAATAGAGAAAGGAAAAATACCGAGTGTGAAAGACTTACTTGAACGAAATGCTGGAGCATCAGGGCGAAGTTTTCATACTCGCTCATCTCGGCGTTTTGGTTGATGTCGTTTGGAAGGAGCAAAGCCGTAGAAAGGGCGACGCCGACCTCAAGGTCAGTCGCGCTATCACCAACTCTAACTGGCTTGTCTTCTATGGTAATGGGAGGGGCCCAGGGGGCATCTGATTTCATGGACCCTGAGGTTGTGTGTCACGACCCAAACCCGCCCCTATGGGTTTAGCACCGTAACCGGCCAGTAATCCGAGATTACCGAAGGCCTGCTTAACAGTAAGACAGTAAAACAGAGTACAGGGGCTGGCGGAAGCCAATACAGTAAGTAAACAATGTCCAATGAGCGGTGACAATCTGTATGCAAAAAGACTTCTCATACATATATACAGTCAGTGACAAAATAGTATGTACATAATATACAATCATCCAGAGCAGGGACTTAATCCCTATTAAACAGTACAGTACAGTTTATCAGTCTAAGCGGTTATTACAAAAACATATACAGAGACAGACGGGGGAAATTAAAACACCCCTAAGCCAAAGCTTGACAGGCTCAAAACCTCGCAGTGAGGCAAGGTGGTTGGCTTGACAAAAAAGGAAATCTACCCCACGCTCCTAGCTCCGGTCTGGTGCCTTTACACCTACATATATATATCAGCAGTGAGCTAAAGCCCAGTGAATAACATAATGCGTAAAGGGGTTAAGAATGAATGTCCTTACAGTAATGAAAACAGTTCATTGATTCAGTATATCAGTCATTCAATCATATGTGGTACATCCATTAGCATAGCAGTACAGTAAAACAGTAGGTCTTAAAAGACCGGACAGTAAATGATGGCCATCAATCAGTAAACGGTAGTGGTTCCAACAAGGGAACCGACAGAGATCTCTGTAACAGTAACAGTCAGTAACAGTAGTTGCTAAGGATGCCACAATACAGTTCAGAATATAGGACATACATTCATTCAATTAACAGTTTCAGTTCAGAAAGCAGTTCAGTTAAACAGTCAGAAATATTCACAGTTGAACATATCTTTACACAATTGTTACTCACAGAGTTCTGGGCTACGGTAAGCTAGAGCGTCTCCTCGGAAAGCCAACCCTACACAGTTTACAGATTGAACACACACTAAGCTACACAGTTGGGAAAGATAATAACTTAATCCCTAATTTGCCTCGGTGTGTTCTACATCTATATCCTCATTAAGATATCTTAAACTAGGCCTAAGAATGCCTAGGATGGGATGAGGATGCAAAGATGCACTTTAAAAGCATTTTCAGAATTTTCAGAAAACAGGGTCCCGCTCGAGCGTAAATTACTCCGCTCGAGCGGACATGCAGACAAAGTCCCGTTCGAGCGTCACTTACCACGCTCGAGCGGTCTGCAAAACAGTCAAAAGTGCTGGATGGGTGAAAATCACGCTCGATAGGGCGCTCGATAGCCGCTCAGGCGTAAGACACAAGGTCCCGCTCGAGCGTCCAATAACCTGCTCAAGCGGACTGCAAAACAGTGCAAAGTACTGGATGCTCGAATTCCCCGCTCGAGTGCCACTTTTCCCGCTCGAGCGGGAGTGCAAAATCTGGAAAACCCAGATTGCACCTCCAAGCTCAAATTCAAACACAAATGCATCAAAATCAATTCCTTTGGGCCCATTTCTTGGAAAACACTTGTAGATACATAGAATAACATGATTCAAAGCTCAATTTGTAAAATCAAGGCCTAAGGGAAGATCAATTTAACATGATTTCAAACAATATTTCAAGGACATGGTAAATGTGTAACATGCAAGAGTTTGAACCAATTCAAAGCTCCAACTTCATGCTCTAATGAGCTAAACCTTACAAAATCAAGATGAAATCATGGTCCATTGTAAATATATGAACATGCATGTACACTTTCATGAAGAACAACATCAAAACTCAAGGATGTAAACATGCATGCATGAATTAAGCTCCAATTCAACATGATTGAACCAATACATGACTTAGCTCTTCAATTTGACATGAATCATGCAAGAATCAACTTAAAGACAACAATGAGAGGCTGAATTCCTTACCTAGGTCCTCAAATACAAGTCTAGAGGCTCAAGAAGGCAAATCTCCTATAATTTCTTCAAGTCTTTCAAGCCAATTCAAGATGAAGCAAGATGAACTCACTCTCTCACTTCCTCTCTCTCTATGGTCGGCTATGCTCTCAAAATGAGCTGAGGAAATGTTTGCTAAGTGTATAACAAAGCTTCAAAAAGGTTTAGATAGTGGCCACTAAGTGGTCTAATTATAAATAAGTTCAATTCATGTAATTTACCAACATTTATTCTAATTTAATCATACCAAATCAATTTTCAATTAAATACACCATAAAATCATATAAATCCTAATGAACACAGAACATCAATCAATTTCAGATTCGGCCGCCGATAAGGCCTTCAATTTGCAGTTTAAACACAAAGACATAAACAGATAATCAAACGATCAACAGATAGAATGCACTTAAACAGATACAGTCAATCAGTCAGTTCAGTATTTCGATTCCTTTAGTTATCAATCATACTCCGTCTCAGTTTAACAGTAATCGGCAATTAATCAGTGATCAGTGATGAGGGTCGTTACAGTCTCCCCTCCTTAAAAAGAGTTTAGTCCTCTAAACTCGAGTTACCTTCATTCTGGAAGAAAACAGGATTCAGTGGAAACAGTTCAGGATATCTCTTAGCCATGTCATCTACCCTTTCCCAAGTGGCATACACACCACCATTGTTTTGCCAGTTGACTTTCATTAACGGGATCTCTTTGTTTCTCAACTTTTTGATCCGTCTGTTCACAATCTGAATAGGCCGCTCCTTGTAAGTGTAGTCATCACTTAGCACTACACGAGTCGGCTCAATCACATGGAAAGGATCCCGGAGGTAGTCCCTCAACATAGAAATGTGGAAGATGTTGTGCATATGCTCCATTTCAGGAGGAAGCACAACTTGATACGCCACCGGATTGATTTTCTCAATAATTTCATACGGTCCGACATACCTCGGCGCTAACTTGCCTTTGACTCCAAAACGAGTCTGGCCTTTCATCGGTGTCACTTTGACAAATACGTGATCTCCCACTTCATATTCTCTATCTCGTTTTCTGACATCAGCATAACTTTTCTGTCTGCTCTGTGCAGTTTTCAATCTCTGTTGTATCAGTTTTACTTTCTCAGTCGTTTTGTACACAATTTCAGGCCCAAGCAAAGGCCCATCTCCAACTTCTGCCCAGCAAATCGGAGATCTATATTTTCTGCCATACAATGCCTCGAAAGGCGCCATACCAATACTCGAATGGTAGCTGTTGTTGTAGGCGAATTCGGTCAATGGCAAATGGCTTTCCCAGTTTCCCTGAAAATCAAGGACACACATTCTCAACAAATCCTCCAGGGTTTGGATGGTCCTTTCTAACTGGCCATCTGTCTGAGGATGATAGGCACTACTCAGTCTCAGTTCGGTACCCAATGCAGTCTGTAGGCTTTGCCAAAATCTTGATGTAAACTTCGAATCCTTGTCAGAAACAATGGACACAGGCACTCCATGCAGTCTAACAATTTCATCAATATAGAGTATAGCCAATTTGTCCGCATTATAAATTGTCTTAACAGGTAGGAAGTGAGCAGATTTAGTCAGTCTATCAACAATAACCCAAATTGAGTCCATACCTTTACTAGAGCGAGGCAATCCGACGATAAAATCCATAGTGATATGTTCCCATTTCCACTCCGGTATTGGTAAGGGCTGCAATAAGCCTGCGGGTCATTGATGTTCGGCTTTGACTTGTTGGCAATGAAGACATTTTGATACAAAATCAGCAATTTCTTTCTTCATCCCCGGCCACCAGAAATTCAATTTCAAATCTTGGTACATTTTCGTATTCCCTGGGTGGATAGACAGTTTTGAATTGTGGCCCTCTTGCAGAACTCTTCTTTTCAATTCAGAATCATTTGGTACACACAGTCTTTCTTGAAATTTCAGTACATTATTCTCAAATTTGAAACCCGGTCTCGGTTTAGATTCTCGTTCATCGATGATCTTCTTCAAGAAGTCATCCTGTTGCTGTTTCTCTTTAATCTCTTCAATCAATGCCGGTTGAGCAGAAATAGCGGCTAAGGTTCCACCTTGTTCCCGTAAAACAATTTCAATTTCAGATTTTTCAAGGTCACAAAGCAACTCTTTTTGTCTGGTGAGCAAATAGGCTAAGTTTCCAATCGATTTCCGACTCAATGCATCAGCAACGGTGTTGGCTTTCCCCGGATGGTACAGTATCTGTAGGTCATAGTCTTTAATCAATTCTAGCCATCTCCGCTGTCTCATGTTCAGTTCTTTCTGTGTGAAGAAGTATTTCAAACTCTTATGATCGGTATATACTTCACATGTTGCCCCATATAGGTAATACCGCCAGATTTTCAATGTAAATACCACTGCAGCAAGTTCCAAGTCATGGGTCGGGTAATTCTTTTCATGCGGTCTCAGTTGTCGGGAAACATAGGCAATAACTCTCCCATTCTGAATTAAAACACATCCCAAACCCTTATGAGAAGCATCACTAAAGACAATATAACCATCCGTACCTGAAGGTAAGGTAAGAACTGGTGCAGTCACAAGTCGAGTTTTCAACTCTTGGAATGCTGCTTCCCTTTGGTCAGTCCAGTCAAATGATATCCCTTTCTGAGTTAACTGAGTCAATGGTAAGGCGATTTTGGAGAAATCTTTGACAAATCTTCTGTAATATCCAGCCAATCCCAAAAAGCTTCATACTTCTGTAACATTTGTTGGTCTAGGCCAGTTCACTACAGCTTCGATTTTCTGCGGATCAACAGAAATTCCATCTTTGCTAACAACATGGCCCAAAAACATAACATGATCAAGCCAAAACTCACACTTAGACAGTTTAGCATAAAGTTTCTGTTCTCTTATGGTCTGTACGGCAAGTCTTAGATGATGTTCATATTCTTCTATACTTTTGGAATAAATCGGTATGTCATCAATGAATACAACAATAAAGTCATCGAGGAATGGTTTAAAGATTCTGTTCATGAGGTCCATAAATGCAGCAGGTGCATTGGTAACTCCGAAAGGCATAACTAAAAATTCATAATGTCCATACCTCGTTCGAAAAGCAGTTTTATCAATGTCTTCTGGTTTAACTTTCAGCTGATGGTAACCTGATCTGAGATCAATCTTAGAGAAAACTTGAGCACCCTGTAACTGATCAAACAAGTCATCAATACGAGGCAATGGGTATTTATTTTTCACGGTTACCTTATTCAGTTCATGGTAGTCAATACACAGTCTCAGTGAGCCGTCTTTCTTTTTCACAAATAAGACAGGTGCGCCCCATGGTGAAGTACTAGGCCTGATAAACTTTTTGTCTAACAGTTCTTGCAGTTGCACTTTCAATTCTTTCAATTCAGTCGGAGCCATTCGGTAAGGAGCTTTAGATACTGGCTGCGTTCCCGGAATCACATCAACGGTGAATTCAATCTCCCTGTCAATCAAATCCCCTGGTAGATTATCTGGAAAAACATCTGGGAACTCTCTAACTATAGGGATACTGTTCACATTAGCATTACCATCAGTAGATACAGTCAATACAGAACACAGATATCCTTTACACCCTTTTCTAATCAATTTGGCAGCTTTCACAGATGAAATCAAATACAGAGGAGGTACTACCCCAACCCCATTAAACACAAATTCAGGCAAACCCGGTGGACGGAAAACTACTTGTTTCGTTACACAGTCTATGGTGGCATGATATTTCGTTAACCAGTCCATCCCCAATATTACATCAAAATGATCAATGTTCAGAGGCAGTAAGTCGATAAACAAATGTGCATCTCCAATAATAATTTCACAAGCAGGGTACATGTATGCACAAGTCATGGATCCCCCAACAGGTGATGATACAGCTAACAGATAATTCATGGGTTCTAAGGGTCTATTCAATTTTTGCGAAAAAGCATGCGATACATAAGAATGTGTAGACCCCGAATCAATCAGAATATATGCATTTTGAGCACAAATAGAGAGGATACCTGACACAACGGTCTCAGTATTCTGTACATCTCCCGGTACTAGGGCGAACACTCGGCCCTGCCTCATAGGCTCTTTCCCAGTAGCTTTAGGGTTCGGTTTCGGTGTAACAGTTGACGCTGCGGTGCTGCCTACAACTTTACTATTGCCCGGAGCAGTGGAAGGGCAATCTTTAACCATGTGGCCCACCTTGCCACACCTGTAACAAGCACCAGAAATTTTATAACAAACTCCCTTATGGTTCTTACCACATTCGGAACAGGGCGGAATGGAACGGTTCCCTTGACTGGAAGTAGTCGTTGACCTTGTATTTTGCTTTTTGTTCAGCGGGTTGTTCTTGCCTTTCTTGAACTTAAAACCCTGCCTCTTACCATGCCATTCAGATGCTGGTGTTTCAGTTTTCAGTGCCTCGATGTTTGATTCAGCCATCAAAGCTCGGTCAAGAACATTTACATAGTTCGGTAACTTCAAAACATTGATTCTGTCCAGTATTGCCACATTAAGGCCGCCTTCAAACTTTCTGGCCTTCTTGTAATCAATGTCCACCATATGCGGTGCGTATCTAGCGAGCTCGGTGAACTTTGTTTCATATTCAGCAACGAACATTGTGCCCTGTCTTAGCTGTTCAAATTCAGTTACTTTTCTGTCCCTGACATATTGGGGAAAATACTTTTCAAAGAAGGCTCCTTTGAATTGAGCCCAAGTCATTACAGTGTTGGTGTCACGGACTAGCATCCACCACCTTCTAGCCTCCTCTTGAAAGGTGAAGGTAGCTAATAGTACTTTATGTGCCTCCGAGCACGGAAACACTTCAAACAATTTTTCAGTCTCCAAAACCCATACTTCAGCTTTTAGTGGTTCAAGACCTCCCTGAAAGGATGGTGGTTTCATTTTGCTGAACTTCTGGGTAAGAGCAATTATGTCCTCATCATTAACATTCACATTCTGTTCCGGCTGTAGCGGAGGAGGCGGTGGGGGTTGTTGATTCTGTTGTTGATCTAGTCTTTCAGTTATTCGTTCCATCATTCTTTCCAGTCTGGCCATTCTTGCCTCAGAGGATGAGGATTCAGATTCATTTGCAGTTCTTGTATTATCCATTTCACTATAGGCAGTTATAACAGTTATCAACATAAGTAGTTGCATACTTAAATCTCATTAGCACATATTCAGTCATGTCATAACCACACACTTATCATGCTCATGTAATGCTCTATCACTTTTCTAGGACATCCTATAGCTCATTTAGACACGTGTGTGCGGTATAACTCGTGGTAAGTATCGCTCTGATACCACTCTGTCACGACCTAAACCCGCCCCTATGGGTTTAGCACCGTAACCGGCCAGTAATCCGAGATTACCGAAGGCCTGCTTAACAGTAAGACAGTAAAACAGAGTACAGGGGCTGGCGGAAGCCAATACAATAAGTAAACAATGTCCAATGAGCGGTGACAATCTGTATGCAAAAAGACTTCTCTACATATATACAGTCAGTGACAAAATAGTATGTACATAATATACAATCATCCAGAGCGGGGACTTAATCCCTATTAAACAGTACAGTACAGTTTATCAGTCTAAGCGATTATTACAAAAACATATACAGAGACAGACGGGGGAAATTAAAACACCCCTAAGCCAAAGCTTGACAGGCTCAGAACCTCGCAGTGAGGCAAGGTGGTTGGCTTGACAAAAAGGGAAATCTACCCCACGCTCCTAGCTCCGGTCTGGTGCCTGTACACCTATATATATATATCAGCAGTGAGCTAAAGCCCAGTGAATAACATAATGCGTAAAGGGGTTAAGAATGAATGTCCTTACAGTAATGAAAATAGTTCATTGATTCAGTATATCAGTCATTCAATCATATGTGGTACATCCATTAGCATAGCAGTACAGTAAAACAGTAGGTCTTAAAAGACCGGACAGTAAATGATGGCCATCAATCAGTAAACGGTAGTGGTTCCAACAAGGGAACCGACAGAGATCTCTGTAACAGTAACAGTCAGTAACAGTAGTTGCTAAGGATGCCACAATACAGTTCAGAATCTAGGACGTACATTCATTCAATTAACAGTTTCAGTTCAGAAAGCAGTTCAGTTAAACAGTCAGAAATATTCACAGTTGAACATATCTTTACACAATTGTTACTCACAGAGTTCTGGGCTACGGTAAGCTAGAGCGTCTCCTCGGAAAGCCAACCCTACACAGTTTACAGATTGAACATACACTAAGCTACACAGTTGGGAAAGATAATAACTTAATCCCTAATTTGCCTCGGTGTGTTCTACATCTATATCCTCATTAAGATATCTTAAACTAGGCCTAAGAATGCCTAGGATGGGATGAGGATGCAAAGATGCACTTTAAAAGCATTTTCAGAATTTTCAGAAAACAGGGGTCCCGCTCGAGTGTAAATTACTCCGCTCGAGCGGACATGCAGACAAAGGTTCCCGCTCGAGCGTCACTTTCGCTCGAGCGTCACTTACCACGCTCGAGCGGTCTGCAAAACAGTCAAAAGTACTTGATGGGTGAAAATCACGCTCGATAGCCGCTCAGGCATAAGACACAAGGTCCCGCTCGAGCGTCCAATAACCCGCTCGAGCGGACGCTCGAGCGGACTGCAAAACAGTGCAAAGTACTGGATGCTCGAATTCCCCGCTCGAGCGCCACTTTCCCCGCTCGAGCGGGAGTGCAAAATCTGGAAAACCCAGATTGCACCTCCAAGCTCAAATTCAAACACAAATGCATCAAAATCAATTCCTTTGGGCCCATTTCTTGGAAAACACTTGTAGATACATAGAATAACATGATTCAAAGCTCAATTTGTAAAATCAAAGCCCAAGGGAAGATCAATTTAACATGATTTCAAACAATATTTCAAGGACATGGTAAATGTGTAACATGCAAGAGTTTGAACCAATTCAAAGCTCCAACTTCATGCTCTAATGAGCTAAACCTTACAAAATCAAGATGAAATCATGGTCCATTGTAAATATATGAACATGCATGTACACTTTCATGAAGAACAACATCAAAACTCAAGGATGTAAACATGCATGCATGAATTAAGCTCCAATTCAACATGATTGAACCAATACATGACTTAGCTCTTCAATTTGACATGAATCATGCAAGAATCAACTTAAAGACAACAATGCTGAATTCCTTACCTAGGTCCTCAAATACAAGTCTAGAGGCTCAAGACGGCAAATCTCCTACAATTTCTTCAAGTCTTTCAAGCCAATTCAAGATGAAGCAAGATGAACTCACTCTCTCACTTCCTCTCTCTCTATGGTCGGCTATGCTCTCAAAATGAGCTGAGGAAATGTTTGCTAAGTGTATAACAAAGCTTCAAAAAGGTTTAGATAGTGGCCACTAAGTGGTCTAATTGTAAATAAGTTCAATTCATGTAATTTACCAACATTTACTCTAATTTAATCATACCAAATCAATTTTCAATTAAATACACCATAAAATCATATAAATCCTAATGAACACAGAACATCAATCAATTTCAGATTCGGCTGCCGATAAGGCCTTCAATTTGCAGTTTAAACACAAAGACATGAACAGATAATCAAACGATCAACAGATAGAATGCACTTAAACAGATACAGTCAATCAGTCAGTTCAGTATTTCGATTCCTTTAATTATCAATCATACTCTGTCTCGGTTTAACAGTAATCGGTAATTAATCAGTGATTAGTGATGAGGGTCGTTACATTGTGGCCGACGATGACCTCAACCTCTTTGACTGAGTTGTTTGGGATGGTTCAGCCTCAGCGGGACTCTTTTCGGCGGCGGAAGGGGTCTTTTCGCTCTCAGCCAATTTTGAAATTGACAAGGTGTCCTCAGTATCAATCTGAGTCATCGTTACCTTTGGCTAAGCCTTCTTCAGCCTTTTGGGCTTTGGCTTTGGCTGAGGCTGAGATGATGCTGGTTGAGCGTCGACAGTAGCGGGGATGTCCACCAAGAGATCTTCTGCAACTGCCTTCTTGCGACCCATCTTGGCAGCAATTGCAGTACGGCGTCGGCGTTTGCATTAAGATGGAGGGATCAGATATGGAGCCGAGGTTGATGGTTGCTCAACTAGGTCCGAGGTTGACCCCTGATCTGGCCGAATTGATGAAGCTGTTAGAGGTGTAGTGGCGGACGGAGGAGATTTGCTTTTCTTCTTTTTCAAGACGTCGGGAAGTGTAGACACCCCATTTTTGACCATCCTCAAGACTTGGACGTCACCGTTTGAACACTCGATGATTATCCATGTTTGTGTTCGTTGGGAGTTCCTGGAGGCCTTGGCAGCGCGCCTCGTCTCAGGACCTCCTAACTCGGCTGTTTCGTGTTCAGTTTTGACACCAAACACTTGTGTTTTTGCCTTCAAGGGCGGGAAATGCCTTGTTGGCCATCCCCACACCCCACCGGCCCTCCACTGTGATCACCGGCTGCATGTTTGTACCATCGGCACTGTTTTCTCAAAAAGCTTTGGCCGGTCGGCATTATATGTTGCCGACCGGCACTTTTTTGTGCCGGTGACATTTTTGACCGGCCGGTGACCCTTCTGAACCCCCTGAGGCATGGTGCATGCCAGCTGTGCCAGCTGGATTACACCATCACTCCTCCCCGTGCATAGGATTGGCCCATGTGCACCTTTGAACCCCTAAAAGCTTCTAGAAGCTTGAACCCTTTTGGCCAAGCTTCTTGGAGAAGCTTGGCCAGCTGTTTTGGCTTCTCCAAGAAGCCTTGCACCCCCTTGACCCCTTTGACCTTTTTCTTTGCTTAGCCACTAAGTCTTAGACTTGCCTTGGCCTATATAAGCAACCCTTCTCTCCATTTGTTAGGGGTTAGCCATTTTCCAACACAAAACCAGAGCTTATATCTATACATCTCTGATATATATCTATCTATATCTATATCTTCCCTTCCCTCATCCATTGTGTGTGTTTCTTGGCCTAAATAGTGTGTTTTACCTTACTTTTGCACCATTACACACACTATTACACCTAGCTCCGAGATTGAGGGACTTGGAGGGTTGTTTGTTGTGATTTTGGACTGATTTTGATCACTAGAGGAGGGCTGCTCCACCTGTTCTTCAAAGGATCTTCAAGGGTGAGCTTGTTACTTTAGTTTCCCCATTCTTGCAACTAGTTTCTACCCCTCTCGCTTTGTGTTTTGAGCTTTGTCTATAACATAAAAAAATCTTGTTTTTACTTGCTCAAGAACATTCATTAAGGTCACTTTTTGGTTTGAGTGAAAACTCACCTTCTTAGGCCTTGTTTTGGTCCTTTAGTCTCTTTTCTTGAAGTTTTGCTTACTTGGTGTTTTTGGTCTTCTCACCACTGAAAACCAGTGGGTTTTCAGTGGTGAGGGAGGTATTTTCTAGTCATGAATAGGGGAGGGACACCCCTCTCCCCTTTGTCCCTCTTTGGTCTTTACTTTGGCTCACATGGTAGCATGCATTTTTTAGTCTTATATGCCTTCATTTCAGAGCTTATTTGGGTGTTTTGGATCATATGTCATCTCTGTTTTTGGTTGGTTTTGTGGTCCTTAGCATGCTTCTTATACTTGCTTTGTAATGCTCTAGTTTGCCTAGAAATGAGCCATGAGTTTAGGCCATGTTTCTTGCATGTATGAGCCTCACTCCATGAAGATACTAGCATCATTTTGCCATGTCTAGGGGCTGTGAGCCACTGTTTTTGTCATCTTTGGCATGCTTGACATGTTTGTTTTGCATGATGGCTTGTTAGCCTTGAGCATATGATTCATGAACATGCATTGGTTAGGCCATTTTAGTGATTTGGAATCATCTAATATGCTATCTCAGTCCTTATGCCATGCTTATATGCCTCCATGTATCACCTCTTCCATGTCTTGGAATGTTGGTCTCTTATGCTTTAAAAAGGGTGTTGTGCATGCTTGCATGTTTAGAGCTTTTGGGATGCCATGTGTGTGAGTTTCGGGTGTATTTTTGCATGCTAAGTATCTGTTTTTGGTTGTCCAATATATGCCATGAGTGGCCATGTTAATGGTAGTAAGGAGTGCTCCCTTTGTGCCTCAACCTTAGGCCCTTTGACTTGCATGTTTGCATGAGTATTGGTCACCATTTTGGGCATGTTTTGCCACTGTTTTGGGTTGGTTTGAGGGCTGCCCCATTGTGGTCTAGTCCACCATCACATGCTTGCCTCATGTCTATTGCTTAATTGATTCATTAAGTGTTGTAGTATGTTGGTCTTATTGCTTGATTGGTCCCTATTTGCATGACGTTCGCATCTTGTATGCTCTAGCATTTTGCATGCTTGACATGGTAGTTGCATGACATTTGGTGTGCTTGCATCCTAATTCCCATGTTGCATCATTTGAGCTATGTTGCATACATGCATTTCATGGCTTGGTTTGGGGTTGTCAAGCCAAGCATAAGGGTTGAGGGAAGTTCACACTACAAGTGGTGCAACTTGTTTCAACTCTTGGTCACCAAGGCCCTTGACCAACACATGATAAGGTCTTGGATTTCATTTGTGTGTCGCATGCATTTTGACATTGAATTGCAATCTTGGTTCTTTAGGCTATCATGCACCTAGGTGCATAATTGATGGCCCAAGAACCAAGGGTCATGCTTCCTTGAGTCCCATACATGATAGGGAGCATTGACCATGCTTACATTTGCTCTAAAATCCATATCATGCACTGTCTGCCTGCTGTTGCTGTCAAACTGTCCTCTGCAGGAACTTTCTGCTGACCGACATTGTGTAGTGCCGACCGGCACTGTATGGATGGCCGGTAACCCCATTGACAGCCGATGGACTTTTCCCATGGCCGGTGGACATTTCATCCAGCCGATGATGATCAGCAGCATGCAAGAAAGGTATTCTGAGACTTTGGAGATTTTTTGGAGAGACAGGGCAGTAAAAACAGAGACAGCAGTGTTATGGTGCGGGTTTCCGGGCGAACCGGATTCGAGCATGCATCATTCGCGCATACCGAGGCGGGGCTGCGCCCTTTTCTATGCTGCATTTAATTTATTAATTAAATTAGAAATTTTGTAATAATTTATTTTGTATTCGGACTGTATTATTTTGGGACTGTATATTCTTTCGGACCCTCTGCGGGAGGGAAAAATTGTAATAAGTGTGGGTGAGTGTGATGTATGTCTTCCAACCCCCACTTCTTTCTTCCTTTTTATTTACCTGCTTATGATGGTAGATTAGGGCATATTTAAATTAGCATAACAGTATGATAGCATGCGTGCATCCATACATCTGTTATACATGCATTGGGCTCGGCACATCATACAAACTGCATTGTATTTCAATTCCAAATTGAATACGTGTTATTTGTAGCATTCCATATGCCATGCTTAGGATAGCCGAGTCTGTCTAGATTGCATCATTGCTTGTGTTGCATTAGCCATCTTAACATAAACTAGGATCATGCATATGATTACTAACCAGTTTTTGTTTTGGCTTGGAGTACTAGGTGAGCTTTTTATGCTTTAGCATATCGCATGCGTGTGAATGTTGCCATGATAGCATGATTACCATGAGGCTAGCTGCTTATGTGATATAACTATTTGAATGCCTGTGGGTGGAGGTTGGATTGCTTGAGTTGGGAAAACTCGTTGAAATCCGTGTTTTAGCCTACTTGCGAGTAGCAAATTCCAAAGCGTTTTCCAAACAAACGGATATGCAATGTTTATTTTCAAATTAGGCAATCTAGTCTATACTTGTTTGCTGGGCGCATAACATAGTAATTCTAGGCCAATAACCGGAATAAGAACGCATAACGTTTTCAGAATTGGATATCATGGTTAGTAGAGGCCGGTCTTCAGACCGGGCGAGAGGGGGTGCTCATAGCTGACCTTCCCCGATCGTACCCAAGCTCCCGAGCCAAGACCACTTTGGTGATGACGGACACGTGGCCTTCGGCACCGAGTCAGGGTTTCCTAAATTTCCCATTTTAAAAAAAAAATATTTAGGTGGCGACTCTGTATCTGGCAAAGCAGTCCATGTTTGGCACTTCTTTCAAAAAAATCTGTCTTTCTCAAAACGATTTGCCAGAGTTGGACTCTTTGGTTCAGATTAAGAACCGTGACACAAATCGAGTCCGAGCTGTAGCGAGGTCCCCCGAGGACGTGCTACAGGAAGCATCGATTTGTAAGTCGGAATGAAGTTGAGCAGCAAGGGTCTCTCCGTCTCTAGACTAGTAGATCCAATAGCTTCTTCAAGTCCTTGCTGGGGAAGAAAGATTTGCGAAAGCCCTTTGGTGGCTGTGGAAGAACTGCAAAAGAAAGAGCACAGACGTTAGAACAAAGTGTTGAAAACTTGAAACAAAAAAAGAGAGGCAAGGAAAGGTGACACTTGGCTCTTACCATCTCCTTCCCTGAAAACTATTCGGCTTAGGGGATAAAGGTGGAGGTCATCGTTTGGTTGAAACTCCTAGTTGCTCGAGATGATGAAGTAATCGTCTCCAGCACCCTTGTTTGAGTCTGGGAGGTCGGCAATGAGCTTGTACTCAGTGGACCTCGGCTTGAGGTAATAGATGTGGCCTTTTTCCAGTTTCAGGCGACACATGGTGTAGTAGTACTGGATGTCGGCACGGGTAACCCTAGCATTTTCTTTCTTGGCTAGGGCGATTATACCATTGATAACTCGATAAGAGTTGATGGTAAGTTGCATTGGGTTCAATTTGTAGTAGTGGAGGACTTCTCGGAAAAGGGTGTCAAGTGGAAACCTAAGTCCACACTCGATAAAGGCTACTACTGGGAAAGGCATGAGGTCCACGTCGGGCATAATGGAGTCCTCCTCCCCTGCCAACCTAAGGTGGACGTCAGCAGGGATGGAAAACTCCTGCCTAAAGTACTCTAACTTAGTTGGGGTGTCTACCCTATGCTTCCACATGCCCATAATGTCGGCTTAAATTGGAGGAGTTGGATTTCAAAAGGAAGTGTTTTGTAAGGGTTTGAGGGACCTCGGACAAAACCTAAATATATGCCGGGGTAAGGATGTTCATGGATCAAAGGGGAATTCGGTTCAGTTTACCCTAAGATTCGTGAGTTCTACGACAAATCCCAAACCTAGGACTGGGCAAACAAGGATTGAAGGCAAGAATCTGGAAAAAAACACAGAAAACAGAAACAGGAATGCGATTCAGAATCAAGAACAGTGATGAATCATTAAGAACACAGTGATAAAAGTTTGTGCAGGAGTGTGAGGCCAAGAACAGTGGCAAAAATCAACAGATATGTAAGCAGTGTGAGTATTCAAGAAAGGATTGGGTAAAAACAGAATCACGAAGCAAACATGCTCAAACACATGGTGGAAATCGAGGTACAGATTAAACGATCAAAAACATAAGCAAGTTCGCAAATACAACAAAGTTCGAAGTGAATCAAGGACTAAAAACTAGGAGGAATAATGGCTTACCAGAGAAAATGAGGCCAGTGTGAGGATCGCCGAAGTCAGATGACGGTTGCAAAAGCGACGGAGCGGTGAAAATCACGTCGGAGCAAGTTGTAGAGCTAAAAGAGCTTGGAGCAATGGTGGATTTGGGAGAGAGAGAGTTAGTACGAAGATGAGAATGCAAAAAGTGAAGGGACGGAGAGAGAGAAGTGGTTTTGATCAAAAACCACAAAATGGCGGCAAAACTGCAATCAATTGCTTAGGGCGACGTGCTTGTCAGACGGCGCACGCACGAACGATGCAAATTGATGGCGCGTGTCAGGTACAATCCAGTAAGGGAAGGACGCGTGGAAAAAATGGTTGAAATATTGTGCGTGACAGCTCATACCCGTGTTGAAACTCTTGGAGTTCTTGATTTAAATAAAGCCAAGACCTCAGCTAGGAAGATGATCTCGGCCAAATAACTTGAACAAACATGGTTATTGGTTCTCAAAGCATTGATGAAAACGAATTGCAGGTCTTGGTCGTGTAGAGCTGACGAATGAAGACTTTGGTAATAAAGGATAGAACAAGCTTAGCCGACGTTCTAAAAGAAATGATATAGGTTCCATCACCTCAGGATGTCGAGGTAATAGAACCTAAGGGGCAGTTGTGGGGGTATAATTTTTGAGTGCCAATATGTGGCCGAGGTGTCACCGAAGTGACAGTCGAGGTGCCACGTGTCCTTGTCATGACGCCGAGATCATCTCAGTTAGGCCAAGGTTATCTGCGAGAATACCGAAATCCGGGATAAGCAGATAAGGGACAAGAGTCGTAGAATGAGGAAGGACTTCAGTTTGGATCAAGATAAGACTCTTAGAGAGTTTATCCTAATCCTACTAGGAGTCCAAGATTAGAAGTAATCCTAAGTCCATTAGAGCTAGGTTTCTATTGGGACTAGGATTGTGTTGGCTATAAAAGGGGGACACCCCCACGGGTCTAAGGTATGTCTTTTATGCTCTGTCTAGTGAGTTAAGCACAATTGGTTATCTTTGAGAGATGTTTTACTGACTTGATCGTCGGAGTGCCCCCGGGTGGACGAACCACCACCGGAATCTCTTCTTTTCTGTGACAGGTCATTCAGGCATCATCTATTCTACCAGTGCTCTCCAGTTGAGTACTAATTTGGAAGTGTGGTCAGAAATCTACTCACACACACACACATATATATATATATATATTTAAGGAAATAGTTTTGTTGAAGTATCAAACATTTCTAAAAAAATCTTTATATAAGACTAATTGGAGCCAATTAAGTTCTGTGAGAGTCAGTACTCCTGCTATTGATATTGTTGTAAAAAATAAATCTATTGCTCCTCTTTGTTTTCAAGTTATTTTTGATATATTATATGTTGAATTCCACTTACTATCTACATTTAAAATTAATTTTTTAAAAGACATATTTTCTTGTTGATAAATTTTTCTATATTCCAAAATTCGCTTAGCATAATACATAATAGTAACAATTCCATTTTTTATTACAAGTATAGAAGTCTCGTATACATGCATAACTTTTTTAACAATCAAATTTAAAATATGGACACAACAACGAACATGAAATAAATCACCATCAACAAGTAATTGTAAAATTGATTTTAAATGAGTTATAATTTGATTATAATATGTTGCATTATCTAAATTAATCGTAAATATTTTATTTTGTAAAACCCACTCATATAATACATTCTTATTTCTACACCAAGCGATCGACCATTATATGGAAGTTCAACTAATTTAAATGAAATAATTTTTACGATTAATTTTATTTTTACGATTAATTTACGACCATTTTATTTAACTTCCAATCATTATCAATAAAATGTGTAGTAATACATTAATAATCAAAAATCGTGATTTGACCACAGATCAGATGTTAAACAAACTCATCCATTCAAATTTTTAAAAATGTCAAATAATTCACTTTTAACATCCTCAAATTTCTTTAAAATTCTGTTTCTAGTAGTATTTCTTGAAAAACTTTGATACTGCGGTGCAAAACTTTCATGAATCATTTCGGTAAAATCGGGATATTCACTAATAATAAATGGTTGTTCTTTTTTAATAATATAATCAACTACAGAATTTTGTGCACGTATAGGATCATATGAAAATGTTTACAAATTACTAGTTGATGAAGCCCCTAATTGCATTTGACTTCTAATATCAGGTAGCTGACTTTGTAAATGTTTGTTAACATGCCTTTTAGATGACTAGTATTCCCTACAGATGCAGTACTAAGTAAATGTGCACAATATTTACATTTTGTTTTAAATGTAATTGTACTATCAGGATTATTTATAAATATTTTTTCAAAATGTTCTCAAATAGTACTAGATGATCCATCTATTGGAAGATGGATATTAAAAGGAGAATCAACAGATTCATGTTGTGTAGTATATGTATCAACACTGGCATAAACATTAGGAATATTAGGATCCATAGTAATGTAGTAAAACAATATATAAGAATTAATAATTAATTTAAATAATTTGTAAATATAATGAGTAAAAAATAATAATTAATATATGTGCACAAATAATTTATGAAAAAATGAGTAACTAATAAATTTAATTAAACTAATTAATGTTACCGACTGGTGAATGCGATACAAAAATTAGCTTCTTCTGATAAAAGTTTTTTGTTGCACAATTGCAACTGTCACTTAGAGATGACATTTCAAAATTAATTAAGAGTTGAGAGAAATTGAGAGTTTAAGAGAGGTTGAGAGAGTTTAAGAGAGAATTATTTGTGAGATTTATTTTGAAAAATTGAGGATATTTATAGTAGTTTGAAAAGAGTGAAGTAAATTTATAATATATATATATATATCTATTATACCGTTGTAGTAAACAATAATATGACTGCTTGAATATATATATTTTTCATTCATATTTATTATTGGCTGGCCGTATAGGTCTTTTGGCCGGCCAACAGATATATTGGCCGGTCGGACAAGTTTTTGTCGGAAAAGGAAATTTGGCATGGCGGTCGTTCGGTCGAACGACCGATTGCAACAGCTAATTTTCAAAGATTAAAGGAATACAACGGCTAATTTTCAAAGTTTAAAGAAATAGGCCATGTCAGACATAACAAAGCACTAAGTGAGCTCTACTATACATACAGAACAGCAGAGTTCTTGCATGTATTGCCATATTTATCTGATATTATTTGTGATAATTATTTGATTTTCCTATTGTTCTAATTGATGTATTAGTTTGTAATTTTTATTGGGGATTATTTATTTTAATTTGTAGAAATCTAATTCACCTCTCTCTTAGGTTGCTTTTTGGGTAACATGTTGAAATAAATAAATATATATATATATATTATTTATTCATTGCAAGGAAATGACATTGACTGTTGTGTTATTTTGTGTTATTTTTATTTTTTTCATTTTTGCAAAACCAATCTTTTAGTTATTTATTTTTATTAATTATTTAACCATTGCAAGTTGATTTTTATTTTTATTTTTTAAAATTTGACCACCAAGGTTAGGCCGCCCGCAAGGCCTAAATTTTTTTGGGTCGGGCCAAGTTGGGTCTCAAATGAAAGGCCCAGGCCCAAGGTGTTATGTTGGGCTGGGCCGGGGCCGGGGCCTGGGCCCAGGCTCGAGCCTAACCAGGTTGAAACGAATTGGGCTCACCTCGAGCCTCAAGCAGGTTTTGGGCCACCCACGGGTCTCGGACCATTTTTACACCCCTAATCCTAGCTTATTTCTGCTACCACAAAATTATTCAATGCTTTTTTTTTTTTTTAAAGAAATATAATGTTTTATTTCATTTATTAATTAGAGAATTTGGTCAAAACCCTCTCATAATAAAATTTTAATACATTAAGCATAAGTACAAAAAATTTTCTTTGAAAATTTAACAAATATCACTATTATCAAAATATTAAACTTTCAAATAATATAACTTTTGATAAATATGTCGGTTTTTAATAAAATTAATATTTTTAATTTATTAAGATATTAATAGAATTCTCTTATTAAGATTTATCTATAAGATTCATGTCAACTATGAAATTCTTTTTTTTTTTTTAAATTGTTATTGTTGAAATTGATGTAAACAGTAATAGTAACGTGTTACTCTGTTTGACAATTACTCTACTTGGAAGTAACATGTTACTCTATCTTACAATAACATGTTACTTTATTTGACAGTAATATGTTACTCTGATTTAAAGTAATATGTTACTCTGGGAATATTGTCCAAGAAAAAAAAAAATTTATTTTATCTTTACTCAATTTTTGTGTTTTCTTCTTATGGGGTTTATGAAAAAAAATAAATTAGACTATTATTTTCACCAAATAAAGTTCCAAGGGAAAGGTTTCACTAAATTTATCCATTAATGAGTGCTTTTTATCATAAAAAGTGATGGGTCTTGGAGGAACAGAGTTTACCGCCACTGAGAAAAGCCCAAATAGAATAATGAGTTAGAGGTGGAGTTAGAGACTGGGCGAACGGGCTGGGATAAATTCAAAAAGGAAAACTTATAATAAAAACTTTTTATTATATTATTTTATAAACCTTAAATAATATAATAAAGATCATCTATTATATACATGTAATGGAGAGGATGTCAATCCATATTACCATGCTCACGGTTGTGCCCAAGATGACATTTCTACTTGTGGGGGGGCTGCTTACCAAACTGAGCATGTAGTTCATCTACTGTATGAACAAAAATACTTTGGACTGGTTAGGTTTAGATGGGCATGTTGGGGTCAATTTGATGCAACCAATGTTTCAGGGTGCTTGATTGATTTTAGAGCAGCTGAGAGTAAGGGTAGGCATTGTGTCGTGTCGTATCCTATTGGATTCGTGAGTCAAAAGTATAAAAATAAACACGGCCTATTTAATGAACGTGTTCTATATGCAATTATTAACATGATCCTATTAGTAATCGTGTCAATCAATGGGTGACACGATTCATACGATTAAAACTAAACCTATTACCATGACACGACACGACACAATTAACCCAATAATAATATGAAAATATAACTAGTGGCTTATTTGGGAATTCATTATTTTAATTTGTTTTTAAATTTTTTACCCAAAAAAAAAAAAAAAAAAACGTGTAGGATAGAGAGAGTGGTGTGATTGGGTATTTTGACATCAACAATGATTCATCCCCCCTTTTCCCCCCACCCCCTTTGACCCCCTTTCTCTCTCATTGGTTACTTTTTCTTTTTCTTTTTCTTTTTTTTCCTGCTCTTCCAATCACCCCCCGCCACGTGACAAAGGGGGTGAGGGGGTGACCCCCAAAAGGGGGTCCCAAGCATTATTCTTTTGACATTTTAACTACTTTAGTCAAAAAACATCCATCCAAATGGGCCTCATAATAATAATAACACAATTTCATTAGTTATATATATCCTATTATGATTTAAATTGTATTTGTTACGATCCAATGTGACTATATTCAATGACTCAGATTTAATTATTTTTTAAATTAAACAACTAAAAGTAATGATACATTTGCTATCCATTTTTTTCTTTTAGAATGCGTAAATAATAAAATTCCCAGTGAGAAATTACATGAACTTTCTCACTCCTGCAGAGAGTATACAAGATTGACTAGTTAATTCATGTATTGTGATCATTTTCATCATTTTCTTAATCTAGCTTGTTCACATAATGTAGCTTTTTAAAGATATTATAAAATTATGTAGTTATAATTATCAAATCAAATCAATTTTTGTTTTATTTTGTTTTATTTTGTCTGGTAGATGAATTATAGAGAGGGACTTAAAATATTATCGTACCATATTATCAAAATGAGACTGGGCAGCTTGGACTGGATAGTCTGACTGGAGACAAATTGAATCCAAAAAATAAATAAATAAATAAAAAATTGACAAGTGTATAGTCCAACACCATTATTTGTTTCGTCATCTATATTACATTATCAAGATCACAGCCTCTCCTGGGGCATGTCATTGCGCTCCATTGGTGCCCTGGTGGTGGGTCTCCCACTTGGTGGGGTTAATTCCTGACTGGCAACCGGTTACCCCGGGGTCAGGGCCCACGGGCCGTGATGACACCTCGAGCTCTTTTTTTTTGATCAAAAAAAAAAAAAAAAAAGGATCACAGCCTCACAGGGACATACTTGGATTGGATTCAAAGTCTGCAAAAGAACCAACCTTAAAGACTCAGTATATTACACAAACTAGAATAATTCAACAACTTTACTTGAAAGCAATATTCCCAAAATAACCTATATAAATCCACACCCATCACCCACCTCATCTTCATCTCACTGTCTTTGATCCTTCTTTCCTCCTCTTTGTTGTTGACAACCCTAATTGAAATGGCCTTTTCATCTTCTTCTAAGTTGCTCTTTTTCTCATTTTCCCTCTCACTCCTCACCTCTTTGGCTTTTGCTCGTGAATTCTCCATCGTAGGCTATTCACCCGTTGACTTGAAATCCATAGATGGACTGATTAATCTCTTTGAATCATGGATGGCCAAACATGGCAAAGCTTACAAAAGTCTAGAAGACAAGTTGCATAGGTTTGAGCTGTTCAAGGATAATTTGAAGCACATTGATGAGAGGAACAAGAATATTGTGAACTACTGGCTTGGACTGAATGAGTTTGCAGATTTGAGCCATGAAGAGTTCAAAAAGATGCATCTTGGGCTCAAGGTTGAGTTGCCTAAAAACAGAGGGCCCCTTGAAGAATTCACTTACAGAGATGTTGTGGATTTGCCAAAGTCTGTGGACTGGAGAAAAAATGGAGCTGTCACTGCAGTCAAGAACCAAGGTTCATGTGGTAAGTACATACCAACCAAAGATGATATATATATATAAATGAATTTTATAACTAAAGTACATGAGTCCATGCTTTTAAATATTTTTGTCATGAAAATTACATGGATATTCATCGATGCCAGTCGTGTCGACTTGTATTTATGTGTAGATATGACCAGTTCAACTGTTATAAAACTCTTTTTTGATTCTGACAACCGATTTATGATATATATGTGATACATTTTTTGATATTGTTACGTAAAATTAGGACAAATTATACATGTAGTCCTTTAATTTTTCGTTGTGTTAATTTGGGCCCCATGGCTTCAATTATATTAATTTTACCTTTCAATTTCTCACTGTGCCAATTTAATCCAAAAGCCCCATTCTAAAGAGAATAGACCACTTCTCAATCATTTTCAATATAATGGATGAATTATTTTGCCCATGGATATTTTTTCTGATTTCCAAAACGGCATTATTATTTTTAATTAACACAATTTGACAAACATAAAGCTGCAATTGATCAAGCTAGAATTACAATTAACATATGATATGCAATTTGTATGTATAAACGGTGCAATGAATGAAAATGCAGGGAGTTGCTGGGCATTTTCAACAGTGGCTGCAGTTGAGGGCATAAACCAGATAACCACTGGAAATTTAACATCTCTTTCAGAGCAACAGCTTATTGACTGCGACACTACCTATAACCATGGCTGCAACGGTGGTCTCATGGATTACGCTTTTGAATTCATTACGGCTAATGGTGGCCTTCGCAAGGAGGATGACTACCCTTACCTCATGGAGGAAGGCACTTGTGAAGATAAGAAGGTAAAGTAATTATTGATGATGATAATCTTTAGAATGCAACTTTTCTCTTGTCTGGCCCATAGGTCTATCACGAGCCCTATTTTAATGGTTCAATCTAATAACGAATTTAATCATATCTGTCTTAAAAATAAAAATAAAAAATTGACAATCCGTTTTTAAAATTATATTTTTCTCTATCTTTTAAAGACACTAGGTTATAAAACTATATAATTATAATTATCAAATTAACGAATCAAATTAATAGACTATGGCATTGGTCGATGGGCTTGGACTTCCGTAGAGGTGTCGAGCCCTAATGTTTATAATGACAATGGTCACAATTACAAGATTGATAAAGTGCTCTTAGTTTTGGATAGGCTTATTTTTCTTTTTTGGTATAGGATTAATTACATGGTGCATTTTATCATCCATAATCCCAGGTACCTCTATTTACACACCACAAATCCTTTCAATACACACCACTTGCTCAGTTCACACCATACACAAATTAAAACTTCTAATTTTATCTCAATACACACCACTAATTTTTAAATAATACCAAATTACCCTCTTCTTCTCCAATTAACTCTAACCCTAACCCAAATCCAAACCCTTACCCATCGCCAGCCATCAGCCGTTGACCTCCACCCCTCCCCCTCTGTCACCCCTATCTGGCCCATCTTCTATCTTCATCTTCTTCTTCATTGTCTAGATCTGGAAACCCTAGGGCTCTCTCTCTCTCTCTCTCTCTCTCTGTGGTGGAGGAACCAGGATGCAAGAGGGCTGAGTCGCGATGAAGAGGTAAGGGAGATGGATCGCGATGGCAGAGGTAGGTGATAGAGTTGTTCACGATGGAAAAAGGAGGAGCGGGGTTGTTTACGATGGTAAGATAAGGGCGTACAACGGCGGAGGGGCGGACGATGGAGTTGGGGAAGGCGCAACAAGCCTAGGGAAAAAGGTTGGTGGTTGCGATGGTGAGGGTTGATGGCGATGGGGTCCGGAGACAAGGGGCTGTGGTGGCGGTAGCCTGCAATGGTTGTCAATAAGTTAGGTTAGGGTTTGTGGATGAAGGAGATGGAATAGAGATGAGGGCAACTTGGATATTTAATTGAAGGATAAAATTGTAATCAAAAAATTATGAATAATGGTGTGAACTTAGAGTAATTGAGGTGTGTAAATAGAGTCACCCCATAATCCCATATTATGTTAAAAGCGAAAAACCTATTATGTCCTCTACTCTGTATTTTACTGTTAATGATTTTTTTTCCCCATTAAATCCAATATATTAGGGACAATCAGAGGTGGTGACCATTAGTGGGTACCATGATGTACCGGAGAACAATGAAGGGAGCCTCTTGAAGGCACTTGCAAATCAGCCTCTCAGTGTCGCCATTGAGGCTTCTGGCAGAGATTTCCAATTTTACAGTGGGGTAAGCCTTCTCTAACTCTCTTACATGCATGTATATAGTCACTACAACAATTTGTAATTTTGGCGACAAGATTTTCCAACAGAAGGAAATTTCTATCGACAAAAACAAGTTCTTGGCAATGAAAAATTGAATTTGTTGGTGAATTTGATTGGAAAAAATTTTGGCAACAAAGTTTTTATTCTGTTGTTAAAAATCTGAGTATTTTGATAATTTTGCTGACACAAACATTGTGTTGGCAAATGAATCGGAATCCGCCTATTTCGAACCATTTTTTCCGACCCCATTAACTATTTAGTGGCTTGGTGGTGGTCTTTGCAACAAAACATTACTTAACCAAAGGCTTTACTTTTTCCGACATGTGGAATCTGGTTGGCTAAAACTTTTCCAAAGCATTGTTGTCGCAAGCCTTTGCAATTGGTAAATGTTTTTGTTGTTGTGAGTTGCTGTGCACGGATGACACAATACATCCTTTATCTTGTGCATATGCTAATGCATAGGTGCATAAATAGTCAAGCATTCCACACTAATTTGGTGCTTCATTTATGGGAGAGAAATGGAATTTTGATTTTGCAGGGTGTGTTTGACGGGCACTGTGGAACCGAGCTGGACCATGGAGTGACAGCCGTTGGATATGGATCGGCCAAGGGATTGGATTACATAATAGTGAAGAATTCATGGGGACCAAAATGGGGAGAGAAAGGATACATAAGGATGAAGAGAAACACAGGAAAAGCTGAGGGGATATGTGGTATCAACAAAATGGCTTCTTATCCTACTAAAAATAAAAAGAAGTGATGTTATTGACGACGTTGGTGGTGGTTTAGTGTTTTCGTTTTCCCTTTCTGTTGTTTTATTCGCCTTTTCAAAATTGGATTGTAATATGAAGGCATTATCATTATTTTAATATACATTTCTCTGGATGCATCTTATCTTTTTAGGTAAATCTCAATAGAATAAACAAGGGCCAAAGTTGTATGAAATTCTTGGGTCTTGATTTTACTGTGGATGTCACAATGATCCAATAAATTCTAAAATGTTTCAGATATATGAATCAATGATTTAACTAATTATCAAGCAAGTATAAAATTGTTCGAATTTATCGATATAAATTCCTTACATGTGTTTGGTGTTAATTTAGTGATTAGTACAATTTAATAAATTTATTATACTGTTGTGACAATTGTTTATGTAGAACCTCAAGTTGACTCAAATATAGCATCGTGTAATAATATTGAGTATTGCAATAAAGATGTGTTATATAAAATGGTCAAAAAATGTATAATTTTTTTACAAAAAATGAAAACAACTTAATAATAAGCTCAATATATAGATACACTATAGACTGACACCCTCTAAATTTTTTTTTATACAGATTTCTCTCTCACGTTTGAAAAATTACATTTTCCTCCCAGAAGTTTATAATCTTATTATAAATTATCCCATAGATTGCTAATGTCATATCCTAAAATTTTCTAAATGACCATTTTGTCATTTTTTCCATTATTTATTCTTCCTATCATTATGACTGCATTCTATAACTTTCTATCATTAAATTTTAACTGAATATATTCTTATTGAGTAGTGATATATAAATATAATTTTTATATAAAATTTTCAAATACAATGATATAGCTTAATAGTGACATTTTACTTTAAAACAAAACACATCATAAACATGATTTATATTTACAACATCACTATCACAATATTTTTATGATATTTTTTGTATAAATTTTTATATATGAATAGAATTTTTCATTTTTATTTCTACCATCATTTTTCTTTCACATCTATTCACCCACATTTATTATAGTATTATCAAACACCGTCATTCACATTTATTACAGTATTACTAAATTTTTGTAGTTTTATATTTTTTGTATTTGGTGAATTTAAAAAAAAAAAATCACAAAATATTATACTTTTTAAGTATATCTAGATTAGGTGTATCTACAAAATAAAAAAAATTGTTTAAAATATTAAAAAAATTCAGTAAAAATTAAAAAACATGAAAAATAATAATAAAAAAAAAACTCAATTTTTTTGTGAGTTAAACTAAAGAAAATGATTGTTATTTCCCTTGAAATGACATGAACAAAATATCAGTATTATTTTATTATTTTATATGTATAAAGGTTAAGGGGCAAATATGTCATTTTAATCTGACAGGGAATAAGTGTAATTTTTTAAACGTGATGAGTAATCTATATTAAACAGAAATCTCAAGAGATGTCATTATAATTTATCCAAAACTATTTTATTCAAGCACTATCGAGTTTTGTCCATTGTAACCTTATGCACATTTTTACTATGTTGATTCTGTCACACCCCAAACCCGCCCCTAAAAGTTTGGGCATGACCTATTCGAAAATGGACACTAAACCTGTTTTATATATATCATACGGGGCCTGAACGGAAGCAGTTAAGAAGATAAAATGCATAAAATAGCATCCATTGAGCTAATACTAACATGCCAGGATCACATACACGTACTCAGCCCCTTTACTGAGCATATAATTAAACATCATATACATACAATTTCACTTCATTAGATAGTTAACTAAAAATTTAATAAAACTTTACAGAAATGCATGGGCTTGGTCTGGGTGCCTGGACACACTGAGGTTGATAAATGAAAGGCGAGCATCCAGGGTTAAAACTGACCTCCAAGGTGGTCACCTACAGAACAGACATAACACCAAGTAAGCCAGGCTCAGTGAGTGATAGTACATAAATAAAACAATACTTCATTGGAAACATAGTTAGTCTGATTCTGTACTAATTTCATAACGACCTTAGGCCCAGTCTTGTAATATAATAACATGAAACATAATATCTTAAAATATAATGGCTTTAAGCCCTTAACTATCATAACATTAGACTTTCAAACATGTTGGCATAAAGCCCTTGAACCATAGTGGCATAAAAGCCCTTGAAACTTGTGGCACGAGGCCCTTGAAAGTGGCATGAAGCCCTTGAAACTTGCTGGCGCTAAGGCCCTTAGATGAATTCAAGAGGTAACTCGCACGGATCCTAGAGGTGACTCACAATGTAGCACTTAGTTCCGTGCCTTACTTCGCACGGATTCTAGAGGTAGCTCACACTGTAGCACTTAGTTCTGTACAGCACTTTGTTTCACTTCATATGATCGTGGTGTTGTTCTTTCTCATCATTTCGTACATTTACATTAGCCATAACATTTAACATGATTGCATAACATTTACATAGCATGTGTAAACTTGTACCATACTTAAGCTTGTAACATGCTTGAACTTGTAATAGTCATGAACTTGTAACATGTGTATACTTGAAGACTTGTAGACTTGTAACATACATGAACTTGTATATACTTAGAACCACACTTGAAATAGAACATACTTGTCAAGATAGAATACTTCACATCCTTATGAGGATCACATAATAATGTTAAACATTTACATGCATGTCATAGGTTCTTAACGACCTCGGGTCCATAAATAACACCATAGAATAATCTAAATTTTGGACATATACTTAGCTTAAAGATGAACATGATTCCATAACATGATTCCATTTATGCACTAAAACGACGTAGTTTACTTATAGACCATAGAGAATCATTATTCGTTATTAACAGGACAGAGTCATTGCAAAGTCATACCGATGTAGGCCAATCTTCCAATGTTCACATGGACTTTCAATCACCACAATTGGTTGTGTAACATGTTCGTATAGCACTTACAATAACGGAGCATTAGTGATAATAACTATCAATGATAAATAAAATGAACATCTTCGTACTATTACTCACAGTGATTAGATGCTTGGTCCGCCTCTGTAATTGACCCTACACAATTCATAATACACATAAAAATCGGGTCACATATCATTATTCCGTTTTTAACTAGTTTAATTCTCTTTATTCCATTTACACATCATTTGGCAATTCAACATGAATCAAATTAAATCCTTGAATCTTATTTCAACATTCCACACCCAAGTTCATGTCATCCATATCCTTAATAAATTATTTCCTTAATTTTTCCTTTCCATTATAGCATAAATTCTAATGTTTATAACAAAGTTCATTCGCTAAATTTAAACATAATTTTCAAGTGTCACCAAATACCAATTAAACTTGCACATATGAAATTCAACCCACTAATTTCATGATTCTACTTCCAATTTGGCCATATCATCAAGTAACATCCTTACCCAACCTAGGGTTTCAAGAAAACATTAAAATACAAAACAAATTCAAACTTATTAATTCATCACTCTTTATGCTAATTTATCCATTGCTTATACACCTAGGATACATGGTCCATCACTCTAACCCATCAATTTAACTCTCAAGATTCTTACCTCAAAGCCTTGGTGTGATTCCTCCATAATTTCGGAATTCCAATCGGTTACAAACGTTGATCTCCATGCCTTCTTCCTTCCTTGGTGGAAAATCTTGGTCAAAACAAAGAGAAATGGTGAGGATTTGGGATCAAAACCCTAGGGTTTTCGGTCCTAGGGGGAAAAGGAGAGAAGAGGGGAAAAGAATGTGTGAGAAATGATCCAAAAATCTGGTTTAAAAGCTGCTGTCCCGTAATTCCCGCTCGAGCGGAGAAATTCCCGCTCGAGCGGACCTGCTTTCAGCACAGATCCCGAAACTTTGAACAGGTATAACTCTCTCATTCGGACTCCGTTTTAGGTCATTCTTGTGGTCAAATTGAAGCCCCGGAGATAAGCTTTCCAATGGTTCTAACCTCACATCCAAATTCAAAGTGTGGAAAAAGAAAAGGGCAAAAGAGTGACGGTTGGTCGTAAAATGAATTATTCAAATTAAGGTTTTTGGTCCAATCTTACTTTACCCTCATCTTATCATCTCCATCAATAACCCAAAATAAGGTAAGAACATTTCAAATACACTGAAAAGAACATCAAAAATGAGTCCACATGCTTCAGAATCAAACTTAACCAGGCGACCCGCTCGAGCGCCCAACCTTGCGCTCGAGCGCGCAGACCAACAAAGTCGTCCGCTCAAGCGTAAACTCCCCCGCTCGAGCGGAGAATCACAACTCCCAGAATCTCAAGCCGTCTGAAAAATTGCTGAAAACCCCAAAAGTCCGCTCGAGCGGCCACTTCTCCGCTCGAGCGGAGGAAAGAATTTCTGGGTCGTTACAGATTCAATTTTTGGAATGATCAATAATTGTTCCTTGACATTTTCGCAATGCCTTGTGAAGAAGTGCAATTAAAAAAGATAAACTGTAAAAAAAACCTATGACACCCAATCAAGGGTGATATCTACTCTTCAGGATGGTATTTTCACAACCCCATAGTCTAAAAAAGTGTAGATAATGTTGTAATGAAAATTCAGATATTAGATTTTGTATGAAAATTCAATAAAATATCATTTTTCTAAAGTTTCATATGAGTTCTCAGACATTTAAGCCTCAAAGTTTCTTCAAATTCATGCCCAAAGAGCTACCCAAGCCTCAAACTCTCTCTCTCTCTCTCTCTCTCTCTCACAATTTTCTCTCTCTAAAAACCTTTACTCCAAGCCTCATACTGGTCGGCCAGTCGCCGTCAGCCATGGCAATCAACTGGCCTAGCTACTTCTTGTGTGTGCGCGTTTTTTTTCTTCTTTATAAACTTGAACCCTCCATAGTTTTCCACCATATCCTCTTCCAATCTAATCTCTAGATTTGTTTATGATGTTGTTTTGTTCTTTAGTTTGGATGCGCGTTCATGGGCATTCTTTGGGGTTCTATGGCGGTCTCAAAGCATGTTGGGTCTCCATTTGGTAGGTCTTGGTGCTCGAGTATGGGTGTTTTCTTCATGCATAGAAGTTCGATGAGTGGTCGATACATGGAAGGAGTTTGGCGGTGGATCTTGGTGCTCGAGTATGGGCGTTTTCTTCGCACATGGAGTTTCGGTGGAAGTGGTGTTCGGCCATGAGAGTTTTGGGTATGGAGTTTTGGATGTTCGACCGTGGAAGTAGTGTTCGGCCATGGGTGTTCGGCCATGGTCGGCATGTGTAATGTGCACCGGAATTACGTAAGTTTTCATGAACTTACATAAGTAATTTTATAAAAATGTGCAAGTTGAACACAAATTGGCGCAAATTTGCAAAAACTTGAGCGATTATGCGAATTTGTGTTCAACTTACGCATTTTTGTGAGATTACTTATATAAGTTCATATAAACTAATGTAATTTTGTGGTAGGGTTGCATATGGTATGTATTGGACACAAGAAAATTATCCTTCATTATCCTGATTTTGAATTTTTTTTTTTTTGAAAAAAAAAACTAAATTATAAATACACTCCTTTAGGTTTGCTTAAAATACAAATTGTCCCCTGAAGTTTAGAAAATTGCAAATACCCCCTTGTCAAAAATTCTTATTTAACAAAAGAGAAAAAATCATTTTTACCCTTATACTTTGACACGATTTTCAACTACATCCCAGACTTTTAGTATTTTCAATTTTACCCCCATACTACGTAAATTTCTATTAATTTCACCCTTGCCATCTATTTTCATTAAGGAAGTGGACGGAATGGGTGACGTGGCCCTCTATACTGGCAAAACCTAATCTTCTCTTTTCCCTTCAACCTACAAAAACAGGGACCGATGCAAAATAGAAGAAAAAGAAAACAGAGCATCAACGAAATCAGTGGAAAAGAAGAAATGAGAACCAATCGAAGCTCAAGAAATCAAGGGAGATGGAACGCAAGCGGTGTGGATGAGATGTTTTGTAATGTTTGTGGAAGAAGAAGGTTGATACACACATCATGGACTGATGCAAATCCTGGGAGGAGATTTCTTAGTTCCCCTAACAATGGTTGTAATCAGTTTACTTGGGTAGACCCATTCATGTGCGATCAGGCAGTGCAGATCATTCCTGGTTTGTTGAAGAAGTTGAATAAGATGGAAGCACAACTGAAGAGAAGGACTGGAAGAGAGAGGAAATTATGGATTTGCTTGGTTTTGTCATGGTTGGTTGTAGGAATATGGTTTGTAATGTAAAGTTACAAGTTATATGGTAATGTAAGAATGAATGGAGTCTGTATTCTGTTTATGAATCATATGTAATAGGTGAATTATTGTTAATGGAAAAATATGATTTTGAGATGAAAATTGTGTGTTTGGTGACCTATTAATGTTGTGTCTATTATTTTGTGTTTTGTGACTCACACATAGACAGAGGAAACACACAGAAGTTGGGAAAGGATTGTGACTCACACACACAATTTGTCACCATAATTGTCACTCCAAATTCAAATTGGGCAAAACAATACAATAAAGGCACTAAAGTTACATTCTTGCTTTCATTGTGTGTCCATCCTTGAATTGAAAAGTGAAAAGAACAAGCACCAAAGCATACACACATAGCAGTCCATCACCAATGAAGACACAGAAGTTGGGAAATGATTGTGAATCACACACACAATTTGTCACTCCAAATTCAAATTGGTCAAAACAATACAGTAAAGACTCAAAAATTGACATTCTTGCTTTTATTGTTGTGTCCATCCCTAAACTGAAAACTGGAAAGAAAAAAAAAAACAAAAAAAGTACCAAAACACACACACATAGCTGTCCATCACTAATGAAGACATAAATTGTGACAGCAGCAGTTAAGGCACTAATTATCATTCAACTTTGATCAGTTCACACACTTGTCATTCAGGCTTTGCAAAATATACACTAAGAAAGGGGCAGCTAATACAAAAACTGTAACAACCCCGACCTGTGATTAGCTTATAATCTTTGATTAAGAAGGCCTAATAAGTAATTAAGATGAAATTCTACGTTAATTTTATGTGTTATATGTTATTCATATTTATATCTGTATGTTGTAGAAAGATCTGTCTATGTTTCTGTTTCATTATGCGAATTGAAGACCTTATTGGTATTTGATCACGAAATTGACTTGGGTTATGTGTTATTTGGAAATTTTAGAAATTTATGGTAGGTTTACTTGAAATTTGATTCGGAACCAAATAATTAAAATAAAATAAGCCCAATTAGTTATCTTTAACTCAAGTTAATTAAGTTCCACTTATTGAGCCTATATAATGCCAAAGAATTCTAGAAACCATGGATACACTCTCATTTCATCATCTCTTGAGGAGAAAAACGTGAAAGAGTGAAAGACTAAGAGAATTGAGATTAAGCTTGGGGTTTAGAAGGAAATTTGCTACGAGACCCAGAGAATTGCTCAAGATTATCTCTAAACCTTAAAGAATTGAGAACTTTAGGTAAGAATTTTAGCCTCTAGTTTTGTAATTTAGTTAGTTAATGCTTGGAATCAAATGAAATAGGTGAATTAAAATGAGAATTGAGCTAAAGAATGGAATTGAGAATCAATTCATGTATGCATGTGCATTTCATTGCATTTTGAGCATGTTTTCTAAGAACTCTCTCATGCATACAACAATTTGAACTTAGTTTTGAGAATTCATCTCTCCACGAGTGCCCCCATCAGCATCCTGCTCACAGGGTAGCGAGATATCCCCGCGCAGAAGGGTCCCAACCCTGCCTCATCAACCAGATCACGAACGGCCTCTGGGAGCTCTGCGTACCACTCCCTGGCGACGATCGAGCCATAGCCTCGTGTAACACGGAAAGATACCTGCATTCAAAATGAACACATGTATTCAGTTTTAAAATGAAAGTATGAACTGTGTGCAAACCAAATCAGATACAGTGTTGTGGACTACGTGTTCGGTATG
Source organism: Camellia granthamiana (assembly GCA_036172215.1). Taxonomy (NCBI): domain Eukaryota; kingdom Viridiplantae; phylum Streptophyta; class Magnoliopsida; order Ericales; family Theaceae; genus Camellia; species Camellia granthamiana. The sequence continues at coordinate 137,139,899 of CM069910.1, forward strand.
AGCTGAGTGCAAATGCAATGAATGAGCTGCGTGTTCATCAGTAAAGTATATGAGCTGTGTGTTCAGAATTGAAGTGTGTGAGCTGCGTGTTCAACATAAAGTATATGAGTCGTGTGTTCAGAATTGAAGTGTGTGAGCTGCGTGTTCAACTTTCAAAACCGTGGGCTGTGTGTTCACCATCAAAAGTTTAAGCTGCGTGTTCAGATTTCAAAATAGTGGGCCGTGTGTTCATCATCAAAACAGTGGGTTGCGTGTTCAACTTTCAAAAACCGTGGGCTGTGTGTTCACCTCAAAAGTTTGAGCTGCGTGTTCAACTTTCAAAACCGTGGGCTGTGTGTTCACCATCAAAAGTTTGAGCTGCGTGTTCAGATTTCAAAACAGTGGGCCGTGTGTTCATCATCAAAACAGTGGGCTGTGTGTTCAACTTTCAAAAACCGTGGACCGTGTGTTCACCATCAAGAGTTTGGGCTGCGTGTTCAAATTTCAGAAAATGTGGGCTGTGTGTTCATAATTAAGAGTTTTGGCTGCGTGTTCAACTTTCAAAAACTGTGGGCTGCGTGTTCACGATAAAAAGTACGAGCTGCGTGTTCAGAAATTCGAGTGACTGAGCTGTGTGTTCAAAAATACAAACAGAATGCCATGTTATAGACTAAGTGTTCAGAACAAGCTGTGTGCCAATTCAACGGAACTTTGTGTTGTGAGATATGTGCTAAAAATAAGCAGAAGTATGGTGCGCAAATGTGTTCAAAACAAGCGGATAAGCATACATAGCGAAAGCATGAAATGCGCAAGAAATGCAGAATACATTGCGGAAAATGTAAAAATAAAGTACGTACCTCTCGTGCCTGGTGAGAGAGGTGGGACTCTGGCTCCCGTAACAGCAGGCCTGCGAGCACCCGGCGATCAAAGTCGGTGAAATGGTAGAAAACACTCGGGGGAAGGATGTGCTCCGGAGGGTCGTACCTCTAGGGATCAAAGGGCCAAACCCTCGGAGGCAAAGACATAATGTCTGGCTCACCCGCGGCACCTGGAGGACCCCCGCCCTGAGGAAAATGACCTGCCATTTCAAGAAATCTGTAAAAAGGAGCAAAAATGAGCAAAATGAGCTAAAATTGGAAAAAGTCAACAAAAGTCAACTCTCGGGAAATGAAAAAGTCAACAAAAGTCAACTCCCGAGAAAATGTTCCAAATGTCGAGACAAACTTACCTCAAGTGGTGAAAATGGAGAAAGAAGCCCCGAAATCAAATTTTAATCGGTCCAAAGTGAAGAAAACTGAAAGATTTGGCGAAACAACTTTGCGTGGGACGTTGGAAAGCGCGTATAAAGAGTAGATCTGAGAGAGAAAATGGTTTAGGAAGGAAAGAGAGCTGATTTCAGACATGAAGTTGTGAGGAGAAGTGCTTTGGTCAAGTGTATTTAAAGAAACAAGTGCAAAAGGACAAAACTGCTCCTGTTTTTGGCAAGGTGGTCGGCCGACCACCCACCTTTTCTGGTAGGCCGACCACCCCCTTGCACCAAACCTGGTCGGTGGCTTTCTGGGGTGGTCGGTGGCCCTCTTGGGTGGTCTCCAATGTCTCTTTGAGCTCCCTGCAAAGTTTGGTGGTGATTGGAGTCCCCAGCTCTCGAGAAAGTACAAGGAAAGTGCATTTTCTGGCGTGAAATCCCTCCGCGGGAACTTCAACTCCAACTTTCGATGCGTGTTTCGTCGTCATTCGTCAAAAGCAAGGTGTATCCTTTTTGAGTACGTTGCGACCCCTCCGGGAGGTAAACCGGAGGTTGCGATTGAGTTGTCCTCGTCAAAGCTCGCATTTCTTTGCTCGATGTTTTGTTTTAAACATGCTCGTAAAGTCGCACTTGTCTTGCGTTGTTATGCATGCCACTCGCATTGTTGTGAACATCGCTTGCATTGTTGTGCATGTTTCACCGGTATTGTCATACCTCCATACTTAACTTGCGTTGTCACGCACGTTTCTCCTTGCATTGCGATGCACTTTCCCATCGGCACCATGTTTGTTTGCGTTCGATATAGTGTTGAACATATGTTGCTAACTATGTTGTGCTTGTTCAGTTTCTCTTTTTTGCAGGCACAATATTGTATGTACGGTTCATTTGAAGCTGGTGTGACCAGACGAGCCGTACAGGTATTGTATCTTCTTCGTGTGAGACGTGGCGAGAATTGAATAATTCTCCACATTTTTACTGCATGAAATGTAGTTGCTGCTTTGCATTTTTGCTTAAAACTATTACATCTATTGTGAATATTTGCTTCATTACAGCTTGCTGCTTTGCATGATCATGAGTTACGTTTGACTTGGTGCATATCGTTTTGCATTTTGCCCCCTGCCTGCGGGCACATCTCTTTGTTTATCTCACCTGTTTGTCTAAGTCTTCGGCCTTGTCAAAAATGAATTGTCTCTAGGCTTTGACATTCACTCTCGTCACGTATGACTTCCGAGTTCTGTCAAAGAGGGGCAACTGTAGACACCCCATTTTTGACCGACCTTAAGACTCAGACGTCACTGATTGAGCGCTCGGTGATGATGCATATTGTGCTCGTTCTGAGGTCACAGAGTCTCGGCTCAGAGCCTTGCCTCCGGACTTCGGGACTTTTTTGTGCTTTGCCTCGGTTTGCGAACCAGGTCCTGTTTTCTCTGTTTTCTCTTCTCGAAGGGAGGGAGAGGTCTTGAAGACCATCTCTCAGTGGCCGTAGGCTACGTTTCGTGGTCGTAGGCCACTATTCCCGTTTGGAGACTAGTTTCCGGTTTTCGAAACCGTCGGCCGTGCGCCTCGGTTCGGGACCGCTTAACTTTCTCCGTTTGCTCCGGTTTTTGGCACACACCTTGTTTCCTCTCCCTAGAGGGACACTGTGGCCCGGGAGACCACCTTTGTGGTCGCACGCCACCTCTGGTGCTTAATAGTCAGTTCTCGGGGCCTCCGGCCGCGTGTTTTGACCCCCGAACCCTCATTTTGCATCGGTGTGGGTTCATTTTTGGTGTGGACCCTAGTTTCATTGTTTGGAACGTGGTACGAGGGTGGGAGACCAGCAATTCTCTTGGAGACCACCTCTTCTCCCGCCGACCGATTTTCTTGTCAGGAAGCTGGTTTCCTTGGCTTTTGAGCCACATTTTCTGGTCTCCCATACCACCACTGAGTTGCATTCACCTGGGAGACCACCAATATGGGCTGGCCGACCACCTTTTGAGCTTGACCCTTTTGAACCTGGTCGGCTGACCAGGGGGAGTGGCCGGCCGACCACCTGAACTGGTCGGCCAACTTCCTGTTTTTTTGTCTCACTGAGTGTGTTCCAGCTGTGCCAGCTGGGAGCCATTTGCTGCATCCTCCATACACGTGTATAGAGGATGTTTATTCTTGGTTTTAAGCTTCCAAGAGAAGCTTTGGCCTCTCTTCTCTATAAAAGGAGGCCTCCCCTTCACTTGCAAGGGTTCAGAAAAACTCTGAGGCTCATACACTGTATCTCCCTCGTCTCTATATTTTGCCTTCAAAAGACTCTTGTTCTTGGCCCTTTTGCACTACACCTCTTAGCCTAACACCTCCAACACCAACCTAAGCTTCTTGGAAGGTCTTGAGAGGTCCTAAGGTCTGAGTTTTTGGCCTCAAAGCTGCTGGAGTTACTGAGCTTCAAGGGTAACACTTCTTTCCTTCTTTTTGGCATCTTTTTGTTCCATCTTTTAGCCTAGTTTGCAAGTATATTTAGGTTTTGTCATAAACTGAAAAAAGTCTTTTTCTGAGCTTCTAAACATGTTTGTTTAAGACTATTTTTCTGTTGGGGGTCATCTACCCCCTTGCATGCTTCATTTCCTCTTGTTTTAGGCCATGCATTAGGGCCTTTGTTGTGAGCTTTGTTGGCCCTTTTGACCACTGAAATCCAACGAATTTTCAGTGGTTATTATGTGTTTTTTAGCATCAAAATCAGAGAGGGGTGACCCTCTCACTCCTTGTTTTGTTTACTAGCTTTCTTGGCCTTTCAAAGGAGCCCCTATTTGCATGTTTTCAAGCCATGTTTCAGGCCACTTTTTGTGAGTTTTGTGACCTGCATTGGCTCTTTCTAGAGCTCTTTTTGCCATGTTGAATGTCTATTATGCATGTGTAGAGTAATCCTCTTCAAGGCCTTTCAAAGGGGCCTTTACTTGCATGCTTCCTAGGCTCATTTCAGGCCCTTTTCAGTGAGTTTTAGGGCCGTCATAACCAATTTCTAGAGGTGGTTTTGCCACTTTGTATGTCCATCATGCATGTGTTGAATAACCCTCTTATTGGCCTTTCAAAGGAACATATCATTCTTGTATGCATTGGCCATGTTTCCATGGGTTTTTGGGCATTATTTGGCATTGTATACTTCTGTTTTTGGCTGATTTGGTGAGCTCTCATGTGCTTCATATAGTTGTAGTACAAATCATGGTTCACTAGCTTGTATTGCATGATCTTTTGGCCCTTAATTCTAGCACTTTTTTGCCATGCCTTAGACTAATTTTGTGCATATTTTGGACTGCCTTAGCTCTGTTTTTGGGTCTCATGGTCGAATGATGTTTGTTTTGCATGCTTGTAGTTCAATGTCCATGCTTAGTTTTGAGTTTCGAGGTCTATTACATGCATATACTGAGGTGTTTTCATGTTTTGGGGCCATTGCATATCATATTTTAGAGCTTACATGTATGCCATATTCCCATGATTTTCACTCTTTAAATGCGTTTGAGAGTTGGGCTTGTATGCCTTGTTTTCGGACCATTGAATGAGCTTCATTTCTTTGCATATTGAGCCATCATTTTAGGCCATTTTTCCACTGTCTTGGACCTGCCTAGGGTCTGTTTGGGGCTGGTCTTGCCATTTGTGCATCACTTTGTGTACCTCTAGTGTAATCTACTTCACTAGTTTCGGTAATTGTGCCATCTAGCATGCATTGTGTGAAGTGTTTGCATGATTCGGGACCATTGTGCATCATGTTTCAGAGCTGGAGAATGTGTGTTTCCATGCCATGTTTCATCCATTGCCATGCTTAGTTAGAGTTGCATGTTGTGCCTTAGGATCGGTCCTTTGTATTCGCGCATGTTTGCATGTATTTCGGTTGTCTTATTTTCATGTATGGCCACTGATTTGAGTGGGCCTGAGGTCCACTCACTTTAGTTTAAGTCCATATTGCATTGTGTATGCCATATAGTTCGTGTGCATTGAGTATGCCATTCTCAGTTCATAGCATTGCGTATGCTAGTTGCATGTTTGCATATCATCCCTCGCATGCCAGAATGATTAGGTTGCATTGCATTTAGGGTTGCATGTTAGTCACATTGTGTATGCCATCTCATTGCATTGTGTTTGGAGTAGGGTTAGTCCAAACACGGGAAACGAGGGACGTTTCGTACTCCAAGTGACGAAACGTGTCTCAATTCCCGGTCGCCAACACTTCGGATTACCCATGATGAAGTTTAGGCCTTGTTGTGTTTATGTGTGCATTCATTTCACATTGAGTCGTGCAATTCGACTCCTCGGCCATCATGCATCGAGATGCGTGATTGATGGCACGAGGATCGAGGACTACACTCCCTAGAGCTTATGCAATGACAGGGAGAGTGGTCATGCATACATATGTTGAAAATACTTTGCCATGCCCCTTTCTTGCTCTCTGTTGCAGCAAACCAGAAACCAGCAGCTTTCTAGAGCTTTGTACAATATTCCGGAGTCAATTGCAAACAGAGGCAAATCGGGACATCGCGAGGAATTTCCCGACAAGGCGACTCGAGCATGCATGTATCTTTCATCATTCGGAACAGAGCTGAGGCAGTCCATAGATCTGCATGCTAGCTTATTTATCTTAGTTAATTTGTTAATTAATTAGGGTTATGTAATAATTAGCTGTAATTCGTTATTCTTTCGGTTGTGTATTATTTATTCAGACCCTCCGAGAGAGGGCAATGTTGTAATAAGTGTGCGTGTGTGTGATGTATGTCTTCTAACCCCACGTCTTTCTCTCTTTTATTTACCAGCTTATGATGGTTAGTTTTAGGGCACGTTTCAACTAGCATACTTATGCTCGCATGTTTGCATCCATTTATCTGTCTTGCATGCACCGGGCTCGGCGCATCATGCTAACTGCATCGTATTTCAATTCGAAGTTGAATACGTGTATCAGTTGTTGCATTTCATATGCCATTTTAGAATAGCCGAGCCTATCTTAGTTGCATACCTGTATGTATTGCATTAGGCATCTCAGTATAGTTAGGATTCATGCATGATTTCTAATTAGCTTCTTTCTTTGGCTTGGAGTTCTTGGTAAGTGTTTATGCTTTAACATCCTTGCATGTGTGTGAGTGACTTCCATGATAGCATGCTTACCATGAGGCTAAGTGTTTATGTGATATAACTGCCAAAATGCCTGTGGGTGGAGGTTGGATTATCTGAATTGGAACAATTCATTGATTGTGAGTTTTAAGCCCACTTGAGAGTGGCAAAATCATGTTTTCTAAGCCCACCTGAGGGTGGCAAATCCACATTTTAGCCTACTTACGAGTAGCAAACCGCTTTCAAAAACAAACATGAGATGTTTTGTTCCAATTCAGGCGATCCGGTCTATATTTGTATGCTGTGTGCATCATGTAGTAAATCTAGGTTGATAACCGGAATAAGAGCACATAATGTTTTCAAAACTCGATATCATGGTTAGTAGAGGCCGATCTTTGATCGGGCGAGCGGGGGTGCTCACGAAGTGACCTTCCTCAATCGTACCCAAGTTCCCGAGCCGAGACAACTTTGGTGATGACGAACACGTGGCCTTAGGCAACGAGTCAGGGTTTCCTAAATTTCCCAAAATAAAATATTTAGGTGGCGACTCTGTATCTGGCAAAGCAGTCCATGTTTGGCACTTCTTTCTAAAAATCTATTTTTCAAAACGATTTGCCAGATTTGGACTCTTTGATGATTCATCGGTCTTGCATTGCACTCTGCGAGATTAGATACAGGACCGTGACTTTGAGTCCTGAACTGTAGTGAGCCCAAATGAACAAAACGGGATTCCCTCCCGGGACGTTCGAGGACGTCTACAATGCTTAGTTGCCATTTTGATATGAAAGATCTTGGTGAGGCTAATTATATTTTGGGAATGAAAATTACCAAAACTTGTGATGGTATATTTCTTGATTAGTTGCATTATATTGAGAAAATTTTGAGAAAATATAATTTTTATAAGTGCAAGCATGTTCTTACTCCTTTCGATCCTCATGTGCGTTTATTTCCTATTGGAATGATGAGGATGTAATTAATCAAAAGGAATATGCTAGTATGATTGGTAGCTTACGTTATGCGACTGACTGTACTAGACCTGACATTGCCTATGCAGTTGGAGTACTTAGCAGGTTTACCGGCAAGCCTGGTAGTGATCACTGACTAGCCATTGAGCGGATTATGAAATATTTATTTGGTACCATAAAATATGGCTTGTTTTATAATAAGTATCCTGTAGTACTTGAAGGTTATAGTGATGCCAATTGGAATACCTTGTCAGGTGATTCATTATCAACCACTGGTTATTTATTTACATTGGGAGGTGGTGCTATAAGTTGGAAATCGAAAAAACAAACTATTATTGCTAATTCAACAATGGAAGCTGAGCTTATTGCTTTAGCTACAACTAGTGAAGAAGCAAATTGGTTGAGAGATTTGTTAAATGAAATCTCTTGTTGGAAAAAACCGATTCCACCTATGTTGATTCATTGTGATAGCACTGCAGCAATTGGTCGAGTTAATAACCGTCATTATAATGGTAAATCCAGACCTATCAGAAGAAAACACAATACTGTGAGATCTTATATGAATAATGGCATCATAAATGTGGATTATATTAAATCTGGCGATAATCTTGTAGATCCATTAACTAAGGCCTTAGCAAGAGATAGAGTCTGGAATACATCAAGGGGGATGGGGTTGAAGCCCATTGAATATAGCAGGAGCTATGTATGAGGATACTCAACCCAAGGACCAGAGATCCTGTAACTGGGTTCAATGAGAAAAACGATCATATGATGGCCGTGAGAAATGTACTAAATTACTTTTACCCATCCCTATGATGTAAGTGCATTTACCCTGTAATGTTGTAGAGGTTGAGTTATTAAAAAAAACTCTTAATGAATTTCTGTAGCTCTTATTGAGTGGGGTGTCATAGTTATAGGAGCATCCTTGACAGAATTCACCTATGTGAGTGTAGTAGTGGGGCCGCTACCTATGAGATTTGGGCTAATTCTCAAACACACTCATGAATCCTGGGATCACACAAGGCCGTAATGTGCTGGCTTTTAAAGCTTATGTGAACACTTGGAATATTATGTGTGTGCAATAATTATTTATTTTCCTTAAGCAGTCATAGTTCAATGCTAAGGATACTATTGGCTCTGGAGGAGATATTATTGTTTCACTAATGGAGGTTCAATGCAGAGCACACCTACCATGATGAATAATGTCCTTATTTGCCTAATAATCTCAATTTTTGTTACCTATAATATTAAAATAGGTAGGGGAATGTTAGCAGATATTTTAATATTATAATGTGTTATTGGTTTGATTTGTTTTCTTTTCCTCCAAGTTAATCCTTTCTTGGTGTCCAAGAATCCTTCAAGCCTTCCAAGTCTTTGCCTAGTCAAGTCTTATCTTCCAAGCTACTTCTAAGGAGCCTCTAAGCAACTTCCAAGAATCCTCCTCTAAGAAACTTGTCCATCAAGCTTTCATCTCCTATAAATTGGTCTAACTTCTTATCTTGGAGGGGTGAAGAAGTTTTGTTTGCTTTATTGTGTTTTATGTGAGATTATCAGGCAAATAAAAAAAGGTGTATGTGATAAAGCTTTGGGTTCAACCAATTGTGCAGTATTGGTGAACCATACGACTTAGTTGGGCTGTTGTATCTTGGGGGGGACAAGTCAAGATTTTTTCTACTGCACCGGTGTGAGACTTTACCTAACCGCAGAGGGCTTGAATCTCTTTAAAGAGAGCGAATTTCCTGCGCCTTAACTCTTACAATAGTTATTGTAATTTTTATTATTTGTATTTTCTAGTATTTTATTTGTAATTATCACCAACAGAAAGTATGTAAAAGGTATATAAAAAAATTAAATATGTAAAATGTGTAAAAAAAAAGTTTTATTTATTTATTTGTATCTTAACCAATGCTCATTGAATAATGGTTAACAAGACTCATAAATCAACCACATACATGTAGATCACACGCACATGTGAGTAATTAAAAATACAACAATGGTAGAGGGCCCTAATTTCTGTGGCTCAAATGGTTTGAATTTACCAAAACGACATCGTTTTGAGTACAAAACAACATCAAAATTACCAAAACGACATCGTTTTGACAATTTTGAGACAGAACTTAGGGCCGTCAAACATTTTTCTTAAAAATAATAATAATAAAATTAGTTTGTATCTCCTTTTTTGGCTATTATTTTTTTTAAGAGAAAAATTTAATCTAACATCTCTCTTTAACTTTTAATAATGAGATAAATCTACAATAAATTTTTTTTTGGTTTGTAATCTAAGAGCTCTCACCCATATCCTTTCTCATCTCTCTCCCCATGACTGTCTAACATTTGGGTGGTGTCGGTGATCATGTTCTTGACGTAGTCAACGTGGCCAAGGCAATTGACGTGAACGTAATGCTGATTTTTCATCTCGTACTCGACCGTCGCAGTGTTGATCGTGATTCCTCTTGCTCGCCTCCTCCGGCACAGCGTCGATTTCATCCTAGGTCTCACTATCAATCTTCTCATTGTGCTTCTGTTGTTTCTCTGTGACTATTCTTGTCTTCTCTTTTGATTACTTACTGGGTTTCTTCTCCTATTTGCATGATCTATTGAATTTGCAACTTGGATTATCCTAAAATTGCTTTCTTTTTTCACCTGTGTGCTGTATTGGAGGGCTAGGGAATGGATTTTGTGAAATTTTTTGATTCACATTGTTGTGTTATAGGCTTTGATGTGAATTGGGTTAGTGTTGATATTGTTTAATTTGTTTATATTTCTTTTACTATGCTGCATTGGCTATTTAATTTGTCGGACTTGCTATTGTTTTGCATTCTTGACACTCGTTCATTCTCACTATGAGGATGTGCTGTCTACTTGGTTGTTTAAGGTTTCTTTTTCGCTTGATTTTGATTTCCAGGATGGTGTCGCTAGAGAGATCGATATCTGCCGCCGGAGAGTTTTGATGGCAACACTACGGCAGATCTGAAAATGGTTAAAGAGAAGAGAGTGATGGTGGTGGTTAGGGTTGGGTTTGGATTCTGGGTGTGGTGAAAGTGAGGTTAGAGAGAGAAATATGTGAAGGTAATGAAAATGAAGAGAAATGAAGGTTTGATTGAAGAGATGGTTAGGCTCTTGTAATTGCAGCCATGGAAGCTGTGTAGAGAGTTAGTGATTTTAGGATTGTGACGATATCTCTATATATATATTTCTATTTGGTCAAAATACAGTGAAAATTATGAGTAAATCAGAAAAATTTATGAATAAATCAGAAATTTTCAAGTTAGAAAAATTTCAAAACATAAAGAATATTTAAAAATATAGAGAAAATTAGAGAAATTGAGCAAATTAGAGAAATTTCAATTTCTCTAATTTGAAATTGATCGAAATTTCTTTAAAAAAATATTAAGAAACCCCAATTAATATAAAAATATTATATATTTTTCATCTTATAAAATTTTAATATTAAAGACCTTAAAAAAAAAGAGAAATGATTTTTGTCTCGAATTTCTCCGCCCCGAATGCCCCTAATGCCCAAAACGACGTCGTTTTGGGCATTAGTTTTTTTTTTTTTTTTCCTTTCCCTTCTTCTTCCATTTTCGGACTGAACCAGAGAAGAAGATGGAGAGGGAGAGAAAGAGAAGAGAGGAGGAGAGAGGGAGAAAGAAAGAGGAGGAGAGGCCCCCTCCTGTGTCTCGCTGCCGCCGCCGATCGTCGAGCACCGCGATCGTCAGCTCCGGCCCCGCCTCCGCCTCTGCTCCGCCCGGTTGATATGGCCCCCTCCAGTCCCCCTCACCCTCCCCCTCCCCCCTCCTCCTCCTCCTCCTCCTTCTCCTCCTCCTCCTCCTTCGTCTTCGTCTTCGTCTTCCTTGTTCTGCTGAAGAAAAAAAAAAAAAAAAAAAAGGAATTCGGGGCATGCGGGGGAGCTCAGATTCGAGCTCCCAACCGGTTCTGAAAAAACAATTTCCTTCCTTTAAGTTATGACAGTAATAGCAAAGAACCTGGTCTGCTCTGATGAGCTCATTTACAGATAACGAAATAAACTAGCATTATAAATGAAAGATTTATATATTGGGCTTTGACATCATATGTTCCTCTCAATACTGTTGGGCCTGACCCAATTCTAGGCTCATGACAGCCCATCTCATGCCAATAAAAAAAAAATAGTCAAAAATTGGGCTTGAATCGTGGCCTCTATTTTTGGAGGCCCAGTTCCGCTTCGGTGATTGGGTAACTCCAAGAAGAAGAGGAGTGTTGGTTGGTAATTTGACAATGGCATCGAAATTGGACGATCAAACCATAAACTTCAATAAATTAAACAAATAAAAACAGGACAAAGCAAATGCAATCAACAACCAACAAACATTAACAAACGGACCTGTTGTTTAGGTCTCAAATTCAAAATCTTTTAGTTGTTATTAATCCTTATATTAGGTCAATTCATATGGGGAAATGTCTCGTAGTTCAAATTTTGTGGCTCAAAAGTGGTTCAAATGGCCAAAACGACGTCGTTTTGGCCATTTTTATGTTGTTCTGTATTCAAAACGACGTCGTTTTGGCCATTTGAGCTACTTTTGAGCCACAAAATTTGAGTTACGTAGCATTGTCGATTCATATGGAACTCTACTTTAGTTTTAATTAAACGATGAGATTAGTTCTCAAAAATTAGTCGAGGTGTACGTAAATTGACTCAAAGATATTAAAAAAAAAAAAAACATTAACATAAAACCAGTTCAAATGTCCAATGAAATCTACTATACATATAGTGAGGCATTAACATTAGATGATGAAGAAAAATATTAGGGAAAAAAAATGCTGAAATTTTTGGTTTCCTCATTCTTAATATATAGCTTCAAAGAGTAAGTGGAAGCAATGTTTAATTGGGTTGTCAAAAATGGTGTCCACGACTTAATAAAAAGGAGAAATTGTAATTCAGTGCAAGTTTTTTTAAAAAAATTTTATAAATTAATGAAAAATATTATCAATTTTAATAATTAAAATTGAATGAAATGCGATGCATGGGAAAGGAGATGTTGGCCAATGGTTTATGGATGTCATGACGATTTTGGACAAGAATATGCTTGAATTGTTGACTACCATTGCTTGGTGTATTTAGGTGAATAGGAATAAGGAATCATTTGGTAGTAATGGCAACGATGCTCAAGAGGTGGCTAATTTTGATGGGGCGTTACTTGTGATAAGGAGAAGACTTCATCTAATATATCTGAGGGATCATCATAAGTTCACGGACTACTATACCAGAGGAGTGTATCCGTTGTAACTAATTAGTAACTGTTTATTAGTTAGCTGAACTGTTAGTTGGTTAGGAGAGGTTAGGGCTTGTATATATACACAATACAGCAGATATATTTCTTTAATGAAGTTCATTCAGCATTTGTTTCATGGTATCAGAGCAACATCAAGCTCCAACGAGCGATCCTTCAGTGGCGACCTCTTCAATGGCGTCTTCTTTGTCGTTTTCAACATCAACGATTCCATCCAATCTGAGTATGTTGATCTCGAATCTCAGTTCTTTTGTCACAGTAAAGTTGGACAGTACGAATTTCATCATTTGGAAAAACCAGATACAAAACATTCTGCGAGCAACCGATTTGATGAAGATCGTAGATCGTTTTCAGTGTTGTCCTAGCGAGACGATTCGAGATTCATCATCTGGAATTAACATTCAAAATCTTGAAGCTACTTTATGGAAGATGTTGGATGCACATCTTCTTAGCTGCATTACAGCTACACTCTCCCCTGCGATTTTTGCCTCTGTTCTTCACCTTCAAACGAGTTTTCAGGTATGGCAATCTCTTGATAAGCGTTTCATATCATTGTCAAGGTCTCATATACATCAACTTAAGAACAAATTGAATTCCATCTCAAAGAAATCAGATTCAATGGAAGTCTATCTGAGTAACATTAAGAGTCTTGTTGATCAATTGAGTGTTGCCTCCTCATTTGTGGATGATGAAGATGTTGTTCTCATCACATTAAATGGCTTACCAAGCGAATATGATTCTGTGAAAACTGCTATTCGCACTCGTTCCGAACGGATTTCTGTGGAAGATTTATCTGCTATGCTTTGCTCAGAAGCTATTCACATTGAGGGGAAACTAAAGCAAGCATCAGACTTAACTGTTGCCTATGCAACAATGAAAGATTCTAACTCTTCAAAGGGATTTCAAGCTTATCAGCATGGTAGAGGTTCTTGTTATGAGTCTAGGGCTTCTAATAGAGGAAATCGATTTCTTCAAGGTTGATCCTCCACTTTTCGAGGCAGATCACAAGGAAGAGGCAAATCCAGTTATGGAGTTATTTGTCAAAATTTGTGGAAAAAATAAACATTCTGCTATTGATTGTTGGCATCGAATGGATCTGCAATTTCAACCTTCCACCCCTTACCAATACTCCCAGCAATCACCTACCTCATCAGTTCCTCATCAATCTAGGGCTTTGGTGGCCTCCATGTCTGATGATGGTACTTCCCACAGTTCTACTCCTTGGTTTCTCGATTCTGCTGCATCAGATCATATCACTTATGATCTCCATCACCTCAATTCTTATCAACCATATCATGGTAATGACCATGTAACTATTAGTAATGGAACCTCTCTGCCCATTCATAATACCGACCAAGGTATTCTTCCTACTCCTCATTATTCTTTTTGTTTGAACAAAGTTTTACATGTTCCTCACATTTCTACTAATCTTGTTTCTGTAAAAAAATTGGCTCAAGATAATCATTGTTCCATTATCTTTGATCATAATTCTTTTTCTATTCAGGACAACAGTTCCAAGGCCATTCTACATAAAGGTTTCCATGCTAATGGTCTTTACCCGTTTTCTAATCATCCATCTCATGCTCCTCATCATGCTTTGCATAGCCTAACATCTTCTTCCTTTGCATCTGCTGATATTTAGCATAAAAGATTGGGGCATCCCTTTACTTTTAAGTTTCATTTGCTTAAGAACCTTTTACCTTTGTCCTCTAATAAAACATCACTTTCATGTATTGATTGTGCCATGTCTAAATGTCATCGACTTCCTTTTAAGCTGTCTAATTCATCTGTAAATACCCCATTGGCTTTAATTCATAGTGACGTTTGGGGCCCTTTTACTCATGTTGCTTCTAGTTTCAAATACTATGTTGTGTTTATAGATGATTTTAGTCGATTTCCTTGGATTTATCCTCTATACTATAAGAGTGAGGTTTATGCCAAATTTATGGAATTCAAGGTTTTCGTGGAAAAACAATTTGGATATCCTCTTAAAGTCTTACGAACTGATGGGGGTGGTGAATTTGTTAACTCTTTTATGGATAGTTTTATGCAAACTTATGGCATTCATCATTAACACTCCTGTCCCCATACACCATCTCAAAATGGTGTTGCTAAAAGGAAGCACTTGCACATCACAGAAACAGCCATTACTTTACTCAATCAGTCTTTTTTTCCTCTTACCTATTGGTTTGATGTTGTGGCTGCTGCCACCTGTTTGATTAATCGATTGCCTAGTACTGCACTTTCCAACTGTTCTCGTTTTGAAAAATTATTTTATAAACCACCTGCTTATTCTCTTTTGAAGGTTTTTGATTGTCTTTTTTATCCTTGGCTCAAACCATATTCTTCTCATAAATTAGCTCCCAAATCTACTGCTTGTGTGTTTTTGGGTTATCATTCCAGTGTTAAAGGTTACAGGTGTCTAAATCCTCTTACAAATAAAATTGTGCTTTCTAGGTATGTCACATTTCAAGAAACTATGTTTCCATATGCATCTTCTTCTTTTGTTTTTTTTGGTTCTTCTGCCTCTTCTTTTTCTCAGTTGCAGAATTTCTTCTGGTCTAGTCCCCTACAGCATCAGCCACTACTGCAGCCTATGCCTTCTCCAGTGCAGCCTAGGCCTTCTACTTTTGTGCCTTCTGTGCTTGCTCCACCTGTGCTCCCTTTGTTTACTTCGTCGCAGCCTCCCTCTCAGCAGCCTACTTCTTTTCCTTCTCTTTCTACTTCTTCTATCCCTATTAGCTCCTTGTCAGTTGTTTTACCTCTTCCTCTCCCTCCATCTCTTAACACCCATCCTATACAGACCAGGTCTAAAACCAAACCTCTCTGCCTTACTACTTCTTCTAGTTCTTTTCTTTCTTCTACCGATGCTTTTACTGAGCCTTTTTCCACTAAAGTAGCCCTTAATTCCCCTGTTTCGTTTAAGGCCATGCTGGATGAATATTGTGATCTCCAACATTAGGGTACTTGGTATTTAGTTCCTTTTCTTCCTCTAAGCAAGCTATTGGTTGCAAATGGGTTTTCAAACTCAAAAGAAATTTTGATGGGACCATTGCCAAACACAAAGACAGACTTGTCGCTAAAGGATTCCTTCAACAATATGGTGTTGATTTTCAGGATACCTTTAGTCCTATGGCCAAACAACGTACTATTCGGATTCTCTTATGCTTGGATTTGCATCATCATTGGCCTATCAAGTAGCTCGATATCTCGAATGCCTTTTTGCATGGCAAATTAGAAGAAGAAGTTTATATGGAGCAACCACCTGGTTTACTGCTTCTGGTCGAGTTTTGTACTCCTCAATCCTCTGTTCCAATTCTTTGGTGTGACAACATGTCTGCCCTTGCTTTGGCTGCCAATCCTGTTTTCCATCACCGATCCAAGCAAATCGAGGTTGATTGCCATTTCATTCGTGAGGAGGTTATTGCTCATAAGTTGTTACTCAAGCACGTTCCCACGACTGCTCAACTCGTAGACATCTTCACCAAACCCCTGTTTACCTTTCGATTTTCTTTCTTTACTTCCAAGTTGAAGGTTGCTGTTTCACCTCTCAGCTTGAGGGGGCCTGATAAGGAGAAGACTTCATCTGATATATCTGAGGGATCATCATAAGTTCATGGACTGTTGTACTAGAGGAGTGTATCTGTTGTAACTAGTAAGTAACTGTTTAGTTAGCTTAACTGTTAGTTGGTTAGGAGAGGTTAGGGCTTGTATATATACACAATACAACAGATATATTTCTTTAATGAAATTCATTCAGCATTTGTTTCGACTTGGACGAATATTTTTTTTTTTTTGATCAGCAAAAAAGGAAACTTTAACCGATTGTGCAACCAAATCAGTTTAAATGGGAATCTCTAGCAAGAGGAATTTATAAATTCAATGGAGCCATTTTCACAAAAGAAACATCAGGTGTGGGCGTTACTATGAGAGATATCAAGGATATTTATCATTGAAATGATTCATTGTCGGTGATTAGGTGTGCTTTATGTGATTCTTAATTCAAGGTATATGCCTGTCCAAAAGGAAAAAAAAAAAAAAAAGAAAAAAAAAAAAGACATAGGATAGGGGTATGTAGATGGTGAATTTGTCTCCATATGAGATTAACGAGATGATTTGCACAGTCCTTTATCTGCAATGCAATAGAAACAACGGTCAGTGATCAGCCCCGACCTAGTTAGGTCGAGAAGACCCTCTGACGATGAAGTTACAGATTTGATCGGATATTCTTATAATAGATAAGTAAAGTGAAATATATTTGGGACAATTACCACAAAAAAAAAAGAAAAAAGGTTTGAGACTTGAAACA
The DNA here is from genome assembly GCA_036172215.1 of Camellia granthamiana. NCBI lineage: Eukaryota > Viridiplantae > Streptophyta > Magnoliopsida > Ericales > Theaceae > Camellia > Camellia granthamiana. The sequence goes on from CM069910.1 coordinate 137,156,735, forward strand.
AAATAAAGCCTGAATTTTTAATTTTGTCAATTTAACTACAATCTTTTGATTTGATTTCAATCTAAACCATTCACCTATTTTTATTAAGTAAAATCGATAGAAAAAAAAGTATTTTAATTATTAAACTGAATTTAAATAAACATAAAATGTCTAAAATATAATTTTTATTGAGTTTAATGACTAAAATATAATTTTTTTTCCGTTGATTTTAGTTAACAAAAATAGGCAAGTAGTTTAGATTAAAAATCAAATCAAAAGTTTGGAGTTTAAATTGACAAAATAAAAAACTCAAGGTCTAATTTGTTAAAATGGTCAAACCCTAGGATTTCTTTTGTAATTTTCCCAATATATTTTGTGTATTTTTGGATTACCGTCTTTCCTTACGTGTTCACTTGATTCCCTTTTTATAGCCGGTGTCTTCTTGTTGTAAACAATTGATCACGTTTTGATCAGACGATCAATCTTTTTGTCAGGAATCACTTTAGTAGTAGCCAACTTGCGATTGCTGTAAACTATTAGATCTTTGCTTATCAGACAGTTGGCCTTCTATCAAATGAAGTGGTCAAATTGTATTAGAAGGTGATCGTCGGATCCTTGTTGATCAGACGGCCTTTCCTTTATTAGTGCTTCTTTTGGTGGTGGCCAACTTGTTTTAGCCCTGGCCGTTGGATTCATGCTGATCAAACGGCTGCTTTTATGTCGGTTGATGAGTTCTGAACCGTATCATGCTCTTCTTAGATATATGCTATAGATCTGGTTGGCCTCTCATTTACCTTGGGCCACATTTTGCTTGGGCTTTTGCAAGGTTTACTTGGGCCTTTATTCCGATTGGGCTAGGTATGAATTTTGTTTCCCTCCACAGGACATAATGATGAGTGGGCATAATATCGTATGATAAAGTCAATGCCATGTGATTCAAAATAATCTCAATTTTTATATTATTTTTCACAACTTTGTTTATATACCCTTTACTAAATTATAATGTTACAACTAACTACACACACTGATACCAAATGACCAATTTTTCTATTAACTAAACACATGGATGGATGTGAGCTCCATTTCCATGTGAGACCATACCTACACGTATAGTTGTAGAAAATTTGGTATTTCAAAAGATCTTTATCATTTTTACAGCCAAATTAGTTTCCATGCATCTAGCTTTTGTTTATATGGCATCATTTTCATCAACAGAATTAGACCTACGCCGCATGCAAGAATTCGTAGCACACCTCAAGAAACAAAGCTCTTGGGTTTAGTCTTCGTTCTCATTCTCTTCCAATGATCTCCCCATGGTCTCGCGTGTAAACAAGTAAGTTGTGATCATTCCCACGATGCAGACTCCACCCAAAACCACCAATCCAGCTGCCATCCGACCCGCATAATTAGAATGCTTGTAATCACGGTTGTCTTCAGAAGCCCAAAAAAATCCAACAGACCCAACAATCGCTCCAACCTTTCCAAAAGCCCCCGCAATTCCATGGCATGTCGATCGAAATCTTGCTGGAAAAAGCTCTGCAGGAACTATAAAAGTGGTGGTGTTTGGTCCAAAATTTGAGAAGAAAAATGTGAGGCCATATAGAAACAAAAAACCTCCATTTGTGTGGTTATACCAGTATGCAATGTAGGGTATCCCCATGGCAAGCAAGGCAAGAGCCATGAAGAAAAAGCCCATGATCTGGATTTTGACTCTGCCAATGCGATCGATGAAAAAGACAGTGGCCCAATATCCTGGAATTGTTGAGCAAACTGCAAGCACTGCTTGGAATCTTGCAACATTATAGGCATCTTGATACGCATTCAACTTCATCCTTTTGGGGAGATATTGGTGATTTAACTGAGATTGGACAAGGTTAGTGCTATAAAAGACAACGTCAACCAAAAACCATGAAGCGGCACATGAGAAGAGATCGCGGCCATGGCGGCGGAAGAATGCTTTGGAAAGGAATGGGTAATCAGATGGAGGAGGATGAGATGGGAACTCAACATCCTCTACAATCTGACTTAGGGAAACTTCTAACACTTTCTCCATGTCCTTGGCTGCTTGTATGACATTCTGCTCCACCAAGGCTGTGTATCTGTGAGGAGTAAATAGACCAGATTAGAATGATACTCGTAAAGGGTTGTGTTTATAAGAATAATCCATAAGTATATACAGTTCTTTTATATGCCTAAAATTCAAAAGGGACACAATGTTCTCATATGAGTTGTGATTCACATTTTATAGATCCCACCTTGATTATATCTAATTTTGTGATCGGATAATAAGAATTTGAAACTTTTTGTATACATGTGTATGCAATGAAATAAAACCTTGATAAAAGTAATAAAGAGGCATTGGATCTTATTTAAAACAAATTTACATCTCTCCAATATACAATCTAAATTGGAGGGTGTTGTTTAGGTATGTAGAATCCATTATTGGTCTCGTTTTAATGAATTAAAATGTTGATTTTGTTGGGTCTTTGGTTATATCATCCGTAAAAAAAAAAAAAAAAAAAAAAAAAAAAAAAAAAAAAAAAAAAAAACCAAAATTAAGTCAATATAATAATCGTAATCTCTTAATTTATCTTATCTACCAAAAAAAAAAAAACAAGAGGTTTTTTATTTTGGAGACAAAATAAATAAAGAAGTTATGATTATCAAATCAATCTAATTTTTTTTATAAATAATATATACAAAAGTTCTTACAAAATGAATCGTAAGATTATCAAAATGAAATTTGTGATGAACTCCACTTACTAAAATAACACCCTTCAATCTAGATTGTGCATTAAAAAGATACCCAACCCTATTTAAAAATACGAAACTTATCATAAAATATTGAATATATAAACATGTTATTGTCCCATAATTTTTTATTTTTTTTTGGAAAAAAGCTATTACATAAAAATTCTGTTTTATTATATTTATGTGATAATATTTCCTATTTAGCAGTCATCTGTGTATTCATCGCATGATGTTTTAACGTATACCAAGAGTTATATAATAACATTCTTGATACAATCGGTTTACGCGCAAACAAATTGTCATTGTCATCAATATCAATATCAATATCATTAACATAAAAAATAACATAATAAAAAATTATAGTCATTATCTAAGAACTTGTTCAGAAATATTCTAATGAAAGAAACATAAAAATTTGCCACCAAGTATTTGATCAAACAGAACCGTCCAATTCTTATAAATCCTATCACTAAAATACCCTTGATTATGGTATAAGATCTTTCTCTCTAAAATCTCTAAAATACAAATACCGAAATGATGAATTCTACTTTCTATATCAATAACTACCAAATTCAAGCACCACACCAATCTCTAAAAAAAAAAATAAATAAATAAATAAAAAATAAAAACTAAAAGAATTATGCACCATATAAATTTATTTCAAGAACATTGAATAATTTCTCCTCTAAAATCCACATGTTTTATGAGCAAGGATCCTTTAGAGTTTTTTTTTTCCTAAAGTTTCATAGAGTGGTGCATTGTGTGGTTGAGATTTAATGACAAGTCACATCAATTTTTCAGCATTAAATCTCAACCACACAATCTACCACTTTAGGAAATTTTAGAAAAAAAACACTCTAGAGGATCCTTGGTGATGTTTTATAAGAGTTGGTCTTCTATAATATTCACATCTCAATATGAGAGGATTTGGAGAGCCCATGGAGCCTAACATAGGTCTCATTTTAATGATTCAAACCATTCATTTTGTAAGATTATCAATATATATCATTTATAAAAAAAAATAATTTGGTCTAATAATTGTAATTTTTTATTTTATCGCATTTGTCTCTAAAAAAACAGACTACAAATATATTTTAACAAATAGACAAATGCAATAAAATAAAAAGGTTACTGCTATCAAATCGCTCTAATTTTTTTATAGATATGGGTTGGTTTGGGATGTCTTAAAAAAGTGTACTTTTTGTCTTTTTACGAAAAGATGTGCAGAAAAGTAGAGAGGTGATGTGATTGAAAAAAGATAAAAAAATAAAAAGATGGATTATATAGTATATACCAAACCAGCCTATAATATACATTGAGACCATACAAAATGAACGTTTCGAATCATAAAATCAAGATCAATAATAGAGCCCACGGGCCTTTCAAATTTTCTTATATTTAAATGTAAACATGGGAGAAGTCAAATCTTTTAAGTAATTCAATAGTTAAGAAAATATTAAAATAAAGAAGACAATAATTTAAAAAGAAAAAATCATTTGACAGAGAATTACATAATACAAAACAAATTATTATTGGATGACATATCAATTAATAAAAAAAAATTAATTTTTTTTATAAAATTTATATAACATTTTTCCTTTGGCTTATACGAAGTAATCAGAATTACATAGTACTCAACAATAGATAGGCTTCGTTTGGAAAGTGGGTTGACTTTTTGATTTTTTTGACTATTTTAGCCTGGTTTAGGAAGGGCTTTCGGCTTTTTTCGTTTTTTTGTGAGAGAAAAAATATAATGATTATGGGTTGAATGTGATATTTTGTCTTATTAAACTAAAAAACCTATTTTATTTTTTGGGACTATTTTAACCAAAAAAATCACAAAACCTTCTTCCCAGACATAAGTATCGTTGAAGAAGAATACTTGTGCAAGAACTGATGTGTGCAAGAAAATTTGAGTGGAAAAGAAGAATGCTCAACGTAATTACATTTACGTCATCCTATTTCTTACAATTTTTTTTACTAATAAATAAAGAAACAAAATACAAGTAAAAAAAAAAAAAAAAACAGAGGATCCAATATCTTGTAGTATTTAGTGGGTAAGAAAATGAAAAAAAAAAAAAAAAAAAAATGTTATCTGTAAGTTTCTTGTCCACAAAATTCAAAATCAATAGTATAATGAATTGTCAAAAAGAGTTGTTGAATAAGAAGTTAATAATAGTAGCAGTTGGTGAAGACTTGACTTGAGAGTCTTGTCCATAAAAGAGTCATACTATTCAAGTTAGCTGTTAAAACTCAATAAATTTTTTATCATTTTATTATTATTATTATTATTTTAAATTTAAAATAAAAACAAAAACAAAAATAAAAATAAAAATAAAAACAAAAACAAAAACAAAAACATGAGAACAATTGACGTTGTAAAAGTAACCCAATTTTTGTTTTCTAGTGTTGAAAGAAGTGATTTGAAAGAAGCCTTAAGCCCCTGGTTTGGGTTGTTAGTTAAAATGTCAATTTTATTTTTAAAGACTAATAAAGAAAAGAAGGGGAACCCATAAAGAAGTACCTGGCAGTTTCGGGCATCATCATCCGCCAGTAAAAAGTCATACCGGCCGGAATGGCACCGATCATGAGGATGAGCCGCCACACCAAGTCCGCCTCCTTGGGCGTCTTATCAGGAGGCGGGTGCGACGCCGCGTCAAATATGGCACAAATCGTCATGGTCACCGTGGAACTCACCAAAATCCCCAATCCCTGCATCGAGAAAACGGCGGCTATGAAACCCCCACGAGTCTTCTTATTAGCAAACTCTGACATAATAGTCGCCGACAGCGGATAATCCCCTCCAATCCCCACACCAAGCAAGAACCTGAAAAAACCCAGACTCACCAATACACAGGTCGGGGAAGTGCAGATAGAGAATCCGCACCCAATAGAGCTGAGCACCATGCACATGAGTGCGAGGCCGTAGACACGGCGTCGGCCCATACGATCGCCGAGGTATCCGAAGACTAGCTGACCGATGACGGTCCCTAAGAGAGCGATGGCGACCATGGCGGAGGTGATGGCGATGGGGACCTGGTAACGCTTGTTGGGATCCCGGTCGTCGGAGTCCGGGTAGTAGAGGCGGCTAATGAGTCTCATGATCGGAGGGATACAGAAGAGATCGTAGGCGTCGGTGAACAATCCCATTCCTGCAATTATGATTGCTTTGAAGTGGTAGTACTGGGTTTTCGCTGTGTCGAGAGCATCAAGGACTTTTAACGCCATTATTACTACACAAACACCGCTGATGTGTGTGTGTGAGAGTGAGAGAGAGAATTGCCTTTTGTGGGTTGTTGGCTGCTGCAGCTTGAGATGTGGTTGTGTTGCAGGAGTAGTGTTATACGTATGAAGTCGTATACACACACACACACACATATTTATATATAAGCAGGAAATTGTATAGGTCACGAGATGAGATGAGATGAGATGAGGGGTGAGAGTCAAACTATTGGAACGAAAGTAGGAGGGTAGCATCGTAGAGGAGGAGACAAACGAAGACTTTTGACTATATATGGGGTGATGAAGTCTATGATTCCAGAGAAGATGCGAATCATTAATCTTCTGTCATTTTGGATTAACGTTGTTGTAACTGATAACGACTTCATGTGTTTGTAAATTTTGATTCGAGGTTTTCGAGTCCATTTGGAGGAGCGTCGTCCGTTGGTCCTAGGGATGGCAATGGATAAGTTACTCTGTGGGTATTCATGGAGACCCAACTCAAATATACGACATAGATATCTTAAAATGAATGGTTCAGATTTGTTAAAAGGTATAATTAGATTTTGGATAAATTAAAATGAATGGCTCAAATTTGCTAAAAGAAAGATGATTTAATGTCTAAAATGTCTGTGGCTAAGAGATCAACAAACAATTCCTTGTTTATACCCTAAAGCAATTTAATATGGGTCTTATAACACTTTCTTCAAACAGGTTCTTTCACATTTTATTTCTTCAAACATGCTCTTATAACATTGTAAACAAGTTCTTATAACATGTAGGGGAGAGAGTGAGAGTGAGAGAGAGATGGTTGTAATTTTTTTTTTAATCTTCTACGTTCTTCCACATTTTTTTTAATTACTAAAACTTATTTGATTGTCTCAAAATTATATATTTGATTGTTATAAAACAAACTTTTTAATTAATTAATTAATGTGTATTTGATTTTGTTGTTGAACCAAATAAAATAAAATAAGATTGAATGTATATTTAGCTTTTGTTGTGAACCTTAAAAAAAATAAAAAAAAAATAAGTTGTTAACATTAAATATATTAAAAAAGAAAGAAAAAAGATTGAAGGTATATTTTGCTAAAACCTTAAAAAAAAAAAAGTTGTTAACATTAAATATATTAAAAAAGAAAGAAAAAAGATTGAAGGTATATTTAGTTTTTGTTGTGAACCTTAAAAAAAAAAATGTTAACATTAAATATATTAAAAAAGAAAGAAAAAAGATTGAAGGTATGTTTAGCTTTTGTTGTGAACCTTAAAAAAAAAAAAAAAAAAAAAAAAAAAAAAAAAAAGAGTTGTTAACATTAAATATATTTTAAAAAAAAGAAAAAAATTTGAAGGTATATTTAGCTTTTGTTGTGAACCTTATAAAAAAAAATAAAAAAAATAAAAAAAAAGGTTGTTAACATTAAATATATTAAAAAAGAAAGAAAAAAGATTGAAAGTATATTTAGCTTTTGTTGTGAACCTTAAAAAAAAAAAAAAAAAAAAAAATTGTTAACATTAAATATATTAAAAAAAAAAGAAAAAAAATTGAAGGTATATTTAGCTTTTGTTGTGAACCTTAAAAAAAAAAAAAAAAAAAAAAAAAAAGGAGTTGTTAAACATTAAATATATTTTAAAAAAAAGAAAAAAATTTGAAGGTATATTTAGCTTTTGTTGTGAACCTTAAAAAAAAATAAAAAAAAAAAAGTTGTTAACATTAAATATATTAAAAAAGAAAGAAAAAAGATTAAAGGTATATTTAGCTTTTGTTGTGAACCTTAAAAAAAAAAAAAAAAAAAAAGTGATTGTTAACATTAAATATAAAAAATAAAAATAAAATAAAAATGGGGATTAAAGTGGGTTAGGGAAAATCCAAACTCATTAGGATATGGGGAGGGTGGTACCCATGGGGAATGGGGAATGGGGAATGGGAAAAATTTATTATAGGAGAATGGGGATGGGGAATTAATATCCACTCCATTAACTCCCATTGCCATCCCTAGTTGGTCCTATCTTGTGGTTGAGGGACTTTTAGATAGGGCTGTTGTTACCTAAATTCTTTAGACTCCATTTCTTTGAACTTTCATTTTAAATCTTAAATTTTAATAAATTTTTTTTAAACATTTCACCCAGGGGTTGTCTTAAATAAGTGCACTTTTTATTTTTTAGACTAAATGGTTGAGGAAAAAAATATTGATATTTGGATTAATTTTTTGACTTTTTTCGAAAAAATGTATATTAAAAAATTATATAAATAAGTGTGTAGGAGAATGTAGTGAAGTAGCCCGTACACTTGGGCAGTGTAGTGCGCTGGTTAGGAGATGGGAAATGATTACCTCTTTTTTGGGCTTGAATTAAACGGTGTTGTTCGGCCCGTGGGAGCCCGCTACGAGTCCCGTTTTACTAATCGGAACCGTCAATGTGTAGAACTCGTCGAATGCTATATGCTTATAAAAAATCACATTGATTGGATATCGATAGCTATTTGATCGTGTTAGTTTTTTTTGTCAACTGTTAACTATAACACCATCCATTTTTTATACAAAACTGATTTGATCATATAGTTAGCGATATCCGATTAACGTGATTTTTTTACAGGCATATAGTACTGGACGAGTTATACATATTGAACGGTTTGGATTATCAAAACAGGACCCGTGGTGGGCCCCACGGGCCCAACATTACACTCCAACTTAGTGAATATATATATGTAATTTTTTTTTTGTTCCTTTCATTGTACTCTCCTTTCACGTCAGTACCTATAGTAGTGTAAAGTTGATTTGTATTAAAATATTATGTATATTAAATTTTTTATATTTTTAATTTGTGAATAGTGATGAATTTTTGGCTTTTTTTTTGTAATTTTTTGATTTTTTTGATTTTTTTTAAACACCCCAAACCAGGCCTAAATCTTAAATTTTAATAAGATTTCTTTGAACACTCTACTTAATACCAATTTTACCCATATTCATAATATCATCACACCTAAGTACACACCCACTTAATTCTACACATCATCTCTTCTTCTTCTTCTTCTCTTAGAAAACAATGAACGATTGAGAGACGATTGAGAATCCTTCTCGCATTAACTATGGTCTCTTTCTCTTTGTCACCGTGAATGATGGTATCTCAGTCAGAAATCTAGTAAAAAATCTCTTCAACGGTTTCTTTCTTCTTTTCTCAGGTAATCTCGAACTCCCTATCACACATTATTTTTGTTTATTTCAAGATAAAACCCTCGATATAGGGGGTATTAGAAAGAAAAACCCTATATAAAAAAAAAATAGAAATACATAAAAAAAATCCTACAAAATAGAACCGTTCGACATTCCAGTGACAAACAAAATGTTTATGTTCAGCACTATATTCACTACAAGAATTAATACTTTTGGCAACAAAAAAATTGGTCGTTAAAAGTCTATTTTTGGTCGGCAAAAGTTATCCGCGACCAATTTTTTTGGTCGCTACTTTGGTCGGCAATTGAGGGTCGGCAAAAGTAATTCGCGACCAAAATTGTGGTTGGTCTGCAAAAGTTGGATTTTGCCAACTAAATTTTTTGTCGCTAAACATTTAATTACCGCGACTAATTTATTTTGTCGCCAAAACACTTTGGTTGCGAAAAGTGATATTTTCCCGACCAAATTTCTTAGTCACCAATTGTCACATTTCGCGACCAAAAATTTTCGTCTCCAATTATTACATTTCGCGACCAAATTTTTTGGTCGCCAATTATCACATTTCGTGACCAAAAAAATTGGTCGCCATTTGTGTCTTTTCGCGACCAAAACTTTTGGTCGGCAAAAGTGAGATTCCACGACCAAGAGCTGTTTTGGTCAGCAATACATGTATTTTTTGCGACCAAAACTCTTGGTCGGCAATTGTCATTTTTTGCAAAAAAAAATTATTTTGGATGTCGCGACTAATAAATTAGTCGCCAAAGCAGGAAAGCAATACACTTGTAATTCCTAATAATTCATTCAATCCATAATAAACCTATAATTTTAAAGCATCATTCAAATTAATTGAATCATTAACATTCGACACAATACATAAGGGCCCCACCTTGAGCCCTCAATTTACTAGTGAAAATTTAAAGGATTTGTTTCAAACATTTCTCATCTATAAACAACTTCAGGATATCTTTTGAACAGTTTGTCATATGGAAGCCTCAAGTTCATCCGGGCTTACAGCAGTTCCATTTGGGGTATCATCAGCACGGAGCTGCGAAGAGACATCATCTATGGCAGAGTTCAGCTGCGCGATCTTCTCAGTTAGGATTTTGCGTGTTCTCTGTTCTCATCAAATCATATAAAGTGGATGAGAGTTCATATTGTCAACATGAATCAATGACAAGATCCCTAGTAAAAATTAAAAAATACACCAAATCTTTTGGCAGTTGCAGTTGCCAAAATGCAAGAGAAAGATCTCACCTCCAAGGCTTTCTCTTCATCATATATGAATTTTGGCAGCTTTCTCATCAAATCTTTCCTGTCTGCTCCTGCCAGTGCCTTGCTGATCTGTAAGGCAAATGAACCTCACAGCAACTATGTTATCCAATCAAATTTGAAGTACCGCATATCAAACAATCCAGAGATTTGACCAAATAAATCCAATTCTAATGGATAGACAACAGTTCAGGAATACACACATACCTGGGGTGCATATATACAACCTAGTGCTCCAACAACAATTCCACCCAAGACAAAGCCACCAACAAAGATACTTGCAGTACTTGATCTTCCACCATCCACACTGCACATGCACACAAAGTGAAAATTTGTCTTAGAAAAAATAAAGTTCAATCTGACAAGAAGTGACAATAAAATGCTGAAGAACTAAAACAGGATTCTTTGAAAATCATCATAGATGTAAAAGTTTAGAAACTATCTTTTGTAGTCAGCATCAGCAAGGTCATGCTTAATCTGAAATGGTAAGCAAGCATCAAGGGGACCAGAACCATGCCACAATAACTAAAAGGCAACAATTCATGCATGTATGCATTTGCATGTCCGTATGCATGAGAGAGAGAGTGAAAGAGAGAGGCAACTTGCATCAAATAACTACAGGGGGGGAAAAAAACTATTGAACCGTGAGTATCTCAACTGTTATTGCTGCAAAGATTTCACATTAACAAAGGCTATCAACCAACAGTTTTGGCAACAACTAAAAAATTACAATTTTTTCTAAACGTTTTTGTCTTTAGTGATGTTTTATAAAATTTGTGTCAAAATTTTTTACTTTTCAAGTTCTTCTAGTCTAGAAAGATCTATATAAAAAAGAAAAAAAAATTAAAAAATCCAAAGAAAGTACACTAAAGAAGGGGAAAAAACAACCTTTTTATTTTTATTTTTTTTTAGTCTTTATTGATTTTTTTTCAAATAATTTTTTATTTTTATTTTCATGGTCTTCTAGTCTAGCAGGATCTAAAAGTAAATAGTTTTTTGAATTTTTTTTTTTTTTTTTTAAGTTCACTAAATACCCAAAAAAAAGTTGTTGAAAAAGCAAATGCCAAACCAACTCGTATGCAGGGTCGTAGGGGTGTCACCAAAATTTGACGGAACAAAGAAAGAAATCACAAAATATTTGGTACAGAGAAAGTAAGTAAATACTCATGAGAAATAAAATGTAGCTTGTATTCAGGACTAGCACTTTCAAATTCAAAGTACGTACAAAACTAGCATAAAAATGCATGGAACAACTAATAAGATATGTAATGAAACAAAACTATCAAGCTATGGAAGCTTTTATTCTCAAAACATTTCATTTCACATTATAGTTCTATTCTATTCTATATTTCTTAAAGACCAGCAAATTGAATCCAAGAAGTTTGTTGGTTGAGAGCTAAAGGTGAGTTTACTTCTAGGAGTGTTGAAAATGCTCTTGCTCTGCCTATCCCCCTTATTATTTTGGGGGTTACAAAAAGATACAAAATGCCTACTCTTTAAAGCCCTACCATTATATTTAATATAATGAAAGCTACTTGCCCTCACTAATTAATGAAAATAAAATAAATAAAGCAATCCCTCCTCTCTTGCTATCTACTTCTACTCATTATCTTCGATATACCTCAACACAGAAAAGTAAGATGTACAAGATTCCTTCTTTGTAACATCTCACTAAATGTTAAAGACTTCCTCATCAAAGGTTGGCTGCATAGGGTAAAACCTCAGAGAGAGAAGAAAATGAAGAAAACAAACCAAAGTGGCAGAAGGAGAGAAAGAAGTGACGAATATGCTGATAAGAGTAACGTATATACTAAAAAAACCATATTCCCAGTCTTCAAGATCATCTAAAACCCTGTTAGAATTCCTAAACATATTTTAGTAACTTGAAAAACAAACTAGAATAGATCTTAGTCACCAGTTCTTGGCAAAGCTTGTCATTTTGTTGAAGAACGCGATTCTTCTCCTGAGTCAACTTAAAAAATATAGCCCCAGCCTGGATGAGAGCAATGATAAATCAATCCCAGTATATTCATGTTGATTTTTTGGAGGGCAGGGGGTATGACTTATGGTCGGTCAAACAGAAGGTGTGTCTAATACAAAATTATATTAATTGAAGCATACTGTAATTTTTCTACAAACCACTACCAATGTCATAATTCCAATTGAGTTCACAACCAATTCAATTTCAGAATCTGTAAATAGAAAGCATCTAACTCGCCTAAAATTGAACATCTAACTGCTTAAATGCCATATCACGAGAAAAAACAAAGAGAGAGAGAGAGAGAGAGAGAGAGAGAGAGAGAGAGAAAAGAAAAGAAAACTGCTCAAATGCAAATCCCATCATTAAGCACAGCACAGCTTCACTAAACAGAAATAATAGAAGCAACATGAATGATGAACACTGAGAGAACCATTCATAGCAAGTCCTTGTAGCAAAAGTTCACTAGCCCTAGGAGGCAAGCAACAAGGAATCAGAAACCCAAATGTACCACTTTAGCTTGCATGTTTGGAGCTTGAAGCCCCCTGGAGGAATAATTACACAAATCTTTGTAGTATTGGAACCACAGGTGCCTACAGCAGTTTATTCAACCATGCCATAGCTCTACAAGCCAAAAAAAATAAAACAATTTATGACCTGCAAACCAAAAAAAAAAAAATTTGTGAACTTAGAAAAAAGATGAAATACTCGTGTTTCAATTGGTTTCCAAGTAAAAACATGGAAGTGATTGAAATGTAGAATCTCATATTATCTCCTTTTTGGACTTGTGTATATAGTAAAACAGGGGTAAGAGTTAGATATTTTGTAATGACACCAGGTTCAAAGCATGAGGAGAAAATGTCTTAGAATGAAGTGTATTCATAAGCATTTTAAGTCAACGGAACAATTCAATTTTATTGTTAAAAAAACCAAGAAGAGCATGAAGTGAAGAGTTTCTCAGCAAACATCATAAGAATAAATAGTCTAGCCCCAAAGATATATATTTGGTCATCACAAGCAAAAGAAATGGAATTAATTGACAAATAACTGTTCTCCTCTAAAAAAAAATCCTTTCAATTGGGAAGGAACAAAATGAATTTCAGCCAATTTGGGAGAAACCCTAATTTAGAAATTTCTCTATATTTCGTGGCCCCATTGTGTCATATTGAAGAACCCACAAAGAGACTGAAGGACTAGATGCAACATTAAAATTCTACTTTCCCGTTGTGTCATATTGAAGAACCCAGAGAGCCACTAAAGAACAAAGAGATGAAGAAAGCGAAACGCTATCCAAGCTGATATTCAAACCCTTACAGAGATCGAAACGTACACTGATTGCATCAAATCAAAGACTCACAAGAAGAAGCCCTTCTATGCCTTATGTCAAGAAAATCATACTCAAATCTGAGATAGAAAGGCCACAGCTTGAAAATCGACCAACAGAGAGAGGGCAGAGGGCAGTGACCAAAGAGACGGTCATGATCGGCGCTGCTCACGATTCGCTATGCGAAAAAGGGACACGAAGAGGCATCGTCGTTCGAGGGAGTGTAGTCGGCGATGCAAGAGAGCAAGAGGTAAAGGCAGAGGGAGAGAAGACATATCTCTGCCGTGAGAATGAGAGTGAGAGTGAAGAGAGAGAGTGAGAGTGAAGAGAGAAAATTTCAATTCCCGCCCCACTAAAAATCAAATTTCCCTCCCAAACTTTTGGCGACCAAAAGACCATATTAGTCGCAAAAAAGGTACCTTTGCCGACCAAATTTTTTTAGTCGCCAAATCTCAATCAATGGCGACTAAAATATTAGTCGCTAAAAGTACTAATTTGGCGACTAATTGTTTTTGGTTGCTAAAAATAAGTTTTTCGCGACCAAATTTTTGGTCGCCAAAAAATATGTGACCTTCCGCGACCAAATTTGTAGTTGGTCGGCAAAAGCATACCACTTTCTGCAACCAAGTCATTTTTTGGTCACCAAAATATAACCTTCTGCGACCAATAATATTTGGTCGCCAAAAATAATGATCATTTGCAACTAATTAATATTTGGTCGCCAAAAGATAACTTTTAGCTACCAACTTTTACATTGGTCGCGAAAAGTGCAGATTCTTGTAGTGATTACTGAACTAAATATTTTTGTTCAATACTGTATTACTGAACAGAACCTCAATAGTCAACAAACCAGTACCAAACCAAAAACAATCTAGAATCGTAAATGCAAGACAGATAAACTTACTCATGCAACACCGACCTCATCAGAGTTATTGTAATCGTACCCCATTACTCTATAAGTATCAACGAATGGTGAAAACGACAACATATGTAGAAACTCGAAGTGTGTAATAAAATTGTTTGCAACTAAACACATTTAAAACCACTGAACAAAACGTTAACTAATTAGGTAATTTTAAATATTTTTCATTAAAGATGAATACGTGGGTTTAGAATGGTAATGAAAAAGAATATGGTTAGGGTTTAGGTTGATAAGGAATACGTATAGATGGGGATGGAGGTGAGTATATAATATTGTAGAGTGTCATTCTACAATATTATAATTTGGTAGGCGGCTGTTCCATTAAAAGTTATCTTTTATGTAATTTTACTTTAGAGTATAATTGTAATAAAAAACAAAGTGAGAATTTGGGGGTCCAAAGAAATTAAATAAGTGCTAATAGTAGCACTCAGAAATTATTTGATAATTTCTATAATATTCGTATAGAAATTGATAATTTTAGTTAAGTTTTTATAAAAAGATTTATAAAAAAATAAAGAAACCTTATAGTGACTTTTTTTTTTGGGAGGGGGGGTGGGGGGGGGGGCTAAAATCTTACTTTCCCAAAATGAACAAAAAAAAAAGAAAAGAAGCAAATCGTAAATTAGGATTGAACAAATATTCGGTTCAATCAGATTTGGACTAGACTTATATTATATAGTATGAGTATATGTGTCATCTCAAACTCGGTCCCCTCTGACATTAGGGTTAATTTTGTCACCCAAGTCCAACCCTAAATAAACTTTTAAATCTCTAATCCACTCACTTGACACAATAGATATGAGTTACTAAATGTATATAATCTTGAATAGTTATTAAATTTTTTAGACATTTTTTCAATAATCATTTTAGTTTGAAACTTTAACAAAGTTGAATTGAAAATAAATACAGTCATTTATCCAACGTTTTAGTAATTTAAGTCATAGAAAGAAGTGTATATATATATTGAAAATAAATAATAAAAAATTAAAATTGAAATTTTAGAAATGAATGAGGCGGTACAGGTTAGATTAAAACTCTTTTTTCTTTTTTGATAGGCAAAGAAAACTTTATTGATTACGGCAATGTAAAACAAAGATACAATCAATAAAGAAGAAGGGAGCAAAAGCATCATAGCTCTCAATTGAATCCAACTAGGTTGGCACCAAAGAGAGAGCCTCAATCATATGCATGCACACTACCAAGTTGGTAAGGGACCAACCAACCGAGAGAGGACAAGAAAGAAAAAGAGCAAACTCAATAGCAACCCCTGATTTGCTTCCAATTGAAAACATCATCAACTGAGAAGGGGAAGTCCTTGAGAGATGCTTTGAGCCAAAGTGCTAATCTGATCTTGATGGGTTCACACAGGTCAATGGAATTAGGTTGTGCCTCAGTGAATATACACTCGTTCCTATGCTTCCAAAGAGACTAGAGAATTATTAGGGAAATAGCTCTCCAAAATTTTCTGAGTAGACTCTTGAATAGCTCTCCAAGATTAAAACTCTTTATTTTAAACTCAGTTTAAAAATTAAATAAGCTTAAAATCTCAACTTAACATGAATATTGAATTAAATATTTTTTTTTAAAAAAATTAAAAATATCTGGACTGAATTGAAAAGGCTATGGCCACCTCTAATGTAAAGTACCATAACAACAAAGTCCAGATCTTCTCCAGCCCTCCCTCCGGTCAACGGTTAGGATTTGGCCACGTTACCCCGAACAAAAGCTACGGCTCAGATTAGCTAACCAAAATAATAATAAAATAAAAAGAATTCAATTGAATTCAGCAAAATAGAGGGTCTCTCTCTCTCTTCCTCTGTCTGTCTCCTTCTCCCTCAACACATCATCCTTACTCTGAAGATTTTAACCGCGAACTAGAGCTCTGGCAATTGCGAACCAGAGCCATGTTTTGCTGCTATTTTTTGGTCATTTTTTGTGCTAAAATTAATGTTGTTTGTTGCTGCTGAAAATGCTGCTGTTTTGGTGCTATTTTGCTACTGATTTCCTATTATTTTGTGCTAAAAGTGCTGCTATGTTGGTGTTGTTTTGCTGCTTTTTTTTTTTTTTGGTCATTTTTATGTGCTGAAATTACTGCTATTTGTTGTTGCTGAAATTACCGATAGTTGCCGAACGATAGTAGTCGGACAACCCTCCATCTCCCTCTCTCTATTTTTGTTTGTTATCTCTTTCATGTGGAAACCTTTGTTTTGCCGCTCTGCGCTGAATTCAATTCATTTTTTTTTTTTTTGTTAGCTAATCTGAGCCGTAGCTTTTGTTAGGGGTAACGTGGCCAAATCCTGGCCGTTGACCGGAGGAAGGGCTGGAGAAGATCTAAACTCATAACAACACCCCATGGCGTGGCATCTTACAGGTATCCAATATTGTTTTCTTTTGAGCCGTTTTGTTTTTATAATTTTTATTGTAATAATATTTAGGGAGATTTATGTATAGGTCTTAATAAGTATATTTATTGTTCAATAAATTTTATGATAATTAATGACATTTTTCATCAAACACTATTAAAAAATGTCACTAATTGTTAATTTTCAACGACATTTTGAAAATTGTCACAAAAAATGTCACTAGTTATAAGTTTTAATGACAGTTTAAAAAATTCGTCATAAAAAAAGGTCACTAATTGTAAGTTTTAGCGATAATTTATAAAAATCGTGACAAAAAAAGTCACTCATTGTTAATTTTTAGGGACATATGCAAAAAATGGCCACAAAAAACATTAGTTTTAGAAAATATTTTACAATGACTTATTTTCAATAGAACTTGATAAGACTTAAATCCAATTATTAAGATCTAATGGTAGTTTACCCGAATATTTTATATATATAACAGGATAAATAAAGTATAATAAAATTAGCGGTGCTAGATGTACCAATTAGTATATCAATTAGTAGACCAACATATGTTATAACATTATTACTTCAAAATTATTATAAATAAATTACTACCTAAAAATTTGAATCGTGGCTATGGAAGAGAAGTTATTTGGTAATCTTAGCTTATGTTTGGGAAGTGGTTTTGGGGGCTTTTTTTTGGCTAAAATAGCCACAAAAAATAAAATATGCTTTTTAGCCCAATAAGACAAAACATCACATCCAACTCATAATCATTATATTATTTCTCTCACAAAAAAATCAAAAAAGCCAAAAAAGGCAAAAGCCCTTTCCAAACCAGGCTTTTTAGCCCCAAGCTAAAATAGTCAAAAAAGTCAAAAAGTAAAAAAGCCAATCCACTTCCCAAACGAAGCCTTAGACATGTAACACCACTAATTGTTGCGATCAGTGGATGAGTGGGATTAATAATTTTATGTTAAATAGAGAGAATAACATGACATTTGATGATTAGTTTATAGTAATGACACGTGATACCCTAAATCATTTAGTGGTGTTTTGGGAAGTTGGTAAAAAATTGGCTTTTTGGCTTTTTTGGCAAAAAGCTGGGTTGTTTTAGATATAAAAAAAAAAAAGCTGCATTTTTTTGACTAAAAAAGCTAGAAAGTCAAAAAGCTAGCTTTTTACCATTGTTCCCAAAAGAGGATAAGACTTTTAGAATCAAAACTCTGATTAAGGCGCCATTTTATTTTATCTGTATATGATAACCCAACAAACCTGTAATAATTTTTTTTTTTGATTTTTTATTATCTAATCTAATCACATCATTTTCGGTCCAACAATCATGTTGTTAAAAAATGTAAACAATTTACAATTAGGTAAATCACTCACGAGTCCGGATCCTCTGCCGCCTTCCCTGCGGCCATTCTTGTGGTGCCCCAAAATGACATCGTTTTGGGACAAAATTTCACAAAAAAAATTAAAAAATTAAAAAAAATCACAGAATCAGAGAAGAGAAGGACCAGAGAAGAGAAAGAGGGGAAGAAGAGGATCCGGACTGAAACATACAAAACCCATTAAACCCAACCTCTTCTCTCTCATCAGAAGTATATGTTGAAATTGCATATGAAGTGTCTGAGATTCTAAGGGGCTGATTTTGGAGTTGGGTTGTGTTCCAATTCATTTTTGGGGATTTGGATATCTTTCAAAATCTCTAAATTCCAAGATTTAGTGGCTGAAGAGATCCAAGGTAAACAAACCCTAATCTGGGTATCTAAGAATTTGACAAATTTGTAGATTTGGAGCCCAGAGGTATACAAGAGTCATTTTATATTGAGGTTAAATCATCAAAATACAAAGAATGGTCGCAGGACTTATATATATACGATCTCAGATCTAAGGTGATCAATGCACGCGATGCAGAGGTCGTGTACTGAAGATTTCGTCAATGGAGAAGCCGGCAGTCGGAGAACCGCAGTACGACAAATTTAGGAGTGCCGAAAGGGTCTTCATGAAGATAGCTCTGTTTATGAGTGAGTGAATTTGCTTTAATTGGTTTAGATTTGTGCACTTGTGAAGATTTGATAGTTTTTGTTCGAAGAGTGTTGGATTGGAGACCTGTGATGGGGCTTGAAAGGGTAGAGAGATCTGCATATCAAAGAATGAGAAGTGTTTGGATTTGGAGTAGAGAAGACTCTTGACATTATTGTAGAAGAAGAAGAAGAAGAAGAAATGCAAGGTAAAGAGAGAGTGTGTGTGTCAGTGTAAGAAAAAAAAAAAAAAAAAAAAATTTCCAAAACGACGTTGTTTTGATAGGCCGCAGGGAGGGCGGCAGAAAATGGCAGCAAATGATCCGGACTCAATAGCTCACCAGTCCATCTTTGGAGGTTACTAATCAAGCAACACCAATTATAATGAAGATAAGGACCACTTTAGCCTTTAAGAATTAGTTATTTTAGTTAGTTTTTAAAATTTTATAAAAAAATACATGTAGAAAAATAAATAACTTGTAAGGCCTAAAAGTAGATTGAATGCAATTTCGTTGTTCCCATATAAGTGACAGGATAGTAACTCGTTACGAATTCAGATTTTTGTAGTTGCATTTCTTGTGATGCAATTTATAATGTTTTGAATTCACCAAAAAAAAAAAAGAAAAAAAAGAAAAGAAAAAAGAACCGAAAATTAAGATTTAAAGTTAAAAACGATGTCTTTTTTATTTTTCATTTAAACTTGAGTGAAAACACTAAAATAACATCATTTTTTAAACTTTATTCCTTTATTTTAAATTACTACAAAATATACTATAAGAAGTGTGTTACACAGGATTGAAATTCAGCGGCCCCATATTCAAACTATTTAAAACTCACCCTCATAAGTTTATTTATAAAAAAAGGCAAATTACTAGAGATGGCAATTTAAACCTGGCCCAACGGGGACCCGACCCCCCGACCCCGATTAACACGGGGATTCCTCGAAAAATACCCCCGACAGGGCGGGGACAGTATTTAAAAAAAATTCCCCGATCCTTTTCGGGCCGGGGAAAGTGATAAGTTGTTCCGCCCCGGCCCCGGCCCGACCCCGGCCCCGTTCCCCGTCCCGATTCTGCCCTGCCTCCCTCTCCTCTCTCACTCACCAACCCACTATATATAATATATACTCATCTCTCTCTCTCTCTCTCTCTCTCTCATCTCAGATCCTATCTTCCTTCGCTGCTCTCTATCTCTCGTCTTTACGCCGCCATGGCCACACTCCGCCACTTAATACCAGCGGCGCAACCAGTCTCCATCTTCTCTCCTCTCTCAACCGATCGAGATCTCCCTTCTCTCCCTGTGTGTCTGTGTGATGATGATGGCGACTCAGATCTCAGTCTCAGATCTGCAGATGTGTGTGTGTGTGTGTGTGTGTGTGAGATGATGATGATGAGGGGTTCTGTAACTCAGCTGGTTAAAGATTGGTTATGAGGATGATGACTGGTTATGAGGATGATGAGGGGTTCTGTCATGAGGATGTGTGTGTGTGTGTGTGTGTATGTGTGTGTGTGTGTGTGTGTGTGTGTGTGTGTGTGTGTGTGTGTGTGAGAAAGAGAGTTTGTGTGAGTGATTTTCTGACCACACTGCCAACTTAGTGATCAGCTGGAGAGAACTGGCAGAATAGATGACACCTAGCTAACCTGCAACAGAAAGAGAAGATTCCGGCGGTGGTTCGTCCACCCGGGGGCACTCTGACGATCAAGTCAGTATATTCTCAAAGATAATCAATAGTGCAAACTCACTGTTCAGAATATAAATTGCGTACCTTAGACCCACGGGGGTGCCTCTCTTTTATAGTTAACTCAATCCTAGTCCCGATAGAAGCCTGACTTCTATGGACTCCCATTCAGTGCTTACTCTGGACTCCTCAAGAGATAAGGATAGACTCCCTAAGAACATTATCCTCATTCATCTTGAAGTCTTTCCTCATTCTAGGACTCTTGTCCCTTATCCGCTTATCTCGGATTCTGATATCTTCGCAGATAACCTCGGCCTTGCCGAGATCACCTTGGCGTTATGACCAAGACACGTGGCACCTCGGCTGACACGTCGGCGTCACCTTGCCACGTGTTGGTACTCAGAAAATATATCCCCACAACTGCCCCTAGGTTCTATTACCTCGGCATTCTGAGGTGATGGAACCTATATCGGTACCTCCTTCTAGTACGTCGGCTTAAAATTTCTTCTGCTGAGATTATTTATTTCAGGCCGACATGCCTCCATTAAGACTAAGGATGCCAAGGGTTCTTTCTAACATATGAGCTGTCACGCATCACTTATTCGACTGTTTCATCCACGTGTTTCCTCCTTACGGGATCGTGCCTGTGACGCGCCTGTAGGCCGTTTTGCGTCTACGTGCACCGTCTGACGCATTCGTTGCTCTAGGCGCATTAATTCATTTTCGCCGCCGTTTCAAGTTTTAACAAAACTTTTCCCACTTCTTCCATTTCTTCACCTTTCATTTGATATTCTTGCGTTTTCTCTCTCTTACTTTTCTCTCTTGAATCCGCCATTGTTCCAGACTTCAAGCTCTGCAACTGCCTTCATTCCTTCCTTTTGGTGAAGCCTTCGCCGTTTCTGTTACTTCTGCAACCGTTGCCTAACTTCGGCGATCTTTATACCGGCTTCACTTTTTCTGGTAAGCCACAGTTCCCTTCGTTTTCCATTCTCTGATGTTCTTTACTATTTGTTGCCATTACTGCTTTGTTCAAACATATGATTTGTGAATCTCATATCTGAGTGTGTTTATTCCACGATTTTACTCTTTATCCATGCCTTAAATACTCATACTGCTCACAATTCTTCTACAATTTTGCCACTGTTCTTGACCTTGTACCACTTGTACTCACTGGTTTCTTGATAGTCCATCTTTGTTCTTGATTCTGAAACTTGTTCTTGTTTTCTATTTTTTTGTGTCTTTGCCAGATTTGTGCCTTCAATCTTCCTTCCCATAGACTTAGGTTTGGGATTTGTCTGTAGAACCCACAATTTAGGAAAAAAACTGAAACCTGTATTTACCTAAATGTTTGCCGAGATCCCAATAACCCTCTCAAAACATCTTCTGAAATCCAACCCCTTCGATTAAGCCGACATCATGGGTATGTGGAAACATAGGGTAGACACCCCTTCCAAACTAGAATTCTTTAGACAGGAGTTTGAAATTCCAGCCGACGTCCATCTGAGGTTGGCTGGGGATGATGACTCCATCATGCCTACTGACGATTCCATGCCTTTCCCTGTGGTGGCTTTCATCGAGTGTGGACTTCGGCTCCTACTCAACATTCTTTTTCGCGAGATTATCCATTATTACAAGTTAAACCCAATGCAACTCGCCATCAACTCCTACCGAGTTATTAATGGCATCATAGCCTTAGCAAAACAAGAAAACGTTAGGGTCACTTTAGCCGATATCCAGTATTGTTATACTATGTGTGGCCTAAAAAAGGACACGGGCTATGTCTACTACCTCAAGCCGAGGTCAACGGAGTATAAAATCGTTGCCGACCTCCCAGACTCCAACAAGGGAGCTAGAGATGATTACTTTATTACTTTGGGGAACTGGGAATTTGCTCCAGATGAGGACCTCCACCTCTACCATCTTCCTCGGACAGTTTTCATAGAGGGTAATGGTAAGAGCCCTGTGTTTCACATTTACTTGTTTTCAAAATCTTTAATACTTCAAATATTTTGATGTTTTGTCTTTCCTTGCAGCTCTTCCAAGCCAGGAAAAGACTTTCGCAAGTCCTTTTACCCAAGTTCAGGTTTAAAGAAACTATTGGACCTTTCTGTTCATAAGCGAAAGGCCCCACTGGTGTTTAATTTCATCCCGACGTACAAATCAGCTCTCCCCGACGTCCCTAAGAGGAAAAAGAAGAAGAGCCTATCTCCTCCCTCTGCCACAACCCCTTCAGTTGCTACCAAATCTCGGCCAGATCAAGGATCGACTTCTGATCCAGCAGAACAGCCATCTACCTCGGCTCCATACTTGATCCCACCATCTCAATGAAAACGTCGCCGACGACTTACAGTTTCTTCTGCCGAGATGGGTCGCCCAACACCAGTTGCCAAAGATCTCCTGGCTAGCATTCCTTCTGACGTTGATGCTCAACCAACACAAACCCAGCTTCCTCCCAAGCAAAAACGAATAAAAAAGGCCTAGCCCAAGGCAAAGGTAGCTCAGGTCGATTCTGAGGATACCTTGCCAATTTCCAAACTGGCTTCAAGTGAGAAGACTACCTCTGTCCCTGCGAAAAGGTCCGCTAAAACCCTTCCCTCCGAATCCACCAAGTCCAAAAGGCTGAGGTCATCCTCTGCAACGACCTCGGGGTCTAAAAAACCTGATGTCCCCTGGGCCCCCGAGATCACTTTGGAAGATAAGCCTGTTATGGCTAGTGATAGTGCCGACGACATCAATGTCGGCGTTGCCCTCAGTACTGCACTGCTTCTTCCAGGCGATCTGGAGCGAAATGCCGAGTTCAGTGAGTACGAGAACTACGCCCTGATGCTCCAACGTTCTGTTCAGGTAAGTGTTTTTGCTTAGTACTTTTTCTTTCTTTCTCTTCATTTCACACTTAGAATATTTTCTAATACTTCTGTTTCCTTTCAAGCCATCCAACATGCCCATTCTTTCTCAATTCAATCTTTTGAGAGCCGCGAGAAGCTCGCCGAGAAGAAGAGGGAGGTCTCTACACTTCAGAAAACCAATAAAAACTTGCAATCAAAAATGAAAACCCTGGAGGATCAGGCCGAGGTCGCTATTAAAGCCAAGGATGAAGCTGAAGAGAAGGTTGGCGCTGCTGAGGCAATAAATAAAGTCCTTCAAGCCCAGCTGAAGGAGGCCGAGGAAAAAGTGGCCCAGGCCCAGAAGGAGTTTCAAGACGCCTTGGCCACCAAGGAGGCCGAGATCAAAGATGCCGACGAAAAGGCGTATGCTCAGGGCATGGCCGATGTTACAGAGGCCTATGAAAAGCAAGTCAGGCAAGCATGCAACAAGGGTTTCTCCCTTGGTTGGATGACTTTGCTGAAAAAGCTTGATGTCCCTGAGGACTCCTCCCTGAGGAACGCTAATGCCATTCCCCTGCCATTTCCTCCGACTCCACCTCCTAGTCAATCTGACAACGAATCTGATTCTGGAGATGAGGCCGAGGAGGAAGTTTTGGTAAGAAAATCAAAAGATGTTGCTGGGACCAAGTCTTCTCCTCAAAATGAGCAAGTCCTAGACTTGACTCAAGATGAGGATGGTGAGGAGGTTCCTAAAGATGCTGGGGCTAAGAAAACATTAGCTGTCATTCCTCTTGCCGACAAGAGCGTAGATGAAACTCTTGCAGAAATTGACGCCGAGCTCGCGGCGGAGAAGGTGGCCGAGGTGGCTTCTCAACAGTCTTCCGAGGTCTTAACCCAAGTTGCTGCTGATGCTGAGGAACCTTAATTTTCATGCCTTTTCTTTCCCTTTTTGTACTTTGTTTTTTGAAACAGTGTAAGCTTTTCACATGGCCGATGTGCCCTCTTTTGTGTACAAATGCATCTGCTTTCCTTGAATGCTTGAATCTTTAACTTCTCTTTATTGCTTTTGCATGATTCTATACTTAGAATATTCTGCATGTCTTTAATATACTCTTCCTTCTTTGTACAACCTTCTCGGGGTGACATACCTCGGTTAACAATGATCACGGTTTAACTTTAACTTGTAAATTGCTACAAACTTCAACAAGTGTTAAACAATGATCTCGGTTTTAACTTCAACTTGTAAATTGCTACAAATTTCAACAAGTGTTAAATAATGATATCGGTTTAACTTCAACTTGTAAATTGCTACAAATTTCAACAAGTGTTAAACAATAATCTCGGCTTTAACTTCAACTTGTAATTTGCTACAAATTTCAACAAGTGTTAAACAATGATCTCGGTTTAACTTCAACTTGTAAATTGCTACAAATTTCAACAAGTGTTAAAAAATGATCTCGGTTTTAACTTCAACTTATAAATTGCTACAAATTTCAACAAGTGTTAAACAATGATCTCGGTTTTAACTTCAACTTGTAAATTGCTACAAATTTCAACAGGTGTTAAACAATAATCTCGGTTTAACTTCAACTTGTAAATTGCTACAAATTTCAACAAGTGTTAAACAACTCTGTCTTCTCTCTGCCCCCCTAATGTGAACCTGAGTTCCACTTGGGTTCTCATTATTCATGTCTTCCAAAAACCACATTATGCATTTTTATCAGTCATAAGTGTTGAAGAATTCTGCTAAGATTTTATTAATGTCGTTGGTAAAAAACAAGTAATATCTAATGATAGAAAAATTTCAAATTACAAGTGTTCCAGGGTCTTGGCAATGCTTTGCCCTCATTATCTTCAAGCCGATATGCCCCATTTCCCAATACCGAAGTGATTCTGTAGGGTCCTTCCTAGTTTGGGCCAAGCTTGCCCTCCCTAGGATCCTTCTTGTTGCTGACGACTTTTCTCAGGACTAGGTCGCCGACTTGAAATTCCCTTGGATTAACCTTCTTGTTATAAGCTCTGACAAGCTATTGTGGGTATGCTACAAGCTGTATTGCAGCTTTCTCTCTTCTTTCTTCTAAAAGATCCAGATCTCGGGCTAAGAGTACATCATTAGTCCCGTTTTCAACTTCCTGGGTTCTGATCCCTGGGATGCCGACCTCCAATGGAATGACTGCTTCTGTGCCATAAGCCATGACAAAGGGGGATTCCCCTGTTGATCTTCTCGGCGTAGTCCGATATGCCCAGAGTACATTGGGCAATTCATCTACCCACTTCCCTTTTGCTACCTGCAGCCTCTTCTTTATCCCATCCAGAATTACTTTGTTGGATGCTTCTGCTTGTCCATTGCTTTGTGGAAAGCTTGGGGTGGAAAAGTAGTTATTGATCTTGAACTTTGCACAGAAGTTCTTGATCAGCTTACTGTCAAATTGAGTTCCATTGTCTGCAACAATTGCTCTTGGAATCCCAAATCTGGTGATGATGTTTCTCCATATGAAGTTCTTGACATCCACATCTCGGATCTTGGCAAGAGGTTCTGCTTCTATCCACTTCGTGAAGTAATCTATTGCTACCAGTAGGTACTTCCTTTGCCCAGTTGCTTGGGGCAATTGCCCAACGAGATCCATGCCCCGTTGGGCAAATGGCCAAGGACTGGATACAGGGTTCAGGTCAGCAGCTGGCTGGTGTATCAAATGTGCAAACCTTTGGCATTGTTCACACTTCTTCACGTAGGCTTTTGCATCTTTTTGCATGTAGGGCCACCAATACCCCTGGGTAATGGCCCTGTGAGCTAGTGATCTGCCCCCAGCGTGGCTTCCACAAATTCCTTCATGAATTTCATATAAAAAATCTTCAACCTACAGAGGGTGTACGCACCTTAAAAGGGGTCCAGTGAAGGACCTTCTGTAGAGATGTCCTTCCGCTGTCAGACTGAATCTTGCCGACTTCAATCTGACCTTGTGTGCCTCCTTGTAGTCTTCTGGCAGATTTCCTTCTTTCAGGAATGCAACAATTGCATCTATCCAACTTGGTCCCATGTCCACACATATTGCTTCATGCTCTATGGTCGGTGGTTCTATGCTCGGGCCCGACAAATAGTCAATCATTATTGTCCTTGCTTTTCCTAGTTGTATTGCACTAGCTAGGTTGGCCAATGCGTCGGCATGGTTGTTATCATCTCGGCTAACTTGGAGTAGTCTGCAGTTCTGGAATAAGGCTGCCAGCCTGATGACCTCCTTTGCGTAGGCCGACATTCTTTCATCTCGGGCTGCAAACTCGCCCGTTGTTTGGTTAACTATCAATTGTGAGTCACAAAAAACTATTACCTCATCTGCTTGTACTGCTGTTGTCAGCTTCAGTCCTATAATGAGTGCTTCATATTCTGCTTCATTGTTTGAGGCCTTGAACCCTAATCGAATGGACTGTTCCAATATCTCTCCGTCTGGAGATATCAGTACTACTCCTGCCCCCGCTCTCTGTCGGTTTGAACTCCTATCAACGAATAGTCGAAAGGAGTCGCCGATGTAAATGCTGCAGGGTTTGAGTTTCTCTTCTTTCCTTTCTTTTGTTGTATTTGGCTGCGCTTCATTTTCCTTGCTTGGGCATTGCTCTCCTCGGTTCAACGAAGCCCAGTGTACGATGGATTCTGGAGTGAACTCGGCCACGAAGTTGGCCAAAACTTGGCCTTTGATTGTTGTTCTTGGCCTGAACTCTAGTTCATACTGGCCCAAGGCTACTGCCCATCTGGCTATTCTTCCTATTAAGTCTCCCTGTTGTAATAGGGACTTCAATGGATGCTCTGTCAGTACCACAATTTTATGGGCCTGGAAGTAATGGTTCAACTTCTTTGAAGCCATTACTAGAGCCAGTGCCAATTTCTCTAAGGGTAGATACCTTGTTTTTGCGTCGGCTAGGGTTTTACTTACATAGTAGATAGCCCTTTGCTCCCCTTTTTCTTCTCGGATTAATACTGCACTTATCGCATGTTCCAAGTACAGGAACAACTCCTCCTCAGGTTCTGGATTCGAAAGAACTGGAGCTGTGGTCAGGTATTTCTTCAGATTGGCTAATGCTTCTTCGCACTCCTATGTCCAAAGAAAGTCTATGGCTTTCTTCACTAATTTGAAGAAAGGTTTGCACTTGTCTGAGCTTCTGCTTATGAACCTATTTAGGGCTGCGGCCCTTCCAGTTAGCATCTGCACTTGTTTTGCCGACGTCGGGCTCTTCAACTCTAGGATGGCCTTGATCTGATCTGGGCTGGCCTCAATGCCCCTCCTGGCCACCAAGTATCCTAAAAGCTTACCAAATCCAACTCTGAATGCACACTTCGATGCATTGAGTCGGAGCCGATATGTTTTAAGGATTTCAAAGACTGCTTTTAGATCGGCGAGATGACCCTCAGGCTCCTTGGTCTTAACGACCATGTCGTCGATGTAGACTTCTACTGTTCGGCCAATCAGGTGTTTGAACATTTTGGTTACCAATCTTTGGTAAGTGGCTCCTGCGTTTTTCAACCCGAAGGGCATCACTCTGTAGCAGTATAGGCCTTTGGGGGTGATAAATGCAGTCTTCTCTTCATCCGCAGGGTCTATAGCTATCTGGTGATACCCCCTGTAGGTATCCAGGAAGCTCATCCTTCCATGCCCCGAAGTGGCATCCACTAGCTGGTCAATCTTGGGTAGAGGGAAGCTGTCTTTGGGACAGGCCTTGTTTAAGCTGGTAAAGTCTACGCAGACCCTCCATTTACCATTCTTTTTCTTTACCACCACTGTATTGGATAGCCATGTCGGGTAGTGAACTTCTCTAATGGCCCTGGCCTCCAGAAGTCTATCTACTTCTTCCTCTACTGCTTCGACGTGCATCAACGTCGGTCTTCTGGCTCGTTGAATTACAGGTTTGGCCGACTTGTCAACATTCAGTTTGTGGTAAGTGACCTCGGGGTCAATGCCAGGCATTTCGTAAGGTGTCCAAGCAAACACCTCAATATTTGCTCTCAAAAAAGCCTCAAACTCTTTTCTTGTTCTTCAGCTAAGCCCGAGTCGAGAAGAAAGAAGCATTTTTCATCCCTATCCTGGATGAGGATTTTCTTCAGTGCCTCTTCGCTCTTCTCGGCTGGCTCTTTGCCGACGTCTTCTAGGACTTCCACGTCCTCATCTTCAATTTCTGCCTTTTCTGGCTCTCGTATGCTGCAGGTGGATTTCATTGCTGCCATGGAGCAATTCTTCGCCTGCAGTTGATCGCCTCTGACTTCCTCTATCCCATGCTCTGCTGGGAATCGCAATAGTTGATGCAATGTTGAGGGAACTGCCCCCATCGCATGCAACCATGGCCTTCCCAAGATAATGTTGTAAGGGGAGGGTGTGTCGATGATGGTGAATTCTGTCTTGATCTTCCTGGTGCCAGCCTGCACCTCCAAGTTTACTGCTCCCAGTGGCCATGCCGGCGTCCCATTGAACCCAACCATTGGGCCATTGGATTGTTCCATATCATCTAGGTGAAGGCCGAGCTCCTTGTAACATCGGACGTACATGATGTCACAAGAGTTGCCTTGGTCAATCAGGATGCGTTTCACTTGGCACTCCCCAACCTGGAGGGATACTACCAAGGCATCATTATGCGGATGTTGGACATCATTGGTCCTTTTCGCTCTTCTGCCCGATGTCTCTTCTCCCCAACTTGGTAGACATGTTGTAGGTGTTTTACCTTCTGGGTCTCCCCCCTGATTTCGTTCTCGTTAACCTTTGAGTGAATCACATTGACCACTCGAGGTCCTCCTACCTGTGGTTGCTGTGCTGGGGAAGGCGGAGCTGCTGGTGCTTGAGGCAATCTTGCATGTTCTTCTCTTGTTCTAGCCTCGTCGACCAGATCTCTCAGATGGCCTTGTCTTACCAAGTCTTCCAAGTGTGCTTTCAGGGCTCTGCAACCCTGAGTCATGTGCCTCTCTTCATTGTGGTAGGCACAATGCCTGCCAACGTTCCTCCCCATGAATTCCCCTAGTGCCCTTGCTGGTGCTTTGAAATAGGGCTGGTTCCGAATTTGATCTAGGACTTTGTGAATTGGAATTCGAAACACAGTTGTCACTGCCTGTGCAGCCCTCAGTTCGGCCTCTTGTCTGTTCGATCTGTTGTTACCTCGGCCTCGCTTCGGCGAGCCGTTTCCTTTCTCTTGCTTTATCTCCTTAGTCCCCGACGTGTCTTCCTCGGCTCTGGCATACTTCTCGATTCTCGCCATAAGCTCTTCCATGCTTTTTGGCAAAGTTTTTGCCAAAGATTTCCGTAGTGGGCAGTTGTCTTTTAGGCCGTTCTTGAATGACACAACAGCCACTTCTTGATTACACTCTGGTATTCGGTTGAATACCTCATAGTATCTTTTTGCATAGGCCCTAAGGCCTTCATCCTTACTGATCTTCAGAGCCATCAATGCGTCCACCCTTAATGGCTGCAGCTTGTTTGTCACGAACCTGGCCACAAACATCTCGGCCAGGCCTTTCCAAGTCTTCACGCTTCCCTTTGGTAGTTTGTGGAACCAATCTGATGCAATCTCCCCGAAGGATGAGGGGAACACTTTGCAGAGCAACGGCTCGTTCCCACTACACAATGCCATTGAGTTCAAATATAATCCAACGTGGAAGTTGGGGTCTGACTTACCATCGTATATTTGAAATCTCAACATACTGAATCTCTTCGGCGCCTTAAACCTGTCCAATTCTATCGAGAATGGTGTCCTCGGCTTATCTGGGGAGGTTACCTCGGCGTAGGCATTCTGTTGCTTTCTCTTGAGGTAATCTCTTAAGTCCTCTTTTGTCCTCCCAAGAGCTCGACTATCTCCTGCTTTCAGTCTTTTCGGTGCACTACTTTCAGCTTCGTGGTGAGTCCTCTTCGACCCCTCTCCATGAGTTGTGTCGAAGCATAGCGCCTGCCCCTGAACATGCCGATGTCCTTTGGGGTCTGCCTCCCTTGTGTGATGCATCCTCCGTGATTCTTCTCTTCTTGACTCCCTTCGTCCGACCTCCCTAGAAGGTCGGTGAGAGTGTCTTTCGCTCCCGTTATGCTGAGGGGCTACGGGGATTGTTCTCTGTCCTCCCTTCTGGGCATTGGCCGCTGGAATCAGCGTGTCCTGCAGCGGGAACGGTGGTTGCATGACATTATTTTGTATCATAAAATTGACGACCGACTGCAAGTCTACCAATTTGTTTGCCATCTCTTTTACCTCTTCGTCCCTCCGCAGGCATCTATCCTTCCATACCTGGAGGTTGTCTTCGTTGTAGTAGCCACTTCGATCTGGTTTCTTTGGTGCGTCGCCAGTCTGGCCGACGTCTTTCACTCCGTGATTCTGGTCACGAGTTTCTGTGTTGCATTCGTCTCCTGTGACATCAAGGTCAATAGGTCTCCCACTTCCAGCAGGAGTGTCGTCCCCAATCTTTTCCTTCTGTCCGTTACTGGCCATCTATTCTACTTTCTTTCCCACAGATGGCGCCAAATTGTGTGAGTGATTTTCTGACCACACTGTCAACTTAGTGATCAGCTGGAGAGAACTGGCAGAATAGATGACACCTAGCTAACTTGCAACAGAAAGAGAAGATTCCGGCGGTGGTTCGTCCACCCGGGGGCACTCCGACGATCAAGTCAGTAGATCTCTCAAAGATAATCAATAGTGCAAACTCACTGTTCAGAATATAAATTGCGTACCTTAGACCCACGGGGGTGCCTCTCTTTTATAGTTAACTCAATCCTAGTCCCTATAGAAGCCTGACTTCTATGGACTCCCATTCAGTGCTTACTCTGGACGCCTCAAGAGATAAGGATAGACTCCCTAAGAACATTATCCTTATTCATCTTGAAGTCTTTCCTCATTCTAGGACTCTTGTCCCTTATCCACTTATCTCGGATTCCGATATCTTCGCAGATAACCTCGGCCTTGCCGAGATCACCTCGGCGTTATGACCAAGACACGTGGCACCTCGGCTGACACGTCGGTGTCACCTTGCCACGTGTTGGTACTCAGAAAATATATGCCCACAGATGATGATGAGGGGTTCTGTAACTCAGCTCTGTAACTCCGTCACCGTCGGGGATGTTTTGGGGTCGGGGAAACCCGATCCCCGTTAGGGGACGAAGGTGGGGGTACTGAGGGGTTCCCTGTCGGGGATCGGGGGCGGGGACGGGGAGTTCCATACTTTCAGGGATCGGGGACGGGGAGGGAAATCCCCGGTCCCGCCCCGCCCCGCCCCGCCCCGTTGCCATTCCTACAAATTACCAACACCCCTTAAGGTTTAAACAATGTACAATATACCCCTTACATTTTCAAAAATCACAAAATATCCCATGTGATATAACGGTCTGGTTGGCAAGTGGGTTTTTGAATTTTTTTAGCTAAAATCTACAAGAATAAAATAAAATAAAATAAATTAAAATAATTTATAAAACAAAATGTCACATCAAATCCGTGATTATTTTATTTTTTTCTCTAACAAATATCACATCTAATTATAAAAAAATTCAATCATCTTTCCAAATATAAAAATTAAAACTTATTAAAATAGTTAAAAATTAAATAACTTATTAAAATAGTTAATTTCTCGATCGAGGCCAACCACGTTAACGGAGGTAACAAATTTACCAAAGTACCCTGTGTCTCTAAAGCAAAAACAAAAAAAAAAAAAAAATTGATGACACTCTGCAAAGAGAAGTCATGTCACGTCCATTCCATTGGCAAAACAAATGAAGGAATTATATCTCCTTGGGATAGAAAATTATTATTTTAAAAATATATTTCATAACTTTTCACTTGCACCCTATTGTGCTCTAATTCTCCCGAAACAAATTGAACTTGTAATGGTAAAATTACACTTTTCCAAATTAACTTTGAATCTATAATGCTTTCTCAATGATATTCCAAATCATTCTACATCTTCATATCCGAGGTATGGTTCAGGAGAAAATGACAGCCGAAAGGAATAGACCGAAGGTGCTCATTTACTGCAAATATTCAAATTAATCAAATAAAAAATTAATGACATAAATTGCTTCTTAAAAAATTACTTGTCATTTTTATGTAGAATAAAGGTTGGGACCCTCTTTGGGGGTCACCCCCTTTACCCCTTTTGCCACGTGGCAAGAGGTGATTGGAGGAGCAAGAAAAAAAAGAAAAAGAAAAAGAAAATGTGACCAATGAGAGAGAGAGGGGGTCCAAAGGGGGTCCTAAAAAGGGGGGATAAATCATTGTTGTTTTATGTAAGTACTTATTATTTATGTGTAAGGTACATTTTAAATTCATTGGCAACTGAGCTAAATGGGGCATCTAATTCATTGGCAACTCAGGGTAAATGGGATGCAGTGTCATTGTTGTGCGTGAAGCACAGCAGTGATTGTTATGTTGTCTGTGAAATTTATTTTGGGTCCTATTTTTATTATTTGAATTATTCAAATTTTAGAAAATATCGAGAACAATATGCCTATAAAAAATCAACTTAATCGAATATCAGTAACTATTGTTCATCAAATTACATCTTTATATAAAATAAATAAATATGTATATATTAAACTAAATATAAATGTGATTTGATGAAAAGATTATTGATATCCGATTAACTTCATTTTTTATAGATATATTGTTCTCTCTATTTTTTAAAATTTAAACGATCAGATCATCAAAATATAACTCAAAATAAGTTTCACAGGCTACACAACAGTCACCATTGTGCTTTACGCACAACAATTGACAAGGTAAATGAGTCTTTGACAACTGTAAAGTTCTTTTGGATGCTACTAGGGGCATTATCTTTTGGATGCTACTAGGGGCATTATTGTCCATCAAAGTCTTTCTTACAGTTGTGAATAAGATTCTGTTAAACAATTTGACGGGAAGTTCTATTTTCACACGCCTAGTTATCTTAGTGCACATTATTTCTTAGTGCACACACTTATTAAGAGTGCTGCTATTAGTACCCCATAAATTATTTTGGACCCCTCAATTTTTAACTTTTTTTTTATTACAATAATAACCTCAAATAAAATTACTAAAAAGGACATCATTAATTTTGAGATACCACATCTCACAATTATACCTACACATCCACTACATTATGAATTAGGATTTATGAGAGCACCCACCTCCATCACCATCTATCCATCTTTCCCAAATTCCACATTCAAAACCTACCCATCCTCAAAACCTTAAAAACCCTTTAGTGGCAATATTCCGGTGGTAACAATGGCAACCATTTGACTGTCTACACTTCTCCGGCAATGACAATGAGTGGAAGTTTTTTTGGTTACCGCAACTCCATAAGATGAGAGGAGTACAACAATAAAACCTTAGAGAAGGTTCATAACTTTGATGTTATTCTTAGTTTAGATGAGATTGGCCTTGTAAGGATAAGTTTCTAGAAAAAAATATGGCGAAAATAATAAAATATGTTCGTCATTTTTTTAGGACTGAACTCCCAAACATATAACTGAAATTCGGGGGCACAGGCCCGAAGATTATTTATTTGTTCAGGAACCAGTAACTAAACATTTATTATTGTTCAGGAATGAAGGTTCGAACATGGAAATTTCTTAACACATTGAATGGTCAAAATTGTTAATGCTTACAGAAATTTTCATTTTTTAAAGTTTGGGAATACAGGCCCGGACATTACTTATTTATTTGGGAAGGCATTCCCGAACAAATAAGTAATGTTCGAGAATGCAGGTTTGAACATGAAAATTTCTTAACATATTGAATGGTAAAAAATTTTAACACTTGCAGAAGTTATCAAAAGTAGCCCGCCCAAATCCATTATCAGATTCAAAATTTATTCCTTCATCACGTATCTTTGATAATATTGTTGTGTAGTTCTCTGCTGAACTCACAATTTTATAATATCTACCAACAAAACCAACCAAACCAATTATTATAATTTTTTTCCTGCAAGAGAAGAAATTCTTACGAGAAAATTAAGAAATTATGTATATATATATATAGAGAGTGAGAGAGAGAGAGAGCATACCAACTGTGACAATGATAAATGAGACAGCAGAGACAATAATCACATTGGCTCTTCTTCTTCTTGGTGGGTTTTGTTAGGATTTTTTGGAAGAGGGGCTTTTTTGAGGCGTGGGGGTGTGCATTCAATGGGTGAAATATTTTCACAAGGATAATTTTGGTTTATTTGGAGGGAGGGGAAAGAAATTTTGAGGGTTTCTATAAGTGGGAGCCCAAAGAAATGGTGAGTCTAAAATAATTCATGGGATGCTAATAGCACCACTCATTAATTTGATTTTTGGTTATTCTTCTCATTCCACACACTTGATGTTCCAATTATACCCTAACTCATATCTTGTACACACACCCTCTTCAACCAACAACAATGGTGAAAAAGGAACCTACCCAGAAATCCAATGAATCTGATGCTGCAGTGGAGTTGAAACTGCCATTAAAGAAGGCTAAGACATTGCTTGAAAGGTCTAATGGGTATGAAACTAGCAATGGTGATGTGAAGTGTGTTTTTTTAGCAATGCCTGAGCCACCATCACCGTTGGGGACCAATTCAGATCAAACAAAGTAGTTTGAAGTAACTGAGACTCAAGTGGATGTTGAATCAAAGCCTGGTTTGATTGAATTGATTGATGTTTTGGGCGATAAGTCTCGATCTGGGTCTGAAGAGACTGAAACGAAGTCTACTTTGGCTGATGTGATTGTTGAGAATTGTCTAAGGTCTCGGAAAATCCATTTCGAATTGTTGAGGTTGAAAATGGTGACACTACCAAGTTGGGTTCGGTTGAATCGAAGGTTAATGCAATAGCTTTTTTGAAGAAGAAGGAGAGGAAACAATGGTTCACTTTTGAGAAATAATGGAAGAAATGACCAACTAAGGAGAAACTAGGTTTAGTTTTTTATTTATTTTATTTATTATTTATTATTTTACTGAAATGGGGTGCATTTTTTTAGAAAAAAAATTGATATAATATTATGGGTGTATTTTGATATCCGTTATAGTAATTTTTCTTTAGGGTACAATTGTGATTAAAATAATATTTCATTAAGTATGGGCATAGAGGTGCATGTGAAAATAGAATTTTCCCAATCTGATGGCTACTTCACAGTAGGTGGTAATTGAAATGTGACCATATACCTCGGGGGGCGAGATGTAACTTTTGAAACTACAAAGGGTGTTTTGTATCTTGTATTTTGTTTAAACCTCACGGGGGTGTTGGTAATTTGGCCTAGAAAAAAATGCTACTATTAAAAAGGATAAATTATAAATACACTTCCTAAAATTTATTTAAAATATGAATCGTTGTTGTAGTTCTGCAAATTACATTTTGCCCTATAAAGTTTCTAATTTCGTTACAAATGGCCCCACTTATTAATAAATTATCAAGTCAATTAATAGTTTTTAGTAATGTCATAAATATATTTTAATTAATAATTTAGGTAATTTTATTATTGTATAGGAGAGCAGTTATGAATTTTATTTTTTAGTGAATTCTACTAAATGAAAGGTTCTAACAATGTAGTCTTTGTATTTTTTTAAATTATAAGAAACAATCTGTAATATAGGCAAATCTCAATAAGCACATTTTGAATATAATATTTTTAAAAAGATATGATTTTTTTTTTTTTTTTTAAATGAATAGCATGCATGGACTTTTAATCATGTATTAGCAGCATGATTTTTAACCATTTTTTGGTAGCAGGAAATCTTGCAACCATACTGCAAGAAATTATTGTCCAAAATGCAAATGATGATGGGATTTATTGTATTAAGGAAGTCTAAAAGAACTTTTAAATCCAAAACCCTCCCACTTAACCCAATATATATGGGTTATTATTATTGAGTTCTTAAAGCATCTCCAATGTTTGCTTATTTTTTATTAAATTTGAATAAAAATTTCATCTGATATCGCACGTTCCAATAGAGCAATTTGAGATTTTATCAAACAATCGATCGATTGGGAGGACGATCGAGAGAACGTCTGGTTGGTCGATCGGTTAGTGTAAATTTCCGTTTCAATTATAGGCAATTTTGCAAGGAAGTGGTCGACTACGGAAACAACCAGCTGGACATCCGACCGGTCGTTTGGTGCTCAGCATCACCCATAAAGCTAACAGCTATCTACAGTAATTTGATAAAAGGTTCCAACATTCTCAATTTGATGAAAAATTTGAGATATCCTTAATTTGATATTGATTTGATTTTAACGTTGGAGCACCAATTTTGTATGTTTTTTTTTTTTATCAAATTTAAATTTGATGAAATAAAAAATGAAGCGTTGGAGGCGCTTTGGGATCCCAGACTTAAGTGTCCATAAATTGTCCAAAATAGTGATGGATGGTGGAAATTATTTGAGTATTTTGTAGGATTCATATGTAAAATAAATTTCAATCACATATTGAAATTTCTATTGAGTAATTTTTTTGGGTTGATAGTATTATTGTTTAATAAATTTAGCCCCTTTAATAATCAATTGAAATTCAGCCATCCTCAAAATTTAATTCTAAATGATTTTGAAATAATATATATATTTCTTATGTAACTAAATAATATAAATTTTAAAATTAATATTTTTAAATAGCAGTTGGGAATAGAATTTATCATCTAAACCACAACTAAAAAGAGAAATGGCTAAAAGAAAAAAAAAAGAAAAAAAGAAATCTCGATCACCAGAAATAAAGCATAACCCAACTGGCCACTAGTACTATAAAAAATTAAGATTTTAGAGACTAAAATTTAGAAACAAAATTAATTTTTAGGGACTAAATATTTTTATTACGAAAAGTGTCATTATTATATTTTTAACAACAAAAATTGGACATTAGTGATGAATTATTATCTTTTTGGGATCAAATTTTTTGTCTAAAAAAATAAATAATTTTGAGGCCAAATTATTTTGTCCCTAAAAATGTATTTATTAGTGACATTTTCAAAATTTTGATGCTAAAAGTCTTATTTTAAACTTTTCAGTATAACCTTTTAGCGACTATCCTTACGACTATAAAAATTGGTCCATAAATATCTTTTGCAACAAAAATTTCAATTTTAGAGACCAAAAAATTTGGTCTCTAAAAACTCTTATATGTTGTAGTGTAGCCAGTCACCATCACCACCCTTACTCAATGAAAGCACATAATTTTCAAATAATAATAGTGTTATGCATAATTATGGTTCTTATATAATTTTCACAATTTTGCTTACATACCTCTACTTTTTAGGATCCTTATTTTGTCAATTCTACGAAAAAAAAACATTTGAGTTGTAATGTTGTAAGTTTTTGAGTGTTGTTCTGTATTTGATAATTTATTCTTCAGAATTAGAAATCTCCTCTTGGTCTGTAAATCTACATGGAACGCTTGAGCGGTCATGTTTACGCTCGAGCGTTGAAATGGGGCATCCAATATTTTAGTCTACACTCTAAAATATTGGGAGTTTTGTTTTATCACTCGAACAATGCTTCTTGCGCTCGAGCGCAGTGATAGGTGGAAGTTTATTAACACCACCTTTCAGGACACATCGTTCAAGTGGTCTTACCTGCGTTCAAGCGGTCCTTGCGACTCTGGATTGCTTAAATCGCCTCAGATGCTCATTTTAGAGTTTAACGTTTTCAGATTTCTCTCTGAATACTGAAAAACAATAGTTCTATCTTATATAGAGTTGTTGTTGGTTTTCTCTTGATGGATTGTTGATGATTTTCTCACATCATGGAATTGATTGAACACATCAAGAGGCTTTGATTGAATCTACCTTCCTTGTGTTTAACCGGTGAAATCTGGACTGAGTTGGAGTTTGTGGATTCAAGCTCAACAATGGACAATCCTAGATGAAGAGTAGGCAATGAAAATATTTGTAGAGTCTCCAAATGGTTGTGTGAATTCATAAATGGTAGGCTTGGCGAGATCTCTTGAAATCTTCATATTCTTTTCTTAATGGATTTGTTCACCCTTCTTGGGTCGTCGTTTTTTTTTTTTTTTTTCACAATTGGAATTGTCCAATTGTGGTATTTTTTTCACGTTAATTCTGTGTCGCATTTGTGAATTACTTTGAGATAATCTAAATTACATTTGTATTGGCTTGATGATTTCGATTATCCTCTAATTTAGGAATTGCTATAAATTGCTGTTAATTAGTTCTTAAATCACGAATCACATTACATAGGATTTTTCACTACTAAGTTTCTAATGTTTCATCTAATCATACACATAGGTACTAAATGACCAATTTTTTCATTAACTACACAAATGGGTGTGTCACACTCCCATGTGGTCCACACTTGTATATGTAGTTGGTAGAAAAGTTAGTATTTCAAAATATCTCCTTCATTTTTGCAACCAAATAAGTTTCCATGTGTCTAGGTTTTTGTTCATGTAGCATCTGTTGGAACAATCTTCTGTGTAAATAAAATAACTTGAAATAAATCCAAACAAAATAAATAAATAACATACCAGATTTATTTATCGAACCGAAATAAAATTAAGACCAAGTCGAGTGTGTGACACTCTGTCCTTAAAACAGATTCGCCCCGCTACGGTACTTACGGTTGAGTGGCGTTTATCTCCCAGGATACAATGATCTTCACAAATTTATAGAAGCACTTCAAATAAATTTGTTCGGCAAACCAAACCTGTGATCTATACTCTCTGAATATTTATTCCTAAATCTAAAATGTAGAATGCAGTAAAAAGAAATTTGGACAGCAAAGAGAAAAATTTCAGACTGAATTTCTGGATCCCCAAAAATAATAATCAGACTGATTTTCTTTTTCCCCGATCCATTATTTTCCTTTGCTGGAATCATGGCAATATATATATAGGCAAAATCCTTAGCCCCGAAAAGGTGCAAACATAAGTGAACCGATGCACTATTTATATCAAACAAATTGTCTGAGCGTTGGCACGAACAAAACCAATGTTCAAATAATTTGAAAAGTTGACCGTTACTTTTATTAATTAAACTATAGGAATATATATATATTAAACAAATTGAATAGTTTAATAAATAAAGTAAGAGGTACAAATTTTAGGAAATCACTTAGGAACCCAAAATTTGAATTTAGAATTAAATTAAATTCCCACAATTACAAACTTTAGGAAACCACTTAGGAACCCAAAATTTGAATTTAGAATTAAATTAAATTCCCACAATAATTTTTTATTGAAAAAATTCAAAAGAATTTTATCTAAATAAAAATTAATGTTACGTCAACTTTCCATTCACTAATAAATGGTTTTGACGTTCCGTCTTCACCGTGTGACTTGCCACGCGGCAAGGAACACTTCACCTCTTCGGACCCACCCCAAACCACGTTTGGGGCCCACTCAAATTGGCTCAAAATTATGCCTATATAAAACCATTTTCCAACAATCCCCCACATGAATGGAATTTGACGAAGAGAAAATGCAACAACATGATCTAATTACAGAGAGTACAGAAATTGGAAATATTCTACAAAGGATAGGTAGCTTTTGGCTTTGAACCTTCCCTTGTGAGACACTATCGGATTTACTAGCTAATCAGTGAACATGATGTCTTGAACTGTTCAGCCGTTTGTGTAAACCAAGACAATAGAACTCACACAGTATATCCCAGACGCAGTTTAGTTCTCACTATTGTGTTCATTTTGGCCCTGAACAACCTGGTCTTTCATGAGTGCTCTAGAGAATTGTAGCCCTTCACACATCTCATAGAATCGGCCCAGTTCACACTCACATAGGTGACGCTTATGAAGAGTATCCTGCCATACTCCACTAGGTATACCTAGATATAAGAATCATTAAAATTTTACTTAACCTTTAACGCTGCAGACATCACTTATTTCATCATAGAAATGGATAGGAGTTATACTCTCCAGTGATCTTTCTGAGTCAATCACAACTCGGTTGTCCTTTTGAACCTAGATCTTGGGATCTCCAGTCAATTAGGTTGGGTTGCCGTTGTGGTAACTCTTATTTAATAGGCTTAAGTCCCATTCCCCTCGATGAATTATCAACTAACTCTCTTGCTAACCCTTTGGTTAGTGGATCCGCTATGTTGTCTTTAGATTTAACATATTCTATGGAAATAATTCCATTAGAGAGTAGTTGTCTTATGGTGTTATGTCGACGACGAATGTGTCGTGACTTACCGTTATACATATGACTCTGTGCTCTACCAATTGCTGATTGACTATCGCAATGTATGCATATAGCAGGCACCGGTTTTGGCCAAATTGGGATATCTTCAAGGAAGTGGCGAAGCCATTCTGCCTCTTCCCCTGGTTTGTCTAAGGCTATGAATTCTGATTCCATAGTAGACCTAGCAATGCAAGTCTGTTTGGAAGATTTCCAAGATACAGCCGCCCCACCAAGAGTAAAGACATACCCACTAGTGGACTTTGAGTCTCTTGTATCCGATATCCAATTTGCATCACAGTATCCTTCAAGTATTGCTGGATATCTAGTATAATTAAGCCCAATGTTACGAGTAAATCGGAGATATCTAAGAACCCTTATAATTGCTTTCCAGTGTTCTACTCCCGGATTACTCGTATATCTACTTAATTTACTTACTGCATAAGCTATATCTGGGCGAGTGCAGTTCATCAAGTACATCAAGCTTCCAATAATTTGGGCATACTCTAATTGAGAAATACTTTCCTGTACATTCTTAGAAAGATACAAATTAACATCTACAGGAGTTCTAGCAAGGTGATCATCATATTTGCTGAATTTGTCAAGTATTTTCTCAATGTAATGAGATTGTGACAAAGTATAACCTTCTGATGTCTTGGTAATTTTCATACCAAGAATTACATCAGTAATGCCCATGTCCTTCATGTCAAAATGCTTATTCAACATTTTCTTGGTAGTTTTAATCATGTCATTATTACTACCTATGATGAGCATATTATCTACATAAAGACATACAATGACATAACCTTTGTCTGTGTTTTTAACATAAACATATTTGTCACACTCATTAATTTTAAAACCATTTGACATCATTGACTTGTCAAATTTCTCATGCCATTGCTTTGGGGCTTGTTTTAAACCATATAATGATTTAACCAATTTACACACTTTCTTTTCTTTCCCTGGAACAGAAAACCCTTCTGGTTGTTCCATGTAAATTTCTTCATTTAACTCACCATTTAAGAAAGCGGTTTTAACATCCATTTGATGAATTTCTAG
Source organism: Camellia granthamiana (assembly GCA_036172215.1). NCBI lineage: Eukaryota > Viridiplantae > Streptophyta > Magnoliopsida > Ericales > Theaceae > Camellia > Camellia granthamiana. The sequence continues at coordinate 137,198,375 of CM069910.1, forward strand.
ATTGTATAGAGATGCAATAGCAATTGGCATTCTAATGGATGTTATTCTAGTAACCGGTGAGTATGTGTCAAAGTAATCTAGACCTTCTTTCTGTCTAAAACCTTTGACTACAAGTCTTGCCTTGTATTTGTCGATTAATCCATCTGCTTTCAATTTTCTTTTGAAAATCCACTTGTACCCAAGAGGTTTACAACCTGGTGGCAAATCCACCAATTCCCAAGTGTGATTTTGCAAGATGGATTCAACTTCACTGTTGACAGCTTCTTTCCATAAAGGAGCTTCAGGACTGGACATAGCCTCTTTAAAGGTTAAAGGCTCATTTTCTAACAAATATATTAGAAAATCTGGACCAAATGATTTTGAGGTTCTAGCACGTTTACTACGCCTAGGTTCCTCTTCCTCATTTTGATCTAACTCTTGTTCTTGATCATGTTCTTGATCATTACTAGTAATAGCATCAAAAGATCTCTTATTATTATTAGTCTCTTGTCCAGACTTATTTGGAAATACATGTTCAAAGAAAGATGCATTCCGAGACTCAATAATAGTATTTACATGCATTTCGGAATGTTCTGATTTATGAATCAAAAACCGATATGCACTACTATTCTTGGCATAACCAATGAAAATGCAATCAATGGTCTTAGGACCTATCTTAGTCTTTTTAGGACTAGGAATAGCCACTTTAGCCAAACACCCCCACACTTTTAAGTATTTGTAGGATGATACTCTTCCATGCCACAATTCATAAGGTGTTTGATTCACTTTCTTTCGGGGTATTTTATTTAAAATATAATTAGCAGAAAGTATTGCTTCCCCCCACAAGTTCTGAGGTAATCCATAACTGATTAACATGGCATTCATCATTTCTTTTAAAGTTCTATTTTTCCTTTAAGCAATTCCATTTTGCTGAGGTGAGTAAGGAGCGATGGTTTGATGAATTATTCCATGTTCTTTACAAAATTCACCAAAAGGTGATTCATATTCACCACCTCTATCACTTCTAAGTTTCTTGATTTTCTTACCAAGTTGATTTTCAATTTCATTCTTATATTGAATGAAAGTTTCCAAGGCTTCATCCTTGGTTCGAATTAAATAAATATAACTATATTTAGTATAGTCATCTATAAAAGTGATTACATACTTTTTCCCACCTCTGGTTTGAATTGATTTAAAATCACAAATGTCACTATGAATTAATTCAAGTGGTTCCGTACTTCTTTCAATTGAATGGAAAGGAGTTTTAGATAATTTTGCCTCAACACAAATTTCACATTTATGATTTGAATCAATGTCAAATTTAGGTAAACATTCCATATTAATTAATCTACGCAAAGATCCATAATTAACATGTCCTAGTCTACCATGCCATAAATTTGAAGACTCAAGCAAGTAAGAAGAAAATGTAGTATTATTAATAATAGAGGGTACAACAGTCATTACATTTAACTTGAAAAGGCCATCAGACATGTAACCTTTTCTTACATACATTCCATTCTTAGTAAGTACAAATTTATCACTCTCAAATATTAGCCTAAACCCATTCTTACTCAACAAAGATCCGGAAACAAGATTCTTGCGAATGTCCGGTACATGCAGCACATTCTTGAGAGTGAGTTCCTTTCCAGATGTCATCTTGAGTACAATCTTTCCTTGTCCTTCAACTTTGGAAGTTGAGGAGTTGCCCATAAAGAGTTGTTCACCATTGTCCACTATAGAATAAGATGTGAACATCTTTTTGTCGGCACAAATATGGCGAGTAGCACCAGTGTCCACCCACCATTCTTTAGGATTTCCGACAAGATTTGCCTCGGAAACAACTGCAAAAAGATTGATGTCATCTACACCATTGGAAATCTTGTCCACTTCAGTTATGTGGGCTTGAGCAGGCTTCTTGCTTGTTCTTCTTTTGCTTTTGCCTTTGCTACGGCAATCTTTGGCCCGATGTCCCTCTTTGTCATAGATGTAACATTTGCCATTAAACTTGTACTTTTTATTATCCCCCCCCTTTAGAGCCTTGTGATGAACTTTCTCCAGAAGACTTACGTTTCTTGGTTTTTGAAGCATGTTCCACCACATTTGCCTTAGACTCCATAGGATTCTTACCAGCCCGCTTTTCAGAATTGCGGTTGTCCTCCTCAATCCTTAAACGCACAATTAACTCGTCCATAGAAATTTCTTTGCGCTTGTGTTTAAGGTAGTTCTTGAATTCCTTCCAGCCTTTGGGTAATTTTTCAATTAAGGCTGCAACTTGGAAGGATTCACTGAGAGACATGTCTTCTGTGTGAATGTCATGTAGAATGAGTTGAAAATCTTGAGCTTGGCTGATCACAGTTTTTGAATCAACCATAACAAAATCCAAGAATCTGCCAACCACAAATTTCTTTGAGCCGGCATCTTCCGTTTTGTACTTTTTCTCCAACGATTCCCAAAGTTGCTTTGCTGTCTTGATTGGACTGTAGACGTTGTATAATGTGTTGTCAAGTCCGTTCAAGACGTAATTCCGGCAAAGGAAATTAGCATGTTTCCAAGCATCAACCGCGGCAACCACTTGCCGGTCGGTTTCATCCTCTTTCAGGATAGGAGCATCTTCACGGAGGAAACGAGCCAGGTTCAGAGTTGTAAGATAGAACAACATTTTCTGTTGCCATCTTTTAAAGTCAGTTCCTGAGAACTTCTTTGACTTTTCACCGTGATTTACCGGTACTGTCATCACAGGAGAGGGGTTTGGTGCAATTGCAGCCACCACAGCAGTACTTGTATGGGCATTTGTTCTAGTAGCCATCAACTCTAATTTATAAAACAAAATTTATAATTAGAATTTACACTACACAGAAAATTTAACCAAATGCACAGAATTAAATTCTGAAAAAATAAAAGAAACAAGAATGTAACTTTTATTTTCCAATTAATTTGAAAATAAAATAAAATTTTATTTAAACAAATTAATTCCACACAGAAAATTAAATTCTGTAAAATAAAAGAAATAAAAATATAACTTTTATTTTTCCAATTAATTTGGAAATAAAATAAAATTTTATTTAACCAAAATAATTCCACACAGAAAATTAAATTCTGTAAAATAAAAGAAATAAAAATATAACTTTTATTCTTCAATTAATTTGGAAATAAAATAAAAATTTATTTAACCAAATTAATTCCACACAAGAAATTAAATTCTATAAAAGAAAAGAAATAAAAACTGTAACTTTTATTTTTCCAATTAATTTGAAAAAAAAAAATTTTAAATTAATTTCACACAAAAATTTAAATCTCTTGTTACACTCCAAAAATTAAAATACTAAAAACAGAATTTTAATTAATGAAAACTCAGAAAATAATTTCTAAAACCCAAAATTAATTTCTGAAAAAATTCCACAAAAATATATTCTGAATTGTTAATGACACCAGTATCGTACTACTAGTTGTTGTCAAAGAAAAGAAACAGTATATTACTACTATCTGTCAAATAGCATATAATCACTATTTGTTTTTCCAACCAGAATATTATTTTGTAAATTCACAGAAAATAATTTTCTTCCGAAATTATTTACGAAGAATGAAAAAGGGAAACAAACGAAAAATTCTGTAACAGAATAATTCGAATCTGTCTTAAGATTGTTGGAACAATCTTCTGTGTAAATAAAATAACTTGAAATAAATCCAAACAAAATAAATAAATAACATACCAGATTTATTTATCGAACCGAAATAAAATTAAGACCGAGTCGAGTGTGTGACACTCTGTCCTTAAAACAGATTCGCCCCGCTACGGTACTTACGGTTGAGTGGTGTCTATCTCCCAGGATACAATGATCTTCACAAATTTATAGAAGCACTTCAAATAAATTTGTTCGGTGAACCAAACCTGTGATCTATACTCTCTGAATATTTATTCCTAAATCTAAAATGTAGAAATAATGCAGTAAAAAGAAATTTGGACAGCAAAGAGAAAAATTTCAGACTGAATTTCTGGATCCCCAAAAATAATAATCAGACTGATTTTCTTTTTCCCCGATCCATTATTTTCCTTTGCTGGAATCATGGCAATATATATATAGGCAAAATCCTTAGCCCCGAAAAGGTGCAAACATAAGTGAACCGATGCACTATTTATATCAAACAAATTGTCTGAGCGTTGGCACGAACAAAACCAATGTTCAAATAATTTGAAAAGTTGACCGTTACTTTTATTAATTAAACTATAGAAATATATATATATATTAAACAAATTGAATAGTTTAATAAATAAAGTAAGAGGTACAAATTTTAGGAAATCACTTAGGAACCCAAAATTTGAATTTAGAATTAAATTAAATTCCCACAATTACAAACTTTAGGAAACCACTTAGGAACCAAAAATTTGAATTTAGAATTAAATTAAATTCCCACAATAATTTTTTATTGAAAAAATTCAAAAGAATTTTATCTAAATAAAAATTAATGTTATGTCAACTTTCCATTCACTAATAAATGGTTTTGACGTTCCGTTTTCACCGTGTGACTTGCCACGCGGCAAGGAATACTTCACCTCTTCGGACCCACCCCAAACCACGTTTGGGGCCCACTCAAATTGGCTCAAAATTATGCCTATATAAAACCATTTTCCAACAGCATCAACTTCATTAGCAGAATGACGGGTCGTTACACACACCAAAAATAAATACTAAACTGTACCAAATTTCTTATAATAATGGTAAGTCAAGGTATCGATCCACATGGACAAACGGGAAATTAAACTAATTTAATTGTTAAATTCCTAAATTAATTTTGATGAAAAAGATGGTTGTTCATAACCTAATGATAATTAAATTAAACAAAGAGATTAAACTAAGCAATTAGAAGTAAAATTAGAATTTACTGGTTTTGAGAAAAACCTAGGGTAATGAATTCACCACTAGTTACATAAATAAGGCTTCAATTTGAGACTCAATTATGTTACGGTTCGAACTAGATAATACTTCACAGCTACAAGTTCGAAGCATTTATCAAGAGAATTAACACATTCAATAGATAGGTACGAACCATCTCAAATAGTACGAGTCGTTCGCTCTAAACTAGGGTAGCAGCACGACTTGTCCCTCATAGTATGGCTCGTTTCATACCTTGAACATGAAAGAATAGAAAACCATTGTATGGAAAGTATTCAACAATCACAGAAAGCAAAATACTCGAAAAAATAATGAAAAATTATATTAGAAAACTTCTTGAGAATCATACAATTGTTCAAACCATTACATAAAAGAAAACCAAAAAGAAAACCTATTTACTTTGCTAGGGTTTCATCAAAACCCTAGAAAAGAAGAGCGTAGCCACTCATGGAGGTGTGGGAAGAGATGGAGGGAGAGGAAGCCACCATGGGAGACATTCTTGAAGCTTGAGAATCCCCTCTCTTCAAACCCTAGCCTCCTCTTTTCCTTGAAATATTTTCCAACCCTAAAAGTAGCCTCTTTTCTTCCATTTATTCCCAGCAGAACACACTGAAATTTCTGTGCATGTAACCCTAGGTGGGCCGCTCGAGTGGCCCTAATTTCCACTTGAGCGGTGGTGGGCTGCATGTACGGTGAATCTTGGCCGTACATACAGTGAGGTGGTAGGCCGGGAATTGTCACTACTCGCACGAAGAATATGCTTTTGCACCACTTTTTGCTTGAATTTTCATGCTGCCTGCCAAATCTGTACAAGTACAGAAAGCACATCATCTCCACCAAATAAACAAAATTCAAAGACTATAAATGTAACTTAAGCAGCCTCAATGTGGTACCTTTCAGCCTACATCACAGAATTACATTTATGTCCCATGCAAACCATGAAACGGCGAAAGAAAAGAGATTGCAGCCATGACGGCAGAAGAATACTTTGGAAAGAAATGGGTAATCAAATGGAGGAGGATGATGTGGGAACTCAACATTCTCCAAAATATGACTTAGGGAAACTTCTAGCACTTCCTCCATGTCCTTGACTACTTGTAGGACATTCTGCTCCACCAAGGCCGTGTATCTGTTAAAAGTAAATAGACAAAATTAGAATGAGAATGAATATACTTGTTAAGAGTTGTGTGTTTTTAAGAAGAATCAAGAAGAGTATGTATATATACAATTTTTCTAGGTGTACAAAATTCTATTATAGAATGAGAGACAATCCTCTTATATGAGATGGAATCTGCCCATTTTATGAGTCCTACCTCATGTGAAAGTGTCGTGTAAGTTTTGTTTTATACATGTGTATTAGATGATTTAAAACCTTGATAATAGTTTAATCATTTCCATTAAATAATTAAAAATTATGTTCATGTAAAGATGTAATATAAAACCTCTTAATCTTATTTAAAAAGGGATTAATTCTCATTTTGTGATCGAATTGCAGAGGTCAAGCCCAACCAACTATGCGGTCACCTTGGACCTGTCATGACCATTTGGATAATTTATCTTTATATTAAAAATTAAATTGATTAAATTTAATTTTTTATATAAATGTGGTCAATAGGTAAGGGTGTAAATCTGGCCCGGCCCGGTCCATGTCAGGCCTCGCGAGCTCCCGCCAAAATTTGGGCCGGGTCGAACCAGTCCACGAGCCAAAAAATTAGGTCCATGCCTAGGCCCAAGGATATTCGGGCCTTGGGTGGGCCGGGCCAGTGGGCCTAGGCTTGGTCTCGAGCTTGTGCCGAGCTTGGGCGGGCCTGGAAATTTTTTTTTTATTTTTTCTACTAAAAGTTTATTAGTTTCCGTTAAAAAGACATTGGGCCTTGGGCGGGTAGGGCCTCGGGCCAAGTCTTGAGTGGGCTTTAAGCGAACCTCGGGCCGGGCCAAGCCCACAGGCTGGGGCGGGCTTCAAAATGATGGCCTAGGCCAAAGCCCATGGGTTTGGGCTGGGCTCGAGTCCAAACGGGCCTAAACCCCTCAGACCCACCCCAAATCGCGAGCCATTTTTACATTCGTATCAATAGACTCTAAAATACAAACCATCCTAATTATCAAGGCGAGTATGATGTGGGCGATAGTAGGTCAGAGTCAACCTCTCTAGTCCTACCACAAATTGGAGAAGAGATATGACTTGCATAATTTTAAAAGAAAATTTTCCTTCAAATTTATGATTTATTTTGTACGGTGTAGCAGCCATCTATGTATTTGTCGAGTGATGCAATCAGTTTAGGTGTTAGGTACATTACAAATAAAAAATCAAAAGGTTATGGAACACAAATAACGCATAATTAAAAATTTTAAAATAATATCATAATTAAAAAAATGATCATAATTAGAGAAGAAAATAACACAATTAAAGGTGCATAGAATAAGGGGTATGTATAATAGAATTCTCCAATAAAAATTATCAATTTTTTGACCTATACAAGAGTTTGTATATTAGCATCTTTAACGCTGTGTTTGGTTGGAAAATTTGAGAATAGATTTGAAAAGGAAAATAAAAAAGTGTGTGAAATTAAGTAAAATTTAAATATATTTTATTTATATTTTATCTAATTTTTTCCCCCTTGCCCAATCACCTTCCAAATCCTCGAAACAAACACAATCTAAATACAAATTGAAAATAGTATACCGTCAATTTACACGCAAAATGAATTGTCTGTCATCAACAACAAAAATAAATAAATAAATAAAATAAAACTTTTAAGTTGGTTATCTAAGAACTTATTCAGAAATATCCTAATAAGACGAAGATCAGTATTTGTCACCAAGTATTTATTCAAATAGAATCGTCGAATTCTTATAAAATCTATCACTAAAAATAATTTTTTATATACCAAATACTGAGAATTATGGTACAAAATCTTTCTCCTGAAATATTTTTGTTTTTTTTTTTGGTCTTAATACAACTTCAACATTAAATCTTGTTTTAGATAAAAATAAATAAATAAATTAGGAAGTCCACTTAATTAGTATGTAAAATAATTTGATTTGATAATTATAATCATATAATTTAATAATATTTATTTTTTAGGTTGTAATATTAATGTCAATTTAAAATTATTATTAAGATAGCATGATTTCAACTAAGATGCCAATCAAATCGTTTGACTTTCTCTTATATTGGATTAACATAAGTATTAAAGGACCATGTTTGTCTAAAGTACATTGAAATAAACTTGGAGTCCGTTTAATTTGTACGGAAAATAATTTGATTTGATAATTATAGTCATATAATTTTAAGATATTTATTTTTTTAAAAAAATTAAACAATAAATATAATTTTGATGATATATACCATCCAATTATTTCAAAACAAATATGATGAAATTATTTAACTACAAAATCAATTAATTTTTTTATTTTTAATTTTTAAAAATTTTATATCTATTCATAAAAACTTAAAAAATAAATGAATTAAATTATCAAAATAAGCTCTAAGATGAGCCCAAATGAATCCGCTACACTGGTCCAATTTTTTCACTCCCCAGAGACAAGCCATCTTCAATTGCAAAACATATTAGTGTATTATATGATTATATCAATCACTGGTAAAAAAAATATCAGGCCATTGGTTAATCGTTAAAAGTATTACGTGAACATGATTATTCTGACATTATTGATTAATTACTTCGAGAACAGGCCTATTTTCTGCATTAGACCACAATCATTATTGTATATGTGGTGGGTGTATATATATATATATATAACACTCAATGTATGTGTAATTTAAGTAATTAAAAATAATAAAAATTGAGAGGGTAATTTGTGTAGCTCAATTGGACCGAGCTAGTTGGAAGCGGCTTTAAGGTTTGGGCCACGTGATGGGCCGAGCTATGTTTTGGAGATAGCTTGATTTAGGCCAAGCAAAGACTAGGCCGGTCAAAGATGTTTGACCAGACTAGTAAATGCCTATATTCTTAGACCTAGCTACTTCCTAGAAGCGGTCAATGCTTTAACCGAGCTACAAGGGAAGACAGTAAAACCCAACTGAAAGTGAATGTTTGACCAAGCTAGGAGAATAACCGTGCAATGTCAGCATGGTGGCATGTCGTGCAAACCTTGCATGGCACTACGTATTGCACAGTCAAGTTAGTGACGAACAGAGTAAAGTAGTTCGACTACTCGGTGGAAAGCCGTGGAAAGAGTTGTGACATCTCACTTGGCTTGCAGTGAGAAGGATGTTAAAGGATAAGTATTATCCCTTAGGAATGTGATTCCTAGGATGACTTTACAAAGGAGAGTTAGAGTCCTACTAGGATGGTGCAATGCAGAATCTATAAAAACTCAAACCAAACCCGAATATCAGATATTGCAATGATTATTCCCGAATTCACAAAGCTTTTATCTCCTTAGTCTACTTAATGACTTAGGCATCAAAGGGGTTTCCAACACACATCTGTCGACTAACTCACGTTTGTGATTTCATGTGTTACGACGACATTTGGAAAAACGCAAACTTAATCAACAGGATTATATGAGTGAAGATTATTTCATGCTCGTACAATTGGTGTCGTATGTGGGAAATTCTTAGAGAACTTACATTTTGATCAAGTTTTCCTTCAGTAAGCTTTAATAGCGCACAACGAAGATCTGCCACATTCTGTCATTGATGGCCAGACGCCGAAAATAAACAGGAGGCATGAGGATTTGCCTTATGCTCCGCCCATGGCGGACTTGGACCCTCAACGATGAAACCCTCACATGGGCGTATGAGAAAAACGGGGTTTGAGCCCTCGCTACTCTCGAAGCCTAGATGCACAAAGTTAACGAACAAATACGCAAATTCTGGAAGATCACATGAGGGAGCATGATGAGTTGATAAGGAGGATAGCGGTAGACATGGAGGCTTTGAAGCGCTAAGTGAGAGGCAAAGGCGTGGCAAGAGTGAAGATCCGCGAAGGACAAATGCGATCTATCATTCTGGAGATCAAGATGGATATGGCACACCAACACATTCTAGGAGCAGAAGCTTTAGGACAGGCGACTCTCATTCGAGGACTTCCAGAACTCACCACTCTAAGTCTGAGACGACGAGGTCTGAAAGATCTTACACTGAGGGTAGCAGCTATTGACCCTTGCACACTAATCAAACATCTTCGCGATACACTGAGTTGCCTACATCGAAAGATTTGCGGATTGTTTTAGAGGAAAGGGCGCGAAGGAGAGAAGTTTCCTAGGCGCAGGACCCCCAAAGGGTATCTACTTTGCAGCGATTGGCTCCTAGGATGCATAGAAGCGTCGAGGTTGCAATACCAATGTCGTACCTTGCTTTGTCGAAAAGACTGTAGAGTTCGTTGTTCATATCAGCAATAGAGAACGCGCATCTCCTTATGGGTTTTAACCAGCCCAAGTTCATGATTTATGACGAAAAATCAGATCCTTACATGCACCTTAGCCACTTTCGACAAGTAATGGCTATTCATAGGCGAAACGACGCTTTGATGTGCATTTTGTTTCCATCAAGCCTTAGGGATCTAGTGACTTGGTTTGAGAGGTTGCAAGAAGGTAGCATCGTATCCTGGGTGCAACTTGCAGAAGCGTTTGTTACCAGGTTCAAAATAAACACCAAAATGCCAAGGTTGGTCTATTGCTCACCATCGACATGGGCGAGAAAGAGACCTTGAAGTCATACAATAACAAATACTGGGAGACATTCAACCAAATAGGCGAGTGTCCCACCAACCTAGCTATTGCCCAGTACAAGCGCAGGTTGTCGGTTGGGCACAGGTTGAGGGATTCCATGACCATGACACCACTTTTTACCATGGAAACCTTGATAGAAAGAGTCCACTAGCACATCAGAGTGAAAGAGGATGGTGACCGCGCAAAAAGCAAAGTCCGACACAATAGTGATGTCGAACAAAAAACTTCGGCCAATGTTAACACAGTTTGTAAGAAAGGAAGGTCGAACTACAGTAACAGCAATGACCCTTCCCAGAGTAGCAAAAATAACAAGGCAAGAAAGCTGAAAATCCACACGGCCATCACGACAGTTTTCAAAAAGCCCATCTACTGCATCCTCAGCGAGATACATGATGAACGCTTTGTTCGGCGGCCTGCCAAATTAGAGGAAGCACAGAGGGGTTATGATGTGAGATACCGATGCTCCTTCCATGATGAAGTTGGGCACTGAACTGAGGATTGCACACTGTTGAAGCAACATTTAGACGAACTAGTGGTGGCATGCCATCTAGACCGTTATATTGAAGGGGGAGCTTAGCCAACCCCTCAAGACAAAAATATGCTGCATGGAATGCCTATAGATGGTCTGCTCAAGGCATGATCAATGTGATCCATGGAATCATTGAGCCTGAGCGAGTTTGCAAGCTTAGAAGAATGATAAAAAAAAAAAAAACAAAAAAAAAGGGCAGAACACATGAGAGAGGTGTTAAGCGTTCAACCAATCTTGAAGAAAGGGAAGACAAAGGTGAAGAACGTGATTTATTTCTCTAACAGAGACCTAGCAAGGTTGCAGAACCCCTACAACGACGTGCTGGTGGTTACTTTGCACATCAAGAACTTTGACATCAAGAGGATCTTGATCAATCATGGGAGTTCATGTGAGATCATGTACTATGAAACTTTTAAACAATTAAAATTGGATGATAGAGACTAGACACCTACCACATCTCCCTTGTTAGGTTTCAACTCAATGCCAAAATGACTAGCTGGCCATATTATTCTACCGGTCAAAGTTGGCTCAATGGTCAAACAAGTGGAGTTCCAAGTTTTGAAAGTCCCATCCACTTACAACATCATTTTTAGAAGAGCATGGTTGCATGTCATGTGAGCCGTAGCATCAACTTACGATCAAGTAATGCGGTTCCTAAACGAAGTCGGAGTGATCGAGGAGGCCTTGGGAGACCAAATCATGTCCAAGCAATGCTTCGTGATAGTGAACAGTAGTCACTATGCTAAAGGATTTGTACAAATGATCAAAGAACCAGAGATCAATGAGATGTTCGAAAACGTCGGTAAGGTGGCTGAACAGAAGGCCATAGAGGAGTTGGTGGGAGTAAGGATTGATGAGAGCGATCCAGAGAAGTTCCTTTTGCTTGGCTCATCTTTGTCCATCACTGAGAGAAATGAGATAATGGATTTTTTGATATCCAATCTCGAAATGTTTGCTTGGACGCCATATGACATACTTGACATTGATCCAAACTTCATCTGCCACCAACTCAATGTCAACCTTACCGCCATACCAGTTATACAAAGGACTCGCAGATCGACTTTACACCACATCGAAGTAGTGGTCGAAGAGGTGTGGACTGCTGTAAGCAAGGGCAATCAGAGAAGTTCATTATCCAAAATGGATATCAAACACTGTGGTGGTATCAAAGAAGAACAACAAGTGGTGTGTTTGTGTAGACTACAAAATGGTCAACAAGGTATGTCCAAAGGATAGCTTTCATTTGCCAAGCATTGATCAACTGGTGGACCTAACTGCAAGACACAATTGACTTAGCTTTCTAGATGCATATCGTGGATACGATCAAATCACTATGTATGAACTAGACCAGGAGATCACATCCTCCACAACTCTAAGAGGAATGTATTGGTATAAAGTCATGCCCTTTGGCCTAAAAAATGCAAGGGCAACATTTTAACATATGGTCACTAAGATGTTTGCGCCATTGTTAGGCAAAATGATGAAAGCTTACATCAACGACATGGTGATCAAGAGCAAGGATGAGTCAGACCAGAGATTTTCAAAATCTTAAAGACTCACAAACTGCGGCTAAATACGTCTAACCGTGCATTTGCTGTGGGATTATGCAAATTTCTAAACTTCTTAGTGACCAACCGTGAAATAGAAGCAAATCCTTCCCAAATCAAGGTCATTCAAGAGCTTGAAAGGCCAAACACTATTAAGGAGTTGTAGTATTTGACAAGGTTAATTGCCGCACTGAACAGGTTCATAAGTCGGTTGTCAGACCGGTGCAGACCATTCCTCTAGGAGTGTAAGTTCGAGTGGGACAAGAGTGTGACCGAGCTCTGGAAAGCTTGAAGGAGTACTTGTCTTCTCCACCACTTTTAGCGACCCCAATACTTAGAGAGAAGAGTTATACCTATACCTGGTAGTCTCCTAACACGTTATTAGTGCGATACTGGTGTGCACAGAGGGAATACAACACTTGCCCATTTTTTATGTGAGCAAGACAATGTTGGGTGTCGAAATGAGATACTTGCCGCTAGAGAAGCTTGCCCTAGCCTTAAAGATGGCATCCAAGAAATTGCCGCATTACTTCCACGTGTAGACTATTGTGGTGTTGACCACATTTTCTTTGAAGGCTTTATTTAAAAGGGCAGACTTTTCTGGAAGGATACTAAAGTGGGCAGTGAAATTGAGACAGCTTGACGTCAAGTTCCAACCTAGAACAATAATAAAGGCCCAAGCATTAGCAGATTTTGTGGTGCAGTTCGCTTTAGGAAGTCATTTTGTTTGCTCGGTTGACCTAACTAAGGAAACCGAACAAAAGGGGCATGTACCGTGGGAATAACGCAACCCCCACTACCTAGCGACAAGTTGACTTACCACCTCAAGTAAAGGAACCGCTCAATGTGCCTTTGAGCCTAGCAGTGGTTGCAAGGCCCACTAAGGTCAATGATACATTGCAAGGGGATGATGAAGTAAGCCACACAATGACAAGCACGATTTGCGATGATGTGCCTGAAAGGGAAATGGTAGGGCAACCGATCAAAGAAATTGATGAACAAATGGAGGACAAAGACTTGGAAGAAATAATCAAAGTTCCAAACCTCAAGACATCTTTAGACCTATCTACATATTGGAAGTTGTTTGTGTGAGAGATGTGGAAGCTTTTCTTAGATGGAGCTTCCAATAGACATGGAGCTGGACTGGAAATAGTCTTTATTTCGCCAGATGACCTGACTATTAAACATGCAATTAGACTTGGATTTTTAGCGTCTAGTAATGAAACGAAGTACGAAACCCTCTTGGCCTCTTTAAAATCTGTCTTCCAGATGAAGGCTACTGAGCTAATGGTGTATAACAACTCCTAATTAGTGGTAAACTGAATATCGGGCAAGTACGAAACGAAGGACGACATGATGGCCAAGTATTAGGAGCTGGTTAGAACAAAAATCAAGAAGTATGAAGTGGTCAGGATAAAACAAATCGGTCGAGATGAAAATAGCAAGACAAATGAGTTGGCTGATGATTTTGCATCAATGTCAGACACTTCTATTCCAAACCCTTTGCTTATTGACTTCTTACCAAGGTCAAGTATTGAGAAACCTAAAACGACAGAGGTACTGTGCGCCGACCGAGGACTTTTTTAGATGGACCCTATCATCACCTTCTTAAAAGACAGGATTTGTGACACTTTTATTTTTGGGTCCACTCGAGCGTCAAACGACGCGCTCGAGTAGAAAATCTTAACTCTCAGTATCTTTTGAGTTTGCAGGCGGGACGCTTGAGCGCAGGAAATAACGCTTGAACGGAGAATATTAGCTCCTAGTTGTTCTCCTGTAGTACTATAAAACTTCTGGGACTTGTCATTTTACGCTCGAGCGGGCCTCTTAGTTTGTGTCTTATGCTCAAGCGGGAAATGTGGCGCTGAAGCGGACTGCACAAATTCAGCAACTTTAAAAAACGTGATTCTAGATCTTTCCTTACATTTTTCATTTCTACCTTCCCTTTCCTCCCCTCTTTTTTGAAAACCCTAGTTTCTCACTCTAAAATACCTTCCATTCCATTAAGATTTGGCTTAGATCATCTAGCAAAAAGTGAAGAACACTTGGAGATCTTACTTTTTTGGCGATTGGATCTTGATTTTGCGAAGGATTCTTCTAGGGCTTCATTTTCTTCCTACTTGTAGAGCTAGGGATACTTTTACCCTAGTATTTCTTTACTTTGAATGGATTTCATGGTGTGGTTGTGATTCATGAGCTAATTTGAGAATATTGTTGAATTATTCCCATGTTCTACATAAGAAACCATTTTATTTGACTCTTGTTTGAAATTTCTTTATACTCTCCTCTCAAAACATGTATTTAACTATTGTTGAAACCCATTTCTATGATAAACAAGACAAACCCCCAAATTTGGTAAAACCTTAAACTTTTAATTTTAGTTGAAAACCCCAAATTGAATGGAATTTCCTTTAATTGATGGAATGTTGTGAATAATAAAGAAGTGAAAGATGTGGAAATTGTTATGGTAAATGAATTGAGGCTTGGATATTATTTTCCTTAAAATGTGGTGTTGTATTCCATTCTTTGGCAATGTTGGATGCTTGTTGATTGAAATAAAATGTGATTGAATTGTTGATTGTGCATGAGTCTAGGTAAGAGTTAATTTTGAAAGTATGGTGTTGTGTTGGTACCTGCGCGAGGAGTTTAAAAGGTGTCCAAATGCCTTGTCTAGACTTATTGCTGGATGAATGTGGGAAAAATGATTTTTGGGTGTCCATACAGTCCTGCCGTATAATAGTTGACGAAAGTGAAAAAATGGATGGTTTTCGTTGGGTGCCTACTCCCTGCCGTATAATAGCCGACAAATGTGGTGGTGGTTTTTAAACAAAAGCAAAGGGTGTTTTGAATTGGACTCTTACAGGCGGACTCATGGTTTGTCTTCTATGGTTGTGATTGTTTGATTGTGGTGCTTGATGACATGAATTATGTGGTGCCTGAAGATATGAATTATAACTATTACACTTGGGTTATTATGTATCGCTATGATTGATTAAGACTATATGTGAAGATAAATTTCCTTGTTTGTGTGGTCACAAAGGTACCATAATCTTATTCGATAGATTAAATACTTGGTTAAATGTATTCCTACTAAGCATATAGCTCAACCTTATGTTATCTTTTAGGAATTGATGGAGCACCACCCTCTTGATGGATGGGATCCAGCTATAGCTCTTTTTGGGAAGAAGTTGACTCAAGTGTATTTTGATATTTTGAATTGGGATTTTTGTAACAAGACTATCAAGTTATTTTGTTGTTATTGTATGCCCTAGAGGCTTATAAGTTGTAAGGCCATCTTGTTCATTGCACTAGCACGTGAATCCTGAATCTTGTGAGATTGTACATGGTTAGTTGTAATCCTTTAACTTTTAGTTCAATGAAAAAGATGACTTTTAAGTATATTCTTGTGTTTATCTTGGCCTTTCCTTGTGAGAAATTCCAGGGCGTTACAGGATTTTACCAGACGACAAGAAGGAGGCAAACAAAATTCGAGCAAAGTCACAGCGGTTTTTGCTTTCCCCATCTCTGGTGTTGTATAAAAAGTTTTTCACTAGGCCATGCTTGAAGTGTGTCCACTCTAGTAAGGTTGAGGCCTTTTTGTTCAAAATTCATGAAGAAATATATGGAAGTCATCAAGGGGGAGAGGTCATTGGCTTACCAAACTATCACGCAAGGATATTGGTGGCCATGCATATAGGCAGATGCAAAGAAGTATGTCAAAAAGTGTGAAAAATGCCAAAAATTTGCACATCAAATCCACCAACTGGCCACAGAACTCTTACCTTAGACCAACCCTTGACCTTTTGTAATGTGGAGTTTAGACATAGTGGGACTACTCCCAACCGCGCCAGGTAACATGAAGTTTTTCATTACGGTAACTAACTATTTCACAAAGTGGGTTAAAGTAGAGGCACTAGTATCCATCAAGGTGAAAAGCGTCAAAAAGTTTATCTGGCAGAACATCATCACTTGGTTTAGAATTTCAAAGGCTTTGATATCAGACAATGGCACTCATTTAGATGGAAGGATATTCAGAAGCTTCTGTGAAGAGCACAAGATAGAGTTCTACAACTCCACACCAGCTTACCCACAAGCCAACGGTCAGGCCAAAGCACCGAACAAAGTGATCATGGATGGCTTGAAGAAAAAGTTAGAAAAGGCAAAATGAAAGTAGGTTGAAGAACTCTTCTACGTTTTACGGGCTTACCGAACAACCCCAAGGCGCTCAACCGGGGAAACGCCGTTTTTCTTAGCTTATG
The DNA here is from genome assembly GCA_036172215.1 of Camellia granthamiana. NCBI lineage: Eukaryota > Viridiplantae > Streptophyta > Magnoliopsida > Ericales > Theaceae > Camellia > Camellia granthamiana. The sequence goes on from CM069910.1 coordinate 137,215,278, forward strand.
GCATGGAGGCTGTCATCCCCTTAGAGATTGGTCTTCCCACTATCAGAAGTGAGAACTTTGACCTAGACTTAAATGGAGAGGCAATAACCTTGAAACTCGACCCTGCAGAAGAACGAAGGGAGAGAGCTCTGATCCACATTGTATCATATTAACAAGAGCTATCCAAGAAGTATAATAAGACAGTGAATCCAAGGCAATTCAAGATAGGAGATTGGGTTCTACGCAAAGTCATGGGGAATGCTTTGGTGCTTGGTGATGGCAAATTGGGACCTAATTAGGAGGGACCACACAAAGTAGTGGGGTTGGCAGGAAAGGAAGCTTACCACTTAGAAGACATCGATGGCCGAGCTGTGCCAAGATGGTGGAATACAGCCAATCTCAAGTTGTTTTACTTTTAGCTCTTTCTTACTTGTAATTTTTTCTTTCTTTCTTTTAGTTTGGCATTAATAAAATAAGTAGACAATTTTTTTAGACTTTGCCTTGGTGTAGTTTTACTATATGATTGTAACACGTCGGTCTGAACTTTTTGGAAATCTTGATTGAGCTAGCTAGCTTGGTAAAGTGGGTTGGCAGCATTGACCAACTCTGGAAAATCTTTGCCCGTCTAGTTAGCTTAGCAAAAGGGGTTGGTAGGATTGACCAACTCTTTGGAAAATCTTTTCCCAACTGATTAGCTCGGCAAAGTAGGTTGGCAGGGGTTGGCAGGATTGACCAACTCTTTGGAAAATCTTTGCTCGATTGGTTAGCTCGGCAAAGTGGGTTGGCAGGATTGACCAAGTCTTTGGAAAACCTTTGCCTAGCTAGTTAGCTCAGCAAAGTAGGTTGGTAGGATTTACAAGCTTCTTAGAAAATCTTTGCCCGACTAATTAGCTCAACAAAAGGGGTTTGCAAGATTGACCAACTCTTTGGAAAATCTTAGCCCGACTGGTTAGCTTGGCAAAGTGGGTTGGTAGGATTGACCAACTCTTGGAAAAATATTTGCTCAGCTGGTTAGCTCGACAAAGTAGGCTAGTAGGATTGACTAACTTTTTAGAAATCATTGACCAAGTTGGTTAGCTCGGCAAAGTGGGTTGGTAGGATTAACCAACCCTGGAAAATCTTTGACCAATCTAGTTAGCTCGACAAAGCAGATTGGCAGGATTGACTAATTTTGTAAAATCTTTGATTGAGCTAGTTAGCTTGGTAAAGTAAGCATTCAAGTATGAGTGATAAAGAAAAGCAAACTGGGTGAGCAAAAAGATATAAAATTTTTCATTTCAAAGGAAAGTCATTAAAAAAAGGGGGTAGACAACCCGATTACATTGGAAAAGAAAAGCAAAGAAGAAAAGAAAAAAAGAAAATAAAAAGCTAAGTCATATCACAAGATCCTCGTGTTCAACCGAGTCACTAGGTTCGCCTTGAGTCAGCACGACACTAGTACCATCTTCAACAGTCAGATCGGCGATATCCTCTTCAGTGGCGATGCTCAGTTAAGTCTGGCTGGCAATCTCCTACTGAGCTGAAACACCTGCCTGCTGTGCTAGATCAGTGGCTGGCAAGGCTGGAGTGGCACTAACCGCTAGGCTATCATCTTCATCCACTTCCAACAATTTTTGTTGAATGGCTTTGGCATACGTTGCCATATAACTTGGAATAAAATGAAGAGGTGGGTTCATGAAGACCTCTGAATTAGTGGCTTGGCTGAGCTTTTCTGCTGCCGCCTTCACTTGAAGAAGATGTCCTTAGCGGCCTTGCATTGTTGAACGTAAGCCTTTTCACCGTTAGCATAACCTCGGTCATCAGCGTCTTCCACTTGCTTCAGTTCGCGCAAGTATCTATTCTTTTTGTTCGCCAAGGCTTTCTGTTTACTTTCGTTGATTATGCAAAATTGCTCAGCCAGGTGGTCCTACTCGGTACTTATCTCGGCTAGCTATGCCCTCAGTTCTTTCAGCTCGACGTCCTTTACGTTACTATCAACAATGGTTGCTTTTTTAGTCTTCCTCAAGTCCAACACACACTGATGTGCCACTTGACTTTTTAACACGGCCTGCAAAACACATTGGATGTTAAATAACCGAGCAAATAGTTAGAAGAATAAAAAAAATAAATAAAGAATTATAACTCACTAGAACCAAAGACTTAGTGGTTGACCTGATGGCTTTCAGGTCGGTGAGCTGCTCATGCCTCTCCATGTTGGCAGGAAGGCAAAGACTCTTAGCCAGGTTGAAGGTCAATTGGTGGTCCTTGTCAACGCAGACCAAGTCTGATGTGGTCACAGCTCGGCCCTTGTAAGTTAAGACCGGTGCCCACACCGGGGGAGATGAGGGATTAGCCTACTCGGTCCGGCTATCCAACTTGAACTGCTTGGCAGTTTGCTGCTCGAACTCTTCATCATCCACCAGGCGCTGCTTGGTGGGCACGATTCAGGCCTTTTTGCTGGGCCAAGACAAAGAAGCCCTGGTTATTAATTGGGCAACGACATCCACCTTCCTTTGTTCAGCAGGCTACTGTTCGGTCTTAGCACCTGCAGGTACTGAAGAAGCTTGTTCGGCAATGAGGGCCTTTAGTGCTCTTCTCCTGGCTATATCTTGTTCTTTAGTTAAAAGAATGAGGTTGATTTCAGGCAAAGTTGGATCAGGTTCTAGCGAAGGCTCTGAGAAGAAGTCTGTAACCCTCACTTTTTTTTTTTTTTTTTTTTTTTTTACCGCTATATCGGTAGGTTGGTTCAAAGTTGAGAAGGTCACTCCAATCTCTATTTTGGTATCTTGCGTAGAGAGCGTCCTGGTTTACATAGGCATATATCTCATTCAGAGTGTTCAAATTTGTCAAGGAAAATGCAAGTGTTAGCTCGGTAAAATCAATACAAGTTCTGTATATGATATCTTGAATCCTTTTAAAGCAAATCGAGTGCATTAATCGGTAAATTCTATCTCATGTGTTGTCTTCAGCATCGTTGAACCTTTGAGTTTTGTATGGTTATCCATTATTTCTTAAGATTATTCCAGTAGGTATATTTTGTGAGTACTGAGACGTCTTCTTGTACTTTTTGGCATCGGAGTGAAACTGGGGAGGTAGGTTATGTTTTGAGGATGTTTTGTCTCACTTCAAGTTGAGACCGCTCGAGCGGTCTTTTGGCTGCTTGAGCGGTTAAATCGACCTTCTAGTATCTTGTTTTGCAGTCTAAACTTATGAGAGCAAGTGTTCTTCGCTTGAGCGAAACTTTCATCACTCGAGCGGTCTTTTACAGAAGGGAGTGGAGATTTTGGGAGTTGGTATTTTTTGCTCGAGCACAGGTTTGGTCACTCGAGCATTTTGTCCCACAATCTACTCTGAAAATTATGTCAAATCACTTCAAAAGTTGAGCCTTACACACTTTTCACTTCACATTCTCTCTCTACATTAACTCTCACTTTTTTTTCTCTCATCTCTCTCTAGAAACCCTTTACCCACTTCATTTACTTCCTTGATCTCTCTCTAACCATTTAGTTTTTGACCATAGTGTCTTCTTTAATTTTGGAGAGCTCATCAAGGGCTACGTTGTGTGCGGTGGAGATCAGATTTTGATACCATTGATTTTGAAGCTTTTCATCTTTTCTTCTCAAGTCTTGAGGTAGGGAGTTCTTTGAGTTATATATATGATTTTAGCATGTCTATTCCTCCCTTTTATGATCTCGGAAATGTGGTGTGGATTTTGTAATGTTGGTTGTAAATATTCATCAAAAAGACTTTCCTTGTGAGGATGTAAAAATTAGAAATGTGTTTTGAGACTCTTGAGAAAGGAATCTATGAAAGAATGAAAGAAAAAACCTTTTTGGTTCAAACCCTAATTTTGAAGAAATTGTGGAAAAGTAGATTTTATGAAATATTTATGAAATTAGTGTTAAATTTCTCATGAAATTGATAGAAATTCCTTATATTGATGGTGTCATTGAGATATCTATGGGTTAAATAATTGTTGTCATTGGAACATGTTATGGCCTTGACATGGTATATGTTGGAATATGAATGGAATAGTGATTGTGAACATAAAAGGATATAAATGTCACATGGATTATATTTTGTTATTTATTTATTTATTTATTGAGAATTAGTGAACAATAGAAGTTTACTTTGAATAAATGTTGAAATTTATGGAGATATGGTACAAATGAGATACTTGTGGATAATCACCTCTCATTTCACGCGTTTGCATCATTTTAGGTATTGTTCAATTATAGCTATGCTTTGGAAACTAATGCATTGTTTTGAGAAAACAATTATTGTTATGAAAACATTTTGGGATAAATACGTTTAGTAAGTACGGATAGAGGGTGTAATTGGTATTATTTAAGTTGGCATGAATGTCCAGTGTGAAAGACTAAAAACAAGCGCGGAAAAGGTACCACGTGCCTTCCAGTTAGTAGCCAGTAAAGTGGGGAATTGGTATTGTTTGTCATGTCTACTTGCATACCGGAGTCTTATTTACCACCCCATTGTCTAAATCTGAATTCATGAAGGAAATGAATATTTGAATGGAATATTTCATGTATTTTCAAAAGAAATAGAAAACTTTGATATTTGAGCATGGCATGGCATGGCATTCATGTATATGAGGCTGCTTAAACATATATACTTTGTTAAGATATCTCTACTGGGCTTTGTGCTCACCCCTAGTGGACTTGTGCAGGAAAGAAGGCGTCGATCCTGCCTAGTTGAAGGTGTGGAGTGTTTGAAAAGGGCTAGAGGCTCTTCTTCTTGTGAATCTTTGGCAAGCATAAGGCTTAATATGTTTGAGTTTGATAAGCTTTTGTGTAACTAGGCTTAAGTCTTGGAAGTTACAGCATTTGGGCTTATGTTTTGTAATTATTCCTCATTATTATTGTTGCACATGCTATAGATTCACCCTTTTAGGAGATTGAATATATATTGCATGTGAACACTTTTGTATACTTCTCCTATGAAATAAAATACTAATTGAGGAAGTTGGTTGGTCGAGAAAGGATCGTGTATTGGGTATCTTTATCATGTCTAATTTATTGCTTAAAATTTTGGGGGTGTTACTGTGCATAAGGAAAGAAAATTGTGCTATTAAGGAAAAAGAAGACCTTGCTATTCATATCGGCTGATCCCTTCTTACGATTTATGTACCATCTCGGTATTGGAGTCTCAACATCTTCATAGTTGCCAAAGACCCATAAGAAAGTTCTTTTGATAATCTTCTCATGGCCTCTTTTCATTTTTAGGTAATAGTAACAGTCATTGTTTGTCTGGCCTAGTGAATATTGGTGGAATAGCTCGACTAGGCCTAAATTGAGGCCTAGGCAATGTTTAAGCTCGGCTATGCCATTTATTATTCAGTATGTATTTGTGGAAAGTTATGTGGGGCAAAGTCTTGTTTGCCTAAGGAATTCACATAAAAGGGGTTGGACTGGGAAACATAGTCCACCCTCGACTATGGATAGCACGGTGAAAGAGCAAAACCCTGTTCAGTCCCAAGGCAATGTGTCTAGCTCGGCTAGTTTGAAATGAACGTCGTTTGGGATATCGTAGTCCTTACGGAATTCGGCTATGGCACTGTAGCTAGTTTTTTGCGCTCTTCGAAGGGGCTTAGTTTTCTCGGGTACGATAGCCCTACAGTTTGGACTCTCTGTGGTTCTGAATTTGGTTTCACAAGTGCAATGTGAAACAGAAAAACACAAATGAGAGTCCAAATCTGGAAAATCTTAGAAAATCAATTATTCATTAGAGATGCCAAACATGGACTGCATTGCCAGATTTCAGAGTCACCACCTAAATATTTATGAAAAATTTAGGAAACCTGTGATTTGTGCCAAAGGCCACTTGTCTATCATAACCAAAGTGTCTTGGCTTGAGAACTTATGTATGAGAGGGGAAGGTCATGAATTGAGCACCCTACTCACCCATTCAAAAATCGGCCTCCATTAATCATGATGTGATTTTTATGTACATTATATGCTCTTGTTCCGATTAATAATGCTAACTTACTATGTGAGGCATACAAGTATAGACTATGTCACCCATTTTGGAATGCTTTAATTTTATGTTTGTTTGAAAAGAGTTTTGAATGTGTTACGTGAAAAGCAAGCTCATATGTACATTCATCAAAGTCGTTCTAACTTAAGCAAAATAGCCTTCATCCACAGGCATTCAAACAGTTATTTCAAATAAGCACTTAGCCTCACGGTAGTATTGATATGGCAACACAAACATACATACAATATGCTAAAGTAACAAATGTTCACCTAGTACTCAACCGAGGCAAGCCAAAGAAAAGAAAATAATTAGAAAAAAATGCATGCTCTTAATGTGAAAAGTGACTAATGCAATACATACAAAATGCAACTACTAGGTTCGGCTTATTTATCATGTCATATGGATTAACTCAAAGTATGTGGTAATGCACGTATTCAATTAAGTAGGAAAATAACGATGATATTAGAATGATGAACCGAACTCAATGCATGCAAAAATGAATATAAAGCATGGTAATGATATGAAACTAAAAACATGATACTATATGCAACCACGGTTAGCATGTAAATAAAAGGAAGAAAGAAATGGGGGTTGGAAGACATACAAATATTACAAATTTGCCCTCGCACAAGAGGGTCCGAATGAATGTCCTACTTAACTAATTATTACAAACCCGAATGAAGGAACTAATTAATTAATTACTAACTAATTATTATAAGTATGAATTAATTAATTACATGAACTACTTAATTACAAACACAAATGAATTGGCTAACTAATTTAATACAAAAGTATGAATTGAAGTAGCTAAATTAAAGGGATCAAATGAGAGATGATGAATCATGCGGACATGGGCAAGAACGTCCTTTGGAAACTCCTCTGTTTGCTACCAGAATCTGCTTTGTTTGAAGTCAGAAAATTTTCTGTTTTGGCCTCAAATTTTGCTATGTTCTGCTGTAAAAATGCCATTACCTGTACAAAATGGGTGGCCGGTTGGCCTTGAGAAGTGGTCGGTCATACAGAATGATGGTCGGCCAGCCACTATTGCTAGGAAATACCCTGATGCAACAGAGCAAAAACATAGTGTTTCTAGGAGATGTTTATCCTCTCTGCCCTTCTCTATCATGAAGATTAAGAGAGGAGTAGATTCGATTCTTAAATCATCAATTATCGCAAATTTGTTGCGTGATGATCTTCGAAATGATAGGATAAGAGCTCAATAAAATGAAACAAAAGACAAACACCACCTCCTCTCTATCATGGAGTTACCTCAAGGGAGGGGGTAGACTTGCTCCATGAATCATCAAACATCACTGAAATAGTATGTGATGACTCAAGACGCAATAGGTTCAGTATAATGCCCGACTGAACCTAACCAAATTTTATTATCTTTCTACCCCTTTTAACTCCAATTTTATTAGCCCTTTTTACTTTACCTTTCCGTTTTCTTATCTTTTCTTCTTTTTTGTCCAAAGGTGATGAATTTGTCCACTAAGTCCAAAGAAATAAAGAATATCAAGCATAACTTGGCCAGAGAAATGAACTCTCCAAGCCTTTTTCTATGGGGGAAATTATAAAAGAAGAATCAAACTTATTTACAAGCGATAATAAATTCGGAGTCAAACTCGAAATAAACAATAATGACTCCAAATCCAAACTTGATAATAAGCTATAATGACTATTTTCTTTATGATTTTAAAGGGTCTAAATGGAAAATTAGTCCCTTAGAAGTAAATGCACCGGCGATAAAGGGAGATATCAAACAAGAGATTGTGTTTGGCATAAGAGAGATGTAATTCCCTGGTAATGAACCTTCAAAGAGATTAAACCATTTAGCATGAGAGGTCTCTTTCTTATGCCTTGAGCAGCAATCTTTTGTTTGATACAACTCTTAATCAAAAGAAACAAAGAAATGAGGGAGGTTGCAGATTATGAATGAAAAGATGGATGATTACAATGACATGAATATGTACATGAAAGCTATATAAAAAATAAAAAATAAATAAAAATAAAAGACTATTAACTCAAATGGATTGGAAGCTATGGCCTATACACCAAATCCATGAAGACTTATAACAACACAAGTGTAATATTCAAAGCATAAATTAAATAAATACTTAAAACAGCCCCTAAACTCCAAAAAAATAGTGGCTAAAACCAAAGAAACAAAGTAGAAAAAGGCAAAGCAACAAGTTATGGATCAAGGTCTTAGGAAGGGTGGCTAACCCCTCATCTTTTTGTGACTTTAAATCATATTTTTAAACTTAAAATAGCTTTGAAATCAATATGAAAATACAAGAAAAAGATGGAGAAAAGATGGTTAAAGAGTTCAAAGATTACCCTTTTAAAAAGAGGAAGAGTTTCCTAGTTGGCAAACTACAAGCTTAACACTCTCAAAGGTCTGAAATTATGTTCAAGAATCTCAGCAAAAAACTTCAAGTTTAAGTTTATAAGGTGTATGTATAGTGCATGTACATTGCAAGAGGGTAGAGAAAATGTGTTGGACAAGCTATAGCTCTTGGAGGATTTTTTCCAAACCCAAACCTTGGAGGGGGGCTTGTATTTATAGAAAAACACCATCTCACGTCGGAAATATTTGTAAAGAGACAACTAGTGCAAGGCATGCATATGGGGACAGTTGGCTGTTGCAAAATATCTGTCTACGTTAAACATAGTCGGTCGGCCGGCCAATTAATTGCACGGCCTACTCATTAATTGGCAGGCCAACCAATTATTTTGGCCCTACTGCTCAATGAGTGGTTAGGCTAAAAACAGGGTTTTGGTCCAAATGAGGTCAAAGGCTTGGGTTTGAAGCTCGAAATTGAATTTTTTTGCTGAATATTTGAACAATTTGCATAAAGTAACTTTTCATCATCGAGTGTTCAGAGTGAGGCGCCCAAGTCTTAAGGGCAATTAAAATGGGGTGTCTACAGGCACCTAGGGAGCTGACCAGAAAGCGGTACTTCTCCGTGGAAATTGTTTTTAAATTAATAATTTAAAGGTTTGTTTGGCTTTTTAGCGTGGCCACAAGTTGGTGTGTGTTTGCTCGGTCGAATGGCTTCACTAAGGGGCAATTGTAAAGGTGTGCCTGACAAGTCCTAGTTGAATATGCATGGTAAAAAATGAATTGTGTTATGCCTAACTGATTGACCGAGCTAAAACAACAGTGTAAATTAAGTATATAGTGTCATGAAGCTCCAAGTAGGCTGCTCGGTTGAGAGAGCACCCGAATATTGCTCTTAGCTTGATCATTGAGTTGGGGGTGTTGAGCTATGGTAGCTTGGCCTCCTGAACGTGCAATGTTTTAGCTTAGTCCCGAAATAGAGCAAGGTTTAAGCTTAGCGGAAATAAGCGAGCAAGGTGTTAGCTCGGCTGGCTTAAGGAACAAGGTTTTAGCTTGGCTAAAAATTCGAGCAAGGGTTTAGCTCGGTTTAAAGTTTGAGCAACGCCTTAGCTCGATTACATATTGTATCTAGGCTATAGCTCTATTGTGAGTCTATAGTTTGGTTGGTTTGTCTAAAAAACCATGAACAGGAGGTTTGTTCAGTTCCAAAGGGGTTTTGGATCGAAATCACAACCCTTCGTCAGTTCTTGCCCAAGTTATATGGTGTTCATCTCAAAATATGGAATATTAAGGGCCATCTAAAGTCTTAATTCAGTTCCAAGCCTAATTTTATACAGATTTTAGTGATTATAAGTGCTATAATGCTATTCATGGACATAAATAGTGGTTTGACAACATGAAAATGCCAAGAACATGAAGAACAATGCGAAGATTATTTAAAATGCAGAAGAGGGTTCGAGAAACTGACAAATTAGGGCTTAAAAGCAGATTCCAATCGGTGGAAGAGTGTCTTCGTGCGATTATGAGTTGACTGTAGCAGTGGGTATGCTCTGATCTGGGATTGAAATGGTGGAATCTGAAGGGTTTGGACTCCGATTTAGGGTTCGTAGTTAGAGAAGATGAAAAGTGAAAGCTCAGAGTTGTGTGTATCAGCTATATATATAATGGAGGCAAAAAGGCGCGATGATTTCAAATTTAGGAGCCAATGCATGACGGTTGGTTTAGTGCACAGGTTCAATCATCCTGAGCCATGTGTCCCAGAAAAGACGCGTTGTCAGAATAGTGAGAGAACGTGCTGTACGGAGGAAAAGATCGCTTTGAACTGGGCTAGAGTCTTGATCGAGCAATCATGATTAGCTTGACGGGGATGAGTATTGCAGCTCGACTCTAGAGAGTAATACCAATCATGTGCTGCAGATGGAATTAAGGGGCAATTGAGAGGGCAATTTGTGTAGCTAAATTGGGCCGAGCTAGTTGGAAGTAGCTTTAAGGTTTGGGCCGCGTGATGGGCCAAGCTATGTTTTGGAGATAGCTTGGTTTAGGCCGAGCAAAGGCTAGACCAGTCAAAGATGTTTGACTGGAGTAGTAAATGCCCATATTCTTGGACCTAGCTACCTTCTAGAGGCGGTCAACACTTTGACTGAGCTACAATGGAAGATGGTCAAACCCAACTAAAAGTGAAGGTTTGACCGAGCTAGGAGAATAGCCGCGCAATGTCTGTATAGTGGTGCGCCATGCAAACCTTGCACGGTGCTGTGTGTTACACGGTTAAGTCAGTGGCGGACAGAGTAAAGCAGTTTGGCTGCTTGGCAGGATGCCGTGCAAAGAGTTGTGCCATCTCACTTGGCTTGTAGTGAGGAGGGTATTAGAGAATAAGTATTATCCCTTAGGAATGTGATTCCTATAATGACTCTACAAAGGAGAGTTAGAGTCTTACTAGGATGGTACCATGCGAAATCTACAAAAGTTCAAACCAATCCCTAATATCAGGTATTGCAATGATTACTCCTGAGTTCACAAAACTTTTATTTCCTTAGTCTACTTGTTGACTTAGGCATCAGAGAGATTTTCGGCACACACCTGCCGGCCAGCTCACGTTTGTGATTTTACGTGTTACGACGATGTTTAGAGAAGTGCAAGTTTGATCAATAGAATTATTCGAGTGAAGATTATTTTATACTCGTACAAAACTAATAATAAATTAATTAATATTATAATATATTTATTGTTTAAGTAATAAGAACTTTTTTTACCAGATTCATGTCGTGGTTTCGAGTCCTGTTCACTTTTCTTTTTATAACTTTTTATTGTCAAATACTGAAATGAAAAATTCACGTATGCCACTCTACATGTAACCTTCTATTTTTAAATTGGAAAATCACTCACGTAGCAGTGACATGCCGTCTTTAATTTTTATAGTATAAATAAATAGCTATATTTTAATTGAAATTTGTTTAAACGATGATACCATTACGGTTATTTTAAAAATAATGATGTAAAAGTCAGATTTTAGAATCACAAGTCAATGATTAAGACCCTATTTTGGATCTTGGGTCTGGTTTCTTTCTAGTTTATAATCAAATTGAAAGATTGAAGGGTGCTGGTAGGTTATAGTGGGCCCAAATCCGACCCTATCTCGATATTTCAAATCATTCAATGTATAGAGATTGTTGAGTACATTATTCTTATAAAAAATAAATCTGATCTGATATCGATAGTTACTTGATCATATGACGTTTCTAGCAACAATATATTTTGAAAATCATACTTTCTATTGACTAAAGGGTGAATTACACTAACAGTCCCTATAGTTTGGGACTTGTGTCATTTTGGTCTCTGGCTTTTCAATTGTGACACATTTGATCTTGAATTTTGAATCTTGTTCCAAATAAGGACAATTGAAGATACTATTGGATTTTTCAATGGCAAAATTGTCAATTTGATAAAATATAAATTAATTTGACAAAAATAAATGTCAAAAATTATTTTTGAATTTTTAAAAATTATTTCTACCTACTAAAGATAAAATTATATAAAATTGATAAATCTTTTAGACATTTATTTTTTTTTATCAAATTAATTTTTATTATGTATTTGGATGATGATCATGTAAAATTAATTTTTAAAAATTAATCATGTAATTTTTATTAATTTATATCAATTTTACATAATTTTATTTTTGGTGGGTAGAAATAATTTTTAAAAATTTTAAAATATTGTTTTGACATTTATTTTTGCCAAATTAGTTTATATTTTATCAAATTGACAATTTTGCCCTTGAAATTAAGCAATGGTATGTTCAATTGTCCTTATTTGGAACAAGATTCAAAATTCAGGGTCAAATGTGTCACAATTGAAAAGTCAGGGACTAAAGTGACACAAGCCCCAAACTATAAGGACTGTTAGTATAATTTGCCCTTAACTAAAATATGATTCGATTAAATACCTATCGATATTTGATTAAAATATGATTCGACTAAGGGTTGGTTTGGGATGTCCTAAAAAAGTGCACTTTTTGACTTATTGGTGGGTTTGGGTTGGGTTTGATGTGATGTGTTAGAGAGGTGATGTGATTTAAATAAGATGATGTGACTTAAATAAGATAGTGACTTTTTGACTTTTTGACTTATTTAGTACATGCCAAACTAGCCCTAAAATACAATTGACAATATTTACACATTGAACAGTTTAAATCATCGATATGAGCTCACATTTGGGCTCGCCATGGGCCAATAGTACCCTCTAGTCTAATTGCAAACTGGAGAGATGCCAGATGCTTAAATCCTGTGTGTATATGACACTTTTAATAATCTTGTAATAATTTTTCTCTTTTTAACTATTCTAATCTAATCATATCATTTTCATTCCTTGACATGGTGTATATATATACAAAAATTGAATTCTTTGTGCACCAAAACCACTGATATCCTCTACAAATGCGAATATTTTTTCTCAGATTAGTGATTTTAGTGATAATTTTTTTTTTTTTTTTGTGACTAATCATAGCAGTTCACAAGGCAAATTGGTCACTAGTCCATCCTTGGGAGGATACTAGTCCCACAAATCTAACCGGAAGAACCTTTATAATGACACACTAATTTTCTCCTTATAATGAATTACACTAATTTTGAAATAGTACATGCTTTAGAAAATAAAATAAAATAAAAAATGAATTACACTTACTCTGTTGGCTCATACAAGTGACAGGATGTCACGCGATCAAACTATTTAAAAATCACCCTGTCTAGTTGGAAAAAATTACAACTTTCTTAAAATATTTGAGTTTCATTAAAACAATAATAATTAAAAATAATAAAATAATAAAAAAACACACACACACATTACGCATGATTTTTCAATAAGTTTAGGAAAGCAGAAAATCTTGACATGAATTGCTGAAATTACTGACTCTGACTTTACTTGTCTCTTCCTTTTATGATTTATTCATGGGACCATAGATTATGTTCATTGATTATAAAAATGACTGAACAAAATGAGATTGGAAATCATAATGAGAGCGTAATTTGTTAGGAAAAGAAAAACTATATACCCCAAAAAATGTATAAAAAAATAAAAAAAATAAAATTTACAATTCAATGATAATTTCACAAAATAATTATAAATTCATGAAAAAATTTAAAATTTAAAATATTGATTTTATTATTTTTTAAAATAAAAACATACACTGAATTTATATTTTCCCAAAAAAGTACTATAAGCATCTAAAAATAATGAAAAACTTACGTGTATATCCTAATAGGTAGACTTATTATTCAATAGGTGCTGTGAGAGTTAATGACGTTTTTCATAAAATATTATTAAAAGAAAAGTCACTAATTGTTAATTTTCAGTGACAGTTTAAAAATTTTGTCAGAAAAAATGTCACTAATTATATGTTTTAGCGACAGTTTAAAAAATCATCACAAAAAAAGGTCATTAATTTTTAACTTTCAGCGTTAGTTTGAAAAATTCGTAAAAAAAAAAAGTCATTAATTGTAAGTTTTAGCGACAATTTATAAAAATCGTGACAAAAAAAAAATACTAATTGTCAAATTTTAGCAACATGCCAAAAACGTCACAAATTATTTTTAGTGACGATTTCATTAGGACTTATTTTCAATAAGACTTATTGGGAACTAAGTCCAATTATTAGAACTTATTGCTAGTTTACCCAAAAATAAAATCTATATCTTATTACATTCAAATTATGGGAAATGTTCAAATGTGTAATGCACACCATATTTAATTCTACACAAAATTACTTAAATTTTCACAAATATACATAAGTGATCACACAAAAATGTATAAATTGAACACAAATTTACATAAATTTATTAAAATTTATGTGATTAAACGAATTTATGTTGAACTTACTCATTTTTGTGAGGGCATTTATATAATTTTACATACAATTGCATATGGTGCATAATGCACACCTAAGAATTTATCTTTATTTTTAAATAATTTTCATTAATTAATTCAACCGTGTGGACCCTCTCCATGGGGTCACGTATATGTTTGGATTAGAAGAAACCCAACAAATTTGACAAAATAAGCCATGACAAAGAATTCAGATTATGATGCTTCTGTATTTTTTTTTCCAACTATACTGTGATTCTTGAGGGTGATATAATTAATGAGAATACAACGGCCTTGACTTTGGAGCAACTCTTGTAATATTTATTCGTTTAGTAATGATTAGCACGTAATTTTTTTATCAACTATTAATATTATAACTATACTTGTATTTTAAATTGATATGTAATATGTATATAAAGTATAGAAATTTGTATGGATAAATTAATTTGTACCCAATGTATGATTAAGTAAGAAGTGAATACATATTCAGCTGAAAAATTTAAATGATAAATGAGAAATTTTATAAACATAAATATTAATTTTTACCTAGATTGTTAATATCACAATCTTATCTTAAACAATAAACAATAAACAATATAAACAAGTCATTTAAATATGTAGTGTTATACAAATATTTTTCTATCAACTTCCCACTTCAATTTTTTCATATCCGACCTGTAATACAATTGAAGGTATAAAATTAATTGCACAATTACACAATTTTATTTCATAATACAAATTTATTAAACTCACTATTGCATATTACTGGTGTAAGAATGTATTAATATCAATATGTAATATATTTTTATACATCAAGAATTGTTGAGTCTCATTTCATGCACCACGAATATCTTGCATGATAAAAATTATAACATTAGTCATTTGTATATTTTCATTTATGTAGAAAATGTGGAATAATTTTTTTAAGAAAATGGAATAATATTGTACCTTAATATTTTGATCGATATAAGAATTTCATAATTGTTTTTACAATATTTATAGACACATACTTATAAGTGTGTGCATGGTCATTTTCATGAAACTATCAAATTACATAATTTATTATATTATCTGTTAGTATTCAGCATATAACAAAAATTAATCGAAACTTTTTATTTAATGTACTTACTTTCTGCATTATTGAGTTGCTACGATAATATTTGGGTATCATTTATTTTTTCCTTATAATTTGACTAAAATATGCGCATGATGTACATTGTTTTTTTTTAATTTCACAACAGATAGAATAATTCCTGTTTTAACTCGTCTAACTTTACTTGGAGAGTATGTTGTAATAGATTTTCTATAGTTTTTTTTCCTACCATTTTCTTGTTTTTATTCTTACTCACCATTACAACTCATTGCAATAAAAATGTTTTGATGAGTAAGAGTTTGAGACAATATCTTATTGTTATGAATTTCAAAATCTATTTTGCCTCAATAATGTGATTTTTTTTGTGAAGGGGAAAAAAACAAGGTATAGTTATTATCGTGATGGAGGTGTTTTGCAAAGTCTTGATTCATTATTGAAAGTGTTCGTTGTGGACACTTGTCTGCATGACATGTGTATATATATAGCTATATAAATTACACTTTGTACCAAATCTCACTTTGGTTCGTACACATAAAATTGTGACAGTTAACCTCTGCACTTTTGGTCAAATCCCACTTTGATCCCCATATATAAAATAATGACAGTCAACCTCTTGTATTTCTAATCAAGTGTCAACTTGCCCCTTATATTACTCTATTATTTAAGTTTTTAACAGAATTCACAAGTAACTTCAAAATTTGGACAAGAAGGAAAAATCATTCTCATTTCTCACCAATATATACTTTGTCCTACGTGATAAGCATGTGAGAATTATATAATATATATGTATATGTGAATGTGTGTTCATATATTGAAAATTAGGACGAATAGGTAAGAAAATAGAACTTTTGAAATAAAAGAAAAGGAAATAGAGAAATCGAAGACTCTGTTATTATGGAAAATAAAGTTTCAATATTCAAATTTTTCCAAAACACTAGTTCATTTTTTTAATCATTCACAATTTGCGTTTGTTTTAGCTGAATACAATCAAAATTTGATGTAAATTTTAGGATGAAATATGTATAAACGGGAAATTTGTGTGATTTTCTTCTTTTGTCCTCATTTTATAGTCATATTTTGTCACATTATTGACTTCTATTAAAGACTTATATGATGGAATAACAAAAGGGAGACATTGACACTTGACTAAAAGTGTAAGGAGTTGATTGTCACAATTTCATAAGTGTAGGGAGTTAACTGTTACAATTCATGTGTAAAGACTAAATGGGATTTGACCAAAAGTGTAGGGGGTTGATTGTCACGATTTCACATGTATGGGACCAAATTGAGATTTAGTATAAAGTGTAGGGATGCAAAGTGTAATTTACCCAACTATATTACTAAAGTGATACATGTTAGAAATTTAAAGTATGCGATGGTAATATAGCATTATGGATTGACAATGTATGAATACAGTAACATATATAAATTTATATTTATATGTTTTGTTTATATATTTACATATATAGACATTGACATATATAAAAATATCACAAAAGTAATATGTAAAATCTTTTACAAAAATATAATACAGGTAATAATGAGAAATTAATTATTCATAATTAAATAGTTGATCATAATGTAAATGTTTAGTGTTACATTTTTGTATTTTTTGTGTGTAAGAACTATTTTTTAATTAGATTATTAAATTCACATAAAATTGAAAGGAATTTGTGAATAATTTGTGTCAAATTAGAGATTAGTGAAGAAAAATCTTTTTTTTTTAAAAAGAAGAAGAACAAGAACAAAAACAAGAAGAAGAAGAAGAAAAAGTTTATGGTATTTGGTTTTGTTTGTTTTTTCAAACTTTTGCTTTGATTTTTTTTTTTTTTTTCATGTTTTTTTTATCTTTGACATTATTTTTTTAATAACCCTTTTACTTTCTGTTTAGATTTACTTAATTTAATGATACTTTTTTATTTTTTATTTTATTATTAGATTTAGATTCACTTAATCTAAATACACTTAGAAAATAATTTGTTAAATGTTTTTTATTAATATTAAATAATAATAATAATAATAATAATAATAATAATAATAAAATAATTAGTACATGTTCGGATTTCTAAATTTTTTTTACCAATATTTTACATTTTAATTCTATTTAGATTATTAAATATTAAATATTTATGTAAAAGTATAATTTAAATATAAAATATGAAGAAATTTTAATATCTTTAATCACCAAAACTGAGAAAATATGAAAAATGAACAACGAAAATATGAAGAATCAAAAACTAGAAAGCATATTTAAAAAATGAAACCAACAGAAGTGGTTATTGTTTAGAATTTTGACATCATACTTTGGTTTTTAAAAAATCTAATCTAAACAAAAAGAAAGTGTATGAAGATAACCTACGATTTTTTGAGATGTAGCACAAATTATTTTAAAAACGTATACGCTTTCCTCTATCTAAATTTGAACAAATGCATACAACTTTAAGATTTAATCAAAATTATTCACAACAATTTGATCCATGGTGAACAATTATTAATATTATGTATATCAATATAGAAGCAGAAGCAGAAAAAAAGAAAGAGTAATTATTTTATGTTTTTCAATCATCATCAATGTAAAAAATAGGGATATAAGTTTTTTTTTTTATATTTTTTTTTTATTTATTTTTTATGATAAGAAGGGAGATGGTTTATTTATATTTATATTTATATAGAACTCTTGAAAATAGATATATCGTTTTTGAGTGTTCAACTTCAAAAACAAAGAGATGGTTGGTTTATATAAAACTTTTAATGACTTTCAAAAAATATAATAGATTTGAAAGGATAAAATTAAGATTTAAAAAAAAAGTAAAAAAATATGACAGAAATTTCAGACTTCTAAAATAGGATATATAGTATTTCAAAATTCAAATGATAAATTGACTTTTTCTTTTTTTCATTTTTCTTTTTCTTTTTCTTTTTCTTTTTTTTTTTTGAGAAAAAAATGATAAATTGACTTGACTCAGAGAAATAAATATATACTATTTATTTGTTTAACCCATAAATCATTTTCATATCGCCGTCAAAAAAAATCATTTTCATATGGGTCTAGCAAAGTGGTTTTTCTAATGCCAGTATTACTTTGTTTCCACATCATCTGTATTTCAATGGTTGGTTGGAAATTTTGGAAAATGTTACCTGAAAAAATAAAATTCATGATCCATATATCATGTAAAATTTTAGCCGACTCAAACTGACTTTTTTATCTCATCAAATAAATTAATTTGTATAGACAGAAAGAGGGTGGGCATTATTGCTGAAATTTCTTTCAGCAACTAAACATCATAAGAAATGCTATCGAGACATTTCCTGTCAAATTAATGGAAGTTGAATCAGGAAATTTGTATACAATAAGGCCATGTTTGTTTGGGTAGACATGAGCTTAGGATTAGACTAATAGTCCAATAAAATTATTAATCCGATGTTTGGTTAAACAATTGAAATACGGACTAATTATTTTAAACTTGACTATTAGTTAAGATAGGATACATAATCCAACGAATTCGTAATCCTAGGACTATTAGTCATGGGAATGCTAATCCAGTCCGTCCAAACAAACATGGCCTAAACCTCCAAAATTCAACATCCATGCATGTTACAATATACAGATCATCTGCATAAAATATGAACACCATTCATACCTAGATCAAGCAGCATACACAATATGTACACATCGCAGATGTTTTTTTGAAATGGGCTGTCAAGACAGCAACCACATTTGGGCATTTTGGGAAGAAGCTAAAAAAACCAGCTTTTTGGCTTTTTAACTTTTTCAGCCAAAAAAAACCAGTTTTTTTGCCAAAAAAGTCGCCAAAAAATCCAAAAAACCAAAAAATCAGCTTTTTATCAACTTTCCAAAACACCACATTGTAGTTCACCCAGATCACAGAGAGAGAGAGAGAGAGAGAGAGAGAGAGAGAGAGAGAGACGTATGCCACAGTGTTCAACTAGGTTATGCTCTAACAACATCGGGCTATAGACTCAACCAACATATACCTAACATGATGTATTACTCATATTTCATGACGATAGCTTCAAGAATTCCATCAGATTTGAAGATGGGTGAAAAAAGCCTTGGATCAACAGGTCCTGGCAGACTGAAAGAAAGTGTGAATAGTCCGGGTGGGCATTGTTGCTGGAATTTCATTTCATAAACACGAGAATGTCTGAAAACAGTTTTTCCACCAGTCGTTGTCACACCTCGTAAGTGGACCTTTCCATCACGTTCAATCGCACAGCTGAACTGACCTGCAGCAACAAACGTTATCAGTCAGATGAAAAAGAATTAAACCATCCCAAATGTAAGATGCGTTCTGTTTTTAACTCAAAAAGAATACAAATAGAAAATCAAATGTTCACAGGTTTCTTGAAGCAAAACAATAGTTCACTGTTATTAACTACATGTATTGACTCCAAATCCAAACGCCATAACTCGAGCACTTCTATTCAATATCTGAAAATTATTGATGGGATCTACCAATAATATTATTTGAACCAATTATGTTCTGAGCAAATTATTTCAAGCTATCTTATTTATAGTTTCCAATTAAAAATTTTAGGAAACTAGCTGACCACAACAAGCTCTCATGATTATCCTCTTATAAAGGTTATCTAGATATTGCCCACCATCCAAAAAATACCTATATAACTAATTGGTAATCACCATAATTTCCAACAATGCAGATCCATTAAAAGACCACCATTTTTTACTTAATATTTGCCCATGTGGTGCAGCATAGTGTTTTTACCACCCTCTTCAAAGAACAAAACAAACCAAAACAAAACAAAAACAAAAGCAAAAGGGTAAATTACACTTTGCACCAAATCTCATTTTAGTCCCTGCACATGAAATCATGAGAATCAATCCCCTGCACTTCTGGTCAAATCCCACTTTAATCCCTGTACATAAATTGTTACAGTCAATCCCCTGTAAATCACACTTTGGTCCCTACACAAGTGTCAATGTCCCCTTTCTATTACTTAATTGTTTAAATCTTTAGCAGAATCTAGTCATGTGATAAGAATGTGATTACAACATGAGGGTAAGAAAGAAAAATCATTTATATTTTCTACTAATACACACTTTATCCCAAAATTTACATCAAAATATAACTATATTAGGCTAAAACAAAACGCAAGTTGTGAACAATTAAGAAAATGAACTAAGGTTTTGCATAAATTGGAATCACAAAACTCTATTTTTCACGGTAATACAGTCTTCTGTCTATTCATCTTTCTTTATCTTTGATTTCTTTGTTGCATTTTTTATTTATTTCAAAAGCTCTACTTTCTTGCTTTTTTGTCCCATTTTTTACCATACGAACATATATATATATATAGTATTATATAAGTTTCATGTGCTTATCACATAAATGCTTTTCCTCTCTTACCTTCATTTCGTAGTCATATTTTTGTCACATTACTGGATTTTGTTAAAGATTTAAAAATGAAGTTACAGAAGATGGATATTGACACTTGTGTAGGGATTAAAATGGGATTTGAGTAAAAGTACAGGGGATTGACTATCACGATTTCATGTAGAGGGACCAAAGTGAGATTTGACCAAAAGTGCAGGAGGTTAACTATCATGATTTCATGTGTAAGGACCAAAGTAAGATTTGGTACAAAATGCAGGGGTGCAAAGTGTAATTTACCCAAAACAAAAACAAAGCAATGTTCAATAGGGTCAACCAAGTTCCTTTCATAAGCATGCTTTAGACTTAAGAGGCATGGACACGGACATAAATACGGACACGGACATGTACACAAGACACGGAAAAATTGGAAGGAGGGAAAAAAAAAACATATATGGACACGGCAAAGTACGGCAAAAAAATAATTTTTTTTTTATATATTTTTATTTCCTATGCATATGAATTTAAATTTAGGGCACAAAGAAATAAGACGCATCAATGTATATGTGGGTCTATTTTTATTTTTCCACTTTCGTTCCTCTTTATATTCATATATTTTACCTTAGTCAAATCATCTTTTCTTTTTATAAAAAAAAAAAAAAAAAACTTCCCAAAGCTATCCTGAGATGTGTTCAAACACTAGAAATGTTCGTGAAGTGTCCCCCAAAGTGTCACGCAAAAAAAATAAAAAATAAATAAATAATAGTAATTTAAAAAATTGACAAGCCACATGGCGTGTCCAACATGTGGACATGCTTGTTCCATAATGTCCGGCACGGACATGGCACCCATGTTGAAGTGTCAGTGCTTCATATCACTCTAGACCCACCTTCTACCATATGATGTGGTTGACAAACATGTAGGCCTTGTTTGGTTTGTGTTTGTAGAGTAGTTTTTGAGATAAAAAGTACGAAAACTTGTTTGGTTTGTTTTTTTTAAGAAATAGTTTTGGAAAATTGTTTTGGGGAGAGAGTTTTAAAAAAAAAGATTGATTTGATGTGTATGAGAGAGAGTGATTTTGGAAAGTAGGTAACCAAACAAAATTTTGAGATTTTTTTTAAAAAAAATTTGTTTGGTTTGATTACTCTTGAAAATTTGTTTGTAGAGAATTTTTCTCAAAATAATTTCTGAAAAACAAACCAAACTAGGCCGTAGTTTTGTGAATTGTAAGATCCTTTACAAGATGTATAGGTGTTCTCTATAACATGCAGTTGCACATCACATAAAATAATGTGTATATGGTCCTTTACATGCATAGGTATGCTCAGGCCCAGATTTGGTCTGCCTGGACAACTTGTTCGGCATGTGTAGGTTTATGTTGCATGAGAGGTCTTGCATGCCTCATAGGCAATCAATCTTAAGTTTTCAAAACTTCTAGGACTGGGCAATTATTTAAAGAAAGGGAAACACATTATCTAAGATAAAAACTCTTGTAAGAATTATATTGCTACAGCCAACATGCATTGGTTGCAATAGCTTTACATTGAATTGGTCCCCAGTCATGCACCGATTTCCTCCAAGGATGGATCTGGGGGCCCCCTAAAAATTTGAAAAATATCATTTATTATACTAAAAAATTTAAAATTATAGGGGTCTACACCCCCAAACATACTTTTGGACCCCCATAGTGATAATCTTGGATCTGTCCCTAATTTCCTCCATCTATAATGAATATTGTAGTAAAATAGCAGTTTGAATTAATACTAAAAAAAGAAATAAAACAACTACTCCCTCCATTCCAAAATAATGGTTCCTTTTGGGGAATCCAATTTTTTTGGTAGTACAATTATTGCACTTTAAAAAAATTGATTTTCCAAAATTGCTCTTTGATAGTATATTTTTTGGGGAATATCAATGTCATAATTGTACTTTTTATGTTGTTAATGAATTTAAAAGAAGGGAAAAATGAGAAATTTATATTATTTTTGTACTTGATTTTTGAAAAGGGACTAATATTTTGGGACAATGAAAAATGGAATAAGGGACTAATATTTTAGAACAGAAGGAGTAATATAAATTAGATGAAATCCTATAGATAATTGTAATAATTGAACAATGAAGAATTACAGGGGAAGAAAAAAAAAAAAAAAAACCATATTGGTAAAGTCGTGTATTCATTGTTGTTAAGAGTAGATCACACCTCTTTGAATACGTGACTTGGTGCAACAAGCTATTGTGGCTTACACCTAGGATTCAACTGCCCATTATTTGCAAAGCATGCAGTCGCAAATGCAGAGGTCATAGGAATAGCTCCTTGTTTGTCCCAAGATCAAATAAAAATCATTTACATATTTTATTTTAAGAATTTAGACATTGAGAATAAAACGAGTTCAATATGTGAGTTGACCATGGGTAGAAGACAATTCTGTTTTTTCATTTAAAAAAAAAAATACTATTGTGTGAATGCAAATGTAGTAAGGTATTTCCAAAATCTCATTGAGGAGAGATAAACATCATAAACTGTTACACGAGCAGTATTCCAAAGAACTTCAGCAAATTGTTGCTTATGTTATATTTACATAAAACATGAGTGAGTAAAAGTCATATGACGGAAAAAACATATGGCCACACCATCTTGAATACACACATCAGTTTACAACATGAACACAAATTCCTAGCCTTCTGATGCCTATTTAAATGCATTTTAGTACCCCACTCATATGTCATATAGGTAACTCTAGGGTAATGATATATCTCTATAATATATTATTTAGTACTTCTTAAAACTCATGGAGTTACTCAAGGGTGTTAAAATATAACCAAAAACGATTATATAACCAAACCAAGCTTTAAGTCCCATCAAATGGGGTCGGCTACATGAATCCTTCTTCTCCATGCGGCCCTATCAAAGGCCATTTTGTTAGTCAAATTAAGTAGATCCATATCTCTACTTAATTTGACTAACAAAATGGCCTTTGATTAATCGAATTAAGTAGAGATATGGATACTTCAGTGACACAAATACTTCTGCAAGAAAATACAAAAACACAAAGTGCAACCCGATGTTTTGGAATCCTTAAATCGGATTCTCATCCTTAGCTTGAATTGAACGTCTCTAACACAGTTCTATTATAGTATGCAATGCAGAGAAATTTGGGTTTTTAATCCTATGTAACTTAAGGAGTTGCCTTGTTGGTAAGAAATAGTACAAACATTTATATAGCAAAATCATTAAAGGGGGGGAGAACAACAAACCTGGATCCTTCCTGACCCCAGGCAGAGCAACCCGAAAAAAATATGCAGACTTGCCGACTCCAATGTCCACAGCCCCAACAGCTGGCCCAGTTCCCCCTCTTGTAGCTGTTCCAGTCAAGACAACAGATGCCTTTGAATTAAACTGATCCACATTTGGGGCTGGTAAAAGGGGCATCATGAAAGGCCCACCCAAACCATCTGTCCTTGGGACCTGTGACATTTCAAAAGATTCACAGTGCTGCCTTCCTTCCAATTCACCTTCATACTCCGCTGACAAGTTGCCATTTGCATGGGAATCTTTTCCTTCCATTTTCTGATGAAAATCATGGAAAGAAGAAAAAGAGCAAATCTGAAATTTCACATGAAGTACAATTTAGGGCATCAAGAATTGAAGATTTGGAATAATTTTGAGTCTCCATATCATTATAGTAGGTTTTAGTAGTTAAGGGTATTATGGTAATTTCAACATTGCCGGACATGGGTTGTAGGGTTGCCCATGGGTTTTATTTTGGGCCAAGTTATTAAATTGGGTCATTATATGTGTTTTATTATATCTAGAATAATCTTTAGTGGTCAAAAAACCAAAATTCCTATTTTGATATTGAAATAGAATTATAAGTCATTAAAGTTTCCTATTATGATTGAGGTAGAATTAGAAGTCATAGTTGGTCTACAATATTAGTAGTTGCCAAATACTTTTAGTTTCTAAATTTGAGTTTTAGTCCTTATAGAATTAGGACAGTCTTTCTTTAGCCTATAAATATATGTATAATCTCAATGATTCAATAGAATAGTTGATGTTATGAGAATTTGAGATTGTGTTTGTGTGTGAGGGTGAAACACCTCTTTCTTTGTCTTCTTCTTCCAATACTTCTCTTTCTTCTCATGTCATTGTTCACAGTACTGAGAACAGCCACCCAACAGCCACTAAACATTTGTGTTTTCATTCCCAAAACCCTACCTTTTTACAAACCCTTAAACTCCTATACTTTTAATACTTTTGCAGCCACAAAATCCTACTAAATCCAGCCCTATAAGTCTATTTTTGCTGCTGCCAGTGTATTTATCCCGTGCTCACTACTTGTGGAAAAGTAATCCCTACTCAATCACACATCATTGTCTCTCCTCCACACAACCATTTTATATAATCCGTTTCACCGCCTCTAAATCTCTGGACTAGAGTTATGGAATGGATCGAGTTTCAACTTCAAATTATTTTGGCCAGCTGACTATTTTAGCCTTTCAAGGTCAACCTCTTTCACAGACAATATAAGTTGATCATGAATAATAACAATTGCCATAAATCTTGGGGCAACATACAAACACTGAAATACAGATAAAGAAACAAAATAATAAATGAACTCAGGTCCCTACAATGTTGTATGTCAAGGCAATTTTTAATTTTGAACAAGTGAAACTCATCTTCAGCAGAAAAATATTTCAACCACATAGCGAAGAGCTTGTAAGTTTAGTTAAGGGGAATTGGAGACAAACAACCTATGTTGCCCAATCCTCACCTCGGGCCATGCATACACAGATGCACATATAAAGGAAGACATAACGAAGGTGTAAAGACTCAGAGCATGTAGGTTAAATTCACGATATGCACATAGACAAGTAGTCTGAAATAAAATCAAATTTTCCAAAGATTTTAACATTCAACCATGTCTTACTATGACAGCATACTATATAGTTCAATAGTAAAAAAATAATAAAATCATACAGCAATTAAGAATTCATTTTTAACAAATGCATTATTACTTTTGGAAAGGCTTATTCGGAAGAGATATATATATACATCCAGATTATATAATGTAAATTATAGGATGTTGCATCTTTTTTTCAAAGTACAAATATATGTGAGATATAAAATGTTCACAAGCCATCATAATTCTCATATAAAGTAACATATGACCACGACCAGGTACTAGGATTTTTTAATTTTTCTAATTCAACAAAGGGATAACCAAAAATCACACGATCATCTAGCCAATTACAAGTGTTCTTTAATATGGAGATGACTGTCCATATCAACATGGCTTAGAACTTCCGAATTGTTTCAGTCTAATATGGAGATGACAGTCCATTACTCAAAAGAGGAAATATTTTCAACAGTCTTATTTAAGCAATACCTTGCATTGTGTTTGTGTGTTTATTAAACTTTTCTTTACTTTAGAGGCATGCAAATTGCTTCCCTTTATTAGAAGAGAGAGATCGTTGTCTTGAGAGTGAAAAGCAAGCACAAGCGATAGAAAGCATAGGAACGTGCGAACTACCAAAAAATGGTGAAATCATGTCATTCCTTTACATTGTATTTGGATCATAGATTTGTATAAGAGTTTGGAAAGGGAAATGGAGAAAAAAATTGACTTATATTTCATTTACATTTGCATCACATTTTCCCTTTCCTTTTCCAAATCTCTACTCAAATTCATGATCTAAACACAACCTTAAAGAGACACAGGAATGACCCATCTAACTGAACGTCATTTAAAATAAACAAACACACTAAGGACATTATGAAATCAAGAACCATGGACATTATCAAATCCTTACTCCCAACACTCTTCTATACTCTCTTTTCTAATTTCACCAAAATTTCCATCCATCCCTGCCACCCAATATACAATTAATGGAGTTAATTCACACAAAAATAAAAAGAGTGCAATATATCACCTTCTACATCAATCTATAAACAATCAAACGAATGATCAATCTGATTATGTATTAATAAATTGTAGTTTAAATTTCGAAATTAACAAAGAAAAATTCACACATCCTACTATGTTTGGTAACTTAGACAGAAAAGAAAAGATTATGATTTATCTTCTATCAAAGAAAAGAAATGACATAAGGTTATATTACTAAATAAATTAACTTTTTTATAGGTGTTAGTCTTTTTATTTGCTCTATATCTAAAGGTAGTTTTGATATTATAACAAAATAATATTTGGTTAGTTTCATTTCTCTCCTAAAGATTGAAAATAAGAGTGATGAGAGAATTGTATTTCTTTCCATTTCTCTCCTATTTGAGAAGAGAATCCAAACAAGTGATTGAAATCTATTTCTCTCCATTTCATTTATTTTCTCTCCAAATCACTCAAACCAAATTGGTTGGTTTTTCGTTTTTTTACTTCAATTGTTATCTGGTTCATTGTCAACAGAAAAAGCCCTAATCCATGGCGATGTGTAGCGTACAATCGAAGTATGATGAGACCATCAACGAGGGTTGAAGAAACAATTAATTCTACTAAAATAAAAACTATATGGCAGAGAGTGAGAATGGAAACGAGAAAGGATTAATTACCAAAACGTAAGTCTCTGAAAGCCAAGGAAGGAAGAATCGATTGGAAGCCAGAATTCAGTCCCCGGAATAGGAATAGGAATAGGAATGGGAATAACACCTTTATTTTTGGGGCAATTAGAAATCAACCAGAATTATAACAATAATTATTAGATTAATGAATTTGGATTAGAGAATTGATTGAGGTCACTAAAAAAAACACCACTAATAGATTTAATGAGTTAGAAAATGTTAAAAAAAAAAAAAAAAATCACAAGAGACAACCACCACATTAAGGGGAGTCACCTCATTAGTGCTTCCCCTAGTGCTTCATTTTTAGTGCTCTCAAGCATTAATCTTTGGATTAAATAAATTCGGTGGATGTAGCGATATTGTAATTGTTATAAAAATATACTTGTCAGTAGGAGAATGCGTGGTGCAATTTAAGCGGTTTAAAATTAATTTATAAATAAAAATGTTAAATTGACAAATAATCAAATCATGATTTGAGCGGCTTGGAGTAGATTGGTAGATTGAAGAATATTTTTAACTAATTATCAAGTATTTGCATAATATATAACACTATTTTACATAATATTTTTTAAATATATAACAAAAACTAATTTTACATAATATTTTTTTATATATATAACTACTAATTTGTAACAAATTTCACATTTTAAATCTCTTTTATATTTATTTTTATTTTGATATTTCATTAGAGGTTAAAAAATATATATGTATTAACTATAGTGGAGCGGAGCGGCGTGGTTTCAAATGTGAATTATAAATTTTAAAGTTTAATAGAACAGTACAAATATATGCGATTTTAACGGACTTAGTGAAATTTTACGCAACCCTACCTATGGTTATTCAGCAAGCATTGTGATCCTCTCTGTTGTATATTTATAATGGTAAAATTTCATTACAGTATTCAATAGTGGATGCAATAATCTTTTTTTAATTTAAAATAATTATAAATTTTTATTTTTATTTCATATTTTTTAGATATATAATAAAAATTCTTCATTATATATATAAAATGGAGGAGATGAAAGCCAATTGGGAAGACCCACAACTAATATAATTTTATGTGAAGACAACATAATTACTTCTTTGAGTAGAAATTATCGTATGGGTGTGAAATGAGAAATTTTTGTATGCAATAGGGTACTACGTGACACTACCTTCCACTAATCATAAATGTATATACCCATTATTGTTCCCCAAACACTCAACATAAATGTAGTAGACCATACTGTTAAAGCCAAGCACAATAGTAAAAGGTACCACATGACATGTACCCTATCCGCATACAAAAATTTCTCGTGCGAAATAACCACGTGACCGATAATTTGTGATTTGTCTACCGTGTAAGTATATAATCTTATGTTATTTGGGCAGCTAATTGACAATAATGATAGAGACTTTTTTTTTTTTGGAGACTCCCACAATCCCCTTTGGATCTCCACCATTAATGGTGTGGATCTCATACATACACATATATCAATGGTTTAGATCTAAAGGGATTATGAGGGTCTCCAAAAAAAAGAGGTTCCAAATATTTTCCGATAATTTATATGGTGTTCCAAAAAAATTGGAGTAAGTTTTAGAGATTAAAATCTAAATAAGGGAGTTCACATCTTTAGGTATTTTGGTTTGAATTTCTGCAGAAAGTCTGCTTCTAGCATATCCGGCTTTATCTTCAAATTTCTTGCCCAGCAATTCTTTATAAAACTTTATGATCATCTCTTCTTTTTTTTCATTGGCTGCTCAACTCAAGCTTCTTCTCCTAATCATTATTGTCATATAAGCTCAAGATTTTATTTCTCATTTTGTGGTTACTGACCTTTGTGTGGAAAAAATTTGTGTACTAATCTCCACCTTCTTCAAGGTTAGACTAGTTTTTTTAGAGATGTGTAGGCTCCTGTGATTTGAACTTATGAAAACTTTACTCTGATACTACTTATTGGTTTGAGTTCTACCATATTTCCTTTAATTTGGTATTAGGGAGATATAATTAGAGACAGTTTCACTTATCTCTTCTATGAAATTCGATATCACACCTACAAGTTGATTTCTTAAGCAATTGTAGATGGCAATATTGTGTAGCCAACAAGTTGTTTCAATGATGGTTTCAATCTTTTAAGCTTCAGACTCTGTTTCAACGTAGAAGATCCTTCAACCCCTTGTTGCCATGAGTTTCGAAGAAATGTGTTTAATTTTTTTTTTTTTTTTTTTTTTTTGAATTAATGAAAATAGAGAGTTTCAACATGTTTTGTTTTTTTGTTTTTTTGTTTTTTTGTTTTTTTTTTGGGGTTTTGAATTCAAGGATTGTAGATTTGATTATGTTCTATTCTTTCTTATTTTATACCTTTTGTGTCATAAATACTAATGTACTAGTCTATGGAAAATTTACACCATAATTTTAAAACCACAGTCTACTACATCCTTTAAAATCATATCCTTCAAATTTGTTATAGGGAATAATTGATATTTTAGTTGAAGAAATTGGTATTGATGTTATCATTGTTCATATATTTTTTTTCCCCAAGTCCAATGCAGAAAAAATTGGAACAAAAATGTGACATTCCCCAATGTTTAGCCCAATACGAATATCTCCAATAGTTGATGTTAAAATACTAGGGGTACTTACCAATTAGTCCTATTAACTAGACTTATTTACCTACAGGTCCTAACTAATAAATTTAACATTATAAAAATAAGAGAGTGATAAATTTATCACTAAAAATTTATTCATAAAAACAAAGAGACTGATAAATTTATCACTATAAATTTATTCATAAAAAAAAAGACTGATAAATTTATTTTTATCACTTAATAAATTTATCAAATAGGACTTAATGGGCAATAAGTTTCCAAAGTAGGACCTATTGGGTAATAAGTCTCCAAAGTAGGACCTATTGGTAGTTTACCCAAAATAGTAACATCAAAATCAAATTTTAATACATTATAGTGTCAAAAATATTATAAGTTGATAATCATATGCTCTAACCATGGAAATATCAAATTTTTTTTTTCTATTTCTTTCACAAAATTGAAAATAAAATATTATTTGTGAATCCATCATAGCAAAAAAAAAAAAAAAACTCGTAAAATTTTGACAAGAGAAATGACACATCATAGGAGTTGACTTTCGAAGTCTTGCTAATTTTCCCCCGTGTATGTTTTAGAACATTATTGGAGAAGTTGTTATGGTGTGTCATAAGAGTATCACCAGTGGTGTTATTCTTTCCGTCAAATTACAATATCATTAAATTTTGTATCAAATTTAATACAAGATTGAGTAATTGTCAAAATTTATCATTTTATTTCTACCTTTCTTGTAATGGGAATTACAAATAACATTTTTATTTGGTATTTTGTCAAAATAATAATACTAAAATGGCAATCTCTTTATACTACATTTTAGTTGAAACAATTACATTTGTTGAATATTAATAATACGAGGAAATATCATTTTGCCCCTTAAACTTTCATGTATTTTTTAATTTGACTCCCAAATTTCAATTAATATCAATTTTACACCTAAACTTTTGATATTTTGATTAATTTGACACCTGTCATCACATTCCGTCTACAATTAGACGAAATATGTTAACGTGACATCAAAATTCATTTGAAATTTTACTGAATTTTGAAATTTTATTTTATCTCTTAAACTATACCTTAAAAATCAATTTGCCCTCCACGTCAGCACATTCCGTCCAATTGTAGACGAAATGTGACAACAGGGGCCAAATTGATCAAAATTTCAAAAGCTTGGGTATGAAATTAATATTAATCGAAGTCTAGAGATTAAATTAAAAAATACATGAAAGTTTTGGGGGCGAAGTGATATTTTCTCTATAATATTTGCAACATCTCCCGTACTTAATAGCTAAAAGCAACAGCTAAAATTATATTTCAGTAATGAACAGTGTAAAAATACTTTTTTTTAGCAATGGTGCTCTAGTGGTAAATAGCTAAACCAATACTACTTTTTTTTCTCAACCAACTTTCCCTCCATTTCATTTCTTAATTTCAACTACCAATCTCTCAATTACTATTATTTAATTCAACAATCTGTTTACTGGATCAGTCGTTCCACTTGAATGTAAATTTTTTATTTGAGTTAGAAATACAAGAAATTTTTTACAACACTGCAAGATCAAACCCCAACGAGATTGAGTAGAAACTTGAGTTCGGATATCAGCATCCATGTTGTCAACATAATTTTGAAAAATTCAATTCCTAAAATTTGATTGTAATTATGAATTACCTATAACACAATCTAGGGTAAAAGATAACCAAGCTTTACAAATATCTTGCTCAGGTGTAAATGATTTCCCCCTTCTTCCCTTCTGATGAGATTCTGCCATAACTTGTTCTGTAAATATAGAAGCAAGAACACTAGTGTTGGATGTTGCAGTTGGTATGTGAACTAATTTATAGAAATTGTAATATATAGCCATTGAATGTGATGTTGTGCACAGTGTCCATAAAAATAAAAATAAAAGGTTACCGTTTCCTCACAGTATATGACTTTTGTCACCATAAAAGCTCTCTAATATTTTCCCTTTAACCAATACAACAAACTTCAATGGATGCATATATAGATGGATAGATAGAAAGATAAATTCATAATTCTGAAGATTTCACAAAATCATGTAAAATTTATATATAATCAAATATTCATTTATGGGTAAATTACACTGACCTCCTCTGAGGTTTGCCTTAATTACAGGTATCTCCCCCTGTGGTTTCAAAAATAACACAGACCTCCCTTACTTTTGAAATTAATATACAAAGACCTCATTCTGTTACTCATCCGTCCAAATTCAAATAGATTATGCTGATGTCATCTATAATTATTCTTCAAATTTCAATACTTCCCTTCAGAGGACGTAAGTGTAATTTACCCACATATATATATATATATATAAAAATAAACACACACACACACATATATATATATATAAACACATACATTCCATCTCTCTTCTCTCTCACTCTCTCTGTGCTCTGCCTCTCTTCCTCTTACTATCTCTCTTTCATCTCTCTATGGTATCTCTCTCTCTCTCTCTTCCTCCCTTCTCGGTAGTCCTTGGTAGTTTTCACTACCGTGTTGGACCCAAGAGGAAACCCTAGTTCTGATTGACGTCTACCGCGAGCAGTGGTACACTCTCTGGTGGGGCTACCTGTAGACTGCAAACTAAGATGTGGTGGCCGCTGCCGTTGTCCTCCGCTGCCCCGATGCCTCCCCTTCTAAAACCTCCGCCTAGTGCCGCCACAAGATGGAGAAGCTCCGCTAGAAGTACCGGACCGAGAAGCAGCGATCTCTCTCTTTCCTTGGCCGATTTTTCTCTCAGTGATTTTAAGGCTTAGGGCGAAGAATTGTAGCAAGATTTATCCGAATTCTAACTCTAATTATGGTTCTACAGTTTTGAATGGGCATTCATCGTATTTGAATGAAGGATCTGATGAAGATGTTGGGGATGATACTGATTTTCAAGGCCGAATTAGAAGCAATAAATTTGAGAAGATTCATGGAAATTTTGGACCTAATTTTGATTCAGATGGTGGGTTTTACATAAAAATCCCAATTGATCAAGATTTGGTACCTCCTGGGTTTAGGGCAAAGAAATCCAATTGACGGATATTCAATCCCTACTGGAATTAGATCAAAGAGTTCAGGTAAGACTGATGGGAATTCTTGCCCTAATCTTGATTCTAGGTTTGTGAATGGGAATGGGTTTTCTTCGAGTGAAATTGCAGGGATGGTTTTTGCTATTAAAGTGTTGGGAGAAGGGTTTGTGAAGATGGAGAAGATGAAGATGAAGGAATGGTCAGTTGTGTCTTTTCACAATGTGATTTAAAGGCATTATGGTCAATTCGGCTATCAAGTTAACGTGTTCATGCTGTTAACGGGAAGGGGGAATCTGTGTATTATTTTCAAAAGTAGGAGAGGTCAGTGTAATTTTTGAAACTACAGGGGAAGTACCTGTAATTAAGGCATACCTCAGGGGAGGTCAATGTAATTTTCCCTTTGTTTATTTATCTATTTATTTATTTTGTGAGATTCCTTCTACTTTTTCCAATAACTTAAATTGAGACAGTATCGATACCAGTGCCAATACCAACTGAGACAGTGTCGACACCAGTAGTGTTAACACCAATTGAGAAACCAGTGTCGATACCAATAGTTAATAAATTATGTAATTTTTTGATTTTTAATAAATTTTTAAGCTTTAATTTTTTTTAAAATATATTTACTTTTCTGGTGAAGCCTATTTACTTCATTTTTTCTATTAACGTGATTTTTTCCTTTTGTTATTAATCTAAAAATAACAGAGCATGATTATGCAACATTTTCAACCGTTTGATGATTTCGTTATTTTTTGAATTTTTGTTGAGGGTAGGAAAGGGGAAGATGAACAGTAAATTTGGACATCACTTGTGCTAGTAAGCTTAGCTATTGGTAAAATATTTCAACTTTTTTAGCCAAATATTAAGGCATTCATTTTTTAACTTTATGTTATTTTTTAGCCATAGCACACATTTTATCTCACCACTGAATCTATCGTATTTTATTTAATATGTGATATGTCACATCATATAAGAAAATGTTAGAAATTTTAAAAAATTTACTAAAATTTTTATCAAATATCTCATATGGATAATGTGAAATATTTGATAAAAATTTTAATAAATCTTTTGAAGTCTCTAACATTATTTCATCATATAACAAATAAAATATAATTATTCTAACATTATTGATTTGAGATTACACAACTATAGTCAGTTGGTTGGATCACAAGCTAATAGAATGATAAGAATTCCATCCAAACAAAACATCAAGGCCTGTTTGGTAACCACTTTATTTTCAATTTATATTTATAAAAATTAAAAAATTGTCATAAAAACTTATATAATAATTTTTTTGGTTTATAAATGGTTGTTCCAATTTATAAATTTGAAGAAAAAACGTAAATTCAAAAAATGAGTTTACGTTAGTTTTTAAACATAATTTAAAAATTTGACTAACAATTTTTTTTTTTCAATTAATTATTTTTTTTTCAAATTAATTTTTTTTTCCAATTATTTTTTTCAAATATTTTTTTTTCAATTAATTTGTTTTTCAAATATTTTTTTTCCAATTAATTTTTTTTCAATTAATTTAGAGAGACTTATTTATAAGCCATTTTTTAGACACTTATGCTAGGCTAAGTCTTGTGTAATTTCTTATAGAGTCTCAAGTCCTATTTAGATAGGAATGTATTCCACAAGATCCTACATAAACGTAACGTGACGTGACACTTACATAAATGTAACGTGACGTCACTACTACAAATATAGATAAAGATCACACTTTTTTGGTGTGATGTATGTTTTTTAATCACACCTTTTAAGTTTTACTAAAGTGTGGTCTTTGAGAGTGTGATTAAAAATGGTCATTTTTAATCACACTTTTTAAGTGTCATTAAAAAATACTTTCATCACATCTTTTAAGTGTGATTAAAAACATTTAGATCACACTTTTTAAGTGTGATTAAAAACATTAAATCACACCTTTTAAGTGTGATTAAAAACTTTAGATCACACTTTTTAAGTGTGATTAAAAATATTAGATCACACCTTTTAAATGTAATTAAAAACTTTTAGATCACACCTTTTAAGTGTGATTAAAAACATTAGATCACACTTTTTAAATGTGATTAAAAACATTAGATCACATCTTTTAAGTGTGATTAAAAACATTAGATCACACCTTTTAAGTGTGATTAAAAACTTTAGATCACACTTTTTAAATGTGATTAAAAACATTAGATCACACCTTTTAAGTACGATTAAAAACTTTAGATCACATCTTTTAAGTGTGATTAAAAACATTAGATCACACCTTTTAAGTGTGATTAAAAACATTTAGATCACACCTTTTAAGTGTGATTAATAACTAATAAAACCTGTAATAAAAAAATTGAAATATTTAAAGAATAATCAATATTATTTTTGTACGCGCATTTGAAGAATGTAATACACACTATATACTATATTTTGAATCACAACCATATATTGAATGAAATAACATCATATATTTCATAAATGAAAATTAAATGTTTAAAAGTATATACAAAGAAATTAATAAAAAAAAAATTTAACTGTGATTACATACATTAAAAAAAAAAAAAAAAAAAAAAAACTTGAAAATTCTAAGTTCTTGAATTCTTTGACCATATTTTGCATCTCTCCAAGAAATTTCTGACCTGAAAAATAAAAAAAAAATTAATTTAAAAACCACTAGAAGCATATGAATAAACTTACTAATTAATTTATAAACTTACATTTAGATCACACCAAAAATAATGTAATTTATCCAGTTGTTAAACTGCCCCCAATACTTTCCCCACAGCCACCAAAAATGACATAATTATTTTGATTCTCCACACAAATATCAGTAAAACAGCACCACAAAAAAAAACAATATGCAACAATGCAGTAAGGATCACATAAATGATAAAATGGAGTATTATATGGACAATCAAAATCATATGATATCAACATAAAACCCACTAAAAACTATCAAACAAATAAAGATCAATAAAGCTTATTGGTCTTAAAAGCAAAAACCACATAGCCTGAATAATTACAAATTGGTATGGGAGCAATCCAAGTAGAAGAAATAATAAGAGCCCAGCACACTAAATTAAAAAGAAACAACTTGCATACAACCCCCTTATCTAAACCTTCAGCTCCCTAATTTAATAACTTGAGATGAAGCACATCTTTATAGGAATAGGATCAGCCACAGATAGATACTTAAAAGATTGTAACTGTCAAAAATACGAGAATTATATGATTTTCAACCATGACAAAATACTCTATTGAAATAGCAAATTCTCCACAATTAAAGTCTGTCCATGTAAGTGACAAACAATAACAGGTCCTCACTATCCAGCACTTCTCTCTGTGCATGTCAATGAAAGCATGCTAATTCATGGTTTGATGCCATAGAGAGCATGCTAATAAGAATTAGCTAAATTATTTCCTATTGCAGGTGCAAAATTCAAGAAATAGAGACAAATTCTGCTCTGGCATTCAACCTTGAAAACCAACAAAACTACTTTGCACCTAGAACAAAAATAATTACCATAGGAACCCATAGATAGCATGCTTGATACCTCCATGTTCGGGAGAAGCCGAAGAATGCATTTGTTAGCATGAACTCCAGACAAACTTCTCCAGCTGGTTTCGTCAATGTTTCTTAGAAAGAAAGGGTTGAGTATGTCCACATTCTGCTGATCATAATATGGCAAGCCAAATCTCCAACAGGAAAAAAAAAAAAACACAGAAGAAGAACAAATAATGCACAGAGTTTATATAACGAGATTGTTGAAATACTAATTTCCAACATGCTGATGAAAAGAATGGGGGAATTTATTAAAATCAGCACCCAAAAAATAAAAATAAAAAGATCTCTTGACAGGTATAGTTTTAGATAGAGAAATCTACATACATGAGATCCTTATGTATATGCAGAAACAACTGTAGGAACTGACTATTTTGAAAGATTTGGTTCTACATGCATCACACTCAGCTCAGGAACAAACATTACTTTAAGTTGAGCATATGGAAGATCAATTGAAATCCCATCAAGTTTAAACTGCATTAGAGGCACTTTTGCATCCTTGACGCAGTGGACCACTAATTACATACTGAAGAAGCAACTAGTACCTGCATTTTGTTAAGGATTACAAATATTAAGGAAATTACATACTGAAGGTTCAAATCAATGTATAACTACATTCACTTAAGGTAGAAAGAACAATAAGCTATCAGTATACTTTCTTCTTGTGGGCGATCATAAATCAATCCTCTTGTAATTGCTTTAAAAAAACCTTAGTGAAAATTGCAAATTATCTGAATAAAGAGCAGTACTAAATAATAGTAAAAACAATGAATATTATTACCTCTCAAGAACATTGGGTTTTGCAAGCTCTTGTTGTATCTTCTTGGTGCCTGCTAAATGATAAGAAATTGAAGGGCGCTTGACATTAAAAAGACCCAAAAAAACTTGATTCTGCAAAAGTGAATCTACTCACTGAAATATAATGAAATACATATATCTACACACACACACACACATATATATATATACATAAGTATTAAAAGTCACACAACTATCACAAAGCTTTCATGACCCAGTCCTCCATTTTTTTCAATAACAACTACAACAAACCCTTCTTTTATTACTATTATCCAACAAAAACGACGTAATCAATCTCTCTCTCTCTCTCTCTCTCTCTCTCTCTCTCAGTAACAATTCAAAATAGAGACTGAGTCTGTGACCGAGTACAAATCTACCTCAAAAACTTAGCTGAGAATAGTCTCAAAAGACAATCACCATCCAAAAAAACAAAACCCATAAACAATCCGCCGGCAATCCAGCCCTCCACTCATCATCTATACACAAAAAATATTTATACATATATGTGTGTGTGTTTGGATAGAGAGAATTTTTTACCTTCTAAAATGAAGAGAGTAAATGGTGTTGAGAGTGTTGTGTGTTCCTATGAATCTTTGGATTTGCAGGCTGATTAAACCAGAAGTAGTTTCTTACAGCTGGTGTTGCAGTTTTAATTGTAAGAGGAAAGAGTTTAGTCCCTGCTCCTCCGCCTAATATGATTGCAGCCACATTTTTTGGGTTCGCTCTTCGTCTCTCAAACCGGGGTGCATCTATGGTCTGAAATTAGATTAAAACTCAAAAATGAGATTAATATATCCAACAAACACATATCAATTGAAATTCAAATCACCAAGATTTTAATGGGTATACTAAAGAGTGAAGACATAATCAGACAACCTTCCCCTTATTTGAAATCCATATAGCAAAAACACATCAAACCCACAAGAAATTATGCTATTGTGATTAAGCAAAAACCTATCTACTTCCCAAAATTGGATACTATTAAGATTGATCAAAGAATGGAAATGACTCACTCACCAAAGTCTCTTTGCCATTGTCTGATGTAATAACAGAGCAAGAAACGCTAGGTCTGATCTTCCTCTCCTTTCTTGTTGAGACTCCCTCTCATCCTCTCCCCCCCAAAACCCATTATCACCATGACTCATACCACATTTGCTTGGGTTTGCCAAGTGGGTATTGGCTTTCAAGGTTGCACAGCAAGAATCCATTACAAATGAGTTGATTAACAGAGGAAATACAACTGATCCAGAAATCAATAAATTGTAAAGTACCACCTGCCCCAGAAATACAACTGATCCAGAAATCAATTAATTCAGACCTTGAACTGCAAACTACATTCTATTCAATTGGAAATTTACTCACAGAACCAGCAGTGTAGAAGGCAGTTTTCTTACCAATCAACAAAAGAACATAAAAAAGCTCATCAAGATAGCAAACATTGAAAGTACTTAAATAACAGCACATGTAAAGTACCACCTGCCCCCTAGCCCAAGAATGCAAGGAGTTTTGGGCACAACTGGCACTGCCAGGTGATTTTTGTAAAGTTTCCTATCAATGGTCATCCGTATAGGCAATTTTCAGACCATAAGTGTTTTGATTAATTTTTAATTTGATTCATTAAACCCAGAATTTCATCATAATGAAGTACTTAAAATTTAAGTGACATACTGCTCACAAAACAACATAAGGAAGTTAGGAAGAATTAGGATTCCTTAATGTTACTTCTAGTCCAAAAGCTATAGGAGAGGAAAGGAAAGGAAGAAATAAGATATAAGTGGCTATCAGTTCAAGTATGAAACACATTAGCTGAGTGAACAAACTGTAGAGAAAAACCAATAACCTATCAGCAAGATTCCCAAATTACATCAAATAGCACACAAAACTAAGCAAGTTGGTTGCAATAATAATTGGAATCAACATAAGGAGACTGCAGTGCAGACCTTTACACCAAGAATTTAATCCCTTGAAATCCAAGCCACAATGAATCTTTTGTTTCAGATGTGAAACAAAATTGAACTGAACATGAAATTTGAGAGTAATCTAAAGTGGGCTAGGATTTTCTATATGCAGTTTTAAAGTAAAAAGAATGAATTGTGTACCCAATCAGAAACTAAGAATCAAAAGTAAACAGAAGCACCAATAAATAATTCAGTAAAATAATGCATTGACAACTGGACCATGTGCTCTATCTCACTGGGTGACAGAGAGACAGTAAAAGGTTAACCACCACCAATTGATTACCATTAATAAACTTTTGAGTGCAAGTGAGGAGGCTTCATGATCCATTTGGTTGCTTAAAAATTGCTGGCAATTGGCAGTGGAAAGAACACTATAAAAAATCCCAGTAAGGCAAACAAACAAACAAACACCTACACTCAATTGATGCTAAACACAATTACTGGGCTTACATGGAGCCAAATTTTCTTTCCCCTTTTAGCAGAGATTAGATTAAAAGAACATTATTATATATAAGATCCAAGATTCAACATTTCATTTCTCTTGCATTCTCCACAAATTCTCTGAGACCAAACAGACAATCAACCAAAAAAAAAAAACAATCTTTTCACTGAATTGAACTCAAAATCAATAAAACAAAAGCTCCCCAAAATCACTGAACAAATTGTACACACAGATCTACAACAAACAACAATGAATACCCAATATTTGCATCAGCAGCAGCAATCACAAACTCACATACATTTTGATACATTTTTCAAAAACCATTATGTCCTATTATATAGATATTTTGTGTGTGTGTGTGTGTGTGTGTGTGTGTGTGAATTCCAATATAAGGTTACACATTACAAGTTTGCTTAAGGCACTGAAAGGCTTAGGGTCAGCCTATGCCTACATGATATCAACATCACAGAATATGAGTAATTTAATCCTTGCCATCTAACTACTTAACAGTGAGTCATCATTGTCTGCCCATAAATTTTCTTAAAGTAAAATTGAATCAGTTTCTTAAAGTAAAATTGAATCAACGACACACCCGAATCAAAATAGATTAAACCTCTCAAATGATCACTGATTTTCAAGTGCCATGAACCCCAAATCATCATCACTGGATTAGTCAAACCCATCTGAAATCAAAGATTATAACTAAAAAAGGACCTGTTACCTCAAAAAATGCAAGAGCTAATCACAGACCCAATTAAGAAACTGGATCACAAACCCAGAAATGAACCTCCCAAAAAGGACCTGTTACCTCAAAAAATGCAAGAGCTATAACTGAATTTGATCACCGATAAACAGTATTAAGAACTAATGACAGACCCAATTAAGAAAATGGATCACAAACCCAGAAATCAACCTCCAAAAAAAGACCTGTTACCTCAAAAAATGAACATTTGTAAACTGGAGAAAACGTTATGAAGAGGAGAAAACGTTATAAACAGTATTTACTTTTCTTTCACTACAGTTTTTAATGAGTGTACAAACGCAGGTCGAACATCAGGTGGACCATCAGCTAACTGATCAGCCCGAGGCTGTATATAGCCAGTTTGCAACAATAATTTAATTAGACGACTCCCAACCTGAAAAGTAGATGAACGATTGAACCTCTATATAATTCAGTTGTCACAATTATGGTTGGTGCCTAATTGTCCAGGGCGTAATGATAACATCTTAATAACATCTTACACCTGATCTGGTGGCTCACCTTCTCCAAGTAACTGGTAATAGATTATAGGCCCAAAACATGACACTAGTATGACTGTTGGGCTGTGGTATTTCAGGGTTTTGTAGCTCAAGGAAAATTTGACCTGCCTGTTCTGTTTTGGTGCTTGAAGCAATGATTTGATATCTAATCTGTTTTGATCTGTTATGCTGCTGTGTTGGTTTTAATAATCTTGGGGATTGGTTTGGATGAAGGGCCACTACAGGTCAAGGCATTGTGTTTGCTCTGACTGTTGGGCTGTTGTAATTGAGGGCAATGTAGCTCACTTTTAGCTCTTTATTCATCAAATTTGAATTAAAGCCTACTTTTAGCTCACCAGTCATACTAAAGCTCACCTATAAAGCTCTAGGTGTGTTCCATGTGAAATTTGAGAATTGCCCTTTTTCTTCTTTTCATGTTATGAATCAAGAAGAGAAGCTTATAGTTACGTGAAAGAGCTAATCACTAAGGTAGGAGAATAACTTCAATGACCTTGGACAATTGGAAAAAAGAGCTACTAAGCAAAGGAAAGATCCACACAGTTTAACTATTAATGAAAATTCATGGAGAAAATTTAGACTAGAACCAGTAGTACCCATTAAGCCTTAATTATTCACTACAGAGACAAGATAAAATAAAAAATAAAATCACTATATATAGACATCAAAAGATGCAAATAAAAATGCAACATAATTTGTCTGCGTGGTTTGGAAATTAAAATTTTCAAATTACCTGTTTGGCACTTCACTGATCAAGATACTCACAGTTTAAGCTTCAGAGTGGGATAGTTTCAACTTCTAGCTGCAGCATCTGCTATTCACCTGGCAATGAGGTCAGTGCGATGGAAAATAACATTCATGTTTTTGTTAGGATTTATAAATCTGATTAAATCACAACCTCACAACTAGTAACACAATAATCTCCTCAGTCTTTTTGTCTCGGAGAAGCACATTACTGGATCAAGATGCGAGGACTAAACACTAATGGTGAAACTTTAAATGCTGATAAAGTGGAACATGTCTTTCAATGTTCGTAAAATATAGGTGATTTACATTTGCAAGTGATAATTTTAAGACCACAAAGTCATAGAAGTTGATCAATGATCAAATCCATACCACCATTAATTGCTTGTTGAAGTTGATCAATGACCTAATTGTTTATTCATAAAAAACATCCCAATCCAAGTATACATTGAACTGTGCTTGTGTGTGTATGTGATGTATAATGTATGGTTGAGAATAAAATCGAAGAGAATACATAAATATAATATCATACTGAAGATGGGCAGGTTTGCCACATTGAGCACAGGATAAGGTATTTGATCCACCAACCATCACTGCCCAAATCAATTCATATCACAGAACAACGTTATTATATCACTGCACAAATCAATTCATATCACAGAATTGATTAATTATTGACCAGTCACGAAAAAAAGGAACAGCTGAGCCAGTGCATATATTTTGCGAGAGTTCCTAACACCTTAATGAAAATCAAAATCAAAGAGAGATGAGAGAGGAGAATCAACCAAAAAAAGGAAGCTAGTATAAACAAAATTTCTTACGTCAATAGCAGAATAAGTAGAGGTCCAACTTATCAACATTAGGTAAGTTCAGTCACCCTTATCTAAAACTTACAACAGCATATCCTATCAGAAAGGGCATTGCTTTATGTCTCAAACCACTCTTCGAGTAACCATTTCTCGAAAACCCCACATCATCTGATCAAAATTGTTATTTCTGTGAATGTAAAGCCAAAAAGTCCCTACTATCACCCCATTATATAATTAGGATATCCTTAGTTCATCATTAGAGGAAAAAATGGTTTTCATTGCTTGAACGGCTGGACAAATGACAGAATATTGGTGACTGAATATGGCTTTCCTAAATTTGATTCAGCTCCAAAGGTCAAAAGAAAATCGATGATAAACATTTGGAAAACCAAAATATTGGAAGCACATAGTAAATGAAGTTATGGACAAATTCTAACCCCATGCTACTCAAATCAACAAAATAACAATCTGACCATTGTGGACTCTCGCCAGCAATTCGGGTGGGAAGTCACCTCTAAGAATTTGAACTCGAAACCTAACTAAAACAACCATCGGGCCGAGAGAGAGAGAGACAGAGATTGAGAGAGAGAGTTTACCTGTGAGTAGATCGGCGGTGCGATGATCGGTGCGAATCGATGAGATGAACAACGAGAGAGTGAGAGAGTGATCGGTGCAGAGATGAACGAGAGAGAGAGAGAGAGAGAGAGAGAGAGAGGCGACTGAGAGAGTGATGTGAGGGAGACGATTAGATTTAGGGTTTTTTTTTGTTCTAAAGAGATTGGGGATTTTGGGGTGGGTGGGGGGGAGTTTGAGGGGGAATTGGGAAAAAAAAAGCGGGAATGAAAAAAAAAAAAAAGAGAAAGGGAAGGGGGGAAGGAGGGGTTGGATAAAAAAATAAATTTTTTTTTTTTTTTGTGACGGGATTGTCGTAGCTAAAAAAAATTATTTTTTGTTAAAATAATTTTTTTTTTGTAGTTAATAAATTTTTTTTAAAAAAAATTCTTTTTTTTTTAGTTACTAAGATTGAAAATTTATTTGTTTCATTTTTATTTTAATAAAAAAATTTATTATTATTTTTTATTTGGTAGAAGTAGGGGTAATATTTTAATGAAAAATATTTTCTACTAAAGTAAAAGTTAATTTTCTATGATCAATGAAAAATATTTTTCTGCAGCCTATTTTTTTTTGGTTACTAAAAATCATGAACTAATTTTTTGTGATAAAGGAAAATGAACGACAATAGTGGTGAAGGTAGTGGATAAGAGATGGTGGTGGTGGTGGTGGTGATGGCAAAAG
The DNA here is from genome assembly GCA_036172215.1 of Camellia granthamiana. NCBI lineage: Eukaryota > Viridiplantae > Streptophyta > Magnoliopsida > Ericales > Theaceae > Camellia > Camellia granthamiana. The sequence continues at coordinate 137,258,912 of CM069910.1, forward strand.
AGATTAGTGGTGAAGTTGTGGTAGTGGTAGTGTAAATAGAGTGGCAGGGGTGAAGAAGAGGTAATAGTAGTGGTAGTAGTAGTGGTAGTGGTGGTAGTGGAGTGGTAGCGATGGTAGTCGTAGAGGTGAAGTGACGACAGTAGAAGTAGTGATGGTGGTGGAATGGCATTTGCAGTAGTGGTGAAGGTGGTAGAGGAGATGGGTGGTAATTGAGAAAATGTTTAAAAAAATTTAAAAATATAAAAAAGAGTGAGAAATGGCAAGTGGTGGCGGAAGACGGTGGTGGAAAGTGGTAACGATGGGTGATGGGTAGCTGGTGGTGGTGGTGGTGACAGGTGGGTGGGTGACAGTGGCAGGTGGTAACGAGTGGGTGGTGGTGGTGGTGGCGGGTAGTGGTGGTGGTAGTAGGTAGGTGGCGGATGGCGGATGACGGTGGGTGGTAGCGGGTGGGTGGTGGTGGCGGGTAGGTGGCGGGTGGTAGCGAGTGGGTGGTGGTAGTGGTGGTGGCGAGTGGTGGGTGGTGGTGGCAAGTGGGTAGCGGGTGGTGGCGGGTGGATGGTGGGTGAGTGAGTGGGTGACGGTGACGATGACAGTGGCAGTGGCGGGTGGTGGGTGGTGGTGGCAGGTGGATGGCGGATGGCGGGTGGTGGTGGGTGACGGTGATGGATGTTGAATGGTAGCGAGTGGGTGGTGGTGGCAGGTGGATGGTGGGTGGGTGGCAAGTGGTGGATGGTGGTGGCAGGTGGGTAGTGAGTGGTGGTGGCAAGTAGGTGGCGAGTGGTGGTGGTGGGGGGCGGTAGATGGTAGTGGCGGGTGGCAGGTGGGTGGTGGGTGGTGGTGGTAGTGGTGGTGGCGAGGGGTGGGTGGTGGTGGTGAGTGGGTGATGGGTAGTGGTTGGTGGTTGCGGGTGGTGGGTAGTGGTGGTAGGTGGTTGGTGGTGGCAGAAGACGGTGGTGGAAAATGGTGGCGGGTGATGGCTAGTGTTAGGTGGTAAAAAAAAAAAACTTTGAGAAAAAAATTTATATTTACAAAAATTTTAAAAATTGTCATAAAAATTTATTTGATAATTTTTTTGATTTATAAATGGTTATCTTAGTTTGTAAATTTGAGAAAAAAACGTAAATTCAAAAAATAAGTTTATATTGGTTTTTAAACAGAAATTTAAAAATTTTACTAACAATTTTTTTTCCAATTAATTTTTGTTTCAATTAATTTTTTTTCCAACTAATACTAACCGATGGGGCAATTGGTAATGCTACTTTAAACCTTAGGAAGGGGATTGTAATTTCTAAAATGTAAGGGGTGTCAATGTAATTTACCCAGTAAGGGCAAAATTAGCATTTAAAAAAAATTAAATTGCTAAGGGAGGAATCTGTAATGAAACTTTAAACCTCAGGGAGGGAGATGTAATTTCCAAAACGTGAAGGGGGAACTGTAATAAACATAAACCTCAGGGGGTGTCAGTGTAATTTACCCTATATATATATATATATATAATCACACTTAATTAGAAAGTGACATAAAAAATAAATATTATCACACTCAATCAGATTAAGTGTGATTAAAAATTTGGAAATTGTATATTTTATATAAAAATCAATTTGAAATATTTTATACAATCACACTTATTTAAAAAGTGTGATTAAAAAGTAGTAATGTATATATAATCACATTTTAATTACCTTAAAAAATATATAAATAATCACACTTATTTAAAAAGTGTGATTAAAAAGTAATAGTGTATATATAATCACACTTTAATTAGAATGTGTGATTAAAAAATATATATAAATAATCACACTTTAATTAGAATGTGTGATTAAAAAATATATATATAATCACACTTATTTAAAAAGTGTGATTAAAAAGTAGTAGTGTATATATAATCACACTTTAATTAGAAGGTGTGATTAAAAAATATATATATAATCACACTTTAATTAGAATGTGTGATTAAAAAATATATATATAATCACACTTGTTTAAAAAGTGTGATTAAAAAGTAGTAGTGTATATATGATCACACTTTAATTAGAAGGTGTGATTAAAAAATATATAAATAATCACACTTTAGTTAGAATGTGTGATTAAAAAATATATATATAATCACACTTGTTTAAAAAGTGTGATTAAAAAGTAGTAGTGTATATATGATCACACTTTAATTAGAAGGTGTGATTAAAAAATATATAAATAATCACATTTTACTTAGAATGTGTGATTAAAAAATATATATATAATCACACTTGTTTAAAAAGTGTGATTAAAAAGTAGTAGTGTATATATAATCACACTTTAATTAGAAGGTGTGATTAAAAAATATATAAATAATCACACTTTAATTAGAATGTGTGATTAAAAAATATATATATAATCACACTTGTTTAAAAAGTGTGATTAAAAAGTATATAATCACACTTTAATTAGAAGGTGTGATTAAAAATATATATATATAATCACACTTAATTGAAAAGTGACATAAAAAATAAATATTATCACACTCAATCAAATTAAGTGTGATTAAAATATCAATCTAATTTTTTTTATCACACTTCCAATAAAAGTGAGATCTTTTTTTTTGTCAAAGTGTGATCTTTAACTATTTTTGTAGTAGTGCGTGACACCTACATAAACATAATGTAATGTGACACCTATATAAACGTAACGTGACACCTACATAAACGTAACGTAGGTGTCATGTTACGTTTATGTAGGTGTCACGTTACGTTACGTTTATATAGATATGATTTATGACAACATTCAATTTCCTAAATAGGAAATTATAGGAAATTGAATGTTGCCATAGATCATAGGTGTCACGTTACGTTTATATAGATATGATCTATGGTAACATTCAATTTCCTATATATGGTTTTACTATTATTTATTATATTAACAACTAATATTGAGGGTAAATGTATCAACAAACTTCCCACGGGACTTATGAGAACATAAGTTTTTTAGTAGGACCATATGTAGCATAAGTCTCCCTAATAGGACTTATAAATAATTTTTCCATTAATTTATTTTAATTAATTTTTTTAAAATTATAATGTGTATGATCCCATTGTCATAAATAATAAAAAATAAATATAAATATTTTAGGCATGAACAAATATATTTTTTAATTAATATTTTTAAAATTTTTCAAATATTTTGTTCAAACCAAACACGTTTGTAATTTATGTTTTTCTAAAAATACACAAAAATCAATTTATAAAATTTTTATAAACATAAATAAAAAACATAAACGTTACTAAACGCTACCTAAACCTCTCAAAACAAACTCAAAAGAAGTGATTGAAGAGTTATTTCTTTGTGGTTCATTGTGTTGTTTTTTTTAAGGTTTAACAACAAAAGGAGTAGCCTGTAGTTGTGTTTTTTGACCCCATGGGAACATGTAGAGATGGAATTCTCGAGAAATCTAGTGTGAAAATTCGAGAGATCCAAAGATTCCAAATCCAAAAGTGTTTTCGGATTCCAAGCATCAGGGACCGAATCTTCGTGGCCACCCATGCATCTACTACATATCCATTTTACACATCATCTCCAGGTCTCTGTTTTTTTATTTAGCTGGGCCGTGCTGTTGGACTTTGTTGGATCCATCAAAGAGCTCATCTCCATAATTCAAACTAAATATTCATGAATAGAACTTTTTGAACATATCATCATCTTTGAAAAAAGCCAGTGTACAATCCAGTTAGAAGAATTAATTGTAGGGAATCCTGCATCATTAGGAAATTCATCCCTAGATGTTAAATGAATTTTGGGTTTGTACCCATGAAGAAATTTATTTAAAAAAATAATAACAATAAAAAGTTTTTTCCTTTATCTTTTTCTTTTTTATTTTAATATTTCCAAACTACCTAGAAACAAAAAAAGGTGACCAAGAAACAAAGGGTGCATTTGGTTAAATTTTTTAATCAATTTTTCAAAATCCAAAACCCAAAACCTGTTTGGTTTAGGGTTTTCGAAAACTCATTCCATAACCCAAAACTTGTTTAGTTTAGGGTTTTCACAAAATTGATTTTGTTTAGTATTGGTCAAATAATTTTTTATGTTTTAGATGTATATTATCTAGATGGACTTAAACAGTAAACAAAATGTAAGGAACTCAAAAATAAATTTAATAAATATATAAAATATTAAAATTGTATTAATTTTTAAACTGGCTCCATATTTATTTATTTATTTATTTTTGTATATTTCTCATTATTCAGTAATTTTATAAAAAGTTACATTTAAAACATTTAAATGTGAAATGTTTTAAATGTATGTAGGTTAAGTGGATATAAAACTAGAAAAGAAGTATTAAATTTTTTAAAACATTCATAAAAAATAAAAAAATATTGAGTGAAACTTTACCCTATAGACTAGATCAAATGCATTTAAAAAGTAAATTTAGATTTGGTATATGAAAGAAATAAACAAATTTGACTATAATATTGCACAAAAAAAAAAAAAAAATAAAAAAAAAAAAAAATCACTACAAGACAAAAACACAAGACTCAAACAAACTCAATAATTAGTTTTAAAAACTCATAACCAAACAAGTTTTGAATTTTTAAATTTTTAAATTTCTAAATACTATTTTCTAAACATACAACTCAAAACTAGTTTAAAAACTCATAACCAAACAAGTTTTGAATTTTCAAAACTCTTTTCACAAAATTGTCTTTCAAAATAGATTTCAAAACTAAACCAAACGCAGCTAAAAGTTGCTAAAAGTATTTAGTGCAACTTTGTGTTGGGGAGGTTGCACTCATGTTTTTTAAGACAGAGAGCAACATTCCTTGATGTTCTGCCGACTCGAATCAATGATGGCTCTTATATAACTTGTTGGACTAAAATCTCTCTTAAAATCAATTGATATTGTTGGATAAATTCTTTCTGAATTCTTTAGTTGGTAGTCTTCGGGTCTTCAAAAATTGGCAATCACGCTGCCTATGTAACACAGAAAACGAGTGCTTCAAGTCACGTTACCAAGTCACTTTTTTAAAGACAATATTTGCACCCACCAATATGTGTGCAGGGGATTACAGCAAATTTGCAAATTTGCCTCTAGGATGCAATGAATTCTGATCTAAGGATCAATTCTATCGGCGTTTGCACTGACAACAATAAATAAGAATACTCTTGATGTATTGATAATCAAATCTATAGAAAATGATTATCAATGAAGAAAGCAGAAATTTTCTTAAGAAACTTTTGATTGAAAAATCTAAATCAAGAGTGAGAATTACAGGAATGCTTTAAGGAATTTTGGATCATTGAAATGGCTGAATTTATAGCCTACTTATAGGCCTTGATGCATATGATCGAATAGAAATGTCTTTTAATCGTATCCGATCAAATTTTACCATTAGATCGATGATCCATAGTATGGATCAACTACACACTGAACCGATGCATTGAATGATCACACCTGATCATGATGGGGTGCCATCTGATCCATCTGATCACGCGCTTCTCCAATCAACCCCTATGATCAAACCACTCTAGATCGAACATGCAACCGTTCAATCAGTCGGTTGACTCATCGCTAATGCACTCCACATCACTACCAAGCAGGGCTAATTGTGTTCCACCTCACCCATGCCAAGTCAGATCCACTTCATCATTCCAACTTGTCTGAAGCAAATAGAAAAGCACCCTCTTGGCGTCTGTAGACACCCCATTTTTGACCGCCCTTACGACTTGGGCGCCATCGATTGATCATCCAATGATGAATTTATACGCTTGTCCAAATGCTTGATGTCCTCAGTAGGAAACCTCAGTTTTGAGCCTCAACAAAACTATAAACCTTGTATCTTTCTTTTGGATCAAAACAGTAGTTTTTCAAGTCTGACCATCCAGAGACCTGCAAACCCACTAGTGGTTTGCCGCCCACTATTAGTGGCCTGCCAACTGTGCCAGCTATCTTCACAGATGCATGTATTGCACCAACTGTGTCTGTATAGATATTTTTGAGATAGTCTCATATATTTCTATATATAGATGACTCTCTCTCAAAAATTAGGGTTAGAAAAATTTGTGGAACAAAGTTTTGGAAAATATTTCTATCTTTACATTTCTCTCTCTCCCTTGCAACTTTTATACCCTTTGCCTAGACATTCTAAACCAAACCTTGAGGGTTCTTTGCTAAGGTGTTTTAGCTTGTATTTTAGCTCTTGAGGGTGTGAAATTAGTGGTTTGTAATTCAAAGGATCACTCCTCTTCAATAGGTACACATCCTAGCTCTTTTGCACTACTTCTTTCTTATCTTTTCTTACTGTTTTTGAACTGTTTTTCACATGTGTTTATGGGTTGAAACTTGTGGTGTAAGGCCATTAAAGGTAGAGGGGTTGACCACCATTCTTTGAACCTTGTTTCCTAGGCCTTTACCCTTGTGTTTCCCACATTTTCGTTACCTCTTTTTGAGATTTTTATCACTGAATTTTAGAGGTTTTTCAAAGGCTAAAATGTGGTTTTGAAGTCCTAAAAATGGAGGGGTTAGCCTCCCCTCCTTTGGCTTGTTTACTGGCTTAACTGCTCCATTATTTTAGCTTGCTTTTGTAGGTGTTTTTACCTTAAATTTTAGTACTGTTGTAGCCTATTTTAGGATTGTTTTAAGTTGTTCATGTCATTTATGCTTTGTATTGCATCCACAAAGAGGTTGAAGTGTATGTGGATAACATGATTGTTAAATCCAAAGAGCGAGAAGGCCACTACACCACCCTAGAAAAATTCTTTCAACTGATCAGGGAATAAAAATTGAGGTTAAACGCGCATAAATGCACCTTCAGCATAACAGCAAGGAAAATACTGGGCTTTCTGATCACTCAGAAGGGAATTGAAGTAGATCCTTCCAAAATCAAGGCCATCTTAGAAATGCCACCACCAAGGACTGAAAAGGAGGTGCGCGGCTTTCAGGGTAAAGTGCAATTCATAAGACAGTTTATTTCAAAATTAACCTTGACTTGTGAACCACTATTTGGTCTCCTGAAGAAAGGAAAGAAGTTCCAATGGGACGATCAATGTCAGTTTGCCTTCGAGTAGGTCAAGCAATACCTACAGAATTCGCATGTGTTGTCGCCACTAGAGCTGGGGAAGCCTCTGATTCTATATTTGTCGGTAACCGAGTCGACCATGGAGTGCATGCTAGCTCAAGAATCTAAGGATAAAATGGAGAAGGCCATCTATTACTTGAGCAAGAAGATGTTGGACTACGAGACCTACTACACTCCCTTGGAGAAAGCTTGCTTAGCCTTGGTATGAGCTACCAGGAAGTTAAGGCACAACTTTTTACTCTATAATCCTGGTTTCGAGATTAGATCCCATCAAATATCTCTTTAAGAAATTGGCACTTACAGGTAGGCTAGCTCGTTGGTTGCTTTTTCTCTCTGAATTTGATCTCAAGTATGTTACACACAAGTCAGTTAAAGGAAGAGCTGTAGCAGAATTCCTAGCCGACCACCCAGTAGAGGGCGATGAGGCGGTGGTATATTTGTTCCCAGATGAAGGCATTCTGCAAGTCGAAGAGGAAACTTGGATGATGTACTTTGACTAAGCATCCAATCAATACAATTATGGGATAGGTGTGTTGCTGATAGCACCCGATGATTTCCATATACCTTTAGCCTTCAAACTCTGGTTCAAGGTGTCTAACAACGAAGCAGAATATAAAGCATTCATTGCTAGTTTGGAAGCTGCCCTAGGACTAGGGGCAATAAGGTTTGATGTCATTGGGGACTCAAACTTGGTTATTTCTCAAGTAAACGGAGATTGGAAAGTCAAAGAAGAGAAGATGAAGGTTTACCATCAGATCCTGGATACACTGATTCCAAGGTTTGAAAAGTTGACATTCACGCATCCACTAAGAGAGAACAACAGGTTCGCTGATGCTTTGGCAACTTTATTTTCTATGGTAGACATCCCGTTGGGAGTGAAGATGTGTCTAATCATTATCAAACAGAAATATACACCAGCCTATGAGACCATTGCCACAATAGATGAAGTTCAAGACAAAAACCCCTAGTATGACGATATTTGAAACTTTCTAGAAAAGGAGACGTATCCACCAGGGGCAAATGCCAAGGGGAAATGGGGAATACGGCGTATGGCCGTCCAATTTATCATTTGCGAGGGTAAGTTGTATAAAAGAGGTCATCTAGGAATGCACAAGCTGCGTGTGGAGGAAGAGGAATTGAAGCGTCTTATGGAGGTTATCCACGAAGGAGAGTGTGGGGAACACATGAATGGTGTGATGCTAGCCCGGAAGATCCTCAGACAAGGTTATTACTGGTCAACCATGGAGGAGGATTGCATTGGTTTTGTACGACGATGCCATAAATTCCAAATTCATGCCAATCGTATGAACATACTGCTATCTAAGCTTTACAATATGACTTCACCATGGCCTTTCTCAATTTGGGGAATCAACGTTATTAGTGCAGTCTCGCCAAAGGGTTCAAATGGACACGAGTTCATCCTGGTGGCGATTGACTATTTTACAAAGTGGGTAGAAGCTCAGTCCTATGTAGTGCTGAAAGCATCGCATGTAGCCAAATTCATTAGAAATAACATCGTCTGCAGATACGGAGTTCCAAACGAGATCATATTAGATAACAACTCACACTTCAAGAAAGAGGTGGTGGATCTACTTGAGAAATATAACGTAGCTTTTCACAAGTCATCGACATATAGACCACAGACTAATGGAGCTATTGAGGCCGCTAATAAGAATATCAAGAATATCTTGCGGAAGATGGTGGAAACATACAAGGACTGGCCGGATAAATTGCCATTCACACTCTAGGGCTACAGAACCTCAATCTGAACATCTACAGGGGCAACCCACTATTCTCTCGTCTATGGGATGGAGGCTGTTTTGCCAATTGAAGTCGAAGTGCCGTCGCTGCGAGTTATGGCCGAGTGTTAGATAGCAGAGGCGAACTACAATAGAGTAGATTTGAGGAGTTAATGTTGTTTGATGAGAAAAGACTGAGGGCATTGTATCATGTCTAGGGCTACCAATGCAGAATTGCTAGGGCTTTTAATAAGAAAGTTAAGTCCAGGAAGCTCAAGGAGGGAGACATGGTACTGAAAGACAATCGGGCTCCCATCCACGACCCTAGGGGCAAGTTTTGACCTAATTAGACTAGTCCTTACATCATCAAATCTATCTGGTTAGGAGGGGCGATTATTTTCATGGACCTGGATGGGTTAGAGTTTTCATAGCTGTTCAATATGGACAAGTTGAAGAAATACTATCCTTGAGAGGCTCGCTAGGCCGAAAACCTAGAAGGGCGACCTAGGCAAAAGTTAAAGTATGAAAAATTAGAAATAAAGAAAAACTGAACTTGCAAGGTTGAAAACCCTAACAGACGACTTTGGCAAAAGTTAGAGCGCAAAAGGAGAGAGTTAATACTCGAGTGAACCTGAACCGAACTACGTAAGGCCGGATTCCCATCTTTGGGATACGTAGGCAACTTCATTTCGAAGTTCGACCGTAACCATCTCCAACTCAACTGTCCTATTCATTCATTTTTGATCAGGTTATTTTCTCTATTATTAGTTAGCTCGATTATGTGATCTTCAGTATGGCGGCAGAAAGACCGGTATGTATGCAGTTATGGACAGTTGTGATCTGTTGATTCGGGGCTGTACATCTTGAGAGTTGATTTCGTGCATGTCAGGCAGTGATCACTTTCGAAAATGGTTTTGAAAAGTTTTGATAAAAGTTGATTTTGTTCAAAATTTATCTTTTACAACTTACCATTTTGGGACCAAAAGAAAATTTTTTAGTGCTCACCACTTTAATTCCATTGATTTCAACACAAAAGTACATTCTCTGAACTCTTTGATTTAAATCAAAGTTGCTTTTACAACATAAAACTTGAAAAGAAAGGTCAAAGCAATAAACTAGGGGCATAGGTGAGATCATGTGTTTCTGCATCCTCTGCTCGTGCTTGCGAAAGTCTTTGCCGCCAAAGTTGGCCCAATCTGTGCCTCGTCCTCGAGCCAAGCCAAGCATAACACTTGCCAGAACGGGCATAACTGAAGCTAGGGGTAGGGGCCAGAAGCTCTCTCGTCCTCCAAGCAGTGAGCTACCGAGTCAAGTGTGAACCACGAAGCGGGAATGAAGCTAGGTATTCTACCCCCTCATCTGAACGGGTTTGATCATGTCCAAACTGGCATCTAAACCAAAAAAGGAAGTAGAACACGCAGTACGTGAGGCCAATCAACTGAATATCCAGCTGTAGAAACATGCTGTAGCTCATCTTGGTCAAATTAAGCTAGGGGCAACGCCAAGCTATGTCAGCTGCAGATCTGCTACACGTCCAGTTGCACCACCATCCCTCATTGGGAAAGTCCACTAGTCGCGCCCTTCTTTGTGCATCTTTCTTTCTCCCATGCTTTCCGTTGGTAAGCAACGAACAAAAGTTCTCTATAGTTCTTCATGACTCCTATAGGAAGGAGTCTCCTTCTGTCTGGAGGGAATTTTATTGTGAAAATACTACAATGGAAAAACAAATAGTTGTTTATGGAAATCCAACGCCACGTGATTTGGCGGAAGAAGTAAGCTCGGGATGAATATTCGGGGCAAGTGTCCACTACTTTCAGCTTATCCATGAGCCATACCTGGGAAGGGATAAAAATAAGAGAGATTAAAGAATAGAGAGATGTACGTTGAGAGAAAAGTAGAGAAAAGGGTTTTGAGAGAAAATAGAGCATGAGTGCTGAGTGATGTGAGAATCACATATATAAGAAAGGGTGGGAAATAATACCTAGAGCAGGAGTGGACTTCCCGCAAACTAGGTGGTTTCTCGCCGATGAAAAGCATCTAAACCCATCAGGGTCTCGGCCAGTGCCAAACCAATGCAACTCTTACCTTCTTTCAGGCATTAGGCTACTTCGATTAGCTTAATGCTGGCTTTGCCATAACCAGGGGCAAGAAGAAAATGCGCGAGCATACATAAACAGAGGGCATGTTGCCGAAAGCCTCGCTAGAGAAGGTCGCCTCTGTCTCTAAGGTTAGAAAATTGATGAATCAAACCACGTACATCTAGCTCTCAGTTATGAGCCAAAGAATGAGCTTCGTGCAAAGTAAGCCCACACATCTGTCCTAAAGCCAGGGCATGGCCAAAATGGGGCTGAGGCATGATTTCCTCGTCATGTCGGGATTCTAGCAATGCTTGAAACTCTTCAAGAGTCAAACACATTTCCTATGCTCCAAAGCGAAATACATGTGTAATTGGGTCCCAACATCAGGCTGCGACATGGAGGAACGAAAAACAAAGTGGAGTACAACTCAACGGAAAAAGCGCGTTTATGTTGAAACCTCAGAAATTCATCTTTTTTCGTGCTGTCTAAAGTGGCTATACAAAACTCCGACTTCGAGCACCTCTGCCCTTGCCTCGGCCTCGGCCTTGACCTCGACGCTCATCTCGATCGTGTGCTGGAGCCTGTCTACCTCTCCTCTCTGTTGCTGGAGGAGGTGCCGCTGGTGCCGCTGCTAGTGCCCTCGGTGCAGGTGGAACTTGAAAAAAAAGCATCAACATATCAGATACAGTGTACGTATTGTTGCAGAATGGAGTATGCAGTATGAGTATGACAAAAAAAACAAATGCAACATAGGTGCATTGTGTCAGTACAATTTGTCAGCATAATGTATCAGAATGTATGTCAGTATCATGTATTAGAGGGAACATAGCATGTCAGCACAGTGGGGGAAGCAATACAATGCATGAGGGGAAGAGAAGTATACTTGGATACCGTGTAAAGCGAGTAGCATCTCCCTCCTTTGCACCATGTGAACTAGAGAGGCAACCAGCTGAAGGAGGCCCTTTTTGTACTTTGTGGGTCCCTACAAGTGAAGTTGAATAATTAGTAGCTGAAAGGGAAAATGCGGGATGCAAGGTGTCAAGTGTGGTCCGTACCTGACGTGCGCCTGGAGCTCGAACATTCTCGTGCCTCACCTTTAGTGGCTCGATCGGGAGCTGATAAACCGTCCTGCTCGGCCGCCCGCCCGCAAGGAATCGTGGTAGGAATCCTCGGCCAATCGGCAGCCTGCGTAGGGGAAGGGGCTTCTCCAATACCAGCCTTTACTTCCTGAGCAGCCTCTCCAACCAAGGGATCATGTGCTGCGTCACCCGCACAAACTTCAGTCTGGAGTGGCATAAGATGAGTCCGGATGAAGGTCGTCTAATCTCCGTCCCCTTGGAAGTAGTCGGCATCCAGCCCCATCATATACTGAATAATGGCCTTAGCAGAGTGGCTATTAGTTGTCCTCATGGATGCTGGGCACAGCATAGAAACAACTGAGGTGGGCAAGCCTAATGTCTGGCGTACAAATCACTCTCCCAAGAACTAGCTCGGCAGAATGGGCCCTCCAGCAAGATCCGATATCTGGAAGTAGCCCAGGCCCCAGCATACTGGTCCTTGACTCCAATTGGCATCGTCGTCCATGGCTGCCAGGTGATCTGTAAATAGAGAATGTACAAGTTGTTAGTTGCTGTTAGTTGTCAGAATATGGATTAGAACAGTAGTAATGGAAAAAAGCAGAAATGATTGTGAGTTTCGAATTACCTCGCGAGTAACCACTGTGTCAAAGTAGCGACGATAGAAGGCAAAGGTCATGTCCTCGTGGCTTTGGCGACAACACCTGTCATCATACCGCTGCGAGTAGGGCACGGCAGGAGCAATCTCATCCATCAGCTCTGGAGCCAGGGCTGAAAAATAGGCGTAAACCCACAATTGCAAGAAAAGATCAGCAGTGTGCATCAACAGTGTGTGAACAGATATTAAACAGAAAGTGCAAAGCAGGAGCCATAGTGTGTGAGCAGCTATTAAACAAAAAGTGCAAGGTAGAAAGCACAACGCATGAACAGATATAATGCAGAAAATGCAAAGTAGAAAGCATAAGAATACGCTCTGTCAGAGAGGGGCAACTGTAGACACCCTATTTTTTACCGCCTTTACGACTTGAGCGCCACCGATTGACCACCCAATAATGAATTTATATGCTTGTCCAAATGCTCGATGTCCTCAGTAGGAAACCTTAGTTTTGAGCCTAAAAAAAATAAAAACCTTGTATCTTGTTTTTGGACCAAAATAGTAGTTTTTGAAGCCTAACCATCCAAAGACCTACAAACCCACTAGTGGTCTGCTGGCCACTTGTGTAAAACTTCAGATCTTTTTGCCAATTGTGCCAGCTGTCTCCACAGATACATGCACTGCACCAGCTGTGTCTGTATAGATATTTTTGAGATAGTCTCATATATTTTTATATATAGATGACTCTCTAAAAAATTAGTGTTAGAAAAATTTATGGAACAAAGTTTTGGAAAATATTTCTCTCTCTACATTTCTCTCTCTCCCTTGTAACTTCTTTATCCTTTGCTTAGACACTCTAAACCAAACCTTGAGGGTTCTTTGTTGAGGTGTTTGAGCTTGCATTTCAACTCTTGACAGTGTGAAATTAGTGGTTTGTAAATCAAAGGATCACTCATCTTCAAGGGGTATACATCCTAGCTCTTTTGCACTACTTCTTTCCTATCTTTTCTTACTATTTTTGAACTGTTTTTCACCTGTGTTTATGAGCTGAAACTTGTGGTGTAAGGCCATTAAAGGTAGAGGCGTTGACCACCATTCTTTGAACCTTTGCTTCCTAGGCCTTTACCCTTGTGTTTGCTACCTTTTCGTTACCTCTTTTTGAGCTTTTTATCACTGAATTTCAGAGGTTTTTTAGAGGCTAAAATCTGGTTTTGAAGTTCCAAAAATGGAGGGGTTAGCCTCCCCACCTTTGGCTTGTTTACTAGCTTAATTGCTCCATTATTTTAGCTTGCTTTTGTAGGTGTTTTTACCTTAATTTCAGTACTATTTTAGCCTATTTTAGGACTGTTTTAAGTTGTTCATGTCATTTATGCTTTGTACTGCATGCTTGTAGTGTAACGATCCTCATAGGTTTGGTGTTTTAGGCATTAGACACCAACCTATTTGAGTTAATAGCATTTATTTCAAGCTTTCTATACTTGTGATCATCTCTAATCATTTCTATACTTTTCTCATTTCTTGGCTTCTTCCTTGCTTTGTGAGTCGTTTCAAACTGATTGTTTGTTTAAGCTTGAGATAGAAATCATTGTGCTTAATGGTTTAATCTCTTCGGAGGTTCATTACCAACGTCATGACATCTCTCTCATGCCCAAAAGAAACCTTTGTTTGATACTTCTTTCCATTAGTGGATTTAATGCTCATTTTGGACTAAAATGACTAATGAATGGAAAGGTAATTAAAAGGGGTTTTAAAATTGTAATAAAATGGAGCAAGATAATAAAATGGTTTGGGGTTCAATCGGACGTTAATTGAACCCATTGAATCTTGAGTCGTTTCATACTTGTTAGTGATGAAAACGATTTAAAAGTCGATGTCAACCGCTTCCCTTGATCAATATCATGATAGGGAGGAGGTTCATGAGTTTTTAATTGTGCATTTATCAAAATTGTATCCCTTGGTTCATAAGTCATCACGCAATGAATTTGTGCTAATTGATGGCTTGCGAATCGAGCTTACCCTTCTTTTGAGCTGTCTGATGATAAGGAGAGGCAGGGTGGACAAACATCTCTTGAGAATGCTCTATTTGTGCTCTGTTTGTTTTCTATTGCAGCAAGAGAAACCCAACATTAGTGGCCAGCAAGCCACCTTTACTATACAGCAGCTCACTATTAGTGGGTGGCCAACCACCATTTCTGGCCTGCCGGCCACTTTTTTCAGCTAGGTAGTACCACTTCTTTTATTTATTTATTTTTTATATTTTTTTCCCCACAGAGCAGAGCAAAGCAGAGGCTGAGGTGCAAAACAGTGTAGAGACATTCTTGGGGGAGAAATTCATGTGCATGTATAAGCCATTTCTTTGCTCATCGGGACCCGTTAGATTTGTTTTTGTTAATAGTAGTATGTTGTTAGTGAACTTGTAATTAATTACTTAGTTAATTAATTTTGTAATGTAACTAATTAGTTAGAGTGTGTGGTAATTATTTAATTAGCTAGAATAGTTAGTTAAATTCGTTGTTGTAGTAATTAGTTAAGTAGCTTAGCTAATTCATTTATTTGGACCCTCTTGTGCGAGGGTCAAATTGTAATAATTAGCTAGTGTAGTTAATTTATTTCATTTGGTTTATAATAAATAGTTAATTCATAGTAATTAGCCAGGGCATTTATTCGAACCCTCTTGTGCGAGGGCAAACTTGTAATAATGTGTATGTCTTCCAACCCCACGTCTTTCTCCCTTTTATTTACCCGCTTATGTTGGATAGTATAGAGTATCATGTTTACTTAGCATTTCTCATGATTTGCATCCATTGTCTTGCATGCATTAGGCTCGGCGCATCATTCTAACTCACGTTGTTATTTATTACTTCTTTGAAAACTTGCTTAAACCGCATGTTATCAAATCAATTCACATGCCATGTTAATAGCTGAGCCAATTAATTGCATATTGCATCTGTTGCATTAGTCATTATAGTTAGAGCATGCATTTTTCTAACTTTTTTCTTTTGGCTTGCCTTAGAGTACAATGTGAGCACTTATTGCTTTAGCATATCGCATGCGTGTGATTGTTGCCATGTCAAAGCATGATACCATGAGGTTAAGTGCTTAATTGATATGACTGTTTGAATACCTGTGGATGAAGGCTAATTGCTTAAATTGGGATAATTTGAGTAATGTGCATATGATATCACTTTTTCAAGTGGTATATATTCAAAACGATTTTCAAACAAACATGAAATCAAAAGTGTTCCAACTTTTGCAAATTAGTCTATACTTGTGTGCGTCACATAGTAATGTTAGCCTAATAATCTGAATAAGAGCATATAATGTAAATAAGAATCACATCATGATTAGTAGAGGCCGATCTTTGATCGGGAGAGTGGGGTGCTCAACTCATGACCTTCCCCTCTCGTACCTAAGTTCTCGAGCCGAGTCACTTTGGTGATGACGGATAAGTAGCCTTTGGCATGAGTCTTTGGATTTCCTAAATTTTTTAAAAATAGGCGACTTTGTAATTTGGCAAAGCAGTCTATTTTTGACATTTTGATTCAAAATTAATTTTCCAAAAGATTTGCTGGATTTGGACTCTTTTGTGTTTATCTATTTCACATTGCTCTTGTGAGATCAGATTTAGAACTACAAGAGTCCGAACTGTAGGGCTATTGTATCCAAAAGGAGCACTAAAAGCAAACTACAGCGTCATGTGCCGATGTATTCATTCAAAGTGCAAATGCGCCATCCAAGCACCACACAGCCCACGCCATGCACATGCGCATGTGCGGATAGTGCCATCCTTGCGGTGTGAGTGCATGTACACTAGAATCCATTCCATATTTCCATATTTAAAGAAATATTCAATGTAATACTTTATTCAGTGCTCCATGTTTTCCTTTCTTTCCAATGTGAGAAAAAGTTCCCAAACTTGTTTCTAATTTTCTAAAGAAAAACAAGAAAAGTTTTAAAAATGCCCAAAAACTAAACTATTATTTTTGAAAACTCTTTTGAAAATTCCATAACAGATATTAGAGAGGATTTCACTTATGTCTTTTATAGAATTCGATATCGTGCCCTGCAACCCTATATTTAGAGCAATAGCTGAGAGTGGCAATGTGTACATAACATATAACTTATATATTGAGGATTTGGCTAAGAGTATGAGATCATTGTGTAATGTGAAAGCAATCCCCTTCGGCAGACAAAAATGCTATCAACATGAAAATGTACTCCAGATTTATAGCAAAGAGTAAGTATATGATGTAAGTTTTAAGTCAGTAGAATTTGGGCCACACACACCCACAATGAATCTAGCAAAGAAAATTTTCTAAATAATTTTTTTGAAGATATAAAAAAACTCCACTCTTTTGTCTCATAAAATACACCCTAGTCATTCTAGTAAAATCACCAACAAAAATAATAAAGTACTTGTTTCCTCAATGAGTTGGTGTATCCATGGGCCCGCATGCATTTGTATGAACAAGTTCCAATAGTGCTTTTACTCTCCATGGTTTCTTTTTTGGAAATGACTCCCGGTGATGCTTTCCAAGTGCACAACCTTCACAAACTTGTTGCATTTCAAGAATGGTCGGCCAACCAAAAACCATATTCTTTTGTTGTAGATTTTTCAAACTTCGAACTTCTAGTGCCCAAATCTTCTAAGCGAAAGTCATGAATTATCAACCATATCCATCTTCAAGGCCATATTTTTGTTATATTGAAAAATGAGAGGAAAACTTTAATTCTTCTCCATCTTGATTTTTGCAACAACTTTACTTCTCCCCCCTTTGTCATAAATCTTGCAAAATCTTCTTCAAAATGAACAAAGTACCCATGCTCCATGAGTTGTCCAACACTTAGCAAATTCTGCTCCAAATCTAGAACTAGGAGAACATCAAAGATGTATCTTTTACCCATCTTGGTTTGTACAGCAATTAGGGTTGTGCAAAATATTGCCCAATCTGCTAAAATCGCACCGATCCGCACTAATTCACACTACTCTATCCGCTAACCACGGTTTGAACTTTAAAATTTATAATTTGTCTTCAAAACCGCACTGCTCCACTCTGCTATAGTTAATACATATATATTTTTTTTAACTTCTAATGAAATATCAAAGTAAAAATGAGTATGAAAGAGATTTAAGATGTGAAATTTGTTACAAATTAGTAGTTATATGTATGAAAAATATTATGTAAAATTAGTTTGTGTTATGTATATGAAAAATATTATGAAAATTAGTGTTATATATTATACAAATGCTTGATAATTGGTTAAGAGTATTCTTCAATCCGCTAATCTACTTTAAACTACCCAAACTGCAATTTATCAATCCGCCAAACCACCATTTGGTTTATAATTTTACTCTTAAACAGTCCGAACTGCACCGTGCACAACCCTAACAGCAATAGTACCCTTTCTTTTTGTTTGGACTAAGGAACTATTCCCTATTTTTACTTGAGAATTGGAGGAATCATCCATCTTCAGAAAAATACTCTTATCTCCAATCATGAGATTACTATATCCACTATCAAGAAACCATATATCATTCTTTTTTTTTTTCGATGTTGAAATGACAAGCATAGAACATGTGCCCTTCACTTTTTTGCTCCTCAAAGAAATTGGCTTGTTGATTGGTTTTGACTTGACAATCCTTTTTGACATGCCCAAATTTGTTGCAATTGAAACATTGTGGTTTTCCCCGAAACCAACAATTCTTATCAACATGATGCTTCGGTTGGAAATTTCACACTTTTGTTGAGTGAACTCTTCATTTTCCCTTCTTTGAGAATTATACATTCCTTTTCCTGTTGCATTTCTTCCTTTTCTTCTTGTATTTCTTCCTCTTTCTTTTCCTTGGAAATTAGAAGTACCAACATTGTGCTTGGATTGAAAAACACTTTCAATTGATTTTCCAGATTGCTTATTCAAATGTAGGTGTTGATTTTAGACCTCACAACCAAATTGATCTCTTTGCCAAGATATAGGAAACTTAGCTAGAGAGCACACGATGGAATAAATTAAGCTCAACACCTACACACAAGAAGATAAGAAACACCATGGTGGTGCGTCCACCTGGGGGCACTCCAACGATCAAGTCAATCAATAATCCCACAAGATATCAACTCAAGTAAAACAACTCTCAATTAAAGCATACCTTGGACCTACGAGAGTGTCTTACTCTTATAGTAAACAGTGCCCTCGTCCTCTATAAGTTTTTCTTCGTAGGACTCAAGGATAACACTTTTCTTGGAACCTTAGCTAGATAAGAATCATCTCGAGCCTCATCTTTATCCAAAAAGAGTGCTCAACTTACCTAGGACTCTTGTCCTTTACCTGGCAATCCCAAATTTCGATATGGTTGCACCATATCTCGGTATCTCGGCTCATCAACGTGGTATCTCGGCAAACACCTCTGCCACTTGAACAACCCTAAAAACATGACTGCCCCTAGGTTCTATTACCTCAGCAACCTGAGGTGATAAAACCTACATCGTCTACCCTCTCAACATGTTGGCTAAACAACATGATGAGGGATGCTCCTCTGACCGAGATCAAGACTCGTTGGCATTAGGAAATAACTCAAGTCTTTACTCATCAAGAATCAAGAACCAACACGTTCTATCTCACACAAATCCAACATCTCAACCGAGATACTAGCCGAGGTCATTACCTGCTAGTTCAAGAATTCAAGAACCCAAGAGCTGTCATGTCATAACAAACTCAATTGTTTCATTCGTGTGTCACTCCTTCACTAGGTCACACTGGTCATGTCTCAGTCACGTCACTTTAAGTCTGTCCCACACTGCCTAACGTCATCTGACGTCAACGTGGGCACATCCCCCAAGGCATTCAACTCATTTCACCCTTTTTCATTCCACAAAACTCTCTCTTCTCTTTCCGTCTCTTCATTTGCAAACATCATCCCCCCTTCCTCAAATTTTCTCTCTCTAAAATTCTCTCAAACTGCCATTGTTGCCTTTTCGTGCTCTCTGTAGATCCTCCAGTTCATCTCTGGTAGCCAAACCATTATTTTGCTCCGATCAACTGAAGCATCTCACTCCGACTAGCACAATCTCGATCTCCTTTCCTTTGACTTCAATCTGTAAGTTCTCTAATCCTTCAATTTCAGTTTTGGTTCTTCGAAATCTCTTCATACCCTTGAATGTATATTCTGTGAATTTCTAGTTTCCTTAGTGATCTAAACACCATACACACTGCACTCATACTCGAATATATATCACTTTTTTGTTCAATTTGCCCATATTCACAAAATCTGGATGAAAATTTGCACTTTTCATATTTGACTGTGTATTTTCATCCTTGCACTAGATGATACTCCGAATATGTTCTTGCATTCCTGGGTTTTTATATTCTGAATCTGCCTTTTCGTCCTTCATTGTTTCTAGATTGCTTTATCCAATTCTTGCACATTTTCATAATTCTTGCATAGTCTAGATTTAGGATTAGGATTTGCTAGAACAATAGGAAAACTGAAACATAGAGCTTGTAATTCCCAGAAATTTCAACCCAGAACAACCTAGGGCTACGCCGAGAACCCCAGGTTCACAAATCCCTAACACAAAACATTCTTGAGGAAAATAGTGCCACAACCCCTTAGTCGAGGTCATGGGTATGTACAAATGGATGGTGGACTCCTCTACCAAACTAGACTATTTATGCCAGGAGTTTAACATTCCGACTGATGTCCAAATTAGGCTAGTAGGTGAGGAAGATTCCATTATGCCTGAGGAGAACTACATGCCCTTCCCTGTGGTATTGATCATTGAGGGTGGAATTAGATTCCTCTTCAACATCCTGTTCCGAGAGATGATGCATTATTATTGCCTTAACCCCATGTAACTAGCAATAAACACTTTTAGGAAAATCAATGGCATAGTCGAGTTATGTTGTCGACATAACGCTAGGATCACATTGCTCGATGTCCAGTACTACTGCACCATGTGTAGCCTCAAGTCTTCCAATGGCATCTCTTACTACCTCAAACCCAGGTCAACCACCTACAAGATGATAGCTGACCTTCCAGACTCCAACAAGGGTGCTGGGGAAGACTATCTCATTGTCTTGGGCAATTGGGAGTTTGCACTACATGATGAACTACGCCTCTTTCCTTTTCGCAGAGGGATCTTTAGAGAAGATGATGGTAAGCACTTAGTTTCCCTAGATCACACACCTTCATAACCAATCTTCTCATACTTAGTCAAATTCTCATATCTATTCTCTTGTCTTTGCAGAATTACCCCAGCCAAACAACTTATTTCGCAAGTCATCCGTCAAGCGAAACGATCTTATTCGACTTCTGGATCTTCCAATCAAAGACCACAAGGCTCCCATTCTACTCAACTACGTCTTGACATACCGATCTCCTCTACCTGACATTCTGTCCAGAAGCAAAACTCCACAATCTGCAACAACACCACCAGCAACATCTTCACCTCGCCCAAATTAAGCCTACATTTCTAAGCCAGTCAATTAGCCATCCACCTCAGCTCCATCCCAACACATACCACCAGCTCAACGTTAACGTTGTCGCTGACCTACTAACGCTTCGGCAAGAAGGACCTGTAGCAGAAAGTGCCGAGGAACTTACTTGCCAGCTTACGACCCCACCAACTTACTGATCGCTCTTCCCTCCTTCAAACTTGACATTAGAGTTACCATTGCTACCACCTCAGAAGAAATGAGACGTAAATCGGTTGTTGCTGAAGATCTCTTAGTTGGTCTCACCGACATAGCGACCGTACAATCCATCTCATCCCCTCAATCTGTGCAAAAGCTAAAGAGAGTAAAAAAGGCTAAGGCAAAGGCCAAGCTAACAGTGACCCCTTCTTCAGAGAAAAAACACCCTAAAAACAACATGCCCATCTAAAAGATGGTTACTGAGAAAAGAGTGACGTCTAAATCAACGAGGCCCTAACCAGTAAGAAGCCAAAATCGATCGGTCCTAGGGTTAAAAGGGACATCCTTCTCTAGGACGCTTGGTTCCCCAAGATATGGGTGGGTGACAGGTTTCTTAGGGTAGACGATAGTGCAAAGAAAGACCCTGAAGTCGCTATTGCGCTGACCATAGGCCTTCTTTTGCCCATCGACATAGATTCCATAAGTGACTACAACAAGTATGAAATCTTTGCTCTAATAATGAGGCACTCCATCCTGGTAATTCTCCTAACCCTTACCTTTTGCATTCAATTTCCGTACTTAGTAAAATTTTCATATTTCACTTCTTTACTTCTTTCTATGCAGGCCATTTAGCACATCCATTCCCATCCAGTCAAGACCGAGTTGATGAAGAAAGACTTAACAAAGAAAACTCAAGAAGCATCAGGCTTTCTCTCTAAACTCAACAAGATCGAGGCCATAATAAAAAATTAGTTGGACAAGATCAAAGCAACAAGGGTTAGCAAGCGCAAGGCCGAGGTTGCTGCTAAGGACACCGAGGCTGCTGCTAAGGCTGCCGAGGCTGAAAAGAAGTTAGCTGAAGCCTTGGCAACTAATGAACGAGAAATCAAAGCCACTGTTGAGAAGGCCTACAAGGTGGGCAACGCTGACATTCAAGACCAATACAAGAAGCAGGTCAGCCTGGCTTGCAACAAACGCTACTATTTCAGCTAGGTTGCTACTCTGAAGAAGCTATCGGTCCTCGAGGACTCTCCTCTTCAAGATCTCAACTTGCTTAATGTGTCCTTCCCTCATTCCCCCCATCTAACTTGATGAGGAGGCGGTAGAAGAAGAAGAAGAAGAAAAAGATGAAGGCGCAGCCACTGCTACTGCTGGAGCCAAGTCTCTAACTTTGAATGACCAGGTCTTGGACCTGACTGAAGAGGATGAAGACGAGGTTTCCAAGAGTATTTCTTCAAAAACGGCTGACACTCCTCAGTCCGGCAAGAGCCTTGAAGATACTTTGAAGGAAATAGATGAAGAAATCACAGTCGATTCTAGGGCTAGTAGAGCTGTCGCACTGTCCACCGAGGCCGACACATCGCCGACAGCCAAAATGGAATAGATTGAGGACCTTACACCAAGATCTAGCACTTAGGATTTTTTCTTTCTTTGCTTTTCAGTTGTATTTTTTCTTTCCTTTTGTAATCACAACTTTTATCTTTCAAGGTCGACGTGCCTTCTTTTGTACTGAATTCAAATGCTTGGCTTTATGAATGCTAGTCTTTTCCTTCTTTGTCTAAGTGTTGAATGTATGCCTTCTTTTTGTATGTCTTGTTTCTACATGTCTTCAATACTTAGTTTCTCAGATATTTTTCTAAGCATAACATCCTATATTCAATATCTCGATATGAATAACAAATTTTTGAAAATTTCACCTAGTGTTACTCTTTTCAAATCACAAACCAAAGTGCAACTCATCTCGGCTCCATGCCCCACTAATGTGAATGTAAGTTATAACTTAGATTCACATTACATCTGAATCTTACCTAAGTCTGACTTAGACATCCATGACCAAAGTCATCGTGTTTAGCTTGTTTAAACAAAATACTTAAGGCTTAATCTCAATGCACCGACAGTACTAACTACCTTGGCTTTTCATACAAACTAGCCAAATCATAGCTGGTTTCATCTTGTTTCTCTTTGAAATATCCCTTTAACTTAGTTTAGCTTTGCCATCCTCACAAGCCTAAGTTAAACGTCTCGTTCCTCTTTGGAACATCACATCAGCCTAACACTTTCTGCCTTATCTAATAGTAGCTAATTAACATATGAATTTCAACAACAATTTCCAAAGAATAATTTTGAGCAAGTATTTTATTAATCAATACTTTGGCTAATCATCTTCTAAATTACATCAAAAAAAGAAATAAAGGAAACTAACAATAGAAAATTTTCAAATTACTGGTGTTCCATGGTCTTGACAACTCTTTGCCATCGCAATTCTCTAACCGATAAGCCCCATTGCCGGCGACTGAGATGATTCTGTACAGTCCTTTCCAGTTTGTGCCAAGTTTACCCTCCCTAGGATCTTTCTTGTTGCCGATGACTTTCTTCAAGATAAGATCCCCCACTTGAAATTCTCTGGGGTTTACTTTCTTGTTGTATACCTTTGTAATGCCCCAACCCTTCACATGTCATCGATATTGTCCGCTTTGGGCCACACTCGTACAAATTTGTTCTTCCGAGTGGGTCACCCATCCCAGAACTACTCCAGCCTAAGCACGCTTAACTGGGGAGTTCTGCTAGGGATTTCACCACTTGGGAAAAGGCCTCGATGCTATATAAGCGTTTAGGTTTAGACTTTTACAGCCCAGAAACTCCCCATCCATTCCCGACGTGGGACACCAGGACCTTACAATCTAACCTCCCTTAGGGCTGCACGTCCACATACAGTAGCTTGCCGGCTCGCAAGCCCACCCACATGTCCTAGTGTCCCACATCGGGAATGGATGGGGAGTTCCTAGGCTACAAAAGTAAAAACCTGGACCCTTATATAGCATCAAGCCCTTTTCCCAGGTGATGAAATCCCTAATAGAACTCCTCAGTTAAACATGCTTAGACTGGAGTAGCTCTGGGATGGGTGACCCATTGGGAAGAGCAAATCCGTCTAGGTATGGCCCAAAACGGACAATATCGATGACATGTGATGGGTTGGGGCGTTACAGCCTTGGCCAATCTCTGCTGGTATGCCCTCAACCAAATTGTGCTCACTCTCTTCTTTCTTTGATCAGATCCAGATCTCAGGCTAAAAAGGTATCATTTGTTCCATTCTCTACTGGATGAGTTCTAACTCTAGGAATGCCGATCTCTAGTGGTATAATAGCCACGGTGCCATAAGCCATGGCAAAAGGTGATCACCCAGTTGATTTTCTCGGTGTGGTATGATATGCCTATAGGACATTAGGCAATTCTTCAAGCCACTTACCTTTGGTAACTTCCAATCTTTTCTTTATGCCATCCAAGATGATTTTATTTGAGGCCTCGGCTTGGTCGTTGCTTTGTCAGAAGCTAGGAGTCGAATAATAGTTCTTGATCTTGTATTTTGCAAAAAAAACTTGATCAACTTACTATCAAATTGAGTGCCATTGTATTAGGATTCCAAATCTGATGATAATATTCTTCTAGAGGAAGTTCCTTACATCCACATCTCGGATTTTGGCTAGTGGTTCTGCCTCTACCCATTTTGTGAAGTAATTCGTGGCCGCTAAGAGAAACTTTCTCTGGCTAGTTGCCTTGGGCAGTTGCCTAACCAGATCCATGCCCCACTGGGCAAATGGCCAAGGGCTAGACACCTGATTCAAATCCCCTACTGGTTAATGTACCAGAGGTGCGAATCTTTAGCAGCCATCACACTTTTGAACATAGGTTTCAGTATCTTTTTGCATATAAGGCCACCAGTGCCCTTGTGAGATAGCCTTGTGGCCAAGAGATCTTCCCCCTGCATGGCTTCAACAGACCCCCTCATGGATCTCGTATAAAAAGTTTTCAACATGGAAAGGTGCACATCGCAATAGCGTTCTAGTGGAAGACCTTCTGTAGAGATGAGCTTCAGTCGACAAGCAAAACCTTACTGACCTAAGTCTAACCTTACGTGCCTCCTTCTTGCCTTCTAGCAGATTGCCATGCCTGATAAATTTTACCAAGGGGTCCATCTATCTAGTACCCAACTTCATGCACATTATTTCACATTCTTTGATTAAGGACTCAATGCTTTAGCTTGATAAGTAATCTACCATGATGATTCTTGGGGAATTTGACTTTATAGCTGAGGCCAGGTCAGCCAATACATCAGCATGGCTATTGTCTTCTTGGCATACTTGTTGGAGTATACAACTCTGAAAAGGTGTTAATAGCCTAATGACCTTTTTGACATAAGAAATCATTCTCTCATCTCAGGCGACGTACTCGCCCATCGTTTGGTTCATAATAAGTTTGAAGTCACAATAGACAACCATCTTTTTGGCTTCGACTGCTACTACTAGCTTCAATCCGGCGATCAGTGCCTCATATTCTACTTCGTTGTTTAAGGCTTTGAATCCCAGCCTAATTGACTATTCCAGCATTTGTCCACTGGTGAAATTAGGACCACTCTTGCTTCCACTCCCTGCCGATTTGAATTACTATCGACAAAGAGGCGGAAAGCCTCACCTATGTGAATGTCACATGGTTTCGATTTCTCACACTTCTCCTTCTAGGTTTCTTTGTCTCTCGTCGGCCTGGTTGTTTGAACCGAGGTCTATGTTTCTTCTACCTCCTTGGCACAACCCAAGCTAAGGTTCACTAGTCTAGGCCTCGGACTTGCGTTCAGTGTAAACTCAACAACAAAGTTTGCCAGAACCTGTCCTTTGATTATTGTTCTTGGTCATACTGACCTATGACCTAGAATTATATCCCATCGTGCTATCCTAACCGACTAGTCTCCATGTTGTAATAAGGACTTTAACGAATGCTTAGTTAGTACCACTATGTTGTGAGCCTAGAAGTAGTAGTTCAGTTTTTTTGATGCCATTACTAGAGCAAGTGTCAATTGTTTTGAAGGGAGGTATCTCGTCTCCTCGTGTGCTAGGGTTTTGCTCATGTAGTACACTACTTTCTACTCTCCATCTTCTTCTCGGATGACTACCGCACTGACTACATGGTCTGAGACTACTACATACAAGAATAGTTCTTCTGTTAGAACTGGGGTTGACAACAAAGGCGGAAGTCAGATATCTCTTTAAGTCAGCCAGGGTGACTTCACATATTTCTATCCATAAAACATCTGTGGCCTTGTTCAACAGTTGGAAGAACGGTCTGCACTTGTCCGAACTTTGGCTTACAAATCTGTTTAAGGCTGCCACTTTGCTAGTCAGGATTTGGACTTCTTTTGCTGTGATTGGGCTCTTCTAATCAAGTATGGCTTTGATGTGATCAGGGCTTGCTTCAAACACTTCTCTAAGGTCGACTAGGTGATCAAAAGGTTCCTTACTTTTCATGATCATGTCGTTGATATAAACTTCCACGGTTTTGCTGATCAAGTGCTTGAACATCTTGGTTACACGTCTCTAGTATGTTACTGCTGCATTCTTTAATCTAAAGAGCATAACTTTATAGCAGTAGAGTCCCTTTAGAGTGATGAAGGTAGTTTTTTCTTCATCCAGTGCAAACATGGCTATTTGATGATAGCCCCTATACGCATCAAAAAAATCATCCGTCCATGACTCGAAGTGGCGTCCACCAGCTGGTCTATCTTGGGCAAAGAGAAGCAGTCCTTTGGACAAGCCTTGTTCAGGCTCATGAAGTCCACACAGATCCTCCACTTCATATTCTTCTTCCTGACCACCACTGTATTGGATTGCCAAGTAGGGTAGCGTACTTCCCAGATTGCCTGCGTTTCCAGTAGTTTCTCTACCTCCTTTTCTATTGCTTCTGCATGAGCTAATGGTGGTTTTCTAGCTTGCTGGATTATTAGTTTAGCTAATCTGTCCACATTGAGCTTGTGGCAGGTGACCTCGAGGCTAATCCCTGGCATCTCGTACTGTGTCCATGTGAACACCTCCATGTTGTCTCTCAGAAAAGCCTCCAACTCCCTCTTTACCTCCTCAACTAACCCTAAGCTAAGGAGGAAGAATCATTCTTCATCACCTTCGTTTACTAGAATCTTCTTCAAGGGCTCATAGCTTTTGTCAATGGGCTCCTTGCCGACATCGTCTACGACCTCATAGCTTCATTCTCTACTTATCCAATCTATGTTTCTTGGATATTGTTGGTGTACTTCATTGCTGCCATGGAGCAATTTTTCATTTGCAGTTGGTCTCTTCTTACTTCTTTAATCCCAATCTCTGTTGGGAACTGCAGTAGTTGGTGCAAGGTTGAGAGGACAACTCTCATCGTATGCAACTAAGGTCTTCCAAAGATGATGTTGTATTGTGACAGTGTATCAATCACGGTAAACTTCATTGTTACAGTCTCTGTACCTGCCTAGATCTCCAAATTTGTGGTCCCCAGCAGCTATGTCAACGTGCCATTGAATCTAACCATGGGGTTGTTGAATTACTCTTGTCATCTTTATAGAGGCCAAGCTTCTTATAACATCTGATGTACATGATGTCACAGGAGCTACATCGGTCAATAAGAATTCTTCTTACCTGGCACCATCTGATCATCAGGGTAACCACTAAATCATCATTGTGTGGACACTGGACCATCTCCAAATCTTCATCCGTGAACTCAATTGTCGGCCCCCAACATCCCTCTGTCTAGGGTTTCTTCTGCTGGACTTGGAACATGTGAAGATGTCTCACCCTCTGTGTCTCCTCTCTAATCTCGTTCACATTAACTTTCGACCGGATCACGTTGATTACCCGTGGTCCTTCTGCCTGAGGTGCTGCTCGAGGGAGGGGGAGGGGGGAGGGGTGCTGGTGCTGTCGGTGCGTAGGCTAGCTTCAGATGTTCTTCTCTCATGCTCTATTCATCTATCAAATCCCTTAGATGCCCTTGTTTGACAAGGTCCTCCAGATGTTGCTTTAGAGCTTTGACATCCTTGTATCATGTGTTGGGCTCATCGTGGTAGGCACAAGTCTTCGTAGGGAATCTGCCCATGGATTTCCTTGGGATTTTCTATGGAGGCCTGAAGTAAGGTTGGTTTCTAATTCTTTCTAAGATCCTGTAGATCGAGATCTTAAAGACCATGCTCAAGACTTGCATGTCATTCAACCTCGGCTCCGGCCTATCAATTCTGGCTCCTCCTTGGCTACGTTTTGGTGAGCAGTTTCTCTGTTCTTGCTTAATTATGCCTCATTTCTTCGATTTTTTGTCTTCTTATGCTCTAGTGTATTTCTCAATCCTTACCATCAGGTCCTCCTTACTTTTCAAGAGCATTTTTTGCAAGGGATTGCCAAAGTGTGTAGTCATCATCCAAGTCATTCTTAAAAGAAATGACTCCTAACTCCTAGTTACATGTTAGGATCTAGTTGTAAACGTCGTAATACCTCTTGGTGTAGGCCCTAAGGCTTTCGCCATCGTCAATCTTTAATGCTAACATGGTGTCAACCCTTAAAGACTACAACCTATTAGTTACAAACCTGGCCACGAACATCTCGGTTAGACCTTCCCAGCTCTTAACTAATCCCTTGGGTAGCTTTAGGAACCAGTCCGACACAATTTCACCAAAGGTTGACGAGAACACCTTGCACAATAGTTGTTCATTCCCAGTTCATAAAGACATGGCATTCAGGTATAAACCAATATGGAAGTTAGGGTCAAACTTACCATCGTATATTTGGAACCTTAGCATGGTGAATCTCTTGGGTGCTTTGAACGCATCCAGTTCTATTGAGAATAATGATATCGATTGTGCAGTGGATGCCACCTCAACACTGTTCCTCTTCCTCTGGAGGTAATCTTACAAGTCCTCATTCGCCAGCCTAGGAGCTCGGCTATCGACCCACTTCAATCTCTTTGGTGTACTGCTTCCTATATTGGGATGTGTTTTCTTAGACCTCTCAACATCCACTATCACCTCGGGGTAAGGGCCATGTTCGTTAATCAGTTGAGATCCCCTAATTTGTGTCCCTTTTGTTCTCTAAGAATATGCTCTTCGTGATTCTATTCGTTTGGTGTTCTGTGATTGCCAGTTTGAATTCATAGGTCTCTTTTCATGCTA
Organism: Camellia granthamiana; assembly: GCA_036172215.1. Taxonomy (NCBI): domain Eukaryota; kingdom Viridiplantae; phylum Streptophyta; class Magnoliopsida; order Ericales; family Theaceae; genus Camellia; species Camellia granthamiana. The sequence goes on from CM069910.1 coordinate 137,288,043, forward strand.
GGGGACAGTTGGCACCGCTGTCTGCCTTCCTTTTTGGGTACCGATGTTTATGGCAGTAATTAACGTGGCTAGCAATGGCAACGCTGGCTGCATCACCTTGCTTTGCATTTTAAAGTTCACCAAAGTTTGCAAGTCAGTCAACTTGTTTGCCAGGTCCTTTACCTCGACATCCTTTCGCAGGCATTGCTCCTTCTAGACTTGGAGATCACTCTCGTTGTAGTACTCCTATCGGTTGCCTCTCATCGGGTCGTTACAGCCCTAGGCGACATTGTTCGTTCCTGGATCCACCTCTTGCACTTCATCATTGTCTTCTTCTCTGGCATTTGGATCAACGCACTCCTCATCCTCGCTATGCATGTCGTCCCTGACTCTCATTTCTTGTCTGACGTTGGGCATCTATCCCTACTAAGTTTCCACAGACGGTGCCAAATTGTGGGTGTTGATTTCCAACCTTACAACCAAACAGATCCCTCTGTCGAGATCTAGGGAACTTTGTTGGAGAGCACACGGCAGAATAGATTAAGCCCAACACGTGCACACAAGAAAATAAGAAATACCACGGTGGCTTGTCCACCTAGGAGAACTCCGACGATCAAGTCAGTCAACAATCTCACAAGATATCAACTCAAGTAAAACGAGTCTCAATTAAAGTGTACCTTAGGCCCACAGAGGTGCCTTACTCTTATAGTAAACAGTGCCCTCGTCCCCTAGAAGTCTTACTTCGTAGGACTCAAGGATAACACTTATCTTGGACCCTCAGCTAGATAAAAATGATCCCCCTTAAGAGCCTCATTTTTATCCAAACAGAGTGTCTCAACTTACCTAGGACTCCTGTCCTCTACTCAATAATCTCGAAATCTGATATGGTCGCACCATATCTCGACATCTCAGCTCATCCATGTGGCACCTCTGCAACCACCTTGGCCATGTGGACAACCTTAAAAATATGTCCCCACATCAACCTTTGCTCAAATGTTTTAATTGAACCCATCAATTCTTCAATACTCAAATCACTAAGATCTTTAGTTTCCTTAATGAGAGCAACAATTGGATTATATTTTTCTGGAAAACTTATCAAAATTTTCTCAACAACTCTTTGATTAGAAATGTTATCCTTGTAAATTTTCATTTGATTCACAAATTCCATAACTCTAGAAAAGTAATCTTTCAACAATTCCATATCTCTCATCTTTAAATTTTCAAAATCTCTTTGCAATGATTGAAGGTTGATGGTTCTTACCTTCAAGTTGCCTATATACTCTTTTTGAAGAATATCCCATGCCTCCTTTGCTTTTATAGAATTGACAATTTTTGGAAAGATTGCTTCTGAAACTCTTTGTTAAATCAACGAGAGAGCATTTGAATCCTTCTTCCTTTGCTCTTTCAATCGACCCTTTTGAGCATTTGTCAAAGCTCCTTCATCTTCGGGTTCATCAAATCCATTTTCAATTGGATCCTAAAGATCCATATAAATAAAAATAGTTATTGTGTTCACATACAAAAAATCAAAGTTTTCGCTATCAAAGATAGGAGAAGTTACATTTTGGTTATAGGAATTCGCCATAGTAGTCAGCCTTTTCAGGGATTGTTATCCTGTATCCGATCTCTATGCCCAGCTTGTTCTTGACCCAACTAAGCTCTAATACCACTTCTGTTAGTTTTTGATAAAAACTTTCTCAAGGGGAAAATATTATTGTTATTGTATTGATCTCCTTTGCCAATAGGCTTACAATCTTATATAGAGATGGTCATAAATATGTTACATGAACTAGATTTGTGAGCCATAAACAAGCTCCATGAACAAGATCTATGAACCTAGACAAACATTTCAAATAACTAGGTACATAAAGAATGTGGACAATGTATCTAAAAAATAAATACATGAACCCAAAGAATGCAATGAATCCAATGTATCCAATATATGGCATTAATTTTAACATTAAATACATGACTTGGTGCAACAAGTTATGGTGGCTTACACCTAGGATTCAACTACCCATCATTTGCAAAACTTGCAGTCACAAATGCAGAGGTCTTAGGAATAGCTCCATGCTTGTCCAAGATCAAATAAAAATCATTTACATATTTTATTTTAAGAATTTAAGACTTTGAGAATAAAACAAGTTCAATATGTGAGTTAAGCATGGGTAGAATACAACTCTGTTTTTTCATTAAAAAAAAAAAATTAACTACTGTGTGAATGCAAATGTAGTAAGGTATTCCCAAAATCTCATTGAGGAGATAAATATCATAAACTATTACATAAGTAGTATTCCAAAGAACTTCAACAAAATTGTTGCTTATCAATGTTTTCATTTAACATGAGTGAGTATAAGCCATATGACAAGAAAAAAATATGGCCGCACCATCTTGAATACACACATCAGTTTATAACATGACACAAATTCCTAGTGTTGCGATGGCTATTTAAATTCATTTTGGTACCCCATTCATATGTCATATGGGTAATTCATTTTAGTCTATTGATAAACGACACCTAAAAGTGGATTGAATGCAATTATGTTGTCCCCATATAAAGGGTGATTATTCAGTATTCTCGGAGTATGAACACGTAGTGCTCCATAAGGTTTTAATTGGTAGAGAGGGGTAGGGGCCCACAATTTATGTTGGGGATGGCAGAACAACATGGGGTTAAGTAATTGGTGATTGGCTTGGAGTATGGCCACATGGTGTTCCGGGGATTATTGAATAATTTCCCCCATATAAGTGACGAGATACTAACTCGTCATGAATTCAGATCTTCTGAAGTTACATTTCTTGTGATACAGTCTATGATGTTTGGGAAATTCTATGGTACACACCCTCTCTTGGGGGGTGTATACCATATGCACTGTTAGTTATGATCTTTGTGTTCTTGGTTATGAACTAGTGCGTTATTAGTTATGACACATTGTAATGTTAATTATGATATTATTTTAGTTATAATCTAAGAGTTGTGTAGTTATATCTCATGTGATGTTTAGTTATGACTCAATTTTTTTTTCTTTTTTTTTTTTTTGGTTATGACTCTCATAGTATTAAGTTATACTATTTGTGATGATCAAACTCACAAATGACATAACTTGCATATGATACACACCCTTTTAAGATGTGTACCATAGTATTTCTCATAGTGCTTTCAATCAAAATATGCTGTGTGAAAAAAAAAAAAGAGGAATCAAAAGTTCAAATTTAAAGTTAAAAAAGGCATGTTTTGGTTCTTCATTCAGTCACTACAACAAATTACACTTTTGGCGGCTAAATTTTTAGTTGCCAAAATTCAAGTTTTAGTCACCGAAGGTTTTTAGTGACTAAAATTTTTGGTCGCCTGCTTAGTCGCTGAAGACTTGTTGGGAAGGGTAATTGGCGATAAAACAAATTTAGTCGCCAAAAGTAGTAAATTGCCGACTATTTTTTTAGTCGCCGAAAGCATTGAAATAAAATTAAATATCACATTTTCAGCGACTAAATTTTTGGTTGCGAAATAAATTTTTTTTTTTCATAATATTTTTTTTAGCTACTAAACTTATAAGTCGCGCAAAGTCAGATTGTTTTTGGCTACTAAACTTTTAGTCGCCAAAAATGTTTTTAGCTACTAAATATCGTAGTCGCCTAAAGGCTGATTACTTTTTGGCTGCTAATATTTTAGTCGCCTAAGGTCTCACTGTTTTTCTCTACGAAACTTTTAGTCGCCAAAAATGTTTTTGTTGTCCAGCTTATCTTTTTTAGTTACTAAATATTTTAGTCGCCTAAAGTCTGATTGGTTTTTGACTACTAATTTTTTAGTCGCCAAAAGGTTGTTTCATTTTTTTTTCCTACCTACTAACTATTTAGTCGCTAAAACATGTATGTCCTTTTCCACTACGAATTGTCATATCAAGCCAAAAACATGATTTTATGTTTTCTCTCAAAATTATAACTTCTCCACAACCTGTATGTGTTTCGTGCAACCTATCGTATGTATGTAAACAAAACAAACGTATATTATCAATCATTCCACAATATGCATCCATTTCACTTCCAACTATCCAAAAAATGAATGACTTTAAATGTGAAATTCCATACAAACCAACTATAGTCCAAACTAAAATAATAATTCCATAGAAAATAGAGAAGCATTCAAAAATCAAGCCCTCTGTATACAAAAAATATATTTACTACCATATCAAATGGCCATTTGGCGTGGTACAAATTACCATCGTAATCTGTACCATGACAAAAGAAAATCTATATCCCATGCCAGTAAGTATTAGTTCAATGCCACAAGTTATCTGTATGAGTAATAGTAATCTACACAAAAGTAGAGGACGACAAAATTAGCAAGAATATACGAAAGTGTAAATTGCTCTCCATACACAAAAATGGATTATCCACAAGTCCATGCCAAAAGCCATCTACAAAAAAAAAATAAAAATAAATAAATAAATAAAATTGCACCCATTAGAAAATCTCAATTGAATCAACCATACAAATAAGTTTTTAACATGCAATTAAGTTAGGTCCAACCTATGAATGCCTGTTTGGACATAAAATCATATATACGTATCATGAAAGATTTGGTTTTTTTTTTTTTTTTTTTTTGTGGATAAATATATGTATCATGAATGTGCACTTGTTTCAAGTTTGAATTTAATTCTCCATTGACAAAAGAACACAAGTTAATCAATCAACATTACTCTCCACTACGATGCTTATCTTCGTTTACATCATACAGTGAAAGAGTGCATTAATTAGATTCGAAAAATAGTAACTAAGAATAATCAACATCCATATCATGTAAAATTTTAATCTTAAATAATAGATAACTGATGTATTTTATTTTCCTTTTATCCCAAATGCAATGTGCCTTTGCATTTCTAAAAGTTGAAATAAGTCTCAGTCCATAAAGCCTGATTCAACCTGTCCAAACAAACAAGGCTATAGTTTTTGAAAGTTGAAAAATATGTTATGTTCTTTTTCATGTCATGTCATGCCTATCTACATATATGATTCTGCAAGTAAATGCCATTCACAAATTGATAATGAATTTCAAAAACTACATGCATATGAATAACAACATCGTTTTTAACTTTATTCGTTTATTTTAAATTACTACAAAATACACTATAAAAAGTGTTGCACGAGAAAATATCCTATAGGCCTATCCTATATCCTATCGCACCTAGATTTTCACTTTTATTAGTTTATTGAGAAAAATATGAGTACTTAATAGCGAAAATTAATTTTATTATTTTAGTCAGATGCTTAAAAGATTTGCTTAGAGTCGTCACCTAACATAGAGTCGCCACCCAAAAAATAGATTTCTAGTGAACCAATCTTTTATATTTTCTTTTTATCAATGTGGGGTCTATTTTGTTTTAATGACTTTTATTAATGGTCTCTGTGGATCAGAGATGAGTGCGGGAGTTTTCTATTATGAGTAGGAAAGGTGTTAAGCTCCTTGTATTACCCTTTCGGTATTATTTTTCTTGTATATGGTAAAACTTGTTGGAGTGCATGAGCTTTGGTTTTGCAATGGTTGGTTTACTTGTTTATTACTTGTACTGATTGTGATGTTTATTAATTTTCTCGTGGGTCTAATGACAAGTAGGTGGTTATTGATATTAGTATACATAGCCCAATGTATAGGTGAGAATGTGATGTTTACTTGTAGGCTTGATGACGAGTGAATGGTTATTAGTATTTTTTATTTGCATGTGGGCTTGATGGCGAATGGATGGTTAATGGTATTAATATACCTAGCCCAATGTATGGGTAATGGGTAATATGGTATAATATATATATATATATATAAGTTAGCGGTTAGCTTGTCAGAAGTTCAAACAATAGTATATTTACTATATACTATGCCAGGGACAATAATATAATATTATATATATGGTACTGGAAATGTAAATAAAAGACCAAAAAGTCTGTGCCGGTATATTTACTACACATTTGGCTAAGGGACGATATATATATATAATATTTATTATTTATATATGTATAGGGTATTGATATTTAAATAACTGAAATCTAAATAAAGACTGAAAAAGTCCATACTAGTACATTTGTTATACATCCGGTTAAGGGATGGTATATAATAATATGTATTATTTACATATAAATAGTATTGATATTTAAATAATGACCGAAAAAATCCTTGTCGATATGTTTACTATATATTCGGCTAAGGGACGGTATATAATAATATGTATTATTTACATATATATAGTCAGTGGGGTTAGTAATGTTAGTGTTAATATGGAGAATTCTATCTCAACATTGATATGTGATGAAATGAATCAATGATGAGATTCATGAGATGATAACAATTATTATTAACACTCAACAATGATATGTGATGAAGTGATATATATAATGATGAGGCTCATGTGATGATAACAAATATTACCAACACTCAACAATAATATGTGATGATGATGAGATTCAAATATTATAACAAGTTAATAAAATTATTGGATTATATCTTAGTTTGAATTGGGCAAAGGTTCAACTTGATTTGGTTAGATAGCCTTCCACAAATTGAACAAAAATTTGACTTAAGTTTTTTGAATTGATTTTGACTTATGGTTGACATAGTCTTTCTCTTTTCTTTTTCTTCTTCTCTTGGGTTGCCTTTCTTTCTTTCTTTCTGTTTTCTTTTTGGGTGATGCTAGGTAGCTCAAAACTTTTGTGGCTCAACTTTGCCCAAATGATGTGGCTTGATGATGTGGTGATGATGTGGAAATTAAATTTTTTTTTTTTTAATATACGAAACCTGTTGTTGTTGATAGATATGATTTCTTGAGATATTTTATCAACTCTTTTTCTAGTAAATTCTATATCTTTAGCAGTATCACTATTCAGTAGATTTTGTATAAAAAAAATACGACGTTGTTGACAGTTTGCGACTAGTACTAGTCCTTGATTAAGATCTAGTAACAGATCTTGGATATAGAAATGGTGATAAAAACTCATAAAAAGGAAAAACTTATTACTTCTTATAATTTTACGATGTTTTGATTTTAGGCCCACTATGCTTCCAAAATAAGAACAGTATCTAAATATTTTGATTGCTACCTGAACGTAGTCGGTATAGGGCTTTGGCGTTGGCAAGCTTCCAGCTTACTGAGGTGGCTAACCTCAGCCTTTCCTTTCTTAGATCAGGCTCAGCACTGATCTGTTTTGTTTCCTACTTCAAATTGTAACTTCAGAAACTGCTTCTTTAGTTTTGCAGAAGACCTAAGATTAATAACTTGACATATAGTAGTAACACACTCTTTTCTGGAAAGGAAAAACTTTTTTTGCTTATTGAATAAAAATTTTCAAAGAAATGAGTGCCTGTAGACTGTTAGATTATTAGAGTATTGTTTGCTCTAAGAAGGCCTAAGAACCAGATTTCTTTCTTAGTCTCAAGTATACTCTAAGTAATCTGTGTCCCCTATTGCTTTCCTTGAAGGCCTTTATATAGGCACATTGTGGACTTCAAATATGGACTTCAACCTAATCTATAAACATAAATTTTTTTACATATTATATTTTATTATTGCTAGAAGACAACCAAAAGACAAGCAAGCAGGTGGTGTGATTACACATTATTTGTGAAGAAGAGACACGTGGTGGTGTAGTCACATGGGATGTAGTCTTCAGCCTAAGGTTTTGCCAAACTGCTCATGATTTTGTCAATCCATTATATTCTCTAGATTCCATACCCATTCATCACCCATGATATCACCAAGATCATAACTCTCACCATATTCTTGAAACATTTCATCCCATCCTTCTAGATCTTGCTTCATCAGATATTTTTCCAAAAATTTACATCATTTTTCAAATAAATATGTTCCAGAATCTACCTGTTCCAAGTAACCATATACTAATTCATAAGGCAATCCTAGAACAATCATTTTTTCTGCCATGGACAGAACAAATAATGGGAGATATTGGGACAGAAAAATAAAAGAAAACTAGAAAACCTCGAAGAAAAAGAAGATAATGCCTTAGAAGATTTCGAAGAAACAAATAACGTTAATGATAAGGAAATGACAATGGTAAAACAAGAAGGGAGTAGTTCATCGGCCCCATCTAATCAAAATCACCCAGATCTTAGAAATTTTACCAAATAACAACTGGAAAATGATACTAGAAATTATGACTATAGAAGAAGAACGAGACACTACAGTTATCTAAATAAAGGATCTTTTGCTAGGGGAATATTCAATTATGCAAACTTTACCCCTAGGAAGGAAGTATTTTTAAAGGAGGTACCATTGAAACCAATAAGTAATATAGGGTATTTATTAGACATTGATTGTGCTACAAATACAAGTGAGGTAATAAAACAATGGAAGAGAGGTATGTACCATGTTTTAAATATCCATAGCAGCAACTGGAGTGCACAAAATTTTCTAAATTATATTGAACATAGCTTTACAGGTATAGTAGCAAGCTAGTATGACAACCTGAGAGAAAGTGACAAAGAAAAATTAACAGCAGAAACTACCCCATAAAGTATGTTAAACCTATTTGTAAAAAAATATTACAGGAGAATTCGTTGGAAAAGAGTGGGATGAGGATAAAAAAAAGAAGAGAATGGGTCAGAAAATTAACTAACATAGAAATATGTAATATGAAATATATAGAAATGTAAAAAAGCGAATACTCCTATTACTATTATCAAATAGGTAGAAATAAAATTCATTTAACTGTGCTTTTTTTTCATAAATTACCATATCCTATACTTGTTAATATAGGAAAAAAATATGAAAAATGGTTTAAAAAATTAAGAGATGTCACAAGCAACAACTTGGGTCATAGAATTAGATATCTAAGAGAATGGTTAGAGAAGGAATGCATGAAAATGAAACAAAGACGAAAAATGAAAAAAATAATATTTACATTGCTGGTAAACATCTAATTACCTTGTGCAGTTATAGAAAGTTAAAGGTTTCATTCGATCAAGACAAGGTTATCAGCCCAAAAGATCCTCTGGTTCAAATGTGGAAATTGGGAATAGTCAATACATTTGACGTTCCACTTCACTCACAGAGTACCATGTTCTCTCAGCTCACCAAATTCTAACAATTCATGTTCAAGAGAATTTATGAAATCTATAAAGAATATCCAAGCATGGCACCTATCACATTTACAATTGTCCAAAGTTCTTATACCAATTTTCTATTGCGGATCTAATTTAATATTAACTCTTATAAAATCTTTCGTTGATAATCTACATGGGCCTTTTCGAAAGAAATTTTATCCTTAATGCTAGCAATTCTCTGATTATAATTTATTATAGATTGTCATGAAGCAATAATCAAAAGAGAATTTAATCTATTTAACTCACTTTCTAATTCAGAAATATAATTTAAACTATCTTTTATTTTAGTTCTAAGTGCTGTTATTAAATACATATAATTGGTAATTCAAAATTTTTACAAAAATATAATTTTTTAATAACTATCTATGTTTTTTTTTTTTTTATAAATTTTTTCAGGTTTTTGGAGTTGCTTTATAATATTGACAATCTTTGGTGATGAGGCTTCAATCTTTAGTGATGGGGCTTGATGAGTTGGCTTTGGTTGATGAGGTGGAGCTTCCACGTGTTTGGGGCAAATTTGGGCAAGAGATTTTCGCGCTACAAGGATTTTCTGTTTCTGTTTTTGTTCTTGGTTTGCTCTGATTTACTGTGTTGAATTTGTGTCGGGGCTTTGCCTATTTATAGGCAAAATTGAGGTGGTGTGGTGAGATACGTGGCACACACGCAGAGCAGATGGTCGTGTGAAAATCCAGTTGTATTCGCATCAACAGATACGTACCTTGCTGTGCCTTATCTTCTTCACCGCTTGCCACTTACTCTGCATTATCCATTTGCATGGTTTTTTTGATTATTTAATTGCTTACTTGCTTTGTTGGTTTGTTTTATTATTTTAATTTATGTATTTATTTATTTATTTTTATTGTCTTTTTATTTGTTTGTTTTATTGTCTTTTTATTTGTTTGTTTTCCTTTTTTGTTTTTTATTATTATTATCATTTATTTTTATTTATTTATTATTTTCTAAAAATTGATAAAAATAAGGTGTCAACACATATTTTGATACGTTGAATTCTATCATGACTTTCGTATGTCAGACTTTTTAATTTTTAATAATATTTATTTTTAAATGAAATCTATGTTTGTTTTACAAGTAAACTCAAAATAGAGTAAAATTTATATTACAAATATATTTGGGAGATTTATTTATAAATCTCATTCAGTAGAATTATAACACAATAAGTTCATAAAGTTTTTTAATGTTTCATCAAGTCTCATATATTTAGACTTATATTGCAATAAGTCAATTTTCTCATATTAAAGCTATTATGTGAGCTATTTTACCCTTATAAACTTTTAATATATATATATATATATAGATTATACCATATATCTAGGAGAGAGAATATCAATTATTAAGTATATTTTATTTGTGGTATATATAGAACATTGTATATAGAATATGAAAGATTATTATTCTTAGTATTTTCCTTACCTCAATATGAGAGATTCACTTAATCAAGTATCTTCTTTCATCATTATTTTGCATTAAGGTCCTGCCATAGAAGAGCATTTGGAAGAGAAAATTGGTCATAAACCGATAATAGATATGATGATGAACTCGCAATAGAGATGATGGTAAATTGGCAATGGACAATGTGGAGAAGTAGTTCAGAAATACTCTTCTAATCCTGGGGGGACGCTCGTGATCTTCAGCTAGTCACCTGAAAATGAATGAACACTCCGGTCGGGGGTGCCGGAATTAGCACTCCGACAAATAAGTCAGTGTATATCCTCTAAATTGCTTGTGTCTTAAGCTAAGCATACTAATTCTCACATACCTCTTTCTGGCTGATGTTCTTCTATTTATATCTTTTTTTTCATAGGCCTCGGGGCTGGGCCCACTTTCGATTCGCTGTATGACTGTTTATTCGGCTTCTTTGACTGCAAACCGCTTTCCACTCGGCCCCTTACTCAACCGGCTATTTGGCCAAATAGCGCCGAATGCGATGTATATATTTCGACTCTCCTGGTCCAATTATTCGGCCTATTTGCGTCTGCCAATATTCGGCCCCCACAATTGCCCCCCAAGCACTTTGCTAACGACAGTTAGCTGGAGTGTTTGGTTTTGAACTCGAAAAGTCAGAGCCGAAATTCAGAGCTAACCTCATTTCAACGCAAATGTCAGAGCACAAGCCTCTCGGTTATCATTTCAACTTCTCGTCCCTTCATACGCTTCCATTTATTGTGATTTAAAATCTTGTCGTCTTTTCGAACACACATTTTTTGGACGCTTAAGAGTTTTTGGACTACCTTCTGACTCACCTCTGCAACTTCCATTCATCCTTCATTGTCTTCTCCGTCTCTTGTAAGTTTTCTCCCTCTCTGCTTCCTCTTTGCTTTGAGTACCTTTTCCTGGTTTGCCTTTAGTTTAGTACGCTCCTATAGGCTGACCGAAATGGTAAAGCATCTGAAAGACCTGCTTTTCGCGGATTGAATCTCTGGCTTTCGACGCCATTTTTCTATCCCTGATGATGTCTGTCTGTCGCTTGTGACAGACGGCACTCTCGATATGGAGAGGGATGATGAAAGCACAATTGTCTTTCCTCTCTTATCAGTCACAAAGGGCGGAATCTGTTTCCCGCTTTATCCATTCCTTAGGGCTGTCCTTCGCCATTAGGGTCTAATCCCATCCTAACCCAATGTCAACTTTTTTAGAATCGTAATGAGGATAATAGAACTAAACCGTCGCCTTAGGATCAACCTCGACATTCCTGCTATTCGGCATTGTTACGCCTTGGCCAAGTCTTTAGGTCGGCATGGACGTTATTTCCTTAGAGCTAAGGACACCGACCATCAACTAGTGACTATGCTTTCCAGCTCTGGCAAGCGAGTCGATGATGTTATGGTTGTTGTCCAAGGTAACTAGGAATTCAGCGAAGGCGAGGATCGCCTTAATCCTATTCCTAGACGGAGGGGCGAACCAGGTGGCCGTATAGTTTTTTGCGTTTATTTTTCTTATATTTATAAAGCTTCATTTTTGAGATCTCATGGTTCGGTTTGTCCAGGAAAGGATTTGAAGAAAGTCTTGACCTCAACCGACGACGCCGTTCTTTCAGAGATCAAAATCGCGCTGAAATACTTCGGCCGTCCAAGCCTTCAGAAACAAAAGAGAGCGGCCCACATTTTTCTTCGATACGAGCCTACGTACACGACTTTCTCGGCAGCAGAAAACATCCCGATTCCAAGGGGTGAAGAGTTTCTTACGGCTCTTATTTTAACCAACTTCAGAAACTTGCACCAAATCGGTTTCAAAGGATCCGACTCGGAGCGTGCGGAAGTCACTGAGGTCGCTGAAGAATCAGGCCAGTCCAAGGCCGAAGTAGACGAGGCTTTAAGGGTAGCCTTTGAGGAAGCCGGCCTCAGTTCAGCCAACCCTCTGTCTACCTCGGGTCAAGGGGAAGTTGACGACGACGTCTTTATTGGATTAGAAGACCTTTCCGGCGCGTACCCTGAAGATATGGCCAGGTTGTTACTCACACAACTTGCCAAAAAGAAAAATGCTGAACAAATGGCCGCGCGACGGAGAGCAGATGCCATTCGATCCGAAATGCTACCCGTCGCCGATGTTGAGCCCCTCTGCCTGTTATTGAGGAGGAGACGGCTCAAACCCGAGATGCCGAGTCGGAGCTGATCATGCCGGCAAATCAGGAGGCTGAACGAAGGGCGGAGAAACGTCCTGCCGAGGTTGAGGTTGGCTCTGGAGAAGGCCCTGCTGACAAATAGCCGCATTTAGAGGAGTCGGATACGGTTGTCCCTTTTGTGGTTCAACCAAAGATAAAAAATATGCCGATCTCCTCTGATGCGTCGGCTATGAAAGATCCAGCCATGGCGCTGAGCATGGCTTCATCGGTTTCATTGCCGTCTGACAAGGCTACTTTCCGCTCGGAGCCAGACCTTTTGGCAATAGCGTTAGCCGCCCGATCAGCTCTTCTGGTAAATATCTTGATCTTGCCTTTCCCTTTTATGCATATATTTTGGTTTTAATCTCCTGTTTTGTAGACGATCGGAAGGATAGCCAAGATAGGCCGTCGCCAGCATGTCGCCGTCGAACGAATTGGCCGTTTACAATCCGAAGTTGAGGGCCAAAGGAGCCGGGCCGAGTTCGAAGCAGCAAGGGCGAAAATGGAAGCTGCAAGGGCCGAGGCCGAGATGGAGAGGGCCAGAAATGCAGACCAGCTCAGATTGGCTGCCGAGCAGAGGGCGAATGCGAGCGAAGCTGCGCTCAAGTTAGCCTAAGAGGCGATCGCCAAACTTGAGGCAGACTTGGCAGAATCGAAGGTGGTGAAGGAAGTAGCCGATTCTGAGGCTTCGAAGGCGTATGAGGTTGGGTAAAGTGCTGCCCTCGCCAATTAAGTGGAAGAAGTCTCCAAATTCGAGAATCGGGGATTCAAACACGGCTGGCTCAAAGCCCTTGTTGCTGTTAATGTGACATTGGTTATGCCGATTCCATACGAGCAAGTGGATATTGAGCCGTTGGAGTCTGATTCCGAGGATTGATTAGGGCGACAGTAGTTATTTTTGTTTAAAGATTTTGAATGTAATGTTACAGCTTTTTGTTTAGTAGTTTTTATGTATGGCTACAGTTTTTAAGTTTTTGCTAGGAATTTGCCTGCAAACTTGTAGCTTTTTATCTAGTTGTTTTCACATGTAAAATGGCTGCAGTCTGTGCTCAATTTACTAATGAAAATTTCCCTTGTACTTTGCCATTACTTGTGCTTAATTTTTCTATTGATGCATAGTATTGCTTTTTGCTTCTTTGGATAAAACATTCATGTACACTTGACGATTAGATAATTAGGCAATTCAATAATTTAACATCGTAGAATAGCCGATCAGATTAATAAACCTACCCTTGCCCTAGCCAGTATGAACTCCAAAGGCCGAATACCATGAGTTCATGGAGTGGCTGCGGCTCTGATCGATCGGCACTATGCCCAGGCGACTAGTTTACCATCGTCGAATAGCCGATCAGATTAATAAATCTGCCCTTGCCCAGCCATTCTATGAGCTCCAAAGGCCGATACCATGAGTTCATGGAGTGGCTGTGGCACAGATTGATCGGCACTACGCTCAGGCGACTAGTTTACTATAGTCGAATAGCCGATCAGATTAATAAATCTGCCCTTACCCCCATCCAATTTATGAGCTCCAAAGGTAGCCGATCAGATTAATAAATCTGCCCTTGCCCCAGCCAATTTATGAGCTCCAAAGGCCGAATACCATGAGTTCATGGAGTGGTTGCAGCATAGATCGATCGGCACTATGCCCAGGCGACAAGTTTACCATCGTCGAATAGCTGATCAGATTAATAAATCTGCCCTTGCCCCAGCCAATTTATGAGCTCCAAAGGCCGAATACCATGAGTTCATGGAGTGGCTGCGGCACAGATCGATCGACACTTCGCCCAAGCGACTAATTTACCATCGTAGAATAGCCAATCAGATTAATAAATCTGTCATTGCCGCAGCCAATTTATGAGCTCCAAACGCCGAATACCATGAGTTCATGGAGTGGCTGTGGCACAGATCGATCGGCACTATGTCTAGTCGTCAGTAATTAATGAAACCACCTCGGGGGCGCTGCATGTGTTAAGGATAAATGGGGTGGGTTGTTCGCGCCCATAATTTCACTTATTGTGTTTGTACTCGATTGAAACCAGTTTGTTGCGGAAGGTCAGACTAACGCGGATGTCAAGTAGACTGTTCTTCAACAGCAGAGGAGAAGGGTGAACAGTGGCTGAGCTAGACAGTGAAATGAATCGCAGCAGCGAGCCCACACGCATAGGAGGTAAGACGTCCAAGGAAAGGGAAAAATGTCAGCCCCCAAGTCGTCGAAACAGATCATCCTAAAAAGAAAAACAGCAACGGGGAAGCTCCCCGCGACCGCGATAGAGAAATGAGCCCGACACAATGCCGCGACCGTTGAGTTTTGCGATTTTTATGGGGAATAAACCAATGACGGAGGCGGACTCCATTGTTAATGACCCAGGTGTAGCAGTCAAGTTCGCTCGACAGATTTTTCCACCGGAAGTCCAGCAGTCGATGGTTGGTCGACAGGATTTTGAAGTATTTCGAGAGGGCATCCATGGGGCGGTGAAAGGACTGTGTACCGCTTATGAAGTCGACATGCACCTGCGCGCCGTCCGACGAGAAATAGAGAAGAAAGACGAACGAATTCGAAGTTTGGAGGCTCGCGTGGAGAAGGCCGAGCGTGAGCTGAGGGAGCTCAAGAAGGCTCAGACCATCGAACCGTGTGTGATAGGTCAATCTAATCCGGTCGTGGAGGAGAGAGTGACCCAACGGCTGTTAAGTCACGCAATGGCCGATCGAGATACGGCAAGCATGTTTGCCGTAGAAAATGCAAGGACCATGGGTTATGAAAAAGGCTTCCATGACGGCCGGAAAGTTGGGATAGACAAGACTAGGGAAAAACTCGCTAAGGAAGTCTGCCGATGTGAAAATCATGGATTTAAGCACGGTTGGATCAAGGCATTTCAAGCCACGGAGGCTCTTCGAGCAGCGGGCGTTGATTCGGCGTTGCCGCTATACCAACGTGATCACTTCCCCTTTTCCGCCTTTGAAGTCGAGAAGAGTGATGACGGGAGGGACGCCAGATAAGAAAAGACATTGTAATGCTCAAACGCAGATTGCGTGCAAAATTATGTAATTATTGGCTAATTGAATAAAATGTTTATTTTAAATGTTTGTGTTTCATTTTGAATTTTTACATGCTTAATTAGGCATCTCATTTCGAATGTTTGCATGTTTTGATTTGTTTATGCGGTTGCGCTGGCCCAAGTTAAGTAAGCATTTCATTTTGAATGTTTATATGCTTCAATGTGTAAACGGTTTTTGCCGGCTCAACTTAACAGAGCATTCCACTTTGAATATTTGCATGCTTTAACCTTCGTCGTGAAGGGCACTCTGAATTCGGAGTCTTATTCGGCCCAAAGGCGTCATGCGCCGATGGGGCTCCGAATCCAGAGACTTAATCGGCCCGAAAGTGTCATGCACAAATGGGGTTTCGAATCCGGAGGCTTAGTTTGGCCAATCGTGATATCCACGAAGGGCGCTCCGAATCTGGAGGCTTAATCGGCCCAAAGGTGCCATGCACCAATGGGGCTCCGTATCCGGAGACTTAGTCAGCCCAAAAGTGTCATGCACAAATGGGGCTCCAAATCCGGAGGCTTAGTTTGGCCAATCATGATATCCACAAAGGGTGCTTCGAATCCGAAGGCTTAATTGGCCCAAAAGTGTCATGCACAAATGGGGCTCCGAATCCGGAGACTTAGTTTAGCCAATCGTGATATCCATGAAGGGCACTCCGAATTCGGAGCCTTAATCGGCCCAAAGGTGCCATGCACCAATGCGGCTCCGAATCCGGAGACTTAGTTTGGCCAATCGTGATATCCATGAAGGGCGCTCCAAATCCGGAGGCTTAATTGGCCCAAAGGTGCCATGCACCAATGGGGCTCCGAATCCGGAGACTTAGTCGGCCCAAAAGTGTCATGCACAAATGGGGCTCCGAATCCGAAAGCTTAGTTTGGCCAATCGTGATATCCACGAAAGGCGCTCCGAATCCGGAGGCTTAATCGGCCCAAAAGTGTCATGCACAAATAGGGCTCGGGGCTCCGAATCTGGAGACTTAGTTTGGCCAATCGTGATATCCACGAAGAGCGCTCCGAATCCGGAGCCTTAATCGGCCCAAAGGTGCCATGCACCAATGGAGCTCCGAATCCAGAGACTTAGTTTGGCCAATCATGATATTTACGAAGGGCGCTCCGAATTCAGAGGCTTAATCGGCCCAAAGGTGCCATGTGCCAATGGGGCTCCGAATCTGGAGACTTAGTTGGCCCAAAAGTGTCATGCACAAATGGGGCTCCGAATCCGAAGGCTTTTAAACTCAATTGTACAATGAGAAAATGAGAAGATTTGCATTGCAAAAGTGAGATATGTACAAGTATCAAGCCCCACAAGTCGAGTCAATGATAGAATTTACGTAAATGTGTAGAATTCCAAGGCCATGGTAGACTCCTTCCAAACATGTCTTTGAGCCGATATGCCCCTACTCCTGCGATCGAATCGATCTGATAGGGGCCGCCCCAGTTAGGACCCAATTTTCCATCAACCAGTTTCCTAGCAGCTGGAAGTACTTTCTTCAGGACCAACTCTCCCAGTGTGTAGCGGCGCAGCTGAACACGTTGATTATACGACTTAGCAAGCTGCTGCTGATACCATGCCATAGAAGCAAGGGCACGGTCTCTTCGTTCTTCAATCAGAATCAAATCCAAGGCCAACATCATGTTTTTTCGGCCCATATCAAAAACTTTCGATTTAAGGGTTGGGAGGCCAATCTCCAGGGGTATGATTGCCTGGTTTCCAAAGCACAAAGCAAACGGCATTTCCCCAGTGGATCGCCTCGGCGTAGTTCAATGAGCCCACAATACATTCGGCAATTCTTCGACCCATTTGCCTTTAGCTTTCTCCAGCCTCTTCTTGATGCCGTCCAAGATGGATTTGTTAGAGGCTTCGGTTTGACCATTGATTTGTGGGTAGGCCGAAGTTGAAAAGTAAGACCGGATACCATACTTGCTGCACAGCTCTCAGTAGACGCCACAATCAAATTGGGTGTCGTTGTCTGAGATAAGTGCTCTTGGAATGCCGAATCGTGTTATGATATTTCTCCATACAAAGCGCTTAACGTCAGCATCTCGAATGTGCGTTAGTGCCTCTGCTTCTACCCATTTTGTGAAGTAATCTATCGCGACGATCAAGTATCGCTTGTTCCCTAGGGGCCTCGGCAATGGTCCGACGATATCATGTCCCCACTGGGCGAACGGCTAGGGACTGGTGATAGAGCTTAACTCCTCAGCAGGCAGATGAGTTAACGGGGAGAACTTCTGGTACTGTTCACATTTTTTCACATAACATTCAGCATCAGCTCTCATTGTCAACTAATAATACCCCTGTGTTATACCTCGATGGGCCAAAGAGCGCCCGCCAGAATGGGCACCACAGCTACCTTCATGTATTTCAGTCAGGAGTTTCTCGACTTTATCCAGATGAACGCATTCTAGGTATTGACCAGAAAGGGATTTTTTATAAAGCTTTCCTTGCAGATCCAAGTAGTATCGCAAGACTTTGTTTCGAAGCTTGTGCACTTCTTTCTTGTCCGCTGGGAGCTGTTCAAAGGACAGGAATGCAGCAATGGAGCCCATCCAACTCGATCCTGACTCTATGACATTGACTTGGACTTCCTCAGAAGGGCCAATGCTCGGCTCTGGGATGAAACCAACTTCAATGGTCCGTTTAATCTCTGAGTTGATGGCAGAGGCTAAGCAAGTTAGGGCATTTGCATGTGTGTTCTGGTCACGGGTTATTTGATTCAATTCATGATGGTCAAATTTTGCCAGCAAGGAATTTGCTGTTTTCATGTAAGCGGCCATACGATCGTTTCTTGCTGCGTACTCCCCCTTTAGCTGATTGATCACCAATTTTGACTCACAAAATATAAGCAGACGCCGAGTACCTAGGAGATGTGCATTGTACAAGCCAGTTAGCAGGGCCTCATATTCGGCCTCGTTATTTGATGCTTCGAAGCCGAGTTTGACAGCCTGCTCAATTATTGCCCCGTCGGGAGCCATTATCACTACTTTGGCCCCACTGTTGCGTTGATTGGACGATCCATCACAGTACAACTGCCAAATGTCCCCAACATAAATTCTCTAGTTCGGCTTAGGTTGAATTTCATCAGACTTGAAGTCAGTTAGACCCCCAGTGAATTTGGCCACAAAGTTGGCAAGCACCTGTCCCTTGATTGAGGTTCTAGGCAAAAAATGGATATCGTACTGGCCAAGTTCAAGAGCCCACTTTGAAACGCGCCCTGATGCTTCTGCACTACGAAGTACCGACCAGAGGGGGTGGTCCGTTAGTAACCCGATGGTATGCTCCTGAAAGTAATGCATCAGCTTTCTCACTGCCATGACGAGGGCCAGAATGAGTTTTTCCAGCGGAAGGTAGCGTGTTTCGACGTCAACCATTGCCTTGCTCACATAATACACTGGCCGCTGCTCCCCCAGCTCTTCCTTTATCAGTACGACGCTGAAGGCCCGGTCGGAAACTACCAGAGACAAAATGAGCGGGTCACCTGCCGAAGGTGTTGTCAAGAGTGGAACTAATTGGAGGTAGGTCTTGAGGCCGTTGAAAGCGGCTTTGCACTCGGCGGACCATTCAAAAGCCTTGCCCTGCCGTAGTGTATGAAAGAATTGTCGGCAGCGGTCCGTGGAACGACTGATGAACCTATTGAGTGCGGCGGCCATCCCCATTAACTTCTGAACCTCCTTGACCGATCGAGGGGAGCCGAGTTCCAGGATTGCTATGATTTGCCTTGGGTTGGCTTTGATTCCTCGATGGTTGACAATGTAACCCAAGAATTTGCCAGAGCCGATCCCAAACGCACATTTGGAAGCGTTCAGCTTCATTCTATATTTGCGTAGAATGCCGAATGTCTCTTCCAGATCGACTAAATAATTCTGCTCTTCCTTGGACTTGACCACCATATCGTCAATGTACACTTCCATAGTGTGGCCAAGTTGCTCCTTGAACATGGCGGTGACTAGTGTTTGGTAAGTTGCCCCTGTATTCTTCAGTCCAAAAGGCATAACCTTATAGCAATAGGTTCCTCTTGGGGTGAGGAATGCAGTTTTGTCTTGGTCCTCCAGATGCATGGTAATTTGATGGTAGCCTCTGTAGGTATCGAGGAAGCTTATACACTGATGACGTGCCGTAGCATCTACAAGTTGGTCTATCCTGGGGAGAGGAAAATAATCTTTGGGGCAGGCTTTGTTTAGGTCCGTGAAATCAACACAGACTCGCCAAGTCCCATTTTTCTTCTTCACAACCACAGTATTCGAGAGCCATGTAGGGTAGGTCACTTCCCTGATTGCCCTAGCGTCAAGCAACCGGTCAACCTCTTCAACAACGACGGCAGTATGCTCTGCAGCTAACCGCTGGCTTTTCTGAATAATCGACTTGCATTTAGGGTCAACATTTAAACGGTGCTGCAAAACAGACGGATCTACACCAGGCATCTCATATGGAGTCCACACAAATACATCAAGGTTGCTGAGCAGGAAGGAAATTAGCTGCTGTCTGTCGGCTTGATTCAGAGAGGCGCCGACCATGAAGAACCTGTCTGGGTTTCCGTCGATTTCAACTCGATCTAGGGCTTCCGGGGCCTTTTCACTTGGTAGTCGCCCAACATCGTCGAGGCTCTCTCGATCCGGCACCTCAATAGAATTCACTTGCAACTCTTTTGGCATCTTTGCAGCAAGGAAATAACATGCTTGTGCCAATTTTTGGGAACCATGGATTTGCTCAATGCCGCGTTCTGTCGGGAAGCGGAGCAGTTGATGATAGGTGCTTGGCACGGCCTGCATAGTATGCAACCAAGTTCGCCCCATGATGATATTATACGGTGAAGGCAGCTTGACGACTAAGAATTCCACATCCACTGTTCGGGAGCCTGCTCGAACTGGTAGTGTGATTTTACCCAACGGGTACTTTGGATTTGTGTTGAAGCCGGATAATGGATAAGGAGCCGGAGACAGGTCTGACTCGTTGTACCCGAGTTTGACGAAGGCCTTGTAATACATAACCTCCGAAGTACTCCCCTGGTCTATGAGAACACGTTCAACGGTAAATCGGTTTACGCGTAGTTCAATGACCAATGGATCAATGTGGGGGAGTGTTATGCTGATCAAATTAGAATCGTCGAAGGTAATATTCGAAACTTCATATGGCCGTTTTGCTGGTGTGATTTGCTTTTGGGGGACTGGATGCGACTGAATTGCATGCACAGTTGGGGCTGTTAGCAGGCTGTATATCATATGGATGACGCCAACCGGAGGTGAATCCTACAGAAGGGCAACTGTTTTGGTTGAGTTCTTTCGGACGTGTTGCTGTAGCCGACCTTCCACCATTTTTTATGGCCATTTGAAGAACGGAAGGTGTTGAACCTTAGCCATAACCACACTGATTAGGTCCGACAACTCCGTGTATTTCTTGTCGGCGCGCCTCGGCTATCCACTTGAAGTTGCTCATTAGCTCGTTGTGGACACTGGTCATTTGATCGGCATGAATCCCGTCTTCTATCTCGCTTAGCCCGATTCTGTGGTTCAGGGCTCCGTGGTGGTACAACGTTTATCGGCTGCACGACTTCAGGTTGGGCCGACTTAGCGGCTTTATGCCTATCTTTGACCCGGAGGGCATCGTCTTCTACTTTGCAGTATTCCTCAACTTTTTTCATCAACGCCCAGACCGTTTTTGGGGGCCGTCTGGTCAAAGAGCTGCGGAGGGCACTGTCTGGATGTAACCCCATTTTGAAGGCGGTCATGGCCATGGAGTCATTGCAAGCATCATCTACCAGATTAAAACACTCCCAATACCGCGCCGAATATGCACGAAGGGTTTCCCCCGGTTGAATTTGCATTGCCCACAGGGAGTCGGCTTGCTTCGGTTGGATCTCATTAGTGATGAACCTTGCCCTGAAGGATTTTTGGAGTTGGTGGAAGGTCTTGACCAAAGCCGGCTCCAGTTTATAATACCACTTGACAGCCAATGGTCCCAAACTGCTAGGAAATATTCGGCACATGAGGGCCTCATTCTCTGCATGCAATGTCATTTCTTGCTTGTAGTGACGGATATGATCGGTGGGGTCTGATTTTCCATCATAGAGAGTGAACGACGGAGCTTTGAACTTTTTGGACAGAATTACCCTTGCGGTTCGTCGCACAAAGGGATCATGCTGGTCTTCGTCGTCTAAACTGTTTCTTCTTCGCTTATGCCTTATACGTACACTCTCTTCAGAGGAGCTGGTAGCTTCGAGTCGACCCTTTGGGCTCTGGGGATAATGAGTCAGAATCACTGTCAGTGTCTTGTTGTCGGGTTCGAGGTCGTCGACCACCTGCCCTCAGAGGTCGTTCCGGATCTTGGCGTACAGCTTGTTTGGACTTCACCACTTCCAAGGCCAAATCCTGACGGAGACGTTCGTTCTCAGTGATCATGTTCTCTAACCTCTGTTCATTTTGGTTTGCTTGCTCCATAATCGATTGCATTGCCTCATGTGCTGATGTCAAGAGTGAACCGAAGTTCAAGGCCCTTCTTACGGCAACGTTCTCTGGACCAAGCATATTGCTTGGAGTGGTTTCATCTTACGGCGTAGGGTCGACAGCGACTGCCGGAGGATCTTCCGTCACGCCAGCCATGGATGTGCTTGAGTATTCCCATAGGCGACGCCAATTGTGGAGAAGTGGTTCGGAAATATTCTTCTGATCCTGGGGGACACTCATGATCTTCAGCTAGTCACCTGAAAAGGAATGAACACTCTGGTCGGGGGTGCCGGAATTAGCACTCCGACGGATAAGTTAGTGTATATCCTCTAAATTGCTTGTGTCTTAAGCTAAGCATACTAATTCTCACATACCTCTTTCTAGCTGATGTTCTTCTATTTATATCTTTTCTTTCTTGGGCCTCGGGGCTGGGCCCATTTTTGATTTGCCGTATGACTGTTTATTCGGCTTCTTTGATTGCAAACCGCTTTCCACTCGGCCCCTTACTCAACCGGCTATTTGGCCGAATAGCGTCGAATGCGATGTATATATTTCGACTCTCCTGGTCCAATTATTCGGCCTATTTGCGTCTCCCAATATTCGGCCCCCACAAACAATTATTTTGTTGCCACTGTTACATATAAATTGTAGTCTCTTTATCGATTTGTATAGCTATCGGGATTGTATAGTTTATTCATCAATATTATACCAGCATTCATGAGAGAGTAATTTGTGTAGCCAAATTGGGCTGAGCTAAGTGGAAATGGACATGAGAATTGGGCCATGCTGGCACACCAAGCTACATAGTAGAGATAGCTAGGTTTGGGCCACGTGTGAGTCAAATCTGTCAAATGATTTTGACGGGACTAGTAGTGCCCATATTCTTAGATCGAGCTACGTTCTAGTGGCGATCAATGCTTTGACAACACAATATGGGATGGCGGTTAAATGGAACTGGGAATGCAGCTTTGACTAAGTTAGAAAAAGAGTTGTGCAACGTTAGCATGGCGACACACCATGTTAGGCTTGCATGGTGCTACACATTGCACAACTACGTTAGTGGTAGGTAGAGCAAAGTTAGTTCGGCTGCTCGACTGGAAGCCATGCAAAGAGTTGTGCCATCTCACTTGGTTTGCAGTGAGAAGGGCGCTAAAGGATATCTTTTATGAATGTGATTCCTAGGAGGACTCTACCAATGAGAGTTAAAGTTCTACTAGGATTGTATCATGCGGAACCTACAAAAACTCAAACCAAACCCTAATTTCAGGTATTGTAATTATTATTCCCGAATTCACAAAGCTTTTGCTTTCTTAGTTTATTTGTTGACTTAAGCATCGAAGGGGTTTCCAGTACACACCCATCGGCTAGCTCACGTTTGTGATATCAAGTGTTATGATGATGTTTGGAGCAATGCAAGCTCGATCAACAGGATTATACAAGTGATGATTATTTCGTGCTCGTACAATTGGCACAATATGTGGAAATTTTTGCAAAACAAACCTTTTGATCAAATTTTCTTTCAACAAGCTTTAATGGCGTACAACGAAGATTTGTTGCTTTTCGCTATTGAAGGACAAATGCTGGAGGCTAACAAGAGGCATGAGGATTTGCCTCCTACTTTGCCCATGGCAGATTTGGACCTTCAACGGCAAAACCCTCACCGGGAGGTGTGAGAAAAAAAGGGCTTGAGCCCTCGTCGCTCCCGAAGCCCAGATGAACAACGACGATGGACTAATACCTAGATTATAGAAGATCATGTGAGGGAGCAAGACGAACTAATAAGAAGGATGGTGGCAGACATTGAGACTTTAATGGTGTTATTGGGTGGAAATTCGTGAAAGGCACACACAATTTTATTGTTCTGGAGATCCACATAAAAGCGCCATGCCTACACATCCTGGGAGTAGAAGCCTCATGATAAGAGACTCCAATCGAGGACTTCTATAACTCGTTACTCCAGATCTAAGAAAACGAGGTCTAAAAGATCATACACTGAGAGGAGTGGCTATCGACCCTCACACACTTATTATACATCTTCTCGATATAGGGAGTTGCCTAGATCGAAAGACTTGCAGACTGTCCTTGAGGAGAGGGCACGGAAGAGAGAAGATGCCTAGACACAAGACCCTCATAGGGTGTTTGCTTTGCAGAGATTGGCTCTTACGACGCATGGAAGCTTCAAGATTGCAATGCCAATGCTGCATCTTGCTTATGAGCTAGCGGATAGAATGCTGGCAAGATTATAGAGTTCGCCGTTCATACCAGCTATAGAGAATATGCCTCTGCCTATGGGTTTTAGCTAACCTAAGTTTACGATCTACAATGGGAAGTTAGATCGTTATATGCATCTTAGCCACTTTGACAAGTTATGGCTATTCACAGAAGGAATGATGCTTTGATGTGCATCATATTTTCGTCAAGCCTTGGGGATTTGGGCTTAACTTGGTTTGAAAGATTGCCAGAAGGCAACATTGTGATTATTTGTTACAGCTTTTGGAGGGGTGATTATAATTTATTTTGATTTGGGAGTCTATACCAGACTGTTTGGTGCAGCTTCTGCTTATAGCTTATTAGACAGAAATAGCTTAAATAAACTGAAAAAAGCTAATTATTTGAAAGCTGGGGTAAGGGTGCTTTTAGCTTTTGCTTTCTGATTAATAGTTTTTAACTTAAAAAAAAGCTCCACCAAACAGGGCCATTGCCTCTTGTGCGCAACTTGCAAAGGCATTTGTTACAAGATTCAAAACGAGCACGAAAACACCAGTGGAAGTCGATCAGTTGCTTGCCATTTACATGGATGAGAAGGACACGCTGATGTTATACAACAACAGGTACTGGGAGACATTTAATCAAATTGGCGAATGTCCTACTAACCTAGCTATTGCAAAGTACAAGTGTAAACTGCTAGTTGGGCACAGATCGAAAGATTCTATGACCATGACTCTGCCTCTTACCATGGAAGCTTTGATGGAAAGAGTGCACCCACATATCATGGTGGAAAAGGACGTCGCCCGCGCAAAGGCAAGGCCGGGCACAACAGCAATGTCAAACAAAAAGGCTTTGGCCAAAGTTAGCACGATTGGTAAGAAGGGAAATTTGAGTTACAATAACCACGACGACCTTCTCCAAAATAGTGAAGAGAGCAAGGCCAGGAAGTTGTAGGTTCGCATTGCTATCACTATAGTATTTAAGAAAGCCATTTACCGCATTCTCAGTGAAATTTGTGATGAACCCTTTGTTCGGTGGCCTGCCAATTGGGAGAAGCGTAGAGGGATTATGATGAAAGGTACTAATGCACCTTCCACGAAAAAGTTGGGCACCAAACTGAGGAGTGCACGCAATTGAATCAGCATTTGGAAGAATTAGTGGATGCAGGCCACTTGGACCGATACATCATAGGTGGAGCTTGACCAGCCCTTCAAGATAAGATCTTGCCTGACGAAATGCCCTTGCATGACCCACCTCAAGGATTATTATGATCCACGGGATCATTGAGCCCGAGCGAGTTTGTGAGCCCAGAGGAATGATAAATAAGGTAGAACACAAGAGGGAGGTACTTAAGGTTCAACCGACTTTGAAGAAAGGGAAGATAGAGGCAAGAAATATGATTTCTTTCTCTGATAGAGACCTATTAAGGTTGCAGAACCCCCATAACGATGCATTAGTGGTCACTTTGCGCATCAAGGGAGTTCATGTAAAATTATGTACTATGAAACTTTCAAGCATTTGAAGCTGGATGACAGAGACTTGGTGCCAGCCACATCTCCTTTAGTGGGTTTCAACTCAATGCCTGAATGGCTAGTCGACAAGATTATTTTGCCAGTCAATGTAGGTTCGATGGTTAAACAAGTGGAGTTTTGGGTCTTGAAAGTGGAGTTCTTGAGAGAGCTTGGTTGCATGCTATACGGGCTGTGACATCAACCTACCATCAAGTAATGTGGTTAATGAAGCTAAGGTAATTGAAGAGGTCTAGGGAGACCAAACCATGCCAAAATAATGCTTCGTGACAGTGAATGGCAACCGCATTGCCAAGGGATTCGTGCAAATGGTGGAGAAACTAGAGAACAAAGAGATGTTCGAAGATGTTGGCAAGGCGACCAAGCAAAAGGCCATGGAGGGACTTGTAGAAGTAAGGGTTGATGAGAATGACCCAGAAAAATTCTTTTTGCTAGGTTTATCTTTGTCCAGCACCGAAAGAAGGAAATTATGGACTTCTTGATCTCCAATCTTGAGTTGTTTGCCTCGACGCCAGATGATATGCCTGGCATTGATCCTAGCTTCATTTGTCATCAACTCAACGTAAACCTTACTACCAGATCGATCATACAAAGAACTCACAGATCAACTCTATACCACGCCAAAGTTGTGACTAAAGAAGTAAGAACTGATGGCAAGAGCGATTAGGGAAGTCCATTATCCTAAATGGATTTCAAACACAGTGGTTGTGCCAAGTAAGAATGGCTAGTGGCGCGTTTGTGTTGACTATAAGATGGTCAACAAAGCGTGCCCAAAAGACAATTTTTCTTTGGCAAGGATCAACTAGCTAGTGGACCTAATTGCGAGACACAATCGGCTTAGCCTTTTGGATGTGTATCGTGGATACCACCAGATTGTCATCTATGAACCAGACCAAGAGATCACTTTTTCACAACCCCAAGGGGGTTGCATTGCTAAAAAGTCATGTCCTTGGTCTAAAGAATGCAAGGGCGACTTTTCAAATTATGGTCACGAAGATATTTGCGCCACTGTTAGGCGGAACAATGAAGGCATGCATCAACAACATGGTGATCAAAAGTAAGAATGAGTCAAACCATCTTAACGACCTGATAGAGATGTTCCAAATCTTGAAGACCCGCAAACTTCATCTAAATGCATCTAAGTGTGCCTTTGGTGTAGGATTAGGAAAATTCTTGGGCGTCTTGATGAGCAACCGTAGAATAGAAGTAGATCTTTCCCAGATAAAGGCCATTCAAGAACTAAAACGGCTAAACACTGTTAAGGAATTGCAACATCTGATGGTGTTAGCAGTCACACTAATGAGGTTTATAAGTCGGTCTTCAGATCATTCTAGACCATTCTTCTAAGCACTTAAGTCAAAATTTAAGTGGAACGAAGAGTTCAACTGAGCTCTAGATGGCTTGGAGGATTACTTGTCTTTAGCTCCACTCTTGGCGACCCCGGTACCTAGAGAAATTATATTTGTACCTAGCAATCTCTGAGCGTGCCGTTAGCGCAGTAGTGGTTAGCGCAGTAGTGGTGCGCTCAGAAGGAATACAACACCTGCCTATCTTTTATGTGAGCAAGACAATGTTGGGCACCGAAACGAGATACTTGCCTTTAGAGAAGCTTGCCCTAGCTTTAATGATGTCATCTAGAAGGTTATTGCATTATTTCCATGTGCATACAATCGTGGTTTTGACCGCATTTCCTTTAAAGGCTCTGTTTGAAAGGGAAAACATTTTAAGACGGATATTGAAGTGGACCGTGGAGTTTGGACAGTTTGACATGAAGTTCCAAACTAGAACGACAATAAAGGTCAAGGCGTTAGCGGACTTTGTGGCAAAGTTTGCTCGAGGAAGTCATTCTGTTTGCCTGGTTGACTTGACTGAAGAAATCGAACAAAAGGGGGTTAAGTGTCGTGGAAACGGTGCGACCCTTAGCTTCATTACAACCAGTTGAATTACCACCTCAAGCGGAGGAACCGCACAATGTACCATTGAGGCTGGCAGTGGTTGCACTGCTATAATACACCCGAGAAGGTACTCGCGCGCGTTAACAGTTCAGACCCTCGGTTTCCTGGATCTAGTCTCACAAATGCAATGTGAAACATAGATGAGAGTCTAGATTTGGTAACTTTTAGAAAATCTATTTTATTACAAAAATATTTGCCAGAAATAGACTGCATCAACAGATCTCAAAGTCGCCACCTAATATTTATTTTGAGAGAATTAAAAAACCCTTGACTCGTGCCAAGGCCACTGTTCATCGTAACCAAGGATGCTTGGCTCGGACCCTTAGGTATGAGGGGAGAAGGTTATTAATTGAGCACCCTCGCTCACCCTATCACAAGATCAACCTTTAGTAAACATGATATGATTTTTATTAGCTTTATGTATTCATATTCTAATTATTTAGTAAATCCTCAAATTACTATGTGAAGCAAAACAAATATAGATTATGTCGTCCAATTTGGAGCAATTTGATTTCATTGTTTTGAAAGTGTTTTTGAATAATGCAATCATGAAAATCAATTTTATTCCAAATTAAAAAACATAGCCTTCACTCACTGGCATGCATAGAGTTATATCAAATAAGCACATAATCACAGGTAGAATCCTAAACATAGTAGAAAAACACACACAGGTGGGATGCTAAAGCACAAAAACTTACACATTTATCGACGTCCCACAAAAAGGTACAAAACAAATTAGTAAAAATATGCATGCTTTTATATACAAGATCCTAATGCAATTCACTCATGCAATGCAACTACAGATCCAACTTCTAGTATATGACATGTGAATCAACTCAAAACATGAGGTAATGCACTAAATCATATAATTAACGATTAAACCCACATATGCAAATTAGCCGGATCTTAAGGCATACAGTATGGATACAAAGCATGGATATGATGACAAAACAAAATATACGACACACATACAAATATGGAAAGCAAATAAAAGAACGGGATAGATAGGAGTAGGGTGGAGAATTATTACATCGCTTTGAAATATTACAAATCTGAATAAAGGGGAGAGGAATAAAAATAATTACAACAAATTATCCTCACAATCTCTCTCTAATTAACATAAAATAACAAAAAAATGAGCTTCAGAGGGGCCTCAGAGACCATCGAAAACTGTTTTGTTCATCGCTGGAGGCTGCTGGATTTTGTCCCGGAGAAGGGTTGTTAGCAAGCTAAAAGAGGAGCTGGCCGGCCACTCAAGCTAGGCCAAAGGCTATGTTTTGTTCAAAAACTAGAAAAACAGATGGTAAATATGCAAGTGGCTCAACTAATCACTTCTAGTTAGCTTACAATGGGATTATAATATGAAATCAAAGCAAGAAAAGTAATACAAGAAAGAAAAATAAAGAAAATGCAAGAAAACTGAAAGTGTGCACAATTTACATTCCAAAGAAAGGATTTGATTTCTAAACTTCCTCTTGATTACCCTTAAGCTTATGGAAGTGTGTTCTCAATTCTCAATTTGAAATCTCAAAATTCTAGTTAGAATTGTGTTTTTGGGTGGTATAACAGTTGTAGACACCCCATATTTGACCGCGCTTAAGACTTGGGCGCTTCGTTCTGAGCACTCGATGATGAAAGTTACATTATGAAAATCATTTGGATCTTCAACAAAAGAATTTGGTTTCGAGCTCTAATCCCAAACCTTACGCCCCATTTTGGCCAAACTATTTTAGACCTTAAAACCCTATTTTCAAAATATTTTTCCAAATATTTCTACGATATGCCAAGGCTTGCATTTCGATTAAAATATTGCACTTTTTAGTAAACCGAGTAAAGACAAAGTGAAAATAAATGGAAGGGAGGTAAACTCTTTGAAAAATGTTTAAAAACATCTTGTTTATAGATTTGAAATTGAAGGAAATAGGAGGTGATGGAAGAAAACTAGTTGGGGAAAAGGTTGAGCATCAAACCATTAAGAAAGAAATGAACAGCCTTCACTAAATTAAGCATATCTCTTTTTACACTTAGAACTTAGATGTGACGCCACCACCATTGGAAAGTAGACTTCTGGGGCTTCAATTTAAACTCTAGAATCACCTAAAATTGAGTCCAGATAAGGGAGATATGTCCATTTGTAGTCAGGCTTGAAAATAGATTTTTTTTTTTGCAAGTAGATGGCCGGCCAATTAAAGTGGCTGGCCGACCAATTGATGAGAAATCCAGCCAATTAAAGTGGACGGCCGACCATGTTTAGCGCAGAAGATATTTTTCAACTGCCTGCTGTCTTCATGAATGGGATGTTGGCCAGCTGTCTTTTTCTTGATATTTCCTACTGGAGAAGCTCTTTTTTTTTTCTTTTTTTCTTTTTTTTAAATAAAGGGCTTTCCCTTTGGTTTTAAAGTTGGAAAATCAATTTCCAAGAGGTTTTGAAAAAAACCAAAACCAAAAATCTTTTCTACCCTCCCAAATATAGATACAAGTTAGATACACCATTAGAGCTTAGAACTTGACTCTTTTGCTAAGATTTCAACTTCACTTAAGAGGCTTGAGGGTGCTTTGAATCAAGTTTGCTTAACCAAGAACATCCTCTCTTCAAGAGGTATAACCTTTGCCATCTTTCTCTTTGTTTACACCACTCTTTTCTTCACTTTTTCTTGCTATTTGTACACTGTTTTGGACTGGTTCTAAGGCTGAAACTTGTGATTTAAGAGCTACCAAAGGTAGAGGGGTTAACCACCCTTGCTTGAACTTTATCTCATAGCTCATATCCTTGTTCTTCCCATTTATTTCTCTGATTTTAGCCACTATTTTTGGGCTGTTTTTGGACTTTTTTTGGACTGTTTTTAGAGGCTAAAATATGTGATTTGAAGTTGTAAAAAATGAAGGGGTTAGCCACCCCTCCTTAGGCTTGCTTACTAGCTTTATTCTCTTCCATTTTTGTTTACTTTTTCTAGCTTTCTCAAGCTGATTTTTAGCATTGTTTTGTGCTATTTAGTTTAGTATGTTAATTCAATTTATGCTTTGAATACTATGCTTGTATTGTTGTAAGTCCTCATAGATTTGGTGGTTTAAGCCATATACACCAATCTATTTAAGTTGATAGTTTTTATTTTATTTTATTATTATTTTTATTCCATAGTTTTCATACATATACTCACACTTGTAATGATCACCTTTGATTAAGAGTTGTCTCAAGCACTTGGTTGTTGTTTAAGGTATGAGAAAGGGACCTTCCATGCTTAATGGTTTAATCTCTTCGGAGGTTCATTACCAGGGCATTATATCTCTCTCATGCTAGGCACAACCTCTTGTTTGACACTTCTCTTTATCACCTTTTTGCACTTAGTGGACATAGTTATCACTTTTGGACAAAAATAAATAAAGAATGGCAAGGTAATGTAAAAGAGGTTAAAATTGGAGTAAAAAGTGGTAAAAAAAAGGTAATAAGATTGAGTCGGGTTCAATAGGATGTTATATTGAACCCATTGATTCTTGAATTATTACATACTCTTTAGTGATGTTAATGAGTCAAGAAGCAATGTCTACCACTTCTGTTGAAAGGTAACTCTATGATAGGGAGGAGGTGTTGTTGGTCTTTTATTTCCATTTATCGATCTTTTGTGCTATCGGTTCATAGATTATCATGCAACAACTTTGCGACAAGTGATGGTTTGTGAATCGAGTCTACTCCTCCCTTGATCAGTTTCATGATAAAGAGAGGCAGATAGGATAAACATTCCATGGAAACACTCAATTTTTGCTCTGTTTCAATTCTGTAGCAGCAGGGCAATCTCTAAAAACAGTGGCTGGCCGGCCACCACTCCATCTGGCTGACCACTTTCTAAGGCCAGTAGGCCACCATTGTTTATGCAGGTAGTGTCATTTTGGTGGCAGAACAGAGCAGAAGCTAAGGCAAAAACAGAATTATTTTTTAACTGCAAATAGAACAAATTCTGGCAGCAAAACAGAGTGGTTTCCAGAAGGATGTTCTCGTTTGTGCGCATACGACTCTTCCAGTCCCATAGTCCATTAATTTAGTGTATGTTGTAATTAATTAGTTAACGTAATTCAGATTTGTAATAATTAGTTAATTTAGCTTATTCATTCATTTGGTGTTTGTAATAATTAGCTAATTAGGACATTTATTCAGACCCTCTTGTACGAGGGAAAATTTGTAATATTGTGTATGTCTTCCAACCCCATTTCTTTCTCCCTTTTATTTACTTGCTTATGATGGTTGTAGTATCATATTTTGGTTTCATATCATTACCATGTGTAAATATCCATTTTTGCATGCATTGGGTTCGGTTCATCATTCTAACATTATTGTCATTTTCAAAATTACTTGAATACATGCGTTATCGCATGCTTTGAGTTGAGCCATATGACATGTTAAATAACCGAACCTAGTAGTTGCATTTTTGTATGTGCTGTATTAGTCACTTGCATATTATAGCGCACATTTTTCTAACTATTTTCTTCTACTTTGGCTTGCCTCAGTTGAGTACTAGGTGAGCATTTATTGCTTTAGCATATTGCATGAATGTTGGTGTTGCCATATCAAACATATCTACCATGAGGCCAAGTGCTTATTTAATATCTCTTGAATGCCTGTGGATGAAGGCTAATTTGCTTAAATTGGAATAATTTGATTAATGTACATATGAGTTCACTTTTTCAAGTGGCGTATATTCAAAACAATTTTCAAACAAGCATGAAATCAAAGCATTCCAAAATGGGCGAAGTAGTCCATACTTGTGTGCCTCACATAGTAATGTTTAGCATTAATAAATCAAAATAAGAGCATATAATGTATATAAAAACGACATCATGATTAGTAGAGGCCAATCTTTGAACGGGTGAATAGGGTGCTCAATTCATGACCTTCCCCTCTCATACCTAAGTTCCCTAGTCGAAACACTTTGGTGATGAGGACAAGTGGCCTTTGGCACGAGTCACGGGTTTCCTAAATTTTCCAAAAATATTTAGGTGGCGACTCTAAAATCTAGCAATGCAATCCATTTTTGGCATTTCTGATTGTAAATCGATTTTCCAAAGATTTTCCGGATTTGGACTCTCATTTGTATTTTTCTGTTTCACATTGCACTTGTGAAACTAGATTCAAAACCTCGGGAGTCCAAACTATAGGGCTATCGTATCTGAGGAGACTAAATCCCTTCAAGTATGAAAAACGGACTACAATAGTGTTTGTAGGGAAAGTTGTTCCAACTCTTTATTTTTCTATCAAATTCAAGAACACTCACTCTCTTTTAGATTGAGGCTCATGAATTAGGCTATACCAAAATTTATGAGATGGTTTGAAAGATGAAATATCAGTGTGTATTTGAAAGAATGAAAGTTTTGGTTCAAAGATTTCTTTTCTCTCTAACTCTCTCTTTTTCCTTTGAATTCAATTCTCTTTTTCTTTTTTCTTCTTTATGCAATCTGAATCTCTCTATCTCTATAAGCAATCAGAGAGGATTACTAAGTCAAGTTGTTTTTTGAAATTTTCTAGTTTACAATGCAATGTAATAGGTAATGTAAAATCTTGTATTTTTTAGCTATATATATTTCAGTAAGTGGTACTAGTAGTTTATTATAATAATTTAGTGGCGAGATTTTTAGAGGTGATGTTGCAGTTAATGATGGTAGAACGGGTCAGACTGATCCACGCTCCTTAAGCCTATGCCCGAATGACCGAACCCACTAAGAAACCTGCACAAGAGTTCAACGGGGAACGGGGAGTCCCCCAGCGAACCCTCCAACGACCAAGTTAGAGAGAGAGATGGAATATAGAGATGGAGTAGTGATAAAAAGCTTAACCTTCTTTCTGTCTTGGACCTTTGCTTATATCATCTGGTGATCATTTCGTCGTCCCTTCCGACTTGTCACCTTGGCCGAAAGTCTATGCTCTAGCTTACCTTGTTCATGGTGAAGACGTTCTATCCCGACGAAGAGGGCTTGTCACAATAAATGCTGTGAGGGGCTTCATTAATGGCGATGTGCAGTGGCAATAACTTTGCAGATCTTTGTCTGTTTATGTGGCTTGCCGTTCCCCTGACACGTGTCTTGATGTCATTGGTTCTTATTACTATATGAGGCTTCGGAAGTGTTGGGCCTTAGTATTTGAGTTGTGTATTGGGCCCTAAATGGTGGGTTATGATCTTTATAGGCTTATCTATGTTAGTAGTTCCCCATTCCCAAGCGCAGCTTTAGTCCAACGAAGGGAATAATGAAGAAAATGAGGGTTGTTAGGGACCGGCAGGATGGAGGCCGACCGATAGGAGTGATCAAGTGGATGGACCGACCATGAGGAGGGCCGACCGCGAAGGGTGGCCGAGTGGAGTGACTGACCATGAGGAGGGCCGACCGCGAAGGGTGGCCAAGTGGAGGGACCGACAATGAGGAGGGGCGACCGCGAAGGGTGGGGTGGCGGGGTGCGGGGCTCGAGGGGCGACGGGTCACGTGGCGACTTGAAGTGGAAAAGACAGGGTAGGGGAAAGGGGCAGTGGATCGTGGCCGTACACGTGGCAGAATCACGTGGTGGGGAAGGTTAGGCGTTGGGCCAGAAGTGAAACGATAGGCCATTATGGGTGTTGAAAAGACAGTTTTGGCGGATGGTTGAAAAATTTTCAAAATGGTGAAAATTAATTATGACCCCTGGAATACAGGCAAGCCTTGGGCTTTTGGTATTATACGTTTTACCTACCTTTTTTCGAGAAATCAAAACACTCCAAGTATAGACTCCTTCGTTGCAAGCGATACACCCTTGCGACATTTTTTGAATTTCCTTGTGCCCACATCCGAAGTTATTCGTAGACACACCACAGAAATGGCCCAAGAAGAAACTGCAAACGCCAGGGTTGATCCACTGGGGGACGACGACGCGGTGGATTTGGCAGAGCAATATAGGACAGAGAGGCGAGTGGAGAGTGGGGAGGAGCCGTCGGGGCGTCCTCATTCGTCCACATTGATGCTGGCGCCGACGCCAATC
This sequence comes from Camellia granthamiana, assembly GCA_036172215.1. Lineage (NCBI taxonomy): Eukaryota > Viridiplantae > Streptophyta > Magnoliopsida > Ericales > Theaceae > Camellia > Camellia granthamiana. The sequence continues at coordinate 137,322,918 of CM069910.1, forward strand.
AGCCAGGTGGAGCCAGATCACTGGCATACAAAGGCCGATAAGTCGATTATCACCGCGAGGGAGTTGGTGAGTATACGCGAGAGGTACCAAATTCCCGCCGAAATAGAATTGAAGCTGCCGTCCACGAAGTAAAGGCCATCCGACGCCCAACCGGGGGAGTTTTCCCTCTACGAGGAGGTGTTGAAGGGAGGGTTGAGGTTGCCAATTCCGGAGGTAGTAGTTGGTGTCCTAAACTGGTTGGAAGTGGCGCCGGGTCAATTGATGCCCAACGCGTGGAAGATTGTACTAGCCTGCGCGAGCACATGGCCAAAGGCGAACGAGGGGGCGGCCATGACAGTGGACGAGTTTTTTGCGTGCTACAAGGCATCGGGGCAGCAAGAGACTTGGGTCACTTTGTAGGCGGCGGCAGGGAAGGGGTTGGTAGCAGGGTTGTCGTCATCGATAAAGAGGTGGAGGCTGCGGTGGTTTTATGTGTCCGCCAATGGAGGGGTTAGAGTGTGCACAGTTTGGAAAGTGCCCACTAAGTCTATGGAGCCAAAACTGGGGGCAGCAGCAGAGGCAAGAGTGAAGAGGGTGAAAGAATGGAGGGAGAAGGAGGGCGCCCGATGGGATGAACTTGCTCAGCCGTCAGCCTTGTTTGCGGCAGGGTTGGGCCCTCAGCCGATCGGTCGAGACCTGGGACCGGCAGAGTTAAAGGCGAGAAGAAAAGCGCAAGAGGCTGAGGATATGACCATCCTCGCCAAAGCCAGTAAGTTCAAAGAGTCCCAGGCAGACCGACCGTCGAAGCCCACTGCGAGGGAGAGGATCCGACCGCACCCCAAACCCCTGGGGGAAAAGGACTTAGGTGGATTTGAGCCACGACCGCCCCCAGTCGATCCTTTGAAGGAGAGAGCCTACGAGGAGATGGAGGGTGTGGTAAAAAAGAAGAGGAGGTTGAGGAGGAGTGAAGGGGAGCCTGCCTTGAAAAGAAGGAAGGAGGCGACGACAAAGCAGATGCCCTTGGTGGGGGAGGCAGAGGGCACCCCTGAAATGGGGTTGGAGGGGGAGGTCAAAGAGGGAGAGGGTGGGGCGACTGGCCTGGGGGAGCGAATGTAGAGTGGTGGGGTCGACGCTGAGCCAAGGGTGGAGCCAAGGGAAGAGCCACAACTGCAGGCGGGTCTGGCACCCCAAGGAGAGGGAGAGAGGCCTGTGTTGAAGACCGCCTTCTACCACGTCCCTACGATGTTTGGGCGAGTGGAAGGGGAAGGGAGAGAGGCCAAGATGGCTGCAGACCGCCTCTTGGGGGTGGTGGAAGATGCAGCCGTTCGCTCGGTGGCTGGTTATATTGAGGCTGAGCTGATGAAGGGGTTGTGCTCAGCCCAGATGGAGGCGGCTGCTTTAGCAGGAGCCCTGCTGAATAAGGCGACGGTGGCGAAGGGCGAATGGAGGAGGGAGAGGGAGAAGTTGGGGTAGGTGGAGGCCCAACATTAAAATTTCAAGAGGGAGAGCGTGGGTTGGAGGAGGGCTGCACGGAGTGCGTGTGCCAGGGGGTTGGAGGAGGCGCAAAAAGCGAAGAAGATGGAAGTGTTGGCGATCGTGCAGCGCAATGTTGCCGCTCGAGCCCATGTTGAGCTGCTCGCGGTCAAGGTGGAGCTAGAGGATGAACGCCGCAAGGTAGTGTCGCTTGAGTTCCAGCTGGCTGGCAAGCAGAAGAAGCTGGGGGATGCTCAGAATGCCTACACGGTTGCTGCTGAGCGGTTTAAAGAGGCTATGACCAGCAATGAAGAACTGCATGCCCAGCAAATCAAAGAAAAGGATGAAGCAGACCTGAAAATTGCTAGGCTGCAGAAGGAGCTGGAAGATGAGCGTGCGAAGGCAATGGAGGAGAAGGGGAGGTTGCAGAAGGAGTTAGAAGAGGAAAAAACCAAGGCAGCCTCTGAAAGGGTAGCATACCCCGACCTGTATGTCGCAGCAATGGAGCAATTCAAGGGGTCTGCTGACTTCCAGGTGGTGATTGATGCTGCGGTCGCCAGCAACTTGGCGAGAGAGGGGGCTGGGGGGGCTGGCCCGTCAGGAGCGACCGCTGGGGGCAGGAGTGAAGCAGAAGTGATCGAGAGCTTCCAGCGGTCGAACTTCTACAAACACGAAATGGCTGAGTTCTGGGACAGCGGGTGGAAAATGTTCAAGTGTAAAGTAGAAGAGCTGTTCCCAGACATAGACTTCAGCAGTGTTAGAATTGACGAAGACGACGTGGCCCAAACCCCCCTAGATGAGGGCATTGAAGAGGAGGATCTCGCCTCAAGTGAAGAAAAGGAGTGAGTGGAGCGGAGAGAATATGTACTTAAAGTTTTTTTTGTTGTTGTTGTTGTTTTTTTTTTTTTTTTTTTTTTTTTTTTTTTTGAATGGCTGTAATAAACTTATGTACAAGTTTGTGAATAAATAAGATGATGGGTCGTGTTTTTCATTCTACTATTTGTGTTTGTGCATCTGAAATGAATGAGAATGGTATAAGGCTTGTGTATAAATCATTGTGAAGTGCAAAATGTAAGGAAAACTCAATGTAGAGTGAAGTTTAAAACGTAAGGCAACCTCAATGCAGAGTGATTGTAAGGAAAACTCAATGTAAAGTGGAGTTTGTCTTGCGAGAAAAATTCAACGCAGAGTGAAGTTTAACTGGTAAGAGTGTTAAAGATGTGAAGTTTGACTAAGTATGATTTGAGGAACGTTGGCCACTATGCTACAACCATGAAGTTAGCACGAATGGCCTTAACCGAGCTCTTCATTCATGCTCAGTTTAGGTTAAGTTAGGAGTAGCTGGCTCTTCAAGTAACTCAGTGGCAGTAAGTAACTCAGTCCGGTTGAGCTCCCCATGCTCAATCTGACTGAGGCTTTTCACACTCAGTTTGGCTGAGGCGTTGAGTAACTCGGTCTGGCCGAGGTCTTCGTGCTTAGTCTGGCTGAGGCTATGAGTCACTCGGTCTGGCCGAGGTCTTCGTGCTCAGTCTGGCTAAGGCTTTAAGTCACTCGATCTGGCCGAGGTCGTCGTGCTCAGTCCGGCTGAGGCTTTAAGTCACTCGGTCTAGCCGAGGTCTTCGTGCTCAGTCTGGCTGAGGCTTTATATGCTCGGTCTGGCCAAGGCTTTGATGCTTGGTTTGGCCAAGGCTTTTATGCTCAGTCTGGCTGAGGCCGCAATCAAAGCGTTATTTGAAAGATCACACATATATTTGGAATATAAGCTTGTCGTCATTAAAGTGTAGCCCATTTGATCGGAAATTTACATCATGTGAGAGAAGAATAAGAACAATAAAGTGTGCAAATTGCCAAAAAGGAAATACAGTAAAAGAGTGATACAAGAATTGGACTTTTATTGAAAATAGCGCTTCAAGTGCTCGGCGTTCCATGGGTGGGGGAGATCTCAGCCTTCCATGTCCTGAAGTCGGTAAGTGCCTGGCCGAGGTCTGGCTTTCACAACGTAAGGTCCTTCCCATTTCGCTGCCAGCTTGCCCTCAGTCAGATTTTTGGTGGCAAGAGTTACTTCTCACAAAACAAGATCCCCCATGGCAAATTCCCTCGATCTGACTTTGCGGGTGTAGTGTGTTCTCATTTTCTATTGGTATGAGGCCCGTCTGACAGCGGTGGTTTCTCGGAGTTCTTCGATCAAATCTAGGTCTGCCCGACGCAGCTATTCAGTTAGCTCTGGATTCAGGTGTAAAACCCTTGGGGTTGGCAGACCGACTTCATTTGGGATGACCACCTCAGCGCCGTATGTTAGGCGAAAGGGAGTCTCCCTAGTGGGAGTCCGAGCGGTGGTGCGGTAAGCCCAGAGTACATTGGGTAATTCCTTAGCCCAAAGTCCCTTAGCAGCTTCCAGCTTGGTTTTGATGATCTTCAGGAGGGAACGGTTGGTGACCTCAACTTGGCCATTGGCTTAGGGATGGCCTGGAGAGGAGAAGCATGGTTGGATTTGGAGTTCTGCACAAAATTTCCTGAACTTGGCATTGTCAAATTGTTTACTGTTGTCGGAGACGATGGCTTGGGGAATGCCAAATCTGCAGACGATCGACTGCCAGATGAATCTGGTTGTGTTCCGCTCGGTGATTGTGGCAAGGGGTTTTGCTTTCACCCATTTAGTGAAGTAATCGATGGCGACAACGTCGAATTTGGTCTGGCCTCAGCCAGTGGGCAATGGGCCGACCAGGTCGATTCCCCATTTGGCGAATGGGTACGGACTGCAGAGTGTGATCAATTCTGTAGGAGGAGCATGGGGAATGTTGGCAAAGCGTTGGCACTTATCACATTTGAGCACGAAATCTGTCGCGTCTTGATTGAGAGTGGGCCAGAAATAACCAGTGCAAAGTATTTTGTGGGCTAGGGATCTGCCACCCGAATGATTGCCACATACACCCTCATGGATTTCTCTCATCATGTAAGTCGCCTGATCAGGATTGAGGCATCTGAGGTATGGGCGTGAGAAGCCCCTTTTGTACAAAAGACCATCAACAAGAATGTAATTGGACGACCAGGCCCTGACTTTGGCGACCTGCTGTTTGTCGGCTGGAAGTTCCCCCATTGTCAGATACAGAAATGTGTCTGCCGCCCAGGGGATAGGTTCGTTTTGGAGAAAATAGACTTGCTGTTGGTTTGGGGAAATGGCAAGGTGAGTCAAGTATTTAAGGCGGACATCGTGACTGAGGTCTGACTGGTCTGCCGAGGCCAACTGAGCCATTTCATCTGCCTTGGAGTTTTCTGCCCGAGGGATGTGCTTGATGTGAAAGGTATTGAAGAGGCGAGCAAGGGGGAGGGTGATATCCCTATATGCCCGCATGGTGTCCTCCTTGGCGTCGAATTCCCCCATAATTTACCCGACGATAAGTTGGGAATCGCTGAACACTCGGATATGGCTGACACCGATGTCTCTGGCTAGGCGGAGACCTGCTATCAATGCCTCATATTTGGCCTCGTTATTGCTGGCATCAAACAGGAAGCGGAGAGCACACTCGAAATAACCACCGTCAGGGGCGGTGAGGATGAGACTAGCCCCACTGCCTTCTTTGCAGGATGATCCGTCGACGTTTAGGGTCCAAGAGTGGGGGTCTTCTGGCTCGTTAGGGGTTGGTGGAGGTGGAGGAGCTGTGGTTGGGTTGAGGTTGGTGAATTCCAGGATGAAGTCGGCAACAGCCTGTCCCTTAATTGCTGTCCGAGGCCGATAGGAGAGATCAAACTGACTGAGTTCGACTGACCATTGCATAAGCCTGCCAAAAAGCTCTGGTTGTTGCATTATCTTCTTCAACGGTTGGTCAGTGAGGACCACTATGGAATGGGCTTGGAAGTAAGGGCGAAGTCGTCTGGAGGCGATGATTAAGGCCAAAGACATTTTTTCTAACAATGGGTAGTTCTGTTCCGCCCCCCGAAGAGCCCGACTGATGTAGTAGACCGGTCGCTGGACAAAGCTGTCTTCCCTGACAAGTGCTGCACTGACTGCAGTGTGTGACACAGCTAGATAGAGGAAGAGGGGTTCGCCCATGATGGCCTGAGAAAGTAGGGGGGGTTTGCCATGTACTGTTTCAACTGTTGAAAGGCCTCTTCAGATTCTGTCGTCCATTCAAAAGTTTGCCGAAGGACTTTGAAGAAGGGGAGGCACTTATCCGTTGCTCGGGAAATGAAGCGGTTGAGGGCGGCCACTCGGCCAGTAAGCCTCTGAACCTCCTTCACTTTCTGGGTGACTGCATTTCGATTAAGGCCTTGATTTTTTCAAGGTTAGCCTCAATGCCCCGCTAACTGACCATGAATCCCAAAAACTTCCCAGATCCTACGCCAAAGGCACATTTTTCCAGATTGAGCTTCATCCGGTACTTTCGTAAGGTGGCAAAGGTTTCTCGCAGGTCAGCCAGATGATCGGTGGAGAGCTTGCTCTTGACCAGCATGTCATCAACATATACTTCCATGTTCCAGCCTATCTGATGATGGAAGACGGCATTGACCAACCGTTGGTAAGTGGCCCCGACATTCTTCAATCCAAACGGCATCACACGGTAATGGTAGGTGCTTCGGTCGGTGATGAAGGAAGTGTGTTCCTGGTCAGATGGGTGCATCAAGATTTGGTTGTATCCAGAGAAGACATCCATGAAACTGAGCATTTGATGACCGGCCGTGGCGTCGACCAGCAGATTTATGCGAGGGAGAGGGTAGCTGTCCTTGGGGCAAGCTCGGTTGAGGTCGGAGTAGTCGACACAGAGTCGCCATTTACCATTATTTTTACGAACCAGAACAACATTCGACAGCCATCTGGGGTAGTCCACATTACTGATAAACTATGCCTCAAAGAGTTTGTCTACTTCAGAAGCAATAAGGTTATTGCGTTTCGGGTGAAAAATGGGCTGCTTCTGGCGGATCGGTAGGAAATGGGGCTCAACACTGAGACGGTGGCTGATGAAGGAGGGGTCAATACCCGGCATATCAGAGTGAGTCTAGGAAAATACGTCACTGTGTTCAACCAGGAAGGTGGTGAGGTCGGCCTTGGCTTGGGGGGATAGCTGGCTGCCGATCTTGGCGGTTTTTGCCGGGTTGGTGGGGTCGACGAGGACTTCGACGAGCTCCTCCACTGGTTCCCCCCTGACCAGCTCGTCTTCATCTCTGACATCGAGTCCCTCAATGATCATAGCCTCCTTCAGCTTGACTTCTTTAAGTGAGGCGACATAACATTCTCTGGCCACGGTCTGCTCTCCCCTCACTGTTTCGACCCCCAGATCGGTGGGGAACTTGATGGCAAGGTGGTAAGTGGAGGTGACAGCTTGGAAAGCATTTAGGGCAATGTGGCCAAGGATGATCTTATAGGCAGAGGGGCAGTCAACAACAAGGAAGGTGAGCAGCTTTGTGGTCTGCTGCGGGTATTCGCCAATTGTGATAGGAAGATCGATGGAGCCGATGGAGGTGACCCGGTCGCTAGTGAAACCGACCAAAGGGGTTTGGAGGGGAGACAGACTTTCTTCCCCAATCTTGAGCTGGCGGAAGCAATTGAGGAAGATGATATCTGAGGAACTGCCATTGTCGACGAGAACCCGTCTGACCTTGTAGTTGGAGAGGAGGGTAGAAATGACGAGAGGGTCGTCATGAGGATAACGGATGCCTGTGCAGTCGACGTCCGTAAAGGTGATAGGTTCAACCCACTGCCAGGGGTGTTTGGAGGGTCGGTCCAACGTGGCAACTTCTTTGTCTGAGCCCTGTCTTATTTTCTTGAGTTTTGCCCGCTGAGCCGACCGGGATGGTCCTCCACAAGCAAGCCCGCCAGAGATAACTCTGATTTCTCCAATAGGTGGGGCAGGGTTACCTTGTGCCCGAGGTTGTTGTAGAGGGCGATCATGACCTTGGTTAGGCTGTGCTGGCGGTCGGAGAGGGGTGCGCCGGCGATTATTTCTGAGGGGCTCAGTCCTTTGCCTCTGCTGAGGACAGGTATCCGTGAACCGGCTAAGACGACCCTACCGTATTAAGGTCTCGACCTAATCTTTGAGGTTAACACACTCATCGGTATTATGGCCGTGGTCTTGGTGAAAACGACAATATTTGGACTGGTCTTTCTGATTGAAGGGGGTTCGTGATGGTTGGGGCCATTTGAGGGGGTAATCCCACTGGATCTGATTGAGGACTTGTTCCATGGAGGAATTAAAGGGTGTGTACCGCTCGAGGGGGTAACACACTCATCGGTATTATGGCCGTGGTCTTGGTGAAAACGGCAATATTTGGACTGGTCTTTCTGATTGGAGGGGGTCCGTGATGGTTGGGGCCATTTGAGGGGGTAATCCCACTGGATCTGATTGAGGACTTGTTCCATGGGGGAATTAAAGGGTGTGTACCGCTCGAACCGACCGGGCGGTCGGGCTGGAGCCGATCGGTCGGCTCGGGGGGGTCGGTCGGTATAATGCGGTGTTTAGTTATTGTATTGGGTGTTTCTGGCTTCTGAGTCTTTTCACTTTTCTCGGGAGGTCAGGTTTTTTGTTGTAGGGTCTTGGCAAGCGGCTAGGGAATCTTCTGCGTTCATGTATTTTTGGGCTTTTGAAAGTAGGGTTGCCATGGAGGTCGGGGGGTTTTTTGAGAGGGAGAAAAGGAAATCAAATGAACGTAGGCCGGCCATGAATGCCGTAAGGATGACCTTGTCATCATTTTCCACTACCTGCAAGGCTTCGGTGTTGAAGCGGGTAACGAAACTGCACAGCGACTCCCCCTCGGTCTGACGGATATTGAGGAGTTGGGTTGCTGGACGTCGCTGGCGTTGGGCTCCTATGAAATGGCTGAGGAAGGAGTCACTGAGGTACTGGAAAGTAGAGACGGAGTCTGCTGGGAGTTGACTAAACCAAAGTCGAGCCGACCCCTTGAGCGTTACGGGGAAAGCCTGACACATGATCTCGTCAAGGAATGCATGGAGGATCATGAGGGTTCTGTAGGTCTCCAAGTGATCGACTGGGTCCGTCGTACTGTCGAAAGAGTCAATGGTGGGCATTTTGAACTTAGGAGAGAGAGGTTTGTCTCTGATGGAGGCAACAAACGGGGAGTTGGCTGTAGTAGATGGTTTATGTTATATGTTCTGCATGACCCCTTGGAGTTGGAGCTTTATAGCTCGGAGTTCTGCGTCCCAGAGAGGGATGTTGTCACCGCCAAAGGGGAGTGGGGGCTGGACGCTGCTGGCCTTCCCTTCAGGGGTTGGTGTCAGGATCGATGGTTGTGGGCCCCGGGGTGGCAGGTTTATATTCGGGGGAGGGGGTTGCAAGCCTTGCCAGTTGGGTGGATTAGACTGCAGGATAGTATGGCTCGGGGCTCGTTCTTGGTTGGGGTGAATATCTGGAGGTGGTGGAGGGGGCATAGGAAGGTTTCTTTGGAGTAGAGCATTAATCAGGGCTTGGTTTTGCTCAGCCATGCGGTTAATGCTGTTGGTAAGCTCGATGAAATATTGTGGTGGGTTGTTTGGATTGGGGGGGTCAGTCTGATGGTCGGCAGCATTATGGTGAGAAGCCATGAATCTAGTCATGACCATACACTTTGATGGGTAGTAGGAAAGGGTTATTGGGACAGGGTCTCCGGCGACAATGAGCACAACTGGCGCGCGGAGCAAAGCTTTCCCACAGACGCCGCCAACTGATGTTGCAGTTAATGATGGTAGAACGGGTCGGACTAATCCACGCTCCTCAAGGCTATGCCCAAATGACCGAACCCACTAGGAAACCTGCACAAGAGTTCAACGGGGAAGGGGAGTCCCCCAGCAAACCCTCCGACGACCAAGTTGGAGAGAGAGATGGAATATAGAGATGGAGTAGTGATAAAAAGCTTAACCTTCTTTCTGTCTTGGACCTTTGCTTATATCCTCTGGTGAATATTTCGTCGTCCCTTCCGACCTGTCACCTTGGCCGAAAGTCTATGCTCTAGCTTACCTTGTTCATGGTAAAGACGTTCTGTCCCGAGAGAGAGGGCTTGTCGCAATAAATGCTGTGAGGGGCTTCATTAATGGCGATGTACAGTGGCAATAACTTTGCAGATCTTTGTCTGCTTATGTGGCTTGCCCTTCTCCTGACACGTGTCTTGATGTCATTGGTTCTTATTACTATATGAGGCTTCGGAAGTGTTGGGCCTTAGTATTTGAGTTGTGTATTGGGCCCTATATAGTGGGTTATGATCTTTATGGGCTTATCCATGTCAAGAGGAAAATATAATTTTATTTATTTCTTTAGTTTTATTTTATCTCTTTTATATCTACCTCATTATTATACATCCTCATTTAAAATTAAATTTATCAGATTTTTCCCATCTTTTCCCATATCTTTCGATGAAAATTAAATTTAAAAAAAACAAAACAAAACAAAAACGTGGCTGACACTACCACCATCCCCATTTGACTTTTTCTTTTCTTTTCACCTTTTTCTTGCTTTCTTTTTCTTTTCTTTTCCATGTTTGCATTTCAATATTCAAACCAAATTCATACACCTTTTACTTGAATCACTCTCTATTACTTATTTATTCTTATTTTTGTTAGCATCCAAGGAAACACACTTTGCCCTCTATTATTTGTATTCACAGATTTGCTCCAACCTCATCTCTTTTGCTCTTCATTCATGTTCTATATTCGGTCTCTCTCCCTTCCATAGACTGTAGGATAGAAATTTTAAATTTAGTTTAGGACTGTTTAGAATGAGAGTTAATAATTTTATTTAAGAGATTAATATTATTTTGGGAGATCTATGGAGAAAATTTAGATTTATGGTGACGGAGGAATTATTTTAAGGTAAATTCGGGTGATATCCAATATGCTTCTTCTAAATCTCTTTGTAAAAAAGTTTCTATTTAAATTATCCCCAATTTGAAAACCTCTTGATTATTATGATCATTGATAAATTCTATGAAATTATTTGTTGTTGATTCGTTGATTATTTTGGACATTTGGTAAATTCTGTGAAGTTGTTATGTGTTAAGAATGGTGATTTGTCTGACTGAATAACGTAGAAATGCTCCATACATAGATCGAGTGGACCCCACCAATATGTTCTATACCAATAGCCCAAATAAGCAATTGTGCTTGGGTGAGGGGGGTGAGGCCAGTCACTGGTTATGTACTGAGTAGGACCGGGTATTTGGTCTTAGATAACTTATCATATATTGGGTTGAATTGTTGTGCAATTTGGTAAATTGCTTGATTATTATATCGTTAGTGAAATGTTATAAATTGTTGGATCCCTGTTAATTTATTCTCTATTCGAGCCTTGTATTCCTGTCATATTGTATACTTCGAAGTAAATTTTATTAGAGATCGTAATTGAAATTATAAAGGATTACTTGAGATAGAGATTTTGGGTCCCACCACTGTATATAAAATTTTGGAAATAGTTGTACTATAGTATATTTTGGGAATACTGTATATTTTGGAGACATTTTTGTAATTATATTTTTGGGGGCAAAATTTATATATATTTATATATATTTGAGGTTGATTTCTTGTATTTAATAGCCTGGAAGTGGGGCGTTACAGGTAAAATTGAAGCATAACAAGGGGTACAATCCAAACATATTCACAAGAGAACGAAATGTAACCGAAGCATAGTTTTAACCTACAATCCAAAACACAGGAGGTATTAACCGATGAATAGTCTCAACTAATAACCCAAGAAAAGAGAGGCATTAACCGAAGGTGGTTTGGGCTGCCAACCTGAGAAAGGGATAGTTTCGTCATCTTAAAAAGGGGCCAGTACAAGACTAGCAGTTTGATCCTACAACCCAAAAGAAGGAGGCCAGCATAAACTGATGAAAAATTGGTTGTAATCAAATGTTGATATTGTAGTCAAGTGATGCAACAATGATAGTTGTAACCATGCAAATGATAGGCCGATGCAATTAAAAGTTGAAATTTTTTTTTTCCATGACTTATGCAATGCAATGCAATAAGTGGTGAGGCAAGCCTCATGCAAATGAAATAAACAAAGGGTTACAATCCAAACACACTCACACAGGAGGCAAAAAAAAGGTTTTAATCAAACAGCGAAACCTAGACCTTACCTTAATATGAAATAGGGGTGAAATTGGGTAAAAAGAAAAGGGGTCTTAACCAATGTACGAGACCTAGACCATACCTTACTACGAAATAAGGCAATGGTTTCAACTAGGAAAAGAGAAAGGAGTCTTAACCAATATACGAGACCTAGATCGTATCTCGATACGAAATAGGGCGAGGGTTTTAATCGGGTAAATGAGAAAAGGGGTCTTAATCAATGTACGAGACCTAAACCATACCTCAATACGAAATAAGGCGATGATTTCAACCAGGTAAAAGAGAAAGGGGTCTTAACCAATATATGAGACCTAAACCATACCTCGATACGAAATAGAGCGATGGTTTTAGCCAGCTAAAGGAGAAAAGTTATAATCAAAAAGAAGTTTGAAATGATGTGAATGAATTGTAACCATGCATAACAAATGTAATAAACAATGCAAGTGTGATAGTGAATGCAAAACACAAAGGGGCAATGAGAGACATACAATATGCAATGATAAATGCACAACAATAGCATGATGGATGCAAAAGAGATAAACACGAAAAAAATTTTGTTTTCAAAATTTCTTTTTTTTTTCTTTTTTCTGAAGATTTCTTGTTCTATTTTTTTTCCAATTTTCTTTCTTTTCTTCCTTTTTTTTTTCTTTTTGATTTTTTTTTGATTTTTTGAAAATTTATGCCATATATACATATACAGATACAAAATACAAAATTATATACAATATACACACTATGGAGAAGTGGTTTGGAAATACTCTTCTGATCCTGGGGGACGCTAGTGATCCTCTTCTAGTCACCTGAAAAGAGGTAAATACTCCGGTCGGGGATGCCGGAATTAGCACTCCGACGGGCAAGTCAATCTTCTTTACTCAAGTTTACTTGTATTCTTCATTAAGTACCAAAGCTTTTTTGACATACCTTTTTCTGGCTGATGTTCTTCTATTTATATCTTTTCTTTCTTGGGCCTCGAAATTAGATCCATTTCCAATTCTATATTCGGCATATTTTGTAATAGACCGCTCTCTACTCGGCTCCTTGCTTAACCAGCTGTTTGGCCAGGTAGAGTTGTATTCGATCGTGAGCATACGCCGAGTGTTGCGAATTTCGACTCTCCCAAGTTCGACTATCCGGAATCTTTATGACTCCTCATACTCGGCCCCCACACACACACATATACATTTTCATAGACAAGCTATACACATATACAGATAAATACGAGCTATATATACGGACATAATATATACATACATGTATATGGATACAGACACATGGATATGGACACACGGATACAGATATATATATGAATATATACATATATATATACAAAATATATACATATATAGAAATAAGGTATACAATATATAAAAAAATATACATAATATATACAAATATACAGACCCCTCTCTCTCCTATTTTTGTCTCTCTCAGCTCCATTCGTCTTCACAGAGCGTCGTGTCCGGCGCGCAATTTCAATAATCATGGCACGCCTAATTGATAGCAGTTGGATGGGCCCTCATTTGTCAAAGATTGCCTCGGCAATCTGCTATTCTTTGGCTTCTTCTTCTCCTCCATTTTCTTCTTAAACGAGGCTTGCGAGAGAGAAGAGCAAAGAGCTATAAACCCCCCTTCCATTACTCTACCAATTTCTCTTCGAAGGTAGTACATTCCCCTGTCGTGGCTTCTTCTCGCCGTCCCCTCACTCTCTTCCCTGACCTTAACACTCCCCTAATTGAAAATACTAAGGCTAACTCCTCTGAACCTAAGTAGAGGGTCCCTATCCCTACCCCTGTTCTCAATTTTCCTACGTTGTCAATTAAGCAAACAATGGCAGCATAGTCTGATATTGATGCCAACCACTTCACCTTGAAGTCCTATCTAGAGATGGTGACCACGATCTCCAATTTGTCCCACCGACTGTAGAACAAGACAAGTGAGGTTCACCGTTTAAAAGCACAACTCTCTCTGCTCCAAAGTATGTACAAGAATGCTCAAGTAGAGATTAGCGCACTGAAAAAGGAGAACAAAGAGTTGAAATGGCAGGCGACCTCTATAGCCCGATTCGGAGTTCCTTTCGTACTCCTAATTTGATGACCGGTGTGGAGTAATCTCTCTCGGAAGCTCTGCTAATGCCGAGGCAGTGTCTTCAAAGGGTTCTTGAGAGTAAAGATGTGGCGAGGCAATTAACGGCAGAGTCGAACGACGAAGTTGTCTATCAATGAAGTCAATTTATGACCTTCGCCACTGAGCTACTGCTGGAAATTGAGAAAAAGTCCCTCTCTCTATTTTTTATTTTTATTTTTATTTTTTTTGAATTTTCAATTTTTTTTCTTTTCTTCTTTTTTCTTTTTTTGCTTCTACTTAGGAAGGAGCACCAATGCTTCAGAATTTCCTTTTTGTTGTTTCAAGCTTTTTTTTTTTTTTTTTTTTGGAATACTGATTGGGGCTTCACCTTGAATTTTCAATAAAATGAGTTTCGTTGTTTTCATATCATGGCATGAATGGCACAACACTTCAACTTGAAAATATTTTATTTTGGAATTGAATCTGAGAATGATTGAATCTTAATGAATTCTGAATTGGACATTGACCCCTCAATTGACCAGAAATCAAAAAACGATGACTTAATGAAAGAACAAAGCAAAACAATCCAAATACACCTATTTACACTCACTGGAATGAAAGGCACTCAAAACACGACTTGAAAGGACAAACCATTGAGCCATACGCAACTTCTATAGTTTTTCTTATTCTGGGTTCATAAATTGGCCGGCCAGAGGATTGATTGACCGGCCAACTGATTGATTATCCAACCAGCTGAAAAATTGACGATCCAACTTATTTATGAACCGCTCAGCTGATCGAACTGATGAACTAACTAGAAAATTGGTCGGCTGGTAAACAAGTGGACATAAATAAAAAAAAATGACTCAAAAAAAGCAAAAACAATACAAAAAAAGTATTAACACTTGTTAGAATGAAAGATAAAAAACTTTAATGTAGGCGCAATCAAAAACACTGTGAGCATGACGATCGTGGGCACGGTTTAGAACATCGTGAGCGTGGCGAATGCGAGAGTGGTTTAGAATATCGCGGGTGTGATACAATGCCGGAGACAACTATTACGTACTTTTGGCGAGTGAGTTCACAATGGAGACTTCAAAAATATGGAAAAAAGACAGAAAACCTAACTCGACTGTGCCCCTAGTTCATTGCTTTGACTGTTTTGTTTTTTGGGGGGGGAGGGGTTTCTATTAAAAACATTTTGACCAACATGAGAGTCAGATTACCATGCTTGTTCCACTCTCTATTTTGAATCATGTAAGTTAAGTTATGGGCACTGAAAATTTTCCTTTTTTGGGTCTAAGAAATGGTCCGATTTTGGAAAAAATGGAATAATTTTCAAGGAAATTAGTCAATTTCACTAAAAGTCCTCAAAAACTATTTTCACAAATAGCCATTACCCGACCAACATGGAATCAACCCTTGAGATGCACAAACCCAAATTAGATAACCCGAGTAGGATCTGTCTTGCAACTGAATTTTTTATGAAGAAGGAATAGGACAACCGAATTGAATAGAGATGAGCCAATTGAACATCGACAAGACAACCAAGTCCAGTAAACATATACCAATCAAACATGGATGGGACGAGTGAATTGAAAATGTTTGGGATCAAACTTCAAGATGAAGCTGTCTATGTATCCCAAAGATAGGAATCAGGCCTTACGTAGTTCCGGGAGATAAGGCTCACTCGGGTATTAAACACTCTCCTTTTGTGCTCTAACTTTTACCAAAGCAGCCCTTTCGGGTTTTCGACCATGAGAGTTTTTTTTTTTTTTTTTTCTTTTTGTGTTTCATTTTTTTATTTTATTTTTCATTTTCTACTTTTTGTTTTTATGCTCTAACTTTTACCTAGGTTGCCCTTCCAGATTTTCAGCCCTACAAGCCTCTCAAGAATAGTATTTTTGTAGCTTGTCCATGTTGATTGATTGTGAGAATTCTAAGCCATCTAAATCCACGAGAATGGCTATTCTTCTTGACCAAAGAGACTTGATGATGTAGGGACCCGTCTAATTGGGTCTAAATTTGCCCCTAGGGTCGTGGATAGGATTTCAATTGTCTTTCAGCAATAAATCTTCTTCTCTCAAATTTCGGGATTTGATTTTCTTGCTGGTTTCCATTGGCTTAAGAAATGATCCCATTTGAATCTTCGATCACATTCGACCCTTTTTGCCCCTAGTTCAAAAGCTGCTTCCAATCCAGCTATGTAAGCTTCACACTTTGGTTGATCATTGAACATTCTGACTCAAGGTTTGAAAGTTAGAAAGGGTCAGGTCTCAAAGTTGAGAGTGATCCTATGTTGTACAATCTCAAGATCAATTCTAGGCACGTCTTCGTAGAACCGCACAAACTTGTGCTCCTCTGAAGACAATATAGAAGCAATCTAGACTGAGCCAAGATCCTTCTCAATACCCACATTAACTGAAATGATCTTATCCATTAAGAGATAAGCACACCTCCATTCCTCTTAGTCAATCAAATTTTTTTTCAAATCCTAAGGAATTCCTTCATCTTCGTTTTTATTAAAGTTTTGGAAAAAGTTTTGAAGCTTTTGGTCAATACAATGATTTAAAGGCACAGAGAAGTAGGTGAAAATTACTTCATTTTCATTAAGAACTTCTAGCTCAATGGTCAAAACAAACTCAAAAAAAAAGAATGAAAAGAAAAACATAGAAAGGACAGTGATGTCCGGGTTTGCACCACCAAAATCACTAGATTTAGACTCACGAGATTGACTCGAGCCTAATCCCAACTCCACAAATTTGGTGGAATCAAACTTAGACTCAATACTCAATTTAGAACTCAAAATAAAACCATTCTCAAATTGCTAGTTAAAGTGCTGGCCATCCACCGCATTCAGAATAAAGCTCGTGCAATCAACAGGTGGTCACTCCCCAATCACAGAAATGGTCAGATATCCCACAAATTTTATTTATTTACACTGGTAGACTTTGTGAGATATCAGACTTTTCTGAAACTATGGTACTACAACAACTTAGTAAAAACAAGACGGAACTTCTAATCAAAATTTTGGTAGCACTTCGATTCAATGCGCATAACTGATCAATGTATGCCGCACCGAAAAAATTAAACCCCACAAACTGACATGCATGATCTATTCATCTAAATTTAAGAACCCCTATAGAGATTTCCATTCATTGCACATAGCAGGAAAGAGAACAAACACCTCTATTGAGGGTAGGGTTATCTTGTCCTAGCTTTGAAATGATCTAGGGTTTCACTATTCAAACAAACAGTATCATACATCCTAGCATGGGGTAGCATCTTGCCCTATTTTTGGAAGTTGCTAGAGCTTGCTATATGCACTAGGTTAGTCTGGTCAAAAGGGATACCTCAGCAGGATACCGATATACCTACCCAATCTGGCGGATCAAGCAGTACGTGGTGATCCTTATTCTAAGGCTTGTGCTTCCACCATATTAGAGCCCATATTTGTCTATCTGCCTGAAGCTGAATAGCCATCCAAGATAACAGGTGATGAACATGGGAGTTAAGTGCATGATGCATACAATGCAATGAACATATAATTGAAAATAAAAACCATATCATGGAGTTCAAGTCAAGGTTTCTTATAATATCCCCAATAAAGTCGCCAGAAACTGTAACACGCTTGGGAAGGTACTCGTGCACATTAACAATTCGGACCCTCGATCTCTTGGATCTAGTCTTACGAGTGCAATGTGAAACATAATGAAAGTCCAAATTTGGCAACTTTTAGAAAATCCATTTTATTGCAAAAATATTTGCCATAAATGGACTGCATCATCAGATCTCAGAGTCTCCACCTAATATTTATTTTGAGCGAATAAGAAAACCCATGACTCATGCCAAGGCCACTATTTGCCATAACCAAGGATGCTTGGCTCGAAACCTTAGGTATGAGGGAGAAATGTCATTAATTGAGCATTCCACTCACCCGATCAAAAGATCGACCTTTACTGAACATGATATATTTTTATTAGCTTTATGTGTTCAAATTCTAATTATTTATTAAATCCTAAAATTATTATGTGAAGCAAAACAAATATAGACTGTGTAATTTGCAGCAATTTGATTCCATTGTTTTGAAAGTGATTTTGAATAGTGTAATCATAAAAATCAATTTTATTCCAAATTAAATAACCCAACCTTCACTCATTGGCATACATAGAGTTATATCAAATAAGCATATAACCACAAGGTAAGATGCTAAACATAGTAGAAAAACACACACAGACGGGATGCTAAAGCACAAAAACTTACATATTTACCGACGGCCCACAAAAAAGTACAAAACAAAGTTAATAAAACTATGCATGCTTCTATATACAAGATCCTAATGCAATTCACTCATGAAATGCAACTATAGATCTGATTTCTAGTATGTGACATGTGAATCAACTCAAAACATGAGGTAGCGCACAAAATCACATAAGAAATTATGAAACCCACAGATGCAAATTACCCGGATCTTAAGGCATAAAGTATGTGATGACAAAACAAAATATACAACACATGTACAGATATGGAAAGCAAATAAAAGAACGAGACAGATAGGAGCGGGGTGGAGAATTATTATTACACTTTGAATATTACAAATCCGAATAAAGAGGGAGAGGAATAAAAATAATTACAATAAATTATCCTCACAATCTCTCTCTAATTAACATAAAACAACAAAAAATGGGAGCTTTAGGGGGCCTCGGAGACTATCGAAAACTGTTCTGCTCATCACCGAAGGCTACTGGGTTTTGTCTTGGAGAAAGGTGGCTACCTAGCCAAAAGAGGAGTTGGCCGGCCACAAAACCTGTCAGCCAGCCACTTAGGCTAGGCCAAAGGCTCTATTTTGTTCAAACACCAAACAAACAGACGAGAAATATGCAAGTGGCTCAACTAACCACTTCCAGTTAGCTTACAACGGGGTTTATAACATGAAATCAAAACAAGAAAAGTAATACAAGAAAGAAAATTAAAGAAAATGCAAGAAAACTAAAAGTGTGCACAATTTACCTTCCAAAAAAAGGATTTGATTTCTAAATTTCCTCTTGATTACCCTCAAGCTTACGGAAGTGTGTTCTCAATTCTCAATTTGAAATCTCGAAATTCTAGTTAGAATAGTGTTTTTGGGTGGTATAATAGTGTTTGTGGGAAGAGTTGTTCCAACTCTCTGTTTTTCTCTAATATTCAAGAACACTCACTCTCTTTGGATTGAGGCTCGCGAATTAGGCTATATCAAAATTTATGAGATGGTTTGGTGTATTGAAAGATGAAATATCATCAGAGAGAATAGCTAAGTCAAGGAGGTGGGAGACAAGGTTGATGGGTGGTTAAAAGGAATTCAACCTCATGGAAGAGGACAAACCTTTTTTTAACAATGGAGGCCAAAGGGAGATAATGGCGGGTGAGGGAGAGTGTATCTCGTGCATGTATGTACCAAAAAATATCTAAAATGGCATGACCCACACACTTTCATCAAGAATTCTGCCAAAACTACCCTGCTTCTGGGCAAAGTAGCTGGTTGACCACTTTCTTAGCTAGCCAGCCAAAACATGAACTATCGGCCACAAAACTTGCCTGCTGTCTACTTTTCCTACTAGCCGGCCAACCATTTTTCCAGCCGGCATGACTATTTTGCACGAAATAGGATTTTTCGAATGAATTCTCGTCATTTCCTCCTATTTCTACACTATTCTTTGCTCAATTTCCTCAGAAAAAGTTTCAATTTAAAGTTTAAAAATGAGCCTCGGAAAACTATGAAAATATTCGGAACAAAGCGTGGAAATAATGTTTCAAAAGAGAGATTTAAATAGGATTTAAGCATTTGGCCAAAACAAGCTTAGGTTTGGAAATGAAGCACAAATTCCATCTTTTTTACTGACAATTATGCGAGAAACATATTTTTATTTGCATCATTGGGCAATCAAAAGGAAGCGCCCAAGTCTTAGGGCCAGTCAAAATGGGTGTCTACAACTGCCCACTAAGTTCAATGATACATTGCAAGGGGGTGATAAGGTAAACCGTGCAACGGCGAGTGTGATTTATAATGACGTGCCTGAAAGGGAAATAGTAGGGCAACTATGCAAAGAGATTGGCAAACAAACAACAACACTGTGATTAGATAACATAGTGGAAGAAATAATTGAAATACCAGATCACAAGACATCTTCAGACCCATCTATCTGCTGAAAGTTATTCGTGGGAGAGATGTGGAAGCTTTTTGTGGATGGAGCTTCTAATAAACATGGAGCTGGACTACAAATTGTGCTTGTCTTTCCAAATGGCCTAACTATTGAACAGGCGATCAAACTTGGGTTCCCAACATCCAATAATGAAGCAGAGTAGGAAGTGCTCTTGGTGATCTGAAATCCGCCTTTCGAATAAAGGTTACCAAGCTAATGGTTTATAATGATTTCCAATTGGTGGCTAACCAAATATCTGGCGAGTTTGAAGCAAAAGACAAAAAGATGGCCAAGTATTAGGAGCTAGTCAGAATGGAGATCAAGAAGTTTGAAGTTGTCAGGATAAAATAAATCGGCCGAGATGAAAACAACAAGGTGGATGAGTTAGCCGATTTTGCATCAACATCAGACACTTCCATTCCAAAATCTTTGTTGATTCACTTTCTTCCAAGGCCAATCATTGAAGAACCTGAAGCAGCGGAGGTACTGTGCGCCAAGCTAGGATCCTTTTGAATGGACTCCATCATCACCTTCCTGAAAGACAGGATTTTGCCAGACGACAAGAATGAAGCAAACAAAATTCGAGCAAAGTCACAGTGGTTCTAGCTTTCCCCATCTCTGGTGTTGTATAAAAAGTATTTCACAAGGTCATACTTGAAGTGTGTCCACCCTAACAAGGTTGAGGTCTTTCTATTTGAAATTCATGAAGGAATATGTGAAAGTCATCAAGGAGGAAGGTCACTGGCTTACCGAGCTATTTTGCAAGGATATTGGTGGCCATACATGTAGGTAGACGTAAAGAAGTATGTCAAGAAATGCCAAAGTGCCAGAAGTTCACGCATCAAATCCACTAACTGGCTAGAGAACTCTTACCTTTGACCAGTTCTTAGCCTTTCGTAATGTGGGGTTTAGACATAGTGGGACCACTCCCAACCGCGCTGGGCAACAAGAAGTTTTTCTTTGCAACGACAGACTACTTCACTAAGTGAGTTGAAGCAGAAGCACTGGCATCCACCAAAGAGAAGGATGTGAAGAAATTTGTCTGAAAAAACATCATTACTTGGTTTAGAATTCCTAATGCTTTGATATCAGACAATGGCACTCAGTTTGATAGGAGGATCTTCAGGGGTTTTTGTAAAGAGCACAAGATAGAGTGCTATAACTCCATACTGGCTTACCCTCAGGCTAATGGTCAGATTGAAGCTTCGAACAAGGTTATCTTGGACAGCTTCAAGAAACGGTTGGAGAAATCAAAGGGAAAGTAGGATGGGGAACTACCCCATATTTTATGAGCTTACCAAACAATCCCTAGGAGTTCAACTGGGGAAATGCCATTTGCCCTGGCTTATGGCATGGAAGCAGTTATCCCTTTACAAGTTGGCCTTCCCACTATTAGAAGTGAGAACTTTGATCTAGATTTGAATGGAGAAGTAATAACCTTAGAACTCGATCTTGTAGATAAAAGAAGAGACAGAGAGCTCTGATCCACATAACATCATATCGACAAGAGTTATCTAGGATGTATAACAAAATCATGCACCCAAGATAGCTTAAGATAGAAGATTAGGTTTTACGCAAGGCCATAAGCAACATTGTCGTACGTGACGATGGCAAGTTGGGACCTAATTAGGAAGGACCTTACAAAATTATGGGGTTGGCAGGAAAGAGGGTTTACAACTTAGAAGATGTGGAATACGGTCAATCTAAAGTTGCTTTATTTTTTGCTTTTTAACACATGTAATTTTCTTTTTTTAGTTCGACATTAATAAAAAGAAGTAGACCGTTTTCTTTTCAAACCTTGCTTTGTTGTAGTTTTATTATGAGATTATAATATACTTCCCTCAGTAGCTAACCGAGCAACGTTAGAACGACCCAGGGGCAACTACTTCGGTCTGAACTTAGGAAAATCTTTGCTTAGGAAAATCTTTGCTTAGCTAGTTAGCTCAACAAAGTAGGTTAGCGGGTTTGTCCAATTTTGGAAAAATCTTTGACCGACTGGTTAGCCTGGTAAAGTATGTTAGAAGGATTGTCCAACTTTGGAAAAAATTTTGCCCGGCTAGTGAGCTCGGCAAAGTAAGTTGGTAGATTTGTCCAACTTTGGAAAATCTTTACCCAACTGGTCAGCTCGACAAAGTAGGTTGGCAGGATTGTCCAATTTTGGAAAATCTTTGCCCGGTTGGTTAGCTCTGCAAAGTCAGTTGGCAGGGTTGTCCAACTTGGAAAAAATCTTTGTTCGGTTGGTTAGCTCAGCAAAGTAGATTGGAAGGATTGTCCAACTTTTAGAAATCTACCACCGAGTTGGTTAGCTTAGATAAGTAGGCATTTAGGTCTAAATGGAATATAATGACAAACATGGTAAGCAAAAAGTTATAAAAATGCTCATTATGTTCGGAAATCATTACAAAAGGAGGTAGCCAGCCCGGTTACATTACAAAAACAAAGAACAAACAAAAATAAAAAAAATAAAAGGAAAAATAATTGTGTGATTAGATGTTCAAGGTTTCTTGTTCAGTTAAGGCATCAGGCCCTTCCAAAGTTCGCTCGACACCAACATCATCCCTAACTGGCAAATTGGTGATGGCCTCATCAGCAGCGGATTGAGTTTAACCAACTTCTAGGAGCCAAGCAGTCGCATTACCACCTTACTCCATCGGGCTATCTCATTCTTCCTTCTCAAGCATTTTTGTTACATAACATTGACATACACCATCATGTAGTTTAGAATAAAGTGAGAAGGGGGGTTCATGAAGACCTCAAAGTTCATGGCTTAACCTAGCTTCTCGGCCGCTGCTTTTTAGCCACACTTAAAGAAGATGTCTTTGGTGGCCTCACACTAGCAAGCGTAGGCCTTTTTACCATCCGTGTAACCACAACCCTCAACTCCCTCAATCGATTTTTCAAACACCTTAACTTGAGCCTCATAAGTGTCTTTGAGCTTCTTCAGTTAATGCAAGTATCTGATTTTCTTGTCCGCCAAGGCTTTTTGCATGCTTTCATCTGTCGTGTTAATTTGCTTGGCCAGTTGGTCTTGTTCGGTGCTGAGGTCAGCCAGATGCGTCTTTAGACTTTTCAGCTCAGTCTTTTTTCCATTGTTGTCAGTGATGGTTGTCTTCAAGTTCTTCCTAAAGTCCAGCACACATTGGTGCGCAATGTGACTTTTTTGCACGGCCTGCAAAACATGATGGATGTTAGAAAACTGAGCAAACAATTGAATACGAAAAGAAAGAGCAACTGAGGACTTATTATGACCAAGGACTTTGTGGCCGACCTGATGGCTTTCAAGTCGATCAGTTGCTCATGCCTTTCCATGTCAACGGGCAAGCATAGCCTTTTGGCCAAATTGAAGACCAGTTGGTTGTCCTTATCAACGTAAACTGAGTCAACCGCGGTCACAGCTAGGCCCTTGTAGGTTAGTGTTGGGGCACACGCTAAAGGGGTAAAGCGGTAAGCCTGCTCGGTTTCATCTCTCTCGAGTTGCACATCAAAGTTAAATTGCTCAGTGCCCTGCAGCTCATTCTCTTCTTCATCTAGCAGACGTTGCTCGGTGGATGTGGTTCAAGCCCTCTTGCTAGGCTAACATGAAGCAGCATTGGCCGTTAGGAGGGCAATGAAAGCCGCCCTCCTTTGCTTGGTTAGTTGCTATTCAACTTGTGCGTTTGTAGGCGTAGAAGAAGTTTGTCTGGTAATAAGAGCCCTAAGTGCTCTCCTCTTGGCCATATCTTCTTCTTTGGTTAAGGAGATTAGGTTGATTTTAGGCAAAGAAGGATCTGGTTCTTGCTATGGCTCTAGAAGGAAATTTGTGACCTTACTTTTCCGCTTACCGCTGTATCAGTAGGTCAGTTCAAAGTTTAGTAGGTCGGTCTAATCTTTGTTTTTATATCTCAACACAACGCGAAGAGCATCTTGGTTTGGATAGGCATAAGTTTTCCTTCAACAAGGTTAAATCTGCCAAAAAAGAAGCAAGTGTTAGCTCGGTGAAAGATGAACAAGTTCTTAACAAAAGGAAAGAACACCGTGCTACTTATACCAGCTGATCGCTTTTTGTGGTTTACGTACCAGTTAGGTATTAGGGCCTCAATGTCATAGTTGCTAAAGACCTATAAGAAGACTTCATCATACAAGTCTTTGTTAGGTGTTCTCTTGACAATCTTTTCACTGCCTTTTTTTTATTTTTAAATAATAGCACCAGTCATCGTCTGTTTAGCCAAGGGAATATTGATGAAATATCTCGGCTAAGCCTAAGTTGAGTTTTAGTCGGCAGTTCATCTCAGTTACAACATTTATAATCCAATAACTATTTGTGGAGAGTTTGGTTAGGCAAAGTTTGGTTCTCCTAAGGAATTCGGACATTAGAGGTTGGATTGGGAAACACAGTCCTCCCTCGACTATAGATATTGTGGTGAAGGGGCAAAACCCTGTTCGGTCCCAAGGCAGTATATCCTTTTTGGCTAGTTCAAAGTGTATGTCATCTGGGATGTTGTAGTCTTTGCAGAATTTGACAGTGGCACCAGGAGAGCTCACTATGAAGTGATACTTGCCTGTGAGATTTAGTTTTAAGTTAATATATTATAAGGGTTTGTTGGCTTTTCAGTGCGACCTCAAGTTGGAGTATGTTTGCTCAGCCGATAGGCATCACTAGGGGACAATGTTGAAGGTGTACCTGACCAATCCTAGTATAAGTCGGCACGGTCAAAAATGAATTATTTTATGCTCAAGTGTTGATTGAGCTAAAACAATAGTGTAATTTGACTAAGTATAGAGTGTACTGAAGCCCTAAGTGGGTTGCTCAATTGAAATGAGCATGCAAGTACTATTTTTCACTCAGTGATTAAGTTGGGTGTATCGAGCTGTGATAGCTTAGTCTCATAAAAGAGCAAGGTTTTAGCTTGGTTGCAATAGCGAGCAAGGTTTTAGCTCGGCTGAAGTTTTGAGCAAGGATTTAGCTTGGTTCAAGGTTTGACCAAGCACTATAACAAAATTGGGTTTTTACATCATCACATCAATGACATACAGTAAATGCAAGCTGTCACAACCCAAACTCGTCCCTATAAGTTTAGCGCTGTAACCGACCACTAATCATGGGATTACCGAAGGCCTCTGAATAGATTAAGTAAAAGTAAAGGGGCTAGCAGAAGCAATTACAAACATTCAGTGTCCATAGAGCTGTGCACACATACATGGGACAGAAAATTTAAAACTTTATATACATATAAGTGACGTCATATTTACGTTAGTCTTACGTCACCAAATCCCACATATACATAACATACAAAAACTTGTTTAGGCAAAACATAAGAAATACAAAAGTCTCCAACATTTATCACAGACACTTGACCACTTCAAAACGAGAACCTCGTCGGGAGGCACAGTGGCTGGCTGATAGAACAGATCTCAGGCAATCATCTTAGGTCCTGGTCACGCGCCTTTTCACTTACATACATAAAAATAATACAATGAGTTAGAGCCCAGTGAATAATAACAGAGTAAAGGGTTTAATGAATGATGTCCAAGACAAATTCAGAAGTCAGAAACAGATTCTTATACATATTCAGATTCAGAGTTCATAGATAATCATACATGGTACATCCATTAGCGCTAACAGACAGATAACTCATGATTATATGAGACGGTTATAAAGACCCATATACAGAGCAGATAAAGACAGATAATGGTTATGCTTAGCTAGTTCCATGATGGAACCTCTGGTACCAGGTAATAGACAGATATCACATGATGCAAAGGATGGAATGATACATTTCAGAAAACTGGACAATCATTCATTTATACAGAAAGTAACATTTTAGAAAACTGATCACATCATTTAAGTCAGAAAATACTTATAATCAAACATAACTTTGCAGAGTTATTACTCACAAATAGCTCCAGTGGCAGAACAAATAGAGCAGATAGATCAAACGGTTTACGGAGCGTGACCTACACAAACACATAATGGATACACATTAAAACATACGCTCAGAAAATACATGACTTATTGATTTTCTATCTTGATGTAGACACCCCATTTTGACCAACCCTGAGACTTGGGCACTTTCTTTTGAACACCCGCTGATGAAAATTGAAATATGTCATTTTATGAATTTCTTAGCAGAAAAATCAAATTGAAACTTTAATCCCAAACGTCACCCATTTTGGCCAAATTTGTAATTTGTAGTATTTTATACATTTTATAATTTTATGTGTGTACATATTTTTAGGTGTTTTTAGCAAAACCAAAAATAAAAAATAAAAACAACAAAAACAATAAAAACAAAAAATAGTATGGTTAGAATGATGGGGTATTTTTTGGTGGGAGATAAAGAAGATAGGTTGAATATATGATTATGTTTTGTTTGATGGAGGATGAATGATGATTATGCTGATAGGTGGAGGTGGAAGATGAGTTGTAAAATATATCTCTCGGTGGGCTCAATTTAATGGAGGAGAATATTTGTAAAAAAGAGAAAGTAGGGAGAAAGGGGCCTTTTATCTCTGAGCAAAAGAAAACATACATACATGGGATGGGCCCTCTCTCTCTCTTCATAATGATGAGGGGATGGTGGGGATTCTTTTTTATTATTGTTTTGATAGGAAGGAGTAGGGGGGAGAGCTAAAAAAAAAAAAAAAAAGAACATACACACACAGGGGAGGGGAGAGCATCTGCTCTCGGATTCTTTACCTTATCTCTCTCTCTAAACACGCAGCTGATGGGGGGGATGTAGTAGACAGACTCGAAAACAAACCAAAAAAGAAAAAAAATAAAAACCCACCCTCTTGCTCACTCTTTGACCCGGGGATCTATTCCTCTCTCTCTCTCTCTCTCTCTCTCTCTCTCTCTCTCTCTCTCTCTCTCTCCTATCACACAAATATACATGCATGCATGAGCTCTCTCTCTGGCAGGCTCAAATGATCATCATTCCTGACCTTCTCTCCCTCTCAGCACTTCTCTCTCTCGGCAGCTTTGAGTTTTGAAATGTAAAATCACACAAGACCCACTCAATCTTCTCTCCCTCTCAGCACCTCTCTCTCTCTGGGAGGCTGCATGGCCTCTTCTCTCTCTCTCTCTCTCGCCATGGAAAATCACCCCTTTGAAGCTCTGAATCTGAACACACTCACACACAATAGACCTGGGCTCTCTCTCTCTCTCTCCTAAAGGCCATGAGGTGAAAAGAAAGAAAAATGGAGACATAGCTCGGCCTCTCTCTTGGCAATTTTGGGGTTTGAAAATGTAACACAAAAACTGTAGGGCAATCTTCACTGTATTTAAATAGATTAAATTCTATTGTGTACAAAACAACAAGTAGAATTTTAAGAAATAAAGAAAATGAGAGAATTTGTTTGATTACCAAAATCAAACTCGAAATAATAAATAAATAAATAACAACAGATTTTATTTTGTTACTAAAACAAAATTAAAATCTGATTTAACTAAATAAAAACAACACTGAAAATAAATTAAATAACTTACTTGATTTAATTTCTTCGAATTATTTTCTGATCAAGTCCAGTGTTTGACACTGTGTCCTTAAGACAGATTCGTCCTCTCCACGGTGCTTTCAGAATTTGGACGTCTATCTCCCAGGATGAAATGATCTTACCACAAACAATAGCAGCACTACAAATTGTTTGCCTTACGAACACACTAAGTGTTTACACTCTTTCTTTCAGAAATAAAATGCAGCAAGATGAAAAATAGAATAAGCAGAGGTGAAATACGAAATTTGTGAATTAATTACATCAAATGAGGGTGGTCCTATTTATAGATGTGAAAGTGACTCTTGGTTTTGAATTGAATAGGTATGATACCTGTTGGTTTTTGAATTCAAACAGATTTGAATCTGTTTATAATTCAAACAGATAGCAAATAACGGGAAGGGCCCTGTTTGGGTGTGCGTTAATACCAAACTAGTTTATTTTGGGAAGGGCCCTGTTTGGATGTACAGAAAAAACCAAACCCAGTTTATATTTCCGGTTTAATTTGAATTCTGGATTTTATTTTATACAAAATAAAATTAAATTCAAATGTTTTTGGCCCAAAAAGATTAGTATCGGGCCGAACAAGCCCAACCCAACCTCACACCACGCACCCGCGCCCAAGCCCAGGCCCAGCCCAGCCCAGCCCGACCGACCGGATGGACGGACGGCGGCGGCGGCGCGGGCGCGCGTGTGTGGTGGTTTTTGGGTCCAATGGGTCTAGCCCATTTTGCCCATAACCTCTCCCTCTAAAACACTTGGGTACGCCTTGGGGCACACCCCAAGTACCAAACCCATGCCTTATAAACCCATTCAAAACCTCCCACCAAATCAATGTGGGACAAGCCTTATTCAATACCTTTAAGGATTTTCCACCAAAACTCCATTTCCATGGAGCATACTTTGGCTTCAATTTCCCATTCACTCGGTAATGGTTTTGAGCAACCAAATATACCACGTGAATCACAACGTGGCATAGAACGCGTTACCACTTTGACCCGCGTAAATCGACGCACGGGGCCCACCTAAAAATTAGACCAAACTTAGGATAAAATTCTGGTTTTACCCAGAATTTATAACCATTTCCAACAATCCCCCACATGAATGGAATTTGATGACAACGGAAATGCAACAATATGTAAATTTATCGAAAGAGTATAAGTCGAAAATATCTTGCATCAGGATAGGTAGTTTTCGGCCTTGAACCTTCCCTAGTGATAACCTATCGGACTTACTGGCTAACCAATGGACGCGATGCCTTGAATTGTTCAGCCGTTTGTGTAAGCCAAGACAACAGATTTCACACAAAATATCTTGTAACACATCGTGGTTCTCACTGTTGTGTTCATTTTGGCCTTGAACACTCCTGGTTTTCATGAGTATTTCTAGAGAATGTAGCCTCTTTCATTCTCATAGAACCGGCCCTAGTTCAACACTCATATAGGTGATTCTTATTGTGAGTATCTTCTTATACTCGTCTTGATTTTATGCCTTAATCAAGATATAAGTAATCATTAAAAGCAAAGCTTATCCTTATGCCCCTACAGACAACATATGTTGCAGATATCACTCTCACCATAGGAATAGGTAGAGAATTTTAATCCCTTGGTGATTTCTGGCGAGCCATACATAACTTAGTTGTCCCTTTGAACTTAGTTCTTTGGGATCTCCAGTCATATAAGTAGGGTTACCATTATGACGACTCTTATGTAATAGGCTTTAATCCCATCCCCTTCGATGAACTATACACTAGCTCTTTTGTCAAACCTTTTGTTAACGGATCCGCAATATTCTCTTTAGATTTTATATAATCTATTGAGATTATTCCGTTTGACAACAATTGCCTTACGGTATTATGTCGATGACGAATATGTCGTGACTTACCGTTATACATGTGATTCTGTGCCCTGCCTATTGCAGATTGACTATCACAATGAATGCAAATAGCTGGCACAGGTTTTGGCCACATTGGAATGTCTTCTAAGAAGTGACGAAGCCATTCTGCTTCTTCACCTGCTTTGTCTAAAGCAATGAACTCGGATTCCATTGTGGATCGTGCGATGCAAGTTTGTTTCATGGACTTCCAAGAAACAGCAGCGCTTCCTAGAGTAAAGACATATCCACTAGTGGATTTTGTATCTTTAGTATCCGATATCCAATTGGCATCACAATAACCTTCGAGTACTGCTGGATATCGAGTAAAGTTCAAACCATGATCACGAGTAAATCTTAGATATCTAAGAACTCGAATGATCGCTTTCCAATGGTCTTCTCCAGGGTTACTAGTGTACCTACTCAATTTACTGATAGCATAAGCTATATCAGGACGAGTACAATTCATTAGGTACATTAGACTTCCAATGATTTGGGAGTATTTTAACTGAGACACTGCATCACTTTTATTTTTCGATAAATAAAGACTGATGTCTACAGGTGTTCTTGCTAAATTCAAATCATCCTTGATAAATTTATCAAGAATTTTCTCAATATAATAAGATTGAGATAATGCATATCCGTCGGATGTTTTAGTAATTTTCATTCCTAATATAACATCTACGACCCCCATATCTTTCATATCAAATCTTTTGTTAAGCATTTGCTTAGTTGATTTGATCATGTTTTGACTGCTTCCAATGATAAGCATGTCATCCACATAAAGACAAACTATGACATATCCTTGGTCAGTGTTTTTAACATAGACGCATTTGTCACATTCGTTTATCTTAAACCCATTAGTAAGCATTGCATGGTCAAATTTTTCATGCCATTGCTTAGGTGCTTGTTTTAATCCATAAAGGGATTTTACAAGTCGACAAACTTTCTTTTCTTGCCCTGATACTACAAACCCTTCGGGTTGTTCCATATAGATCTCTTCATTTAGATCACCGTTTAAGAAAGCTGTTTTAACATCCATTTGATGTATTTCTAAATTAAACAACGCTGCTATAGCAATAAGCACGCGAATGGATGTTATTCTTGTCACAGGGGAATATGTGTCAAAATAATCCAGACCTTCCTTTTGTTTGTAACCTTTAACTACAAGTCTTGCTTTATACTTGTCTATTGAACCATCTGCTTTCATTTTTCTCTTGAATATCCATTTATATCCAAGAGGTTTAGAACCTGGTGGAAGCTCCACCAATTCCCAAGTATGATTTTGCATAATGGATTCAATTTCATTATTAACAGCCTCTTTCCACAATGGTGCTTCAGGACCTGTCATTGCTGCCTTAAAGCTTTGAGGTTCATTTTCTAACAAGTATGTCAGAAAATCTGGACCAAAGGATTTTGATGTTCTTGCTCTCTTACTTCTTCTTGGTTCATCATCAGTTAAATCCTGTTGGTTGAGACCATTACTAGTCTCTTGTGTTTGATTGTCGTTAGTCTCTTGACTTTGTGTACGATCATAAGTTCTTTTCTGTGAACTTAATTCCTGTCCTTTCTTGTAAGGAAAGACATGTTCAAAAAACACAGCATTCCTTGACTCTATAATAGTGTTCACATTTATATCAGGTATTTCTGATTTATAAGTTAGAAATTGATATGCACTACTATTTTGAGCATAACCAATAACCATACAATCTACTGTTTTTGGTCCAATCTTAGTCTTTTTAGGAACAGGAACTTCAACTTTTGCCAAACACCCCCACACTTTTAAGTATTTGTAGGAAGGTGGTCGACCTTTCCACAATTCATAAGGAATGCTTTTGGTTTTCTTGTGGGGTATTCTATTAAGAACATAATTAGCAGACAATATTGCTTCCCCCCACAAGTTCTGTGGTAAGCTTGAACTTAGTAACATGGCATTCATCATTTCTTTTAGGGTTCTATTCTTCCTTTCAGCAATTCCATTTTGCTGTGGAGAATAAGGGGCTGTAGTTTGGTGAATAATGCCATGTTGTGCACAAAATTCATTTAATGGTGCATCATATTCACCACCCCTATCACTTCTAACCATTTTAATGGTTTTACCAAGTTGATTTTCAACTTCTGTTTTGTAGAGTTTGAACATTTCTAAGGCTTCATCTTTACTTCTAAGTAAATAAACATAACAATATCTTGTGCAATCATCGATAAATGTTATGAAATACTTTTTGCCTCCTCTAGTTTGAATAAATTTTAGATCACATACATCGGTGTGAATTAATTCTAGAGGTTTGGTTTTTCTTTCAACCGATTTAAATGGAGCCTTAGTTAGTTTCGCTTCTACACAAATTTCACATTTATGATTAGGATTAATTTCAAACTTTGGTATATAATCTAAACCAATTAATCTACGCAAAGTATCAAAATTCACATGTCCTAATCTACCATGCCATAAATTTGACTCAAGAATATAAGCAAAAGATGTGTTATTCTTATTCATAGCAACTTTCGGTACAACTGTCATTACATTCAACTTAAAGAGACCATCACTCATGTATCCCTTACCAACATACATACCATTCTTTGTTAATACAAATTTATCAGACTCAAAGACAAGCCTAAAACCATTTTTACTTAACAAAGAACCAGAAACTAAATTCTTCCGGATGTCAGGTACATGCAGTACGTTGTTGAGGGTCAGTTCTTTTCCAGATGTCATCTTCAAGATCACTTTTCCTTGTCCAGCCACAGTAGAAGTAGAAGAATTTCCCATAAAAAGTTGTTCACCATTTGCAGCCTCTTTGTAGGTAGTGAACATCTTCTTGTCCGCACATATGTGACGAGTTGCTCCAGTGTCAACCCACCATTTTTTGGGATTTCCAACCAAGTTAGCCTCAGACACCACAGTAGAGAGGTTGATGTCATTCACCCCGTCAGAGATGTAATCCAATTCTGTCACATTGGCTTGATTAGTGGTCTTCTTACTTGTACTTCCATGATCCTTCTTAGGGCGGCGGCAGTCAGAAGCTCGATGTCCAGTCTTACCACAGTTATAGCATTTTCCTTTGAACTTCTTGTTGCCATTGTTGTTGCCTTGTTTAGGACCATCTCCAGTAAACTTCCTCTTTTTGTTATGTGGTTTTTGAACTTGTTCAACCACATTAGCCTTGGACTCAATGGGATTTTTCCCATTTCTCTTTTCAGCCTTTCGGTTATCTTCCTCAATTCTTAATCTTACAATCAACTCATCCATGGTCATCTCTTTGCGTTTATGTTTTAAATAATTTTTGAAATCTTTCCAAGCCGGTGGTAACTTTTCCACCAAAGCAGCGACTTGGAAAGACTCGCTAAGAGACATACCTTCTGAATGAATATCATGCAAAATTATCTGAAAACTTTGAACTTGAGATATTACCGTTCGGGAGTCTACCATAACAAAATCCAGAAATTTACCGACGACAAATTTCTTCGTGCCGGCATCCTCTGTCTTGTATTTCTTCTCCAAAGAATCCCAGAATTCTTTTGCTGACTTCAGAGGACTGTATACATTATACAGCATGTTGTCAAGGCCATTGAGGATGTAGTTTTTGCACAGGAAATCTGAATGTTTCCAAGCATCTACAGCGGCAACAACTTGCCGATCACTTTCACCCTCTTTAAGTGCTGGAGCCTCTTCATGGAGAAACCGGGCCAAATTAAGAGTTGTAAGATAGAACAACATCTTCTGCTGCCATCTCTTAAATTCGGTACCATTAAATTTTTCCAGTTTTTCTCCATGATTGATTGGTACATGAACATGGTTCTGGATAGGGACCAATGTAGGTGTAACAATAGGAGTACCACTGCCAGATGCAGTTTCAGTTGTAGTAGCCATAATCTCTGATTACAAAAATCAGAAAAAATTAAAACACAAATTAATTTTCTAGTTACTAAAACCAGAAAATAAATTATAACACAAAATAATTTTATTTTCCTTGTTACTAAAACAAGAAAAATAAAATACCAAAATAATTTTCTGTAATACCAAATAATATTCTGCAATTGTTAATGACACCAGTATCGTACTACTAGTTGTCAAAGAAAAGAGACAGTATATTACTACTATCTGTCAAATAGCATAAATCACTATTTGTTTTTCCAACCAGAATATTACTTTGAAAACACAGAAAATTAAATACAATGAAGATACCAAAACGGTTCTGTCTTAAGATTGTAGGGCAATCTTCACTGTATTTAAATAGATTAAATTCTATTGTGTACAAAACAACAAGTAGAATTTTAAGAAATAAAGAAAATAGGAGAATTTGTTTGATTACCAAAATCAAACTCGAAATAATAAATAAATAAATAACAACAGATTTTATTTTGTTACTAAAACAAAATTAAAATCTAATTTAACTAAATAAAAACAACACTGAAAATAAATTAAATAACTTACTTGATTTAATTTCTTCGAATTATTTTCTGATCAAGTCCAGTGTTTGACACTGTGTCCTTAAGACAGATTCGTCCTCTCCACGGTGCTTTCAGAATTTTGACGTCTATCTCCCAGGATGAAATGATCTTACCACAAACAATAGCAACACTACAAATTGTTTGCCTTACGAACACACTAAGTGTTTACACTCTTTCTTTCAGAAATAAAATGCAGCAAGATGAAGAATAGAATAAGCAGAGGTGAAATACGAAATTTGTGAATTAATTACATCAAATGAGGGTGGTCATGTTTATAGATGTGAAGGTGACTCTTGGTTTTGAATTGAACAGGTATGATACCTGTTGGTTTTTGAATTCAAACATATTTGAATCTGTTTATAATTCAAACAGATAGCAAATAACGGGAAGGGCCCTGTTTGGGTGTGCGTTAATACCAAACTAGTTTATTTCGGGAAGGGCCCTGTTTGGATGTACAGAAAAAACCAAACCCAGTTTATATTTCCGGTTTAATTTGAATTCTGGATTTTATTTTATACAAAATAAAATTAAATTCAAATATTTCTTGCCCAAAAAGATTAGTATCGGGCCGAACAAGCCCAACCCCAGCTCAGCTCGCCCGACCGACCGGCCGGACGGACGGCGGCGCGCGTATGTGGTGGTTTTTGGGTCCAATGGGTCTAGCCCATTTTGCCCATAACCTCTCCCTCTAAAACACTTGGGTACCCCTTGGGGCACACCCCAAGTACCAAACCCATTCCTTATAAACCCATTCAAAACCTCCCACCAAATCAATGTGGGACAAGCCTTATTCAATACCTTTAAGGATTTTCCACCAAAACTCCATTTCCATGTAGCATACTTTGGCTTCAATTTCCCATTCACTCGGTAATGGTTTTGAGCAACCAAATATACCACGTAAATCACAACGCGGCATAGAACGCGTTACTACTTTGACCCGCGTAAATCGACGCACGGGGCCCACCTAAAAATTAGACCAAACTTAGGATAAAATTCTAGTTTTACCCAGAATTTATAACCATTTCCAACAAAAACAACAGAGACCACTCCAGACACACATAAGAAAGGAACCCATCTCTAAACCTGATCTAGCTCTCTCGGCAAAAGAGCTTCAACAACAAAGAAAAAGGAGGCCAACAACTCCACAACCGACTCTCATGGAGATGAAGATCTGAAAGTCCATGATGAGAAAACTCTTATGTATCACAGGACCACCATAACCACCAGCATCGATTTATAGGGGGGGTGGTCGACTAAAAAAGAGCTGCATGTCCTCTCTCTCTCTCGGGGCTGAACGATACAAAAAAGAACAAAAGAAAAACATGATCGGAGGGGGATGACTCTCTCTCTCTCTCTCTCCCTCTCTGTGTGGTTGGAGTCATGTTTTGCTACAAGGGAAAGGACCATGATTGATTCACTCACCAACCTCTCTCTCATGGGGTAACACACACACATCAACACCACGGCCAACCATGGCAGTAGCTGCTCTCTCTCTCTCTCTCGGTGTACATGGAAGAGAACAGCAACTGGACAAAATTACACAAATCACTCTCTCTCTGCTATATCACACAGATATAGACACATGGGCATGGGGGGGTGACTGATTACGCTGGCTCTTCCTCGGCAGTTTGGTTGGGAAGGCAACACACACTGATACACTCAAAACACACATACACTGATCTCTCTTTCCCTCTGGTTTACATCTCTCTCTCTCTCTCTCTCTCTTCCATTGTTGCCGCAACTCCATGACCGAGCCACCACCATCTGTAGCCTCACTCACCTCGGCTGCTTCATATTCCCTCCACCACCTTCTCGGGCCATCTACTACCAATCTCAACACCACGTGCAACCATGGCAGCAGCCGCTCTCTCTCTCTCTCTCTCTCTCTCTCTCGGATAGATTCTCTCTCGGGCTCTGTCTCTGGCTGAGATGGCTCACGAGTGCTGCTCTCCCTCATCAATCAATGAAAAAACCCATTCAAAGCTTGGAATCTAACATGGATTTGGGTTGGAGCTGAAAACACACATACATGTTGTTATGCTTCCCGCATGAATTTGCTGCTGCTTATCACTCAAGTCTTTTGGTCATCAATCACTCAACCTGGTAGTATCAACTATGGAGAGAAATCTATGTGATGGAAAGGAAGCATCTCCTGCAGAGACTTCTTGGTTTCCTGAGATTCAAAACCACTAGATGGAGGCTTAAGATTCATTGAAGAGAAGATTAGTCACAGAAGATGATGTCACATGGAAATTACCTACAAACACAAATACAGCCACAGCCAGTGCATTGGAAGTTGGAGGAGAAAAAACATGCAAAGAAGACTGGGACAAATCAAATTCAAACAAATAAACTTGTGGGACCCTCCATTGAGGATGAGTACATAGACTAAGGTGTGTAGGTCTACTGGATGGAAGATTTTATTTTATTTTATTTTGAGTATTTGTTTGGATTTTATTTTAGTCATCTCCCTCGAATTTGTAATATTTAAAGTACTATAATAATCCCCTCATCTCGCTTCTTTCTATCCTATTCTTTAATCACTTTCCCTAACTGTACATATGCATATATCTGATATGCCATGCATATCCATGCTTTGCATCCATGTTTCATGCATCTTGATTCGGCTAAGTTTGCATTTGTGGATTTAATCAATTCCTATGTGATTATTTGCGCTACCTTATGTTCTTGAGATGATTCACATGCCATATTTTAGAAACCGAATCTTTAGCTGCATCTCATGAGTGAATTGCATTAGAAATTGTATATAAGATTATGCATATTTTTCTAATTTTGTTTTGGAGCTTGTTCGCGGGACGGCGGTAAATCTGTGAGTTTTTATGCTTTAGCATTCCGCTTGTACATAATTTTCTTATTATATTTAGCATCCTACCATAAGGCTACTTGCTTACTTGATATAAACTGTTTGAATGCCTGTGGATGAAGGCTTGTTACTTGAATTGGAATGATTCAACGAATGTACGTTTTAAGCCCACTTTGTAGTGGCAAATTCACAAACTTTAAGCCCACTTAAGTGGCAGATGCAAACCCTTTTCGAAAAACAAACATAAAATTGAATTGTTCCAATTTGAGCAAACTAGTCTATACTTGTATACTTCACATAGTAAATTTTAGGATTTACTAAAAAATCAGAACATGAACATATAAAGAAAATAAAATTCATATCATGGTTTAGTAGAGGCCGATCTTTGATCGGGTAAGCAGGGGTGCTCATTATTGACCTTCCCTTCTCATACCTAAAGTTCCGAGCCAAGCATCTTCGGTTACGACGAACAGTGGCCTTGGCACGAGTCATGGTCTCCTAATTTCCCAAAATATTAGGTGGCGACTCTGAGATCTGATGACACAGTCCATTTTTCACAAAATTACAATAAAATGGATTTTCAATAAAAGTTGCCAAATTCGGACTCTTATATACGTTTTACATTGCACTAGTGAGACTAGATCAAAGAGATCTCGGGAGTCCGAACTATTTAACGCACGCGAGTACTCCCCGGGCATGTTACACTTGGTGTGTTTCTAATCGTTACCCTCATTATTATGTCTTAATTAGGGCTTAGGAATGCCTAAGAGGCAAGGAGGATGCAAAAAGGCGATTTGAAACACTTACTCAAATTTGCTGAAAATAAGGCCTTCGTTCGAGCGCAACTTTGGTCACTCGGCCGGTCTGTAAAACTCTCCAAAACTTCTGGGAGCTCTTATTTTACACTCAAGTGCAACTTCCTACACTCGAGCGGAGGATAAAAAATAAGGGTGGTCACTCGAGCTCAGATTCTATCGCCCGAGCCAAGACCCTTGTCTGCAAAAGTATTGGAAGCATGAATTTTACGCTCGAGCCAAGGTGCAAAGCAAAGAGTGGTCACTCGAGTGCAGCTTTGGTCACTCGAGCAGAGATGCAGAATCTAGAATTTCTAGATTTGCTCTCCAAGGTCAAAACTCAAATTCAAAGCTGCAAAACACTCCCTTTTGGGCCAAAACTTGAGAAAATATCTCTAAACTGATATAACACCATGAATTGAAAGTCATTTCGCAAAATGAAAGCCCAAAATCAAGTGAATTGTTCAAAAGCAAAACTTAGAACTTTGTTTAAATTACATGTATGAATTGACATGAACTCAAACCTTCCAAAATATGATCAAGTGAGATGTTTAGCACAAAACCAAGTTGAATTCTTAAAACATAGCCAAAATAAGAACTTTCATGTGAGAATCCTTGAAGTCAAGCTCAAATTGTGATAAAATGGACTTGAAATGGACATCCATGCATGATATGA
Organism: Camellia granthamiana; assembly: GCA_036172215.1. Lineage (NCBI taxonomy): Eukaryota > Viridiplantae > Streptophyta > Magnoliopsida > Ericales > Theaceae > Camellia > Camellia granthamiana. The sequence continues at coordinate 137,360,749 of CM069910.1, forward strand.
CTCAAATTCTTCAATTCTAGCTCAATTCTTATAATTGATCACAAAGTCTCCTTAGATTCTCTTCATTAATGACTTAGATACAAAGATTAGGAGTCAAATGCTCACCTAAGGTCTCCAATTGAGTTCTAATCAACCAATTCTTGAGCGCATACAAGCCAAACCTTCAATTCTCTACAATTCCAAGCTTGAGTTCATCCTTCCTAAGCATGCATCTCTCTCTCTCTCTCTCTCTCTCTCTCTCTCTCTCTCTCACTCTCTCATACACACACACATTTATGAGTTGAAGACGAGGATGAAATGTTAGTGTCTAGCATATTCTGAAGTCACTTGTGCCTTGTATAGGCTTAATTAGGTTGCCTTAATTAATTTGAGTTAAGGGTAGTTAATTAGGATAATTTTATTCTAATTAATGGTGTCCGAATTGAATTTCAATTAAACCTACCATAAAACTCTAAAAATTCTAAATGACACATAAACGAAATCAATTTCATGTTTGGACGCCAATAAGACCTTCAATTTGCATACCAAAAAAGAAATTCAAACAGATCTTCCTATGACAGACAGATATAAATGCAAATAACACATATAACAATTAACACATGATTTCATCTTAATTGCTCATTAAGCATCCTTAATTATGGATCATAAGCTAATTATAGGTCAAGATTGTTACAGTCTTCCCCCCTTAAAGTGTTTGGTCCTCCAAACTCGAATTACCTTTATTTTGGAAGAATATCGGGTCCAGATGGAGCAAATCAAGGTATCTCTTCATCATATCCTCTTTGGTTTTCTGATAACCCGACCCGTAATGTACTTAATTACGCATGTTATTATGTGTTTGATATGAATTTGTATGTTTAATGATGTGAGTTATTATGTGATTATGAATTTATATTTGTTGAGTGTAGAAAAATCTATTGCGATTGGGTCTTTGAACTGAGAATTTATGGCCTTAGAGGCGCCAGAAACCAAAACCGACTTTATAACTATGTTTAGCATGATTTTTAAAGCCTATAGTGAAATTTGGCAAAATTACGATTCGTAATGAATTAATTGAGCTTAATTAGCATAAACCTTAGATTAAGCCAACTTCATTATGTATGTGATTTTCATGTTTAATTGATTAAGGAGATTTGGATTCTAATTGGTTGTTATTCTAAGCTAATTTGGGATTTATGAGAATTTTGGAGTCTGATTCGTATTTAATTTTAATAAGGATTTATTTTGGAATTCGAAATTAAAAGCCTAAATGGGTCAAGAGAGTATAATGGGAATTGAATTATTTTAATTTCGAGTATCGGACCGTATGAGAGTTTAATTAAATATTCGATTCAAATTTGTAAAATTAAGATTTGATTAATTGGGTCCGAATTGGAGTTAATTAAGTTATGAGAATTAGTTATTAAGGTTATTATGAATTAAATCTATTTATGAGGCATTCAATTGATGTATTCAATTGAGTATGTAATTTATTGGTGAAGATTTTGAAGTTTAATTTGAAATTGAAGGCCTTAATGATGTGAGGAACCAAAATTGAGGATGGCAATAAGTTTAATTTGACATTTGAAGCTTTTTGGAAGTTTAACTAAAAATTTGATTCAGATTCATGAAATTAAATATAATTAATCAGGTTATAAAGGAAGTCAAATTAGACTAATCAAATTAAGTGGGATTTGTAATAGTTATGATTAATTGGGTTATAATTTTACATAACTAATTAAAATTAAGAGATAGTTAATTAAGCTAATTGTAATAAAAGATTAATCTCAATTAAGTATCCTAAGCAAGATTTATTAGTTAATGAAAGAATTAATACACCACCACATGGGTTTATATAGTAAGGACAAGTGTCCCACTAAATAAACAAAAGAAAAGATGAATGATTGAAGTCAGATGAGGCCTTCACTCTGCTGGAAACAAAAAGTTAGAAAAGAAAGAGAGAGCATGGGCTGAGGGAGAGAGAGAGAGAGAGAGCTTCATTATTTATATATATACATTGTAGTCAAATTTGTTAGAGCAAACCGTGGGAAAGGAAGAAAGGAAGAATAAAGAAGAAGAGGGTTTTGTGGGATACCAAAATTCAAGTTAAAAATTGTGGAAAAATCATCTTAAGGTAAGAAATTCCATCCTCTTTCTAGTGTTGTTTAAATAATCTAGATGTAAATTGACTCAATATGGATTTTGAGAGGATTAAAAAATAAAGATTTTTAGATCAATTATATAAATGGATAGAAATTGGGTTTTGCATGTAAAATCAAGTTAGGTTGAAGAATATGAGTTTTGATTTTTTAAATTTTTTTAAGTTTGAGATTATATTTTGAAAATTATTATTGAATTGTGTTATATAAATTACATGCAACAATGATGTATTGAAGATTTGATCCATGCAATAGAGTTAGGTTCAAATTTATGGAAATTAATTTAGAAATTAATTATTTTGGGTTTGATTTTGGAATATCATGCATGAATTGAGTCTAATTTCTACATGCATAGACAAATCCTACAAGTCTTAATAGTCTAATTGTACATGCATCATAGCTTTCTTAGAATTAATTTCATGTTTTGATGGAACAAGAACTAAGCTTTGGAAAACTATGAGTTTATGAACAAACAAGTTCAATTTTTAAATTAAAGGAGTTTTAATGTAAATGATCTAAAATTGATCATATTTTCTTGATTAATTAAGAGTTTGTGTGTTTTTAGACAAGCTATGTATGAACCCAAGTTTTGAGATTATATTTTGAAAATTTAATTCATGTTTTAGAATTTGTGAGTTTGGAATTGGGCTTGATATGAAGAACATGAATTAAATTTAAATTTGGACAAATATGGAAATAAATTATAATTTATATTTGAGAATCAAAAATTTGTTTGATTTTGAATTAAATTTCATACATGCAAATATTTTTTGAAAGGGCTTTATAACTTCAACTTATGTTTCATAAAATAAGGAAAAACGATTTTTGAAACATGGAGAACTTGGCACCAAATCACTCATGCATACATAATTTTGTTGAATCTCATGAATTTGAGTGTCATTTCTACCATTTGAGATGAAATTAGAGTCTACATTTCACATGCATACACAATCCATGAAAATGTAGAATTTATGTGCATGAGTTATGAAGTTTAAGAAAATGAATTTGAAATAATTTGGGCTTGCATGATGAATCCTTGGAGATTTGAGCTTCAAATCTTGTAGAATTGGCATTATATCATGTTAGAAGTTGTATGGTTACTATATAGGACAAAACATGGAAGTTGTATCATTTAAAGTTATGTTTTGAAGCACAAACAACATTTTAGAAAACCCATAAATCGACTTCATCACTCGAGCGAAGAAGTTGTCGCTCGAGCGTAGAATGCAAGCAACCCGTATTTTTGCAGACTAAGGGGAACGCTCGAGCGACCAATGTTGCGCTCAAGCGAAGTGCTCTGTTTCAGAAAACTTTGAAAAGTTGTTTCATGTTCCGATTTCCGTTCTCTTTTATTTTTAAACACTCTTAGGCATACATTGAGCATTATAAATGAATTAAAAGAGTAAGAAAGAAGCCTAAGAGAACTAAACAAGTTAAGAACGAAATAAATTGTACTGTGACCCGATTTCTATGTGTATTATAAATTGTGTAGGGTCAACTACAAGGGTGGACCAGGCATCTGAACACTGTGAGTAATACTTTAGTAAAGATATGTTCATATATGCTATTTTTAAATACTGCTCATGTGTAAGTGTTCTGGACTTGTGAATTCAAATTATGAATGAGTATTCTATTCGTCTGATTGTGCAAGATTATAATGAAATTGATAAGTATGAAATCACCTGAATGGACCAAAGGTCGTTCTGAATGAATATGAAATGGGCCTAAAGGCCGTTCTGTATATTGATTTACATGGACCAAAGGTCGTTCTGTAAGGATATGAAATGGGTCCAAGGCCATCCAATATATGTGTCAAGGACATGAAATAGGCCTAAGGCCGTTGAATGCAAATGTGATCATGATCATGAATATGAATATACGCATAGATATGAATATGGAAATGATGGACCTGAGGTTGTTCTGAAACGTGATTGGGCCCGAGGCCGTTCTATGTCATGATTAGGCCTAAGGCCGTTCTGTATGAATGTGTATTTTGGACCCGAGGTCGTTCTGCATGAATGAGTATTTTGGACCCGAGGTCATTCTATATGAATGAGTTCTGTATGAATGAGTATTTTGGACCCGAGGTCGTTCTGCCCCTTTGATACGCCTTGGGCATAATGGATTGGACTTGAAATTGTTCTGAGTTGGATTTACATGTATTAAGTATAAATATGAATTACTTAATTAAGAATCTCATTCGTATAATCTCTTTACTTTGGTATTATTCACTGGCCGTTAGCTCACTCTTTATACATATATGTAGGTGAACAATTGGAGGATCAACATTAGAGTTTGCTCTAGAGTCCACCTTTTGGTCAAGCCACCCAAGAAGTGCCTTTGTGTAGAGGCTTCGTTTTATTTTGTCAAGCTCTTGTTAAACTTTGTATTTTGTTAGCAGTCCTTTACATAGTGTGTGAGATATAAAATGTCTTCGTACATGTATAAATAAAAGTGTGTTAAGAATGTTTTAATTACTACAGTTGATCATGTAAGCATAGCTCAATGGACATTATTATTATTTTTGTTTTGCTTCTACTTCAGGCCCCGATATTATTTAAATATTTTGAAATTTTGTCTTTGAGGCCGTAGGTAATCTACGGATTACTGGCCGGTTACAATGCTAAACCTTCAGGGGCGGGTTTGGGTTGTGACAGGTTTCCCAAGTCACGTATATCCCTCCATGATTTTGCCAATCTATTTTTACCAATGGAATTTCTTTGTTCCTCAGTCTTTTGATCCGGCGATTCACAATTTGAATTGGCCTCTCTTCATACGTATAGTCATCCTTCAGAAGCACATATTTGGGTCAATAACATGATGCGGATCTCGTAAATATTCCCAAAGCATCGAAACATGAAAAACATTATGCATGTTTTCCATAACTAGAGGTAAAGCCACTTGGTATGTCACAGGATTAATTTTCTCAATGATTTTATATGGCCCAATGTATCATGGTGCCAATTTTCCTTTAACCCCAAATCGAGTTTGCCCTTTCATTGGAATCACTTTGATAAACACATGGTCACCGACTTCATATTCTCTATCCTTCATTTGAACATCCGCATAACTCTTTTGCCGACTTTGAGCGGTTTCAACTGTTATTGAATTAACTTGACTTTCTCGGTCGTCTCTTGTACAAGTTTCAATCCCAACAAAGGCCTATTGCCTATTTTGACCCAACAAATTGGAGATCAGCACTTCCTACCGTACAGAGCTTCATAAGGAGCCATTCCGATAATTGAATGATAACTGTTGTTGTAGACAAACTCAGCCAAAGGCAGGTAAGTTTCCAAATTCCTAAGAAATCCAACACACACATTCGTAACATGTCTTCCAACGTCTAAATCGTTCGTTCTGACTGACTATCTGTCTGTGGATGATATGTGCTACTGAGTCTTAGTTTGGTTCACCAAGCTTGCTGTAGAATCTGCCAGAATCTTGAAGTAAACTTAGGATCTCAATCAGACACAATAGATGCTGGCACTCCATGCAATCTCACAATCTCATATACATAAATGTTAGCTCACTACAACAAAAAGCATTTTTTGCGGCATTTTTTAGCAACCAAATTGAAATTAGTCGCCAATTGTATATTTTTTGCCACAATATACTAGTTGGTCACTAAAAAATAAACTATTGGCGACCAATATCTCAATTGGTCTCCAAAAACGTTTGGCGCCAACTTAAATTTTTGCGCGGGAGCGCTAAAAATGTTTTCGAGACCAAATTAATATATGGGGACGAAAATTTTGGTCGCCAATTGTAACTTTTTGGCGACAAAATTAAAATAGTTGCGGAAAGGTGAACAATTTTTATGGCATCCTAATGATTTTCGTCACCAATAAATTAGGGGTCAAAACGATGTCTTTTTTTTATTTTTTTATTTTTTATCTTCAACAGTTGACTGAACCTTTTAGATGAATAAACAAGGATTGACCTAATATTCATCGCATTTTCTCACTTCACAACCTCAAGCGGCATAGCAGAAGACACACAAAGGTATGTCTTCTCTTTTTCTTTTTCATCTCTCTCTCTCTCTCTCTCTCTCTCTCTCTCTCTCTCCTTCCTCTCTCTTTCACTCTCACTCTCTCACACTGCCTCATCTTCCTCTTTTTCTTCTTTGTCTTCAATTTGATTCTTTTGTTCGGCATGGCAGAACATAGCTTAACACTGATATTGGGACTGATATTATGATTTTGGGACTAATATGTGGTGAAGAGCTTCTCCAATAATAAATGTAATCACTTCGTTGTTTGTAGCTGTTGTTGTTTTAATTAGTTCAAGCATTAATAAATAAACATATATAACATGTTTTATGAAGTGTTCAGTTTTCTACACTGACCAAGTTGAAGCCTAGAGTTAAACATATAGAGTACATTTTTTTTCTTCTAGCTTTTAATTGGTTACTTATTGATTGCATAAAATTTTATCACTTCCAGAAGAAAATTATTCAGTGCAGCAGTTCTACAAATTTAGAAGAAGAAAAAAAAATGTGGCTATTGTTCTGGTTTGTGCTGTAGTTCTATACTTAAAAGAGAAAAAACGTGCCTGCAGTTCTACACTTATTGATTTTTTTTTTCTACTCTGTGCTGCTGCAGTTCTACACTTTTTTTTTTTTTCTACTCTGTGTTGCTGCAATTCTACACTTATTGATTTTTTTTTTCTATTCTCTGTTGTTGCTATTCTGGGCTGTTTTAGTGCTGTTTTTGGGTTGTTTTTGCTGCTATTTCTAGGCTGATTTGCACTTTGTTTTGGGACTATTTTGTGCTTAATTCTTTACCTGTTTAAACACCATTTGCACTCCAAAAATATGGTTAAACACAAGGAGAATTTAAGAATTATAATGATTTATTTAAATATTAAGTTTTCAATTCTAGTCCATATTTCAAAATAAATCACAACATAATAAAAAACAATCATCAAAATCAATATGGCTAACAAACCTAACCTAGTGCATATAGGTCATCACCTTTAAGATTCTATAAAACAACATTTATTTTGTTTTTGTTACTATTGTGATTGTGGCTTCTTTTGTGTTAGGATTAACTCCAGGTAATTGATACTTGCTTTCAAATGCTTCTTTTTTAAACGCTACTGATCTAAAGCCTCCTCCCCCTCTTGTACATGATTCTAAACATGAGAAATTCAACTCTTTGATTCCAAACTATTTAAGCAACACAAAAGTATGCATGTATCTGTTTAAGCAATTTGAAATGTAGCATTGAACTACTAGTATCTTTCCATGTGAACTCATTTGTTGGCTTTGGATTTCTAGGTGGTGAGGGTACTTGATTTATTTTGCTTGAAATGACTGAGAATCTTATTATCTTGTCTTCATAGTCATCATTACAACCTCCCAGTTTGATGTGCAACCATGAACTTGAAAGAGTCAAATTTAGTGTATAAGTCTTGCTTTTGAGAGAATGCCAATCTTGAAATTCTGTTCTTTGTGATGCGACGATGGCATCATGGCAACATCCTTCATCTCTTTCTCTCTCTCTCTCAATTTTGCCTACCTGAGTTTGCTTGGATTAATTTATGTGTCAACTATTGAATTGTGAATGATTTGATGTGTGGAGCTTTATTCATAATTCCATTTCACATCAGTTACTTTGTTGATAACTCCCATTTTTCTTAATAACTCGAGTTTATTTTGAGATATTTTGGGAACTAATGTTGCTTGAATACAATTCCATGGAACTTTTATATACAAACAGAGTTTGTTATTTTTGCTTGTAGGTTTTGACTTGTATGATGCCATGCCATGCCATTGCTTTAATTGATATTTATTTTTTGCTTCAATCCAAGTTTCCAATCTATGTTATGTATCTGTCTTTTTTGATAGTGAATTGTACATTTTTCAAAGCTGTGATTTATTCTTTTTTGGCAAGAATACAATTGTTGTCTATATTATAAGTACAAGCATTTATTTAGATGTGTACATCACATTTTGATTCGATATATAGTAATATTATCGAATCATTTATTTTGCACAATACCATGGCGAGTAAGTATGACAATAAGGTAGGAGGAAAAAAAAAACAAGGACATGAGTATCCTTATATGTTATTTGATATTCATTTCATGCCCATAACTCTCTATTAATTTCATGTATTGTGCAATTTTAATTTAAACTTTGATTTACAATTACAAATGTTATAATGCAAAGAGATTAAAAAAAACAAAAAAAAGAAGAAGTTGTAATCATTCGTTGGGGGCAATTGCTACATCAAGTAAGTTTTGACTATTTGTTAGGGCATTTTTAATTTACTTACAGAATTTTGGCACTTTTTTTTATTAAATTTGTGGCAGTTAGAGGATTCACATTAATTTTCCTAATGTTTTGAGCATTCATGATATAACAAACACTTAGATGACCCCAAAGAACTATTTGACATATAAATAAGATAAGACCAAATGCGTTAATTAGGGGTGACTGCCGTGTTTGGTTTCAAAAATCTTAATTTCATGTCTAACTCAACAAATAAATAAGTCAAATAGCTAAAATAGATGAATATGTTTTTACAAGAATAACTAAACTAATATGTAACAATTTCAACACCATAATTTATATAGCAATTCTAATTTATATATCCATTTCATCACTTACTATATGATTCTTTTTCACCCTTTACTATAGATTGCATTTTCTACTTGAATATTAATTTTTGTCTATCACTTACTATTGTTAATACAACTTTGTTAAAAATGTAAATTATTTTATGGTGTAATGCATACAACTTTTATAATCCAAGATTTAGAACTATCAAAGTAGGATACTTGGAAATCACTATTAGATAAAACTTTGGAGCAAAAGATATGGAACCATAATCCTGTAAAATCTCTAATTAATATTCCCGTATCACGTGGGTCATTGTAACAACTAAATAATTAAGTCAGTCTTACAAATAAATTATACATGCCTAATTAAGTTAAAGGTATATTTTAGTATATTTTGCATTGTGCATTCATAAATGGGATAAGACTACTTTAATGTACAGAATAACAAAAGAATTTTACATAACTTTGGCTTTGTAGGTGGCCAAATATGGATAAGAGTTGGATGTTACTTAAGAATAGAATGAGTTCCCAATATCGAGATGGGGTGAACGCTTTTGTTCAATTTGCAGTGACAAAAGGGCCAAATGATAAGATTCGTTGCCCTTGTATGGACTGTTTGAATTATAACGACACACTAGTAAAATTGTGGAGTATCATTTGGTCGTGAAAGGGATGTCCCCTTCTTATAAGACTTGGGTGCATCATCAGGAATCTGTTCCCATGAATCAATCTCATGCATTGAATGATGACAACCATAATGACTTTGGAAGTGTTGGGGATAGAATGGAAGAGGAGACAAGCGAAGATCAAGATGAAATCCTAAATTTGTTAGAAGATGTTTATATGGGGACTATCATGAATGATGATGAAAACGAGGGGGATGAGGAGGATGATGACGATGATGATGTGGCTAATAATGTCGAAAAAGGAGATGTGCCCAACTTTAAGAAATTATTGAATGATGCTCAAAGAGAGTTGTACCATGGGTGTCGTAAGTTTTCTCTTTTATCATTTGTTGTTGAGATGCTTCATGTGAAGGTGTTGAACAAGTGGAGTAATAAGTCATTCAACATGCTGTTGGGATATTAAAAGACCTTCTACTGGTAAGTGATCAAGTGATTCCATGGACCCTTTATGAAGCCAAAAAATTCTTGACTTAGTCTTAGGATATGTGTCGATTCATGCATGTAAGTATGATTGTTCACTTTCTTGGAAGGAGAATGCAAATTTAGAGAATTGTCCAATTTGTCAAGAGTCTAGATACAAGTTGAATGATGGAAAAGGTAAGAAAATTCCTCATAAGATCTTAAGATACTCCCCGTTGACACCGAGGTTGCAGAGATTATATATGTCAAGAAAAACAGCTATAGATATAAGATAGCACAAAAAGAAGCGAGTAGATGATGGGATATTGAGACACCCGGCTAATGGTGAGGCATGGAAGGATTTTGATAGGCAACATCCTTTGTTTTCCCAAGGGACTCGAAATGTGAGGTTAGGGTTGGCCACTGATGGTTTTAATCCTTTTTGAAACATGAGCAACTCGTATAGTATGTGGCCTGTGATTGTTATGCCTTACAACTTGCCTCTTTGGAAATGTATGAAACAATCATTTAGTACATTGTCATTGGTTATCCCAGGACCACAAGCACTAGGGAGAGATATCGATATTTACATGCGACCATTAATTGATGAGTTGAAGGAGTTGTGGGAAGATAGTGTGCTTACTTATGATGCCTCAATTGAATTAACTTTTCGAATGCATGCAGCTGTTATGTGGACAATGAATGACTTTCTTGCATATTGCAACTTGTTAGGATAGAGTACAAAAGGTTATTTTGGCTTGTCCCACATGTAACAAGAATGCATCCTCACAACGGTTGAGAGGTTAGATAGAGGACACAAGAGCTCGCCGTTACCTACCTGATGACCACCCTTGGCAGAGGAGTCGGCTTTATAACGGTAAGACTGAGTTTGTGTCAAGACCTTTGGAGTTATCAGGGGAACAAATCTTAGAACAATTGGACTCAGGGACATTCAGACCATTTGGAAAGCATCCAACTAATAAGAAAAGAAAAAGGCAAAATCCAGTATTGAACTGGACAAAAAAAAAAAAAAAAAAAGCATCTTTTTCGTGTTACCATATTGGAAAACACTTAAACTCTGACACAACCTCGATGTTATGCACATATAGAAGAATATATGTGATAGTTTGCTTGGAACATTACTGAGTATAGATGGAAAGAACAAAGACATGGAAAAAGCACGGCTAGATTTGGAAGATATGAAAATAAGGAAGGAGTTGCACCTAAAAAGGCATGCTGGTGGGTCTTTTGAAAAGCCCCCAGCATTATACACTTTGTCCTTAGATGAAAGGCATGGTTTCTGTGAGTTCTTGAAGTCAATTAAGTATCCTGATGATTATGCAGCAAACATGTCAAGGTGTGTGACCACAAAAGGTGATAAGTTAATAGGCCTAAAAAGTCATGATTGTCATGTCCTTCTGCAGCGACTTCTTCGCATTGGAATGCGTGGATATCTTCACAATGATATTTGTGTCACATTATTTGAGTTGGAATATTTCTTCAAAGAGCATTGCTCGAAGACATTGAAGGTGAAGGATTTGGAAAAATTAGAAGATTGCATAGTATACATACTATGCAAGTTGGAGAAAAATTATCCACCAGCATTTTTTGATGTGATGGTCCATTTGGCCATTCATTTGCCGCGCGAAGCCATTCTTGGTGGGCCTGTGCAATATCAGTGGATGTACCTTATTGAAAGGTACTTACTAATTTCTTAATATACCAGAATACTTAAATTGTAGCACAACCTATATATATATTTATAAAAATGTGAGTGTGCGTGTAATAAGATTATTTTATTGTTTGTTTCATAGGCTACTTGGAGCTTTAAAAGGATATGTTACAAATCGAGCTCATCCAGAAGGTTCGATCGCAGAAGCTTATGTTGTCAAGGAGTGTCTGACATTTTGCTCAATGTATATGGGTGGGATTGAAATTGTATTTAATCGAGAGGAACGAAATGTTGATGTTATTGTGCATGAGTTGGGGTTGGAGGTCTTCATGCAAGATGTTCGTCCTTTTGGGCTAATTATAAGGGCTTCTGACGTGTCTCAGAAAGAACGTGAAATGGCTCATTGGTTTGTCTTGAATAATAGCCTCGAGTTAGACCATTATCTAGAGTATGTTCTTATTATTGTTTTTTGTAGAATTATGTTTTTTAATATAATACATTACTTATCAATCACATGTTTGTGAGTAGGCAACACAAGAATCTTTTAGAAAATCAAGGTGCACATGACATCACAAAGAGACAGAAAGAGAAATTCCCTAAGTGGTTCAAAGAACATGTAAGATATAATCCTAAACTTTATTGAGCTATGTTTATATAAATACTAACATAATGATTGAAATTGATGTCGTTATGTAGATGAACCAATTACGAAGTCAAGGATTACCAGAAGCAACTGATGATTTATGGTCATTAGCAAATGGTCCTACTGTGATAGTTAATTTGTATTCAGCTTGCATTTCCAATGGTGTTCGATTTCATAGTAAGAATCATGACAGTAGTCATAAATGCCAAAATAATGGGTTGGTTATGGAAGGGGAGCATAAAGGACAAACAATTGACATTTATGGGTACTTGAATAGAGTGTGGGAGATGCATTATATAGTTGCACATCGAGTTGTTTTATTCCAATGTGAATGGTTCAACACTGGTAGCAATAGAACATTACATACCGATACACATTTCACAAGTATTGATGTTAGAAGTCGATGGTATAAAGATGATCCATTTGTCTTACCAAGTCATGTGAAACAAGTTTTCTATGTTGATGATACAAAGTTAGGTGGACATTGGAAAGTCGTAGAAAGACTACAACATCGAGGAATGTGGGATGTACCAGAACAAGATGGCATTGAACTTGATGATGTATTCCAACAGAATGAAACAATTGATGTTGTCCCAGTCAACGTTGAAGACACCATCACAATCTCACTTCATAGGAATGACTTTTATCTTCAAATTATCCCAAGTGAGGTGGTTTTACAATTAGTTAGTCGAGCACACAGCGATGGTGTTGATGATGAAAAGGGGTGCGATAATGAAGATGATTACTTCGAGCATTGACAATCCGAGAAGATAACCTACATAATCATTTTGATTCTAATATAGATTTTGACATAGAACTTTAATGATTGTATCATTTTTATGCTTTTATGACACTGTTGTTTAAGTGCCTTTGAGTTTGAGTATAATGACTATTCAAAAAAAAAAAAAAAATTGTATATGTGTGTTTGTGTGTGTGTGTGTGTGTCTCTCTCTCTCTCTCTCTCTCTCTCTCTCTCTCTATCCTTCCCTTTCTCCATTTTTTTTTTTTTTGGTTTCTTATGTCATGTTATTGTTTAGTTATCACTTATGTTCTGATATTGATTCTATTATATATCCGTTGATATTAATGTAATTGCTTATTTTACATATGCGTCACACGTGTAATTGTTGAGTTGTTGTGCTAAATGGCTGGCCCTAGTAAAGTTCGAAGTGTAGCATCATCCAAAATTCCTCTACCTACCCAACAAGTTGCAGCTAGAGTTACTGCCCCTACTCAGCATGCACCACCTAATTTAACCCCATCTACTCAGAGCGTACCATCTACAAATGCTTTAAGTATCCAACCTGCACCATTTACAAATGCAACTACTACCCAGGTTACACCATCTACAAATGCAACTACTACCCAGGATGTACCATCTACACCTAGTTTGCATACTCGTTCTGGACAAGTAAGGGTTCAGACTCAAGGGAAGAGCATAGCACGTCTCATAGCTAACAATGGTGGTGAAAAACTTCTTATTTGGATCCCTGTAAATGTAAAGGTGCTAGTAGGGCCTTGTGCAACTCCATTTGCAAATGAACTTGGGTTACAGATAAGGATGGCTGCACCAATCATTGGTATAAAAAGGTGGAACAAGATTGATGAGATTCATAATGCCCCAATCATTCAACTAGTTTGGGTACATGTATTTGTTATTTTTTAAATAATTAGATTATCACCATTACTTGCATTTTGATATTAATAAAAGTATTCATTGTATTTGCAGGATAAATTTGAGATTGTTGATTATGATGAGGATGAAGAGGTTCGGAAAAGAGTCAATAAAAAGTGTAAAACTCTTTACAAAAGTTGACGTAACAAGATGAAGACTCATTACTCGAAGTTGGTAGACGCTAGCGTTGACCCTTATAGTAAACCTTGCAAAGGGGTCGATTATGAGGCTCGGGTATACATGATCAATCATGTATGGCTTGATGGCGATCATCAAGTAAAATTTCCTAATTTAAAGAATCATGTTGTAATTTCAATTTAATTTTAATAATCAATTAATTTTGTAGAACTTGGCTGAAAAAGCAAGGGATAGTCGATCAAGGTTACCATATAATCATACAATGGGCTTCAAGTCATTTCAAGCTGCAATGTATAAACAACTGATGCGTTTATTATATTTAAGAATGTGATTAAGTTAAAATTAATTATGTTTGCTTACTTTTAAATGGAAATAGAGTACCGAGAGGACTGACATTGTAGCCTTCTACAAAGATTTCCATTGGAGCAAGAGAAAATCGGATTGGGTAGCCCCAATATCTGGTCAATTACATGTAAGTATGCCAATTAATAGAGTTACATATTTATGTAAATGGTTGTATTTGTTGAAGTTGTTTACAAATTGATAGGAAGCTTTGAAAAAGCAACGCGAAGAGTCTTCAAAGCCTGAGGCTGTACCTTTAACTAAGGAGTAGCTGTTAATTAAGGTTCTTGGAAAGAAATCGGGATACTTAAAAGGCTTCGAAGTTGGTCCAAAACCATCATCAATAAGATTCCTCGGGATAATTATCTTCATCAACCATGCCTGGTCCAAAAAGCGATGTGTTTGTGCAAGGATCGGGCAGGCATGTAGGTTGATGAAGATAATTATCCATCAGAGGAATCTTATTGACAAGCACTTTTGTAAGTACATTTTTCATAATTTAATTTTCAAATCATGACAAGCATTTAACTTAATATGTCTAGTTGTGTTAAACAAAAGTGCCAAAATTGTAAAACACAAGACTTAAAATTAGAAGGAAAATTGTAATTACAAGACTTAAAAAAGGCCCGTTCGGGGGGCGAAATTGCAAAATGACCACTGAAACTGCCAAAACTTGGCACAAGGAGCTTGCTTAAGCCTAAATAGACTTGTAGGAATAAACGGGACCTCGATTGGATTTCCGATTAGAAAATTAGAAGGAAAATTGTAAAACACAAGACTTAAAAAGCTCGTTCTGGGAAAAAAATTGTGAAATGTCCACCGGAACTGTCGAAACTTGGCACCGACAGCTTACTCAAGAGTAAATAGACTTGTAAGAACAAACGGGACCTCGATTGGATTACCGGTTAGAAAATTAGAAGGAAAATTGTAAAACATAAGACTTAAAAGGCCGTTTAGGGGGCAAATTTGCGAAATGACCACCGAAACTTGGCACTGGCAGTTTACTCAGCCTAAATAAACTTGTAGGAACAAATGGGACCTAGATTGCATTTCCGGTTAGAAAATTAGAAGGAAAATTATAAAATAAAAGATTTAAAAGGCCCGTTTGGGGGGTGAAATTATGACATGTCCACCGAAACTGCCGAAACTTGGCACGGGCAGCTTGCTCAAACCTAAATAGACTTGTAGGAACAAACGGGACCTCGATTAGATTTTCGGTTAGAAAATTAAAAGGAAAATTGCAAAACACAAGACTTAAAAGGCCTGTTCGAGGGGGCAAAATTGCAAAACGACCACCGAAACTGCTGAAACTTGACACGGGCAGCTTGCTCAAGCCTAAATAGACTTGTAAAAACAAACGAGACCTCGATTGGATTTCCGGTTAGAAAATTAGAAGGAAAATTGTAAAACATAAGACTTAATAGGCCCGTTCGGGGGCCGAAATTGTGAAGTGACCATCGAAACCGCCGAAACTTAGCACGAACAGCTTGCTCAAGCCTAAATAGACTTGTAGGAACAAACTGGACCTTGATTGGATTTCTGGTTAGAAAATTAGAAGGAAAATTGTCAAATACAAGACTTAAAAGGCCCGTTTGTGGGGCAAAATTGCGAAATGACCACAGAAACCACCAAAACTTAGCACGAGTAGCTTGCTCAAGACTAAACAAACTTGTATGAGCAAACAACACCTCGATTGGACTTCCCGTTACAAAATTAAAATCAAAATTATGAAATTCATACCGAGTTTTTTTTTTCTTTTTGTCAATCTAATATTGTTTTTTTCTTTTTCATGTGACAGATTAACAATGGTGGAAAATAGTTTGGGTTGCATCAAAAGATTTGATTTTGTATTTTTGGAAATATTTTGATATAAGATTTTGGTAAATGACTTATGGGTTAGATATTTAGCATTAGTTTTGGCGACAAATAAATTCATCGCCAAAAGTACTATTTAGCGACAAAATTAATTTGGTCGCTAAAAATCAATTTTTAGCGATGACTAAGTTTTGGTTGCCAAAAGTTCTTGGAATAGCCACTAACTTTTAGTGACAAAACAATATGTTGTCGCCAAATATATTAACAGCAACCAAAATATCACCTGCCACTAAAAATTCGTTGCACAAATTTGGATTTTAATAATTTTCCTGTTCAAAATAATCCAAAATACATGTTTTTCTATACATAATATATACACAAATGCAATGTAAATAGTAATATACCTATGCAAGACATTCATAATAATTCAAAACTAATAGCTATTAAACATCCCAATAAACATAATTACAATTATCTACCAATCTGAAACATTTATACCAAAGTACTTACAAACTATTAACATCAAACCCACAAATTCATTACCAAAATCCTATGTCAAAATATTTCCAAAAACACAAAACCAAATAGCCTATCCAAATCTTAATCTTTTAGCGACAAATTAGAATTTTACAGTGACAAAATATATGATTTTTGGCGACCAATTTTTCTTGTCGCTAAATGTCTACATACGGTGACAATTTATTATTTGGCCGCCAATACTTTTAGTGACAAGCCTTGGCGACCAATTGGGTACTTGTCACCAATTCTTTTGGCGACAAAATTTGTACTTTTGGCGACCAATTTTTTGGTCGCCAAATGTGCTTTTTGTTATAGTGGCTAATTTATCCGCATTATAAAAAGTTTTGACAGGTAAGAAATGTGCGGACTTAGTCAAACGATCAACAATTACCTAGATAGAGTCCATGCCTCAAGAGGAGCGAGGCAGTCCAACAATAAAGCCTATCGTGATATGCTCCCATTTCCATTTCGGTATTGGAAGCAGCTGAAGTAATCCAGCGGGTCATTAATGTTTGGCTTTCACTTGTTGGCAATGTAAACACTTAGCTACAAAATCAACAATACATTTCTTCATTCCAGGCCACCAGAAATTCCGTTCCAAATCTTTGTACATTTTTGTGTTTCCTGGATGTATAGTAAATTTAGAATTGTGTGCCTCAGTCATGACACGTTTCCTCAGTTCTGAACAATCTGGTACACAAAATCTATTATAAAACTTCAACACATTATTTTCATATACATATACAAATCTGGGCCTTGGTTTTGAATCAATTTCGTCAACAATCTTCTTCAGAAACTCATCTTATAGTTGTTTTTCTTTAACTTCTTTAAGTATAACTGGTTGTGCAGAAATGGCAACCAGAATTCTACCATGTTCACACAAAATAATCTGAATTTCATTTCTTTCTAGCTCATATAACAATTCTTTTTGACTAGTAAGCAAACATGCCAAATTCCAAAAGATTTTCTATTCAAAGCATCTGCAACTGTATTTGCCTTTCCCAGATGATACAGAATTTGTAAATCATAATCTTTAATCTACTCAAGCCAACTTCTTTGTCTTATATTCAGTTCTTTCTGAGTGAAGAAGTATTTTAGCCTTTTATGGTCCGTGTACACCTCACAAGTTGTTCCATACCGGTAATGGCGCTAGATTTTTAGAGCAAAAACCACAGCTGCAAGTTCAAGGTCATAGATCAGATAGTTTTTTTCATATGGTCAGAGTTATCATGAAGCATATGCAATCAACTTCCTATTCTGCATTAATACACACTCTAGGCCTTTGTTTGAAGCGTCACTGTAAATCTGAAACCCATATGTACCATTAGGTAAAGTCAAAATTGGTGCAATCACTAATCTAGTTTTCCACTCTTGAACAGTGGACTCTCTTTGATCATTCCAATCAAACGGTACATTTTTCTATGTCAACTGTTTCAATCGCATGGCAAGTTTGGAGAAGTCTTTTACAAACCTCTTATAATAACCAGCAAGCCCTAGAAAACTTCTAACCTAAGATACATTTGTCGGTCTTGGCCAATTCACAATGGCTTCAATTTTCTATGGATTGACTAATATGCCATCCTTGTTGATTACATACCCCAGAAAGGTCACACTGTCAAACCTTAATTCACATTTGGAGAATTTTGTGTATAGCTTCTTCTCTTTCAAGGTCTATAGTACAATTTTCAAGTGATTTTCATGATCTTCCCTGCTTTTAGAATAAATCAGCATGTCATCAATAAACACAACAACAAATTCATTCAAATTTGATTTGAAAATCCTATTTATTAGGTCCATGAAGGCGGCAGGTGCATTGGTTACCCCAAACGGCATTACTAAAAATTCATAGTGCCCATATCTTGTTTGAAAAGTTGTTTTCTCAATGTCTTATGTCTTAACTTTTAATTAGTGGTAACCAGATCTAAGGTCTATTTTTAAAAACACAAGGGCTCCTCGAAGTTGGTTAAATAGATCATCTATTTGGGGCAGTAGATATTTGTTCTTGACAGTTACTTCGTTCAATTTTCGGTAGTTAATACATAACCTCAAAGACCCATATTTCTTCTTAACAAAACAGAACTAGAGCACCCCAAGGTGAAGTATTTAGATGGATAAATTTCTTGTCTAATAGTTCTTGTAGTTGAGTTTTCAATTCTTGCAATTTAGAAGTTGACATTCTGTAGGGGGTTTTGGATATAACTTGTATTTCAGGTAATACCTCAATGGTAAATTCAATTTCTCTATCAATCTAATCACTGGGTAGTTCATTTGGAAATACATCGGAAAATTCATTGACTACAGGGATGTTCCCTACATTAGTACTATCTTTGGGCACAGTCAATACACAACATAAATAACCCTGACACCCCTTTCTCAACAGTTTATTGGCTTTCATTGCATAGATAAAATATTGGGGAGGAACTACCCTTTTCCCAATAAACACAAACTCAAGCTACCCAAGCAGCCGGAACACAACAGATTTATTTACATAATCTATAGTGGCATGGTACTTTGTCAACCAATCCATCCCCAATATACAATAAAAATGAGTAATGTCCAAGGGCAACAAATCAACACATAATAACACACATCCCCAATCATGACGTCACATGCAGGATACACATAAGCACATACCATAGAATCTCCATAAGGTGTAGATACAAATAATAAATGATTCATAGATTCTAAGAGTCCAGTCAACTTCCATGAAAAAGCATGCGACACAAAAGAATGCATAAAACCAGAATCTATCAACACATACACATTCTGAGCACAAATAGGGAGTATACTTGACACCAAAGACTCGTTGTTCTGGATGTCCCTAGGCACAAGTGCAAACACTCTCCCTCGCCTAAAAGTTTCATTACTGGTGTTGGTTCTGGTATTTGTTCTTGATGCAGAAACGAACCCAGATGAACTTGTCGTAGGACGATTGGCTTTGTTGGATCTGAGCGAACAATATTTTACTATATGGCCAATGTTGCCACCGAAAACAAGCACCAAATGCACAATAACAGACACCTTTATGTTTTCTTCCACATTTAAGACAAACATGTGCGAATCTACTACTCTGACTTGAGCTGCTAGCAGACCCCGTGTTTCGCTTCTTGTTCATTGCAAATGAACATCCCTTTTTGAAATTAAACCCGGATCGTTTACTTCTCCATTCAGTTGTCGAAGCCTTGGTCGGTTTTATAGTAGCTATGTTGGCTTCAATCATTAGGGCTCTATCAAGTACATCCATTTATTTGGGCAATTTCAACACACCAATTCGATCAAACACATCTAAATTCAACCCCCCTCCAAATTTATGAGCTTTCTTATAATCCGTGTCCACCATGCGGAGAGTATATCGGGCTAACTTAGTGAATTTAGCCTCATTCTCGACTACAAACATGTTGCCCTGCTTCAACTGTTCAAATTCAGAAACTTTGCAATCTCTAAAGCATTGTGGGAAGTATTTTTCATAGAAGATTTCCCGAAATTGATTCCATGTCATGGTCCCATTGTCATTTTTAATCAACATCCACCAACGTCGGGCTTCATCTTTTAAAGTATAAGTGGCCAGTAGAACTTTTTGTGTTTCTAAACACAGGAACACTTCAAATAGTTTCTTCATTTCTAGCATTCACGTCTCGGCTTTTAATGGCTCAATACCACCCAAAAAGGTTAGCGGCTTCATCTTAGTAAATTTCTGAATCAATGAGATAATGTCGGTGTTTACTGGTTCTACTTGGACCGGAGGGGGCAGAGGAGGCAGAGGTTGTTGTCTTTGTTGCTGTATCATTGATTCTGTTAAGGCTTTAAGAATTCGTTCCATTCAGTTCATTCAAGCCTCAGAAGATTCAGTTGTACCATCACTCCTTGTATTTTCCATTTTATATAAGTAAATAGAGCACTAATAAACACAAGAATAATCCTTACAGTTCCTCAATGGTCATACCCAGTTCAGATATATTCATGTCATTTCACTTAGTTCAGATATGTTCAGATACTTTACACATACAACACACACTCACACATGCAAATGTAATGTCCCAAATTCTTTTCTAAGACATCCTATAGCTCATATGGACTCATGTGTACGGTAGAACACGTGCTTTGATACCACTCTGTCACGACCTGAACCCCGCCCCTATAGGTTTAGCACCGTAACCAACTAGTAATCTTGGGATTTCTGAAGGCCTCCGAACAAATTAAGCAAAAGTAAAGGGGCTAGTGGAAGCAATTACAAACATACAGTGTCCATAGAGCTGTGCAAGCATACATAGAACAGAAAATTTAAAACTTTATATACATATAAGTGATGTCATATTTACGTTAGTCTTACATCACCAAATCCCACATATACATAACATACAAAAACTTCTTCAAGCAAAACATAAGAAATACAAAAGTCTCCAACATTTATCATAGACACATGACCACTTCAAAACAGGAACCTCCTCGAGAGGGACAGTGGTTGGCTGACAAAACAAATCTCAGGCAATCATCTCAGGGTCTGGTCACGCGCCTGATCACCTACATACATAATAATAATATAACGAGTTGGAGCCCAGTGAATAATAATCGAGTATAGGGTTTAATGAATTATGTCCAAGACAGATTCAGAAGTTAGAAATAGATTCTTATGCATATTTAGACTCAGAGTTCACAGATAATCGTATGTGGTACATCCATTAGCGCTAATAGACAGATAACTCATGATTACATGAGACGGTCATAAAGACCCATATACAGAGCAAATACAAACATATAATGGTTATGCTTAACCAGTTCTATGATGGAACCTCTAGTACCAGGTAACAGATAGATTTCATATAATGCTAAGGATACCACAATACATTTCAAAAAATTGGACAATGATTCATTTATACAAAAAATAACATTTTAGAAAACTGATCACATCATTTCAGTCAGAAAATACTTATAATCAAACATAGCTTTGCAGAGTTATTACTCACAAATAGCTCCAGTGGTAGAACAAATAGAACAGATAGATCAAACGGATTACGGAGCATGACTTACACAAACATAAAATGGATACACATTGAAGCACACGCTCAGAAAATACATAACTTATTTCTTTTCTATATTGGTGTGTTTCTAATCCTCACCCTCATTATTATGTCTTAATTAGGGCTTAGGAATGCCTAAGAGGCAAAGAGGATGCAAAAGGTAATTTGAAATACTTAGTTAAATTTGCTAAAAACAGGGCCTTCGTTCGAGCGCAACTTTGGTCGCTCGACCGGTTTGTAAAACTCTGCAAATGTCATGACCCAAACCCGCCCCTAAAAGTTTAGTCCATGACCGGCATGTACATAGGCCTCAAAACAGAATTTTAGAATAATATTTAACCACATACGGGGTCTTAAGCAGGGGCAATATCAATAAAAGACAACATCCATTGAGCTTATGCATACAAGATGGCTTAATTAGATTTAAGCATTTAAATACATTCCCAGAGTTACATATACAATCATAGAATTTATATAGATCTCACACACACTTACATAAGACTTAATAATTTATATGACTCCCAACACAAAGTAAGGCCTCCACACGGGGACATACCCCAGGTGACTTGGCAGACAGGCGAACCTCAGTACAACTCTAGTGTCAATCCCCGATGGCTCACCTACATAAATATACATAATAACGAGGTGAGCAAGGCTCAGTGAATAATAGCAATGTAAGGAGGTTAATTAATTGAGCATAGTCTTAAAGAGTGTAAATAAGCTCATTGGACACCCCATTTTTGACCGACCTTAAGACTCAAACGTCATCGATTGAGCGCTCGATGATGGTGCATGTTGTGCCTGTTCTGAGGTTCCAGAGTTTTGGCTGAGAGCCTTGCCTCCGGGCCTCTGAACTTTTTTGTGCTTTGGCTCGGTTTGTGGACCGAACTTTGTTTCTCTTCCCCGGAGGGAGGGAGAGGTCTTGTAGACCATCTCTTTGTGGTCGTAGACCACTTTTTGTGGTTGTAGGCCACTTTTCCCGTTTGGAGACCAGTTTTCAATTTTTGGAGCCTTCAGCCGCGCGCCTTGGTCTCGGGACCGCTTAATGTTCTCCGTTTGGCGTGATTTTTGAACCATGCCTTGTTGCCTCAACCTAGAGGAACACTGTGGTCCGGGAGACCACTTTTGTGGTCGCATGCCACTTTTGGTGCTCGTTAGCTAGTTTTCGGGGTTTCAACCGCGTTCTTTGCTTCCCAATCTCTCGTCTTGCATCCGCTTTGGTTTGTTTTTTATACAAACCTTGCTTTCCTTGTTTGGAGGGTGGTACAAGGGTGGAAGACCACTTTTTCTCCTTGGAGACCACTTTCCTCCCGCCAGACAATTTTCTGGTCGAATAACTGGCTTTCTTGGTCTTTGGACTATCTTTTCTGGTCGGCCACCACACCAATTGCTTGCTTTCAATGTGTTGACCTCTCCCACCCATGGCCGACTAGTTTTTACTCTAAGTGACCACTTTAAGTAGCAGGCCGACCACTTCAAGTGGTCGGCTGCTTTTTGGCACCTTTTTGGAGATATTTTCCTCCAGTTGGCACAGCGGGAGGACATTAGGGCCATCCTCCGTACACGTGTATAGAGGGATTTGTTTGAGGCTTAGCTTCTCCAAGAAGCTTTGCCTTTCCTTCTCTATAAGAGGGAAGCTCCCCCTCCCTCCTCCAGGTTCAAAAAATCTGAGGGAAGAGGATAGATATAGTGTTGTATCTATATTGCCTTGTTTACTTCATTTTTGTGCTCAAAAGTGTAGATTTGTCCTAGTTTTGTGCACAAACACACACTTAAGCACCTTGCTTGTGTTGCTGAGGCCCCTTGAGGTTGTTTTTGGTGTTCTTGGACTGATTTAAGTTCAAAAAGGCTGCTAGAGTTGTAGTTATAAAGAGGGTCTTCAAGGGTGAGCTTTTGACCTTTAAATCCCCCTTTCTTACTTAAGCTTTTAGCCTATCTTGCATGCTGTTTTAAGCTTAGCTCATAACTGATAAAAGTTCTTTTTTTGCATGCTTAAAAAGTTTGTTTAAGATCACTTTTGTGTTTGAGGTTGTTTACCCCCTCTTAGGTCTTATTTGGCCTTATTTTTTATCTTTTTTTGTGAGCTTCGGGACCACCTTGTATTGGCCTTCTCACCACTGAAATCCAGAGGGAGGGCCATCCCCTCGTATTTGTGGTTATTTTGCTGAGGCATACCACCGTTTTTGCTTGTCTTGGTCATTCCATGCATGGTTAATACACTTGTAGTGTAAATCACACACATTAGCTTTGTATGCTTCATGAAGTAGCATGTACTTCTAGCCTATGTTGTGTCCATTTCAGCATGTTCTTGGGCTTGTTTTACCATGTCATACCTCTATTTAGGTTTGGTTTGGTTAGCCTTTGCATGCTCTTTGCACTTGTAGTGCATTTCCATGAAATAGCCTAACATGCATCATGTTATAACATGTCATTCTAGCATGCTTTTGGCTTAACTTCATGAAGATTTTGTTCATGTTTTACCATGTTTAAGATCTGATTTTGGTTGTTGTATAGCTATAGTGCATTCTAGCTTGTTAGCTTTGTGAACCAAGTCCACTAGCATGCTTTACTTGGACTATTTCAACGATTTGGCATCATTCATAATGTGATTTCAGTTCATGTTTCATGTCCATGTAGTCACATTTATCGCTCATTCAATGTGTTGGAGGGTTTGCCCCTTTATGCCTTAACATGAACCATTGCGTATGCCTTCATGCCCTTGCTTGCGAGTCATCATTTCAGTGGTTATTTGGGGTTATTATGCCATGATATAACTTTGATTTTTGTTGGTTAAGTCATTCCATGCTTGGTCTTAATAGGTGTAGTGTAATCCACCTTATTTGCCTTGTATGCATAGTGCCTTATGCCCTCCATGCTAGCACATTTTGGCTTCCTTCCATGCATGTTTTAGTATCATTTTAACATGTTCTAGGACTGTTTTGGGTTGCCTTTGCCATATCATTCATGCTTTGTATAGCTGTAGTGCAATTGGCCTTGCTAGCTTTGTGTTTTGTTAACTCATGCATGCTATCTTTGAGCTATTTAAATGATTTGGCATCATTTAATTCTTCATTTCAGAGCTTATAGCATGCTTATGTTCCCACTTCATTCATGCTTTGAATGTCTTTAAGTGTTGTGCATTATGGCCTTGTTATGGCCTTAGCTTGCATGCTTGCATGCCTAGGCCTTTGGGCCCTTATCTCAGCATATTTAGGTCCTTGTTTTGACCTATTTAAGCTCTGTCCATGCTTAGTTCATGCATTTGTGCCATGTATTGCATGCCTCCTTTGTAGTCCTCTTCACTAACCTTCATGCCTTAGGACTCTTGCATGCTTTGCTTATGTTGTTTGAATGATTTGGCATCATTTCTTACTTCATTTCAGTGCACTTAGTATTGTTACACTTCCATGCTTTTAGCTCTTTAAGTGTTCTTGAGAGTTGCACCTTAGTGCCTTAATTGGTGAGCTAATTGGCATGCATGTTTGCACTTGTTTCCAGTGCCTTCATTTCACCAATGGCCACTGTCTTGGCATGATTGAGGTCTGTCCATTTCGGTTTAAGTCCATTGAGTATATGGTTTGCATGTTGTGGCATGCTTGGTATATTACATGTTGTTGCCCTTGTTGCATTGCATTGTGCATGCATGCATTACATTGTGCTTAGAACCTTATGATTGCCTTGCATTGAGTATGCCATCTAGTTCTTAGCATTTAGCATTATGTATGCGATGATATTCCTTGCATTGTGTATGCTATGTTGTTAGTTGCATTGAGTATGCCATGTAGTCGCATCATGTTTTGCATGCCTTGCATTCCATTTTGAGTATACCATGTAATTCATTCGCATTGTGTATGCCATGATTGCTTGCATTGTGTTTGGAATAGGTGTTAGTCCAAACACGGAAAACGAGGGACGTTTCATACTTCAAGTGATGAAACGTGCCTTAATTCTCGGTCGCTGACGCTCTTAATCATCCATGATAGAGTTTTAGGCTTTATGTGTTTACTTGTGCATTCATGTTCACATTGAATTGTGCAACTTCGCTTCTCGGCCATCATGCATTGAAATGCGCGATTGGTGGCCTGAGGGTCGAGAACCACACTCCCTTGAGCTCATGACATGATAGGGAGGGTGGTTGTGCACACATACCTTGCAAATACATTGCCATACCCTTTCTTGCTCTCTGTTGCAGCAAATAGCAGTTCAGCAGCAACAACTAGTCGGCCAGCCAGAAAAAGTAGCTGGCCGACCACTTTTCTGGTTTTTCAACAACCAAAAGTGGTTGGCAGGGGTCTGGAGAGACCAAAAGTGGTCGGCCACCCTCCCACAGGGTTCCCAAGGTGAAGTTTCATCTTTCTGGAGCTTGGTGCAGAGTTCTGAGAACACATGAAAACAGAGGCAAATCGGGGCATCGCATTGGATTTCCGAACGAGGCGACCGAGCATGCATCCAGTCTTTTCCCTCTGAGGCTCCTTTCTTTTATTACTTTCCTTAGCTGTCATGCTTAGATAGCTAGCTTTTGCTTTGGTTTGTACCTTTAATAGTTAATGCATTTAGCTATTTCAATTTGTTTTGTAATAATTAGTTAACTAGGATTAGTTAATTAATTCGTTGTGTAATAATTAGTTTAATTAGCTTAGATTAGCTAGTTAGCTCTTTATTCGGTCCCTCTGTCAAGAGGGCATATTGTTGTAATAAGCGTGCGTGTGTGTGATGCATGTTTTCCAATCCCCATTTCTTTCTCCCTTTTACTTAACCGCTTACGATGGTTAGTTTTAGGACATATTTCATTCAGCATACCTTATGCTCTCATGCGTGCATCTATTCATCTGTATTGCATGCACCGGGCTCGGCGCATCATGCTAACTGCATTGTATTTCAATTCCAATTTGAATACATATACTAAGTTGCATCTCACATGGCATTTTTAGGATAGCCGAGCCTATCTTAATTGCATTTTCTCATGTGTTGCATTAGCCATCTTAATATGAACTAGGATCATGCATGATTTCTAACTAGTTCTTTGTTTTGGCTCGGAGTACACTGTGAGTGTTTACGCTTTAGCATACCGCATGTGTGTTAATGTTGCCATAATAGCATGCTTGCCATGAGGCTATTTGCTTACGTGATTAACTGCCTGAATGCCTATGGATGAAGGTTGGATTACTTAAATTGGGACAATTCATCGAAATCCATATTTTAGCCTACTTACGAGTAGCAAACTTCAAACTATTTTTCAAACAAACGGATATGCAGTGCTTGGTTCCAAATTAGGCGATCTAGTCTATACTTGTTTTGCTGTGCGCATCACATAGTAATTCTAGCTAATTAATCAGAATAAGAACACATGTGTTTTCAAAAACAAGATATCATGTTTAGTAGTGGCCGATCTCCGATCGGGCGAGCGGAGGTGCTCATAGATGACCTTTCCCAATCGTACCTAAGTTCCCGAGCCGAGGCAACTTTGGTGATGACAGACACGTGGCCTTAGGCACGAGTCAGGGTTTCCTAAATTCCCCCAAAGCAAAATATTTAGGTGGCGATTCTGTATCTGGCAAAGCAGTCCATGTTTGGCACTTCTTTACAAAAATCAGTTTTCCAAAACGATTTGCCGGATTTGGACTCTTTGGTGATTTATCAATCTCACATCGCACATTGTGAGATCAAATTAAGAACCGTGACATTTGAGTCCGAATTGTAGTCAGCAAAGCCCAAAGGGGCGCGTCTACAGTTTCTGGCGACTCTGCTGGGGACTTAGAGAACTTGACTCGAACTCATGATATCTTGTTTTGACTACACTTATGTGTCTCTTTGCATTGCATTTGCATTGGTGCGCCTAGGACACCATGTTTGCCGTATACTATTCCTGAATGGTTTGCCAGAGGCTCGCTTTGAGAAGCGTGCCATAAGGTTGACCGGTTGCAGGCTCTGCCACGACGGGAACACAAACCTCGGTTTTTACCGGGGCGCCCTTTTTGACCATTCAACCTAATGCATATCGGAATCCATAGTGACTATTCCAAACTAGGACAGGTTGCTTACCCGATTGTAGGTTGTTTGAAACCGCTATGTGCGTAGTGAAACCCTAGTTCTTGACGAAATTAGGACAGGGAAACCCTACCCCAACATAGGGGTGTTTTGGCTCTCATTTGCTTGCTATGTGCTTTTAGAGTGTGCCTCTACAGGAATGCATGTATCAGTTTGCAAGTCTAGGTATCAAACCTGAGGGCATTAGTATTTTGGGGAATCAGTTTTACCTGAGGGTATCAGTTTTTCAGGCAGAATTTTGGCAGAATTCAATAGAGAGTACAGCCATTCAACTTCACCCGTATCTGTTCCAGTGAAATTGGGCTGAGATGCTGCATGTTTTCTCTTTTGCTAGGTGGTCTTGGAACTATAGCTTCAGAAGGCCCCAATATCCCCCGAGTACACCAGATTTGTGCTAATAGACTTTGCCAGGTCAAAGATTCAGTTCAAGAGCAGTTAGTGTTCTCCTTCGCTGAGGCAAGGCAGAGAAAGGCCAGTC
Organism: Camellia granthamiana; assembly: GCA_036172215.1. NCBI lineage: Eukaryota > Viridiplantae > Streptophyta > Magnoliopsida > Ericales > Theaceae > Camellia > Camellia granthamiana. The sequence goes on from CM069910.1 coordinate 137,388,884, forward strand.
AAGGCTCACCAGTTCATTTGATTCATCATTCACCAGTCATATCACCTCTATTGAATTCAGTAGACTCATGACGACACAGAATTCAGAAGAAATTGTGGTCATGGCAACAACATTAAACCGGGGAATCATCATACAGGATGAGACCGATGTTGAAGTGCAACACCCGCCCAGGTCACCTGCCGCACATCCAATCTAGGAACCCCAACCATTTCAAATCCGTGAACCCACCACTTATGAGATAATGGGAATGATAGGCGATCTTCAGAGATCTGTGGCTGATCTAGCTTATGGAATGTCGGCTCCACCACCGACCATGTCACATGTTGGAAATTTCATGCCGGAAGAGCCTCCACTATTGGGACGGATTGTAATTGAGCTCAGCCAACCTGAACCCATCCAAAGTATAGGCAATAGCATGTCAACAACAATAGGGCTTCGCACTGATGTAGCAACCCAAACCTTTGACCAAGCTGAGGCGAGCGGTAAGAACAAGGTGGGGGCATACACTGATCCCTATGAACAACTTCTGCAGGTTGTTGAGGCTTTGAAAGCCGGGGACTGAACAAACAGCAAATGCTCGCAGTTGCTACAAAAACTGTGCATGACACTTTTGTCACTCAGAACGAGGGCAGTTCGAGCCAAGGAAAAAATGGGAAGAAGGGCCGTCATGCCGGAACTATTCCTCCCAACCCAAATCCTACACCCGGGAAAGATCAGCAGACCAAGCCAGTACCTGCTGACCCTTTTTCTAGTACACCCAGTAAAAATCCACAAACCTCGAAGTATCAACCCCGAGGTCGCAGGGTCTTCCATGCCATCTATATGCCTTTGTCCAAGGCTCTTCAAATCCTTGCTGAAAATGGGCATCTCAAACCTCTTGAGCCTCAACCTCTCCCCAGTCATCTCCCGCCCGGTCATGACGCTACCCAATACTATGCGTACCATCAACAAACCGATCATAGCACCGACAATTGCTTCTGCCTTCGCCACAAAGTACAAGATTTGTTTGACAACGGGGTCATCCTCCCACCGAGCTCAGTAAAGTCTATCGTCACTGGATCAGTGAACTTGGAGGATGGTGCGGGTATGTGATCAGGGGATGAACCACCTGCAGGCGGTGCTCAGTTTACTCCAGATGTGGCGTATGGCATGCACTATTTTGAGCAATTGCGAATGCTAGCTTTTGTACTTTCTGACTCGGGCATTTGGGTCAGTTTTGTTGTTTTGTATAGAGTCAGCCTTTTTGTGTTAAGTCAGTCAGGTCTGTCTTGTTGTATCGAGTCAGTCCTGTTGTATAGGAGTCGAGTGATTCCAGGGGCACTACCTCGGATATCACTATTTTGTTTTGTGTTTGTCTTTTCGCTTTCTTTTGAGTCTGTTTTTGCCGTGGAGCCAGTTACACCAGAAGATCTGAATGAAACAGCTGTGGTTTTCGTACTTTTGTGCTTGTTTCTGTTTTAAGCCGGTTGTGCCAGAAAACTCAAATTAAACGGTACATTTCACCTGCTCTTTTGTGCCTTCAAATCATTGCATTGACCTAAGTTTTTCAAAACTTTTTTAACATTGTGATGAAAACAAAGAGGAAGGAATTCCTCAGGATTTGCAAAAATTTGATCAACTGAGAGAAAGAGAGGCATGCTAAGCCCTTAATGAATGAAATCATGCTTGTTAATATGAGTACTGAGAAGGATCCTAGCTTGATCTAGATTGGCTCTACATTGTCTTCAGCGCGAGCAATTAGTCGCTTTCTTAAAAGATTTCAAAAAATGTTTTGCGCAGTCCTGCGAAGACCTGTGTGGAATCACTCTTGAGATTGTGCAGCCTCGCTCGCAGCCTCAAGACTCGACCCCTTTGCTTTCAAACCTTGAACTTGGGTTTAGAATGTTCAACGGTCAACCACAATGTGAGGCCTGTGTGGCCAGGTTTGGAAACAGCCCACGAACTAGGGGCAAAAAGATCAGATGTGATCAAAGGAAGCTTGCAAAGCTAGATCAGAAGCACCCCTCGAACTAAGGGCAAGAATTTCAAATGTGCTTGAAGAGCGAAAAATTGGGACTTTTCTCAAGCATATGAAGATCGGCAAGAATGCCAAAATCCCAGAAGGGAGGAAAGAAAAAAGTAGTGTTGAAGGACAACCGAGTTCCTATCCACAACACTAGGGGCAAATTCAGCCCCCATTGGATGGACTTTTACATCATCAGCAAACAGCAGCCATTCTCCTGGATTCAGATGGCTTCGAGATCTCAAAACCATTCGACATGGACAAAGCTACACTTTTACCCTTGAGAGGCTCACTAGGCCGAAAACTCGGAAGGGCGACCCAGGCAAAAGTTAGAGCATATGAAAAAGAAGAAAAAGAACAAAAAAAATGCAAAGAATGAAAAAAGAAAAGAAAAAATAAAGAAGAAGAAAATGAAATGAAAAATGCAAAGAAAAGAAGAAAAGAAAAGAAAAGCATAGCTCGCAAGGTTGAAAACCCAGAAGGGCGGCCTTGGCAAAAGTTAGAGCGCAAAAGGAGAGGTTAAATACCCGAGTGTACCTTACCCGGAACTACGTAAGGCTTGATTCCCATGTTTGGGATACGTAGGCAACTTTATTCTGAAGTCCAGTCATAAACACTTCCAAATCAATTGTGTCCACGTAATGGTTCTGATCATCATTGTCTTCTCTGTATCCGAGAGTTCGGTTGTGATCGTCACCTTGAGAACTGGTTACGGTGTGCTGCGGTACTATTCAAACAAGGGGCAACTTTCCATTGCCGTGCAGTGTCCTTCAGACAAGGGGCAATTTTCCATTGTTTTGGATCTGAGGTTATGCATTTCAAGAGTAAACTCCGTGTTGGTCAAACAGTGGCCATTTGCAAAAATAGTTTTTTTTGAGGATTTTTAATGAAGTTGACTAATTCTCTCGAAAATTATTCCATTTTTCCAAAACTGGACCATTTCTTGGACCCAAAAAAGGAAAATTTTCAGTGCTCATAGCCTGACTTGCATAATTTTGAATCAGAAAATCGAACAAGTATGTTAATCTAATTCTCATATTGGTCAAAATTGTTTTTGTAGAAAGCCAAAACAAAAAATAGTCAAAATGATGAACTAGGGGCACAGTTGAGTTAGGTTTTCTGTCTTTTCCCCTTTATCAACGCACTTGCCGAAAAGGGCACTCTACCTGCCAGGAAAAGGCACAACTCGAAGCTAACAACAAAGGGCTGAAAGCTCTCAACATCCTCCAAGCAACGAGGTATCAAGCCGAGTGCGAAGCACGAATTGGAATGGATCAAGATACTCCACTCCTTCATCTGGGGCATCGACTAGACGTCGTCAAAAGAATAGCCGCGAGCTGAATATGTTGGGCATGAACCCACAACTTCTTGTTTATCCATCAACCATCCAGGGGAGGGATAAAAACAGAAGAGGGATTGAAGAATACAAAGATGCGGGCTGAGAGAAAAGGTGAGAAAAGGGCTTTTTCAGAAAAATAGAGATTGAGTGCCAAAGTGATGTAAGAATCACAAATGAGAAAGGGTGGGAAACAACACCCCAAGAAACTGGCTCCTCGCGAACTGATAGGTCTCTTGCCATTGGAACACGTCTGAGTGTCGTGTCTATTGTTTTTGTTTGTCTCGATTCTTGTTTTGAGTCGTTTCGAGTGTTTCTCGATGTGTTTAGGTTGTTTACCTTTTGTTTTTCTTTGATGAGTCGTAGTGCGCTGTGTTCAGTCGTAGGCTCAATACCCGGTTAAGAACTCATTTCTTAATTTCAAAATGAATCGTTTTGTGCTCAGGAGTGCTGTGCCGTTCTCCACATTTGTGCAAAACAGGATTCGTTCATGAGACATTTAACAATTATTCAAGAATGCAGTGCAACATACCCATCCAAATGTCAAATTATGTAGAATGTGCACCTCAATGGTGTGATTTGACCACCAAACTTCAAAACAAACTATAAATTGTTGATCTAATTTGCATATTCAAAACCATACATGTCACGCCCCAAACTTGCCCCTAAAAGTTTGGGCATGACCTATTCAGAACCGGACACTTAACCTGATATACAAAATATATGGGGCTTGAACGGAAGCATTTAACAATATAAAGTAACACAAATAAAAGAACTACATCCATTGAGCAACCACTATCATGCCAGGATCACAAACAGAACATAAGGCAGATAAACATACAGTGACGTGCATCAGAGAATTTAGCTATGTACATATATATATACAGACCCAGCCCTCAAGATTGGGCGTATAACAAAACATTAGGAACTTCAACATATTATAGGCAATCAGAGTATAATCCAAAACTTAGCAACTTCACAAAATGGGTTGGCTTCATCTAAATGCTTGGACATGTGGAGGCTGACAAGGGGAGACGAGCATTGAGGGTTATGGCTAACTTCCAAATTTCTTACCTACAGCATCAAACAAAATATAGAGTGAGACAATCTCAGTGAATAATAGTACTTTAAAACTTTAATAACTCAATGTTCAACTTGAATTATGGTGCAGAGCAATGCGTATATAATGTAAAAGACAGGTAACAAATCTGATTTTGTACTAATATTCAGAACGGCCTTGTCGGTTCACAATGTCAGAGATTGGCCCTTGGCCTGGTGGGTTCACACATTCACAAAGTAGCCTTTGGCTTCATAGATTCATAACTTATCACATTGGCCTTCGGCCTCTTAGATTCACAATTTCACAAGTTGGCCCTCGGCCTCTTAGGTTCTTAACTTCACAACTTGGCTCTTACACAGAATGGCAGAACGGCATTAAGCCCTTACCAAAATGGCATATAGCCCTTATCAAAATGGCATTAGCCCTTATCATGTACGTATGAATTCAAGAGGTGGCTCGCACAGATTCTAGAGGTGACTCACAGGGCAGTACTTAGTTCCGTGCAGCACTTTGTTTCATACTAGCAGATCATACAGAATGGCCATAGGCCCAGATATCACAGATTGGCCATAGGCCTCACAGATGTTATAGAACAGCTATAAGCCTCATAACTTGCACAAAATGGCCATAGGCCTCATACCTTTCACAGAACAGCCATAGGCCTCATAAGTTTCACAGAACGGCTTTAAGCCTCATAACTTTCACGTAACAGCCATAGGCCTCATAACTTTCACAGAACGGCTTTAAGCCTCATAACTTTCACATATGTATGGACTCAAGAGGTGGCTTGTACGAATTCTAGAGATGGCTCGCATTGCAGCACTTAGTTCCGTACAGCACTTTGTTCCATACCAGAAAACAATAGGTCTTACAAATTATACATAAGTACACAAATTGTTTCAGTCATTCATATGAGTTAACATAATTATCTTGCGAAGAACAGAACGTTAATATTAATAGTTATTAACGATAGATAATTATGCAATTATAGTACCATTACTCAATAGTGCACAAAGATTTTCCCGTGGTTTAATCATAGATTGACATAATTGTTTTGCGTATAACAGAACGATAATAACAGCTTTAAACAGAAAGCACATGTATCATTACAGCACGTTTAATAGGGATAAAACAGTTCACATTCTAACGTGAATTACATAATAATGTTGGGCCGTAGTAGTCATATCATAAGTTCTGAACGACCTTGGGTCTATGTATAGCACGACAGAATAATCTCAGATTTATTAGTGGCAAAACAGAATGATCTTAAGTTCACACAAATTTCATCGCCCAAGGATGAACATAAGTTCCATTTATTCATTAAGAATCGACATAGTTTTCTTATAGATAACAGAGGGTTAATATTCATTATCGACAGAACAGAATGGTTCCAAAGCCATACCGATGTATGCAAACCTTTCAACGTTCACATAAAGTCACACGGATCTCCAACTGACATAGGTGTTAGTATAATCACTTACGAGGAACAGGCGTTAGTAACAATAGTCATTAACAATAAATCAAATGTACATATGCCGTACTATTACTCACAGTGCCATCATGGAGCGCTTGTCCCTCCCGAGTTACGACCTACACACGTACACAACTTATACATTAGTTCTCTTTCTCCTTAAGTTATTTCCTGTTTCATTTTACTTCGAATGAATTTATAAGCATCTTAAAGACGTCAAACACAGATTTCAAAAATACCAGAGGGTTAAGCACGCGAAACAGAGCAAACAAAATTTTGCAGCATCAGCCGCACGTGCGGTTGTGAGCCCCGCACGTGCGGCAAGGCCTCCCGCACGTGCGGCAGTGATCCCCACACGTGCGGCGATTCTGGGCAGAAAATAGTTCGAAATTTCAGCAAAACTCAATATTGGGACACTTCTTCAAAGCTCAAAATAGGTTCTTTAATTGTTAGAATATGGTTCAAAAATCATGAAATCAAGAGATACAAACATATAACAATTTGAGTATGACTTGATCTTCACTACTATCACTTATCACCACAATTCATCTCCTTCAACATCGAAACACACACACACAAATCCAACTCCCACATATTTGGATACAAGCATGTAGAATCAAGACTAGGTTGTAATTTCCTTTATAAGGCTCAAATTAACACAAATAACTACATGAAGAAAACACCTATTCAATTCCATAATTGGCATATACACACAACACAAACCTTGACTTGCATGAATATCCATGAAATTCCTCATCCATACACAAGAAAAGAGTTGACTAAAGTAAAATTCCCCATACCTTGAGCTTTTAAATCTCTAAAACTCTCTTAATTTCTCAATCTCTCCCTTGAAGGGCTTCTCCTCCTTTCCTTCCCCAAATCTCCTTCCCTAACCCTCTCAAGATACTTGAGTTAAAGTTCATAAGTCAACTATTAAGGAATAAAGGATAACTATATACATAAAGTGAATAAAACAAAAATGAATCAGTTTAATCATTCCTAATTGAAATTTCACAAAAACACTTATTATGCCCTAAAAATTATGCTGAACTCAAATATAAGATTAATTTCGGATTATTGATCTCCTAAGGCTTTCAATTCCTGATCCAAACATTTTAATTGTGGCAGATATGTTTTCTTATTAAACAGATGTGGATCTATAATCATAAGGTTCATTTACTTAAACTTAATTTCTCATGAACCTTCACAATAAGCATTTAAATGCGCAGAATAAAGGGACTGAAAATATATCAGAAAACATGTACGAGGGTTGGGTTATTACAACACATGAATTAAAAAAATCCAATGTGCAAATTCAAAATTACAATTAGATGCCACTTATTAAGAAGGAATGACAGAAAAAAGAAACGACATATACATCTAAAGCCCTACTCTGGTCAGAGACTATAGTGAAACATTTTTCTCCAACGCAACTTAAAATTTTCAAAACTCAATTAACTTTTTGAGTACTACCGACCCCTACATGATGAATGTTAAGAGAAGAAGCAAATATTGAACTTGTCATTCTCTTTTGGTAAATACCTTTATTGTAAAATGCAAACAAAGTATAAGGCCATCTTAGAAGACAACCTTATTTTTTGGGTGGTAAATTACTTTTATTACAAAAAACAACAATACTAACTAACTGGGCATACCGCATATCAAAAACCAAGAAAACAACAGGCTCAAGGAACCTCACCAAGAAAAGAATTGAATAGAAATAACCTACTACAAACAATCAAGACTTAAGGATCTTAGTAGAAATTCCCATGGGCTACAAAGATAACTATTTATCTCTGTATCTTCAACATTCCTTCAAGAACACAACCTACTTCTAATATCAGTAACAATTCTACCCAGTATAGCCTCAAGTTCAAAATAAGTGTGAGAAAATTATGGAGTTGAACATGAAATATAGACCACCAAATAATTTATAGACTGAATAAGAACAATACTTTCCATTTTTATGATGAACAGCCCAGTAAAACTCCATGAATCTTTAGATGGATCCTCATAATATAATTCCTAACCAACATTTCCAAACCTGTTGGGAAAACATACATTCAAAGAATAGACCATAGTGGCTCACCTCATCTCTCTGTTACATCACCCAGCAAAGATCATCAACAATAGCCCATCTTCCAATTTGATCCTTTGCAGATAACCTCCCTTGACCACTTAACCACTGTATGAACCAAAAAACTTTAAACCTTGGAACCTTTGGTTTCACAGACCTGATAGTATTCCCTGCAGATTGTGAATTCACAGTTTTATGCAGCCACTTTACATCGTACTTCCTTTCCACAACTGGGAATAGAATTTGAGGCCTATTCTCAATGATTTCCTAAAGCAGAGCCACTTCCACTCCCCTTGTTGAAACAAAGCAGATACTTTAGCATTTAGCACTCTACTCTTTGGCCTTGTTTGATTAACAAGATTAATAGTGAAAGGATTAATAATCCCATGAATTAGTGTAGGATTAATTATCTAATTAAATTAGTGAGATAACCATTTATTATGTATTCATTTTATTTTATTTCTTCCATACTTGAAATTATGATTCACAACCCCTCTCAATATTAAAAATTCACCAATTTCATCGGATTGAATGTCTGTTGTACATGTAATCCGACTAATAAAATTTGTAGTCAAACATAGGATTGTGAGTTCATGGGCTAACAATTCTAATCCTATACTATAATCCAGTGTTATTAAAGGCGCGCCTAGGCGTGCGCCTAGACCCAAGTCCTATCCAGAACCAAGGTTTGCGCCTTGTAGTGTTCTAGGCCAGGCAGCTTCGATAAAGCGCGCCTAGGCCCAAGTCCCATCCAGGCCCAAGGTTTGCGCCTTGTAGTGTTTCAGGCCAGGCGACTGTAATAAGGTGCCTGACTGGCCCAAGGCTTGCGTCTTGAGGGTTTTTTTTTATTGTTGCTTTGATTGGTTTTGTTTAAAATCTGACCATTGATTTAATATGGTGCAGCTACAGAAGATCCCTACTCTTATTACAGATGCCAATACATTGAGCATTCAACCCCAAATCAATGATAGAAGAAAAATTAGCCCTAATTCCTAATCTCCAAAAAACACTAAATGTTTAACATTTCATTTTGTTTATGTTGAATCCTAAATTATTTACTTATATTAAATTATATTTTTTCCATACAAGGTGTGCCTCACTTCGGTGAAGCTTGCGCCTCGCCTTGCACCTTGAGCCTAGGCCCGAGAAGACCTTGGCACCTTGGTGCGTCTATCGCCTTTAATAACATTGCTATAATCCTACTAATCAAACATACCTTGAAGAAACTTATTATTGCTCTCCTGAATCAGTTATTAGTTTACTTTACTCATTTATTCTATATTTTCCCCCAATCCTTTTGGAGATGAATAAACTTCATCAGTCAAGTTTTTAATAGGTCTTAGTAACCATAATATTTCACATTAGGACAATGTCTACTTAGTCCAGCCCAGCTAACCTAGTAAGTTAACACTTAACATCATGTCAGTCATGGTTTTTAAGACTGTTCATTGACTAAAACCAGTTTTTTTTTTTTTACTAGACCAAGCCATCCCAAGGCCAAAAATTTTACGCTAAAATCCTATCTAATAGGTTTGGCTTAAATGAACTAAACGCCCAAGTAATGAATTAATAACTAGTTGAGATTCAAACATATTTTTAAATTTTTATTTTCTTTTTTTTTTTTAATGTTAATTTTCTTATTTCCTTCAAAAGTGAGCCAATGGGCTACCTCTTAAGAACTAACCGATTGAATTTCAACACTTAAGTTCAAATCTAACTTAGTATATTTTATTTGAGGTAGCCCAACATATCCAAAATACAAGCTTGAGTTGGGTAAAACCTCACTATAAATCTTCAAACTAAACTATGGCCCCGTCTACAGAAAAAACATACAATGGCATTAGTCTTAGGGTTCGTTTGCGAAGTGGGTTGACTTTTGGGTTTTTTGACTTTTTTAACTATTTTAGCCTGGGGCTAAAAAGTCTCGTTTGGAAAGGACTTTTGGCTTTTTTGACTTTTTTGAGTTTTTGGTAAGAGAAAGAATGTAATGATTATGGATTGGATGTGATATTTTGTCTTATTGGGCAAAAAAACCTGACTTTTTATTCCCAAACGAAGCCTTGGTAACTGGCAGGTTGTGATTAGGTAGGAAAAATTTCAAAGAAAAAACGCATACCAGCTTAACCAATAGGGAAACACTATATGAACATTATAATTAAAATATATATATATATAATAATTTTATAATTTTTAAGTTATAATTAAAAAAAAAATCATAACTAAATATGAGGTATAATTAAAAAATTTATAAATTATAAATAAATAAATATAATATAACTAAAAATATATATGATTAAAAAGAATGACCTAACTAAAGTGAATATGTGTATATTAGAATTTCCAAGCCAATAGAAACTGTCTCATTCTTCTTAACTCTCCATTTCATTCCTCTCTCTTATACATTTCGCCCAAAACCACCATCTCTCTCTCTCTCTCTCTCTCTCTCTCTCTCTCTCTTACATTTCAATTCAATCACAGTCCGACAGAAGTAGCAAATCAACAATGGCAATGGCGTCCGAGAGCAACAGTCCCAAATCCGGATCAGCCACCAACGGCGGCGAAACTTGCAAGATAGCCCTGATCACAGGCATCACGGGGCAAGACGAGTCGTACCTAACCGAATTCCTGCTAAACAAAGGGGACGAGGTCCACGGCCTGATCCGAAGGTCGTTGAACTTCAATACCAGCTAATCAACCACCGGCCGATCCCACATAAAATACTACCAAGCTGGATCCTCCGAAATGTTCAGATCTACTCCTCCTCCTCAATCCGAATCCACTCTTTTCCACCCTAGATCTCCTAACGCTGCTTCCAAATGCGCTGCTCATTGGTACACTGTCAATTACCGTGAAGCCTATGGGATCTTTGCTTGTAATGGGATTTTGTTCAACCATGAATCACCCAGGAGAGGGGAGAATGTTGTGACCAGGAAGATCACCAGGGCTGTAAGGAGAATCAAGATCGGCCTTCAGAGCAAGCTGTTTTGGGGGAATTTGATGGCTTCCAGGGATTGGGGTTTTGCTGGGGACTATGTGGAGGCCATGTGGATGATGCTTCAGCAGGACAAGCCGGATGATTATGTGGTGGCCACCAAGGAGTCGCATACTGTTCAGGAGTTTTTGGAAGTGGCGTTTAGGTCTGTTGGCTTGAATTGGAGAGACCATGTTGTCATTGATAAGAGGTATTTTATGCCCACTGAGGTTGATAATTTGAAGGGCGATGCCAGCAAGGCCAAGGAGATTCTAGGTTGGAAGTCTAAGGTTGGGTTTCAGATGCTGGTCAAGATGATGGTTGATGAGGATATTGAATTGGCTAAGAGAGAGAAAGTGCTTGTTGATGCTGGGTTTATGGATGCTCAGCAACAGCCTTGATTGATTCAACCATTTTGTCTTTGTTTTCAGTTCTCTAAATTATGGTTCAATTCTGTTTTTAGTGTTTAGAGTTTTTATAACTATGTTCCGGGGATAATATAGTTTGATTACAATGTGGGCACTCTCGTTAAATTTAAACTTTTGATGTTAATGGGTTGTTTGATTGTCTTCAACCCCTCCCTCATTCATTTAATATGAAGTTGAGAAACGTTTCATTGTTATATTTTGGATTTTTCTCTACCATTTGTTCTGCTTGCATTTAGAATAATGACAACTCTTTTGGAGATGATGTGGATAATCTGATTCTGTCTAATTTCTGTTCTGATCAACTCCAATGCTATACATTGGTGATTAAATTTGAGTAGGTTATGATGTTGTAGTGTATTTTGTCCCCAGTTTACCAGGGAAACCAGAAACTAAACTACTGGAGATGTCACCGTTTGGATGATCTATTTACACTTAAATCGTGCATAGAACAATACAAAAATAATTAATATATGATTTAACTTATTTTAGTTGAGTCTCATCACATCTTTATTGTTTTCTCAAACAGGAAGCATTAATAAATACATAATTTGACAAAAATTGAAAAAGTTTCTTAAAAAAAGAGAGACCAGTTTAAAAGCCATCCTTTTAAAAGATGAGTGAAAAACACTCTATAGTTGGATAACATTGAAGATTGAATGAAACAACTACATGAAGTACATTTAACATTACAACGGATAAAAGAACATAAAAGCTGTGAAACGATGGCACAAACACAAGTTTTATTGAATTATGAACAATGGGTAGGATACAAATGGGAGATTGGTGTACAAGTGCTCTATTCTTCTTTTCTGACCATGACAAAACCAGGTGCTAATCAGAGAAGCATGATCAAACTGCACTAGTCCGGCCCTGAGGGTATAACCTCAATTTCTACAACCATGATTGTCAAATACTTGGAAATTTACAACAAAAAGTAAATGAGCAAGTCAGTCTAACTTGGATTCCATGGTAGACAGGCTTCTATTTAACGCTCTTTCCATGGCAGCGACAGCTGGTTTCAAGGTCTGCTGAGGTCACTGAAAATGGCTTGACAGATGATCTCAGTGATTCGGGTCCCTCTGCATTGATTCTCTTGCATAATGAATCACAGTTGCTAATCACCTCAGTCAACTTTCCCTTCAGCACCCCAAGATCAACCTGCAATGCATGAACTGCATGCAATTTTTATAAACAGTTAAACAACAACTTTAATGTTAAGTCTAATTACACAAAGCCCACAATCTACAACATCACATCAATAGATTCTCAAAATAATGGTTCAAATCAAGCAAGTCATCCTTTCATCAGGTACATGAGCACATTCAAGAAGAACCAAGGTCGGCAACTTGGGCTTCCACCAAAATTTTCAGGGCTAAGCGTTCTTAATTGAACAGTTATTGCCTATCAACGGCATTCCATAATATGAGATTTGGGTTGGTGAGCAGTTTCTTAGAAATTGTTTTTTTGCAACCTGCAATGGGCTTGTGTTTTTTTTTCCCTTTCTTTATTTTTATTTTTATTATATATATGTATATATATTTTTAAGTTTATTTATTGAAGAGTCTAGGCAAGAACATCACTCACCTTCTGATAGATGATGCGAAGTAGTCTTCATTGTCGAGACTGAATAATTAAAACGCTGAAGAAGTTTAACTGTCAAAGCATCTGCAACTTCTATCTTGTTTTCTACCTCTTCCTGCATCAGTTATAATCGATTATCATAATATGTAGCAAAACAAATCAAATTGATCTTCCCTTAACAACAGCCCCAATACAAAGTTTTCAGTTGCAAATAATTAACTAGTGCAGACAATAAGAATACATAATTATTCATTACAGCTTCATTCATCCATGGATTCTGCCACTAAATACTAGACAGGGTTCAGGTGAGCTGGCTGCAGATCTAATCTTATCCATGCCTTGTCCAGACAGAAGACATAAATATACTTACTGCAATAACAACACTATTGTAAAATATGACTTTTATCATTCTCAAAGTGAACCTGTTTCTTACTAATCGTCTGGATTTTTGCCTCCTACCAATCATGGTACATTGAGAAGAGCTCCAGCAGCACTATCGGATTTACTGTATCAATTTCATCCATAGGAATGTTATACTATTTAAAAATGATGCCTTACATACAAAAAATGGTGTGAATAAAGTAACAATACATGTGTACTCAAAAACACAAGCTACACCAAATTAAGTTGCAACCGTTACTATATCCAAAAAGAACAGGTCAAATGTTTCATTTGTGCATGCATATATATCAAATATGCATCTGCAATGTGAAACTGTTCCAGCAGACTGTAATGCTTCCATGCTTTTTACACATAAATCAATATTATTTCACACACACGAGTATGTTCATCATAAGAACGAAACTCAGAAAGAACTGACAGGGGCATGCACAAGTGGTAAGAGGCATATGGCTTAATTCGATGCGACAGAATTACATCAAAACACACATGGAGACACAGCTGAATGGGAAATGGGTTTTAAAGTTCTGGGGCATGATTCACTTTCAGCAGTTGACATCTTTAGAATGACATGTAAAATAGAATTAGTACATTGAAGCACTTTCCTATGAGTTATAATTATAACACAAATTCTTGCTCAGTTCCACCCTAGTCCATTCTCCGAAGAGCAGACAAACCCCATCTCTTCCTCATGAAATAACTTAATTTTTTTGTGATGTGTTGTTTTTCAAGTCATTTTGGGACACTTTTGTATAATATGTATACGACTCATGAGCTTCCAAATTCCCAAATAACAGTTCTTCAAAATTTAAAAAAGAAAAAAAAAAGAAAAAAGAAAAAAAGTTCACCTGAAGCAGAAGATGATGAGGGTTTTCTCACTAGAATGTCTGTCAATCTAGTCTCCTCTTCTAGTGGTGCTGTCAGTATTGGAGCTGCCTACATTAAGAAATAAATACATACATGTAAATCATACATTATGAAACCAGCATCAAAGAGAAGATGATTCCAAAAGGTTGAACTGTGATAAAGATAATGATAACCTAAAGAAAACCAAAAGAGGCCTGTACAAACGATAAAAAAAGACCTGCAGATTGCTATATATGAAGAGAATCTACAAAATCAACAAAATGATCCAGATTGGGAGAGACTTACCCAGAAACCCAACTATACAAAATAGCCAAAAAGCAACTCTTTAGCCAACGTAAAGGCACCTCTTCCCCTTTAAAGGTCCTCTGGTTTTGCTCTTTCCAAAGATGCCACATCAAGCACAAATGATCTAATAACTCCCCATCATATTTATACATAAAACACCAATTTATATAAAAATAAATAAAATTATCATCTTCTAATAAGTTTATAAATCGTGAGCTATGAAGCGCATACACTTCTACTAGCATGACGTACATTGGTGTAGACACATTGGGGACACAAAATTTCTGAAAATTTTGGCAGGTCAAAATGTAAAATATAGAAAAGATAAAACAATAGAAAAACACTTCATCGTTTAGTTAAGATAAGCCCTAGCCTAGAGAGAGAAGAGAAAAAGAAGAAAGAAGAGACAGAGGAGGGTCGTTGTTCCCTAATTTCTTGAGAACGCTTTGTTGTTCAAAGACTCTCTCTCTCTCTCTTCTTCGTGAAAGCTCACTGTAAATTTTTTTAATTCCTCTATGTTGGCTTGATTTTTTTCCCCCCTCTTTT
The DNA here is from genome assembly GCA_036172215.1 of Camellia granthamiana. Taxonomy (NCBI): domain Eukaryota; kingdom Viridiplantae; phylum Streptophyta; class Magnoliopsida; order Ericales; family Theaceae; genus Camellia; species Camellia granthamiana. The sequence goes on from CM069910.1 coordinate 137,403,907, forward strand.
CTTGTCAAAGCCCACTTCTATGTTCAACCCCCAAATGAAAAAGAGGACGCTTTGTTGGAGTCACATTGTCTCAGTCTCTCTCTTCTTCGCTGAACATCTTGCCGACTACATTATTGTTTTTAGGAAAATATTTAGTAGTCCGAATTTTTGTGGTTTGAATGATTTGAATGTGTCAAAATGACGTCGTTTTATACTCAAAACGACGTCCTTTTGGGTGTTTCGAGCCATTCGAGCCATGATTTTTCGGGCCACCTATCATTGATGTTATTTTTAATAGTGCAAAAATTAGAATAAAAATTCTTATGAGTACTGTGATTGTTATGTAAATTAGGTTTTGAAATTTCTACTGTTATTAGCCTATTGTGATTGTTATAAGTTAGGTTTTGAAATTTTAGTCACTTGAGGAAAAAGTTCATTTTTTTAGGTAAATTACACTTACCTCTCTTGAGATTATGACAACTGTAGAGAGAGCTTTTAAAATGACACTACCCTCCTTTCAGGTTCATTGACACACAATAGATTCCCTACTCCATACGTTAAACGTAGTGATAAAATTGTTATGGTCACCAGTTAAATATTTTTAAATACCATTTTACCTTTACAAATACCTACTTGAAGTCTCTAACAAATACAAATTCTCTATCCAGTTTGAAAAATTATAAATTCCTCCTTTTTGCATTAATAAAGGTAATAATATGGATTTCCCCAAATTTACGTTAAAAAAAGAAGCCTGTGTGGCCCCCTTAATCCTTTAGGCTCGTTAGCATTCCTTTCACACGAGCCTGTCACAACCCAAACCCGCCCCTATGGGTTTAGTACTGTAACCGGCCAGTAATCCGAGATTACCGAAGGCCTGCTTAACAGTAGAACAGTAAAACAGAGCACAGGGGCTGGCAGAAGCCAATACAGTAAATAAACAATGTCCAATGAGTTGTGACAGTCTGTATGCAAAAAGACTTTTCATACACATATATACAGTCAGTGACAAACAGTATGCGCATCATTTACAATCGATTAGAAAAGGGACCTAATCCCTATTAAGCAGTACAGTAACAGTCTATCAGTCTATACAGTAATACAAACAGATACGGAGACAGACGGGGAAAATTAAAACACCCCTAAGCCAACTTGAACAGGCTTGGAACCTCACAGTGAGGCACAGTGGTTGGCTGACAAAACAAAAGCTTGCCTGACGCTCCTAGCAGCGGTCCGGTGCCTGAACACCTACATATATATATGAGCAGTGAGCTAAAGCCCAGTGAATAACATAATGCGTAAAGAGGTTAAGAATGAATGTCCTTACAGTAATGAAAATAGTTTATTAAATCAGTAATTCAGTCATTCAGTCAATACAGTCATATGTGGTACATCCATTAGCATAACAGTACAGTAAACAGTAGGTCTTAAAAGACCGAACAGTAAATGATGGCCATCAATCAGTAAACAGTAGTGGTTCCAACAAGGGAACCGACAGAGATCTCTGTAACAGTAGCAGTAACAGTAAACAGTAGTTGCTAAGGATGCCACAATACAGTTCAGAATATAGGACATACATTCATTCAGTCAACAGTGTCATTTCAGAAAACAGTTCAATTCAGTATTCAGAAGATATTCATATTTGAACATATCTTTACACAATTGTTACTCACAGAGTTCTGGGCTACAGTAAAGCTAGAGCGCGTCTCCAGTCGCCAACCCTACACAATTTACAGAACGAACACACACTAAGCTATACAGTTGGGAAGGATAAAGACTTAATCCCTAATTTGCCTCGGTGTGTTCTACATCTCTATCCTCTTTAAGATGTCTTAAACTAGGCCTAAGAATGCCTAAAATGGGATGAGGATGCAAAGATGCACTCAGAAAACATTTTCAGAATTTCAGAAAATCAGAGGTCCCGCTCGAGCGTGGGTTTCCCCACTCGAGCGACATGCTGACAAAGGTCTACGCTCGAGCGTACATTACTCTGCTCGAGCGGACTGCAAAACATGGCAAAAGTGCTGGGAGCTCGATTTCCCCGCTCGAGCGCCATTTTCCCCGCTCGAGCGGGAGGCCAAAATCTAGAAAATCCAGATTTGAACTCCAAGTTCAAAACTCAAGTTTCAAACACCAAATTCGATCCTTTTGGGCTAATTTTCTGGAAAACACTTCAAAAGTCATAATATAACATGTTTCAAAGATCAATTTGAGAAATCAAAGCCCAAAGGTAGTTCAACTAAACATGATTTCAAATCAAATTTCAAGAACATGATGAACATGCAATATCCATGAATTCAATCAACTTTGAAGCTTTAAACACCTGCTCAAATGAGCCAATTCTTCCTCAAACATGGTGAAACCATGGACTTAAACATAGACATGAATATGCATGCAAGATTTTCATGAAATCGAACGTCCAAACTCAACAATGAATACATGCATGTAGAAAATTCATAAGGTACAGCCTCCAAATGCCATAAAATGAACATGCATGTAAGATTTAAGTCTCAATTCAACCTTTGAAACCAATTCTAGGCTTTAATCTCTAAACTTCCATGGCCCATGCAAGAGACAATTCAACTACACAAATGAGATGATGAATTCACTACCTTAAACCTTGAATTAGAGGTAAGGGAGCTCAAATTGCAATTCTTTCTTTAATCCCTCCAAGCTCCCAAGCTTAATTGATGAACTCATTATCTCCTACTCTCTCTCTCTCTCTAACCGGCTGTGCCTCTCAAAAATGGGCTGAGGAAAGATGCAACATCAAACAACATATAGTCTCTAATGTTTGGTGAAGTGGGCCACTAATGTGGCATTTTGGTAATAAAGCCAACTATTGCAATTAATCACATTTTAATCTAATTTAATTATACTAAAACACATTTCAATTAAATTTACCATTAAATCACATAATTTCTAGTGATCATAACACATCAATCAATTTCGGATTCGGCCGCCGATAAGGCCTTCAATTTGCAGTTTAATGCATAAAACATGAACAGATAGTTTGACAGTCAAACAGATAGACAATGCATTTAAACAGATACAGTCAATCAGTCAGTTCTAGATTTCAGTCAGTCAGTTCAGTATTTCAATCACTTTAATTACCAATCATAATCAGTCTCAGTTTAGCAGTAATCAGTAATTTATCGGTAAACAGTAGTGAGGGTTGTTACAGAGCCCAACATGCCACTCTTATCACCTCCTATCAGTGTTGTCAAAGGCGCGCCTAGGCGCAAGGCGAGTCGAGGCTCAGCATCTGCACCTGTATAGGTACCAGGCGAGGCGACTTGAACCAGGCGCTCGCCTTAGACGCGACTTGATCAAGGCAAAAGAGGCGCAAGGCGATCGCCTAGGCGCGACTTAGTGTTCAAGTTGTAGATCCGATCTAACGACTCAGATAACCTTTCGAATGGCTCGTAATCACAGAGGATTACGACCCATGTACCATATGAGACAAATAGGACTTAGATAACCCTAATCGATCGATTACGAACCTGTGTTCAAAAAAAGAAGTCGTCTCTTTCTCTTCCTCTGCAACTACGACTTCGATCGACTTCTCGCAGGTTCAATTTCGCAGGTTCGATTTCGACTTCGCAGGTTCGAGTTCGACTTCGATCAGCTTCGCAAGTTCGACTTTCTCTCCCCTTCTCCTTCTTCTTCGTCTTCGATCGACTTTATGAATTTTTTTGCTCTTTTTTTTTTTTTTTTTTCTTTTCTCTTACCTTCGTCTTGCGAACCTGCTCTGTTTTGCTTCTTTTTTTTTTTTCTTTTCTTTTCTTTTGATTATGATAAATAAATAAATAAATAAATAAATAAATTCATAAATAACTTAATTAATTGATTATGATAAATTAATTAATTCATAAATAAATAAATTGATTATGATAAATAAATAAATAAATTTTTTTTCAATTATTTGACTTTCATAACCCTGATTATTACATAAACAAATAAATTAATTAATTAATTCATACATACATACATAAATAAAAAAATAGATATATTACATTTATTATGATTATACTGAAATTGATTCATCATTATACTGAAATTAATTAATTCACCATTAATTAAAAAATTAGAAAATTGATTCATAACATTAATTAATTCATACATTACATACATTAAATTACATACATTAATTAATTCATACATTAATAGAAAATTGAATGTAACATAGGAATAAATGTAATGGAATGTAATGTACATTAATTAATTAATTCATCATTAATTAAAAAAATAGAAAATTGATTCATACATTACATTCATTAATTAATTCATCACATAACATGCATTACATTCATTATACTGAAATTGTTTTTTTGTTATTTATTTTTTGTGTTGTGTAGTAAGTACTAAGTAGAAAATGACATCGGAAAGTAATAGAAAAGATCCGGCGTAGCAATATGCCCATTTGGTGGAGGAGAATAATTTAAACAAGTTTGAGTGTAATTTTTGTGGTAAAGTATCAAATGGAGGTGTTTATCGGGTGAAACAACACCTTGCGGGAGGTTATAAGAATGTCACTGCTTGCCCGAAGTGTCCTTCTCATGTAAGAGAAGAGATTAGAGAGTTCATGTCCAAAAAAAAGACACAAAAAGAAGAAATGAACATGTTGCCTGATTTCGATGACATGGACATGGAAGATGAAGATGAAGATGATGATGTCGTTGAGATCAATGTCAATCAACACCGCAAGTTGACAAGTAGTAGCCAAGGTTCATCCAAATCCAAATCAAAAATGCCAAAGAGAAAAGGGCCTATGGATGTTTACTTCACACCCAATCCTGAATCAGTGGTGAAAAATCGAAAAGACCAAGCAAAAGGGAAACAAACCAAAATTGATGCAAATGACCCTTACAAAAAAGAAATGAGAGCTCGGGCACTGCAAAGATTTGCAAGGTGAATGTATGATGCTGGCATCCCTTTTAATGCAGTAAATTATGAGAGTTTTGGACCAATGATTGAAGTCATTGGCCAATATGGTCCTGGTATGAAGCCACCGATATACCATGAAGTGCGGGTTACCCAACTCAAAAAAGAAGTCAAACATACTGAAGATTTGATGAAGTATCATAAAGAGGACTGTGCAAAATACGGGTGTTCCATAATGGCAGATGGTTGGACTGATAAGAGAGGAAGGACATTAATTAACTTTTTAGTTAATTGTCCAAGAGGAACCATGTTTGTTGAGTCGGTTGATGCTTCTAGCTACTCAAAGGATGGGCAAAAGCTATTTGAATTACTAGACAAGTTTGTGGAGAAAGTTGGAAAAGAGAATGTGGTGAAAGTTATCACTAATAGTGCTGCAGCTAATGTGTTGGCGGGTAAGAATATTTCTTCATTCCTTACATCAAAATTGTTTACTCATAGTTTGTTTTGTATTTAAAATTTAAAAACTTGAAAATAATAATTCTTCATTATTGTTACATTATAGGGAGGTTTTTGGAAGCTAAGTATGAACACTTGTATTGGACACCATGTGCTGCTCATTGTTTGGACTTAATGTTAGAAGACATTTTCAAGATACCTAGACTGAAAAAGACATTTGAAAGGGGTATTGCAGTACATGGCTACATTTACAATCGGCCTACGTTGCTAAACATGATGAGGCGCTATACAAATTTGAAGAATTTAATCAAGCCTGCAAAAACTAGATTTGCAACAGCCTTTTTGACTTTGTCTAGGATGCATCAACAAAAAAACAATTTGAGAAAGATGGTCACCTCCGAAGACTGGACCTCAAGCAAATGGGCAAAGGAGCCACAAGGTAAAAGAATGGCACAAACTTTGTTGATGCCTTCATTTTGGAATACTGTTGTGTTTGCCCTTAAGGTCTCAGGTCCTCTTGTCAAAGTGCTTAGACTGGTTGATACCGAGAAGAAACCTCCCATGGGATACATTTATGAGGCAATGGATAGGGCAAAAGAATGCATTACAAGTTCATTTGATCATAAAGAAGAGAAGTATAATGAAATCTTCGAAATCATTGACAAAAGATGGGATGTCCAATTGCATCAACCTTTACATGCAGCTGCGCATTTTCTTAACCTAGAATTCTTTTACCCAAAAGCATTAGAGGTGCAAAGAGATCATGAAGTGATGAATGGGTTTTATGAATGCATGCAAAGGTTGGTCCCGGATGTCAATGTTCAAGATTTGATCACTAATGAGATGAATATTTATATGAAGGCTGAGAGTCTTTTTGGCAAGTCTGTTGCGATTAGGCAAAGAAATACAAGAGCACCAGGTAATATATTATAGACTCATAGAGTTTATTTTTAGTAATACTTTTAGTAAAACTTAATACTTGGTAACAATTATTCTAACTAGTGGATTATCGCAGCTGATTGGTGGGCATCATATGGTTCTTCTACTCCAAACTTGCAAACTTTTGCCATAAAAGTCCTCAGCCTAACATGTAGTTCATCGAGTTGTGAACGAAATTGGAGTGTATTCGAACATGTGAGTATTTAACATTCTAACTAATTTTTTGTTCAATTCAAATATTTTTTATTCTCATTATATAGAATTTAATAACTTTTTAATACTTGCAGCTTCATAGCAAGAAAAGAAATAGATTGGAACAACAACGTCTCAATGATTTAGTGTATGTCAAATACAATAGAACATTGAGATTTAGGTATGACATGCGCAACACTCTTGATCCCATATCTTTGCAAAATATTGATGAAAGCAATGAGTGGTTGCTTGGGATGATGGATGGAGAATCAGATGAAGATAATGAGCCTGTGTTTGATGATAATGATGGCTTGACGTGGGCCACTATTGCTAGAGCTTCTGGAGTAGAAGAAAGTAGCCATGCAAGTAGAGCAATAAGTTCACGCTCAAAGGCACAACCGAGGATATCTAAGTCATCAACATTGACTCCACTTCAACTAATAGATAAAGAGGAAGCGGGCTCAGATGACACAGAGGAGGAAGATGTTGAGGGATACAAATCAACTGATGGAGAAGAAGATGATAGTTTGCTTGCCATTGATGTTGAGGATGATGATTGACTGACACCGACCTAACCCACCCTTTCTTTTGATATTGATGTTTTTAAGTGTTAAGACATATATTAGTATTTGTTGGATATTTATGTTTTGGATGTTTAGTGTTTATGTTTTTATTTTATTGAATGTGGATTATTTGATCTTTGAAAATTGGAATGTTATGTAATATGCACTTTCATGGCTTTGAGAATTATTCTATATTTTGTCTTGAAACTTCATTACTTTTTATTTTTTTAAAAATTGTCTTAGTACTATGAATGATTAGTCTATATTAATTTTTCTATTTTTTACAAAGACTGTGCGCCTTACTTCAATAAAGCCCGCGTCTCGCCTTGCGCCTTGCGCCTAGGCTCCAAGAGACCTTCGGCGCCTTAGTGCGCCTTGAGCCTTTAAAAACACTGCCTCCTATAACAAAAGCCGATTTAAAGACCTAGACTCAGCCCCCTTTTTTGGGACAAATCAATCCCGTCCACCAAGAAGCACGACACGGACACGACATTGAGATGCTGACTAAAAAATTTTCAAAAAATGTAAGGCACTACACATAGGAAACACATGTGAAATATATAATTCTATTATATATTATATATAAAGATAAAAGATTGTTATATGTCATACGAATAGTTAAGTCAAATATAATAACTTTTAAACTCTAAAGGAGAAAAATAAAAATAAATATAAATTGTTTTTGGTTTATCATTGGATTCCAAATTATTTTAATCAAACTTATAATATGTTTCATGTATGTTCAAGTATTGGGAAGTGTCTGACAAGATGTTACCTTTTGAGAAGTGTCTGTTCTTCTTGGTCCAAAAGCCTTGGCCCTTATCCACCAACCCATTTCAACTTTTGGGCCCAAGTAAATCTACCAAGCTTCAGCCTGATTCTAACCTATTTGCACACGTCCCTCTCTTCACCACACTTGCCTCGTCAAATCTAGTTGTCCCCCAATTTAAAATTGAAACACCTCCAGCCTCCCTCATTCCACTATGTAGCCTACTTCTCTGCACCTCCTTTCTTTTTTCTCCACGCGACTGAGGCCTCTAATTTTCACATGCCACTTCCTTCTTTCCCCAATCCACATCACTACCTCGAACCTCCACCTTAGTGTTGAACAACCCTTATTTGAAACCCTATTTGGAATACCATTGTTGTCCTCCTTTCACCATAAGCCCTAGCCTACCTGAAATGCTTTCATTGCACTATATCCTTGTCGACACCAACAAAACCCTCACATATATATCCAAACTGGTTGAAGGCACTGTAGTTCTAGAGATATAGAGGTAATCCAATGAGCTACATCTACAAATCTTTTGGCCCTGCTTTTGGTTTGACGCAACACACCCTAGGTGACAACTCGCCTAAAACACTGGTTGATTGACAAAATAACACACTTCATGGAACACCATTTGAGCCTCCAACTATGAATAGAACATAAACAAATGAAACACACCGGAGAGATTGAGCACTTTGATCCTTGCTGTCACATTACACTTGTGGTCAATCTAACAAAACAACAAAACACGGTAAAGGAACAATTTCAATTCATTGCAGGACGTTGAACTCACCTACACATCAACATCCACAGTATTTGTGCCATTACATACTATAAATCCCACCTTCAAAACCCACATCTTGAACCACTTCCAACAGGTTCCTTTCAATCGACCTTATGAATCTCACCATGACCTTCTGTTGGTGATACTTACAAATAAAACACCAGAAAATACACAAAATAAAAGTTACAACAATTAATATAAGGGCTGAGGCGCGGGAAATTCGCTCTCTTTAAGGAGATTCAAGCCCTCTGCGGTTAGGCAAAGCCTCACACCGGTGCAGCAGAAAAATCTTGACTTGTCCCCCCCAGGATACAACAGCCCGACTAAGTCGTTTGGTTCACCAATACTGCACAATTGGTTAAACCCAAAACTTTATCACACACACCCTTTTTATTTGCCTGATAATCTCACTCAAGACATAACAAAACAGCAAACTTCTTCACTCTTGTTCACCCAAGATAGGACATAAGTTCAAATTATATATAAGAGTCTATCTTGGTGGCTAAGTAAAAATGGACTTGGAATGGATAAGTCTTGGTGGACCAAGACTAAGACTTGGCAAAGACTTGGAGGTTATCTTGGTGGATAAGGAACGGATGACTTGGAGAAGACTTGGATAGATAAGCATGGTGGACTTAGAAGACTTAGACTTGAAAGTCTTGGCGAAGACTTGATGATGACTAGATGGATAAGTTTTGGTGGACAAAGACCAAGACTTGGAAACTTAGAGGGAAAGAAAAGAAAAACCAACAATTAACACATTATAATATTAAAATACCTGCTAACATTCCCCCACTTATTTTAATATTATAGGTAACAAAAACTGAAATTATTAGGCAAATAAGGATATTATGCATCATGGTAGGTGTGCTCTGCATTGAACCTCCATTAGTGAAACAATAATATTTACTCCAGAGCCAATAGTATGCTCAGCATTGAACTATAACTACTTAAGGGAAATAAATAATTATTGCACACACATAATATTCCAGGTGTTCACAAAAGCTTTAAAAGCTAGCACATTACGGCCTTGTGCGATCCCAGGATTCATGAGTGTGTTTGAGAATTAGCCCAAATCTCATAGGTAACGGCCCCACTACCATACTCACATAGGTGAATTCTGTCAAGGGTGCTCCTGTAACTATGACACCCCACTCAATAAGAGCTACAGAAATTCATTAAGAGTTTTTTAATAACTCAACCTCTACAACGTTACAGGATAAATGCACTTACATCATAAGGATGGGTAAAAAGTAATTTGGTGCATTTCTCACGGCCATCATATGATCGTTTTTCTCATTGAACCCAGTTACAGGATCTCTAGTCCCTGGGTTGAGTATCCTCATACATGGCTCCTGCTATATTCAATGGGCTTCAACCCCATCCCCCTCGATGTATTCCAGACTCTATTTCTTGCTAAGGCCTTAGTTAATGGATCTGCAAGATTATCACCAGATTTAATATAATCCACATTTATGATGCCATTATTCATATAAGATCTCACAGTACTGTGTTTTCTTCTAATAGATCTAGATTTACCGTTATAATAACGGTTATTAACTCGACCAATTGCTGCGGTACTATCACAATGAATCAATATAGGTGGAATCGGTTTTTCCCAACAAGAGATTTCATTTAACAAATCTCTTAACCAATTTGCTTCTTCACTAGCTGTAGCTAAAGCAATAAGCTCAGCCTCCATTGTTGAATTAGCAATAATGGTTTGTTTTTTCGATTTCCAACTTATAGCACCACCGCCCAATGTAAATAAGTAACCAGTGGTTGATAATGAATCACCTGACAAGGTATTCCAATCGGCATCACTGTAACCTTCAAGTACTGCAGGATACTTATTATAAAACAAGCCATATTGTATGGTACCAGATAAATATTTCATAATACGCTCAATTGCTAGCCAGTGATCACTGCCAGGCTTGTTAGTAAACCTACTAACTACTCCAACTGCATAGGCAATGTCAAGTCTAGTACAGTCAGTTGCATAACGCAAGCTACCAATCATACTAGCATATTCCTTTTGATTAATTACATCCTCATCATTTTCAACAGGAAATAAACGCACATGAGGATCAAAAGGAGTAAGAACATGCTTGCAGTTATAAAAATTATATTTTCTCAAAATTTTCTCAACATAATGCAACTGATCAAGAAATATGCCATTACAGGTTTTGGTAATTTTCATTCCCAAAATATAATTAGTCTCACCAAGATCTTTCATATCAAAATGGCTACTACGCATATTTTTAGTTTCCATAATGATATGCAAATTAGAGCCAAATATAAGTAAATCATCCACATAGAGGCTAATAATGACATGTGAATTTTCTTCAGATTTATAGTAAATGCATTTATCACATTCATTCGTTTTATAGCCATTCTCAATCATACAGGAATCAAATTTCTCATGCCACTGTTTAGGGGCCTGTTTTAAGCCATAGAGGGATTTAACTAGCTTGCACACTTTGCTTTCTTGACCAGGTTCCACAAAACCCTCAGGTTGATTCATATAGATTTCTTCACCCAGGTCTCCATTTAAAAAGGCTGTTTTAACATCCATTTGATGAATTTTTAGATCATGAATTGCAGCCACTGCAATTAATAATCTAATGGATGTAACTCTAGTAACCGGAGAAAATGTATCAAAAAAGTCAAGATCTGCTTGTTGTTTAAAACCTTTTGCAACAAGCCTTGCTTTATATTTATCAATAGTTCCATCCGGTTTAAGTTTTTTTCTCAAAACCCATTTACAGCCAATAGTTTTACAACCTGGTGGTAAATCTACTAATACCCAAGTTTTATTGGATAATAATGATTCCATCTCATCATTTACAGCCTCGTTCCAAAAAACAGAGTCAGGAGATGCCAAAGCTTCTTGTAAAGTTAATGGAGTTTCCTCCACGTTAAAAACATGATAATCAGGGCCAAAATCTTTTTCTATTCTGGCTCTTTTACTCCTTCTAGGTTCAAAACCTATAGGATCTTGGTTTTGTAAAAGAGGAGTAGAGGAACCAGCTTCAGATAAAATATTTTCTTGATAATTTTGACCCCCACCATTTTTAGATTTAAAAGGAAATTTTTCTTCATGAAAAATTGCATCACCTGATTCAAAAATTATTTTGTTTTCAATATCAAAAAATCTATAGGCTGTACTATTTGTTGCATATCCAAGAAAAACACAAGTGGCAGCTTTCACACCTAATTTAGGTCTTTTAGGGTCCACAAGTCTAACAAAAGCTAGACAACCCCAAACCATCAAATAGTTCAAATTTGGCTTATGCACTTTCCACAACTCAAAAGGTGTAACTTTTGTTTTTTTATGTGGCACTCTATTCATAACACAACATGCAGTTAAAATTGCTTCTCCCCATAAATTTGAAGGAGCACTTGCTTCAATTAGCATAGCATTTGTTAAATCCATTAAAGTTCTATTTTTCCTTTCTGCTACACCATTAGAAGCAGGTGAATATGGTGGAGTAGTTTCATGGATTATTCTCAAAGACTGAGCAAACGAGTTGAATCTAAAAGATTCATACTCCCGGCCTCTATCACTTCTATATCTTTTAATCTTTTTACCGAATTGATTTTCAACTTCAAGAAGGAATTCTTTAAATTTTTCAAAAGCATCACTTTTATTTTTCAACAAGTATACACAAGTGTATTTTGAAAAATCATCAATAAAAGTGATAAAATATCTATTTCCACCACGTGTTAAAATTCCTTCAAATTCACATAAATCAGTGTGAATTAATTCTAACAATTCAGTATTTCTCACCACACTTTTATGAGGCCTTTTAGTTATTTTTGCTTGACTGCAAACTTCACATTTCTCAAACTTGTTTGTTAGTCTGGGAATTAATCCTAAACTACTCATGATTCCCACATATCGGCTATTAATATGACATAGACGAACATGCCAAAAATTCATAAAAGACAGCATGTAAACAGAAACATGTGCTTTCTTATTCTCAACATTTAATTTAAACATTCCATCATAGGCATATCATTTTCCCACAAATATGCCTTTTTTAGTGATTACATATTGATCAAATTCAATAGTCTGCTTGAAACCAGCTTTGTTGAGCAAATAACTCGACATCAAATTTTTCCTCACGGACGGTGTGTACAACACATCTTTTAAAACAAGCACACGTCCAGAGGTAAAATTCAGCTCAACATCCCCATACCCGAGCACCTTGGTTAAACTGGAGTCACCAAGCATGACAGTCCTCTCTTCATTAAAAGGAGTGAAATTTTTGAACCAATCTTTATCATAGCAGACATGCCTATTGGCACCAGAGTCTGCCCACCACCCTTCCACAGATTGAACCATAAAAATATCTGTGACCATAGCCACAAATGGTTCCTCGGTAACATTAGCCTATGGTCGAGGCTGTTGTTTTCGAAATTTGCAAGTTCGAGCAATATGCCCACTTTTGCCACACACAAAACATGTCACGTTTGTCAAATCTTGTGAAGGGGGTTCTTGGTTCCATTTCTTTTGCCTCGAGTAATTTTTATTTTGTGGTCTTCCAGTATTTTTCCAAATTTTCTTAACTGGCTTCAAGTGACTATTTTTATGAAATCGACCTTTAGGTAAAGTATTTCCAGAAGTTAAATTTACCTTTGCAGTGGAATGCACTTGTGTCATAAGCGCATCTTGTCCTCGTACTTCCTCCTCCACCCGAATCTGTGTGATTAGAGTCTCCAAGGACGTCTCTTTTTGCTTGTGACGCATCGACTTCTGGAACTCCCTCCAAGATGATGGAAGTTTGTCAACAATACCTACTACAACAAGATTGTCTCCAATTTTGATACCTTCAGATCTAACTTCAGCTACTAACATCTGAAAATCTTGAACTTGCTCCACCACTGATTTTTCATCTATCATCTGATATCGGAAAAAACGACTTGCAGCATATTTTTTAGCGCCTGCCTCTTCAGTGTCATATTTGTTCTGCAAGGCTTTCCAAATTTTCTTGGCAGTGGTGTAAGTAGTATCATAATAATCATAAAATTGATCTGAAAGACAATTCAAAAGATAGTATCGACATTTATACTCATCTGTGTTGTATTTTTCGATTTTTTCAAGATGAGCATCATTCTCCTCGTCGGTTCTCTCTTCAGTGGGGACTTTGTTTGGATTTTTCTCAGTCAGGATATACGCCACCTTGAGGAGACTAAGGTAGAAAAATACCTTGCCTTTCCATCTCTTGAAATGGGCTCCCTTGAACCGGAAGGGCTTGTTGAGATCGCCGGTATTCTCGTTGGGCTTCTCCAGTATTGGCTCCATGAACTTTTGCTAATTTGAATCTCCTTAAAATTGTTGGTGATACTTACAAATAAAACACCAGAAAATACACAAAATAAAAGTTACAACAATTAATATAAGGGCTAAGGCGCGGGAAATTCGCTCTCTTTAAGGAGATTTAAACCCTCTGCGGTTAGGCAAAGCCTCACACCGGTACAGCAGAAAAACCTTGACTTGTCCCCCCCAGGATACAACAGTCCGACTAAGTCGTATGGTTCACCAATACTGCACAATTAGTTAAACCCAAAGCTTTATCACACACACCCTTTTTATTTGCCTGATAATCTCACTCAAGACATAACAAAACAGCAAACTTCTTCACTCTTGTTCACCCAAGATAGGACATAAGTTCAAATTATATATAAGAGTCTATCTTGGTGGCTAAGTAAAGATGGACTTGGAATGGATAAGTCTTAGTGGACCAAGACCAAGACTTGGCAAAGACTTGGAGGTTGTCTTGGTGGATAAGGAACGGATGACTTGGAGAAAACTTGGATAGATAAGCATGGTGGACTTAGAAGACTTAGACTTGAAAGTCTTGGCAAAGACTTGATGATGACTAGATGGATAAGTTTTGGTGGACAAAGACTAAGACTTGGAAACTTAGAGGGAAAGAAAAGAAAAACCAACAATTAACACATTATAATATTAAAATACCTGCTAACACCTTCAATCTAGAATCCTTAATCTCTAAAAATCTGCTCCCTATTTGGCCAGCAATTAAACTCCACGCATCTCGAACTAACACTAAACCGGGCAAGAACAGCTATTCCTTTCTTCTACAAGCCGCAAGAACCTTCTCAAACAAATAAACCTTAACAAAACTTCGCCACTCAAATATAGATGTGATAATTGAAGGAAAATAATACAACATCACAGTCTTCTGATAGAGTCTTATACATATATGCACAAAAGTAAATTAACAAAATTTGAGAGAGAATTGAGACGACAAGCAATACAAAACCCTATATAGAGGTAAAGAAGCAAAAGACCCACGATTTTAAGGGATCTGAGCTTCTCTAGGAAGGGATCTACGATCTCTGATCGCGAAGAGACGGTGGTGATCTCATCGTCCGCCCTCTTCACATACATGAAATGAAAATTCGATTAAAAAAAAAATTCAATTACTATCGAGTAAGTCTCTTGAAGATATACAGGAAAAAAATATATGAAGTGAAAGTGACGAGCTTACCTATGAGCTTGAGGGTGTTGATTCTAATGAACCCATTGATGAAAAGAGACGGAGAAAAGCCAAGCAAAGTCTCCTGGAAATGGAAATGGTAATGCTGGTTTATTTCGATCACGTTTATTTATTATTACAAATTGAGAACCCTTTTTTTTTTTTTTGACCCCATTTTTTTTTTTTGACCCCATAACATTTGGATTTCCATCCTCATTGATGGTTTAGGTCCCACACATAAGTGAATCCACACAGTTAAGATCAAAGAGAGTTGTGGGGTCACCAAAAATGAATATCGAGCATTTTTCTTATTATGATGGCCATCTTCAATGTTAGATTAGAGAACCAAGTACGACACCGTGTATTTTAAAAGGAAAATGTTTTTTCCTTTCGAAATTCCCTCCAAATAGCCCGAAATGCAAAAGAGAGAGAGAGAGAGAGAGAGAGAGAGAGAAGAGAGGGAAAGAGGAGGATCGGCGCCCGCCGTCGCCTGATCGTCGCCCACCGTCGCAGCTCGTCGCCTCGTCGTCGCAGATCGTCGTAGCCCCGCCGTCGCCTCCGCCTCTGCCTCGCAGCCCCTGCCCCTCACCTCCGCCTCCAGCCCGATTTGTTGGGCCCCCTCCAGTCCTCCTCCTTCCTCCTCCTTCTTCTGCTTCCTTCTTCTGATTTTCTTCTTTTGAAAAAAATAAAAAAATAAAAAAAAATAATAATAAAAAAATGATGTCGTTTTTTGAATTAAGGGGATTCGGGGGGCTCAAATTCGAGCTCCCTAGCACGGTTCATTTTAAAACGTCAACGTTTTGAACTTCACTTCCCAATATAAATAAAAATTCACTTGCCTTGCCTTGCGTGGAACCAAGGATAATTTTATTTTCATACACTAACTTCATTCCGTTCATATATTTAATGAAAATTTTTATTGATATAATGTTAATCTGTGATAAAAATATCATAATATCTTTATCTTCTTTTATTCAAATCCTATTTCTAAAACGCTATATCTATCTTCTATTACTAGCGTCACCTCTCTCGTTCGCAATTCCCTTCTGTCACATCTTTTCTTATCTGTCTGCGATCACTTCCCTCCATGAATCATATACTTTCACAAGTCTCTCACCACGAATCACTCAACGTTGGTTGTATAGGTCCAGGATGAAGGGAGATGAGTTAGAAGTGGTGATGAAGAGTTGAAAGTGGCGGCAACAACAACAAAAAATGAGTGGATGAGTGGAAAAAAAAAATTTCGACTCTGTTTTATATAGTTTTAGAATATATTTTCAAAAATAAATAAAAAAACTTCTTATTTCAATATAGTTTTATCTTTTAAGGGGTAAAAAAAATTTAAAAATATTTATTAAGTATTTATTTTTGTCAAATTAATTTATGTTTTTCTCATAAAAATTTCAAAAAATCATTCAAAAATTGAAATCAAACATAACCTTAGGGTTTTAAAATTAAAAATGAAGGTAATATTAAAATATAAAGATTTATATTTTTATAATATGTATATTTTTATAAGTGTGTATACTTAGGATAATTCTATGTTTGGTTTTGGCTTTTTAACTAAAAAAGTACAAAAGATAAAACTAATTACATAAGTCAATAAGATAAAACATCACATCGAAATCATAATCATTATATTTTTTATCTCACAAAAGTCAAAAAAGTCAAAAACAAAAACCAAACGAGGCTAAAAAAATAAGATTAAGACATCGTTTGGGAACATGCTATTTTAGAAAATTTTTAATTTTTTTGCTAAAATATGAGATAAAAAAATTAGTATTTCGGAATGATTTTTTTGTTTTTTTATAAAAAGATGTGCAAAAAACAGAGAGAAAATAAAATCTTTGATTTTTTTGTATAGGTTATAAACTTGTTAGTTTTTTTTAGTAACTTTTTGACTTCTAGGCTAAAACAGACACATGCCAAACGAGACTTAAAATAGCTAAAAAGTCAGGCTATTTTAGTTATTCCCAAACAAATACTTAGGCCTCATTTGGAAGTAATAGTTTTAGCCTAAAATTCAAAAAGTTATTAAAAAAATCAAAAAGTTTATAACCTATAAAAAAAAGTCAAAGATTCCATTTTTTTCTATACTTTTTACATATTTTTTTTTGTAAAAAATCAAAAAGTTGTTCCAACCATACAAGTTTTTTTACCTCATATTTTAGCTAAAAAGCCAAAAAGTTACTAAAATAGTCTATTCCCAAACAAGGCCCAGTGCTTGTTTGGGATTAGAAATGGCAACGGGACGGGGCGGGGATCACACTCCCTATCCCAGGTTCCCGATAGTGAAAATTCCCCCGGCCTCGATCCTCGACAGGGAACCTATCACCGCCCCCGCCCCCGCCCCCGCCCCCGCCCCCTGACGGGGATCGGGTTTCCCTGACCCCGAAAATCCCCAACCAAAAAAAAAAAAAAAAGAAAGCAAAACAGTAGCTCTCATCATCGTCAACATCAACAACAACTATAGTCTACAAAATCATCATCATCATCATCAACATCAACAACAAAAAAATAATGTATATAATGATGTTGATGTAGTGTATGTCTA
The DNA here is from genome assembly GCA_036172215.1 of Camellia granthamiana. Classification (NCBI taxonomy): domain Eukaryota; kingdom Viridiplantae; phylum Streptophyta; class Magnoliopsida; order Ericales; family Theaceae; genus Camellia; species Camellia granthamiana. Next base: position 137,421,530 of record CM069910.1, read on the forward strand.
TATCTATGTCTATATACATATATATATATCAGATCGGAAGAACAGTGAGAGAGGGCTAGAGGGCGACTAGTGGCGGTAGATCTCCGTCACCGATCTATCTCTATCGCGGCTCAAATCTGGAAAGAGCTCTCCGTCGCCAATCTATCTCTAGACTTCTCCGTGGCTTAAATCTGGAAGGTGTTTTTTTATCTCTCTCACAGAGAGTAAAAGGAGAAGAAAGAGAGAAAAAGTTGAGAACCTAATGAATTCAAAATGCTTCTTGACCAAGTCCTTGAGAACCTGAGAACCTAAACATATATATATTGTTACCCAAAAAGCAACCTAAGAGGGGGGTGAATTAGGTTTCTACAAATTAAAATTAATAATACCCCAATAAAATTAACTACTAATATAACAAATTATTAACAAACACAATAATGAACTTAGCAGTAAATGATCAAGCAAAATAACAATGAAGTATAACTAACATATAGGGTAAATCAAATGATTAACACATGAATATTAGATAGCTATAGCAGTGGTAGGAAAGTAAAGAGATTAGGGAAGAGGAGACAAACAGATTTATAGTGGTTCGGCTTCAACCAAGCCTACATCCACTCCTCAAGCTTCACTTGAGATTTTCCACTATCTTCTAACTTCATAGGGGTGCTAGCAACCTCTTTACAAATGGAGCAATCCTCCATAGATTTTACATAGACTTCACAAGCCCAAACCCTTGTAAATCTTAGGTGATTCACAATCACTCTAAAGATTTCAAAAACACAGTGTTTGCAACACTTTTACAAGATGAAATGGTATTTTTGTTTTCAAAGAAAACTTACAATAAATATCTCTCAAAGATAGATATATAAAATGAAGCTTTGATTTTTCTGTAAATCTCACACAGGAAAGATGAGCTTAAAGCTATAAGACTCAGTGTATAATTTCTGAGAATAGATGTGAGTGATTATAGATCAAAGAATATTTTCAGGTTTTTTGTAACTTGTTTACATTAGAAGCTTTGGTATATATAATGAAAATTATAGCCGTTTATAGCCGTTATAATCATTTGAATTTATAACCGTTTATAGCCGTTGTATGTCCATCATTACAAATTTGAATATCTTCCACTCGAACCTTTTGAACCTTTTGGCCTTTTGAACCTTTATAGCTGTTTATAGCCATTGTACTTTCATCATTACTAATTTGAATATCTTCCACTTGAACCTTTTGAAACTTTTGGCCTTTTGAGCTCTTTGAACTCCTGATTTAAGCAAATATTAAATACATTCTAACAACATTTAGGATAAAGGTTTAGGTGAAAAATAGTGGGACAAAGTAAATTTTGATTCTATTTTTCTCTTTCAAATAAATTATCAAAATAAATTTTGATTAAAATATAATTAAATAAATCATCAAAATAAATTTTAGATTCTATTTTTCTCTTTCAAATAAATTAAAACATAATTAAATCAATCATCAAAATAAATAAGTCTAACAATCTCCCATTTTTTTATGATGGCACACAATGATGTTTTGATTTGATTTGGGAGTAAGAAAAGCTCCTCCTCAAGTCATGCTCCCTGAATTCATTTCTAAATACATAGGTTAGCACATGTGTAATAAATAAGCTTTAATTAGAGACATGATATGAGACTAAGATATCAAACTATAAATACATAATCATCAGATTAATTTTCAAATAATACCATAATTTGAAAATAATACCATAATACATAACATCATATAATTTCTCCCCTTGTGACATTATCAAAAGGAAATTATGGCTCAGAATCTGGAGGAGGAGGAGGAGGAGGAAAATGATAGTAATAGATGGCATCAAAAAATAGATAATCAAAATAATATATATATAAGATTCGCCCGCGTTTTTTTTTTTTTTTTTTGTCGAACACGCGTCCTCGCTTTTGCGTCAGCCGACCGACAAAAGCGAGACAGGTCAATCAGTCAATCAGCTGCCTCGGCTCTCTCTCTCTCTTGTCGTCTTCTCCTCCGTCTTCTTCTTAATCACTCTCTTTGCCTTCTTCTTCCTCATTCGCATTTATCTCTTCTGCATCACTCTCGTCGATCTTCTTCTTCCACGAGAGACAAAACAGAGAGACTGAGCAGAGCATAAAGGCTGCCAAAAATGACCCTCATTTCGAGTGCATCTCTCTCTCCTACTACATGACATCGTCTCGTCCCCTTACTCTCTTTCCGGACCTGAATGACCCCTCAAGCGCTGCTAGGCCGAGTGCCCCGACGCCTACTCTTCCTGTCATTTCTCTTCCTAACCTTCCTATGATGTCGATTGAGCAAATCGTGGTAGCTCAATCTGACATAGAAGCCAATCATTTCACATTAACGTCTTGTATGGAGACGGTGACGGCAGTCACAAAATTGACTCACCGATTGCAGAACAGGACGAGTGAGCTCCATCAGGTTAATGCTCAACTCTCTCTGCTCCAGTGCATGTACAAGGATGCGCGAGCAGAAATAGACGCACTGAAGGCCGAAAATAAAGAGCTTAAACAGAAGACCACTTCCATGGCCCGATTTGGAGCAACGTCGTTCTTGGCCTTTGATAGTCAGCGGGGAGTCGTTGCTCTTGACGAAAGTACGGGGGTAGGGGCGTCAAGGGTCGCCCAAGGTGATAAAAAGAAGAAGAAAATGATGGAAGAGGCGAGTAAGTGAGGTTGGCGTATGGCCGGAAAAAAATGAAGGGTTGTTTTGTTTTTTGTTTTTTTTGTGTTTTTTTGAAATATGGTTAATTTGATGGGCGTATGGCCGTAAAAAAAAAAATGAATAGTGTTTTTTTTTTTAATGTAAATATTTGTATGTTGATTTGTTTATGTTTTTATGTTTAAGTACTAAAAAATGAAATGAAAAAAAATAGAAAGAAAATAAGAAAATTAAGCCCAAACAAAAATAATAATAATAAGAGACCAAATTGTTAATGAGTATATAAGAAGCATTTGAGTATGATCTAATTCTCAATTTCTTAGCAAGAGCATACCAAAAGCATAGAGATACCAAAATAATCAGAGCTACTAAAACAATCAAGTCTCTTTTTCTCCTCCGATGACATTTTCAACAAAATCAAGCACAAGGAGGGAGTATGGTACAGCATATAGGATGAAAGAATAAAAGTCTCATTATAGCACAAATAATCATCCATATCAAAGTAGCTCTATGATACCAAAAAAATGATAGCACATAATGATCATACAATTGAATCTCATACCATTTGACAATAACGGGCAAAAAAAATAGTAACATGTGAAGGTGCAAGCACATAAATTTGATATCAAAAACAGAATAGAAACTGAGGGGATTTTTTTAAAAATAATCAAGTTTAAATTCTTCCCTTTGTTTCATTTGGCAAAATCAATAGGAGATATGATAAATGAAAGCTCATAACTGAAATGTTCTCGTCAATAATATCAAATAGGATGCCAAAATGATACCAACATGCAATCTACCAAGGATACTAATATGCAATCTAGAAGATTTAACAATCATAACTTAAGCATCATATAGAATACCAAATACTGCTCATAATAGGTTAAACTCAATATAATCTCATGGAGCTAATGTAAATCCAAAAAATGAAGTATGTTCAAGGTCTAGCAATCCATATGCCAAGAAAAATCATGAATTTCAATATATAGCACACATTTTAAGCATAGGCATGATTTTTAGGCAAGAGCGTCATCAAAGAGTATACATTACAAATCATATGAAGCATAATCAATCTTTTTCATATCAAAGTAATAACAGTATTAGCTCAAAGGATATAAGATAGAATTTTTACCTCAAAAGCTTAAGAGAGTATATGAGGCATACGTTAGGTTCAGAAGATGGAAGCTTTTCAATCTTCAATTTTCTTTCATGAGAGTTCATATCAAAAGGGTTTAACAAGTATGTTAGCAAAATGATTTCTCCCCCTAAGTTGGTGCTACTCTTTTCTAATGTGATTTGTGTAAATATAACATTCATAGAACAATCACTATTACTCAATAAAAATATAGCACAAATCACTTCTTATCACAAACTTAAAAGGTGAAAAATAATTCAATGATCAAACAAGAGTTTTGAATGCTATTTTTCAAAATTTTCAAGTTGTAGCACATAACATAATATGCATAAGAAAATAGTGTTATGCTCTTTGTTTTATTAAAAAATGATGCAACAATCTCATTTAATCGCATAACATTATCAAGAGGTATTTTCATCAATTCAATCCACATACTCAAGTGTGATAAAACATTTTACTTAATGTGGAACACAACATGAATGTTATAAACAATTAATTCAACAATTTATTAATCAAAAGTATTTCATGAGATGTATGCCAATGTAATCCATATTCAAAAGATATTCAATAGGATAGATGCAATGTCTCTACAAACGTATGATACTTCTTTTCATTTAGACATTGTTGATGGATCATAATCAAGGAATTTCACAACTCATTTAAATATTCCAATATAAAGTATATAAGCATGAAATTTTCATATTGAGCATATTCTTAAGATCATAACTGTACAATTCAAAATATAGATGGTATACATCTCAAAAACATACTATGACATTAAAATTGATTCTACAAAGATATGGCTCAAAGAGGAATTAACATATTAGTATGAAGTCATATATAAGATGTGAAAAGTATGCTCACAAAACATATTTATCATTTCTTATCTCTTTTTCGTAGCAATGGATGACATGATATACAATGTTAATGAATACATGAATCATTCATATTCTTATAGGCATTCATCAAAATAATATAATTCTCATTTTTGAGTTCAATGAATGTTTGAAAAAAACTAGTAGAATATGATTTAGCAAACTTAGTACAATTAGGTTACATGGAAGCAATGATTAGACACAACCTATTGTACACAAATCACACCTTAAAGAATATAGAACTTTAAGCTTAAAGGTGTGTTATGAGTTATACCTTCATTTACCTCTTTGGAATCTTCACCCATACATTACCTCTATTGTTCATATTGGTGATTTTTATTTCATCATTTTTCTTCTTGTAGGAGCTGATTTTGCTCTTTAGATTGAACACTCTTGTTGTGCATTTCCTCTCGAAGTCCTCGGTGTTCTTTGAGATTCCACCTACAAAATATCTTGATTTCTTTCTTGGTACTCATACTTTCTTGGGTCCATAGGGATTAGTCTCAAGAACATTTAATCTCATAAAAGGTTTAAGATGATCAAAACCAATGCCTACTTTGTCAAAAATACATATTTTATTTCCAAGAAACTTGTTGAGGTTTTCTTTTCCTTTTACAAAATTTTCAAGAGTTTTGTTTAAATCTTCAACATTGTTTTTCAAAATGTTTTTCTCATTGGCAATAGACGTAAAGTCATTTTTCAAAATAGCATTTTCCATTTTTAAAACACCCACATCATTTAAAAGAGAAGTAACTAATTTTTTTAATTTAGAATTCTTAACACAAACGTTTCTAAATATGTCATGTAATTCATTGAAAGCACTTTCAAGTTCTACATAATTAGAAATTACCTCATCTTGAGTGGATTCTTCTTCTTCAAGAGCAATGAGACACAGGTTGGCTACTTTATCATTTTCTCCCCAAATGGCTTCCTTTTTGCTGCCATCCATCATTGAAAGTTCATGAGCCGTGAGTGAGCCTAGGAGTTCTTCAATGCCTAATTTTGTCAAGTCTTTTGCTTCTTGGATAGCTGTAACCTTAGCATCCCATTCATTTGGCAAAGACCTAAGTATTTTTCTTACAAGCTCATTATTAGTATAAAATTTACCAAGAGATTTTAGAGCATTAATAATATTGGTAAATTTATAAAAACATCTTAGAAATAGATTCAAATGATTCCATAGTAAAGAGTTCATAATCATGAATAAGCATGTCAATCCGAGACTCTTTTATTTGGCTAATTCCTTCATAGGTGATTTCAAGTTTATCCCAAATCTCTTTACCAGTAATACACCCAGAAATTCTATTGTAATCATTTGCATCTAGTCCACACACAAGAATAAGCTTAGCTTTAGGGTTGGTTTGGGATGTTCTAAAAAAGTACACTTTTTGACTTATTGGCTTATATGGGTTGGGTTTGGGTTGGGTTTGGGTTGGGTTTGATGTGATGTGTTAGAGAGGTGATATGATTTAAATAAGATGATGTGACTTAAATAGGATAGTGACTTTTTGACTTTTTGTATTATTTAATAGATGCCAAACTTGGCCTTAGTATTAGCTTGAAAGAGTTTATAATCACACTCATCAAATTCATCCTCAAGTTTAGATACACTGATATGGTCTACTATCTTAGTAGGGATTTTAGGACCTTTAGTGATAATAAGCCACAAACATAATTGATAGCTTGAATATACAAAGTCATTTTTTCTTTCCAATGAATGTAATCACTACCATCAAAGAGAGGTGGCCTATTGCTAGCTTGTCCTACAGCAGAGTAAGTAGAATACATGGTTGCTATGGATCAAAAACTCAAGATTATTAAATCTAAACAAGAGCCCCAAGCTCTGATACCAATTGTTACTCAAAAAGCAACCTAAGAGGGGGGTGAATTAGGTTTCTACAAATTAAAATTAATAATACCCCAATAAAATTAACTACTAATACAACAAATTATTAACAAACACAATGATGAACTTAGCAGTAAATGATCAAGCAAAATAACAATGAAGTATAACTAACATACAGGGTAAATCAAATGATTAACACATGAATATTAGATAGCTATAGCAGTGGTAGGAAAGTAAAAAGATCAGAGAAGAGGAGATAAACAGATTTATAGTGGTTCGGCTTCAACCAAGCCTACATCCACTCCTCAAGCTTCACTTGAGATTTTCCACTATCTTCTAGCTTCATAGGGGTGCTAGCAACTTCTTTACAAATAGAGCAATCCTCCACGGATTTTATACAGACTTCACAAACCCAAACCCTTACAAATCTTAGGTGATTCACAATCACTCTAAAGATTTCAAGAACACAGTGTTTGCAACACTTTTACAAGATGAAATGGTATTTTTGTTTTCAAAGAAAGTTTACAATAAATATCTCTCAAAGATAGATATATAAAATGAAACTTTGATTTTTTTGTAAATCTCACACAGGAAAGATGAGCTTAAAGCTATAAGGCTCAGTGTATAATTTCTGATAATAAATGTGAGTTATTATAGATCAAAGAATATCTTCAGATTTTTTTGTAACTTGTTTACATTAGAGGTTTTGGTATATATAATGAAAATTATAGCCGTTGTAATCATTTGAATTTATAGCCGTTTATAGCCGTTATACTTCCATCATTACCAATTTGAATATCTTCTACTCTATCATTACAAATTTGAATATCTTCCACTTGAACCTTTTGAACCTTTTGGCCTTTTGAACCTTTATAGCCGTTTATAGCCGTTGTACTTTCAAATTACTAATTTGAATATCTTCCACTTGAACTTTTTGAAACTTTTGGCCTTTTGAGCTATTTGAACTCCTGATTTAAGCAAATATTAAATACATTCTAACAACATTTAGGATAAAGGTTTAGATGAAAAATAATGGGACAAAGTAAATTCTTATTCTATTTTTCTCTTTCAAATAAATCATCAAAATAAATTTTAATTCTATTTTTCTCTTTCAAATAAATTATCAAAATAAATTTTGATTAAAATATAATTAAATAAATCATTAAAATAAATAAGTCTAACATATATAATATATCATAAAGCCTAAACATATATAATATAAAGCAGCCTAAACATATATATATATATATATGGGACTGTTCGGGGCTATTCGGGACGGGGCCAGGGCCAGGTCTGGGGAAGCTATCATCGTCTCCGGTCTGAAAATTATTGGGGTTTAAATTTTTAATATCATTCCCGACCCTATGAGGATAATTTTCGAGGAAAACCCGTTCTAATTGGGGTCGGGGGATCGGGTCCCCGTCAGACTGGGTTTAAATTGCCATCCCTATTTGAGATCAACTACAAAAATTAAAAAGTCAAAAAATTATAAAAAAAAATCAAAAAGTCCATACTATAAGCATGTGAGGGAAGTTATTTTATTTATTAATTTTTTTAATATTCAATAGGTTCAGTTAGTGTTCTTTACATATATATTTAGCAAAAGGTATGGCTTCTGTCCAGTCCGGGATCGGACTGGACCATACTGTTGGGCTCGTGGGAGCCCACCACGGGTCCTGTTTTAATAATCTGAATCGTTCAATGTGTAGAACTCGTTGAGTACTATATGCTTGTAAAAAATTACGTTGATTGGATATCGATAGCTATATGATCAAATCAGTTTCGTATTAAAAAAATTGGACCGTGAACAAATTAACGGTTGACAAAAAACTATTTTGATCACATATCTATCGATATCCGATCAACGTGATTTTTTACAGCCATATAGTACTCGACGATTTCTACACATTCAACGGTTCAGATTATCAAAATAAGACCTGTGATAGACCCCCATAAACCCAACAACACAATCCAATTCGATCCCAAACTAGACAGAATTCATACCCTTTAGCAAAATAAGAAGATACAACACATCTCAAGCCACGGATTCCCATTTAAAAAAAATTAAATCATACATACCTTAAAATCAACAAATTGATCAGCGTACTGTATATTTATAATATTTTATTATATAAATTTTTATAAAAAATTAAAAAATTATTTCAACCATACATAGTTTTTTAATTGAAAAATGGGAACAAAAGGCCGCAACATAAAACATCTCTCTCTCGTTGTCGTCGGTTGCTAGGGTTTCAGACTTCTTCTCAGAGTGATCGGATCGGACTTTTGTTGATTTTAGGGTTTATTCGTTTGACGCATCGATCATGAAGAATACACCGGCGAAATCGGCTGCCTCGAAGAAGACTCCTCCAGCCAAAACGGCCTCCGCGAAGAAGGCTCCACCGGCCAAATCGACCGCCGCGAAGAAGACGCCACCGTCCACAAAATCCACCGTCAAAACCCCTCCGAATCCGCCACCCAGCCCGAGACAGAATCGTCTACGCCCAAAACCACCGACACCAAAGCCGCCTCCGCCTCTAAAGCGAAGCTAGTGAAGACCGACGATACTACGCCCATCTCGGCCGCTGATTCGGTGCCCAATGATCCGGTAAAGTTCGACTCTTTGCTTAGCCTTATCGTTTCTCAATTATTTGTGTTTATGCTAATATAGCCATGAAGTGATTTTTATTTTTTTAATTGAATTTGAGTTTTTGGCAATCCTAATAGGTAATTCATGTATGATTGCACTTACTTTTCCTTGTTTTTGATTCTGAATTAGGGTGTTTTACATATTTATACATAGAGCATGTGTATGTGTATGTAACTCTATGAGTGTGGTTTTAACTGGTCTTATTTGATGTTTAGTTGAACAAGAAAAAGCATCAGCTGATGCTGTGGAGGTGACACCAGAAACAAAAGTAGCTGCAAGAGTTTAAAAAACAAGAACTGTGGTTAGGAAAGTACTGGTTAGAACCAAAACTGCCACTTCAGCAAAAGCTGTTACTAGGCAGACACCTAAGCTGGAGGGAACTGAAAAGCTGAAGGGTAAAGAATCCTCCGAGAAGGAACAGGTTGGGGATGCTAAGGATGTAGATTCTGAGAAGAAAGAAGAATCCTCTGTTTCAAATGTTGAAGAATCTGCCAAGATGGAAGAACCTGCTGTTGAAAATGTTGAAGCAACCAAAACGGAGGAGGATCAGAGTGTTATGAATGTTGAAGAACCCACAAAGGAGGAAGAAAAGGCTGTTGATGTGGAACAACCCCTGGTTCCAAATGTTGGAAAATCTACAACGCAGGAAGATCCTGTTGCTGTCGATGTTGCAGAGTCTTTAGAGAGTCGAGAACCTGTTATGGCAAGGGAGGAAGTCGAGGTGAAGGAAAAAAAGGAGGAAATGAGAATTGTTGAGGATAAAGTGGGACCCAATAATGAGCTTGTCAGCATGGAGGAAGATACCAACAAGGAATTGAAAGGACAAGATGCTGAACCTCTTGATGGGCACCAGGGTGAGGAGAGGATGGAGGAGTGCAGGGACCAAGAAGTTCTTGAAGAATTTGGTGAGGAAGAGCTTGCAGAAGAAAATATCGAGGAGCATGGCGAAGAAGAAGAGGCATTGGAAGAGGAATGCATGGAATTTACTGCTATGACAAAAGAGCGCAAGATTAGGAAGGAGGTGGAGATATTTGTTGGTGGGTTGGATCGTGATGCAGTGGAAGAGGATGTGAAAAAGGCTTTTGAGAACTTTGCTGAGGTGGTTGAAGTTAAATTGAATAAGGTTCCTTCAACTAACAAAAATAAGGGTTATGCATTTGTGAAGTCTGCAACTAAGGAGCAAGCAAGCCGAGCTTTATCAGAAATGAAAAACCCTCTTGTGTGAATTTTCTCTTAGTAGTTGTTGTTTCTTTTTCTAATTTTAGTGTGTTCTAATTTTTTGTTTTTCACAGATACGTGGAAAGCGATGTGGGACTGCACCAAATGAGGACAATGACACATTGTTCTTGGCCAATATTTGCAATACGTGGACAAAGGAAGCTGTAAGAGATTTACTTAACATAGTAGATGTATTCTAAGCAGGATTGCTTGCTCATTATTAATTTGACATGGGTTGGCAACCTGGCAGATCAAACAAAAACTGAAAGACTATGGAATTGAAGGTGTTGAGAACATTACGCTTGTCTCAGATGTCCGGCATGAAGGGTTGAGTCGTGGCTTTGCATTTATTGAGTTCTCTTGTCATGCAGATGCCATGCTTGCATATAAGAGGCTTCAAAAGCCGGATGCTGTTTTTGGCCTGTCTGAGAGGACTGCCAAAGTAGCTTTTGCTGAACCTTTACGTGAACCTGATCCAGAGGTAATGGCCTAGGTTAAGTCAGTATTTGTTGATGGGCTTCCTCCCCAGTGGGATGAGAACCGAGTTAGGGAGCAATTTAAAGGCTATGGAGAGATTGTACGTATTATGATGGCCCGTAACTTGCCAGCTGCCAAGAGGAAGGATTATGGATTTGTTGATTTTACTACACATGAGGCTGCTGTTGCTTGTGTTGAGGGCATAAATAACAGACTTTGGTGATGGGAACTTGAAGGTATTCTCTTAGTCCAGTAGTTATAAAAACACTGTAGGGTTTAGGAGTTGCCTTGCAAATATTTTGTGATCCTGTTACAGATGGATTGATTTTGTGGACAATGCACACCAATCTTCGAGAATTGTGTGCATATTTTGGCCTCGTTTGGTGTGACTATTAAAACAGATTATAGATTATAATTTAACAGATTATAGATTATGACTTTACTCAGAAGCTGTTAATTTGTTTGTTGTAGCTGTTGGATTATAGATTTAAGTTGCTGAGTAGTGTTTGTTAAATAAGCTGTGAAGTAAATTTTTTTAATTAACTTTTATTTTTTATTATTTACTATTTTTCTACATTTCCCATAAAAAATAATAATAATAATCTATATTCCATTTAGGTCTTTTTCTATTTTAAAAAAAAATAAAAAATAAAAAAAAATCTAAAAGTATAACCGTAAATTAACATGTCCACAGCAGAAGCTGATAATCAGAAGTAAGGGGTGAGCAGTTTCTTAGAATCTATTTTTTTGAGTTAAATTAAGTTGTTAAAATCAGAAACTGTTTGAAATAAGTTTAACCAAACAGTCCAAAATGACTTTTCCAAAGCTAGAAGTTATAAGTTAGCTCAAAAAAGTCCAAACGAACACCCCCTTTGCCATGGACAGCTAGATTGTAGTCATTCATGGGGCTAACTTACCCTTTTTGACCTTTTTATTGATTTAGATCATAACTGCTTTGACATGCACAGCTTTACCACTACATACACATGCATGCAAATAATATTGGCCTGATGTTATTGCTGAGTGTTTCATGTGGTATTAACAGAGTCAGTGATATTGTTCTCTTGTATTGTTAGACTAAAGTGAAAGCAAGACTTTCGAATCCTTTTCCCAAAACTCAGGCTATCAAGGGTGGAATGTGTGGAGGGTTTAGAATTGGCCATGGTGGTGCTGGAAGCTTTTCAAGATTTGGTAACTCTAAAATTTGGACAACTCATGCTTCAGTATCTTTTTTAGGCTATTTTTATAAAATGCGGTCTTTGTTGTTTACCGGAAGGGGCTTTGGGCAGGGTGGTCATGCATTCAACCGGCCGAACTTTCAACACGGCAAGGGTTTCTATCAACGTGGACGTGGTCATACTTGGAGAATGGGTTTTAACCGTGAACATGATATTGATATCCAGTATCCTCCTTTCCAGCGAAGAGAAATGTTCGGGCGAGGTTATTTTATGAATCTACTGAGTTTCTGATGTTTTAATTCGTTCTTTTTGCTAACGAATGGATAAACGGACAACCATGCCTTTGTGCGCCTGTTTTTTCACATTCATATATATGCTTCTATGAAAAACAATAAACCAAGAATCTCTTTTACATCATAGCAGCCGTTGAGGCCCCATGTGCATCAGCATTATCCTTTTCTTGTGTGTGTGGGGTGTTGGGGGGTGTTAGAATTTTCCTCTCCTTTCTTGTTAATAAGTAATTTTAACATTTTAAAGACTTGATTGGAGGAGAGGTGTGACATAGATTAAGACCTTGTTAGTCATATAATGATGATGCCACATGTAATTTGTACTTGGTACAAGGTTATGAAAAAGGAAGAAAGGCGGGGCTCCTAATTCGTACTTGGCAGAAAGGTTATAAAATTTACAATTTTGTTCCTCACTGTGTTCACATGATTACATAATTTTCTATTAAAACATTTTTCTTGTGTTCTTCGTCTAAAAAAAAAAAAAAAATTTGAATTGGCGGAAACACTTCGAGGCAAGATAATTTTTGACAAAGAGATCTGAAATGTAATATCTAAATTAATTGTCTAGTTCTTTGACATATTCAATTCCCATTCCAATGAATGAAAGGTTTCTGCTAGTCGTTATAATATAGATGGATGCAGTTATCAATCCCTTAATTGTTATCTTACACGAGCAGGTGGATGGAGAGATTCATTTGGGGGTGCTCATGAAGCATCTAGTGGAGGCTCTGTTTCAGCATGACCTAACCTTGATAGGGTCAGGCATGATGCACCTGATAGAGGCCGTGGGAGGCATATTCCACCAAGGAGGCAACCATTTCCCTCTGAAGAAGGATTTAACAGACCATTTGTTGGAAGGCATTTCGATGACCCTTACTTTTATGATCACAGTGCACATGGGATGAAGCGACCATTCTTTATGACAGTAAGCTGGAATTCATTTTAGTTTTGTGAAAGTAGTTCTGTTTTGAGCTTTCTTTCAGCTTCACACAGTGTGCCTCATTGTTTGTATGTATGCTTTTGGCCATAAGGACCAGGATCGTGATTACATGGAGCCTAGCAGACTCCGTCCTAGATTGGATTACTCTGATCCTGCTGTTCCATTTCGTACGCCTCGCTATCAAGGTGTGGATTGTGTGCAATGTTGCTTTTGCCCTGCTTGTTGGTATGGCTTGATTTTTGTCAGATGGCTGATATCCCTTTTTGTTCTAGATTCGTTTGGTGCTGGAAGCAGTCTCTACTCGCATGATTATTATGGCTCTGATGCGAGTACTTGTGGCTAATTTTGCATTGATTCATGGCTTGCACTTTAACATACTCGTGATTTCTCATGTTCTGTTATGTTACAGTATGGCGAAGGCCCATATTCATCTTTTTACGGGAGTGGTCGCCCATATGGAGGTGGCTATTACTACTAGATTTGAGAGGCTTAGGTAATTCCAATGTCTTACCTTTCTAATTTTACTTCTGGCTGCAATATTGCTGTATTAACATGTCAAGGGCTCTTGCAGGTACCTGAGAAGGTGGGATGGACGTGGCTTGGTGGAGGATTGTGGACTTTTGCTTGAAAGGAAAGCTGGAATTAGTCTCTATCTTCCTTTCCTTATCTCTTTCTATTTTTCAGTTTTTCTTGTAGAGTCTTCCCACTCCCGTCTTCCTCTCCACCTCTCTTTTCGTAGTCTGTTCTCTTTGTCAAATTTTCAAACATAATGAGTTTCCAAAGTGTCTAGTTTAGGTGATTCCTACAGGAAGGATCTTTTATATCGATATCAATATCATTTTGTACAATGGGGTATTACAAAGGCATCAGCTCTTTTGCCCTAGATAGGATCATCTTGAGGACAGTAGATATGAGCTGTTGAGATGAGCTGCAGAGATTGCATTATGTGTTCACGACCTGTGTGGTAAACATGTTCATCCTTCTATCTTGAAGCTTAAAGGAAACAAATGGGGTGACTATTTGTTTTCTAGCAGGCAGAATTTCAGGTCTAGGTTTTTCCTTTCATTGATGTGGATTCAGAAGTAATGACTTTCAGTATGCAAATGGTGGCTTTTTGGAGATTACAGTTATTGTTTTATGTGGAGAGGAATATAAGATTTCAACTTGCATTTATGCCACATAGGAGTGAGAAATTCCCAACATTAAAACCCACTTCCCATTCATCTCTGTCTCCATGTGTGTTTTGATATAATTCTTTCGCATCGAATTAAGCCACATGCCTCTTACCACTTGTGCATGCCCCCGTCAGTTCCGAGTTTCGTTCTTATGATGAACATACTCGTGTGTGTGAAATAATATTGATTCATGTTATTCGTGTGTAAAAAGCATGGAAGCATTACAGTCTGTTGGAGCAGTTTCACATTGCAGATGCATGTTTGATATAAATGCATGCACAAATGAAACATTTGACCTGTCCTTTTTGGACATAGTAATGGTTGCAACTTAATTTGGTGTAGCTTGTGTTTTTGAGTACACGTGTTGTTACTTTATTCACACCATTTTTTGTATGTAATGCATCATTTTTAAGTAGTATAACATTCCTATGGATGAAATTGATACAGTAAATCCGATGGTGCTGCTGAGCTCTTCTCAATGTACCGTGGTTGGCAGGAGGCAAAAATCCAGACGATTAGTAAGAAACAGGTTCACTTTGAGAATGATAAGAGTCATATTTTACAATAGTGCTGTTATTGCAATAAGTATATTTATGTCTTTTGTCTGGACAAGGCATGGATAAGATTAGATCTGCAGCCAGCTCACCTGAACCCTGTCTAATATTTAGTGGCAGAATCCATGGATGAATGAAGCTGCAATGAATAATTATGTATTCTTATTGTCTGCACTAGTTAAGTGTTTGCAACTGAAAACTTTGTATTGGGGCTGTTGTTAAGGGAAGATCAATTTGATTTGTTTTGCTACATATTATGACCCGACCCTTCCCTTCCCTTCCCTTCCCCATATTATAACCCTTCCCTTCCCCATAGTAAAACCTCGCTATAAATCTTCAAACTAAACTATAACCCTTCCCTTCCTCATATTATGACCCAGCCTACAGAAAAATAGTGGTATTACATGCATCAATAAATGCACACATTATGTACCAATTAGTGTTATATTATTATTACTGACTCCACTTATTATACAAATTACAAATACTCAAAACTTTTAAAATTATGTCACTTCATCATTAATATATTAGTTAGTATATTAATTAGCACGTATAGCATTATTTACGGAAACAAAAACATACAATGGCGTTAGTCTTAGTAACTGGCAACAGGTTGTGATAGGTAGGAAAAATTTCAAAGAAAAAACGCATACTAGCTTAGCCAATAGGGAAAATAGTGCGGACACCTGGACAATATAATTTAAAAAAGAAAAAATTAATAATTTTATTTTTTTTTAGTTATAATAAAAAAAATTATAACTAAATATGTGATATAATTAAAAAAATTCATAAATCATAATAAATAAAAAAAATTAATTATACTTAAAAACAATAATATAATTAAAAATATATATAATAAAAAAAAACGACATAACTAAAAATGAATGACTTAGAATTTTTTAGCCAACAGAAACTGTCTCCTTAACTCTCCATTCCATCCCTCTTATATATATATATATATATTTGGCCCAAAACTACCGTCTCTCTCTGTCTCTCTCTCAAGTAATTAGTTGAATCACAGTCTAACAGAAGTAGCAAATAAAATCAACATTGGCAATGGCGTCTGAAAGCAACAGTTTGAGATCCGGATCAAGCAGAATTGCCAGGCGCAGGATAGCCCTGATCACCGGCATCCCGGGGTAAGAACTAATACTCAAAACTTCTAAAATTATGTCATATCATCATTAATATATTAGGTAGTATATTAATTAGCACATATAGCATTATTTGCGGGAAAAAAAACATACAATGGCGTTAGTCTTGGTAACTGGCAGCAGGCTGTGATAGGTAGGAAAAATTTCAAAGAAAAAAGGCATACTAGCTTAGCCAATAGGGAAAACAGTGCGGACAGCTGCACAATATAATTTAAAAAAGAAAAAAATAATAATTTTATATTTTTTTGAGTTATAATAAAAAAAATTATAACTAAATATGAGAGATAATTAAAAAAATTCATAAATCATAATTAAATAAAAAAATTAATTATACTTAAAAATAATAATATAATTAAAAATATATATAATAAAAAAAACGACATAACTGACTTAGAATTTTCCAGCTAATAGAAACTGCCTCCTTAACTCTCCATTCCATTCCGCTCTCATATATATATATTAGCGTATATCCGTGCCTGAAGGCACGGTGTAAATAATGTTAGGATTAGAATATAATTGTAATCCCAACACTATTGAAATTTATTTTTTAATTTGATAAAATCACAAATTTATTATAAAATTTTGGAGATCTTACAAAACTCCTCATGAAAACTCGCTTTTGCATATATAATATATAGCTAGATAGATAAATGTGCTTGGCATACATACAATTTTCACAAGCATACATATAATATTACTTTTACTTATATAATTATATGAAAATTGTATGTATGCCCATAATGTCCTAGTGTATTACGGGCATACATACATTCTATGGAAATATATGTAAAATATATTGAACAAAAAGGAGAAAATAAAAAAATAAACAAATAGAGATAAAAATAAAATCAGGAGAAAATAAAAAAATAAAAAGAAAAGAGAAAGAAAAGTGGGATTATGAGATCATGAAAGGATAGGTGAGAAAAGGAAAAAGTAAGAGAGAAGCGGCAAAGTATAAAATGTATATATAGGATATTTTTGGGGAAAATATATCTCAGCCATTATTTTATAATTTGAGCAAATCTGAGTCATCCAAATGTCGTAATAGAACAAAAATATGTTAAAGATTTAAAAACCGTCTTACTTTATTAAAATATGTTGATGATTTATATAAGGTCTAAATTTATGAAATCTATCAGGTATTCAATATATTTAAAAATAATAATTAATTGTTCAAATTCATTTAATTTGTGGACTATAAAATTCATTAATTTAATCTCCACTACACACAGTAAAATCTGGTTCCTGATTTTGGGATCGCAGACTTTTTCATATAATATGAATAAAAATAAGTGGACAAAAAGGAGAAAATAAAAAAAATAAACAAATAGAGAGAAAAATAAAAATTAGAGAAAATAAATTAAAAAAAAAAAAAGAGAGAGAGGAAGGTGGGATCATGGAAGGATGGATGAGAAAAGGAAAAAGTAAGAGAGAGAAGCGGGAAAATAGAAAATGTAAATATAGGATATTTTTTAGAAAATATATCTCAGCCGTTGTTTTATAATTTAAATAGATTTAAGCCGTCCAAATGTCCTAGTAGGACAAACGTGTGTATGACAAAAGTAAGAGAGAGAAGCGGGAAAATAGAAAATGCAAATGTAGGATATTTTTCGGAAAATATATTTCAGCCGTTATTTTATAATTTGAATAGATTTAAGACGTCTAAATATCCTAGTAGGACAAATGTGTGTAGGACAAATTCAAAAACCATCCTGTTTTATTATATATATATATTTGGCCAAAAACCACAGTCTCTCTCTATCTCTCTCTCGGGTAATTAATTGAATCACAGTATGACAGAAATAGCAAATAAAATCAACATTGGCAATGGCGTCCGAAAGCAACAGTCCGAGATCCGGATCAAGCAGAAACGCCAGGCGCAGGATAGCCCTGATCACGGGCATCCCGGGGCAAGAACTACTACTCAAAACTTTTAAAATTATGTCACATCATCATTAATATATTAGTTAGTATATTAATTAGCACATATATCACTATTTACAGGAAAAAAAAAAAAACATACAATGGCGTTAGTCTTAGTAACTGGCAGCAGGTTGTGATAGGTAGGAAAAATTTCAAAGAAAAAACGCATACTAGCTTAGCCAATAGGAAAAACAATGCGAACACCTGCACAATATAATTTAAAAAAGAAAAAAATAATTATTTTATATTTTTTTGAGTTATAATAAAACAAAATTATAACTAAATATGAGATATAATTAAAAAAATCCATAAATCATAATTACATAAAAAAAATTAATTATACTTAAAAATAATAATATAATTAAAAATATATTTTAAAAAAAAAAACGACATAACTAAATATAAATGACTTAGAATTTTCCAGTCAATAGAAACTATCTCCTTAAGTCTCCATTCCATCCTTCTCTTATATATATATATATATATATTTGGCCCAAAACCACCGTCTCTCTCTGTCTCTCTCTCGGGTAATTATTTAAATCATAGTCTGACAGAAGTAGCAAATAAAATAAACATTGGCAATGGCGTCCGAAAGCAACAGTCCGAGATCCAAATCAAGCAGAAACGCCAAGCGCAGGATAGCCCTGATCACGGGCATCACGGGACAAGAACAAATACTCAAAACTTTTAAAATTATGTCACATCATCATTAATATATTAGCTAGTATATTAATTAGCACATATAGCATAATTTACGGAAAAAAAAAAAAAAAAAAAAAAAAAAAAAAAAAAAAAAAAAACATACAATGGCGTTAGTCTTCGTAACTGGCAGCAAGTCGTGATAGGTAGGAAAAATTTCAAAGAAAAAATGCATACTAGCTTAGCCTTTAGGGAAAACAGTGCGGACACCTGCCCAATATAATTTCAAAAAAAAAATAATAATAATTTTTATTTTTTTTGGAGTTATAAAAAAAAATTTATAACTAAATATGAGATATAATTAAAAAAAATCATAACTCATAATTAAATAAAAAAATTAATTATACTTAAAAATAATAATATAATTAAATATATATATAAAAAAAAAAATGACATAACTAAAAATGAATAACTTAGAATTTTCAAGCTAATAGAAACAGTCTCCTTAACTCTCCATTCCATCCTTCTCTCATATATATATATATATATATTTGGACCAAAACCACAGTCTCTCTCTATCTCTCTCTCGGGTAATTATTTGAATCACAGTCTGACAGAAGTAGCAAATAAAATCAACATTGGCAATGGCGTCCGAAAGCAACAGTTCGAGATCCGGATCAAGCAGAAACGCTAGGCGCAGGATAGCCCTGATCACGGGCATCACGGGGCAAGAACAAATACTCAAAACTTTTAAAATTATGTCATATCATCATTAATATATTAGTTAGTATATTAATTAGCACATATAGCATTATTTATGGAAAAAAAACATACAATGGCGTTAGTCTTAGTAACTGGCAGCAGGCTGTGATAGGTAGGAAAAATTTCAAAGAAAAAACGCATACTAGCTTAGCCAATAAGGAAAACAGTGCGGACACCTGCACAATATAATTTAAAAAATAAAAAAATAATAATTTTATATTTTTTTGAGTTATAATAAAAACAATTATAACTAAATATGAGATATAATTAAAAAAAAATTCATAAATCATAATTAAATAAAAAAATTAATTATAATTAAAAATAATAATATAATTAAAAATATATATAATAAAAAAAAAACGACATAACTAAAAATGAATGACTTAGAATTTTTCAGCCAATAGAAACTGCGTCCTTAACTCTCCATTCCATCCCGCTCTCATATATATATATATATATATTTGGCCCAAAACCACCGTCTCTCTCTGTCTCTCTCTCGGGTAATTATTTGAATCACAGTCTAACAGAAGTAGTAAATAAAATCAACATTGGCAATGGCGTCCGAAAGCAACAGTCCGAGATCCGGATCAAGCAGAAATGCCAGGCGCAGTATAGCCCTGATCACGGGCATCCCGAGGCAAGAACTAATATTCAAAACTTTTAAAATTATGTCACATCATCATTAATATATTAGTTAGTATATTAATTAGCACAAATAGCATTATTTACGGAAACAAAAAAGTACAATGGCGTTAGTCGTAGTAACTGGCAGCAGGTTGTGATAGGTAGGAAGAATTTCAAAGAAAAAACGCATACTAGCTTAGCTAATAGGGAAAACAGTGCGGACACCTGCACAATATAATTTAAAAAAGAAAAAAATAATAATTTTATATTTTTTTGAGTTATAATAAAAAAAATTATAACTAAACATGACATATAATTAAAAAAATCCATAAATCATAATTGAATAAAAAATTAATTATACCTAAAAATAATAATATAATTAAAAATATAGATAATAAAAAAAACGACATAACTAAATATAATAACTTAGAATTTTCCAGTCAATAGAAATTGTCTCCTTAACTCTCCATTCCATCCCTCTCTCATATATATATATATATATATATATTTGGCCCAAAACCACTGTCTCTCTCTCGAGTAATTATTTAAATCATAGCCTGATAGAAGTAGCAAATAAAATCAACATTGGCAATGGCGTCCGAAAGCAACAATCCGAGATCCAGATCAAGCAGAAACGCCAAGCGCAAGATAGCCCTGATCACGGGCATCACGGGACAAGAACAAATACTTAAAATTTTTAAAATTATGTCACATCATTATTAATATATTAGTTAGCATATTAATTAGCACATATAGCATTATTTACGCGGGGGGGGGGGGGGGAAACATACAATGGCGTTAGACATAGTAACTGGCAGCAGGTCGTGGTAGGTAGCAAAAATTTCAAAGAAAAAATGCATACTAGCTTAGCCTTTAGGGACAATAGTGCGGACAACTGTCCAATATAATTTCAAAAAGAAAAAAAAAATAATTTTATATTTTTTTTGGAGTTATAAAAAAAAAATTATAACTAAATATGAGATATAATTAAAAAAATTCATAAACCATAATTAAATAAAAAAATTAATTATACTTAAAAATAATAATATAATTAAATATATATATATATATAATAAAAAAATGACATAACTAAAAATGAATGACTTAGAATTTTCCAGCTAATAGAAACTGTCTCCTTAACTCTCCATTCCATCTCTCTCTCATATATATATATATATATATATTTTTTTTGGCCCAAAACCACAGTCTCTCTCTCTCTCTCTCTCTCTCTCTCTCTCTCTCTCTCGGGTAATTATTTGAATCACAGTCTGACAGAAGTAGCAAATAAAATCAACATTGGCAATGGCGTCCGAAAGCAACAGTTCGAGATCTGGATCAAGCAGAAACGCTAGGCGCATGATAGCTGTAACAACCCCCACTCCACTTTAGTCATACTTGTATATATATATGTTACATTGCATTTCTTGATTTGTTTTGCATAAATGTTGCTTGAATCCTATATTCCCTCTTGGTGTGTGTGTGTGTGTGTGTGTGTTCAGCCGAGGTTGTCTCGAGCCTAGGTCGCCCCTTTGATACTCTTACACTTAGGACCATCTTGGGATTTCCTTTGGCTAACCTCCATCCGCACCCCGACATATTGGCCGAGATATCATTGTCTAGGCCGAGGTGTTCATCGCCAAGGCCGAGATGTGTACTATCTGGGCCGAGATGTTCCCCTTGAACCCGAGTGATCTTGCCCTAGACTGGTACAACCTAGACCGAGGTGTGGCACATCTAGGCCGAGGTGTGGCACAGCTGGGCCAAGTGTTGACCTTTTCTAGCCGAGGTCATTGTCTCCTTGTTTGCCGAAGTCTTGTTGTTAGCCGATGTCATTACTCGCCGGAGTCTCTTGCCGCCTAGCTTGTTGTATACGCTTTGTCAGAGACTTGTCTTATCAATCAGTCACTGCTTTTGAGTTAAACCAACCCGGTAGCGCCACGTGTCCGAGCTGAAGGTTTAGTCAGCCGGCAAGCTCAGAAATGTATCATTTGTCTCATATCTTTGTTCTTGAGGAGAGAGAAGCTCTAGGAGGGAGTCTTAGAGTGAGAGAGTAGATAGCAAGCTTGATCTTTGGAGTTCAAACCGATAGATTCGTGTGTTGAGGTTAGAATCTTAATCTATTCTTGCTATTCTTATTGATCATCTAGCTACATTGCATGATCGAATCCGTTTTGCTTGTCATGCATTGATTTAAAGATTGGTTTTAGAGAGAGAAAGTTAGTGTTCATGAGTTCTTGGAGAAAAGCTTTGTTTGATCCGAAAGTTTGCAACAAGTTACATGTATTTGTGTTTGTTTTCGTAAAATCTTCTCGTATGGGTACTCAGGTCCGTGTTTTTTTAAACTCATAGCATGAAATCTCAGGTTTTATAATCATAAGTTGTGATTCTTGCATTCATCTTCTTCATGATCTTCATGTTCATGTTCCTTATGTTCTTGAGCTGAGGGAAACCCAGATTTTTCCCGACCTCATTTATCCTCGAATGTGGCCCTCGGGACCACACCTCGGCGAGAACGTGTGGGACCTCGGCCAAGACCTGGTTGGTGCCCAGCATATTTCCCTGAGATGGGAAACAGTGTTCGTTTTGATTTGACTTAGTTTAGAAGAGTGCCGAGATCATTTTGTATGCACGTGAAGCTTGTTTAAAAGTGCATTCAATAGACTTGCCGTGTGTTTGTAGGACTTGGATTCGCCTTGACGCCGACGTCCGAAGAACTATGTGAGTGGTATTTTAATAAAGATATGTTGTAAAGCCTTGATAAAACCTTGTTTTGCTTTGTTCGGAAATTATTTACAAGCATGAATGATTATTCCTACTTGCAATAAGTATTGTATTTTGCTTTGATGACATTCTCGGAAAGTCCGTATGTGCTAGGGGACTATAAGCATTTGTAGCACAAAGTTTGAAAGTCCGTATGTGCTAGGGGACTATAAGCATTTGTAGCACAAAGTTTGGAAGTCCGTACGTGCTAGGGGACTATAAGCATTTGTAGCACAAGTCCTTAGTGTTCGGGGACTATAATGCAACGACACCCTTGTTAGAGATCTCGCTTGTCTTGTCTTGTCTTGCCACTGACGGTTTTACCGCGTGGGCTTGTTGTCCGAGATGTCATCTCTTGTATTACATTGATGTTAGTAAGCATCTCTTGGAGTCTTGAAAGATTTGAAATGAGCTTGATTTATTTCATGTATTGTTTGTTAAAAGATCTCGGATATCATTCATGTAAACCCTTTATTATTTATGCCATTCACTGAGTATCCAAGCTCACCCTCTCTATATATATGTAGGTGATGAGCAGGGCGGCGACGACGCCTAGATGTAATTGCTGATGTATTTTTGCCGATGTGTTTCGCTGATATATCTTGCCGATGTATTTTGGATTCGTGTTTTTGCATCATCTTGAAGATCATGCTTCTTGGTTATCTTATTGTATTTTGTATTTGACGGCTGAGAAGCCTTTTGGTCAAGATGTATTTTTGTACTCCATTTGTTGTATTAAAGTTATGTAATGATGTATGACATTTCATTCAACTTATGCACTGCTCTCATGGATCACTTAGTCTTGATTTATTGCTTCCGTATTTGTAAGCCCCATATGTATACTCTGATTTGCGTGTGGATTCTTGTAAGTGGCCTTTGGTAATCTCAGATTACTGGCCATCATGGCACCATTCTACTAGGAGCGGAATGGGGTCGTGACAATAGCCCTGATCACGGGCATCATGGGGCAAGAACAAATAATCAAAATTTTTAAAATTATGTCACATCATCATTAATATATTAGTTAGTATATTAATTAGCACATATAGCATTATTTACGGAAAAAAAAACATACAATGGCGTTAGTCTTAGTAACTGGCAGCAGGTTGTGATAGGTAGGAAAAATTTCAAAGAAAAAACGCATACTAACTTAGCCAATAAGGAAAACAGTGCGGACACCTGCACAATATAATTTAAAAAATAAAAAAAAAATAATTTTATATTTTTTTGAGTTATAATAAAAACAATTATAACTAAATATGAGATATAATTAAAAAAAATTCACAAATCGTAATTAAATAAAAAAATTAATTATACTTAAAAATAATAATATAATAAAAAATATATATAATAAAAAAAAACGACATAACTAAAAATGAATGACTTAGAATTTTTCAGCCAATAGAAACTGCCTCCTTAACTCTCCATTCCATCCCGCTCTCATATATATATATATATATATATTTGGCCCAAAACCACCGTCTCTCTCTGTCTCTCTCTCGGGTAATTATTTGAATTACAGTCTGACAGAAGTAGTAAATAAAATCAACATTGGGAATGGCGTTTGAAAGCAACAGTCCGAGATCCGGATCAAGCAGAAATGCCAGGCGCAGTATAGCCCTGATCACGGGCATCCCGAGGCAAGAACTAATGCTCAAAACTTTTAAAATTATGTCACATCATCATTAATATATTAGTTAGTATATTAATTAGCACATATAGCATTATTTACAGAAAAAAAACATACAATGGCGTTAGTCTTAGTAACTGGCAGCAGGTTGTGATAGGTAGGAAGAATTTCAAAGAAAAAACGCATACTAGCTTAGCCAATGGGGAAAACAGTGCGGACACCTGCACAATATAATTTAAAAAAGAAAAAAATAATAATTTTATATTTTTTTGAGTTATAATAAAAAAAAAATTATAACTAAATATGAGATATAATTAAAAAAATCCATAAATCATAATTAAAAAAAATTAATTATACTTAAAAATAATAATATAATTAAAAATATATATATAACAAAAAAAACGACATAAATAAATATAAATGACTTAGAATTTTGCAGTCAATAGAAACTGTCTCCTTAACTCTCCATTCCATCCCTCTCTCATATATATATATATATATTTGGCCCAAAACCACCGTCTCTCTCTGTCTCTCTCTGAGGTAATTATTTAAATCATAGCCTGACAGAAGTAGCAAATAAAATCAACATTGGCAATGTCATCCGAAAGCAACAGCCCGAGATCCAGATCAAGCAGAAATGCCAAGCGCAGGATAGCCCTGATCACGGGCATCATGGGACAAGAACAATACTCAAAACTTTTAAAATTATGTCACATCATTATTAATATATTAGTTAGCATATTAATTAGCACATATAGCATTATTTACGAGAAAAAAAAAAAAAACATACAATGGCGTTAGTCTTATTAACTGGCAGCAGGTCATGATAGGTAGGTAAAATTTCAAAGAAAAAATGCATTTTAGCTTGGCCTTTAGGGAAAACAGTGCGGACACCTGCCCAATATAATTTCAAAAAGAAAAAAATTATAATTTTATATTTTTTTTTGGAGTTATAAAAAAAAAATTATAACTAAATATGAGATATAATTAAAAAAATTCATAAATCATAATTAAATAAAAAAATTAATTATACTTAAAAATAATAATATAATTAAATATATATAATAAAAAAATAACATAACTAAAAATGAATGACTTAGAATTTTCCAGGTAATAGAAACTGTCTCCTTAACTCTCCATTCCATCCCCCTCTCTTATATATATATATATATATATTTGGCCCAAAACCACAATCTCTCTCTATCTCTCTCTCGGGTAATTATTTGAATCACAGTCTAACAGAAGTAGCAAATAAAATCAACATTGGCAATGGCGTCCGGAAGCAACAGTTCAAGATCCGGATCAAGCAGAAACGCTAGGCGCAGGATAGCCCTGATCACGGGCATCACCGGGCAAGAACAAATACTCAAAACTTTTAAAATTATGTCACATCATCATGAATATATTAGTTAGTATATTAATTAGCACATATAGCATTCTTTACGAAAAAAAAAAACATACAATGGCGTTAGTCTTAGTAACTGGCAGCAGGTTGTGACAGGTAGGAAAAATTTCAAAGAAAAAACGCATACTAGCTTAGCCAATAAGGAAAACAGTGTGGACACCTGCACAATATAATTTAAAATATAAAAAGATAATACTTTTATATTTTTTTGAGTTATAATAAAAACAATTATAACTAAATATGAGATATAATTAAAAAAAATTCATAAATCATAATTAAATAAAAAAATTAATTATACTTAAAAATAATAATATAATAAAAAATATATATAATAAAAAAAACGACATAACTAAAAATAAATGACTTAGAGTTTTTCAGCCAATAGAAACTGCGTCCTTAACTCTCCATTCCATCCCGCTCTCATATATATATATATATATATTTGGCCCAAAACCACCGTCTCTCTCTGTCTCTCTCTTGGGTAATTATTTGAATCACAGCCTGACAGAAGTAGTAAATAAAATCAACATTAGCAATGGCATCCGAAAGCAACAGTCCGAGATCCGGATCAAGCAGAAATGCCAGGCGCAGTATAGCCCTGATCACGGGATCCCGAGGCAAGAACTAATGCTCAAAACTTTTAAAATTATGTCACATCATCATTAATATATTAGTTAGTATATTAATTAGCACATATAGCATTATTTAAGGAAAAAAAACATACAATGGCGTTAGTCTTAGTAACTGGCAGCAGGTTGTGATAGGTAGGAAGAATTTCAAAGAAAAAACGCAAACTAGCTTAGCCAATAGGGAAAATAGTGCGGACACCTGCACAATATAATTTAAAACAGAAAAAAATAATAATTATATATTTTTTTGAGTTATAATAAAAAAAAAAATTATAACTAAATATGAGATATAATTAAAAAAATCCATAAATCATAATTAAATAAAAAAATTAATTATACTTAAAAATAATAATATAATTAAAAATATATATAATAAAAAAAACGACATAACTAAATATAAATGACTTAGAATTTTCCAGTCAATAGAAACTGTCTCCTTAACTCTCCATTCCATCCCTCTCTCATATATATATATATATATTTGGCCCAAAACCACCGTCTCTCTCTGTCTCTCTCTCGAGTAATTATTTAAATCATAGCTTGACAGAAGTAGCAAATAAAATCAACATTGGCAATGGCGTCCGAAAGCAATAGTCCGAGATCCAGATCAAGCAGAAATGCCAAGCGCAGGATAGCCCTGATCACAGGCATCACGGGACAAGAACAAATACTCAAAATTTTTAAAATTATGTCACATCATTATTAATATATTAGTTAGTATATTAATTAGAACATATAGCATTATTTACGGAAAAAAAAAAAACATACAATGGCGTTAGTCTTTGTAACTGGCAGTAGGTCGTGATAAGTAGGAAAAATTTCAAAGAAAAAATGCATACTAGCTTAGCCTTTAGGGAAAACAGTTCAGTCACCTGCACAATATAATTTCAAAAAGAAAAAAATAATAATTTTATATTTTTTTTGGAGTTATAAAAAAAAAAATTATAACTAAATATGAGATATAATTAAAAAAATTCATAAATCATAATTAAATAAAAAAATTAATTATACTTAAAAATAATAATATAATTAAATATATATAATGAAAAAATGACATAACTAAAAATGAATGACTTAGAATTTTCCAGCTAATAGAAACTGTCTCCTTAACTCTCCATTCCATCTCTCTCTCATATATATATATATATATATTTGGCTCAAAACCACAGTCTCTCTCTATCTTTCTCTCGGGTAATTATTTGAATCACAATCTAATAGAAGTAGCAAATAAAATCAACATTGGCAATGGCGTCCGGAAGCAACAGTTTGAGATCTGGATCAAGCAGAAACGCTAGGCGCAGGATAGCCCTGATCACGGGCATCACGGGGCAAGAACAAATACTCAAAACTTTTAAAATTATGTCACATCATCATTAATATATTAGTTAGTATATTAATTAGCACATATAGCATTATTTACGGGAAAAAAACATACAATGGCGTTAGTCTTAGTAACTGGCAGCAGGTTGTGATAGGTAGGAAAAATTTCAAAGAAAAAAAGCATACTAGCTTAACCAATAAGGAAAACAGTGTGGACACCTGCACAATATAATTTAAAAAATAAAAAAATAATAATTTTAAATTTTTTTGATTTATGATAAAAACAATTAGAACTAAATATGAGACATAATGAAAAAAAATTCATAAATCATAATTAAATAAAAAAATTAATTATACTTAAAAATAATAATATAATTAAAAATATATATAATAAAAAAAAACGACATAACTAAAACTGAATGACTTAGAATTTTTCAGCCAATAGAAACTGCCTCCTTAACTCTCCATTCCATCCCGCTCTCATATATATATATATATTTGGTCCGAAACCACCCTCTCTCTCTGTCTCTCTCTCAGGTAATTATTTGAATCACAGTCTGACAGAAGTAGTAAATAAAATCAACATTGGCAATGGCGTCCGAAAGCAATAGTCCGAGATCCGGATCAAGCAGAAATGCCAGGCACAGTATAGCCCTGATCACGGGCATCCCAGGGCAAGAACTAATACTCAAAACTTTTAAAATTATGTCACATCATCATTAATATATTAGTCAGTATATTAATTAGCACATATAGCATTATTTACGGAAAAAAAACATACAATAGTGTTAGTCTTAGTAACTGGCAGCAGGTTATGATAGATAGGAAGAATTTCAAAGAAAAAACGCATACTAGCTTAGCCAATAGGGAAAACAGTGCGGACACCTGCACAATATAATTTAAAAAAGAAAAAAATAATAATTTTATATTTTTTTGAGTTATAATAAAAAAAATTATAACTAAATATGAGATATAATTAAAAAAATTCATAAATCATAATTAAATAAAAAAATTAATTATACTTAAAAATAATAATATAATTAAAAATATATATAATAAAAAAAAGACATAAGTAAAAATGAATGACTTAGAATTTTCCAACAAATAGAAGCTGTCTCATTAACTCTCCATTCCATCCCTCTCTCATATATATATATATATTTGGCGCTAAACCACCGTCTCTCCCTCGGGTAATTATTTGAATCACAGTCTGACAGAAGTAGCAAATAAAATCAACATGGGCAATGGTGTCCGAAAAGTAACAGTTTGACATCCGAATCAAGTAGAAACGCCAGGCGCGGGATAGCCCTGATTACGGGCATCACGGGGCAAGACGGGTCGTACCTGACCGAATTCCTGCTGAACAAAGGGTACGAGGTCCATCGCCTGATCCGAAGGTCGTCGAACTTCAACACCCAGCGAATCAACCACATCTACATTGTTAGAAGAAGTAAACAAAAAAATAACTAGGGAAGGGGAGAGAATGGGGCAATTTTGACCTAAGAATTCCTAAATCCACCTCTTTGTAATTACTTTCCAATCTTTCATTGATTTTTGCAATTTTTAAAAACATCCCATTAATTTGTTTTTATTTTTTTGTTTCCTCCATGTATATATAATTTCTCCAATAAAATTTATTTATTTTTTTAATCTTAATTATAAAAGTAAAAAATAAAACATAGTATGTAAATTGACAATATTGTAATTGTTCAGCATTAGCTGGATAGTCTTGTATAAATTCGTAAAATTTGTTTTTAAGACTATTCATTGACTAATTCCAGTCATTTTTTTTTTACTAGACCAAACCATCCTAAGGCCAAGAATTTTAGGCTAAAATCCTATCTAATAGGTTTGGCTTAAATGAACTAGACGCCCAAGTAATGAATTAACATTAAGTTTAATTAGTTGAGATTCAAACATATTTTTAAAATTTTTATTTTCTTTTTTTTTTTTTTATATTAATTTGCTTATTTCCTTTGGTGCCGTTTGGTAACACTTACGTTTGCAGTTTTCTGTTTATATTTACAAAAATTTAAAAAATTCAAATAAAAACTTGTTTGGTAAATTTTTTATTTATAAATTAGTGATCACAGTTTATAAATTTGGCCAAAAAATATAAACTTAAAAAATGTGTTTCCGTTTTGAGTTTTCAGTTTTTTTTTTTTTTACCACCCAACACTAGCCACCACCCGCCACCATTTTCCACTACCGTCTTCCGCCACCACCATCCATCACCACCTGCCACCACCATTCACCACCCACTCGCCGCCACCACCACCACCACCACCACCATCACCCACCTGCCACCAACCACCAACTACCACCCACCTGCCACCCATTCGCCACCACCACCCACCTCTCGCCGCCACCACCACCACCACCACCACCACCACCCACCACCCACCTGTCATCCACCTGCCACCACCTACCCGCCACCACTACTCACTACCCACCTGCCACACCATCCACTACCCGCCACCACCACCATCACCACCATCACCCACCACCCACCTGCCACGACCACCCACCACTACCACCCATTCGCTACCACCCGCCACCGTTACCCACCCACCCACCACCACTACCCGCCATCTGCCACCTATCTGCCACCACCACCCGCCACTACCACCACCACTACCCACTCACTACCACCCACCACCCGCCACCATCACCCACCCACCTACTATCACCACCCGCCACCTACCTGCCACCACCACCAACCCACTACCACCACCACCCGCCATCCGCCACCCACTTGCCACCGCCACAACACCACCACCACCACCCACTCGCTACCACCTATTACCCGCCACCGTCACCCACCCACCCACCCACCATCACCACTCGCCACCACTACCCACCCGCTACCACCCGTCATCCACCACCCACCTGCCACCGCCACCCATCTGCCACCACCAGCACCCACTCGCTACCACCCATCACCCACCACCGTTACCCACCTACCCACCACCACCACCACCACCCGCCACCACCCGCCACCCGCCATCCGCCACCTACCTGCTACCACCACCTACCACCCGCCGCCACCACCACCACCACCACCCACTCACTACCACCTGCCACCGTCACCCACCCACCCACCCACCACCACCGCCACCCACCACCACCTGCTACCCACCACCCACAGTCACCACTTTCCACCACTGTCTTCCGCCACCACTTGCCACCACTTGGCATTTCTCATTCTTTTGTATATTTTTAAAATTTTTTAAACATTTTGTCAATTACCAAACGCGTTTGTAGTTTATATTTTTCTAAAAATAAACAAAAAATAAACAAAAACCAGTTTATAAAATTTTTGTAAATATAAACTAAAAATGTAAAAATTACCAAACAGTTTGCAAGTGAGCCAATGGGTTACCTCTTAAGAACTAACCGAATGAATTTCAACACTTAAGTTCAAATTTAACTTGGTATATTTTATTTGAGGTAGCCCAATATATCCAAAGGGAAGTGATTGAGACCCCCTCCAATCACCACCCCCCACCACCCCCACACACATGTGGCGGGTGGTGATTGGAGGAGAAGGAAAAAAGAAAAAGAAAAAAGAAAAATTGGTCAATCAGAAAGAGAGGGGTTCAAAGGGGGTGCCTCTTTGAGGGGGTTCAACTCATTTTCCTATATCCAAAATACATATTTTTTTGTTTTGTTTTGTTTTGTTTTTCTTTTTGTTTTTGATTAGTATTCAAAATACAAGCTTAAGTTAGGTAAAACCTCGTTATAAATCTTCAAACTAAACTATAACCCTTCCCTTCCCCATATTATGACCTAGCCTACAAAAAATAGTGGTATTACATGTATTAATAAATATACACATTATGTATCAATTACTGTTATATTATTATTACTGACCTCACCTATTATACAAATTACAAATATTCAAAACCTTTAAAATTATGTCACATCATCATTAATATATTAGTTAATATATTAATTAGCACATATAACATTATTTACGAAAAAAAACATACAATGACATTAGTTTTTAGTAACTGGCAGCAGGTTGTGATTGGGTAGGAAAAATTTCAAAGAAAAAACACGTACCAGCTCAGCTAACAGGGAAAATAGTACGGACACCTGCACAATATAATTAAAATAAATAAGTAAATAATTTTATATTTTTTTCAATTATAATAAAAAAATTAACTAAATATGTGACATAATTAAAAAAATTCATAAATCATAATTAAATAAAAAAAATTAATTATACTTAAAAAAAATGAATTAAAAATGTATATGACAAAAAAAACCGTCCCCTTCTTCTTCGTAAGGCTATACGTAAACTGTCCCCTTCATCTTCATCTTTAACTCTGTATACAGTATATATTCCGCCCAAAATCTCCGTCTCTCTCCCTCTCTCTCTCTCTCTCTCTCTCTCTCATTTCAATTCAATTCCAGTCCGACAGAAGTAGCAAATAAAATCAACAATGGCAATGGCGTCCGAGAGCAACAGTCCCAGATCCGAATCAGCCACCAACGGCGGCGAAACCCGCAAGATAGCCCTGATCACGGGCATCACGGGGCAAGACGGGTCGTACCTGACCGAATTCCTGCTGAACAAAGGGTACGAGGTCCACGGCCTGATCCGAAGGTCGTCGAACTTCAACACCCAGCGAATCAACCACATCTACATCGACCCCCACAACTCCCACAAGGCCCTCATGAAGCTCCACTACGCCGACCTCTCCGACGCCTCCTCTCTCCGCCGCTGGCTCGACACCATCCTCCCCGACGAGGTCTACAACCTCGCCGCCCAGTCCCACGTCGCCGTCTCCTTCGAGATCCCCGATTACACCGCTGACGTCGTCGCCACCGGCGCCCTCCGCCTCCTCGAAGCCGTTCGCTCCCACATCTCCGCCACCGGTCGATCTCACATCAAGTACTACCAAGCCGGATCCTCCGAGATGTTCGGATCTACTCCTCCTCCTCAATCCGAATCCACTCCTTTCCACCCTAGATCTCCCTACGCTGCTTCCAAATGCGCTGCTCATTGGTACACTGTCAATTACCGCGAAGCCTATGGCATCTTTGCTTGTAATGGGATTTTGTTCAACCATGAATCGCCCAGGAGGGGGGAGAATTTTGTCACCAGGAAGATCACGAGGGCTGTGGGGAGAATCAAGATCGGCCTTCAGCGCAAGCTGTTTTTGGGGAATTTGATGGCTTCCAGGGATTGGGGTTTTGCTGGGGACTATGTGGAGGCCATGTGGATGATGCTTCAGCAGGACAAGCCTGATGATTATGTGGTGGCCACGGAGGAGTCCCATACTGTTCAGGAGTTTTTGGAGGTGGCGTTTGGGTCTGTTGGCTTGAATTGGATAGACCATGTTGTCATTGATAAGAGGTATTTTAGGCCCACTGAGGTTGATAATTTAAAGGGCGATGCCAGCAAGGCCAAGGAGGTTCTGGGTTGGAAGCCTAAGGTTGGGTTTCAGATGCTGGTCAAGATGATGGTTGATGAGGATATTGAATTGGCTAAGAGAGAGAAAGTGCTTGTTGATGCTGGGTTTATGGATGCTCAGCAACAGCCTTGAGCCTTGATTGATTCAACCATTTTCTCTTTGTTTTCGATTCTCTGAATTATGG
Source organism: Camellia granthamiana (assembly GCA_036172215.1). Lineage (NCBI taxonomy): Eukaryota > Viridiplantae > Streptophyta > Magnoliopsida > Ericales > Theaceae > Camellia > Camellia granthamiana. Next base: position 137,454,979 of record CM069910.1, read on the forward strand.
TTCAATTCTGTTTTTAGTGTTTTAAGTTTTTATAGCTATGTTCCGGGGTAATATAGTTTGATTACAATGGCGGTGTTTGGCAATGTGAGGTTCAGGCTATTATAGTCTCTTTTGGAAAATTAGCCCAAAAGCCACATACTGTAGCAACTTTTTGACTGATTTTCAAAAAAAAAAAAAAAAAAAAAAAGGCTGAGCCGGGAGCCTACACTGTCACAGCCAGCAATTGTTACATCAAAGCTCAATTACCATTTTGCCCCTCAGCCGGAAATTAAAAAATTATAATTGTAGGGACAAAATGGTCATTTTAATTACAAACATCTTTTCAACACATTTTTTAATATAACAATCAATCCAAAAATTTAATCCAACTTCCCAAACACAAAACTAAAATAGCCTACTAAAATAGCCAAAAAGCCAAATAACCTATTAAAATAGCCACTTCCCAAACGAGGCCAATGTGGCTGCTGTTGTTAAATTTAAACTTTCGATGTTAATGGGTTGCTTGAAAGTTAATGGGTTGTTTGATTTTTAGCATTTATATAATAAATTTTAGGGCATATTGCATTACTTAGCATTTATACTCGAAATTTACGGTTTTAGAAAGATATTTATGGTTTGATGCTGTAATTAAATTCAGTTCAGAAGATGGTCTTAGGGGCTATGTGTGCTTTTCTTTACCTATTGAATGGAATATTTGGCCTAGGTTCATATGGAGTCAAATGATTCTTACAGTGGAGACAAATCTGAGCTGCCATTGGGTAAATCACATTGAGGTTCCATTGCTTTCTAGTATTCACCAGCCTCTTGTAGTAGCTATTAGATATAGGATATGTAACCTTGGCTCAGTGGGATGGGAGAGTTTACTGCCTCCTATAATTACTCAAAATGTTACTTCCAAGTTCCATTTGAATTCCTGAAATGACACATTATCTATTTTTTATGTCAGTTGAGATTTTAACCCGGAGGTGCTATTTTGGTTTGTAGTGAGGTTTAATGCCTATTGGGTTGATAGCTGGTCTTAGAGGAAATTATCTGTGTATGATTTTGTATGTCTATTTTGAGGCGATATTAACAAGATTGTGGTGATATTTTGGTTTGTAGTGTGGGGGTTTAATGGGTATTGGGTTGACAATCGGTCTGAGTATATTATGTCATAATTGATCCTAGTGAATCTGATTTGTTAATGATTTTGTATGTCTATTTCGAGGCAATATTAACAAGATTGTTTGCGAATAGAATCAAACATTTCTAGATGCAATTGTTATGAAAAATATAGGGGAAGCCTCTGTTCAATTTTTAAAATTAAAAAAATAAAATAAAATTCAAAGATGAATTTATTTATGGGAGATTAAAACTCATAATGGAAAATATGATCTTTTAAGTAGTTCAACTGTGAGTGCAGTCCTTCAGAAAGAGCCTTCTTTAAAGGGACAATAGTTTACATTAGATTCGTGGGAGTTCTGTTCCTCTTCTTGGAATAGAGCTTGAAGACTGCATTTCCTTACGTCATGACATTTGGAATTCTGCAGAATCTGTTTAATGGTTGCTATTTGCCTCTGAGCTTAGTGAACTCAAATGGGCAATATGTGGAAGTTTAATACATAAAAAGATTTGTAGGACACAGGTTGATGAAGTTCCTCGGGAAAAGGTGTAAGTATGGTGATGATACCTTGCATTACGAGGACATAGCTCGTTGAGATGTCTTTCTATTTTTGTTGGAAGTACGAATAATATTTACATTGTTGTCTAAATTGTGGTAATAGCTGGGAGATTGCACAGGTTAAATTCACTTCAATGCTCTTGTTACTTTTGTCCTGTTGGCTGATCATTTATACGCATTGTTTTGATAATGTAGGAGTGTCTGCAAACATTTGAGGTTAATTCCATAAGGTAATCATGTATAAATCCTGATGGTTTAGATGTTTTTGGCACTTTTTTTTAATAAGGGATCAAATTAGTTATAGATGGATAGGATTGTTGATTTTATTAGGGGAACACTGACACTGCTATTTGGTGCTGTGCTTGATTAGATAAAGGTAAAGGTGTTTTTTTCTTGCCCTTGCATTTTGTTTGATTCCTTAGAACAGCTTCTTCTATTAACATTTTCCATTTGCTCCTTTTATAATTTTTGCTGTACTCGTGTCCCACTTGGTTTTGCCTTGCCTTTTATTTCCTTTTTTCCTTTTTTTGAGTACTGAACTCCAATCAAAGTTGTAATAATGAGGTGATAGGATACTGTATGAATTTATGCTTGTAATAATGGATGATTGGATATTGTACGAATGTACACATAGAATCAAAATTTTCACATTCTTTGGCAGAATTGAAGAATTATCAATCAAAATTAATGGGAGTTTGGTTACATATTTCTGATTTGTTGGGACAGATGCCGAACCGATTATGTGTGTTGCCCTATTCCTTTATCTGCTATGCTATATGCGCCTTTGACAGGTTTTATTTGGACATAGAGTTTGTTCAGTATCCTTTCATTGTTCATTGTGATTTTCGGGGATTGAACATTTATCATGATTGTATTATGTCCTGTATTTTGGAAATGCAACTTGTACAAGGTGCGACATACCTAATTTCGATTTAGGGCATTGATTCTCAATTTGAGCCGCGAATTAACTTGCATAAACTGTGTTGTGCTATTTTGAATCTTTGATCAGTCTCTTCAATATACAGTCAGGCAAAGGCTGATCTTCTATCATGAATGTATTGTGCATTCCTGCATCAAAATGTATCGGCAGTAGTGGTTCCTACAAACCACCCCTTCAATGGATAGTTAACAGTGAAATATAGTTGATGATTAATGATGATGTTTTGCTTAAATTCTATGCACACTTGTAGAGAATTTTTTCAGTATATGATGCTGAGGTTGCACATGATGTGATGTGGCACTCATTATGTAAACCATTATTTTATCACGTCAAATATTGGTTCCAATTCAATGTGATTGAGGTTATGATTTTATATGAAGAGTAATTAAATATAAACTTTTGTCAAATAGTAATTTTGTCAAATATAAACTTTCCTCTTTTTCGTTGTTAATAAGTAATTTTAACATTTTAAAGACTTGATTGGAGGAGAGGTGTGACATAGATTAAGACCTTGTTAGTCATATAATGATGATGCCACATGTAATTTGTACTTGGTACAAGGTTATGAAAAAGGAAGAAAGACGGGGCTTCTAATTTGTACTTGGCAGAAAGGTTATAAAATTCACAATTTTGTTCTTCACTGCATTCACATGATTACATAATTTTCTATTAAAACATTTTTCTTGTGTTCTTAGTCTTAAAAAAAAAAAAAATTCAATTGGCAAAAACACTTCGAGGCAAGATAATTTTTGACAAAGAGATCTGAAATGTAATATCTAAATTAATCGTCTAGTTCTTTGACATATTCAATTCCCATTCCAATGAATGAAAGGTTTCTGCTAGTCGTTATAATATAGATGGATGCAGTTATCAATCCCTTAATTGTTGTCTGACATGAGCAGGTGGATGGAGAGATTAATTTGGGGGTGCTCATGAAGCATCTAGTGGAGGCTCTGTTTCAGCAAGACCTAACCTTGATAGGGTCAGGCATGATGCACCTGATAGAGGCCGTGGGAGGCATATTCCACCAAGGAGGCAACCATTTCCCTCTGAAGAAGGATTTAACAGACCATTCGTTGGAAGGCATTTTGATGACCCTTACTTTTATGATGACAGTGCACATGGGATGAAGCGACCATTCTTTATGACGGTAAGCTGGAATTCATTTTAGTTTTGTGAAAGTAGTTCTGTTTTGGGATTTCTTTCAGCTTCACACAGTGTACCTTATTGTTTGTATGTATGCTTTTGGCCATAAGGACTAGGATCGTGATTACATGGAACCTAGCAGACTCCGTCCTAGATTGGATTACTCTGATCCTGCTGTTCCATTTTGTATGCCTCACTATCAAGGTGTGGATTGTGTGCAATGTTGCTTTTGCCCTGCTTGTTTGTATGGCTTTTATTTTTGTCAGATGGCTGATATCCCTTTTTGTTCTAGATTCGTTCGGTGCTGGAAGCAGTCTCTACTCGCATGATTATTATGGCTCTGATGTGAGTACTTGTGGCTAATTTTGCATTGATTCATGGCTTGCACTTCAACATACTTGTGATTTCTCATGTTCTGTCATGTTACAGTATGGCGAAGGCCCATATTCATCTTTTTACGGGAGTGGTCGCCCATATGGAGGTGGCTATTACTACTAGATTTGAGAGGCTTAGGTAATTCCAATGTCTTACCTTTCTAATTTTGCTTCTGGCTGCAATATTGCTGTATTAACATGTCAAGGGCTCTTGCAGGTACCTGAGAAGGTGGGATGGACTTGCCTTGGTGGAGGATTGTGGACTTTTGCTTGAAAGGAAAGCTGGAATTAGTCTCTATCTTCCTTTGCTTATCTCTTTCTATTTTTCAGTTTTTCTTGTAAAGTCTTCCCACTCCTGTCTTCCTCTCCACCTCTCTCTTTGTAGTCTGTTCTCTTTGTCAAATTTTCAAACATAATGAGTTTTCAAAGTGTCTAGTTTAGGTGATACCTACAGGAAGGATCTTTTATATTGATATCAATATCATTTTGTACAATGGGGTATTACTAAGGCATCAGCTCTTTTGCCCTAGATAGGATCATCTTGAAGACAGTAGATAAGAGCTGTTGAGATGAGCTGCAGAGATTGCATTATATGTTCACGACCTGTGTGGTACTTAGTACACATGTTCATCCTTTTATCTTGAAGCTTAAAGGAAACAAATGGGGTGACTATTTGTTTTCTAGCAGGCAGAATTTCAGGTCTAGGTTTTTCCTTTCATTGATGTGGATTCAGAAGTAATGACTTTCAGTATGCAAATGGTGGCTTTTTGGAGATTACAGTTATTGTTTTATGTGGAGAGGAATATAAGGTTTCAACTTGCATTTGTGCCACTTAGGAGTGAGAAATTCCCAACATTAAAACCCACTTCCCATTCATCTTTGTCTCCATGTGTGTTTTGATGTAATTCTTTCGCATCGAATTAAGCCACATGCCTCTTACCACTTGTGCATGCCCGTCAGTTCCTTCTGTGTTTCGTTCTTATGATGAACATACTCGTGTGTGTGAAATAATATTGATTCATGTTATTCATGTGTAAAAACCATGGAAGCATTACAGTCTGTTGGAACAGTTTCACATTGCAGATGCATATTTGATATATATGCATGCACAAATGAAACATTTGATCTGTTCTTTTTGGACATAGTAACGGTTGCAACTTAATTTGGTGTAGCTTGTGTTTTTGAGTACACATGTATTGTTACTTTATTCACACCATTTTTTGTATGTAATGCATCATTTTTAAGTAGTATAACATTCCTATGGATGAAATTGATACAGTAAATCCGATGGTGCTGCTGGAGCTCTTCTCAATGTACCGTGTTTGGCAGGAGGCAAAAATCCAGACGATTAGTAAGAAACAGGTTCACTTTGAGAATGATAAAAGTCATATTTTACAATAGTGCTGTTATTGCAGTAAGTATATTTATGTCTTCTGTCTGGACAAGGCATGGATAAGATTAGATCTGCAGCCAGCTCACCTGAACCCTGTCTAGTATTTAGTGGCAGAATCCATGGATGAATGAAGCTGCAATGAATAATTATGTATTCTTATTGTCTGCACTAGTTAAGTATTTGCAACTGAAAACTTTGTATTGGGGCTGTTGTTAAGGGAAGATCAATTTGATTTGTTTTGCCTCATATTATGATAATCGATTATAACTGATGTAGGAAGAGGTAGAAAACAAGGTAGAAGTTGCAGATGCTTTGACAGTTAAACTTCTTCAGCGTTTTAATTATTCAGTCTCGACAATGAAGACTACTTCGCATCATCTATCAGAAGGTGAGTGATGTTCTTGCCTAGACTCTTCAATAAATAAACTTAAATATATATATATATAATAAAAATAAAAATAAAAATAAAAATGAAGAAAGGGAAAAAAAAACACAAGCCCATTGCAGGTTGCAAAAAAAAAAAATTTCTAAGAAATTGCTCACCAAGCCAAATCTCATATTATGGAATGCCGTTGATAGGCAATAACTGTTCAATTAAGAACGCTTAACCCTGAAAATTTTAGTGGAAGACCAAGTTGCCTACCTTGGTTCTTCTTGAACGTGCTCATGTACCTGATGAAAGGATGACTTGCTTGATTTGAACTATTATTTTGAGAATCTGTTGATGTGATGCCGTAGATTGTGGGTTTTGTATGATTAGACTTCACATTAAAGTTGTTATTTAACTGTGTATAAAAATTGCATGCAGTTCATGCATTGCAGGTTGACCTTGGGGAGCTGAAGGGAAGGTTGACTGAGGTGATTTGCAACTGTGATTCATTATGCAAGAGAATCAAATGCAGAGGGACCCGAATCACTGAGATCATCTGTCAAACCATTTTCAGTGACCTCAGCAGACCTTGAAACCAGCTGTCGCTGCCATGGAAAGAGCGTTAAATAGAAGCCTGTCTACCATGGAATCCAAGTTAGACTGACTTGCTCATTTACTTTTTGTTGTAAATTTTCCAAGTATTGGACAATCATGGTTGTAGAAATTGAGGTTATACCCTCGGCGCCGGACTAGTGCAGTTTGATCATGCTTCTCTGATTAGCACCTGGTTTTGTCATGGTCAGAAAAGAAGAATAGAGCACTTGTACACCAATCTCCCTTTTGTATCCTACCCATTGTTCATAATTCAATAAAACTTGTGTTTGTGCCATCGTTTCACAGCTTTTATGTTCTTTTATCCGTTGTAATGTTAAATGTACTTCATGTAGTTGTTTCATTGAATCTTCAATGTTATCCAACTATAGAGTGTTTTTCACTCATCTTTTAAAAGGATGGCTTTTAAACTGGTCTCTCTTTTTTTAAGAAACTTTTTCAATTTTTGTCAAATTATGTATTTATTAATGTTTCCTGTTTGAGAAAACAATAAAGATGTGATGAGACTCAACTAAAATAAGTTAAATCATATATTAATTATTTTTATATTGTTCTATGCACGATTTAAGTGTTAATAGATCATCCAAACGGTGACATCTCTAGTAGTTTAGTTTCTGGATTCCCTGATAAACTGCGGACACAATACACTACAACATCATCACATACCCAAATATAATAACCAATGTATAGCATTGGAGTTGGTTAGAACAGAAAGCAGATAGAATCAGATCATCCATAGCATCTCCAAAAGAGTTGTCATTATTCTAAATGCAAGCAGAACAAATGGTAGAGAAAGATCCAAAATATAACAATGAAACGTTTCTCAACTTCATATTAAATGAATGAGGGGGGGGGGGTTGAAGACAATCAAACAACCCATTAACATTAAAAGTTTAAATTTAACGAGAGTAACCACATTGTAATCAAACTATATTATCCCCGAAACATAGTTATAAAAACTCAAAACACTAAAAGCAGAATTGAACCATAATTTAGGGAATCGAAAAGAAAGTCAAAATGGTTGAATCAATCAAGGTTGTTGTTGAGCATCCATAAACCCAGCATCAACAAGCACTTTCTCTCTCTTAGCCAATTCAATATCCTCATCAACCATTATCTTGACCAGCATCTGAAACCCAACCTTAGGCTTCCAACCCAGAACCTCCTTGGCCTTGCTGGCATCGCCCTTCAAATTATCAACCTCAGTGGGCCTAAAATACCTCTTATCAATGACAACATGGTCTCTCCAATTCAAGCCAACAGACCTAAACGCCACTTCCAAAAACTCCTGAACAGTATGCGACTCCTCAGTGGCCACCCCATAATCATCCGGCTTGTCCTGCTAAAGCATCATCCACATGGCCTCCACATAGTCCCCAGCAAAACCCCAATCCCTAGAAGCCATCAAATTCCCCAAAAACAGCTTGCTCTGAAGGCCGATCTTGATTCTCCCCACAGCCCTGGTGATCTTCCTGGTCACAAAATTCTCCCCCTTCCTGGGCGATTGATGGTTGAACAAAATCCCATTGCAAGCAAAGATCCCATAGGCTTCACGATAATTGACAGTGTACCAATGAGCAACGCATTTGGAAGCAGTGTAGCGAGATCTAGGGTGGAAAGGAGTGGATTCGGATTGAGGAAGATGAGTAGATCCGAACATTTCGGAGGATCCGGCTTGGTAGTACTTGATGTGGTATCAGCCGGTGGCGGAGATGTGGGAGCGAACGGCTTCCAGGAGGCGGAGGGCGCCGGTGGCGACGACGTCGGCGGTGTAATCGGGGATGTCGAAGGAGACGGCGAGGTTGTAGACCTCGTCGGGGAGGATGGTGTCGAGCCAGCGGCGGAGAGAGGAGGCGTCAGAGAGGTCGGCATAGTGGAGCTTCATGAGGGCCTTGTGGGAGTTGTGGGGGTCAATGTAGATGTGGCTGATTCGCTGGGTGTTGAAGTTCGATGACCTTTGGATCAGGCCGTGGACCTCGTACCCTTTGTTCTGTAGGAATTCGGTCAGGTACGACCCGTCTTGCCCTGTGATGCCCGTGATCAGGGCTATCTTGTGGGTTTCACCACCGTTGCTGGCTGATCCGGATCTGGGACTGTTGCTCTCGGACGCCATTGCCATTGTTGATTTGCTACTTCTGTCGGACTGTGATTGAATTGAAATGAGAGAGAGAGAGAGAGAGAGAGAGAGAGTGGTTTTGGGCGAAATGTATAAGAGAGAGGGATGGAATGGAGAGTTAAGAAGAAGGGGGCAGTTTCTATTGGCTTGGAAATTCTAATATACACATATTCACTTTACTTAGGTCATTCTTTTTAATCATATATATTTTTAGTTTATGTTATTTTTATTTATTTATTTATAACTTATAAATTTTTTAATTATACCTCATATTTAGTTATGATTTTTTTTAATTATGACTTAAAAATTATAAAATTATTATATGTATATATATATTTTAATTATAATGTGCATGTAGTGTTTTCTCTATTGGCTAAGCTGGTACGTGCTTTTTCTTTGAAATTTTTCCTACCCATATCACAACCTGCTATTACCAAGGCTCCGTTTGGGAAGAAAAAAGTCATGCTGACGCCATGCTTGCATATAAGAGGCTTCAAAAGCCGGATGCCGTTTTTGGCCTTTCTGAGAGGACTGCCAAAGTAGCTTTTGCTGAACGTTTACGTGAACCAGATCCAGAGGTAATGGCCCAGGTTAAGTCAGTATTTGTTGATGGGCTTCCTCCCCAGTGGGATGTGGACCGAGTTAGGGAGCAATTTAAAGGCTATGGAGAGATTGTACTTGTTATGCTGGCCCGTAACTTGCCAACTGCCAAGAGGAAGGATTATGGATTTGTTGATTTTACTACACATGAGGCTGCCTTTGCTTGTGTTGAGGGCATAAATAACAGACTTTGGTGATGGGAACTTGAAGGTATTCTCTTAGTCTAGTAGTTATAAAAACACTGTAGGGTTTAGGAGTTGCCTTGCAAATATTTTGTGATTTTGTTACAGATGGATTGATTTTGTGGACAATGCACACAAATCTTCGAGAATTGTGTGCATATTTTGGCCCCGTTTGGTGTGACTGTTAAAACAAATTATAGATTATGACTTTACTCAGAAGCTGTTAATTTGTTTGGTGTAGCTGTTGGATTATAGATTTAAGTTGCTGAGTAGTGTTTGTTAAATAAGCTGTAAAGTAATTTTTTTAATTAACTTTTATTTTTTATTATTTACTATTTTTCTACATTTCTCATAAAAAAAATAAAATAATAATCTATAGTCCATTTAGGTCTTTTTCTATTTTAAAAAAAATAAGAAATAAAAAAAATCTAAGAGTATAACCGTAAATTAACATGTCCACAGCAGAAGCTGATAATCAGAAGTAAGGGGTGAGCAGCTTCTTAGAATCTATTTTTTTGAGTTAAATTAAGTTGTTAGAATCAGAAACTGTTTGAAATAAGTTTAACCAAACAGTCCAAAATGACTTTTCCAAAGCTAGAAGCTATAAGTTAGCTCAAAAAAGTCCAAACAAACACCCCCTTTGCCATGGACAGCTAGATTGTAGTCATTCATGGTGCTAACTTACCCTTTTTGACCTTTTTATTGATTTAGATCATAACTGCTTTGACATGCACAGCTTTACCACTACATACACATGCATGTAAATAATATTGGCCTGATGTTATTGCTGAGTGTTTCATGTGGTATTAACAGAGTCAGTGATATTGTTCTCTTGTATTGTTAGACTAAAGTGAAAGCAAGACTTTCGAATCCTTTTCCCAAAAGTCAGGCTATCAAGGGTGGAATGTGTGGAGGGTTTAGAATTGGCCATGGTGGTGCTGGAAGCTTTTCAAGATTTGGTAACTCTAAAATTTGGACAACTCATGCTTCAGTATCTTTTTTAGGCTATTATTATAAAATGCGGTCTTTGTTGTTTACCGGAAGGGGCTTTGGGCAGGGTGGTCATGCATTCAACCGGCCGAACTTTCAACACGGCAAGGGTTTCTATCAACGTGGACGTGGTCATACTTGGAGAATGGGTTTTAACCGTGAACATGATCTTGATATCCAGTATCCTCCTTTCCAGCGAAGAGAAATGTTCGGGCGGGGTTATTTTATGAATCTACTGAGTTTCTGATGTTTAAATTCATTCTTTTTGCTAACGAATGGATAAACGGACAACCATGCCTTTGTGCGCATGTTTTTTCACATTCATATATATGCATCTATGAAAAACAATAAACCAAGAATCTCTTTTACATCATAGCAGCCCTTGAGGCCCCATGTGCATCAGCATTATCCGTTTCTTGTGTGTATGGGGTGTTTTTTGGGGGGGGGGGGGGGGGGGGGGGGGGGTAGAATTTTCCTCTCCTTTCTTGTTAATAAGTAATTTTAACATTTTAAAGACTTGATTGGAGGAGAGGTGTGACATAGATTAGGACCTTGTTAGTCATATAATGATGATGCCACATGTAATTTGTACTTGGTACAAGGTTATGAAAAAGGAAGAAAGACGGGGCTCCTAATTCGTACTTGGCAGAAAGGTTATAAAATTTACAATTTTGTTCTTCTCTGCATTCACATGATTACATAATTTTCTATTAAAACATTTTTCTTGTGTTCTTAGTCTAAAAAAAATTCAATTGGCAGAAACACTTCGACGCAAGATAATTTTTGACAAAGAGATCTGAAATGTTATATCTAAATTAATCATCTAGTTCTTTGACATATTCAATTCCCATTCCAATGAATGAAAGGTTTCTGCTAGTCGTTATGATATAGATGGATGCAGTTATCAATCCCTTAATTGTTATCTTACATGAGCAGGTGGATGGAGAGATTCATTTGGGGGTGCTCATGAAGCATCTAGTGGTGGAGGCTCTGTTTCGGCAAGACCTAACCTTGATAGGGTCAGGCATGATGCACCTGATAGAGGCCGTGGGAGGCATATTCCACCAAGGAGGCAACCATTTCCCTCTGAAGAAGGATTTAACAGACCATTCGTTGGAAGGCATTTTGATGACCCTTACTTTTATGATGACAGTGCACATGGGATGAAGCGACCATTCTTTATGACAGTAAGCTGGAATTCATTTTAGTTTTGTTAAAGTAGTTCTGTTTTGAGATTTCTTTCAGCTTCACACAGTGTACCTTATTGTTTGTATGTATGCTTTTGGCCATAAGGACCAGGATCGTGATTACATGGAACCTAGCAGACTCCGTCCTAGATTGGATTACTCTGATCCTGCTGTTCCATTTCGTACGCCTCGCTATCAAGGTGTGGATTGTGTGCAATGTTGCTTTTGCCCTGCTTGTTTGTATGGCTTTAATTTTTGTCAGATGGCTGATAACCCTTTTTGTTCTTGATTCGTATGGTGCTGGAAGCAGTCTCTACTCGCATGATTATTATGGCTCTGATGTGAGTACTTGTGGCTAAATTTGTATTGATTCATGGCTTGCACTTTAACATACTCGTGATTTCTCATGTTCTGTCATGTTACGGTATGGCGAAGGCCCATATTCATCTTTTTACGGGAGTAGTCGCCCATATGGAGGTGGCTATTACTACTAGATTTGAGAGGCTTAGGCAATTCCAATGTCTTACCTTTCTAATTTTACTTCTGGCTGCAATATTGCTGTATTAACATGTCAAGGGCTCTTGCAGGTACCTGAGAAGGTGGGATGGACGTGGCTTGGTGGAGGATTGTGGACTTTTGCTTGAAAGGAATGCTGAAATTAGTCTCTATCTTCCTTTCCTTGTCTCTTTCTATTTGTCAGTTTTTCTTGTAAAGTCTTCCCACTCCTGTCTTCCTCTCCACCTCTCTTTTCGTAGTCTGTTCTCTTTGTCAAATTTTCAAACATAATGAGTTTCCAAAGTGTCTAGTTTAGGTGATACCTACAGGAAGGATCTTTTATATCGATATCAATATCATTTTGTACAATGGGGTATTACAAAGGCATCAGCTCTTTTGCCCTAGATAGGATCATCTGGAGGACAGTAGATATGAGCTGCAGAGATTGCATTATGTGTTCACGATCTGTGTGGTATTTAGTACACATGTTCATCCTTTTATCTTGAAGCTTAAAGGAAACAAATTGGGTGACTATTTGTTTTCTAGCAGGCAGAATTTCAGGTCTGGGTTTTTCCTTTCATTGATGTGGATTCAGAAGTAATGACTTTCAGTATGCAAATGGCGGCTTTTTGGAGATTACAGTTATTGTTTTATGTGGAGAGGAATATAAGATTTCAACTTGCATTTATGCCACTTAGGAGTGAGAAATTCCCAACTTGAAGATATAATCGAAAGTCTTATCACGTATAGGAGAGTTGACTTTCTATGGTAACTTTTCATGGTCATTTTGTGTTTTTTGAGGCATGTTGGATGTTGATTCTGACCTGTAGTGTAAATAAATAAAATTAACTGTAGCGCAGGAGAAATTATACTATTTTGTTTGGATCCATTGTGTTTGAGTCTGACTTTCATGTAATCAACTTTAGATGGGGATGTGATCTTTCAAGATCAAATATTAAGATCACTTGAGTAATTTTGAGGGGCATACAAAGTTGACACGATCCATATTATATTCCCATGCAATGAGTTATAGCTCGGGAGCTGTTCGACTTGGGTTATGTCTTGGATGGAATGCATCTTTATGCTGGACAGTCCTGCTGTTGTACCTGTCATTCCCCTCCTCTGGAAGGTGGTGTCTGATTTATTTAATATGTATAATATAAAGGATTGTGTTGTGCCAAGGATAGCAAGGTTTTTTATGCATATCTGAAGGTGTCAGCGATCAATTGGGTCACTGGTTTAGTTTCTTAGTATTCATACTCGAAATTTACGTTTTTAGGAAGATATTTATGGTTTGATGCTGTAATTAAATTCAGTTCAGGAGATGGTTTTAGGGGCTATGTGTGCTTTTCTTTACCTATTGAATGGAGTATTTGGCCTAGGTTCATATGGAGTCCAATGATTCTTACAGTGGAGACAAATCTGAGCTGCCATTGGGTAAATCACATTGAGGTTCCATTGCTTTCTAGTATTCACCAGCCTCTTGTAGTAGCTACTAGATATAGGATATGTAACCTTTGCTCAGTGGGATGGGTGAGTTTACTGCCTCCTATAATTACTCAAAATTTTACTTCCATTTGAATTCCTGAAATGACACATCATCTATTTTTTATGTCAGTTGAGATTTTAACCCGGAGGTGCTATTTTGGTTTGTAGTGAGGTTTAATGCCTATCGGGTTGATAGCTGGTCTTAGAGGAAATTATCTGTGTATGATTTTTTATGTCTATTTTGAGGTGATATTAACAAGATTGTGGTGATATTTTGGTTTGTAGTTTGGGGGTTTAATGGGTATTGGGTTGACAATCGGTCTGAGTATATTATGTCATAATTGATCTTAGTGAAACTGATTTGTTTATGATTTTGTATGTCTATTTTGAGGCAATATTAACAAGGTTGTTTGCGAATAGAATCAAACATTTCTAGATGCAATTGTTATGAAAAATATAGGGGAAGCCTCTGTTCAATTTTTAAAATTTAAGAAATAAAAAAATAAAAAAATTCAAAGATGAATTTATTTATGGGAGATTAAAACTCAGAATGGAAAATATGATTTTTTAAGTAGTTCAACTGTGAGTGCAGTCCTTCAGAAAGAGCCTTCTTTAAAGGGACAATAGTTTACATAAGATTTGTGGGAGTTCTGTTCCTCTGCTTGGAATAGAGCTTGAAGACTGCATTTCTTTACGTCATGACATTTGGAATTCTACAGAATCTGTTTAGTGGTTGCTATTTGCCTCTGAGCTTAGTGAACTCAAATGGGCAATATGTGGAAGTTTAATACATGGGGGTGTTTGCTTTGGAAGGATTGGGCATGGGATTGGACTATTAGTACGGATGGACTAATAGTTCGTTGTTTGTTTCAAAAGTTTTGCTCCGAACTAATAGTCCCTCTGGATTATTAGTCCCATATTTGTGGGACTATGTTATTCGGGGGAGTAGAAACCATAGGATAACTCATTCTATGGGATTAGCTAATAAAATTATATTTTTGCCGTCTGGTATTTAATTATGTATTATATTTAGTAAAATTCAATAAAATTTAAATGTCTCAATTTAAAAATAAAATAATTTTATTTAATTTTTATTTTTGTTTTATTTATTTAATTTTTTAAAATAATTTTTTATAGATATTTTATTGATGTTTTATTTTAAAATTTTGTTTATATTTTATTTAATTTCATTATTTAAATTTTAATAGATGTTTTATGTTATTTCATTATTTAATTATTATTATTATTTAAAATAAATTTATTTAAAATTTTAATTAAAAAATAACATATATTTTTATTGATATTTAATTTATTTAATTTTTTAAAAATAAATTTATTTAAATGTGCAAAAAATAAAATAAAATAAAATTTTATTTAATCTAGCTAAAAATAATTAAAATATTAAGGCTATGTTTAATATTGCTATTACTTAGTAAATAATTGAAAATGATAAAATAGTCATTTGAGCATTTATCCTTCTCCATAATATCCCAAACAAACATTGAATTCACTAAAAATAGTCCAATCCAGACATCTAATCCCATGACTAAACAAATATAAGATATAAATTTAGTCCAATCAAATAGTCCGAAAATAATGTATCCCAAAATTAATAGTCTGATAGATTACAATCTCCCTGTATCCCGTCTTTAAACAAACACACCCAAATAGATTTGTAGGACACAGGTTGATGAAGTTCCTTGGGAAAAGGTGCAAGTATGCTGATGATACCTTGCATTACGAGGACATAGCTCGTTGAGATGTTTTTCTATTTTTGTTAGAAGTACGAATAATATTTACATTGTTGTCTAAATTGTGGTAATAGCTGGGAGATTGCACAGGTTAAATTCACTTCAATGCTCTTGTTACTTTTGTCCTGTTGGCTAATCATTTATACACACTGTTTTGATAATGTAGGAGTGTCCGCAAACATTTGAGGTTAATTCTATAAGGTAATCATGTATAAATCTTGGTGGTTTAGATGTTTTTGGCACTTTTTTTTTTTTTATAATGGATCAAATTAGTTATAGATGGATAGGATTGTTGATTTTATTAGGGGAACACTGACACTGCCATTGCCATTTGGTGCTGTGCTTGATTAGATAAAGGTAAAAGTGTTTTTTTCTTGCCCTTGCATTTTGTTTGTGTTGGTGATACTTACAAATAAAACATCAGAAAATACACAAAATAAAAGTTACAACAATTAATATAAGGGCTGAGGCGCGGGAAATTCGCTCTCTTTAAGGAGATTCACGCCCTCTGCGGTTAGGCAAAGCCTCACACCGGTGCAGCAGAAAAACCTTGACTTGTCTCCCCCAGGATATAACAGCCCGACTAAGTCGTTTGGCTCACCAATACTGCACAATTGGTTAAACCCAAAGCTTTATCACACACACCATTTTTATTTGCCTGATAATCTCACTCAAGACATAACAAAACAGCAAACTTCTTCACTCTTGTTCACCCAAGATAGGACATAAGTTTAAATTATATATAAGAATCTATCTTGGTGGCTAAGTAAAGATGGACTTGGAATGGATAAGTCTTGGCGGACCAAGACCAAGACTTGGCGGACCAAGACCAAGACCAAGACTTGGCAAAGACTTGGAGGTTGTCTTGGTGGATAAGGAACGGATGACTTGGAGAAGACTTGGATAGATAAGCATGGTGGACTTAGAAGACTTAGACTTGAAAGCCTTGGCGAAGACATGATGATGACTAGATGGATAAGTTTTGGTGGACAAAGACCAAGACTTGGAAACTTAGAGGGAAAGAAAAGAAAAACCAACAATTAACACATTTAATATTAAAATACCTGCTAACATTCCCTCACCTATTTTAATATTATAGGTAACAAAAACTGAGATTATTAGGCAAATAAGGATATTATGCATCATGGTAGGTGTGCTCTGCATTGAACCTTCATTAGTGAAATAATAATATTTAGTCCAGAGCCAATAGTATGCTCAGCATTGAACTATGACTACTTAAGGGAAATAAATAATTATTGCACACATATAATATTCCAGGTGTTCACAAAAACTTTAAAAGCTAGAAAATTACGGCCTTGTGCGATCCCAGGATTCATGAGTGTGTTTGAGAATTAGCCCAAATCTCATAGGTAGCGGCCCCACTACCACACTCACATAGGTGAATTCTGTCAAGGGTGCTCCTGTAACTATGACACCCCACTCAATAAGAGCTACAGAAATTCATTGAGAGTTTTTTAATAACTCAACCTCTACAACGTTACAGGATAAATGCACTTACATCATAGGGATGGGTAAAAAGTAATTTGGTGCATTTCTCACGGCCATCATATGATCGTTTTTCTCATTGAACCCAGTTACAGGATCTTTGGTCCCTGGGTTGAGTATCCTCATACATGGCTCCTGCTATATTCAATGGGCTTCAACCCCATCCCCCTCGATGTATTCCAGACTCTATCTCTTGTTAAGGCCTTAGTTAATGGATCTGCAAGATTATCACCAGATTTAATATAATCCACATTTATGATGCCATTATTCATATAAGATCTCACAGTACTGTGTTTTCTTCTGATAGGTCTGGATTTACCGTTATAATAACGGTTATTAACTTGATCAATTGCTGCGGTGCTATCACAATGAATCAATATAGGTGGAATCGGTTTTTCCCAACAAGAGATTTCATTTAACAAATCTCTTAACCAATTTGTTTTTTCACTAGCTGTAGCTAAAGCAATAAGTTCAGCCTCCATTGTTGAATTAGCAATAATGGTTTGTTTTTTCGATTTCCAACTTATAGTACCACTGCCCAATGTAAATAAGTAACCAGTGGTTGATAATGAATCACCTGATAAGGTATTCCAATCGGCATCACTGTAACCTTCAAGTACTGCAAGATACTTATTATAAAACAAGCCATATTGTATGGTACCAGATAAATATTTCATAATACGCTCAATGGCTAGCCAATGATCACTGCCAGGCTTGCTAGTAAACCTGCTAAGTACTCCAACTGCATAGACAATGTCAGGTCTAGTACAGTCAGTCGCATAACGCAAGTTACCAATCATACTAGCATATTCCTTTTGATTAACTACATCCTCATCATTTTCAACAGGAAATAAACGCACATGAGGATCAAAAGGAGTAAGAACATGCTTGTAGTTATAAAAATTATATTTTCTCAAAATTTTCTCAACATAATGCGACTGATGAAGAAATATGCCATTACAGGTTTTGGTAATTTTCATTCCCAAAATATAATTAGCCTCACCAAGATCTTTCATATCAAAATGACTACTAAGCATATTTTTAGTTTCCACGATGATATACAAATTAGAGCCAAATATAAGTAAATCATCCACATAGAGGCTAATAATGACATGTGAATTTTCTTCAGATTTATAGTAAATGCATTTATCACATTTATTCGTTTTATAGCCATTCTCAATCATGCAGGAATCAAATTTCTCATTCCACTGTTTAGGGGCCTGTTTTAAGCCATAGAGGGATTTAACTAGCTTGCACACTTTGCTTTCTTGACCGGGTTCCACAAAACCCTCAGGTTGATCCATATAGATTTCTTCACCCAGGTCTCTATTTAAAAAGGCTGTTTTAACATCCATTTGATGAATTTTTAGATCATGAATTGTAGCCACTGCAATTAATAATCTAATGGATGTAACTCTAGTAATCGGAGAAAATGTATCAAAAAAGTCAAGATCTGCTTGTTGTTTAAAACCTTTTGCAACAAGTTTTGCTTTATATTTATCAATAGTTCCATCCGGTTTAAGTTTTTTTCTCAAAACCCATTTACAGCCAATAGTTTTACAACCTGGTGGTAAATCTACTAATACCCAAGTTTTATTGGATAATAATGATTCCATCTCATCATTTATAGTCTCGTTCCAAAAAACAGAGTCAGGAGATGCCAAAGCTTCTTGTAAAGTTAATGGAGTTTCTTCCACATTAAAAACATGATAATCAGGGCCAAAATCTTTTTCTAATCTGGCTCTTTGTAATAACCCCATACTGTTTACCGAAAAGTTACTGAATTACATACTGATTACTGCTAAACTGGACCGCTTATGACTGATAATTGAACCAATTGAAGTACTGAATGGACTGATTGAAAATTGAAACCGAATTGACTGAGCATGTTTATTGTATTGCATTTTTATCTTTTCGATTATTTGATTATCTGTTCGTGTTTTTATGTTTAAACTGCAAATTGAAGGCCTTATCGGCGGCCAAACTGAGAATTGTTTAGTGTTTCATGATCAGTAGGATTTATGTGATTTTATGGTGTATTTATCTAAAATGTGATTAGGAATGATTAAACTAGATTAAACAAAGCCAATTTAAGAGTTTGCCTTAATTACAACTTTGCCACCTAGTGGGGCCTTTGTTTATTCACATATGTTGAGCCTTATACATGTAGATTAAACATTTCATCAGCCTTTTCTTCACTCTAGCCGACCAAGAGAGGGAGAAAGAGAGAATTGAGTTCATTTTTATGATATTGCTTGGAATTAAGAAGATTAGAAGAGTTCTTGCTTGTTTGAGCTTGTATTCTCCTAATTGAAGACTTAGGCAAGGTAATTGAATCCTTCATTGTTGCATTTAAGGTTGTCCTTGCAAGGGTCAAGTTAAATTATAGAGTTAAGATGTGAATTGGTTCAAAAGTGTTGATTTGGAGTTTAATTCATGCATGTATGTTTGAATTGATGAGTTTTGAGTTGCATCCATGGTAAAATTGTACATGCATGTTCATAATTAGGCTTGAGTCCATGAATTCATCATGTTCTTGAAGAAATGAGTCCATTTGGACAAGCTTTGAAGGTTGAATTTGGTTTGAATCCATGCATGTTTGCATTTCTCCATGTTCATGAAAATGGGTTTGAAAAATGGCTTTAATTGACTCACTCTTGGGCTTTGAATTCACAAATTGAGCTTTGAAACTTGTTGTATATTGAATCTAGAGGTGTTTTCCAGAATTTGGGCCCAAGAGGTCGAGTAAAGAGTGGAAGAATGCTTGGTTTGAGCTTAGGAGACAAATCTGGAAATTCCAGATTTGGCTTCTTCGCTCGAGCGAAGGATTCTTCGCTCGAGCGACCAACCTTTGTTCGAAGCTACGCTCGAGCGTAGGATTGGTGGCTCGAGCGTAAAATTTCAGCATCCAGTACTTTTACTGTTTCGACAGCTCGCTTGAGCGAAGGATTTCTCGCTCGAGTGAAGCCTTTGATTTTGGAAGCTCGCTCGAGCGAAGGAAAGCTCGCTCGAGCGAAGGAAGGCTCGCTCGAGCGAGGCTCCTATTTTCAGCAAACTTTGCAAAATGTTTTCTAAGTGTATTTTTGCATCCTCATCCCATTCTAGGCATTCTTAGGCCTAGTTTAAGACATCTTAATGAGGATATAGATGTAGAACACACCTAGGCAAATTAGGGATTAAGTTATGATAATTCCCAACTGTGTAGCTTAGTGTGTGTTCAACCTGTGAACTGTGTAGGATTGGCGACTGGGGAGACACGCTCTAGCATACCGTAGCCCAAACTCTGTGAGTAACAATTGTGTAAAGATATGTTCAACTGAAAATGTTTTCTGACTGATTAACCGAACTGTTTTCTGAATTGATTATTGTTAATTGACTGAATGTATGTCCTATATTTTGAAATGTACTGTGGCATCCTTAGCCCCTACTGTTTACTGTTACTGTTACAGAGATCTCTGTCGGTTCCCTCGTGGAACCATTACTGTTTACTGATTGATGGCCATCATTACTGTTCGGTCCTTAAGACCTACTGTTTACTGCTATGCTAATGGATGTACCACATATGACTGAATAACTGTTCTGACTGAAAGACTGGATTATTGCTTAATGAACTGTTTTTTATTACTGTAAGGACATTTCATTCTTAACCTCTTTACGCATTATGTTATTCACTGGGCTTTAGCTCACTGTTTATATATATATGTAGGTGCTCAGCCACCAGATCGGAGTTAGGAGCGTGGGTTAGACTCCAGTTTTGTCAAGCCAGCCTATGTGCCTCACTGCGAGGTTCCGAGTTGTCATGCTATGGCTTTGGAGTGTTTTGTTTTCCCCCGTCCGTCTCCGTACTGTTTTGGATTACTGTATAGACTGTCAGCTACTAACTGTACTGTTATCAAGGGATAAGGTCCCTTTACTGTGTGACTGTAAATTTTGTATAGACTGTACTGTTTGAATGTGTGAATGCATGAAAAATCTTTTTGGCATACAGACTGCCACAGCTCAATGGACAATATTTATTTACTGTATTGGCTTCCGCCAGGCCCTGAACTCTGTTTTACTGTACTACTGTTAAGCAGGCCTTCGGTAATCTCGGATTACTGGCCGGTTACGGTGCTAAACCCATAGGGCCGGGTTTGGGTCGTGACACTCTTTTACTCCTTCTAGGTTCAAAATCTATAGGATCTTGGTTTTGTAAAAGAGGAGTAGAGGAACCAGTTTTAAATAAAATATTTTCTTGATAATTTTGACCCCCACCATTTTTAGATTTAAAAGGAAAATTTTCTTTATGAAAAATTACATCACCTGATTCAAAAATTATTTTGTTTTCAATATCAAAAAATCTATAGGCTGTACTATTTGTTGCATATCCAAGAAAAGCACAAGTGGCAGCTTTCACACCTAATTTAGGTCTTTTAGGGTCCACAAGTCTAACAAAAGCTAGACAACCCCAAACCCTCAAATATCTCAAATTTGGCTTATGCCTTTTCCACAACTCAAAAGGTGTAACTTTTGTTTTTTTATGTGGCGCTCTATTCATAACATAACATGCAGTTAAAATTGCTTCTCCCCACAAATTTGAAGGAGCACCTACTTCAATTAGCATAGCATTTGTTAAATCAGTTAAAATTCTATTTTTCCTTTCTGCTACACCATTAGATGCAGGTGAATACGGTGGAGTGGTTTCATGGATTATTCCCAAAGACTGAGCAAACGAGTTGAATCCAAAAGATTCATATTCCCGGCCTCTATCACTTCTATACCTTTTAATCTTTTTACCAAATTGATTTTCAACTTCAAGAAGGAATTCTTTAAATTTTTCAAAAGCATCACTTTTATTTTTCAACAAGTATACATAAGTGTATTTTGAAAAATCATCAATAAAAGTGATAAAATATCTATTTCCACCACGTGTTAAAATTCCTTCAAATTCATATAAATCGGTGTGAATTAATTCTAACAATTCAGTATTTCTCATCACACTTTTATGAGGCTTTTTTGTTATTTTTGCTTGACTGCAAACTTCACATTTCTCAAACTTATTTGTTAGTCTGAGAATTAATCCTAAACTACTCATGACTCCCACATATCGGCTATTAATATGACATAGACGAGCATGCCAAAAATTCATAGAAGACAGCATGTAAACAGAAACATGTGCTTTCTTATTTTCAACATTTAATTTAAACATTCCATCACAGGCATACCCTTTCCCCACAAATATGCCTTTTTTAGTAATAACATATTGGTCAGATTCAATAGTCTGTTTGAAACCAGCTTTGTTGAGCAAATAACTTGACATCAAATTTTTTCTCATGGACGGTGTGTACAACACATCTTTTAAAACAAGCACACGTCCAGAGGTAAAATTCAGCTCAACATCCTCACACCCGAGCACCTTGGTTAAACTGGAGTCACCAAGCATAATAGTCCTCTCCTCATTAAAAGGAGTGAAATCTTTGAACCAATCTTTATCATAGCAGACATGCCTGTTGGCACCAGAGTCTGCCTACCACCCTTCTACAGATTGAACCATAAAAATATCTGTGATCATAGCCACAAATGGTTCCTCGGTAACATTAGCCTGTGGTCGAGGCTGTTGTTTCCGAAATTTACAAGTTCGAGCAATATACCCACTTTTGCCACACACAAAACATGTCACATTTGTCATATCTTGTGAAGGGGGTTCTTGGTTCCATTTCTTTTGCCTCAGGTAATTTTTATTTTGTGACCTTTCAGTATTTTTTCAAATTTTCTTAATTGGCTTCAAGTGACTATTTTTATGAAATCGACCTTTAGGTAAAATATTTCCAAAAGTTAAATTTACCTTTGCAGTGGAATGCTCTTGTGTCATAAGCGCATCTTGTCCTCGTGCTTCCTCCTCCACCCGAATCCGTGTGATTAGAGTCTCCAAGAACGTCTCTTTTTGCTTGTGACGCATTGACTTCTGGAACTCCCTCCAAGATGATGGAAGTTTGTCAACAATACCTGCTACAACAAGATTATGCCTTCAGATCTAACTTCAGCTACTAACATCTGAAAATCTTGAACTTGCTCCACCACTGATTTTCCATCTATCATTTGATAGCGGAAAAAATGGCTTGCAGCATATTTTTTAGCACCTGCCTCTTCAGCGTCATATTTGTTTTGTAAGGCTTTCCAAATTTTCTTGGCAGTGGTGTAAGTAGTATCATAATAATCATAAAATTGATCTGAAAGACAATTCAAAAGATAGTATCGACATTTATACTCATCTGTGTTGTATTTTTTGATTTTTTCAAGATGAGCAGCATACTCCTCGTCGGTCATCTCTTCAGTGGGGACTTTGTTTGGATTTTTCTCAGTCAGGATATATGCCACCTTGAGGAGACTGAGGTAGAAAAGTACCTTGCCTTTCCAACTCTTGAAATGGGCTCCCTTGAACCGGAAGGGCTTGTTGAGATCACCGGTATTCTCGTTGGGCTTCTCCAGTATTGGCTCCATGAACTTTTGTTAATTTGAATCTCCTTAAAATTGTTGGTGATACTTACAAATAAAACACCAGAAAATACACAAAATAAAAGTTACAACAATTAATATAAGGGTTGAGGCGCGGGAAATTCGCTCTCTTTAAGGAGATTCAAGCCCTCTGCGGTTAGGCAAAGCCTCATACCGGTGCAGCAGAAAAACCTTGACTTGTCCCCCCCAGGATACAACAGCCCGACTAAGTCGTTTGGTTCACCAATACTGCACAATTGGTTAAACCCAAAGCTTTATCACACACACCCTTTTTATTTGCCTTATAATCTTACTCAAGACATAACAAAACAGCAAACTTCTTCACTCTTGTTCACCCAAGATAGGACATAAGTTCAAATTATATATAAGAGTCTATCTTGGTGGCTAAGTAAAGATGGACTTAGAATGGATAAGTCTTGGTGGACCAAGACCAAGACTTGGCAAAGACTTGGAGGTTTTCTTGGTGGATAAGGAACGGATGACTTGGAGAAGACTTGGATAGATAAGCATGGTGGACTTAGAAGACTTAGACTTGAAAGTCTTGGCGAAGACGTGATGATGACTAGATGGATAAGTTTTGGTGGACAAAGACCAAGACTTGGAAACTTAGAGGGAAAGAAAAGAAAAACCAACAATTAACACATTATAATATTAAAATACCTGCTAACAGTTTGATTCCTTAGAACAACTTCTTCTATTAACATTTTCCATTTGCTCCTTTTATAATTTTTACTGTACTCGTGTCCCAGTTAGTTTTGCCTTGCCTTCTATTTTCTTTTTTCCTTTTTTGAAGTACTGAGGTGATTGGATACTATATGAATGTATACTTGTAATAATGGGTGATTGGATATTGTACGAATGTACACATAGAATCAAAATTTTCACATTCTTTGGCAGAATTGAAGAATTATCAATCAAAATTAATGGAAGTTTGGTTACATATTTCTGATCTGTTGGGACAGATGCCGAACAGATTATGTGTGTTGCCCTATTCCTTTATTTGCTATGCTATATGCACCTTTGATAGGTTTTATTTGGACACAGAGTTTGTTCAGTATCCTTTCATTGTTCATTGTGATTTTTTGGGATTGAACATTTATCATGATTGTATTATGTCCTGTATTTTGGAAATGCAACTTGTACAGCATTGATTCTCAGTTTGAGCCGCGAATTAACTTGCATAAACTGTATTGTGCTGTTTTGAATCTTTTATGAGTCTCTTCAATATACAGTCAGGCAAAGGCTGATCTTCTGTCATGAATGTATTGTGCATTCCTGCATCAAAATGTATCGGCAGTAGTGGTTCCTACAAACCACCCCTTCAATGGATAGTTAACACTGAAATATACTTGATGATTAATGATGATGTTTTGCTCAAATTCTATGCACACTAGTAGAGCATTTTTTCAGTATATGATGCTGAGGTTGCACATGATGTGATGTGGCACTCATTATGTAAACCATTATTTTATCACGTCAAATATTGGTTCCAATTGAGGTCATGATTTTATATGAAGAGTAATTATATATAAACTTTTGTCAAATAGTAATTTTGAAACGTAAAGCCAACCAAATGGCTTTTAGTCCAATTACATCATCACAACTCTCCCATCTGAGGTTCTCAAAAAGAAAAAACTCTCCGATCTGAGAGGTTGGAGTATGAAAAACAAAAAATGTCATATAAATAAAAAATAATAATAAATGATACTCTATTTTTTTAAAAAAAAAAAAAAAATTTATTTTTTATGTTTGGTCTTTTTTTTATAAAATTTTTATTGACCTTTCATGTATAAGTTTTTTTCAATTAACTCTACAAACTAAGATTTAAAATTAGACACAAAATGATACATTACGTGACATTAAAATATTTTATTATATAACTCACATATTTGACACATTTAAATTTTAATATAATAATATAATTTTTGGAAAATGATTTGTCCTTCGAAATTCTTCCTCCCGAATCCCCCTAATGGCCAAAACGACGTCGTTTTGGCCATTTTTTTTTTTTTTTTTTTTTCCTTCTTCCATTTTCGACCTGCAACGCAGAAGAGGGAGAGGGAGAGAAAGAGAGAAGAAGAGGGGAAGAGAGAAAGAAGAAGAGGGGAAGAGATCGTCGCCCAGCCCGTCGCCGCCGTCGCCTAGCCCGTCGCCCAGGTCCGATCGTCGCAACAGCAGCTCCGTCGTCGCCTCCGGCCCGCCTCCGCCTCCTCCCACTGTTATGGCCCCCTCCAGTCCACTCCTCCTCCTCCTCCTCCTCCTTCCTCCTTCCTCCTCCTCCTTCCTTCTTTTCTCCTTCTCTGCTTCTGAAAAAAAAAATAGAAATTAGGGGGATTCGGGGGAGCTCGTAGCACGGTCCATAATTTTTATGTTATGTGATAGTTAACTTGATATTTTTTTTGTCTAATTTAAAAAGAAATTAATTAATTTAAAAAGTAAAATTGAGAAAATTGAAACATAAAAGGCTGAAGTAAAAAAATGTGCAAACATAAAAGGTGCAAAGTGTAATCGGCCCAATAAAAAATGAAGAAATTAATTGCAAATTAATGAAATATAATAACAATAATGTTATGAATTCCTAATATTGTACAGATTCGATCCCACACCCAAGTGGAATAGAGTGTATAATACTGTGTAAAATAGTTGGAACACTAAGCATTTCTCATGTAATAAGAACTACCGGCTACAATTGTGAGTCTTGTCTTTCTTCCAAATCATGATTTTCTTTCTATTCAATCTAGATCCCTATTTTTCTTCAACCACCATATCCAAAGATGGAGAGAGAGAAGAGAGAGGTTTTGCAATACAGAAAGGAAGACAAGGGAAAGAAACACTAGTAAAGCAGAATATCATGCAGCTTCTAAATCTGTGCAAAGTATAATCCTATGAAGGTTTTGCTGCTGTCCATATCCACTGAGAGAGAGAGAGAGAGAGAGAGAGAGAGAGAGAGTACAGATACCCTTATTTTTTTCTGACATAATTCAGTTTCTTATTTTTCACGATATCCCAGTAGTACGCAAGCTATTTTACGGTGTTGTAGCGATTTGTACCATGCTTGGCCCAGTGATCCTTGAGATCAAGTGGAGTGAACAGATTATGACCCTCGGCTGCAAGTCGGTTAAGCAGTTTAGTGAAGGCACTTCCACTCATCTTTCTGCCCCCAATTCGGGCATGGCGTTTGTTGGACATCTGAGGCAAAGGATACATCGACATGGTGGTCGTGCAGCAAGCTGACTGCCGTCCACCGCTTCCCCACTTGTAGCAAGGCTGGGGTAATCTGGTGCAGGAGCAAACAGGCACTGGCATGGTAGACTCATCAAAGTTGACCTGGTTTGAACCCAAATTATCCTTCCACATCATAAGCCGTCCATCTAGGTCCTCATCTTCACCAACCTTGAGCCTAGGCCTGGACCGTCATTTTGAACCCCGTCCCAGTTCGTGACCTGCTCCGACCCGGGTATGTCATTTAAAAAATAAATTTTAAATATAGACATTGGGTGAAATTAAACATATAATATGTTAAAAAGAGCTTGTAAACAAAGAAAAATAATAGATTTATTTTCGCAATAACATCAATAGAAGAAGTACTGACTCTCACAGAACTTAATTAGGGTCAAGTAGCCTTATACAAAGATTTTCTAAAAGTTTTTGATACTGCAACAACATTATTTTATTGTATATATATCCCTACTTCACTATTTGTTTTACATATGTTAGCAAAAATAATAAACGTTTTCGTAAAATATATGGATAATTAATATTATGTAACCATTATTATTGCAATGAAAGAAAATTTTGATAAATATTTTAATCCATTGTCTCATCTTTTAGGTTTAGCTATAATAATTGATCCTAGACATAAAAAATTTACAAGAATTTTAAGAACGTATTTTCGATGATCAAAAACAATTTGACCTTGTTATGCAAACATCCAAAATAATATTTGAAAAATATATGGCAATTGCATCTGTAAATACACATATACACACTACACCAGTAGCCTTATCTCAAGGTGGAAGATTAAATACTTTTTCAATAATAAAAAGTAGAAGAATGTCTCAATATATAGGTGTAAGTAATTCTGAACTACAACATTATTTGGGAAGCCTAGCAGTGGATGATTTCAAAAATTTTGACATTTTGAATTAGTAGAAACAAAATGAAACTATGTGGCTTGTACTTTTACAGATGGCCCATGATATACTAACCATTTTTATTTCTACAACTGCTTCGGAAATAGCTTTTAGTGTAGATGTACGGGTGCTGAGCGATTACCGCAACAGGCTTTGGTCTCAAATGATTGAGGTATTGATGATATCTAGAGATCATATATATGCGCTTACGAGAAGAAAATTATAGTAAAAATGAGATAATTCAAAGTGATTTGGATGACATATCATTGGACAACGCGAATGAATTGTCTACTTCCTTCGATGATTGATTAATAATTTATTTTTCACTACTTCATTTCTTTTTTTTTTTTTTTTTTTTTTTTTTTGGTATTAGATTATTAAGATGAAGTATAATGTAAATGATTGGTAAGCTAGTAAGTGTCAACCTAACTATGATCTACTTAACTTATATGGATACAATTGCTCTACTATCATCAAAATTTTAAGATTTAAATTAATAAATTAAAAAACTCAAGATTTATTTTGTTATATTAAATTCTAAATTTTTAAAAAATTTCTCCAAAAAAAAAAAAAAAAAAAAAAAAATCCTAAAAAACCAAAGTCAGAAAATGACCAAACACCCACTATGAAGATGTCAATATTTCAAATATTTCTTATATTTTGAAAACATAAAAAAGTTACCTTGCAGTTTCAGGCATCTTCATGCGCCAGTAAAAAGTCATACCGGCCGGAATGGAACCGATCAGGAGAATGAGCCGCCACGCCCAGTCTGAGTCCTCGGGCATCTTCTCATACGAAGAATGCGACGCCGTGTCAAATATGGCGCAAATCGTCATGGTCACCGTGGAACTCGCCAAAATCCCGAATCCCTGTATCGAGAAAACTGCCGCTATGAAACTGCCACGCGTCCTCCTAATAGCAAACTCCGACATGATAGTCGCCGACAGAGGATAGTCCCCTCCAATTCCCACACCAAGCAAGAACCTAGAAAAACCCAGACTCGTCAACACACAGATGGGGATGTGCAGATAGAGAATCCGCAACCAATAGAGCTGAGCACCATGAGCATGAGTGTTGTTAATATTATATTAGTACATGTATATTATATTACATTGTAGGCACTAGCTATCATTAGTTTATTGTATATAATAGCTATATTTGTGCTTTCGATTACTTTCGGCCGAACGTCTCTTTGGTTGGTCTCTCTGTCTTCCTCTATAAAAGAGAGCCTCTCTGAACAATGTAATAGACACAGAATATACACATTCAATATATTTATTCCCTCTCTCTCTCTCTATCAATTCATCTTTCATGGTATCAGAGCCCAGGTATACATTTCTGGCATTTTTTGATTTTGGTGCTTATTCCCGTACACAGTGGCACTACACCAAACAGCTCGGAATCTCCTCACGATTCCAACGGCACCACGCCCGTCACCAGAAAGGCCGTCACGTGCCCCCACGCACCGTCTTTGTGCTCGGCGCGTCTCAGCTTCCGCTGCTACTCTCACACGCGCTCTCTGTTGCCTGCTCACGTCGTCGACTGACGTCAGCCCTGCTCTTTCGTGCGTGGCACCTACTATTGTGTGCCTCACGTGCGCCGTTCTGCTATCGTGCACCCGCGTGCGCCAGCTTGCTACTGTGAGCCGTGCGTGCTCCAGTCTGCTATCGTGCGCCACATGCCCTTCCTGTTATCGTGCTTCTCACTGCACCCTATTAACGTGCGCCGCTGACATCATTTTTAGCCTCTGCTGACGTCATCTCTGCACAGCACACCTTTTCTAGCTATTTTCGACCTTCCGGACTCACTGGTACACTCTGTTTTACCTAATTTTGCTCTTACAGGTCTGTTCCTATTTATTTAGCCATACTCAACTATTATTATGGATCGTCATGATGCCTCCCATCCAATTTCTATTATTCTGAATGGCTCCAACTATGTTCTGTGGGCCCAAGCTATGTCTTCCTTCCTCAAAGGAAAGAAGCTCTGGCGCATTATCACCGGGGATGTGACCCAACCGGTGAAAGACACTAATGAAACTATTGCTACTGTTACTACTGCTGCTACATATGAAGATCGACTTGAGGAATGGGACAATAAGAATTACCAGATCATTACCTAGTTTCGAAATACCTCTGTTCTCTCTATCAGTCTTCAGTTTGGTTGTTTTCAGCTTGACTCTGTAACCACTCCTACAAAAGACATCTGGGATTTTTTGAAAGAACGATACCAGACTACTGGTCTTGCCCATCAATATCAACTTCAGAGCCAACTTCACCGCATGCGCCAAGAATCCAGTCAGTCCATTAATGACTTTCTTTCTCAAATGTATTCTGTTTGGGACCAGCTTGCTCTTTCAGAACCGGCTTGGCCTCACCGAGAAGATGCTGTTTTATTTACTATCTATCGTAATCAGTAGAGGTTGGTTCACTTTCTTATGGCTCTCACTCCCTCTTTTGAGCCCGTGCGTGCCTCTCTTCTTCATCGCCATCCATTGCCCACTCTTGAACAAGCTATTTCTGAGCTACTATCAGAGGAGACTCGTCTTGGTACTCTCCAAACTCATCATGTGGACTCTGTTCTTGCCACTCCTCAGTCATGGCCATCATCGACCCAGCGGACCACTGCCTACCTCTATTGTCAGAATCGAGGCCTTCCTTCAACTCATCTTCTAGTCCATTGCCTGTCAGATCCTGCCGATACTACAACAAAATTGGTCCTGGTCATCTGCAGCAGGATTGTTTTCGCAATCCATCCCGTTCATCCTCCACTAGCCACTCCTCTCGCGGTGGTTCTTCTTGGGAGAGCTCTCATCGTTCCGGGAATCAGTCTCATCGCACTGCTGCTGTTGCCTCTGAGGGTTTCTCTAAGTCACCTGCTCCGTCTACCCCTCTATTTTCTCAAACTGATGTCGAGGCCATGTTCAAACACCTTCTCTTCCCCTCTGGTACACCTCCTCCTACTACTTTGTCTGTGATCCCAGGTACCTCTTTTTGGTATTTTGACTCCGCCTGTTGTAATCATATGACCTCCAGTTCTACTATATTTTCTTCCATCTCTTTATCTACTCATATTCCCTCAATTCATACTGCTGATGGTTCTCTCATGTTTGTCCGTCATGTTGGTATTGTTTCCACATCTTCTTTATCTTTACCTTAAGTTTATCATATCCCTGCTCTCACCTTAAACCTTATTTCTATTGGGCAATTATGTGAGCTTGGTCTAACTGTCACATTTTCTGCTACTGATTGTTTGGTGCAGGACCCTCAGACGGGGCAAACTATTAGGATCGGTCGTAAGCACGGACATCTCTATGAACTCATTCACTTTCATGTTCCTGACTCCCCCTCAAATCGCTGCTCTGCATCTGCTTCCTCGTTATCTCCTTTTCATCTTTGGCATTGTCGCTTAGGGCATATTTCTATTCGTCGCTTAAAGTCTTTGTTTCTAGTGGTCAATTGGGTCATGTAATTCTAGATACTTTCGATTGTATACCCTGTCAACTTGCCAAACAACCTGCTTTATCATTCAATGAAAGTACTTCTGTTTCCCATGCACCTTTTGATCTTATACATTCAGATATTTGGGGCCCATCCCCTACTACTACTATGGGGGGATCTCGTTATTTTGTTGTTTTTATTGATGATTTTTCCCGGTTTACTATGCTTTTTCTCATGAAAACTCGATCTGAACTTAAACACCTTTATTATAGATTTGCCAAAATGGTCCACACCCAATTTTCAAAAACCATCAAACTTTTTCGCTCTGACAATGCTATGGAATATCGGGATTCAGATTTTATTTCCTTTCTTCAGAGTCATGGTACACTGCCTCATCGTTCCTGTGCTGGCACGTCCCAACAAAATGGCCGTGCTGAAAGGAAACATAAGCATATTCTTGACACTACTCGCGCTCTCCTTCTCTCTTCTTCCTGTCCTGAAAACTTTTAGGGAGAAGCTGCCCTTACTACTGTATACACTATCAATTGTGCTCCTACCCTTGTCCTCAATAATCAAACTTCCTTTGAACGTCTGCATGGAACTCCTCCTCCATACACCAATCTTCAGGTTTTTGGCTCTGCCTACTTTGTTCTGCTTCAATCCCATGAACACACCAAGCTTGAACCTCGTTCTCTTCTTTGCTGCTTTCTTGGGTATGGAATTGAACATAAAGGCTTTCGCTGTTGGGATCCTCTCTCTAAGCGTCTTCGTATCTCCCAACATGTCGTTTTCTGGGAGCACAAAATCTTTTCCTCCTTATCCTCCTTTCACTTATCCGCACTTTCCACTAATGTACTGTTTACTAATCATTCCATAGATCTCTTCTCTAATGACTTTGATACAAGTTCCTCGTTCATCGAGACACCCTTGTTAACCCCTGATCTCGTCCAGACTGCTCTCCCTGAAGGTCCACCTCTCATTATGCCACTTTCTTCTCCACCGGCTCTTCCTCCCACCGATCCTCTTACGGGTCGACCATACCGGGCAACTCAGCCACCTATTTATCTTCGTGACTATATTGTTAGGTCTGTTGCCTTTTCTACTTATGAACCTACCTCCTATCGTGAGGCTTGTACTAATCCTCTTTGGCAGCAAGCTATGACTGATGAACTCCAGGCTTTGGACAAAACTCATACTTGGGATCTTGTTGATCTTCCTCCTGGCAAGACTGCGATTGGCTGCAAATGGGTTTACAAAATCAAGACTCATTCTGATGGCTCTATTGAACGCTACAAAGCTCGTTTTGTTGCCAAGGGTTTCAACCAGAAATATGGTATTGATTGTGAGGAGACCTTTTCCCCTGTTGCTCGACTTACCTCTGTTTGCAGTTTGCTTGCTGTTGCTGCTGCTCGCCACTGGGAGCTCTTCCAGATGGATGTAAAAAATACTTTCCTCAATGGTAATCTTCTTGAGGAGGTCTACATGCAACCTCCACCTGGGTCCACTTTTCCACCTCATAAGGTTTGCAAACTAGAGCGTGCCCTTTATGGCCTCAAGCAAGCACCTCGCGCTTGGTTTGCTAACTTCAGTTCTACCATTCATGACTTCGGGTTCACCTTTAGCTCCTATGACTCTGCTTTATTTCTACGGACTACTTCTCATGGTACCACTTTTCTCATTCTTTATGTGGATGATATGATTATCACTGGAAATGATGCAGCTGGTATTCTTCTCCTCAAACGTTTTCTCCACCGACAGTTTGAGATGAAGGACCTTGGTACTCTTAACTACTTCTTAGGCCTTGAAGTCTCCCATGATTCTACTGGTTCCTATTTGTTCTAGGCCAAATATGCATCTGATCTTCTGGCTCATGCTGGTCTTACCGATTGCAAGACTACCTCTACTCCAGTTGATCCTTAAATTCGTCTCATTCCTCTCGATGGGGATCTCCTCTCAGATGCTACTCTTTATCGCCAGCTCGTCGGTAGTCTTGTCTATCTCACTGTGACTCGCCCTGACATTGCCTATGCTGTTCACATTGTTAGTCAGTACATGTCGGCTCCACGCACTCCCCATTATACTGCTCTACTCCGCATCCTTCGCTACCTCAAAGGCACTCTGTTCCATGGCCTCCACTACTCTACTTCCTCATCTTTTGAACTGTGTGCTTTTTCTAATGCTGATTGGGCTGGGGATCCTACGGATCGACGCTCCACCACGGGTTTCTGCTTCTTCTTAGGGGATTCTCTTCTTACTTGGCGTAGCAAGAAACAATCCCTCACTACTCTCTCTAGTACCGAAGTTGAATACCGAGCTCTTGCTGATACTACTCAGGAACTTCTCTGGCTTCGATGGCTCCTTGTTGATATGGGTGTTTCTTCTTGTGGTGCTACCTCTCTCTATTGTGACAATCAAAGTGCCATTCAGATTGCTTACAATGATGTTTTTCATGATCGCACCAAGCATATTGAGCTTGATTATCACTTCGTTCGCTAGCATGTTACACGTGGCACTGTTCTTCTTCTCCCTATTGCTTCTGCCGATCAACCTACTGATATCTTCACTAAGGCTTATCCTCCTGGTTGCTTCAGTACTCTTGTTTCCAAACTCAAGTTGGTTGATGCTTACTCTCCTTGAGTTTGCGGGGGATGTTAATATTATATTAGTACATGTATATTATATTACATTGTAGGCACTAGCTGTCATTAGTTTATTGTATATAATAGCTGTATTTGTGCTTTCGGTTACTTTCGGCCGAACGTCTCTTTGGTTGGTCTCTCTTTCTTCCTCTATAAAAGAGAGCCTAATAGACACAAAATATACACATTCAATATATTTATTCCCTCTCTCTCTCTCTATCAATTCATCTTTCAAGTGTGATGCCATATACTCGGCTTCAGCCCATACGATCGTCGAGGTGTCCGAAGACGAGCTGGCCGATCACCGCTCCTAAGAGAGCAATGGCGACCATGGCGGAGGTGATGGCGACAGGGACTTGATAACGCTTTTTGGGATCGTCAACGTCGTTGTAGTAGACTCGACCAATGAGTATCATGATGGGAGGGATGCAGAACAGATCGTAGGCGTCAGTGAATAATCCCATTCCTGCAATTATGATTGCTTTATAGTGGTAGCACTGGGTTCTCACTGTGTCGAGGGCACTAAGGACTTGTTCTAACGACATTATTACTACACAACATCGGTGAGGAGAGAAATATGACTTTTCTGTACTTGTTGCTGCCTTGAGATGGGATGGGAAACTTATACGTATCAAGTATTTATACGAGTGTAACTGACACCGACTTCTTGTGTTTGTAAATTTTTTTATTCGTGGTTTTAGTGTTGTCCAGCACGTCGCCATAAAAAATGCTTAGACCCTGTTTTTATTCATGGAACTCTCTGTTGGAAATGGTTATAAAATTCTGGGTAAAATCAGAATTTTTTCCTAAGTTTGGTCTATTTTTTAGGTGGGCCCCGTGCGTCGATTTTCACGGGTCAAAGTGGTAACGCGTTCTATGCCGCGTTGTGATTCACGTGGTATATTTGGTTGCTCAAAACCATTACCGAGTGAATGGGAAATTGAAGCCAAAGTAGGCTCCATGGAAATGGAGTTTTGGTGGAAAATCCTTAAAGGTTTGAATAAGGCTTGTCCCACATTGATTTGGTGGGAAGTTTTGAATGGGTTTATAAGGCATGGGTTTGGTACTTGGGGTGTGCCCCAAGGGGTACCCAAGTGTTTTAGAGGGAGAGGTTATGGACAAAATGGGCTAGACCTATTGGACCCAAAAATCACCACACATGCGCGCGCGCCGCCACCGCAGTCCGATCGGGCGGGCTGGGCTGGGCGGGGGTGTGGTTGGGCTTGTTTGGCCCAATACTAATCTTTTTGGGCAAAAAACATTTGAATTTAATTTTATTTTTGGTAAAATAAAATCCAGAATTTAAATTAAACCGGAAATAAACTGGTCTGGTTTTACTGTACATCCAAACAGGGCCCTTCCCGTTTTCAAATGGAAATAAACTGGTCTGGTTTTACTGTACATCCAAACAGGGCCCTTCCCATTTTTGTTATCTGTTTAATTATGAACCCAACAGATTCAAATCTGTTTGAATTCAAAACCAACAGGTTTTATACCTGTTCAATTCAAAACCTGCAGCCACCTTTACATCTATAAATAGAACAGTCCTCATTTGGATTTTGTAACTCTAATTTTCGTCCTTCATAATTCTATAAACATTATCTTCATATTGCTGCATTATTTTCTTTTGTGAGAGAGTATAAACACTTAGTGTGTTCGTTAGGCAAACAATTTGTAGTGCTGCTATTATTTGTAGTAGATCATTTTATCCTGGGAGATAGACGTCCAAATTCTGAAAGCAACGTGGAGAGGACAAATCTGTCTTAAGGACACAGTGTCAAACACTGGACTTGATCAGATAATTATTTAAAGAAATTAATCAAGTAAGTTGTTTAATTTATTATTCTGTTTTATTTATTTATTTAAGTCAGATTTTAATTTTGTTTTTTGTAACAAAATAAAATATGTTTTTATTTATTTATTTATTATTTCGAGTTTGATTTTTGTAATCAAACAAAATTCTCTCCTTTTCTTTATTTCTTTATATTCTGATTGTTGTTTAGTACACAATAGAATTTAATTTATTTAAATACAATGAAGATTGTCCAACACTCTCATGACTCCCGTTTTTATATTTTTGTTTTGTTTTTTTTTTTTCCCTTGGATCATTAACAGGTGAATGGAGTTGTGGAGATTTTTTTTTGGAGGTTTGTAACATTGTTGTGTCTCCATTTTCCAAAGAAATATTAGGAGCTTATCTTTCATCTTTTAAATCACCTTTTATTATTGTGATTGAATTTGATAGTAGGATCCATTATATATTAACGCTGTGCTTGGTTGAGAGATTTGGTGAGGAATTTGGAAAGGGAAAGGGAAAGGAAAAGGAAAAAGATGTGTGAAACTATGTGAAATATAGGTATGTTTTATTCACATTTCACCTACATTTTCCATTTCCCTTTTCAAATCACTCCCCAAATCCCCTAACCAAACACAGTGTAAGTGTTTGAAGAATAATAAGAGACATATATATATATATATTTATAATTGATAGAAGATAGTATCATATAGTGTCATATTCACAAACAAAATTTTCTCCTAAATATAAACAATATAAAACAGATAGAAGAAAAAGGGCATAGAATAAAATAGATATAAATGACAGGGTACTACAAAATTTTCTATAAATTTCCAGGGCAAATTACATTCTACCCCTAAATTATTATCTCATATCATCTTACATGTTGAACTAAAAATTATAACACTGAGGCCTATTTTGGGAACTAAAATTATCTCAATATCACTCTACTTCCTCAACTAAAATTATCTCAATATCATTCATATCATTTTAAAATACAATTTTTAGTTTTTTTTTAAACAAATTTTTTTATTTTTTAGTAATTTTTTTTTCATATTTTAGTCAAAAAAATTAATTTTTAGATACACCTAAAATTTAAATATTTGTGAAGAATTTTTTTAGGAAATCATTAAAGACGGAAAAAAAAAAAAACTGATATATTTTTATATTTCTTGTCTTTAGCAAACATTTTTTAGATTTTCCAATAAATATTTTCGTTGTTTGGTTTTCAAATTTTTCTAACAAAAGAAAAATTAATTTAGTGATAAAATAAAATAAAAATGAAAGTCCAAATTGAAAGTGATATTAGGTGATACTTCAAGGGGGTAAAGTGATATGAAGTGATACTTCAAGGGGGTAAAGTGTAATTTACCTAATTAATTAAAAGGTATTTTAGTCATAAAGATTCAAATTGAAAAAAATAATAATAATTAGTAAATGAGGGGGATTAATTGTTAAAATTTTTAGTTGATGGAGGTAACACTACTACAAAAATAGATAAATATCACACTTTTTTTGTATGATGTATGTTATTTAATCACACTTTTTAAGTTTTATTAAAGTGTGATTTTTGGGAGTGTGATTAAAATGGGTCATTTTGAATCACACATTTTAAGTGTGATTAATAACATTTAGATCACACCTTTTAAGTGTGATTAATAATATTTAGATCAAACTTTTTAGTCGCCAAAAGCTCATTCATGAAAAAAAAAAAAATTACACTCGCTAACTTCTTATTTGCTCTTGTGGAGATTCAAACCATCAACCTTCTCACACCATAAACCTTATGCAACACTCTTTCCACTACACCTTTATAACACCATATGATTATATATGCAACATATATTATTTATATAGTACATAGACCCGTATTAATATAAAAGTATATATATAAAGATAATTATTTTTTATTGAACATAATTTATGTAAAAATAAATTATTTACTAGAAAAAAAAGAGATCACTTTTGGCGACTAAACATAATTTTAGTCGTCAATTCTATACTTTTGGCTACTAATTATTTTTTAGTCGTTAAAAAATTTAATTCCTGGCCTAAAATTACCACTTTTGGTGACTAAACTTCTTTTTAGTTGCCAAAAAGCCTCACTTTTGGCTACTAAACATCTTTTTAGTCGCCTAATGCCTCAGTTTTGGCTACTAAATTTTTTTTAGTCGCCAAAAAATCTCACTTTTGGCTACTAAATTTTTTTTAGTTGGTAAAAGCCTCACTTTTGGCAACCAAACATCTTTTTAGTCAACCAATATCTCACTTTTGGCTACTAATTTTTTTTTAGTCGCCAAAAAGCCTTACTTTTGGCTACTAAAATTTTTTTAGTCGGTAAAAGCCATATATGGGCAACCAAATAGATTTTTAGTCGCCAAAACCTATACTTTTGGCTACTAAATTTTTTTAGGCGCCAAAAATCGTTACTTTTGGCTACTAATGCTTTTTTAGTCGCCAAAACTTATACTTTCAGCGACCAAATGTGCTTTTTTAGTCGCCAAAGATGTCTTTTCTTGTAGTGGAGTGTGATTAAAAAGTAGTAATGTATATATAATCACACTTTAATTAGAATGTGTGATTAAAAAGTATATAAATAATCACATTTTAATTAGAATGTGTGATTAAAAAATATATATAATCACACTTATTTAAAAAGTGTGATTAAAAAGTAGTGTATATATAATCACACTTTAATTAGAATGTGTGATAAAAAAAAATATAAATAATCACACTTTAATTAGAATGTGTAATTAAAAAATATATATCTAATCACACTTATTTAAAAAATGTGATTAAAAAGTAGTAGTGCATATATAATCACACTTTAATTAAAATGTGTGATTAAAAAATATATATATATATAATCACACTTAATTGAAAAGTGACATAAAAAATGAATATTATCACACTCAATCAAATTAAGTGTGATTAAAATATCAATCTAATTTTTTTTATCACACTTCCAATAAAAGTGAGATATTTTTTTTTGTCAAAGTGTAATCTTTAACTATTTTTGTAGTAGTGTAAAGTGATACGGAATAGTAGTTGAAGGGGTAAAATATAATTTACCCAATTTTCTACTAAACTACTAAACTATTACATGGATATGGAACTCATACTCATGTGATTGTTTGATAAAAATTTGAGATTTATAACATTTTTTAATGTCATAATTAAATATTTTTCAGTTATAAACAAAAATAATAAAGAGTCATAACCAAATACCATATAAGATATAATTAAACACCTTTTGAATTATAACAAAAATAATAATCATAATATATCAATCAATATCACAAAAAGTTATAACTAATACCACAATGACTCATAACCGAGTCATAATACCATAATAGGTTATAATCGAATGTCACAAATCATGATCTATGGTACACCTCAAAATGGGGTGTGTTTTACAAAATTTCCAAAAGCAAAATGTTATCTATCATGAAATTGTATTTCAAATTTGATCTTAAAAATAATTGCATAGTATAGATTTAAAATTAGTAAGGTGTGAATCACATTTAGAACTCATTATTTGGTGGTCTTGTAATATTATTTCACACTAGTCAACATATAACACCCGTCATATTGTCTCCCATAAACTCAAAAATAAAAAAAATATTGAATCCCACTATATTGAATTATAAAAATTAATTTGGGGTGCCACGAGGATTTACTCCAGGAGATACACTTCTCGAATGCACATCATGTTTAATGAGAGGGTAATTTATATATAAATTGGGCCGAGCTGGGTATTGGGCCATTCTGTGGCCCACAATAAGGACTGAGTAAAAGGGGCCTTGAAGTTAGCCCGGTCCAAGAGAGCTTTGTAGTTAGCTTGGTCGGCATGATCAGAGCGGCGACGGTTAGCTTGGTCAAACCACATTGAGCCGAGGTATTTTGGGCCTTTTCTTAGGACCTTGTTGTTGAATAGCTCGGTCTAAGCACGCTATGGATAGCACGGTTTCAACAGACAACCGAGGTACAGCCCAACGAGAACCTAGCTAGCTTGGCACTGTGCATAGGAGCACCAAGCTTGGTTAGCTCGGTATTGAATAAACAGCCCAGTTGTGGTATGTTAAACCGAGGCATACGCAGTGAAAGGAAGAACCGAGCTAGTTGGAGCTTGGTCTAGTCTGCGGCTTTAGCATGGTCATGTTAGCTCGGATGAATTGACATCCAACCGGGTAAAACCATCTCACTTGGTTTAAGCAGTGAGGGGGGTGTTGAAGGATAAGCATTATCCTTCAGAAGTGTGATTCCTAGGAGGACTCTACATGGAGGGATAAGAGTCCTACAAGGATTGTGCCATGCGGAACCTATAAAAGCTCACAACATCACCTATGGAGAGGTAACACAACTTTGATTCCTGAATACACAGAGCTTATTATCTATTTGTTTGTTTTGCTGACTTAGGCATCGGAGAGGTATCCGGCACACACCCGCCGGCTAGCTCACGTTTGTGTTTTCAGGGAGTAAAGCGACGGTGTACGGAGGAGTACAATCTTGATCAACTGGATTATACGAGAACAATATTTCGTGCTTGTACAATTGGCGCCGTCTGTGGGAATCTCAGAACGAACAAAACCTCTTGATCAAGTTTTTCTCGCTAGTTGAAAGTAATGGCGCACAATGAAGATTTGCCACATTCCGCCATCGACGGTCAAACCCCAGAGCGGGGTGGAAGGCGCGAAGGTTTGCCTTCTATCCCTCCCATGGCGGATTTGGAGCCCCAGCGACAGAACCCCCGGAGGGACACAAGGGGAAGGCAGACTAACAGCCTCCGTCGCTCCCAAAGTCCAGAAAGACAGAGGCGGAGGATCGATCCTCAAGTCCTAGAGGACTGCGTAAAAGAACAAGACGAGTTAATAAGGAAGATGGCGGCGGACATGGAGGCTATGAAACGCCAGATCAAAGGAAAAGGGGTGGCGACAGGAGAGGGGCACAAAAGCAACATGCCCCCTCGCCACTCAGGAGATCATGGTAGGCATACCACGCCATCACAAGTAGAGAGTGGGAGCCTCAGAACAGGCGACACTCAATTGAGGACTTCCAGGACTCGTTACTCCAGGTCTGAGAGAACGAGAACATTGAGGTCTTACACTGAGGGAAGCACCTATCGGCCCTCACGCACGCACCAGACATCATCTAGGCAAACGGAGTTGCCTAGATCATCCGACTTACGGACTGTGCTTGAAGAAAGGGCACAACGGAAGGAGGATACCAGGGCACGCGACCTTCGCAGAGTTTCAGCCCTTGAGCGATTGGCTCCTCAGACGCATGGAAGCGTCGAGGTAGGAATGCCAATGCCGCGCTTGGCTTACGAACTAGCAGACAAGGCCTTAGCAAGGCTGCAGACCTCGCCGTTCGTTCCGGCAATTGAGAACGCGCCCTTACCTTCCGGCTTCCTTCAGCCCAAATTCACCACGTATGAGGGGAAGACAGACCCCTACTCGCACTTAAGCCACTTTTGTCAGGTCATGGCAGTATACCGGTGAAACGAGGCTTTGATGTGCATCCTATTCCCATCAAGCCTTGGTGACTTAGGTTTAACCTGGTTCGAAAGGCTACCAGAAGGCAGCATAGCCTCCTAGGCACAATTAGCAGAGGCGTTCGTGACAAGGTTCAGAATGAACACCAAGACCCCAGTGGAGATCGATCAGCTACTCTCCATCGACATGGGCGATAAGGAAACATTGAGATCCTACAACAGTCGCTACTGGGAGACGTTCAACCAGATAGGGGACTGCCCCACCAATCTCGCCATCGCACAATACAAAAGAGGACTTCCAGTCAGAAACAGGTTGAGGGATTCAATTACTATGACGCCACCCCTCACGATGGAAGCCTTGATGGAGAGAGTGCACCAACATATTCGGGTGGAGGAGGATGGCGCCCGTGCTAAGGCAAAATCTGGTGTAACAGCAGCGACAGATAAGAAGACCACGGCAAAAGTCAACACGGTAGAACGTCCAAGCAAGAACGAGCGAGGCAGGCGAGACAACGGAGAAGACCAAGATAAAAGATGGTTGAGAGTCCGCACTGCCATTACCACGGTATTCAAGAAACCAATCTACCGAATTCTCAGTGAGATACGTGATGAACCTTTCGTCAGATGGCCAGCTAAGCTGGGAGAAGCGCAAAAGGACTACAAGGAAAGGTCCAGGTGCACCTTCCTTAAGGAAAAGGGGCACCGCACTGAAAATTGCACACCCTTGAGACAACACTTGGAGGAATTAGTGGCAGCTGGGCATCTGGACAAGTACATTGAGGGAGGAACACAGCCAGCCCCCCAGAACCATGATCACCCAAACGGAATGCCGTTCGACACCCCACCTCAAGGCGTGATCAACGTCATACATGGGGTATTCGAACCTGAGTGGGTATGTGAGCTCAGAGGAACAATCAAGAAGGCTGAGCACTTAAGGGAGGTATTAAGTGCGGAACCTACCGTTAAGAAGGGAAGAACAGAAGTCACGAACGTCATATCCTTCTCAGACAGAGACTTGGCAAAGATATATTGCCCTCACAATGATGCACTGGTCATCACACTCCGCGTCATGGATTATGACATCAAACGGATTTTGATCGACCAAGGAAGCTCGTGCGAGATAATGTATTACGAAACCTTCAAACAATTGAAACTGAAGGACAAAGACTTGGCACCTGCCGTATCTCCCCTGATTGGGTTCAACTCAATGCCAGAGTGGCCAGTTGGCAAGATAATCCTCCCAGTCAGAGCAGGAAGCATGACTAAATAAGTGGAATTCTGGGTATTGAAAGTGCCCTCCACTTACAACATAATCTTGGGAAGGACATGGCTGCATGCCATGAAAGCGGTAGCCTCAACCTACCATCAAGTGATACGATTCCCCAACGAAGCCGGGATAATTGAAGAGGTCTTTGGAGACCAAATTATGTCCAAGCAATGTTTCGTCACAGTAAATGGCAGCCGCGCTGCCAAGGGATATGTACAGATGGTGGAAGAGCCTGAGAGCAATGAATTGTTCGCGGAAGTGGGCAAAACCACTGAACAGAAGGCAGTTGAAGACTTGGTACAAGTAAGAATAAATGAAAAGAACCCGGAAAAGTTCTTTTTGCTTGGCTCATCTATGTCCAGCACTGAAAGGATAGAGGTCATGGAATTCTTGACCTCTAACATCGAAGTGTTTGCCTGGACGCCGTATGACATGCCTAGCATTGACCCAATCTTCATCTGTCACCAATTGAACATCCACCCAACTGCTAGACCAATTATACAGCGCACTCGTAGATCAACACTCCACCACGCTGAGATAGTGGTGGAAGAAGTAGAAAACCTGCTAGAAGCAGGAGCTATCAGGGAGGTGCACTATCCCAGATGGATCTCCAATATAGTAGTGGTGCCAAAGAAGAATGGAAAATGGCGTGTCTGCGTGGACTACAAAACAGTCAACAAGGCATGCCCAAAGGACAACTTTCCTTTACCATGAATAGACCAACTGGTAGATTTGACGGCATGACACAACCATCTTAGCTTTCTTGATGTGTACAAAGGTTACCATCAGATCGCTATGTATGAGCTAGACCAGGAGGTCACATCTTTTACGACACCAAGAGGACTGTATTGTTATAAGGTCATGCCCTTTGGCCTTAAAAACGCAGGGGCAACATTTCAACGGATGGTCACC
Source organism: Camellia granthamiana (assembly GCA_036172215.1). Taxonomy (NCBI): domain Eukaryota; kingdom Viridiplantae; phylum Streptophyta; class Magnoliopsida; order Ericales; family Theaceae; genus Camellia; species Camellia granthamiana. The sequence goes on from CM069910.1 coordinate 137,497,964, forward strand.
AAGATGTTCGAACCATTGTTAGGCAGAATAATGGAAGCCTATATCGACGACATGGTGGTCAAAAGCAAGGATAAGAATGACCATCTCAGGGACCTAGGTGAGATGTTTCAAATCCTGAAGAAACACAAGTTACACCTTAATGCATCTGAGTGTGCATTCGGCGTAGGATCAGGCAAATTCCTCGGCTTCCTGGTGACTAACCGAGGTATAGAGGCAGACCCTTCTCAGATCAAAGCAATTCAGGATCTAGAGAGGCCCAACTCAGTAAAAGAAGTGCAGCATCTCACCAGTATGGCAGTAGCGCTAAACCGGTTCATAAGTCGGTCGTCAGACAGATGTCGACCATTTTTTCAAGCATTAAAGGCCAAGTTTGAGTGGGATGGAGAATGCGACTGCGCTCTGGAAAGTTTGAAGGAATACATGTCTTCTCCACCATTGCTAGTGACCCCAATACCTGGAGAAGAACTATTTTTGTACCTGGTAGTCTCACAGCATGCAATTAGCACAGTGTTGGTCCGAGCGGAAGGAATCCAACATCTGCCCATCTTTTATGTTAGCAAGACATTGCTGGGCGCAGAAACCAGGTACTTACCATTAGAAAAACTAGCCTTAGCCTTGATGATGGCCTCAAGGAAGTTGTCGCATTACTTTCACGCTCACACCATAATCGTCCTCACAGCTTTTCCATTAAAAGCTTTGTTTGAGAGGGCGAACTTTTCCGGCCGAATCTTGAAGTGGGCAGTGGAGTTGGGGCAGTTTGACATCAAGTTTCAGCCCAGAACCGCAATAAAGGCCCAAGCCTTGGTAGACTTTGTGGCAGAATTTACACCAGGAAGTCATCACATCTACCCAGTTGACTTAACTGGTACAACCGAAGTGGGGATGGAAAGTGTAGCCAGAATAGCACAACCCCTGGTATAGGATACCCAATCAGATCCTAAGGCAGACCAGAGTGAGCAAGCGGGGGAAGAAGCAAACCATGCTACACCAAGCAAAGACTCATCAACAAACAAAGACTTGGTACAATCAGATAATGAGGGGCAAATAGCAAGCATGGACTTTGAAGGAAACACTAGCAACACTCATGACCCCAAGACATCATCCGATCCCTCCACTGGCTGGAAACTGTTCGTTGGAGAGATGTGGAAGCTCTTCGTGGATGGAGCGTCCAACAGGCACGGAGCAGGACTGGGCATAGTCCTCATCTCGCCAGATGGCCTAATAGTGGAGCAAGCAGTCAACCTTGGCTTCCCAGCATCAAACAATGAAGCGGAGTATGAAGCGTTTCTAGTAGGCCTAAAATCAGCATTCTACATGAAGGCCACCGAGCTAATGGTTTACAGTGACTCACAGCTAGTGGTAAACCAAATTTCAGGTGACTACGAGGCAAAAGATGACAGGATGGCTAAGTACCAAGAGTTAGTCCGAAATGAGATCAAGAAATTCGAAGTAGTACGAATAGAGCAGATCGGCAGGGAAGAAAACAGCAGAGCGGACGAACTAGCAGGCCTTGCTTCAATGGCAGACACATCCATCCCTCATCCGTTATTGATTGACTACCTTCCAAGACCAAGCATTGAAGAACCCGAAGCAGAAGAGGTATGTTGTGCTGAACTAGGCCCTTCATGGATGGATCCCATTATAATGTTCTTAAAAGACGGCATCTTACTGGAAGAAAAGAAAGAAGCCAACAAAATAAGAGCAAAGTCACAGCGATTTTGGCTCTCCCCATCAATGGCCTTGTACAAGAAATTCTTCACAGGACCTTACCTGAAGTGTGTCCATCCTAGCAAGGTCGAAGCATTCCTGTTCGAGATTCACGAAGGCGTATGCGGCAGCCACCAAGGAGGAAGATCTTTAGCCTACAGAGCAATTTCACAAGGATATTGATGGCCTTACGTGCAAGCAGATTCAGAGAAATATGTCAAGAAGTGCGAGAAATGTCAGAAGTTCGCACACCAAATACATCAGCCAGCTAGAGAACTACTGCCATTAACTAGCCCATGGCCTTTCGCAATGTGGGGCTTGGACATAGTAGGACCACTTCCAACGGCACCCGGCAACAGGAAGTTCTTCCTCGCAGTGATAGACTACTTCACAAAGTGGGTGGAGGCAGAAACACTAGCATCAATCAAGGAGAAAGATGTGAAAAAGTTTGTCTGGCAGAATATCATCACTCGGTTCGGCATACCAAAAGCTCTAATATCAGACAACGGCACTCAGTTCGACGAAAAAATTTTTAGAGGCTTTTGTGAGGAGTACAAGATAGAGTTCTACAACTCTACACCGGCATACCCCCAAGCAAATGGCCAGGCAGAAGCATCAAACAAAGTTGTCTTGGATGGATTGAAGAAAAGGTTAGAGAAAGCAAAAGGAAAGTGGGCTGAAGAGCTTTCTCATGTTCTATGGGCTTATCGTACCACACCTCGACGATCAACTAGAGAAACGCCATTCTCCTTAGCCTATGGCATGGAGGCAGTAATCCCACTGGAAGTTGGGCTCCTCACAATTAGAAACAAAAATTTCGATCCAGACTTAAACGGGGAAGCCATTACCTTGGAACTCGACCTTGCGGAAGAAAGAAGGGAAAGAGCACTGGTTCACATCGCCTCATACCAACAGGAGTTATCCAGAAAATATAACAAGACAGTACATCCAAGGCAATTCAAGGTCGGAGATTGGGTACTACGCAAAGTAATGGGAAACACCCTGGTACCCGGAGACGGCAAGTTAGGGCCCAATTGGGAAGGACCTTACAAAGTGGTTGGATTAGCAGGAAAATGGGCATACCACTTGGAAGACAAGGATGGCAAAGCCATTCCCAGACCATGGAACACTGCCAATCTCAAACTATTTTATTTTTAGCTTTTCTTTCAAGTATTTGTAATTTTTCCTTTCTCAAATAAACAAGTAGTTTCTTTTCAGTATAGATGTTTCCTCCTGTAAAAGATTGTTTTAATGAGTTAGGCGCACTGAAAGCATAGTTGGTTGGAATAACCAACTTTGCACTCTCTTCAGCTAAGATTAGGATCAGTGTTGAAGAAGTTGGCTGGAAAAACCAACACCCCTCCTAAGCCCAGGATAAGGATCCAGGCTGCAGGACGTTTGGTCGGAATAACCAAACACTCCACTCTAGGTTGGCAGGAATAACCAACTTAGAGGTTGGCTGGAATAACCAACACCCCTCCTAAGCCCAGGATAAGGATCCAGGCTGCAGGATGTTTGGTCGGAATAACCAAACACTCCACTCTAGGTTGGCAGGAATAACCAACTTAGAGGTTGGCTGGAATAACCAATACCCCTCCTAAGCCCAGGATAAGGATCCAGGCTGCAGGATGTTTGGTCGGAATAACCAAACACTTCACTCTAGGTTGGTAGGAATAACCAACTTAGAGGTTGGCTGGAAACACCAACACTTATTGTTCTTCAGCCGAGATAAGAATCTAGGCTGAAGAGTGGTTGGCTGGAAAAACCAACACTTAGCACTCTTCAGCCGAGATAAGGATCAAGGTTGAAGAGTGGTTAGCTGGATTAGCGATGTTTTATGATCTTCAGCCGAGGTAATAACCGGGTTGAAGAGGTTGGCTAGAAAAACCAACACTTAGCACTCTTCAGCCGAGATAAGGATCAAGGCTGAAGAGTGGTTAGCCGGATTAGCGACGTTTTATGATCTTTAGCCGAGGTAATAACCGGGCGGAAGAGGTTAGCAGGTATGACCAGAGATTTCAGGGTTAAGACCGAGACAGTTATCTCGGCCAGGAAAAATTATGTTGCATTCAGATAAACAGCTGGAAAGTGAAAACAAGCATGGAAGTTAAGCCGAAATAACAGTTACAACAAAAAGAGATTTCATTGAAGATTCAAATCAAGTACAAAAGGAGAGGCCTTAACCCGGTTACAATTTCTTTCCAAAAAGCAAAACAAAGAAGAAAATATAAAGTCAAGAAAACAAGTCATCAAGATCCGTATCCAGTTCAACTCGGAGGCCGGTTTCAGGTGGTAGCTCGGTTGTCAAGTCTTCCACCGGTGGTTCCACCAGAGCTAACTGAATGACAGGATCATTGACAATGGCCGGGGCATTTTGGGGCTCTGCTTCATCTCCTTCTTCTTCATCTTCTTCTTGTTCATCTTCTTCCCCTTCTTGAAGAAATTGTTGTTGGATAGTTGTAGCGTACTCCACCATGTAGCTAGGTATGTAATGTGGGGGAGGGTTTTGGAAGACCTCGGTCTCTAGACCTCGACCGAGCTGAGCCACCGCAACCTTCCACCCACACTTGAAGAAGATATCCTTGGCAGCTTCGCATTGTTTGATATAGGTGGCTTCGCCCTCCTTATAGCCACGGTCTTCCGCATTCTTCGCTTTTTTTTTTAGCTCGGCGATTTCAGCGTTTTTCTTGTCCTCGAGCTTGGCTAGCTCGCGCAAATATTTATCTTTTATCACGGCCAGAGCCTTTTGCTTATCAGCATCAACCGAAGTAAGTAGGCCGGTGAGCCGGGCTACTTCGCCATGTAGCTCGGCCATCTTTTGCTGAGATTCTTTTAGCTTGGCCATTTTAGCCTCGGCCTTTGCCATGGCCTGTCTTGTGGTTTTTCGGAGTTCCAGTACGCGTTTGTGTGCAACATGGTTCTTTTGTAAGGCCTGCAAAAAGAGAGAAAAATCTTGAAGTAAACCGAGATAAAAGACGAGGTAATTTGGAGAAGGAAAAAGAGAACTTACCAGTACCATGGACTTTGTAGCCGAGTGAATGGCCTTCAGCTCGGTAAGATGATCGTGATGATCCATATCGGTTGGAAGACAGACGCTCTTGGCCAGGTTAAAGGCCAACAAATGATCTTTCTCTGCAACCACTGAATCGGAGTCAGTAATAGTGCAGTTTTTGAAGGTGACCTTTGGCACCCACTTGGAGGAGCTAGCTCGGTCAGAGCGCTCCAGTTGTGGGCTTGGTGGTGTGGATTGTGGAAGAATGATGTCCTCCTCATCAACAAGGCGTGGCTCGGTTGTGGAAACCTGAGCACGCTTGTTTAGGCGCGATGACGAGGGCTGATGAGATGGTAGGGCTACCACGGTCTCTTGTGTCTGACCGGCCTGTGGTACCTCAGGCTGGTTTGTCTCGGTTATGAGGGCTCTGACGGCTCGCTTTTTTGCCATTTCTTGTTCGGCAGTTAGTGAGATGAGGTTGATTTGAGGTAAGGATGGATCTGGCTCTGGTGAAGGCTCAAGGAGGAAGTTGGTCACCCTGGTCTTCCTGCGGCTGCTATATCGGTATGTCGGTTCAAAATTCAGTAGCTCGGCCCAGCTCCTGTTTGGATATCGGAGTGCGGCGCGAAATATGTTCAAATTGGGATAACTGTACTGGGACTTGAGAAAATTCAAATCTGTATGAAGGAAGGAGACAACAGTTAGTACGGTTAAAAGTAAGTACCAAAGTAAGAAAAAGAACATGAAATTGGGCCGAGGTAGTTATACCGGCAACTCCTTTATTCCAATTAATTTGGTCGCCCGGGATCTGGACTTTGTGGTCTTCGAAGTTCCCAAAAACCCAGAAGAAATCATCATCGTTTACGTCCTTGTCCGGGGTATTCTTTATTATCTTTTCATGCCGGCACCTTATTCTTAGGTAATAAACCCAACTGTCCTCGTTTTGACTTAGAGAGTACTGATGGAATATCTCGGCTAAACCAAGGTTAATGCCAAGCCAGCGGTTTAACTCGGCGATGCCATTTATTATTCGGTATGATTTTGTGGATAACTGGGTAGGGCAGAGGTTGGTTTGTCTAAGGAACTCGCAAAGAAGAGTTGTACAGGGAATCTTAGTCCGGTTTCTACAATGGAAAGCAGGGTAAAGGGAACAAAGCCAGGATTTCCCCAGGGTGTGGTATCTAGCTCGGCTAAGGTAAGATGGACATCATCAGGGATATAGTAGTCCCTTCGGAACTCGGCCATAGCACCTGGGGTGTTTACCAAAAACCTATATTTACCCGTAAAGTTTTAAATTATGTATAAATTAAACTGGGTATTAGCTCAGTCGAAAAATGACGCTGAGTAGCTCGGTTGAGTGTTCAAAGGAGTGCCTGGCCAACCTAAGTCTGCAAAGTGAAAAAGAAAGGTGTTAAGCACAGATCATGGGACCGTGCTACAAGAAACATAGGCAAGATAAATGAAGTCCTAGCTCGGCTACGTGGGATGCTATCCAGTCTTAGCTCAGTTTAAACAAGGGGCTTTAGCCCGGTTGAGCCTTTGGGGCAGCATTCTTAGTTTGGTTTGAACTAAGGGAGCTAGTTTAGCCCCAAGTTTTAGCTCGGTCGGTGGTTGAGGCTTTCTAGGGTGATATTGCGCAAACCTAGTACGGTTCGATAGCTCGGTTAAAAGAAACAAAAGGTCCCTAACCGATGGAAACCACAAGTACGACGTGAAGTTTTAATACGGTTGTTGGGTGTGGCTAGGCTTGCATCTAATACAAACAGTATCCTAGTTCGGTTGAAAAGCTAAAGTTTTTAGCTCGGCTGGTAAAAGATAATCCCTATCATGCTGTGCAAATGGAATTAAGGGGCAATTGAGAGGGTAATTTATATATAAATTGGGCCAAGCTGGGTATTGGGCCATTCTGTGGGCCACAGTAAGGACTGAGTAAAAGGGGCCTTGAAGTTAGCCCGATCCAAGAGAGCTTTGTAGTTAGCTCGGTCAGCATGGTCAGAGCGGCGACGGTTAGCTCGGTCAAACCACATTGAGCCGAGGTATTTTGGGCCTTTTCTCAGGACCTTGCTGTTGAATAGCTCGGTCTAAGCACGCTATGGATAGCACGGTTTCAATAGACAACCGAGGTACAACCCAATGAGAACCTAGCTAGCTTGGCACTGTGCATAGGAGCACCAAGCTTGGTTAGCTCGGTTAGCTCGGTGTAGACGTCCCCGAACGTCCCGGGAGGGAAATCCCATTTCGTTCATATGGGCTTACTACAGTTCAGGACTCAATGTCACGGTCCTGTATCTAATCTTGCAGAGTGCAATGCAAGACTGATGAATCATCAAAGAGTCCAAATCCGGCAAATCGTTTTTGAAAACAGATTTTTTTGAAAGAAGTGCCAAACATGGACTGCTTTGCCAGATACAAAGTCGCCACCTAAATATTTTATTTTGGGAAATTTAGGAAACCCTGACTCGTTGCCTAAGGCCACGTGTCCGTCATCACCAAAGTTGCCTCGGCTCGGGAACTTGGGTACGATTGGGGAAGGTCAGCTATGAGCACCCCCTCTCACCCGATTCGAAGATCGGCCTCTACTAACCATGATATCTAGTTTTGAAAACGTTATGTGTTCTTATTCCGGTTATTAGCCTAATCTTATTATGTGATGCGCACAGCACGAAAGTATAAACTAGATTGCCTAATTTGGAACAAAGCATCGTATATCCGTTTGTTTGGAAAATGGTTTGAAATTTGCTACTCGCAAGTAGGCTAAAACACGGATTTCAATGAGTTGTTCCAACTTAAACAATCCAACCTTCACCCACAGGCATTCAAACAGTTATATCACATAAGCAATTAGCCTCATGGTAAGCATGCTATCATGGCAACACTCACACGCATGTAAGATGCTAAAGCATAAACACTTACTGAGTACTCTGAGCTAAAACAGAAACTAGTTAGTAATCAAATGCATGATCCTAGTTCATGTTAAGATGGCTAATGCAACACATGCAAAGTGCAACTAGAAATGGGCTCGGCTATTCTAAGATGTCATGTGGAATGCAACTTGATACATGTATTCAATTTGGAATTGAAATACTATGCGGTTAGTATGATGAGCCGAGCTCGGTGCATGCAATACGGATGAATGATGCACGCATGCATAGCATAAAATATGCTAAATTAAACATGCCCTAATACTAACCATCCAAAGCAGGTAAGTAAAAGGAAGAAAGAGGTGGGAGTTGGAAGACATGCACACACGCACCCACACTTATTACAAATTCGCCCTCGCTTGGAGGGACCAAAAGAATAATACAATTTAATTAACTAATCAAGATAATTAAATAATTACAAACCAATTAACTAGTTAAGCAAATTAACTAAGCTAATAAAGTGGTAAAACAGCCTCGGGAAGAGGGTCCAATGCATGCGCGCTCGGCTCCGCTCGGAAATCCACCACCATGCACAAGTTGCCTCTATTTCCACTGTTCTGCTCCTCTGAAAAGTGCAAAAATCCCAGGGAGCACTCTATGGACACTGTGGAATACCACCGGCTAAGACAAATGGTCACCGACCATGGCAGGATGGTCATCGACCATTGATTGAGATATCGGCCATCAACTTTTGGTCAATCGGCACTCTATGTAGTTGACCGGCCATCTTTGTCTGCAAAAACCTGTTTTGATAGCAGCAGAGGGCAAAACATGGCATGGCAATGCTTTCCAAGAAAATGTGTGCACCAACACACCCCATATCATGTTATGGACTCAAGGGAGTGTGGCCCTCGATTCTCGGACCACTAATCGCGTATTTCAATGGTAATGGCCCAAGGAACCAATTGTGTATTTTGATTTCAAATGTAATGCAAAGCAAACAAACAAATGAGGCCTCACCTCTATCATACTCAATTCAAGAGGCAAGGCATGCATGTCAAATGCAACCTAAGCATGCAATCTAAACATGCAACATGAGCCTGCAAATGAATATGCAAGGGTGCAACTAACAAGCATGCAAAGTGTAATGTCAACATGCACACATACAAGGCATATAACATGTTAGACAACTTAGCAAGAAATGTATGCCAAATGCAACACCATTCAAGCATGCAACAACGTGTCATGAACCAAATATCTAAACATACAATCATGCATGCAAACGTGGTCCATCACTTAGGCATAAAGAAGCGACTTCTAAGCACACTTAAAAGAGGCTAAACATGGGCATATGGCAAGCAATATAAGCTCTGAAAATTATGAAAAAGAGGTGTCAAACCAACTAATCAAAATAAGCAAAGCATGCATAAAAGCTTGGAATTAGCCCAATGACTTAAACCATGATTATGTGACACATGAAACAAATGATCAAAGTGAATCAAAACAGTCCCAAATCAGGCCAAAGCAAGCCCCAAAAACCACTTAAATGGCATCTAAATGATCTAATCCTAGAGGCGTACACAATAGCACAAACATGGAGCATGAAACACCAAACTTCTAACACATTAAAAGGGCATCAAATGCAAGCATACAAGCACACCACAAGGACTAAAATGGCATGGCAAGTGGTTCCAAACCACTGAAACAAAGCAAGGATGGCATGCTAGAGGGGTCAATGCTCAAGGCATACAAGGGGGATTACATGGTAGCTATACAAAGCAAAGCATGGATGACCCAAATGACCAAAAACAGACCTTTAGCATGCTAACACACACATAAAAGCTTCACAAAGCTAGGCCTAAATCATGCTAGAACAAGGCTCAAAGCACAAAGCATGTTAAGGCTAAAACATGGCATTACAAGACAAGTATGAAAGGCAAGCATGGTGTGTCTAAACCAAGTAAAAACGGAGGTAAAACATGGCAAAATACTACCAAATACCTACTGAAACATGGTCTCAAAAATGGTGCTCACACATGAGGCTTAAATGGCACATATTGAAGACAACAAGGAGAGGGGGTGGCCCTCTCCTTGTTGGGACCTTAAACCACCATCCTCACCACTGAAATCCCTCAAGATTTCAGTGGTGAGGAGGCCCAAACAAGGTGGTCCCGGAGCTCACCAAAATAGCACAAAATGGGGGCCAAACAAGGCCTAAGAGGGGTCAAACAACCCCAAAGCTCAAAACAACCTTAAACAACTATTTTAAGCAATGAAAAACAAGACTTTTATTAGTTATATACAAAGTCTAAAAATAGTTGCAAGATAGGCAAAAAAGCTATGCAAAAATGGAGAATAAAGGGCAAGAACACTCACCCTTGAAGAACACTTCCTACATCACAAGACCAGACCTCTTCTTGGATCAAAACCAGCTCAAAAAGTCCAAGATCAAACCTCTAATGCCTCAGCAACTAAGGAAAGGTGTAATGGTAGGTGTTTGTGTGCAATAGTAAGGACAAACACACACTTAACTCACAAGGGAGGGAAGTATAGAGATAGAATAGACACACACTTCTAACCCTAAAAACCAGACCTCTGGAGCTTTTTTCTAACCCTCGAGGAGGGAGGAGAGGCCTCCTCTTTATAGAAGATCACTCTTGGAAAGCTTACAAAACAAGCTTGGCAAGAGTGAAATCCCTCCATACACGTGTATGGAGGGGGGCAAAGGTGCATGCCAGCTAGCACAGCTGGCATAAAAATATTTGCAAAAGCAGATGCACAGTGATCGGCCAGTCAAAAATGCTATTTTGACAAAATAAATGGCCGACCGACCATCTAGAGTGCCGACCGGCCAAACATCTGGCCGATGGCAACAAAACACTGGCCGGTGGCCTCAAGCCATGGCCGGTGACGTGTGGGGATGGCCCACAAGCCATTACCTTCCCCTCCAAGGCAAAACACAAGTGTTTGGTGCAAAAAACCAAACACAAAACAGTCGAGTCGAGAGATCCTGAGGCAAGGTGCGTGGCCGAGACCTCTGGGAACTCAAGACGAACACAAACGTGGATGATTACCGAGTGTACAAACGGTGACGTCCAAATCTCGAGGACGGTCAAAAATGGGGTGTCTACACTCAGTATTAAATAAACAGCCCAGTTGTGGTATGTTAAACCGAGGCATACACAGTGAAAGGAAGAACCGAGCTAGTTGGAGCTCGGTCTAGTCTGCGGCTTTAGCATGGTCATGTTAGCTCGGACGTATTGACATCCAACCGGGGTAAAACCATCTCACTTGGTTTAAGCAGTGAGGGGGGTGTTGAAGGATAAGCATTATCCTTCAGAAGTGTGATTCCTAGGAGGACTCTACATGGAGGAATAAGAGTCCTACAAGGATTGTGCCATGCGGAACCTATAAAAGCTCACAACATCACCTATGGAGAGGTAACACAACTTTGATTCCCGAATACACAGAGCTTATTGTCTATTTGTCTATTTTGCTGACTTAGGCATCAGAGAGGTATTCGGCACACACCCGCCGGCTAGCTCACGTTTGTGTTTTCAGGGAGTAAAACGACGGCGTATGGAGGAGCGCAATCTTGATCAACAGGATTATACGAGAACAATATTTCGTGCTCGTACATTTAACATTTTTTTTTGGGTCCAACTATCATCCAACTCTTGATCCAAAAGCCACAAATGTGTTAGATAATGGCCAGTTGAAAAAGTGCTAGAGATGATCATCCTCCTCCGCAATTTTTTAAGTCATTTTCTAAATATTTTTCCCAAGTTCCTTATATTGTTGCAAATAAAATCAATAGAAACATTTATAATTTGAAAATGAACAATTTAATGCATATAATTAGATAAAGTGAGGCTAGGAATTCCCAAAAAAAAAAAAAAAAAATCCAAATATTTTATACAAGACTCAAACCAGACCCACAGTTATATGAATACTGTGTATAATATTTAATAATTCTTCATTTATGCTCTCTAACATTTTGAAATTTAATAGACATATAATCTAGTGTTACCGAAGTACTTAATAATTTTAAAAAAAATTATGATACACACTCCTCAAAAGGCCATATGCACCTATTAGCTAAAATGTGTAATATTATCACAAAATGTGTAACTTTATTTGCAAATAAATTACATAACATTTATCATAAAAATACATAATATATATTACAATAATAAATAATAATAGTAAATATAATAGAAACTTATTGAGAGGTGTGTACTATACTACTATCCAATATTTATGCTATTGTGCAGTAACATAAGAACAATATTGTCTACATAATATCTTTCTTACTTATCATTGATTTAGGTAATAAAGTCATCACAATTATATTAATGTTTTAATTAATAATACGACAAATAATAATTGATAGTTGGCGTAGAATACTAAATAAACATAGTACTATTATTTTTAAATTTGATATATGATATAGGGTTACCAATCTACTTAATAATTTTATGAAATTTAATGGTATACATCTTTCAAAATGTGTGTATTACATGCATCTGCTATTTAAAATGTGTAGTATTATCGCAAATTATATAACTTTATTTACAAAAAAATGATGTAATATTAATTACAAAAATACGTAATATATATCATAAAAATAGATAATAATGACACATATGATGCATACTTTTTTAGGACCATATACCATAACATTATCCAATAATATATGCCATTGTGCACTAACATAAGAGCAATATTGTCTATATAATATCTTTTTTACTTGTCATTGATTTGATGATAAAGTCATCACAATTATATTAATGTTTTAATTAATAATACGAGGGATAACAAATATTACTTGTCATTGATTTGATGATAAAGTCATCACAATTATATTACTGTTTTATACTTAATGATACGAGGAATAACAAAGCTATTACCTGTCATTGATTTGATGATAAAGTCATCACAATTATATTAATGTTTTAATTAATAATACGAGAAATAACAATTGGTAATACGTGTAAATACCACATAATATTATGGGTACTTAATATTTTTTTTTCTTAAACAGTAGTTTTGTCACGCCCCAAACTTGCCCCTAAAAGTTTGGGCATGACCTATTCGAAAGCGGACACTTAACCTGTTATACATAACATATGGGGCCTGAACGGAAGCATTAAATATTATAAAATATCATGAAATAAAAAAAAACTACATCCATTGAGCGACCACTATCATGCCAGGATCACAAATAGTATACCAGATAATAAATATTTACATACACCTATCCACCCCGCCCCTTGATTGGGCGTACCACAAAACATTGGAAACTTCAACATATTCTAGATAATCAGAGTACAAGCCAAAACTTAGCGAAACTCCACAAAAACGGGCAGGCTTCACCCAAATGCCTGGACACACAGAGGCTGACAAAGGGAGACGAACACCGAGGGTTAGGGCTGACCTCTCGATTTGCTACCTACAGAATTAGACAAAATACAGAGTGAGACAATCTCAGTGAATAATAGTACTTTAATAATTCGATGATCGATTTGAATTACAATGCATAACGATGCGTATATAATGCAAAATACATGTAGTTAATCTTATCCTGTAAATGTTTCCAGAACGGCCTTGGGCCCAGTCTTCAAACAGAATGGCTTTAAGCCCTTTTCAAGCATGTATGAACTCAAGAGGTGTCTCACACGGATTCTAGAGGTAACTCACATTGTAGCACTTAGTTCCGTACAGCACTTTGTTTCATACCAGAAAATACAGATTGGCCATAGGTCTAACAGATACGGAACGGCCATTGGCCTAACAAATACAGAACGACCATAGGCCTAACAGATGCAGAACGGCCATAGGCCTAACAAATACAGAACAACCATAGGCCCAGATGTCACAGATTGGCCATAGGCCCAGTTCACATATGTATGGACTCAAGAGATGTCTCGCACGGATTCTAGAGGTGACTCGCACTACAGCACTTAGTTCCATACAGCACTTTGTTCCATACCAGAAATCAATAGTCTCGAAGGCAGAACAATTTATATCATGTCATCGCATAACGGAACGGATGAACAGATCAAAATAATTCCAGATTCATAAGAATACTGCCACACAATAGTACACATAAATTACTCCGTGGTTCATTACAAGTTGACATAATCGTCTTACATATATCAGAACACTAACATTACTCATTGTCAGAAAACACATGTATCATTACGGTACAATCAATAGGGACAGATCAATTTACCTCATAACGGTCTCGATCCATCAATGGAAAAATAGGACGATTCCAGATATGCAAGCATCATTGTTTCATTTGTTCACCATGAATCAATAAAGTTAACTTACAGATAGCAGAACGTTAACAATACCTATTAACAGTGCACAAAATGTACCACTACAGTACTATCCATAGGTCTATCCAATTATCCATTTGATGATTCATTATAGGATATTCAAAACCTTATGTTCCCAGTGGGTGAGGTCTACATTCCCAATTCTTTCCTGTCAATACATTCTACGGTATTAATTCTCAAATACAGAAATACGAAAGAAGTCGTCCCTTTAAGCATACAGTTCACATCTTTCCATAACAGAGGTCACCTTCTACCACAACGGAGATATTCTCGACTATACTCATCTCTACACCAATCCAGTTTAATAGTTCATATGCCATTTTCATATGGAGACATAGGCGATTTACAGATAACAGAGCATAAATGATAACCAGTAACAGTAAATGGAACATAATGCTACAAGACTATTACTCACAGTGCGACAGCGACGTGCTTGTTCCTCCCGGATTGTGACCTACATACATGAATAACTTGCAGATTAATTCTTTTTCCTTGTTAAATAATTTTCGGACTCGTTTCGTTTCGAATGAATTTACAGATATCAAAAAGGCTTTAAATACAGATTTTAAAAATATCCGAGGGTCGAGCACGCGAAACGGAGCAAACCACTTTTTCTAGCATGGGCCGCACGTGCGGCTGTGAGCCCCACACGTGCGGCGATTGGTCCCGCACATGCGGTGGTGAAGCCTGCACGTGCCTTTTTAGCAGAATCAAAACCCAGAAATTCTTCATTTCCTGCACGTGCGGCGGTGGCTCCTGCAAGTGCGGCGATTCTGTGCAGTTTCAGTCCAAAATTTCAAACAAGGGTCCAATTTTGGTAAGCTTTTCCAAGGCTCAAAATAAGTCTTCTAATTGATGGAACATGGTTCAAAAATTATGCACAAAAACATTCAAACATATATCAATTCAGTATGAATTGATTCTACAATTCCTCACAATTCATAAACACAAGTTAACCACTTTAAATCCCTTCCATATAATTTCCAAATAGATACACAATCATTCAAAGCCATAGATGAGTTCAAATATGTGAAGATAAGGGATAGAATGATCTTCTTCTCCATAACTCAACTTAACTCCAAAACAATTCCATGATAACACATTTTTTTGTTAACTTAACCAATACACACCCTAGTTTGCATAATTATCAAAGAGAATCTTACTCATATTCAAGAAAGAACTTAATTCAAATGAAATTCACATACCTTGAGCTCTAAACTCCACAATCTTCTAAATTTCCCCAATTCCCTCCTTGAAGAACTCCTCCTCTCAATTCTTCTCTTCCCTCTCTCTTAGGACATTTTTGTAAAGAGCTCTAAGTCAACATTTAAGAAAACATAGATATATATATATATATCAAAAGTGAATAGGACAAAAACCAATCAATTTAATCATTTCAAATCATATTTCTGCAAAAATGCTTATTATTACTTAAAAATTATGCTGATCTCAGATGTAAGATCAATTTTAGATTATCAAGCCTCTAAGGCTCTCAATTCCTGATCCAAACATTTCAATTGTGACAGATATTCTTCTTATTAAACAGACATAGATCCCTAACCATAAGATCCCTTGCTCAACTTAATTTCACATAAAATTGCATAGTAAGCATTTCAATGCACAAAACAAAAGACTGAGAGCATATCAAAAACATATATGAGGGTCGGGTCATTACAAGTTTTATCATTTTTAATATGATAATAATGATTTATTAGATGTTAGGGTAAACTACACTCATCCCTTAATATTTAAAAAAATACAATTAACTTTATATTTTTGACATATTTACACTGATATCTCTCAAATTATGTAATATTACCCGTATAATGTATATTTAAAATTAGGATAAGTTACAAATACACCATTTAAGATTTGTTTAAAATACGGATTGATCCCTATAGTTTGAAAAATTACAAATACTCGTTGTCATAATTTTTAATTTAACAAAATTAACTGAAAAAATAAAATTTTTAACTGTTCTCTTATATAATACTAAAATTACGTGAATTATCAATTAAAATAAATTTTTAACATCATTAAAAACTATTAATTAATTTAATGATTTATTAATAAAAGTTGTTATTTATTATGAAATTAGAAATCTTATGAGGCGTGATGTAATTTACTAAATTTAAGAAACAATTTATATTTTAAGTAAATTTCAAAAAATATATTTGTAATTAATCTTTAAAATTATTATTATTATTATGAGATCATGATTCCAAAGAAAATGCGAATCAAACCGTTTGACTTTATATTATTTTGCATTAACAAAAGTATCAAAGGGGCGGTGATTGTCTAAAGTCTATTAAAATAGACTGGGTGTCCGCTTAATTTGGGCCCGTTAACAACTTAAACGTAGTTCATTCGTGAATGAATTTAATCTGATAATTATTATTATATAATTTTATCATATTTATTTAAAAAAATTGAATGGTAAATATAATTTAAAAAATATATTATCGAATTCTTTTAAAAAAAATATATATGATAAAATTATTGACTGTAAAATCAATTTATTTTTGAGAAAATTGTTAAAAAGTCCAATTTAAGGAGAGTAAGTCATTAGGTCCAACGGATATTTTTTGTTGTTGAGAGATCCACCTTTTGTGAAATAGTTTGGTAAGAAATCATTTTTATTATTTTGGAGGACATTTTATTTTCAATTTTATCCATTAATTTATCTACTGACTTTTTTTATCTGTTAGCTTTTTTGACTATCTGTTCAAATTTACGTCTATCTATTCAAATTATTTTTTATCTGTTCAAATTTTGTAACTATTTGTTCAATTTTTTTACTAACTGTTCAAATATTTTTTATCTGTTTAATTTTTTTGATTATCTATTAAAATTTTTCCTTTTATCTGTTCAAATATCTATCCAAATTTTATATCTATTCGAGTTTTTTTCCCTAAATTTTATCTGTCAAAATTCTATATGTTCAATTTTTTTTTTTTTTTTCCAACTATTGAAATACCAAGCCAAATCAAATCCTATATGTTGAAATATAAAGCCAAACCAACCCCTATCTGTTATAATAGTAAGCTAAACCAAACCCTATCTATTCTAAATTATTTGTTTCTATCTGTTCAAATCTGTTTCTCTCTCTCTCTCTCTCTCTCTCTCACTCATACATACACACACATGTTTATCTATTCAACACAAAAACAAAAACAAAATTTTATTTGTTTTATCATCATCATCATCATCATCATCATCAACAACAACAACAACAACAACAACACACCAGATCAACAACAACAACAACACACCAGATCAACAACTACAACTACCAAAAAAAAGAAAAAAAAGATTGGTTCAACAAAATGAAGCAGAGCCATGGTCAAGAACATAAAGTTTGATCTCTTTATGTCTTCAATACAAATGGTGTTCTTGACCATGTTTCTGATCTCTTTTATGAAGCTTCATGTTTTCTAATACAAAAACAGGGGTCTTCATGTTTTCTAATTCAATACAAAAAATAAAGATCTCTTTATTTTTGGGTGAAGACTTAAATTCTTCAATGATTACAACTAGAAACACAATAGCAAAGGGATGATGGAGGTAAGAGATTGGGTGAAAAAAAGGGCGAAATAGTTAAAGAGAGAATAATGGCAAGACTCTCTTACAGATCTCCCACTTTCACTCTCAAGGTAGATAATAGAGAAGGGAAATTAGTTCTTTCCCAAAAAATTGTCTCTCCAAAATCCACTCATTTATAAAGCTATGGATGGGTACTATTTATAGGCACATCTTGATGTAAGATGGAGTCCATGTGCAAGGCATATGGGGAATATTCCCTTTAACCACTTTGTCCGAGGAGTTGACCTCTCCGAGGATGAGAAAAATCCCAAAGAAGAAATCAATCTATCAGCGAACCCTTCTTCCTAGCCACGTCTAACCAATGATCCCCAATCATTCCAAAGGGTCAGGGTAGTCCAGAGGACGCCTTGCTTATAATAATCCCGATCTGTGATTAGCTAATAAACCGTACTTAAGAATACTTAATCAATAATTAAGACGAAGGCCTAAGTTAATTCCATGTGCCATGTGTTATTTGTGAATATATGTCTGTCATAGAAAGATCTGTCTATGTTTTTGTTTCAGTATGCAAATTGAAGGCCCTATTAGTATCTGAACATGAAATTGATTAGGTATATGTGTTATTAGAATTTTTGGAATGTTATGGTAGGTTTAATGGAAATTCGATTCGAACCCAATTAATTAGAATAAAATAATCCTAATTGATTACCCTTAACTCAAGTTAATTAATGCAACCTACTTAAGCCTATATAAGGCCACTAGTAACCCAACGTACAACATTCTACACATCTTATTCATCATCTTTGAGCACACAACCGTAGAGGGGGGAGAGAGAGAGAGAGAGAGAGAGAGAGAGAGAAAATGAGGAAAATAGTAAAATCTAAGGGAGAAAGGAAGAATTTGGAAGCATAGTTGGAGAATTGGCTTGCTAACTAAAAAACATAGCAATCTAGAGCCTAATTGAAGAGTTTAGGTAAGGATTCAAGCTTTTAGTAGAGTCATTGAGACACTTAACACATGAATTCCAAAAGAATTAAGTTGATCAATGCAAGAATTGAGTTAATGAAGTAGGAAAGAAGACCATATCATGCATGCATGCATTTTTATCTCATTTTGAGTTTGAATTTCAACCAATTCTCACATGCATGTACTAGTTCTAGCTAGGTTTTGAAAGTTCATCACATTTCATGACATTTTATCTTAATTGATCATGTTTTGGAAGAAATGAAATCATGTTAATTCATGCATGTTGATTCATGTGAGTTCCAAGTTGGTTCTAAAAGAATTGGCATACTTTTGGGCTTGATTTTGCGAAATGATCTTTAATTCATAATATTTTACAAGTTTACAAGTGTTTTCTTCAACTTTGGCCCAAAAGAATGTGTTTTGGTGCTTTGGAATTGAAGTTTGGAGCTTAGAGAGCAATCTAGAAATTCCAAAATTCGCACTTTCGCTCAAGCGGTGGAATCTGCGCTCGAGCGAAGAATACAAGCTCTCAGTAGTTTTACAGAGTTTGGGGGTTGGCTCAAGCAGAACAAGTTGCGCTCGAGTGACCACCTTTATTTTTAAATCTCAGCTTGAGCGTAGGAAGTTGAGCTCGAGCGTAAAATTCGAGCTCCCAGAAGTTTTGCAAACAATTATAGGGTGGCTCGAGCTACAAAGTGTGCTCTTGAGCGAACCTATGTTTACTTAATCTTTGGCTCGAGCCACTGTCAAGTGTAAAAATCAAGCAACCAGTACTTGTGCAAAGTTTTGTAGACCGCTCGAGCGAAGACCTGTTTTCAACAAATTTGACTAAGTGTTTCAAATTACATTTTGGCATCCTCATTGCATCTTAGGTATTCCTAAGCCTTAATTGAAACATAATAATGAGGATAAGGATTATAAACACACCAAGATAGAAAAGAAATGAGATAGTGTTTTTCGAGCGTGTGTTTCAATGTGTATCTGTTACGTATTTGTGTAGATCACGTGTTGTTGCCTGCCTGATCAATCTGTTCTGTTTACGTGACCTGTTCTGCTATTGGAGCTGTCTGTGAGTAACAACTCTATAAAGCTATGTTTGATTATAAGTATTTTCAGAATGATAAGATATGATATGTTTTATGAAATGCTATTTTATGAATTATGAATGAATGTCCATTTTTCTGAAATGTATTTATGGTATCCTTAGTTCACGTGGCCCTCACTCGGGGAAAACAATACCGTAGCCAATATGCATGTGGCTCTTACTAGAGGGAAACAATACCGTGGCTTATGATCGCCGCCTATGTTCACATGGCCCTCGCTTGGGGGATACAATACCATGGCTACTTGTACACAAGTTATTGACCTTTATAGTTGTCAGTATCGACTATGCCTATGGGGTCTTATGACTAATTTGATCTGATAGCTAATAGATGTACCACATATGATTGCTTATGAATTCTGGATAAATATGTGAATCTGAATCTGTTTCTGATATGAACTTTGATTTCTGAATCTGTTTTGGACTTCATTCGTAAACCCTTTACGCTGTTGTTATTCACTAGGCTCCAGCTCACTGTATTATTTATGTATGTATGTGATCAGGCACGAGCAGGCTCAGTGAGGATTGCCTAGAGATCTGTTTGAGTCAGCCAACCAGTGTATCTTCCAAGGAGGTTCCGAAATGTCATGTGGTTGAGTTTTGTGGACATGATGTAAGTTTAAGAT
Organism: Camellia granthamiana; assembly: GCA_036172215.1. Taxonomy (NCBI): domain Eukaryota; kingdom Viridiplantae; phylum Streptophyta; class Magnoliopsida; order Ericales; family Theaceae; genus Camellia; species Camellia granthamiana. The sequence continues at coordinate 137,518,105 of CM069910.1, forward strand.
TAAATTATTTTCTTTTGTTTGTTTGGACAAGCTTTTGGTTTATCCGTATCTATGATGACGTAAGGCTGACATTTTGATGACATCATATATATGTAAAGATAATTTTTTAAATTTTCGGTCCCATGTATGTCTGCACAGCTCTGTGGACGTGTTATTTTATATATGTTTTTCCGTTAGCCCCTAATTATTTGATTTTTGTTAAGAGGCCTTCGGTAATCTATGGATTACTAGCCGATTATGATGCTAAACCCATAGGGGCGGGTTTGGGCCATGACACTACAGTAGAAGGGTTAGGGGTAGTTCAAGAGAACACCCTGTCGCAAATATTGCCAAGTCTCAAGGATCTCCTAGATTGTGCTACCTCGACCTAGGTATGGGGTAGTTTAACCGAAGAGTTAATTTATCTCCACTCACTATCCTCGGGATCGGGTCCTTTGTCCGGACTGCACCATGCCCATGGTTCTGGTGCGTCGATCTCAGAAAGCTCCAAGCCTGCAAGTGTTCTAAGACTCATTATTGGAGCGACTTCTAGATTGCGTTCGAATCCATTCAAAGCCAAGCACTTCGGATTTCTAGGTCCATAAATTCGAACCCTTTCGAGTCTGAGCTCAAATAGGTCTCTATGTTCGTGGTTTCGAGCCCTTTCGAGACAAGGCAAATACCTAAAGGATTTCATATCTTTTAAAAGCAACGGTTAATGTTTCTCGGACGCTCATATGATCTAGGCCTCCTCGGATGGGCTTGTTGGACTTTTCTTACAAATATAATCTTGTTAGGCCTCTCTAGCCCAGTTGGTTGGTTTTCTCGTCAGTCCACTCAATAGAATTCATTTGAGGCCACTTGGCGATAATTTCTCTGGACCTATCAGTTTTTTTGGGACTTTCCAATTGAGCTCCGCTTGGAGTCAATTAATTTAATGGGTTCAAGCTAAACCCATCTTACATTTTGTCCCTTACGTGTATAAGAAATTTTAATTTTCTAGGGCATGCACATTTTCCAATATTCTCAGACTTGCTCGCTAGCTTTATCTCCTCGAACATTTCTTATCCCACCTCCTTGGATGTATTTTATCTTCATGTGACTTATGAATAAGATTGACAACTCCTAATAATAAAAAGAATCTTTTTCATCCTTTTACCCATTTTTTTTCACCTATACCACATTTGGGACCATATTTATGTACCTTTATTTTTTGATTTTGATTTTCAAAGCAAATCAAGCCTTAGCATTAATTCTTCAACAACTAGAATAATTCCAAAAATATTTTTGATTTTGATTTTCAAAGCAAATCAAGGCTTAGCGTTTAATTCTTCAACAACTAGAATAATTCCAAAAATCATTTCTTTCTTTTAGAATATTTGAAAAAAAACATTTCTTTGTTTAGAACTGTGGGAGTTAGAAAAAAATATATATTAGCCTATTGGGGCTAATCCAAACAAGGCCTATAATGGGTCCAGCCCAAACAAATACCACACTCCCCATCTATATAAAGGGGAAGGGGGGGCGCATCCCAGAAAAAAAAGGCAGGTTCTCTCTCTATCTACACTACACACCAATACTCTTGATTTCCATAGCTTTATTCTTTCAATCAGAGGACTAACTTTAGCATCGGAGTGTCTTCGGCTGGCAACCCCGATTGGGTGGCGCCGATCATGCTCATTTTTGCAGACATAGGAACAAAGTTCATCCCTTCGTTGGATCTCTACAACATCCATGTGAGAGGATGTTTCATGGTCTCACAATTTGTCACGCCCCAAACCCGCCCCTAAAAGTTTGGGCATGACCCATTTGAAAACGGACACTAAACCTGTTATACATATCATATGGGGCCTGAACGGAAGCATTCACCAATATAATTTAACATAAATAAAAGACCTGCATCCATTGAGCGACCACTATCATGCCAGGATCACAGACAGAACATAAGGCAAATAAACATACAGTGACGTGCATCAGAGAATTAGCTACGTACATATATATATATATATATATATATACAGACCCAGCCCTTAGAATTGGGTGCAAAACAACATGGACAGGTAAAGGAATTATATATACATCAACTTTAACCAGACAATCAGGGTGCAAAATCAAAAGCTTAGCAAAATGAGCTGCCTTCGCTTAAGTGCCTGGACACTCTGAGGTTGACAAAAGAGGCACGGATGCCATGGGTTAAAACTGACCTCCAGGTAGAATGCCTACAGAAACAGACATAACACAAAGTGAGTCAAGCTCAGTGAACAATAGTACATAAACAATTTAAAGCTTAACTTAACTTACTTACAATGTACATATTCATTTAATTACATAAGTAAATGCAAAAATTCTGTGGTTAGTCTGATTCTATACACATTTCAGAACGGCCTTGTCGGTTCATAACTTCACAGATTGGCCCTCGGCCTCTGAGATGCATAAATTCACAAGTTATAGATTCATATTTCACAAGTTGGCCCTCGGCCTCATAATTTCATAATTCACAAGTTGGCCCTCGGCCTCATAAGTTCACAAATTCACAAAGTGGCCCTCGGCCTCATAAGTTCACAAATTCACAAGTTATACCTTTCATATCTTCACAAATTATATCTTTCATAATTTCACAACTTATATCTTTCACAAAACGGCCATAGGCCTCATAACTTTCACATCGGCTTTAAGCCCAGTTCACATATGTATGGACTCAAGAGGTGGCTCGTACGGATTCTAGAGGTGACTCGCATTGCAGCACTTAGTTCCGTACAGCACTTTGTTCCATACTAGAAATCATATCGTTATATATCATATCATAAACAGAACGGATAACCAGGACGGAATAACCCCAGGTTCATAAAAATACTTTCACCCAATAGTGTACACAAATCTCTTCATAGGTTATTCCAAGCTAAAATAATCATCTTACGTATATCGAAAACGTAGTAATACTTATTGATAGAAGACACATGCATCATTATTCCATTTGTTCATCATGAATCAATAAAGTGAACTTCCAGATAATAAGACGTTAATAACACCTATTAACGGTAAACAAAACGTACCAGTTTAGGACTATCCACAGTCCTATTTGATCATCCAATTATGATGGTTCATTAGGGAATGTCCAAACCGTCATGTTCCCAAAAAGGAAAGTTCACATTTACCATTCCTTCCCGTTAACCAATTCCATAGTATTAACTCCCGATTACGGAAGTACAGTAAAATCATTCCCTTAACACACATAGCTTTTTTTCCATAACATGGGTTGCTTTTTATCCTAATGGACTCGACTTTAATAGTTCCATGAGATAATTTACAAATTCTAGCACATTGATGATAGCCCTTACTCGTAACCGGAATGTAGAGTAGTTTCCGAGTCATACTAACATACACAAAATCTTCCAACCAATATAACATTAGTATAATCACTTGCAAGAAATGGAATGTTAACAATAAAGATCAGTAACGATGATTAAATGTAGGACCACAGTACTACTACTCACAGTGCTACAACGAAGTGCTTGTCCCTTCTGGAGTGTGCCCTGTACACAAACATAATTTAGTCATTAGGTCTTTTCCTTTCTTAATTCATTTCTTGCTTCATTTTACTTCGAACGAATTGTATGGCCATCTTCCACATTTTTTCCAAAACTCCCGGAATGTCTAGGGTTTTGACCAAAAACCAAACATTATCCATCCCCATAAAGAAACACCATTAAATCATTCTCTTGATTTTAATAACTAAGCAAGCCCACAAATATTTAGTAAAATGATTTGGGATTAAACCCATTATTGAAAACTCCACATTTTAGGTCACAAAATTAAACTCAACATAGTCAATACCATCCCACAAAATCACCACAATTCAACATAAGCAACATGATTCAACTCAACATCATTAAATAAAATTCGACATAATTCAAGAGGGATTCTTAAATCCCATTTCAACATTCCATAACCGAGTTTATGTGATATATATCATGAATAAATCATTTCCCCCAATTTCCTTCTCATTATAACATGATTTACAGTGCTCATAACAAAATTCATTCGCAAATTTTAAACATAATTTTCAAACATAACCAAATTCCAATTAAACTTGTACATATATAATTCAACCTACCAATTTCATGATTCAACTTTCAATTTGGGCCAAATCATTGATTATCATCAAAAATCAACCTAGGGTTTCAAGAAAAATCTAGAAATTTCAAGAAACATTCCAAATTCCTTAACCCATTACTTTTTGTTTCAAATCTCCCCATTTATTATGTACCCTAGGTCCATAATCCATAAACCATAATCTAAACCCCAACAATAAAACCCTAAACTCTTCAAATCCGAAATCCCCAATTCCCATAATATAACTCTATATGCTCAAAATATAGATTTTGCATTTATATACACAAAAATACTACAAATCTATCTATTAATGTAAGCATTGAAGGAGAACTAGAACCCCTACCTCAAGATTGAAAGCAAGGAAGCTAGGTCAAGGGCATCACTTCAAAATTCCAAAATCAAATCGGTTGAAAATGTTGATCTTCATTTGTTCTTCATTTTTGATGCAAAATCCATGGTGGATTTGTTGATAAAAGTGGAGGAAATCAAGGTTTGGGGAGCTAGGGTTTCGGACATGGAGGAGAGGAAGGAAGAGGAAAGAAGAAAATTATATGAAATGGTCTCAAATCTCGTTTTTTTAAGCTGCTGGCCCGTAAAACCCGCTCAAGCGTCCCTATTCCCGCTCGAGCGGACCTGCACCCAGCACAGATATTGAAACTTTGAACAGGTGTAACTCTCACATCCGGACTCCGTTTTAGGTCATTCTTGTGTGCAAATTGAAGCCCTGGAAATAAGCTTTCCAATGGTTCCAACCTCACATTCAAATTCCAAGTATATAAGGAGAAAAGGGCAAAAGAGTGACGGCTGGTCAAAAATTCAAACTCAAATTTGGGACTTTTTATTTAATCTTATCTATATATCTTGTTAAGGCTTCAATCAAGGTTCCAAATATCATCCAAGGGTCCTCAATTATACTATTTAAAGTTCACTTGCCAACCCATCAACATCAAGAGTCCAACAACCATACAAGTTTCAAGGTGACAGGCACCACTATACATCAATCCGATGTGAATTTAAAATCCGGGTCGTTACACAATTGGCACTGTCTATGGGAAATGTCTGCAAGAGTTCAACGAAGAGAGGAGCAAACATGTTCTTGTAAGTAAAAATTTAACAACACTGATTGATCTTGTTCTCTGCAAATTAGTTTAAGGTTGGTTTGTGGTTTGGAGGTACATATGTTTGTGCTTACAAAATAGAGTTTTTTGTTCACTGTAAATCTTAGTAAAAAGTTTTAAAACAACATAGAATTCATGGTCTACTTTTGCATTTCCATTTTCTCTCTCTACAAATGGGTTTCACTTTTTTTAAAGAGAGCCTCTTTTCGGCAATTCAACAAGGTTGTTCGGCCAAACTCAATTCATTTCTTTATATACATTTAGACTCACAGGTGGTGTCCAACCTTTGTTGAATGACTTGACCAAGTTTATAGATATATGTGCATATATAAATTGTTGCTTACATTTATTAAAAAAAAAAAATGAAAATCAACATAAAAATAAATAAATAAAATACAATACAGCAGCCGTGAGGGTACCAAGTTGTTCGGCACACCCATTCATGGAAGCATCAAATTTCCCACCAAATTTCATTCCCCACATTGAATCGGCTCGGTATCATTAATCGGCTAACATTGATTATTCGGCAAGACTGCCCAGCGCGTAATTATCTTAATATTCGGGCTCATTCTGGAACTTCAATAAAACAAAACAAGGGCAGTGCACGAAGCTTTGGCCACTGTGGGGTCTGAAACTTCAATGAGTTAAAAACTTGTATGCTTCAAGCTCTCTCTCTCTCTCTCTCTCTCTCTCTCTCTCTCTCTCTTTCTCTCTCTAATAAAATGCAAACATAAACCATTTAGTCTTTAAGCATCCAAATTGGAGTAACGATTTGACTTCTTCCTTCTTCAAAGCTAATTCATGCATACATTTTGTACTCTGAAGTTTTTCTTTTCATGGTTTCATCCCTATATTTCATGGCATTTCATGTTTGATATTCTCTGGATGTGGTTTGGTGAGTGAGTCTACATGAGTTTTGGCAATTTAACATTACTCGGCAAAATGCCATTGGCCCATCGGCTTGCCAGTTCATTGAAGCTCATCCTTCACCCTCGGCATCACATTGATTATTCGGCAATGCCACGGTCATGCCGAATAGCTATCAACATGTTGAATTACGGACTTGCCGATCATAAGTTACGAACAATTTTCAACTCTGCTTGCCGATCATAATGCCATTACGGACTTGCCGATCATAAGTTACGAACAATTTTCAACTCTGCTTGCCGAGCACATTCTCAACAATTTTCAACTCTGATTGCCGATCATAATGCCATTACGGACTTGCCGATCATAATGCCATTATGAACAAATTCTTCCGACTACATTTTTGCTGAGCACAAAGCTCAAGTGTGTTCACCATTATTAATTCATCAACTTATTCGGCATTTCATTTGGCATATCAACATCAATATCAATGCCGCAAGATTATTCGGCACCACTACAACTCGGCTTAGATAACTTATTCGGCTTATTATTTGGCATAACTCTGCAAACTCACAACTTATTCGGCATTTCATTTGGCATATCAACATATTAATATCAACGCCGCAGTCTAGCATCGACAACTTTTTCAGCTTTAATATCTCAGCTTCGGCAACAATATTTGGAAGCAATAATCTCGGCATCGGCTTAGAACTAGCATCTCGACTTGCCGAAATCCACATCTAATAATACCACAGGATTCGTATCGGCTCAAAGAGTCCAAACCCACCAACCCAAGAAGCCAAGAAGTAACCAAAGTTCGCCGAAAGTTGCGATACAAATCACATTTTCTAACAAACTGAAATTTCCAAAGCCGTGAAATTCACATTTTGCCCATACCAATGTGAAGTACTCATTGCAACGAGTCCAACGCAACAAACCGCGTCAAAATCGGAGCTCATACGAAGCCGTACGAGCTGCTCAAAGTTTGCCCAAAAAATTGCCCAATTTCGCTGGAGAAGACGTCATCCAGCTATGCAAAAATTATCCAGTGCTTCGCTGTTACATTACACCCTGTTGATCTAAGCCTTCCAATCCATTTTGGGTACAACTACGCTATCCGATGTCCGATTACAACGATCCAATAGTCGTTTCCAACTATTTGTCACCTATTGAACACATCCGTATGGTCAGAATTTGCAAATTAAAAAAAAAAATGTTGATTTTATTCAAAGAATTGAGCGCAATGGCTCATTTAGCATATCACCAAGCACCCTACTTTGTCTCGGCTTCATTCCGATATGGCCACGGCACCGAACAAGGGCACGGAATCCATTTCAAATTTTTATCGGCCTCCTCGGCAATTTTGGCCCAAGTCAATTTTATTCCTTCTGAATAACCAATCTTATTCAAAAGCATTGGGGCAAATATACGTTGGACAAGACAAACAAGTTCAATAAATCGGCAACCATTGCCAACCAAGTTCTTAGCAAATCCAACTTCGAAGGGATGCCGACACACCGCGAAGCTAAGAAAAATCGCCGACCAAAAGATCGGCACAATGACTGACCCAAGTGTAGCTGACCAACTTTTTGGCAAAATCACATTATATATGAAAGACACCGATGTTTTGATACTAGTTACTCGGCAGTGCATCAACTTTACTCGGCAAGATTATTCGGCACCATTATTAATTCCACTATACATGATCATTATTCAGTCGTGCATCAACTTAATTCGGCTAAACAACATTATTTGTCAACTTTATGCATTGTCGACTTTATGTAGCAACATCGGCCACAGTATTCGGCAACTTCGACACGTAGTCCAGTATACACGATCTTGCTCGGCACTAATATCTCGGCATAATACTAGCATCTCAGTCAACTTGGTACAAACATTACAACGACATTTCCTTGAGTTACATACTCCCGTTCCTTTTCACACCGCTCCAAGCAAGCGCCAGTTTTGGGGCCATACATTACACTTGGCAGTCGGCCATTACCACTTGGCAGTCGGCAATTCGCATTTGGTAGTCGGCAGTTTGCATATTTTTGTGCGCCATCATTTTACCAAAGCCGAATCTTCCCTGCAACATAGGGCAATGGGGCAAGTCCAATCTGCATTTCTTCCGACTAACACCTGTCATTCGAAAGCAATAGGGCAAGTCTACCTTGGACTAAACGCAAACCGAGCAACTCGGCAATTAAAATCAGCAAAAGTCCTTGCCATATTGGCACATGGGTGCCACTTAAAATCAACAAAAGTCTCCAAGTACAGCGCAATCTTCGCACTCGGCACCGAGCGCCATCAGCAAAAGCCTACACCCTTGCCCGGGGGTCATAATACTGTGGCCTACGACCCATGCCCGGAGGTTAGAATATCTTGGCCTACAACCTCACCTGGGGGTTATAATACCGCCGGTCTACACCCTCGCCCGGGGGTAATAATACCGTGGTCCATTTTTCGGCTAATATATCTACCTTATTTAATCTACATTATTTGGTTCAGGCAATCATTTCCGTGCTCGGCACATAGAAATATCTCTAGCTCGGCACAAAAGTCCATACTTTGAAGCGCTTTTTGCACTCGGCAATATACTACACCCTCACTCGGGGGTTAGAATACCGCAGCCTACACCCTTGCCCAGGGGTCATAATACCGCGGCCTATGACCCTTGCCCGGGGGTAACAATACCGTGGCCCATCATTATGATTTGTTTGGAATTCATGTGATAGACATGCGTACATTTATACGTACATTCAAGCATACATGCAGTCATTCATTCATACATTTTATTCATTTATCTAGAGTGTTCTTTATCAAAAAAAAAAAACTAACAGCTATTTGAACAGCGTAACTTGGCAGGAAAAACTCTCATTCCTTCTACCGCAGACAATGAAAGTTTTGGGGCAATTGTGGGAGCCAGAAGAAAATATATATTAGCCTATTGGGGCTAACCCAAACAAGGCCTACAATGGGTCCAGCCCAAACAAATACCACACCCCCCATCTATATAAAGGGGAGGGGGGAGGGGGCATCTCAGGAAAAAAGGCAGGTTCTCTCTTTCTCTACACTACACACTAATGCTCTTGATTTCCATAGCTTTATTCTTTCAATCAGAGGACTAACTTTAGCATCGGAGTGTCTCCGGCCGGCAACCCCCGTTGTGTGGCGTCGATCATGCTCATTTTTGCAGACATAGGAACAAAGTTCATCCTTTCGTTGGATCTCTACAACATCCATGTGAGAGGATATGTCATGGTTTCACAAGAACAATACACCAGAGCTCTACCTTGCTTCTGCAACCACTGAGGGCCACCACCGCTTGTGCGCCGTTTGCTGCCACAGCCCCAGGCATCGCTACTGCCGTGACCTATGCCACCAACTTGCTCAACCTCTGCTATGTCACAACCCAGCTCGTGCCTACATGCATCTCTTGGTCTGTGCTACCCCTATTTGTGTCGTTCTCGGCCTACACCGCTTGTGATTACTAGCTCTGCTCCTCACTTCACCACCTCCAAATATGCGAGTAAATACTCGTTGAAACCCATCTTTGAACTCTTCATTTTGATGAGCTTTGGTCTTCAGTCAACAAACTTCATTATCTTCATTGCTTCGGATTTGTAAGTATATGCTTGAAACCCTCTTCATTTTCTTGTATTTTTCGATTTCAAACTCAAAAGTTTGATTTAGGCTCTGAGGTGAACACTTGTGGCTTTGATTTGATATATATATATATCCTAATGGTCAATATACATGAGTTTCTGTTGCTGGGCTTCTTGTATAGAATGTCTGAGCTCTTGGATTTTGAAATTATATCGATGATCCTGATATAAATAGAATAATTGATATTTGTACTGGTCTATCAATGTTGAAAGAAGAAATGAGACTCGTGTGATCCCCTATGGATTTTGTTGTTGGTACTCTTTTACTGCTCTGCATTGTTTGTCTTGAGAATAATAAGCTAGAAATGTCTGAATTTTGCTTGATTATATAAGGTTTGGATTAAAGCTTGAAATCTAAACCTCCATTAATGAGTTTGACTTGAATAAAGCTTTCATGTTATAATACCCCATTGGTGCTGAGATTTGTCAAAATTTAGAATCATGGGATTTTGCTATTTTAACTTGATTGAGGAAACGACTCACCGATTCTAAATTTTGCTAGGCTTGTTGAAATTTGCTACGAATAATGGAATCACTCTCTTGAAGGGAATAGAACAAATTTTTGTTGATGTTGTAGAATAAATGGGCAATATTGTGCACTTGTTGTTGCTTGAAACTTGAAACCCCTCTGATTTTTGTTTTGACTAAGACCAGCTAGAACAAAACGTTGTTATTGATGAAAAACTGTTAAGCTTAGCTCTTTAGTTTACAATTTGCCCGAGACCTCGCATTAGCTGATCTACGACCACCCTCGCTACTAAAAATAAGAAAGTCTAGACCGGTGATGAAGAAATGAGTTTGTTGAAGAACCTAAAACATTGTGCATGAATCTTGTTGTCGAATGATTGATTGTTGTGGCTCCGAGAATAGTGAAAACCCGACATTGAGCTTTATATACTTGGTGAATGAATTCCCGATATCCAAATTTAGTGAATGGTTCGCTTGGAAGAATAAACTAATGTAATAGAGAATAAGATCATATATTGTTGTTTTATTGATCTTGTGGATGCTCAGAAAATAAATAGTTAATGCTGAAATTCTGTTTGAACTCTTGTTACTATTATGTTGACTCGCGAGAGACTAAATCAGAAAGACCAATCCTTGCTTGTTGACAATTATGAATTGGGTTGGAGAAATCAAACTGTAGTAGTATAAATAAATCATTACCGCTTGTTTGATGTCGAATCAACATCGATAATCTAAATTTGATATTGTCCTCATTGCTTGTTGGTTTTATTATTTCAACTAAATGGCTTCTGTAGACACCCCATTTTTGACCGCCTATAAGACTTGGGTGCCTCAGGCTGATTGTTTGAAGACGAAGGCAGGACGAAGGCTATGTTGTGCAAAGGTTCAATTTCTCCGGCAAGAGGAGTTTCAAATCCCAATCTTATAACCCCTTTTTGGACCAAAACCTTTTGACCAAAATGATTTTTAGACCTTAAAACCCTCTCTTTCAAAATATTTTTGAAAAAGTTTCTACAATGTTCTGAGGCTCGCATTTCGTTAAATATTGCGCTTTTCGGTAAACTAAGCAAGGACAAAGTGGAAATAAATGAAAGAGAGGTGAACCCTTTGAAAAAATATTTAAAACATCTTGTTTAGAGGTTTGGAGTTGAAGAAAAGAGGATGAGAGAGAAGAAAACTAGTTTGGGAGAAGTTAGGCATGAATCCGATTAAGTCAAAACCGAGCAGTTTTTACTAAAAGAGACATATCTTTTTACGTACTTAGAATTTTGATGTGAGGTTGCCACCATTGGAAAGAAGACTTTTGGGGCTTCAATTTAGACACAAGAATGACCTACAAAGGAGTTCGGATGAAGGAGACATGCCCATTTAAAGTTAGACTTGGAAAATAAATTTTTGTGGTCGGCCATTTGTGGTGGCCGACCGGCCAAGAGTGAGGTTTGTCGGCCATCAATGGTGGCCGTCGGCCACCAGTGATGGCCGGTCGGCCACTGGTGCAAAAAAGTCAGTTTTTGTGTAGATATTTTCCTCTAGCTATTTCACACTGCTCTAGCTGTCTCTAATTTAGATATTTTCGACCTAAGCTCTCTTTTTTCTATATATAGAGGACCATCTCTATTGTTTTCAAGGTTGGAAATTTTGGGAGCCTCTCTTTCTACAATTCTCTCTCTCTAGATTTCTCTCTCTCTCTTGCTCTTTTGTGCATACAAGTAGAGATACACTTCTAGTTTGCCTATTAACTCTTAACCAAAGTTGTTTATCTTTGGGCTAAGGTTACTTGAGACCCTTTTTGAGCTCTAAAACGTGTTTGTGGCTTGGATTGTTGCCTAAATTGTGTCTTCCCTTCAAGAGGTAGAAACTTCTCTTTGCTAGCTTCATTTCCATACTTGTTTTGCCATCTTTTTACACTATTTTTGAGCTGGTTTTGAACTTCAAAAAACTTTGTTTTTATGGTTTAAAAATGGTGGTTTAAAGCCTTTTTGAGTTAGGGGGTGGTTCACCCTTTTGCTTCTTTATTTATAAAGCTTTTACACTTTTGTTCAACACTTTCAAACCAACTTTTTTTGGCCTTTTAACTACTAAATTTCAGAGGTTTTTTAGTGGTAAAAACCTTGTTTTGAAGTCTAAAATTGGAGGGGTTAACCTTCCCTCCTTGTATCTTGCTTGCATGCCTAGTTAGCTCTATGTGTTAGCATGTTTTTCTAGCTTAACTTAGCTTAATTCCAGCATATTTTTGCCTCTGATTTGGACTGCTTTAGCTCTGTTTTGGGCTTGTTGGATCATATGAGTTTTGTTTTGCATGGTTGTAGTGTAAAGGGCTTCACTAGTTTGGTGTTTTAGACCTTTAAACATCATTTCCTTGAGTTGATTGCATGTTTTAGTATTATTTTGCATGTAATTTCAGCACCTTAATCTCTGCAATCTCCCTCATTTCTTCACTTTTTCATTTGTTTTGAAGGTTGTTTTAACCTTAGGGTTGTTTAAGCTTGAGGTTGAGGCTCATGCTTAATGGTTTAATCCTCTTTTGAGGGTTCATTACCAACGGCATGAAGCTTCCCTCATGCCTTGAACTACCTCTTGGTTGACGCTTCTTTCGCTTTAGAAGACACTCACCAATGGACTAATTGACTAAAGAATGGTTTGGTAACTAAAATGAGTAAACAAAATTTGATAAGTAAAAGTGTGCAAGATAAGCATTCTTTGTGTTATATTGCATGCGTTCAAATCTGACGTTAATTTGAACATAAGGAAAATGGAACATTTCATATTCAAAAGTGATGAAATGTACCACTTTACTTGGTCACCATCACCCTTGATCATGCGTGATGGGGGGGTGGTCTTTTTGAGTCTTGTTTTGCACTCATTAAACTTGTACAAGCTTGGTTCCTTAGCCATCATGCATGGAAAATGCTTGGTTGATGGTTTGAGAGCCGAGAGTTACACTTCTTTGAACTTGTGTGATGATAAGGAGCATAACAGTACAAACACTCCTTGAAAATACGATGTTTTGCCTCTGTTTGCTCTCTGTTGCAACAACAAGAAGTTCGGGGCAGGGGTAGCTGACCGGCCACCAGCAGTAGCCGACTGGCCATCAATGAAAATTTTGCACAAGTGTGTTCCTGAGTTGAAGTAGAGGCATTCTGGGAGTTAGCAACACTATTGGTGTTCAAATAAATGCAAACAGAGGCGTTCAATGGCAAGGCGGTGGCTTTTCGGGCGGAGAAATCGAGCATGCATGCATCCCTCGCTTCCCAAGGCCATTTAATTGCTTTGTTTAGTTAATTAGTGATAGCTAATTTACTTGCTTTGTAATTAATTAGTTAAAGTGTTTAGCTAATTAATTCGTTTTGTAATATTTAATTAGCTTAGAATAAGTTAGTTAAGTAGTTTCGTTTTGTAATAGTTAGCTTAATTAGCGTGGCTAGTTAGCTTATTCATTCAAACCCTCCTTCGTGAGGACATAATGTTGTAGTAAGTGTGCGTGCGTGTGTGCATGTTTTCCAACCCCACATCTTTGTCCCTTTTATTTAATCGCTTTTGATGGTTAGATTAGGGACATTTTCAATTAACATACCTTATGCTTGCATGATTGTATCCATTCATTCGTATTGCATGCACCAAGGCTCGGCTCATCATTCAAACTGCATTGCCATTTCAATATCTTCTTTGAATACGTGTTTTATCGCATGTTGTTTAAATTAATTCATATGCCATATAGTAGCCGAGCCTATTAATTGCATAATGCATGTGTTGCATTAAACACTTAACATAGTTAGGATCATGCATCTTTCTAACTAGTTTTTATTTTGGCTTGGAGTACTCGGTAAGTTTTATGCTTTAGCATACTTGCATGAGTGTGATTGCCATATGATCATGATTCGCATGCTTGCCATGAGGCTATATGCTTAAATGCTAAACTGCATGAATGCCTGTGGATGAAGGCTTGTTGTTTGAATTGAAACGATTCAACGAATGTAAGTTTTAAGCCCACTTTGTTGTGGCAAATTTATGTTTAAGCCCACTATGTTTGGTGGCAAATTCGCATCTTTTAAGCCCACTTGAAGGTGGCAAATTCAAACCATTTTCGAAAACAAATATGAGTTGAATTGTTCCAAGTCTTACGACTAGTCTATACTTGCTTGTGTGCGTCACATAGTAAAGCTAGTCTAAATAACCGGAATAAGAACACATGAGGTTTATAAAATGACATATCATGGTTAGTAGAGGTCGATCTTTGATTGGGCGAGCGGGGGTACTCAATTCATGACCTTACCCCCTCGTACCCAAGTTCCCGATCCGAGGCAACTTTGGTGATGACAGACACATGGCCTTTGGCATGAGTCAGGGTTTCCAAAATTTTTTCAAAAATAAAATATTTAGGTGGTGACTCTGTAATCTGGCAAAACAGTCCAATTTTGGCATTATTTGATTTAAAATCGATTTTTCAAAAAGATTTGTCCGATTTTGGACTCTTTAGTGTTTATCAGCTTCACATTGCACTTGTGAGAATAGATTTAGAACCCCGGGAGTCCGAACTGTGAGGCCTTCTTTTCAAACCCTTTTCGAAAGGCGGGCGCGCGAGAAAAAGGCGAGTCCACAGCTTCCCATAAGAAGTCCACTACATTAGGGCCCTCGAAACGTGCTTCCTATAAAAAATCCACCACCTCGGGGCCTTCGAAACTTGCACTAATGGAGGCAAGGGCTATCCCTCGGAAGAAAGATCCTTCGAAACTCACACTCTATTTCGAAACTAACGGAGGCAAGGGCTATCCTTCGAAACTCACACTCTATTTCGAAACTAACGGAGGCAAGGGCTATCCCTTAGAAGAAAGATCCTTCGAAACTCTCACTCTATTTCGAAACTAACGGAGGCAAGGACTATCCTTCGAAACTCACACTTTATTTCGACAAAAAAGATCCTCGAAACTCGTACTAATAGAGGCAAGAGTTGTCCCTCAAAAGTCTGAGTGGGTGCACACACTCTATTTTGGCAAAAAAGATCCTCGAAACTTGCATTAATGGAAGCAGGGACTGTCCTTTGGAAGTTCAAGTGGGAGCATACACTCTACTTTGGCAAGAAAGATCTTCGAAACTCGTATTAATGGAAGTAAGGGTTATCCTTTAGAAGTCTAAGTGGGAGCACACACTCTACTTCGACAAGGAAGATCCCTTTGGCAAACAATTGAGTCTATTACTCCTCTTTCGTCTTCGGGGGGTGACAAAAATGAAAACTGTCTCAAGCAATAAAACACAATGGAGATACATAATATAAAGGAAATAAATTTCTTCATAACAAAAGAAAGATAAAGCTTCTTGAACAATGCAGTAAAATAAAAACTGTAAATATCATAGATATGCTTCTTCTACGGGATGCCGACCCTTGCCCCTAGTGTTGTGAGGGCATTCAGAAAGCTTTCACCAGTCGCTCAGGTTGTAGTTTCGGTCCATCTTGCATACATTCTGGAGCCACTCCGGGCTTTATCACTATGCCCTCATCAAGAGGTTCTTCCTTTAACTTGGGGCCAGCTATGAGAGAAACTGACCCCCCACACGTTCATAAGTAGTACACCGTCTTGCCTCCCTCTCGGATCTTTATCACCTTCCGAGGAACAGAAGAGATTTTGGGCAAGGAGGAAAACTAGGACAACGACCATTTGCTTGACTCAGCCTTTGGTTTGGTATCCGAGTAATAAGGTTCATACGTACCAAAGGGTTTTTCTGAAGCCTCTATAGTCACTGTCTCATTTTCCCACTTGGCTTTGACATATTGATGATAACTTGAAGGCACGACACCATACTTGTGCGTCCAAGTCCTCCCCAAGATAATGTGGTAGTTTGTCTTGCAGTTAATGATATGAAATCTGGTGGCTGAGTGAATCAACCCCACGGCCAAATCAACTATCACATATGCCAGAGTAACTCTTTTTTTTCCTTCAAAACCTGTGATGACTACTAGTTGTTTCACGATGTGGTCTTCGAAAATCCTGGCCTTCTCTAGAGTTGCCCTAGTCATGATCCTAATGGAAGCTCCGCTATCTAGTAAGGCCCTTTTGAACTCAACCTCATTGATGTAAGCGGTTGCATAAAGTGGTCGGTTGTGTGAAAATTGGTACTTTCGGTCTGCCTTGGAAAAGATTATAGCACTAGCTTGCTTTCTTACTTTCCTCAGAATAAATCCCTCAACTTTCATGGCCTCCTCATGATGTGCCTCAGTAATGTTGATAATGGACTTGGTAATTTCAGTTCTTACTTTCCTAGAAAGCATGAGCTGATCGAAGAACTGTTTGAACTTGATGTTATCCTGGAGAATCTTTGCATAATGATCTGGATCTTTCTTTACCCTCGGCGGTTCATAGTTGACCAACTCATCAATCAAATTGAAGTAGGATGGCATACAAACATGATGTTTTCTTCTAGGATTGAAAGGTGCTTTGTACCCAACTCTTCCTTCTGGATCGAAGGGTTCACCATAAAAAACTTCCTCGCCTTCTGGCTCGAGGGCATCTCCGAAGAAGTGCTCCTCATCCTTTGGCTCCAAGGCGTCTTCGAGGAAATGCTCTCCACCCTCTACTTAAGGGCGTCTTCAAGGAAGTGCTCCTTACCTTTTAGCTCGAGAGCGTCTTTGAGGGAGTGCTTTTTATCCTCTAGCTCGAGGGCGTCTTCAAGGAAGTGCTCCTCATCCTTCGGCTTAAGGGCGTCTTCAAAGGAGTGCTCCCCATCCTCCGAATTTTCAATTGTTTCAATCATTGGCTCGTCTTATGCCATGTTTTCTAGGATATATTGGGGCCCCTGTTCTTTGAACCTTAGCTCATTTACTTTAACTTTCTTTCTAAAGATCTTTTTAAGCATCTAAAACTTTTTTGTAGGATGCCTTAGTGATCGGTGGAAAACACAATAATTAAAACTTTCACGATCCTTCTTTGGAAAAAACTCTTCGATATAAGGCAATTTCAGTTCCTCGTTTGCCACCCATTCTTTGACTAAGGCCTTCACCTCCTCAATACCACATGAAAAATGAGTGTCATCTCCGTAGCTTTTGCTCTTCTGACCTTTGAGTCCCTCCCCTTATGGCTTTTGGGTAGAGGACATAGAGGACATAGAAGGTCCATGGGTTGACTTGAAGCTGGTTTAATGACTAGTCTTGAACCCGATCTCTTGAGATTGAGGTATTTTAATGTTTCGAGTTGCTTCAATTAGTGCCAAGAAGTTTGGTAGCTTGTGATTAACAAGAAACATCTTGTACTCATTTAATGCTCCTTCAACATAGATTTGAACCAAGTAGCTTTCCTCTACGGCTTCGTAACAGTCCACGGCTTTGCCTTGGAACCTTTGCACATATTCGAGAATGTCTTCACCCTCCCGTTGTTTTTCCTTATAAAGAGTGAAAGTTGTGACATTCTCAGCTACTTGAAAGAATTTAGCATGAAATTTGTTGACCATCCCCTCCCAACTCTTGATACAATTCGAGGCCAAGTTGACGTACAATTGTACGCCCGCTTGGTGAGAAACTTAGAGAATTCTCTCAGTTGGAGGACGTGATTCGAACCATAGATGCCCAAAGTCTCAATGAATTGAACAACATGTTCATGAGTATTTCCTTGTTTACCTTCAAACTTGGTGAACTTCGGAACGATGTACCCCTCTAGGTGTGGGCAATTCCATACTTTGATCGGGTATGGAGGTTGGATGTTCGGGTCGGGCAAAGAAGGTAGAGTTCTCTTGCTCCGTTCTAAATCGAACATGGCTTGCATATCTACAAGGGTGAGAAATTGTTAAGGGAGAGAACTTAAAGGTGGTACTCGGGGACTTGGCCTATAGACCCATAGATCGAACCCAAAGCAACTTGGCCATTTGGGTGTAGAGAATTTATCATCGATGTAGGAACATGGTGATGCTAATCGTTAGCATCTATGGATACACCATTTGGTGAAGGGACGTAGACTTAGGGTTCATCAATGCCGTTTTACGTAGTGGGTACTCCGTGTTGGGCTTGGAAAGCCATTGTTGAAGCCAAAGGAGACCCGTTTGGTACATGGGTAGAATTTACAATTGGTGAAACAAAATTAGGTATGGGTAGAGCACCATTTTGTAGAGAAGTTCTTGTGGGCCTTGCTTGAACACCATCGCCGTCGGAACATCATTCATTGCACCGAAGACTCCTCCAACCACCGATAGACTGTGGCTCGATCCTCCGAGTACGTGATTTTGCACTCCCCGAGCCACATGTTGGCCATGGCTTGTTCCTCCTAGCACTTGATTTTACACACCATTTCGAGTAACTTCAAGGCCAATTGTGGGTGGGTCTTGATGGTTTTGACCATTCCCAATATCACCATGAAGTTGTTGATGCTTGTCGGCGCTGATTTGACCTTTATTTGTTGACGGTAATACGAAATTCAAACCCATCTCCAACATCGTATGGATGAGATTTTGAAGGGTCAGGAGAATATCTTGTTGAGTATGTTGGAGTCCTTGAATGGCTTCAAGGATAAGAGGTGAGTCTTGAGCATGAGTCCTCTCATCACCACTATTGGAAGAACCTTGTTGGTGGGTCTTATTATCCGTCATTTTTTGTCAGTGTAGTATGTGTTTCAGATCCTATTGACACCAATAACCATCTGCCTCCCCAGCAAAGTCACCAAAAATGTATGAGAGGGTCCGGGGATGTCGCCAGAAAGTTCGAAGGTTGCCGAAATCTTCAAATGTTTGTCGGAAAATACGAATGTCATTGAAAACTTTGAATCTTCTAAAAATAATGAGAGGCTTAGATTCTTCAACGATTGCAGCTAGAAACGCAATAGCAAAGAGATGAGGGGATAAGAAATTGGGTGAAGAAAAAGGCAAAATAGTTAGAGAGAGAATAATGGCAAGGCTCTTCCATTGATCTCTCACTTTCACTCTCAAGGTAGATAATGGAGAAGGGAAATTAGTTCTCCCCCCAAGAAAGTCTCTACCAAAATCCACTCCTTTGTAAAGCTATGGGTTGGTGTTATTTATACACCTTTTGATGTAGGATGGAACCCATGTGCAAGGTACATGGGGAATATTCCCTCTAACCATTTTGTCTAAGGAGGCGACCTCTCCGAGGATGAGAAAAATCCAGAAGAGAAGATCAACCTCTCAGCGAATCATTCTTCCTAGCCACGCCTAACCAATGATCTCCAATCATCCCAAAGGATCAGAGATAGTTCCAAAGGACGCCCTACTGCAAAAGGGTCAAGAGTAGTTCAAGAGAACACCCTAACACAAATATTGCTCAATCTGATAGTGCCACATCGACCTGGGTATTATTGTATAAATTGTGTACTTATATAAAATAAATAGATTCATATATTTAACAATCTGAATTTCATACTGAAAATTCAAAATAGATAAAATAGAAATACATAACAAAATAAAATGGCAAAAGGAAAGCAAATCGAAGCCTGCACTAGACAGCGTCCTTAAAATAGACTTCATACAGGTGTTACTCCAACCATCGTTCTGTTTTCACTGTTGTGTTCGGTTTGGCCCTAGAACACTAGCCTGGTTTAGTGAGTGATTTAAAGAATTCGACCTTGTTAATTCTTATAGAAGCGGCCCCACTTCATACTCACATAGGTGACTCTACTTGAGTATCCTGCTATACTCAGCTCAACAGCTCAACACACCAGAGTCATTAAAAATTTAGCTTAACCTTTACACTCGAGTGACATACCACCGTTACACGCAATTAGGTTGTCCCATTGAACCTAGATCTTGGGATCTCTAGTAAATTAGATTGTGTTTCCATTCTAGTTAGACTTTATACTAAAGGCCTTAACCACATTCCTTCTAACGACTTCTTTACTAACACTCGATTTAACCGTTTGGTTAGCGGATCTGCAATGTTATCCTTTGACTTTCAATAGTCTAAAGTGACAACTACATTTGAGAGAGTAATTGTCGTATGGAATTATGTCTATGACGGATATGTCTAGACTTTCCATTGTACATATTACTTTGGGCGCATCCAATAGCCGATTGGCTGTCACAATGAATACAGATGGCTGGTATAGGTTTCGACCAACGTGAAATATCCTCAACAAACTGGCGAAGGCATTCAACTTCTTCAGTTTCTTTATCAAAAGCAATAAACTCAGATTCCATCGTTGATCTCGATATATACGTTTGCTTGGAAGATTTTCAAGACACGACTGTCACTCCGAGGGTAAACACATAACCACTAGTGGATTTGGAGTCTTTTCTATTAGATATCCAATAAGTGTCACTATACCCTTCTAGTACCGCTGGGTATCTGGTATAATGCAGCCCATAAACCCGGGTGTAGCATAGATAACCTAGCATCCGTATAATGCCCTCCAATGAGTAGCATTCGGATTACTCGTATATCTACTAAGCTTGCTAATAGAGTAGGCTATATCCGGCCTTGTACAACTCATCAGATATTTCAAACTTCCAATGACCCGAGAATATTTCAATATTCTTGGTCAAACGGAGACTAAAGTCTACCAAAGTCTTTAACACACTTGTATCTGACTTATACTTCTCAAGACTCTTATCAAAATAATGAGACTGAAAAAGTACACTGCCAGAGGAAATCTTAATTCTCAGAGGCCCATGTCAAACTTAGAGTTCAACATCCACTTGGTAATAAGTACCAACAATGAGCATGTCACCTACACACAGACACAAAATGACATATTGTTAATGTCTTTGACATAAACACATTTGTCAATACCCACTTGACAACATACTGTAGTTAAATTTCTTATGCCATTGTTTCAATACTTATTTCAAATCATAAAATGATTCTCAAGCTTATAGTCTTTCCTCATCCTGAAACCAACAAACCCTTCGGGTTGTTCCATAAAGATTTGTTCAACTAAATCTTTATATCGGAAAACTATTTGAACATCCATCTTAATGTATCTCCAAATTTTGCACAATTATGATCACACTCACCATAACAGATGATCACGTATCAAAGTAATCCATGTATTCTCTTTGCCGGTATCCTTTGATAACAAGCATATGTCATTGACTTTCATTCACTTACATCCTAAGGCTTATTACCTATGCAAGATAAAGCTAAATTTTCTAGAGAAATCACAGTTTCAAAGAAGTTTTTAGCCTCACTAGTCACCACATAGGTTTAAGAAGATTTAGATAGAAGAACTTTAAAGTCCTAGCCTTTTAACATCTTCTAGGCTCATCTTTTTTCTTATGAAAACCATTTCCTCAATTTCATATAATATTGTTGTGTAAATCTGAATATCAGATTTGTCCACAAAAAAATCAATATGCACTACTATATTGTACATAACCGTTGAATACAAAGTCAACGGATTTTTAGGCTTATCCTAACCCTCTTGGGTTTAGGTATTGCTACATTCTACTTGACACCCCCATATTTGCCTCTTTTTGCATGACACCCCCACATTTGTAGAATTTATACGAAGGCTTTCGGCCTTTCCAAAATTCATACAGGGTCTTTAAACAATTCCTTATGTCACAATGATTATGAGACTCTCATAATTATATCACAGAAAACACATTCCCAGACCATCATCAACCGAATTAGGTCTTTTCCGAATTCAAAGCACCAAACAAATTTGGTCTAACTTGTCACTCTAAAGCCAATAGC
Source organism: Camellia granthamiana (assembly GCA_036172215.1). Taxonomy (NCBI): domain Eukaryota; kingdom Viridiplantae; phylum Streptophyta; class Magnoliopsida; order Ericales; family Theaceae; genus Camellia; species Camellia granthamiana. The sequence goes on from CM069910.1 coordinate 137,539,941, forward strand.
CTTACTATTAGGAAACACAGATCCAGTGTTCAAAAGTCTATTATTTGGAACTTCATAGCATGACCAGTAGTCTTATCACTAGAAATCACTAATTTCTTATCATGTGGTCAATAGACTCTCCACTGCTAGGAACCACAATATTTTAAATGTGATTAGTAGTCACTTTCATTACTAGGAATCATCATGTCTTGACCTATGACTAGTAGCCTCTCCACTACTAGGAACCATTATGTCTTAACATGAAATCAGTTATCTGTTTACTACTAGAAACCACAATCTCATAACTGTGTAGCCAGTGGTCTAACACCTCCTAGGAACCACCAGTTTTTTTATCTCTATGATTAGTGATCTTGTACTCACTAGGAGCCACCAATTTAAGAATATATTTGGAATTTAAAAAATTTAAAAATATATTCACCCACCCTAACGGGTTGTCTCATCTTTGCTTTCAAACAAAGTCACATAGAAATCATATATGCTATAATTGACACAAGGATAACAGACTAATTGCCTCTAATTAATTCAGAGATATTTTCATGCAATCGTGTGATTTTCTTTAATCACACTTGATCTCTCTAGATCTTTCTTTAAGAACCTCATATGGCTTAAGGTTGTCAAGTAAAACAACATTTCTGTTGTCACCTCTTGAAGCCATTTCTGAAAAATCACAATAGAATTTCACTATTTTGTTTTTCCAGAAACTAAACTTAACACCAGAAAATTCGAAGTTTGAAATTTAATTCAAAACTGATCTCACCACTTACCCTAGAATTGAACATAATTAGAAAAGTTTTCAAGAAGACTGAAGGGGTCACACCGGTCCCACTTAAGACCCAGTTAACCTTAGATAAAACTTTCACGAGTATGTTAACTCCTAGTCCATGGGAAACAAATTTAGAATTAAGTTTTCCAAGGAATAAACCAGGTTAAAACAAATCAATTCCCAAGCAAATAAAATTTGTTACCAAACTTACACCACTCATAAAAGTTAACCGATACTCCTGGAACTGAGCCCATTATTTCTAAATAAAAATCAAAAATATTTTAGCTAATGCTAAAATTTGGTTTCTTTTCTCAACACCAAAACACTTTGGAAATAATCAGATTATAATCAAAGACTTTCTCCAAACTTGGTTTTCCAACACTTTGAGAATAAAATGATTAAACCCAAAGATTTCTTCAAACTCCAAAGGTTTGAAACCAAATCCATCTTAGTTGTCATTTCTGAACAAATAAGAACTACCTTTAGCCAAGGCTAAACACTTTGATTTCTATTATAGAAAACCAAACCAAGTTCTAAACTTACAAGCAATTTAAAATTGCTAATCAAATTACAAGTAATGTAAAAAATTGCTACAACAATGATTAAGCACATAAAATGTTTCTAATAATACAAGCAAATAAAACTTGCTTTTACACAATTGATAAAAACCAACTAAACCCAAGTAAAAAATTGCTTCACTAAACAAATGTAAACCAATCCAAATAGGATTATCCATCTTCTAAACTCCTTTCCTCGCTTAGGTATTTCTGTTCAAAAAAGGTTTGTAGTCCATAATTTTGTTTTACAGTCCCAAATCCTATTAATTTGGATTTGTATTTTTGTTTTCATTCCCTTTTGTATAGATATTCCTGTGAAAAAGGTTAGCAAAAAAATACAACATACAAAACAAATAATCTAAAGAAACTGTAAAGTAATAAATTAATTTAATAGCAAAATTAAGTAAAATTAAAATGCTAGACAAGTTATACAATTAAACTTATAAATCCCAAATAAATTGCAAATCTTATAACTATAAAAATTAAATAAAATTAATCGACAAGAGTTATATGAAATTATAACGCAATAATCATGTAAATAAATATACAATTAACACTTTTAATTGGCAAGAGTTACAAAATAAAACTATAACTCTAAGAATTAAATTAAAAAAAAATAATAGCCATAACTTATATATATATAATTATTACATAATAAACATGCAAATAAATTTAGACAAGTTACAAAACTCTATAACTCTAAAGACTTCAATTAACAATTTAATAGGCAAGAATTATATGTGAAATTATTAAACAATAATAATTTTAGCAATTAACATGCAAATAATTCTAGAGTAATTAGCATGTAACTAATTCTATTAAACTAAAAATTTATAAAACAATTAGCATGCAAATTACACTAAAAATCTAGAAATAAAATCATGCAAACAATTTTAAAATTCTAAAAAATAATTAGCATGTCAAAAATTGCAACATCTATGAGCATGCAAATTTTAGAAAATTATTAAATTAAAAGGCATGCATGAATATGCTGACCACCATATATTATCTCATTTAATTAAATAAATATCAATGGATCCACAAACTAAATGAAACAGTGGCTTGTGCAAACATGGAAACAATTTCGGTTTTTTTTTTTCATTTATTTTATTTTTATAAAAAAAAAAAAAACAAATCCTAATCATGAGTTCCATGTATGCGAAAAAGTAAATAACATTGCATATATTAATCTACAATCATGTATTATAAAAGGCAGTGGATCACTCCAATCCAGAAAAAGGTTTCAATTTGATTTGAACAGGCAGTGCTATATTTGTATGAGGAAAAACCAAATCAAGCATGATAAGGACCATAAAATTAAATACACGGGTAAAACCATGAACTGTTCATAAAGAATGAGCAACAGTAGCCTACTGCTATGATGGTAACAAAATTATAAAATAACTAATATATAACACACAAACCCAATCAAGAATCTAATTCTTACAAATTTCATGTGAATCTAATTATCTAATTCCATGATAAACACAATGAATCTGTTTTAAGTTTGTTGTATAAATTGTGTACTTAAATAAAATAAATAGATTCATACATTTAACAATCTGAATTTCATGCTGAAAATTATAAATAAATAGAACAGAAATACATAACAAAATAAAATGGCAAAAGGAAAGCAAACTGAAACCTGCACTAGATAGCGTCCTTAAAACAAATTTGTCATCTCACCAGTTGGGTGCTGGAGGTTGCTCGACGTCTGTCTCCCAAGATACGACGGTTTGACCAGCTACAACAATGCACCAACTGAGTAGCTTTGGCGAACAAAACTATGACAACAGTCTCTCACTAGGAAGAATATAAAACTGGAGAAAACTATTGAAGACAAGAAGAACAAAATTCTAGTGCATGAAAATGAAGGAGATGGCTTCCTTTTATACACACAGAGGGAGAGAGGAAAAGTCACCTGCCATCAAAGCCCATCACAAATGCATAAATGAATTCTGTATTAAATTTGTAAAACTACTAGAATAATTCATCATCATTATAAAGGAGTTACACACATTTTATACACGTGTAATGTGTATAATTCTGCAGTCCACAACACTAGCTTGGCCCAAAAAGATTAAGATGGGTGGGTCAAGCCCATCCCCCACACTCAATCCAAGCCTCAAGCCTCAGCCCAAGTCCCAAGTCCCAAGTCCCACGACCCACGGACCACAGACTACGACCCGGCCCGGTCCGGTCTAGTTGGGCGGGTGGCGCGCACATGTGACAATTTTTCCATAACCAACTTGGACCATAGTCTTAGTCCAAGTCCATTCTTGAAGCATCTATAACTCTCTTCCTTCGAAAAATTTGAATGCCCCAAAGGGCTTACACCCTTAGGCAAAAAATGAGATTTCAATACCCATCAATGCTCTCCTCTACAATCAATGTGGGATACAAGGTTTTACACATTTCCCAACACCTCTTTCATGAGGCCAACTTAATGAGTCAATTTCTTATTTAATTCTTAATAATTTTTGGTCATTCTTTTTGTAGTGTAAAGATCTCATTACAAAGAATCTAAATCTACTTTTCTTCACCTCAATTGAAGATTGGCATCCACTTTAATATTGCATTAAAGTCACAAAAAAACTATTATTTTTTCAACAGGTATAGGCTAGTTTAACCAAAGTGTAAATTTATCTCCACTTACCATTCTCTAGATCGAGTCCTTTGTTCGGACTCCATCATACCCATGGTTTTGGTGCGTCGATCCCGGAAAGTTCTGATCTCACAAATGTTATGAGATTCATTAACGAAGCGACTTCTAGATTGCGTTCAAATATGTTCGAAGCCAATCACTTTGGATCTTTAGGTTTGTGGATCTAAACCCTTTCAAATCCAAGCTCAATAGGTATCTAGGTTCGTGGTTCCAAGCCCTTTCAAGACTAAGCAAATACCTCGGAGAATGGATCTCCTTTGAGGATTTCATCTCTTCTAAAAGTAACGGTTAACCTTTCTCGAACGCTCGTATGATCTGGATCTCCTCAGATAAGCTTGTTGGATTTTTCTTAGAGATATAATCTTGTTGAGCCTCTCCAGCTCAGTTGGTTGGCTTTCTTGCCAGTCCACTCAATAGAATTCATTTGAGGCCACTTAGTGATAATTTTTCTCTAGACCCATCAATTTTTTTTTGGACTGTTCGATTGAGCTCCGATTGGACCCAATTAATTTAATGGGTTCAAGCTAAACTCCTCTTACACAAACTATACAATAAAAGGAAAAAAACAAACAACAAAAAAACAACATTATTGGAGAAGTTGTTATGGTGTGTCATAAGAGTAGTGTGTTATTCTTTCGGTCAAATTACAACATATCAAATTCTGTATCAAATTTAATACATGATTGAGTAATTGTCAAAATTTATCAAAATTTTTTATTTCTCCCTCTCTTGTAATGGGAACTACAGATAACATTTTTATTTGGTATTTTGTCAAAATAAGAATACTAGAATGACAATCTCCTTATATTGCATTTTAGTCTAAAAGGCTCATATTTGTTGAATATAAAAACATTTACAGCATATTCAGTGGTTAATAGCTAAAAGCAATAGATACAGTTATACTTTAGTAATGAACTGTGTAAAAAAACTATTTTTTAGCAATGGTGCTCTAGTGGTGACTAGCTAAACCAATACTTTATTTTTTTTCTCAACCAACTTTTCTTTCATTTTATTTCTTAATTTCAACTACCAATCTTCCAATCACTATTATTTAAGAAGAAATATCATTTTGCCCCTCAAACTTTTGCTCATTTTTCAATTTGACCCCCAAACTTTAATTAATATCAATTTTACATCTAAACTTTTAAAATTTTGATCAATTTGGCCCATGTTGTTACATTCCGTCTACAATTGGACGGAATGTGCTGATGTGACAACAAAATTCATTTAAAATTTCATTTTACCCCCCAAATTATACCTTAAAAATCAATTTGTCCCCCAAATATAAAAATATTAAATTTAATAAATAGTTTTTTATCTCAATAATGAAAAAAATTAAAATTTAAATAATATATACTTTGCAAAAAATAATAAAAAATATAAAAACCATCATTTAGAATTATCTTAAGACTATGAAACATGGGTATTTTGATAAACATGTCGTATCCGTACCGGATAATTACCGAATTTTGAAAAAACAATTTCCACCCAATTTTAAAATTACTATTAGTCGATCAATTCTATTGAAATTAATTTAGATAATAAACTAGTTACAATTGTGTACGTACACACACATAGAGTAGTCAAGAAATTTTTGGCTCAACAAGTTTCTCCAAGATTGACTTGAGATAATTTGAGACCTAAGAAGCATAGGTACATGTATGAGTACTAGTATTGGTACGATACAGTACATTGACACGGTAAAATCCAAAAAAAAAATAGAGTATAGGTATGAATTAATACGTTTGTAAAAAATATTTGTTTTAATTTAGAATAATACAAAAATTGATTTAAGTAGTTTAATTTGTTAAATTCAACATACAATTGACATTGAATGTCAAAAGTATGTGTATTAGATAAACTAAAATTAAATATTATTATATTAAATAACTTACAAACCATAGCCTAATTTTAAAACCATGCTAAGTACAAAACTAAAAATAAAAAAAGAAATCTAATAAAAAGAATTTTATCTTTGTAGTAGAAGAAAATATTGTTTCAACTGAGATACAGCACGACTTGAGTATTTACTAGATATGTCTAGGTACGCCAAAAATTAAGAAGGAAAAATTTTAGTACGTGTTTTGTGTACTCGGTATGTATGTAGAAATACCATACATCGGTAAGTGCCCAGTACAGGCACAACATGTGTGTCGAATATCCATGCTTCATAGTTTCAAAATAATTCTAAATGAGGATTTTTATATTTTTTATTATTTTTTTTTGCAAAGTACATGTTATTAAAAATTTAATTTTTTCATTGTTGACATAAAAAAATTATTTATTAAATATTTAAATTTAAATTTTTTATATTTTGGGGGCAGATTGATTTTTAAAGTATAGTTTGAGGAGCAAAATGAAATTCTAAATAAATTTTGGTACCACGTTAGCATATTCCGTCCAATTGTAGATAGAATGTGATAACATGGGCTAACATGGGCCAAATTGATCAAAATTTCGATAGTTTGGGTGTAAAATTGATATTAATCAAAGTTTGGAGATCAATTTAAAAAATGTGTAAAAGTTTGGGAGGCAAAATAATATTTTCTCATTATTTAATTTAACAATCTGTTTACTGGATTAGTTGTTCCGCTTGGATGTAAATTTTTTATCCGAGTTAGGAATACAAGAAATTTTGTTACAACTTTGCAGGATCAAATCTCAACAGGAAGAATAAAAACTTGAGTACGGGCATCATCATCCATGTTGTCAACCTAATTTTGAAAAATTCAATTCCTAAAATTTGATTGCAATTGTGAATTACCTATAACACGAAATTGTGAATTACCTATTACACTATCTAGGGTAAAAGACAACCAACCTTTACAGATTGCAATATCTTACTCAGGTGTAAATGATTTCCCCCCGTCTTCCTTTCTGACGAGACTTTGCCATAACTTGTTCTGTAAATATAAAAAGCAAGAACACCAATGTTGGATGTTGCAGTTGGTATGTGAACTAATTTATAGAAATTGTTTTTATGTTTGAGTTTGATAACCTTTTGTGTAACCAGGCTTAAACCTTGGAAGTTGTAGCATTTGGGTTTATGTTTTGTAATTATTCCTCATTATTATTGTTGCACATGCTATAGATTCACCTTTTTAGGAGATTGAATATATATTCCATGTGAATACTTTTGTATACTTCTTCTATGAAATGAAATACATTGAGAAAGTTGGTTGGTTGAGGAAGGATCATGTATTGGGTATCTTTATCATGTCTAATTTATTGCTTAAAATTTTGGGGGTGTTACACTGTGCATAAGGAAAGAAAACCGTGCTATTAAGGAAAAAGAAGATCGTGCTATTCATACCGGCTGATCCCTTCTTTACGGTTTATGTACCATCTCAGTACCAGAGTCTCAACATCTTCATAGTTGCCAAAGACCCATAAGAAGTCGTCACCATGCAAGTCTTTGTTCGGCGTTCTTTTGACGATCTTCTCACGGCCTTTTTTCACTTTTAGGTAATAGCACCAGTAGTCGTTTGTCTGACCGAGTGAATATTGGTGGAATAGCTCAACTAGGCCTAAATTGAGGCCTAGGCAACGGTTAAGCTCGGCTATGCCGTTTATTATTCAGTATGTATTTGTGGAGAGTTATGTGGGGCAAAGTCTTGTCTGCCTAAGGAATTCACATAAAAGGCGTTGGATCGAGAAACATAGTCCGCCCTCGACAATGGATAGCACGATGAAAGAGCAAAACCCTGTTTGGTCCCAAGGCAGTGTGGTTGGCTCGGCCAGTTTGAAACGAACGTCGTTTGGGACATCGTAGTCCTTACAGAATTCGGTTATGGCACCTACGGAGCTAACCAAAAAGCGGTACTTCTCCATGGAAATTGTTCTTAAATTAATGACTTAAAGGTTTGTTCGGCTTCTTAGCACGACCACAAGTTGGTGTGTGTTTGCTTAGTCGAATGGCTTCACCAAGGGGCAATTGCAAAGGTGTGCCTGACAAGTCCTAGTTGAATTTGCACGGTCGAAAATGAATTGTGTTATGCCCAACTGATTGACCGAGCTAAAACAATAGTGTAAATTAAGTATATAGTGTAATGAAGCTCTAAGCAGGTTGCTTGATTGAGAGAGCTCCCGAATATTGCTCTTAGCTCGATCATTGAGTTGGGGGTGTTGAGCTATGGTAGCTTGGCCTCCTAAACGTGTAGTGTTTTAGCTCAGTCCCAAAATAGAGCAAGGTTTTAGCTCAGCGGAAATAAGCGAGCAAGGTGTTAGCTTGGCTGGATTAAGGAGCAAAGTTTTAGCTCGACTAAAAATTCGAGCAAGGGTTTAGCTCGATTTAAAGTCTGAGCAATGCCTTAGCTCAATTACATATTGTACCTAGGCTACAGCTCTATTGCGAATCTATAGCTTGGTTGGTTTCTCTAAGAAACCATAAACAGGAGGTTTGTTCAGTTCCATAGGGGTTTTGGATCGAAATCGCAACCCTTAGTCAGTTCTTACCCAAGTTATATGGTGTTCATCTCAGAATATGGAATATTAAAGGTCATCTAAAGTCCTAATTCAGTTCCAAGCCTAATTTTATACAGATTTCAGTGATTGTAAGTGTTATAATGTTATTCATGGACATGGATAATGGTATGACAACATGAAAATGGAAGGAACATGAAGGACAATGCGAAGATTATTGAAAATGCAGAAGAGGGTTCGAGAAACTTACGAATTGGGACTTAAAAGCATATTCCAATCGGTGGAAAAGTGTCATCGTGCGATTGCGAGTTGATTGTAGCAATGCGTATGCTCCGATCTGGGGTTGAAATGGTGGAATTTGAAGGGTTTGGACTCTGATTTAGGGTTCGTAGTTGGAGAAGATGAAAAGTGGAAGCCAAGAGTTGTGTGTATCAGTTATATATATAATGGAGGCAAAAAGAAGCAATGATTTCAAATTTAGAAGCCAGTGCATAACGGTTGGTGCAGTGCACAGGTTCAATCATCGTGAGCCACGTGTCCCAAAAAAGACGCGCTGTTAGAATAGTGGGAGAATGTGTTGTACGGAGGAAAAGACCGCTTTGAACCAAGCTGGAGTCTTGACCGAGCAACCTTGATTAGCTCGGCGGGAATGAGTATTGTAGCTCGACTCTAGAGAGTAATCCCAATCATGTGCTGCAGATGGAACTAAGGGGCAAATTGAGAGGGTAATTTGTGTAACTAAATTGGGCCGAGCTAGTTGGAAGCAACTTTAAGGTTTGGGCCACGTGATGGGCCAAGCTATGTTTTGGAGATAGCTTGGTTTGGGCCGAGCTATGTTTTGGAGATAACTTGGTTTGGGCCGAGCAAAGGCTAGGCCAGTCAAAGATGTTTGACCGGACTAGTAAATGCCTATATTCTTGGACCTAGCTACCTCTTAGAGACAGTCAACGCTTTGACTGAGCTACAAGGAAAGATGGTCAAACCCAACTAAAAGTGAAGGTTTGACCGAGCTAGGAGAATAGCCGTGCAATGTCTGCATGGTGGTGCGCCGTGCAAACCCTACATGGAGCTATGTATTACACGGTTAAGTCAGTGGCGGACAGAGTAAAGTAGTTCGGCTACTCGGCAAGAAGCCGTGCTAAGAGTCGTGCTATCTCACTTGGCTTGCAGTGAGGAGGGTGTTAAAGGATAAGTATTATCCCTTAGGAATGTGATTCCTAGGATCACTCTACAAAGGAGAGTTAGAGTCCCACTAGGATGGTGCCATGCGGAATCTACAAAAGTTCAAACCAAACCCTAATATCAGGTATTGCAATGATTACTCCTAAATTCACAAAGCTTTTATCTCCTTAGTCTACTTACTGATTTAGGCATCGGAGAGGTTTTCGGTACACACCCGCCGGCCAACTCACGTTTGTGATTTCACATGTTATGACGATGTTTGGAGGAGCGCAAGTTTGATCAATAAGATTATACGAGTGAAGATCATTTCGTGTTTGTACAAAAAAAATAATAATAAAATAATTAATATTGTAATATATTTATTGTTTAAGTAATAAGAACTTTTTTTACCAGACTCAGGTCCTGGTTTCGAGTCCTATTCACTTCTCTTTTTATAACTTTTTATTTTCAAATAATGAAATGAAAAATTCACGGATGCCACTCTATATGTAACCTTCTATGTAATAACCCGACTCTCGTACATGTTTTGTGATATACTTTCAGTCCCTTTATTCTGCACATTTAAATGCTTATTGTGAACTTTCATGAGAAATTAAGTTCAATTAAGTGAACCTTATGATCATAGATCCATATCTGTTTAATAAGAAAACATATCTGTCACAATTAAAATGTTTGGATCAAGAATTGAAAGCCTTAAGAGATCAATAATCCGAAATTAATCTTATATTTGAGATCAGCATAATTTTTAGGTAATAATAAGTGTTTCTGTGAAATTCAATTTGGAATGATTAAACTGATTAAGTTTTGTCTTTACTCACCTTTAGATATATATCTATGTTCTTTGTATATTTGACTTATTTTGACTTAAAAAGCCATTACTCAAGATATTTTCCTGAGAGAGGAATGAGAGGAGAAAAGAGTTTTGAGAGGAAGAGGTTATGTTCATCAAGAAGAAAGATTAGGAAATAGAGAAGGATGGTAGGGTTAAAGCGTAAGGTATGTATTTTTGGCTTGAATTAAGTCCTCTCTTGAACTTGAGTGAGATTTTCTTTGATAATCATGTGAATTAAGGTGTTTATTGGTTAAATTAAAAAGATATGTTATCATTGAATTGATTTGGGGTTAAGCTAAGCTATATGGAGAAGAATTTCATTCTATTCCTTATCTTTACATATTTGAACTCATTTAGAGATTTGGATGATTCTATATATGTTTGGGAACTATATGGTAGGGATTTAAAGTGTTTAATTTATATTTATGAATTGCAAGGAATTGAGGAATCAATTCATATTGAGATTGTTGGATGTTTGAGATATCTTTGTACATGATTTTTGAACCATGCTTCATCAATTAAAGAACCTATTTTGAGCCTTGGGAAAGTGTACCAAAAATTGAGTTTTGCTGGATTTTCGAACTGCAATCTGTGCAGAATCGCCGCACGTGCGTGGGTCATGGCCGCACGTGCGGGGCTCACAGCCGCACGTGCGGCCCATGTTGCAAAATTTTGTTCGCTCCGTTTTGCGTGCTTAACCCTCTGGTATTTTTGAAATCTGTGTTTGATATCCTTAAAATGCCTGCAAATCCGTTCGAAGTAAGATAAAGCAGGAAATGAATTAAGAAAGAAAAGGAACTAATGTATAAGTTGTGCATGTGTGTAGGTCATAACCTGGGAGGGGCAAGCTCTCCGTTACAGCACTGTGAGTAATAGTACGGAAATGTACATTTTATTTACCATTGATAATTATTGTCACTTACGCTCTGTTCCTCGTAAGTGTTACACGAACATTTATGACGATTGGAAATCAATGTGAACTTATGTGAACGCTGAAAGATTTGCGTACATCGGTATGACTTTGGAATCATTCTGTTCTGTCAATAACGAATGTTAACCCTCTGTTATTTATCAGTATACTACGTTGCTTCTTAAAGAATAAATGGAACTTATGTTCATCCTTGAGCAATGGTATCTGTGTGAATCTAAAATTATTCTGTTGTGTTACGTATGGACCCGAGGTCGTTCAGAACCTATGACATGAATACAAAGGTTTAACGTCATTATGCGACCCACGTTAGAATGTGAATTGTTCTGCCTTTGTTAAGTGTACTATAATGACATGATATGACAAGAAATGCTCCATTTTCTGATATGTTACATTTTGAATCAATGAGTGATTGTCCATATATGTAAAAGTATTCATGGCATCCTTAGCACAAGGCCCTTACCCAGGGGTAATAATACCGTGGTCTTATGGCCCTTGCCCGGGGGTAATAATACCGTGGTTCAAGTATGTTACAAGTTCCCGATACCGGAGGTTCCTTTATAGAACTAACAAGTATGCTCTATATTGATTTGTTAGCGCTATTGGATGTACCATGTATAATCAAGCATGAATTTTGATTTATGTTTATGATTCAAGCATAAGTAAGAATATGTATGAATTGGTTTCTGTTATCCGTTCCGTTTACGCTATGTTACGACATGATACAGATTGATCAGTCTTTAAGACCTAATGATTTCTGGTATGGAACAAAGTGCTGCAATACGAGACACCTCTTGAATCCATACATCTATGAACTAGGCTTAAAGCCAATTTGGGCCTATGGCCATTCTGTATGATCTGTTAGGCCAGAGGCCATTCTGTATTTCTGGTATGAAACAAAATGCTGTATGGAACTAAGTGCTATAGTGGGAGCCGCCTCTAGAATCCGTGCGAGACACCTCTTAGGTTCATACATGCATGAAAAGGGCTTAATGCCGTTCTGTTTAAAGGCTTAATGCCATTCTCTTTAAGGGCTTAATGCCACTCTGATCAAGGGCTTGAAGCCATTCTGTTTAAAGACTGGGCCTATGGCCGTTCTGTATATGACTAGGCTTAAAGCCGTTCTGATTAAAAGCTGGGCCTATGGCTGTCCTGAAAACAATTACAGGATAAGATTAATTATAAGTTCTCTACATTTGCTTACCTTGTGATTCAAGTATTTATTGAATTATTACGTACTATTAATCACTGAGCTTGACTCACTTTATGTTATGTTTGTTTCTGTAGGCACTCCACTTGGAGGTCAGTCTTAATCCATGACATCCATTCCTCTTTTGTCAACCTCAGAGGGTCCAGGCACTTATATGAAGGCAGCTCATTTTATGGGGTTTTGCTAAGCTTTTGGTTTTATATCCTGATTGTCTGTCTAAGGTTGAAGTGTATATAATCCCTTCACCTTTCAATGTTTTGTTATACGCCCAATCTTGAGGGCTTGGTCTGTATATATATATGTACATAGCTAAGTTCTCTGATGCACGTCACTGTATGTTTATCTGCCTTATGTTCTGTTTGTGATCCTAGCATGATAGTGGTCGCTCAATGGATGTAGTTCTCTTATTTATATTAATTTATGTTGTTAAATACTTCCGTTCAAGCCTCATATATTTTGTATATCAGGTTAAGTGTCCGGTTCTGAATAGGTCATGTCCAAACTTTTAAGAGCGAGTTTGGGACGTGACATTCTATTTTTAAATTGGAAAATGACTCACGTAGCAGTGACATGCCGTCTTTTATTTTTATAGTGTAAATAAATAGATATATTTTACGGTTCTTTTAATAATAATGATATAAAAGTCAGATTTTAGAATCACAAGTCAGTGATTAAGACCCTATTTTGAATCTTGGGTCTGGTTTCTTTGTAGTTTATAAACAGATTGAGGGGTGCTAGTAAGTCATAGTGGGCCCAAATTCGACCCTATCTCGATACTTCAAGTCATTTAATGTATAGAGATTATTGAGTATATTATTTTTATAAAAAATAAATTTAATCGGATATCAATAGCTTCTTAATCATATCACATTTCTAGCAACAATATATTTTGACTAAAATATGATTCGATTAAATATCTATCGATATCTGACCAATGTAATTTTTTGCAGGAATGATACAATCGACAAGATTTGTACATTGAACAATTTAGATCATCGATATGAGCCCACATTTAGACTCACTACGGCCCAACAGTACCCTCTAGTCTAATTGCAAACTGAAGAGGTGCCAAATGCTTGAATCCTCTGTGTATATGACACTTTTAACAATCTTACAATAATTTCTCTCTTTTTCACTAATCTAATCTAGTCATATCATTTTCATTCATTGACATTGTGTATATACATAACAAAAATTAAATTTTTTGTGCTCCAAAACCACTGATATCCTCTATAAATGCAAATATTTTTTCTCACATTAGTGATTTTAGTGATATATATATATTTTTAAAAGTAATCATAGCAGTTCACAAGACAAATTGGTCAGTAGTCCATCCTTGGGAGGATACTAGTCCCACAAATCTAACGGGAAGAACCCTTATAATGACAAACTAATTTTCTCCTTATAATGAATGACACTAATTTTGAAATAGTACATGCTTTAGAAAATAAAATTAAAAATGGATTACACTTGTTCTGTTGGCTCATACAAGTGAGAGCATACTAAGATGGCACGCGATCAAACTATTTAAAAATCACCCTGTTTAGTTGGAAAAAATTACAACTTTCCTAAAATATTTGAGTTTCTTTAAAAATAAAAATAAAAATAAAAATAAAAAAGCCCCTTATATTAAGATTTTATAACATAAAAGACATGAAATATTTTCATAGAAGTTGGGGTCCCTCAAATTTTTACAGAGAAATTTCAATCCAAAAAAATTTCAAACCAAAGAAATTTCTATGTTTTCAAATTTGCTATGTGTTTTCAAATTTATCTGTGTTTTGACCAATTTTGTCTGAATTGCTCATAATTTTCTCTGTGTTTGAACAAATCAGAGAAAATTGAGCTACTCATAAACCAAAACCAGAAAGAATAGAGAAAATTGAGCTACTTGTTGTACCAATTGTGTAATTAAATAAAATAGACAAACCGATTCATATGAAATGAAATTGATTTACAGTAAATGAAATCATGGGATTATAACATACAATTTAACGAACAGAAAAACATATAAGAAAAATAAGGACAAAAGCGCAAACCGAAACCTATGTGATACCACAGTCTCTTTAAAATAGATTAGCCGCCTCAGGAAATAAGAAAGAGTAATTATTTTTTATTCTTCAATTATCATCAATGTAAAAAATAAGGAGATGAGTTTTTTTTTTTTAAATTATTATTTATGATAAGAAGGGAGACAATTTATTTATATTTATGTAGGACTCTTGAAAGTAGATATATCTGCTACTCCAAAAACAAAGAGATGGTATATATAAAACTCTTCATGAATTTTAAAAAATATAATAGATTTGAGAGGATAAAATTAAGATTTAAAAAAAGTAAAAAATATGACAAACTATTCAGACTTTGAAAATAGTAATAGATAGATATAGTATTTCAAAATTCAAATGATAAATTGACCTTTTTTTTTTCTTTTTTTGAGAAAAAAATGATAAATTGACTTGACTTAGAGAAATAAATATATACTATTTAATTGTTTAACCCATAAATCATTTTCATATCGTCCTTAAAACAAATCATTTTCATATGGGTCTAGCAAAGTGGTTTTTCTAATGTCAGTATTACTTTGTTTCCACATCATCTGGATTTCAATGGTTGGTTGGAAATTTTGGAAAATGTGAGCTGAAAAAAATAAAATTCATGATCCATATATCATGTAAAATTTTAGCCGACTCAAACTTACTTTTTTATCTCATCAAATAAATTAATTTGTATAGATAGAAAGAGGGTGGGCACTGTTGCTGAAATTTCTTTCAGCAACTAAACATCATAAGAAATGCTATCGAGACATTTCCTGTCAAATTAATGGAAGTTGAATCACGAAATTTGTATACAATAAACCTCCAAAATTCAGCATCCATGCATGTTACAATATACAGATCATCTGCCTAAAATATGAACACCATTCATACCTAGATCAAGCAGCATACACAATATGTACACATCTCAGATGTTTTTTTGAAATGGGCTGTCAAGACAGCAACCACATTTGGGCACTTTGGGAAGAAGCTAAAAAAACCAGCTTTTTGGCTTTTTAACTTTTTTAGTCCAAAAAAACCAGTTTTTTTGTCAAAAAAGTCGCCAAAAAATCCAAAAAGCCAAAAAACCAGCTTTTTATCAACTTTCCAAAACACCACATTGTAGTTCACCCAGATTAGAGAGAGAGAGAGAGAGACGTATGCCATAGTGTTCAACTAGGTTATGCTCTAACAACATCGGGCTGTAGACTCAACCAACATATACCAAACATGATGTATTACTCATATTTCATGACGATAGCTTCAAGAATTCCATCAGATTTGAAGATGGGTGAAAAAAGCCTTGGATCAACAGGTCCTGGCAGGCTGAAAGAAAGTGTGAATGGTCCGGGTGGGCATTGCTGGAATTTCATTTCATAAACACGAGAATGTCTGAAAACAGTTCTTCCACCAGTCGTTGTCACACCTCGTAAGTGGACCTTTCCATCATGTTCAATCGCACAGCTGAACTGACCTGCAGCAACAAGCGTTATCAGTCCGATGAAAAATAATTAAACCATCCCAAATGTAAGATGCATTCTGTTTTTAACTCAAAAAGAATACAAATAGAAAATCATATGTTCACAGGTTTCTTGAAGCAAAACAATAGTTCACCGTTATTAACTACATGTATTGACTCCAAATCCAAACGCCATAACTCAAGCACTTCTATTCAATATCTGAAAATTATTGATGGGATCTACCAATAATATTATTTGAACCAATTATGTTCTGAGCAAATTATTTCAAGCTATCTTATTTATAGTTTCCAATTAAAAATTTTAGGAAACTAGCTGACCACAACAAGCTCTCATGATTATCCTCTTATAAATATTGCCCACCATCCAAAAAATACCTATATAACTAATTGGTAATCACCATAATTTCCAACAATGCAGATCCATTAAAAGACCATTTTTTACTTTATATTTGCCCATGTGGTGCAGCATAGCGTTCTTACCACCCTCTTCAAAGAACAAAACAAACCAAAAGAAAACAAAAACAAAAGGGTAAATTACACTTCACACCAAATCTCATTTTGGTCCCTACACATGAAATCATGAGAATCAATTCCCTGCACTTTTGGTCAAATCCCACTTTAATCCCTACACATGAAATTGTTACAGTCAATCCCTTGTAAATCTCACTTTTGTCCTTACACAAGTGTCAATGTCCCCTTTCTATTACTTAATTGTTTAAATTTTTAGTAGAATCTAATCATGTGATAAGAATGTGATTACGACATGAGGGTAAGAAAGGAAAATCATCTATATTTTCTACTAATACATACTTTATCCCAAAATTTACATCAAAATATAACTATATTAGGCTAAAACAAAACGCAAGTTGTGAACAATTAAGAAAATGAACTAAGGTTTTGCATAAATTGGAATCACAAAACTCTATTTTTCACGGTAATACAATCTTCTGTCTATTCATCTTTCTTTCTCTTTGATTTCTTTGTTGCATTTTTTATTTATTTCAAAAGCTCTACTTTCTTGCTTTTTTGTCCCATTTTTTACCATACGAACATATATATATAGTATTATATAAGTTTCATGTGCTTATCACGTAAAACAAAGTATATTGGTGGGAAACATAAATGCTTTTCCTCTCTTACCTTCATTTCGTAGTCACATTTTTGTCACATTACTGGATTTTATTAAAGATTTAAAAATGAAGTTACAGAAGAGGGATATTGACACTTGTGTAGGGATTAAAATGGGAATTGAGTAGAATTATAGGGGATTGACTGTCACGATTTCGTGTGTAGGGACCAAACTGAGATTTGACAAAAAGTGCAACGGGTTAACTATCATGATTTCATGTGTAGGGACCAAAGTGAGATTTGGTACAAAATGCAGGGGTGTAAAGTGTAATTTACCCAAAACAAAAACAAAGCAATGTTCAATAGGGTCAACCAAGTTTCTTTCATAAGCATGCTTTAGACTTAAAGAAGCATGGACACGAACATGGACACAAGACACGGAAAAATTGAAAGGAGGGAAAAAAAAAACGTATATGGACACGGCAAAGTACAGCAAAAAAAAAATTTTTTTATATATTTTTATTTACTATGCATATGAATTTAAATTTAGGACACAAAGAAATAAGACGCATCAATGTATATGTGGGTCTATTTTTATTTTTCCACTTTCGTTCCTCTTTATATTCATATATTTTACCTTAGTCAAATCATCTTTTTTTAAAAAAAAAAAAAAAAAAAAACTTCCCAAAGCTGTCCTGAGACGTGTTCAAACACTAGAAACATTCGTGAAGTGTCCCCCAAAGTGTCACACAAAAAAAAAAAAAAAAATAGTAATTTAAAAAATTGACAAGCCACATGGCGTGTCCAACATGTGGACTTGTTGGAAGTGTCGGTGCTTCATATCACTCTAGACCCACCTTCTACCATATGATGTGGTTGACAAACATGTAATTTTGTGAATTGTAAGATCCTTTACAAGATGTATAGGTGTTCTCTATAACATGCAGTTGCACACCACATAAAATAATGTGTATATGGTCCTTTATGTGCATAAGTATCAGGCCCAGATTTGGTTTGCCTGGACAACTTGTTCGGCACGTGTAGGTTTATGTTGCATGAGAGGTCTTGCATGCCTCATAGGCAATCAATCTTAAGTTTTCAAAACTTCTAGGACTGGGCAATTATTTAAAGAAAGGGAAACACATTATCTAAGTTAAAAACTCTTGTAAGAATTATATTGCTACAGCCAACATGCATTGGTCACAATAGCTTTACATTGAATTGGTCCCCAGTCATGCACCGATTTCCTCCAAGGATGGATCTAGGGGCCCCCTAAAAATTTGAAAAATATCATATATATTATACTAGAAAATTTAAAATAATTTAAAATTATAGGGGTTTACAACCCCAAACATACTTTTGGACCCCCATAGTGATAATCTTGGATCTGTCCCTAATTTCCTCCATCTATAATGCATATTGTAGCAAAACAGCAGTTTGAATTATTACTAAAAAAAAGAAATAAAACAACTACCCCCTCCATTCCAAAATAATGGTTCCTTTTGGGGAATCCAATTTTTTTTTGTAGTACAATTATTGCACTTTAAAAAAATTGATTTTCCAAAATTACTCTTTGCTAGTACATTTTTTAGGGAATATCAATATTATAATTGTACTTTTTATGTTGTTAATGAATTTAAAAGAAGGGCAAAATGAGAAATTTATATTATTTTTGTACTTGATTTTTGAAAATGGACTAATATTTTGAGACAATGAAAAATGGAACAAGGGACTAATATTTTGGGACGGAGGGAATAATATAAATTACATGAAATCCTACAGGGGAAGGAAAAAAAAAAAAACCATATTGGTAAAGTCGTGTATTCATTGTCGTTAAGAGTAGATCACACCTCTTTGAATACGTGACTTGGTGCAACAAGTTATGGTGGTTTACACCTAGGATTCAACTGCCCATTATTTGCAAAGCTTGCAGTCGCAAATGCAGAGGTCATAGGAATAACTCCTTGTTTGTCCCAAGATCAAATAAAAATCATTTACATATTTTATTTTAAGAATTTAGACATTGAGAATAAAACGAGTTCAATATGTGAGTTGACCATGGGTAGAAGACAATTCTGTTTTTTCATTTTAAAAAAAAAAAAAGATTACTTTTGTGTGAATGCAAATGTAGTAAGACATTCCCAAAATCTCATTCAGGAGAGATAAATATCATAAACTGTTACACGAGCAGTATTCCAAAGAACTTCAGCAAATTGTTGCTTATGTTATATTTACATATAACATGAGTGAGTAAAAGTCATACGACGGAAAAAACATATGGCCACACCATCTTGAATACACACATCAGTTTACAACATGAACACAAATTCCTAGCCTTCTGATGCCTATTTAAATGCATTTTAGTACCCCACTCATATGTCATATAGGTAACTCCAGGGTAATGATATATCTCTATAATATATTATTTAGTACTTCTTAAAACTCATGGAGTTACTCAAGGGTGTTAAAATATAACCAAAAACGATTATGTAACCAAACCAAACCAAATCAAGCCTTAAGTCTCATCAAATGGGGTCGGCTACATGAATCATTCTTCTCCACGCGGCCCTATCAAAGGCTATTTCGTTAGTCAAATTAAGTAGATCCATATCTCTACTTAATTTGACTAACGAAATGGCCTTTGATTAATCAAATTAAGTAGAGATATGGATACTTCAGTGACACAAATACTTCTGCAAGAAAATACAAAAACACAAAGTGCAACCCAATGTTTTGGAATCCTTAAATCGGATTCTCATCCTTAGCTTGAATTGAACGTCTTTAACACAGTTCTATTGTAGTATGCAATGCAGAGAAATTTGGGTTTTTAATCCTATGTAACTTAAGGAGTTGCCTTGTTGGTAAGAAATAGTACAAACATTTATATAGAAAAATCATTGACGGGGGGGAGAACAACAAACCTGGATCCTTCCTGACCCCAGGCAGAGCAACCCGAAAAAAATATGCAGATTTGCTGACTCCAATGTCCACAGCTCCAACAGCTGGCCCAGTTCCCCCTCTTGTAGCTGTTCCAGTCAAGACAACAGATGCCTTTGAATTAAACTGATCCACATTTGGAGCTGGTAAAAGGGGCATCATGAAAGGCCCACCCAAACCATCTGTCCTTGGGACCTGTGACATTTCAAAAGATTCACAGTGCTGCCTTCCTTCCAATTCACCTTCAAACTCCGCTGACAAGTTGCCATTTGCATGGGAATCTTTTCCTTCCATTTACTGATGAAAATCATGGAAAGAAGAAAAAGGGCAAATCTGGAATTTCACATGAGGTACAATTTAGGGCATCAAGAATTGAAGATTTGGAATAATTTTGATTCTCTATATCATTATAGTAGGTTTTAGTAGTTAAGGGCATTATGGTAATTTCAACATTGCCGGACATGGGTTGTAGGGCTGCCCATGGATTTTATTTTGGGCCAAGTTATTAAATTGGGTCATTATATGTGTTTCATTATATCTAGAATAATCTTTAGTGGTCAAAAAAGCAAAATTCCTATTTTGATATTGAAATAGAATTATAAGTCATTAAAGTTTCCTATTATGATTGAGGTAGAATTAGAAGTCATAGTTGGTCTACAATATTAGTAGTTGCCAAATACTTTTAGTTTCTAAATTTGAGTTTTAGTCCTTATAGAATTAGGAGAGTCTTTAGCCTATAAATATATGTATAATCTCAATGATTCAATAGAATAGTTGATGTTATGAGAATTTGAGATTGTGTTTGTGTGTGATTGGCCTAACCCTTGTGAGGGTGAAACACCTCTTTCTCTGTCTTCTTCTTCCAATACTTCTCTTTCTTCTCATGTCACTGTTCACAGTACTGAGAACAGCCACCCAATAGCCACTAAACATTTGTGTTTTCATTTCCAAAACCTTACCTTTTTACAAACCCTTAAACTCCTATATTTTTAATACTTTTGCAGCCACAAAATCCCACTAAATCCAGCCCTATAAGTCTATTGTTAATGCTGCCAATGTATTTATCCCGTGCTCACTACTTGTGGAAAAGTAATCCCTACTCAATCACACATCATTGTCTCTCCTCCACACAACCTTTTTATATAATCTGTTTCACCACCTCTAAATCTCTGGACTAGAGTTATGGAATGGATCGAGTTTCAACTTCAAATTATTTTGGCCAGCTGACTATTTTAGCCTTTCAAGGTCAACCTCTTTCACAGACAATATAAGTTGATCATGAATAATAACAATTGCCATAAATCTTGGGCCAACATACAAACACTGAAATACAGATAAAGAAACAAAATAATAAATGAAGTCAGGTCCCTACAATGTTGTATGTCAAGGCAATTTTTAATTTTGAACAAGTGAAACTCATCTTCAGCAGAAAAATATTTAAACCACATAGAGAAGAGCTTGTAAGTTTAGTTAAGGGGAACTGGAGACAAACAACCTATGTTGCCCAATCCCCACCTCGGGCCATGCATACACAGATGCACATATAAAGGAAGACATAACGAAGGTGTAAAGACTCAGAGCATGTAGGTTAAATTCACGATATGCACAGACAAGTAGTTTGAAATAAAATCAAATTTTCCAAAGATTTTAACATTCAACCATGTCTTACTATGACAGCATACTGTATAGTTCAATAGTACAAAAATAATAAAATCATACAGCAATTAAGAATTCATTTTTAACAAATGCATTATTACTTTTGGAAAGGCTTATTCGGAAGAGATATATATATACATCCAGATTATATAATGTAAATTATAGGATGTTGCATTTTTTTTTCAAAGTACAAATATATGTGAGATATAAAATGTTCACAAGCCATCATAATTCTCATATAAAGTAACATATGACCACGACCGGGTACTAGGATTTTTTAATTTTTCTAATTCAATAAAGGGATAACCAAAAATCACACGATCATCTAGCCAATTACAAGTGTTCTTTAATATGGAGATGACTGTCCATATCAACATGTCTTAGAACTTCCGAATTGTTTCAGTCTAATATGGAGATGACAGTCCATTACTCAAAAGAGGAAATATTTTCAACAGTCTTATTTATGCAATACCTTGCATTGTGTTTGTGTGTTTATTAAACTTTTCTTTACTTTAGAGGCATGCAAATTGCTTCCCTTTATTAGAAGAAAGAGACCGTTGTCTTGAGAGTGAAAAGCAAGCACAAGCGATAGAAAGCATAGGAACGTGCGAACTACCAAAAAATGGTGAAATCATGTCATTCCTTTACGTTGTATTTGGATCATAGATTTGTATAAGAGTTTGGAAAGGGAAATGGAGAAAAAAATTGACTTATATTTCATTTACATTTGCATCACATTTTTTCTTTCCTTTTTCAAATCTCTACTCAAATTCATGATCTAAACACAACCTTAAAGAGACATAGGAATGACCCATCTAACTGAATGTCATTTAAAATAAACAAACACACTAAGGACATTATGAAATCAAGAACCATGGACATTATCAAATCCTTACTCCCAACACTCTTCTATACTCTCTTTTCTAATTTCACCACAATTTCCATCCATCCCTGCCACCCAATATACAATTAATGGAGTTAATTCACACAAAAATAAAAAGAGTGTAATATATCACCTTCTACATCAACCTATAAACAATCAAACAAATAATCAATCTGATTATGTATTAATAAATTGTAGTTTAAATTTCGAAATTAACAAAGAAAAATTCACACATCCTACTATGTTTGATAACTTAGACAGAAAAGAAAAGAAAAGATTATGATTTCTCTTCTATCAAAGAAAAGAAATGATATAAGGTTATATTACTAAATAAATTAACTTTTTATAGGTGTTAGTCTTTTTATTTGTTCTATATCTAAAGGTAGTTTTGATATTATAACAAAATAATATTTGGTTAGTTTCATTTCTCTCCTAAAGATTGAAAATAAGAGTGATGAAAGAATTGTATTTCTTTCCATTTCTCTCCTATTTGAGAAGAGAATCCAAACAAGTGATTGAAATCTATTTCTCTCCATTTCATTTATTTTCTCTCCAAATCACTCAAACCAAATTGGTTGGTTTTTCGTTTTTTTACTTCAATTGTTATCTGGTTCATTGTCAACAGAAAAAGCCCTAATCCATGGCGATGTGTAGCGAACAATCGAAGCATGATGAGACCTTCAACGAGGGTTGAAGAAACAATTAATTCTACTAAAATAAAAACTATATGGCAGAGAGTAAGAATGGAAACGAGAAAGGATTAATTACCAAAACGAAAGTCTCTGAAAGCCAACGAAGGACGAATCGATTGGAAACCAGAATTCAGTCCCCGGAATAGGAATAGGAATAGGGATGGGAATAACACCTTTATTTTTGGGGCAATTAGAAATCAACCAGAATTATAACAATAATTATTAGATGGGTAAATTACACTGACACCCTGATGTTTATATTTATTATAATTTTTCCTTCACTTTTTAAAAATTACATCTTTCTCTAAAATTTAAAATTTCATTACAGATTCTTCCCTCAGTAATTTAATTTTTTTAAATATCAATTTTGCCCTCACTGGATAAATTACATTAACACCCCTCACATTTTAGAAATTACAATCGCCTCCTTAAGGTTTAAAGTAATATTACCAATTAGTCTATCGGTTAGTATTAGTTGGAAAAAAATTAATTGAAAAAAAATTTTGTTAGTAAAATTTTTAAATTTCTATTTAAAAACCAACGTAAGCTTATTGTTTGAATTTACGTTTTTTTCTCAAATTTACAAACTGAAACAACCATTTATAAATAAAAAAAAAATTATCAAATAAGTTTTTATGAGAGTTTTTAAAATTTTTGTAAATATAAATTAAAAACTGAAAACGAAATGGTTACCAAACAGGTTTAGATGGTAAAAATTTCATAAAATTAACAAATAATTAAATAAGCTACTAGCGTAAGAAATGACTTATCAAAAGATTTTTAGGTTTTGTATGGTTTGATTTTTATAATTTTTTTAAAAAAATTAAAAATTAATTTGATTAAGAAATAAAAAAATAAAAAATAATAATTATTATTATATAATTTTTATCTTTCGAGTGGTTAGAAATAATTTTTTACCAATTAAATTGAAACAGCCATACGTATGTATATAACCTGCCCAAAAGTTAAAATGATAATTATTTTTTACCCTTAAATGATAATTATTTTTTATTTTTTATTTCTTAACCAAATTAATTTTTAATTTAAAAAAAAAATTTAAAAATCAAACCATGCATAACCTAATAATCTTTTGATAAGTCATTTCTTACGTTGGTAACTTATTTAATTATTTTTACGACATTTTTACCATCTGAGGCCTGTTTGGTAACCATTTCGTTTTCAGTTTTCAATTTATATTTACAAAAATTTTAAAAACTGTTATAAAAACTTGTTTGATAATTTTTTTTGATTTATAAATGGTTGTCTTAGTTTGTAAATTTGAGGAAAAAAACGTAAATTCAAAAAATGAGTTTACGTTGGTTTTAAAACAGAAATTTAAACAATTTTACTAACAATTTTTTTTTTTCAATTAATTTTTTTTCCAACTAATACTAATCGAGGGGGCAATTGGTAATGTTACTTTAAACCTTAAGGAGGGAATTGTAATTTCTAAAATGTGAGGGGGTGTCAATGTAATTTACCCAGTGAGAGCAAAATTGGTATTTAAAAAATTAAATTGCTGAGGAGAGAATCTGCAATGAAATTAGACCTCGGGGGGAGACGTAATTTTCAAAAAGTGAGGAAGAGAACTGTAATAAACATAAATCTCAGAGGGATGTCAGTGCAATTTACTCTTATTAGATTAATGAATGTGTGGGTGACTCTCCCCGAGAAGATATTTATTTAGATGAATTTGGATTAGAGAATTGATTGAGATCACTAAAAAAACCTATCACTAACAGCTTTAATGAGTTAAAAAAAAAAAAAAAAAAAAAAAAAAAAAAAAAAAAAAAAAAACCATAAGAGACAACCATCACATTAAGGGGGACCCCCTCATTAGTGCTTCCCCTAGTGGTCCCTTTTAGTGCTCTCAAGCATTAATCTTTGGATTAAATAAATTCGATGGATGTAATGGTGTTGTAATTGTTATAAAAATATACTTGTCAGTAGGAGAATGCGTGGTGCAATTTAAGCGGTTTAAAATTACTTTATAAATAAAAATGTTAAATTGACAAATAATCAAATCATGATTTGAGCGGCTTGGAGTAGATTGGTGGATTGAAGAATATTTTTAACTAATTATCAAGTATTTGCATAATATATAACAATATTTTACATAATATTTTTTAAATATATAACAAAAACTAATTTTACATAATATTTTATATATATATAACTACTAATTTGTAACAAATTTCACATTTTAAATCTCTTTCATATTCATTTTTATTTTGATATTTCATTAGAGGTTGAAAAATATATATGTATTAACTATAGTGGAGTGGAGCGGTGCGGTTTCAAATGTGAATTATAAATTTTAAAGTTTAATAGAACAGTACAAATTTATGCGATTTTAACGGATTGAGTGAAATTTTACGCAACCCTACCTATGGTTATTCAGCAAGCATTGTGATCCTCTCTGTTGTATATTTATAATGGTAAAATTTCATTACAGTATTCAATAGTGGATGCAATAATCTTTTTTTAATTTAAAAGAATTATAAATTTATATTTTTATTTCATATATTTTTGGATGTATAATAAAAATTCTCCATTATATATATAGAATGGAGAAGATGAAAGTCAATTGGGAAGGCCCACAACTAATATAATTTTATGTAAAGACAACATAATTACTTCTTTGAGTAGAAATTATCGTATGGGTGCGAAATGAGAAATTTTTGTATGCCAATAGGGTATTACGTGACACTACCTTCCACTAATTATAAATGTATATGCCCACTATTGTTCCCCAAACACTCAACATAAATGTAGTGGATCATACTGTCAAAGCCAAGCACAATAGTAAAAGATACCACATGACATGTACCTTATCCACATACAAAAATTCCTCGTGCGAAATAACCACGTGACCGACCGTGTGTGTCCAATTAATTTGTGATTTGTCTACCATGTAAGTATATAATCTTATGTTATTTGGGCAGATAATTAACAACAATGATAGAAACTTCTTTTTTTTGGAGACTCTCACAATCTTTTTTGAATCTCAACCATTGATGGTGTGAGCCTCACACATACACATATATCAATGGTTCAGATCTAAAGGGATTATGAGGGTCTCCAAAAAAAAGGGGTTCCAAACATTTTTCGATAATTTATATGGTGTTCCAAAAAAACTGGAGTAAGTTTTAGAGATTAAAATCTAAATAAGGGAGTTCACATCTTTAGGTATTTTGGTTTGAATTTTTGCAGAAAGTCTGCTTCTAGCATATCCCACTTTATCTTCAAATTTCTTGCCCAACAATTCTTTATAAAACTTTATGTTCATCTCTTCTTTTTTTTCATTGGCTGCTCAACTCAAGCTTCTTCTCCTAATCATTATTGTCATATAAGCTCAAGATTTTATTTCTTATTTTGTGGTTACTAACCTTTGTGTGGAAAAAATTTGTGTACTAATCTCCAGCTTCTTCAAGGTTAGACTAGTTTTTTAGAGATGTATAGGCTCCTGTGATTCGAACTTATGAAAACTTTACTCTAATACTACTTATTGGTTTGAGTTCTACCATATTTCCTTTAATTTGGTATTAGGGAGATATAATTAGAGACAGTTTCACTTATCTCTTCTATGAAATTCAATATCACACCTACAAGTTGATTTCTTAAGCAATCGTAGATAGCAATATCGTGTAGCCAACAAGTTGTTTCAATGATGGTTTCAATCTTTTAAGCTTCAGACTCTGTTTCAACGTAGAAGATCCTTCAACCCCTTGTTGCCATGAGTTTTGAAGAAATGTGTTTAATTTTTTTTATTTTTTATTTTTTGAATTAATGAAAATAGAGAGTTTCAACATGTTTTGTTTTGTTTTGTTTTTTTTTTTTTTTTTTTTTTTGGGGGGGGGGGGGGGGTTTGAATTCAAGGATTGTAGATTTGATTATGTTCTATTCTTTCTTATTTTTTACCTTTTGTGTTATAAATACTAATGTACTAGTCTATGGAAAATTTACACCATAATTTTAAAACCACAGTCTACTACATCCTTTAAAATCATATCCTTCAAATTTGTTATAGGGAATAATTGATATTTTAGTTGAAGAAATTAGTATTGATGTTATTATTGTTCATATATTTTTTTTCCCCAAGTCCAATGCAGAAAAAATTGGAACAAAAATGTGACATTCCCCAATGTTTAGCCCAATACGAATATCTCCGATAGTTGATGTTAAAATACTAACATCAAAATCAAATTTTAATACATTATAGTGTCAAAAATATTATAAGTTGATAATCATATGCTCTAACCATGGAAATATCAAAAAAAAATTTCTATTTCTTTCACAAAATTGAAAATAAAATATTATTTGTGAATCCATCATAGCAAAAAAAAAAAAAAAAACTCGTAAAATTTTGGCAAGAGAAATGACACATCATGGGAGTTGACTTTCGAAGTCTTGCTAATTTTCCCCCGTGTGTGTTTTAGAACATTATTGGAGAAGTTGTTATGGTGTGTCATAAGAGTATCACCAGTGGTGTTATTCTTTCCGTCAAATTACAATATTATTAAATTTTGTATCAAATTTAATACAAGATTGAGTAATTGTCAAAATTTATCAAAACTTTTTATTTCTACCTCTCTTGTAATGGGAATTACAAATAACAATTTTATTTGGTATTTTGTCAAAATAATAATACTAAAATGGCAATCTCTTTATACTACATTTTAGTTGAAACACTTAATTTTTTGAATATTAATAATACGAGGAAATATCATTTTGCCCCCTAAACTTTCATGTATTTTTTAATTTGACTCCCAAACTTCAATTAATGTCAATTTTACACCTAAACTTTTGATATTTTGATTAATTAAGCACCTGCCATCACATTCCGTCTACAATTAGACGAAATATGTTAACGTGACATCAAAATTCATTTGAAATTTTACTGAATTTTGAAATTTTATTTTATCTCTTAAACTATACCTTAAAAATCAATTTACCCTCCACGTCAAACATTCCGTCCAATTGTAGACTAAATGTGACAACAGGGGCCAAATTGATCAAAATTTCAAAAGCTTGGGTATAAAATTAATATTAATCGAAGTCTAGAGATTAAATTAAAAAATACATGAAAGTTTTGGGGGCGAAGTGATATTTTCTCTATAATATTTACAACATCTCCCGTGCTTAATAGCTAAAAGCAATAGCTAAAATTATATTTCAGTAATGAACAGTGTAAAAATACTTTTTTTTTAGCAATGGTGCTCTAGTGGTAAATAGCTAAACCAATACTACTTTTTTTTCTCAACCAACTTTCCCTTCATTTCATTTCTTAATTTCAACTACCAATCTCTCAATTACTATTATTTAATTCAACAATCTGTTTACTGGATCAGTCGTTCCACTTGAATGTAAATTTTTATTTGAGTTAGAAATACAAGAAATTTTTTACAACGCTGCAAGATCAAACCCCAACGAGATTGAGTAGAAACTTGAGTTCGGATATCAGCATCCATGTTGTCAACATAATTTTGAAAAATTCAATTCCTAAAATTTGATTTTAATTATGAATTACCTATAACACAATCTAGGGTAAAAGATAACCAAGCTTTACAAATATCTTGCTCAGGTGTAAATGATTTCCCCCTTCTTCCTTTCTGATGAGATTCTGCCGTAACTTGTTCCGTAAATATAGAAGCAAGAACACTAGTGTTGGATGTTGCAGTTGGTATGTGAACTAATTTATAGAAATTGTAATATATAGCCATTGAATGTGATGTTGTGCACAGTGTCCATAAAAATTAAAAAAAAAGGTTACCGTTTCGTCATAGTATATGACTTTTGTCACCATAAAAGCTCTCTAATATTTTCCCTTTAACCAATACAACAAACGTCAATAGATGCATGTATAGTGACAGCGATAGGCCCACAAGGACCACGGCCCACCATGAGTAAACCCAAGCCCACCATTTAGATCCCATTGCACAACCCGGTCAATAAAACCCGGTACAGCCGGAGGCCAACTGAGCAGGAAAGGCCAATGAGGCTCGGACACGTGGCGGGTGCAGAACAGGCCATGTCAGCAGACAAAGATCTGCAAAGTTATTGCCACAGCACATCACCATTAATGCAACCCATCACAGCATTTATTGCGACAACACCCCTCTGCCGGAAGGGCGCCCCCTCACCCTGAACAAGACGAACCACGACGCAAGCTTTCGGCGGGAAGGTCAGAACGGCTAAGACAGCGAAATGATTACCAAAGGATATAAGCAAACCCCGAAGACAAGAAGAAGGTTAAGTTTTTCCATCCTCTCTCTCTCGCTCTCTCTACATTTTGTCCATCACCTTTTCTAATTCATACACCGGAGGGTTCGCCGGGGGACTACCCCGTTCCCCGATTGAACTTGCTTGCAGATTATCCAGTGGACTCGAGGAGCTTGGATCGGTCCAGCCCGTTCACCGGGACGAACTGTATTATCAGTTGGCGCCGTCTGTGGGAATCGGTTTGTCCGTGCGCCAGTTGTGTTCATTGCCGCCGGGGACCCTTTTCCAGCAACTTTTTCACCTCACCCGTCACGTGCATGGTAACGACCAGATCCATGGCTTCCCACCATAATGCTGCCAATCACCAGACCGACCCCCCCAATCCGAACAACCCACCACAGTACTTCATCGAGCTCACCAACAGCATCAACCGTATGGCCGAACAAAACCAAGCCTTAATCAACGCTCTGCTCCAACGGAACCTCCCTATTCCTCCACCACCTCCAGATATTCCACCCCATCCAGAACAAGTGCCAGGCCATACTGTCCCACAACCCAATCCTCCCAACTCGAGGGGCTTGCAGCCCTCTCACCCACATATCCACCCACCCCCTCCACCCCCACATCCGTCAATCATAGCTCCAGCTCCCGAGGGTGAAGCCAGCAGCGTCCAACATCTGTCCCCCTCTGGCGGTGACAACATCCCCCTTTGGGACGCTGAAATCCGAGCCATGAAACTCCAACTCCAAGGGGTCATGCAGAACATCCAACATAAGCCCTCCACCACAGCAAACTCCCCGTTTGTCGCCTCCATCCGAGACAAACCCCTACCCCCCAAGTTCAAAATGCCTACCATCGAACCCTTTGACGGAACAGCCGACCCCGTCGACCACCTGGAGACCTACCGTACACTCATGATCCTCCATGCTTTCCCCGACGAAATCATGTGCCGAGCCTTTCCCGTGACCCTGAAGGGATCGGCTCGGCTATGGTTCAGCCAGTTACCGCCAGATTCGGTCTCCACATTTCAACACCTCAGCGACTCCTTTCTGAGCCACTTCATCGGGGCCCAACGCCAGCGACGTCCGGCGACCCAACTCCTCAACATTCGTCAGACCGAGGGGGAGTCACTGCGCAGCTTTGTCACTCGCTTCAACACCGAAGCCTTACAAGTTGCTGAAAATGACGATAAAGTCATCCTCACAGCCTTCATGGCTGGATTGCGGTCATCCGATTTCCTCTTCTCCCTCTCTAAGAACCCACCAACATCAATGGCAGCCTTGCTCTCCAAAGCCCAAAAGTACATGAACGCCGAGGATTCTCTAGCCGCTTGGCAAGACTCCACCACTAAATATCAGACCCCCAGAGAAAAGAGAAAAGACCAAGAACCCAGTAACACCCGGCATCATAACCCAACGCCCCGCTACGCCGACCGACCCCCTCGCGCCGACCGGTCGGCCCCAGTAAGACCTCCCGGTCGGTTCGAGCAATATACCCCCCTCAATACCCCCATGGAACAAGTTCTTAACCAGATCCAACGGGACTACCCCCTCAAGTGGCCTCTTCCTCCACGGAACCCTTCCAACCGTAAAGATCAGTCCAAATATTGCGGTTTCCACCAGGATCACGGCCATAACACCGACGACTGCATCAGCCTCAAGGATCAAGTGGAGACCCTCATTCGGCAGGGGCGCCTGAGCCGATTCACAGGCACCCGCCCTCAGCAGAGGCAAAGGACCGAGCCCCACAGAGACAATCACAGGCATACCCCTCCACGGCGACCAGCCCAACCAGACCAGGGGCATGACCGACCCCACCAACAACCTCGGCCTCAAGGTAATCCACCTCCACCAGTTGGTGAAATTAGAGTTATTTCAGGTGGTCTTGCTTGTGGGGGACCATCTCGCTCAGCTCAGAGGGCAGAGCTTAGAAAGATACGACAGGGCTCAGATAAGACAGTTGCCACGGTCGACCGACCCCTCAAGCAACCCAAGCAGTGGACAGAGCCCATTACCTTCGCGGACGCCGACTGTGCAGGCATCCGTTATCCTCACGATGATCCCCTCGTCATCTCCACCGTCCTCTCTAATTATAAGGTCAGACGAGTCCTCATTGACAATGGTAGCTCGTCCGACATCATTTTCCTCAATTGCTTCCGCCAACTGAAGATCGGGGAAGAAAGCCTGTCCCCACTCCAAACTCCTCTGGTTGGTTTCACCGGTGACCGGGTGACCTCTATCGGCTCCATCGATCTCCCCATCACCATTGGAGAGTACCCACGGCAGACCACGAAGTTGCTTACTTTCCTTGTTGTCGATTGCCCCTCTGCTTACAACATCATCCTCGGCCGCACCGCCCTCAATGCCTTCCAAGCCATCACGTCCACCTACCACATTGCCCTCAAGTTCCCCACTGATTTCAGGGTCGGAACGGTGAGAGGAGAACAGACCGTCGCTAGAGAATGTTACGTGGCCTCACTTAAAGAGGTCAAACTGAAGGAGGCAATGATCATTGAAGGACTTGACGTCCGAGACGAGGACGAACTGATCAGAGGCGAACCTGTGGAAGAACTCGTCGAAGTCAACATCGATCCCAACAACCCACTCAAAACTGCCAAAATCGGCAGTCAATTACCTCCCCAAACCAAGGCTGAACTCACCGCTCTCCTGATTGAACACAGAGACGTCTTCGCCTGGACTCATGCAGACATGCCAGGCATCGACCCCTCTTTCATAACCCACCGCCTCAGTATCGAACCTCATTTCCGACTTTACCGACAAAGGCAGCGTATTTTCCATCCAGAGCGCAACAATCTCATAGCTGTAGAGGTTGACAAGCTTCTCGAGGCCCAGTTTATCCGCAATGTGGATTATCCTAAGTGGCTGTCCAACGTAGTCCTAGTTCGCAAAAACAATGGCAAGTGGCGTCTCTGCGTCGACTACTCCGACTTGAACCGAGCTTGTCCCAAAGATAGCTATCCTCTCCCCCGTATTGATCTACTGGTCGACGCCACGGCCGGTCATCAAATGCTCAACTTCATGGATGCTTTTTTGGGGTACAACCAAATCGTGATGCACTCATCCGACCAGGAACACACATCTTTCATCACCGACCGGGGCACCTACCACTACCGTGTCATGCCGTTCGGACTAAAGAATGATGGGGCCACCTACTAACGTTTAGTCAATACAGTCTTCCACCATCAGATCGGACGGAACATGGAAGTGTATGTGGATGACATGCTGGTCAAGAGCAAACTCCCCACTGACCACCTCACCGACCTACGAGAGACTTTTGCCACCCTTCGCAAATATCACATGAAGCTCAACCTAGAGAAGTGCGCCTTTGGCGTAGGATCTGGCAAGTTCCTGGGTTTCATGGTCAGTCAGCGCGGCATCGAGGCCAACCCTGAGAAGATCAAGGCCCTGATTGAGATGCAGTCACCCAAAACCGTTAAAGAGGTCCAAAGGCTCACCGGCAGAGTGGCAGCCCTCAACCGTTTCATCTCCCGCGCAACGGATAAGTGCCTACCATTTTTCAAAGTCCTGCGGCAGACCTTTGAATGGACAACTGAATTAGAAGAAGCCTTTCAACAATTAAAACAGTGCATGGCCAATCCTCCCCTCCTCTCACAGGCACTTACCGGCGAGCCCCTTTTCCTCTACCTAGCAGTATCAAGCACCGCAGTCAGTGCAGCACTCATCAGAGAGGACGGCTCAGTCCAACGGCCGGTCTACTACATCAGCCGGGCTCTCAGGGGAGCGGAGCAGAACTACCCCCTATTAGAAAAGCTGTCCCTGGCCTTGGTCACTGCCTCCAGACGCCTCCGCCCCTACTTCCAAGCCCATTCCATAGTGGTTCTCATCGACCAGCCCCTGAAGAAGGTCATGCAGCAACCCGAGCTCTCAGGAAGACTAATGCAGTGGTCAGTAGAACTAAGCCGGTTCGACATCTCTTATCGCCCCCGGACAGCAATCAAGGGGCAAGCCGTAGCCGACTTCATCTTGGAATTCACCAATCCAACCCCAACCACTAACCCTTCACCCCCACCAACTCCACCAGAACCCGAAGATCCTCATTGTTGGACACTCAATGTTGACGGCTCGTCTCGCAGGGAAGGAAGCGGGGCTGGCCTCATCCTCACATCCCCCGAAGGGGGTTATTTCAAATGTGCCCTCCGCCTCTTGTTTGCGGCCAGCAACAATGAGGCCGAATACGAAGCATTGATAGCAGGACTTCGTCTAACCAAAGACATTGGTGTTAGCCACATCCGCGTGTTCAGTGACTCCCAACTTATCGTCGGCCAGATCACGGGTGAATTCGATGCCAAGGATACCACAATGCGGACTTACAGGGACATGGCGCTCACCCTTGTTCGTCTCTTCAACACTTTCCAGATCAGACACATACCTAGGGCGGAAAACTCCAAAGCAGATGAGATGGCCCAGCTGGCCTCCGCCGATCAATCCGACCTCAGTCATGGAGTTCGCCTCGAATACCTGACTCACCCGGCCATCTCACCCGACCAGCAAGAAGTGCAATTCCTCCAGACGGAACCCATTCCTTGGGCATCCGACATCTTCCTCTTCTTGACCACTGGAGAACTCCCAGATGACCAACAGTAGGCTGCCAAGGTCAGAGCTCGGTCGGCTAACTACATTCTGGTCGACGGCCTCCTTTACAAGCGCGGTTTCTCACGACCGTACCTGCGATGTCTCAGCCCCACCCAAGCGACCTATGTAATGCAAGAGATCCATGAAGGAATCTGTGGCAATCATTCGGGTGGCAGGTCCCTCGCTCACAAAGTACTCCGAACCGGCTACTTCTGGCCGACTCTCAACCAGGATGCCGCTGATTTCGTGCTCAAATGTGACAAGTGTCAGCGCTTCGCCAACATCCCCCATACTCCTCCTACTGGGCTGATAACACTCTGCAGTCCCTACCCGTTCGCCAAATGGGGGATCGACCTGGTCGGACCCCTTCCCACCGGCCGAGGCCAGACCAAGTTCGCAATAGTCGCCATCGACTACTTCACCAAGTGGGTAGAAGCAGAGCCCTTGGCCACCATCACCGAGCGGAATACAACCAAATTCATCTGGCAGTCCATTGTTTGCAGGTTCGGCATCCCTCAAGCCATCGTCTCCGACAACGAGAAGCAATTCGACAACGCCAAGTACAGGAAGTTCTGCGCAGACCTTCAGATCCAACCATGCTTCTCTTCCCCAGGACATCCGCAAGCCAATGGCCAGGTCGAGGTCACCAACCGCTCACTCCTGAAGATCATCAAAACTAAGTTGGAAGCTGCCAAGGGACTTTGGGCAGAGGAACTACCAAATGTGCTCTGGGCCTACCGGACTACCGCTCGGACGCCAACCGGGGAAACCCCTTTTCGCCTAACATACGGTGCTGAGGCGGTTATCCCCGTAGAAGTCGGTCTGCCGACCCCCAGGGTCTTACACCCGGACCCAACACTGACTGAAGAGCTCCGTCGGGCGGACCTGGACCTCATCGAAGAGCTCAGAGAGACTGCTGCTGTCAGAGTGGCCTCGTACCAGCAGAAAATGAGAACACATTACAACCGCAAGGTCCGACCAAGGGAATTTGCTGTGGGAGACCTAGTGTTGAGAGAAGCAACTCTTGCCACCAAGAATCCGACCGAGGGCAAACTAGCAGCCAAGTGGGAAGGACCCTACGTTGTGAAGGCCCGCCCACGGCCAGGCACTTACCGACTTCAAGACATGGATGGCCGTGACCTTCCCCATCCCTGGAATGCTGAACATCTGAAGCGTTACTACCAATGAATTCTTACTTTTGTATTGTCAAACTTGTTGTATTTTCCTTTCAGTACTTAATACAAATATTGACTGGAGTTCCAACCTTCTATAATTTAACTGTCTGAATGTCGCATCCATGTAACTTTCTTTTCCAGCATCCAAAAGCCTCAGTCCGACCTGAGCGCTCTCAAAAGCCTCAGTCCGACCTGAGCGCTCTCAAAAGCCTCAGTCCGACCTGAGCCCTTCCAAAAGCCTCAGTCACAACTTTTTACAACATTTCTACTTGGTCAAATTTTAACGGTGTTCCCCAATTCCCCCCCTACAGGTTTACTATTGGCCCCCCTTTAGTTCTAATTTTTTTTTAAAAAAAAAAAAAAAAAAAAAACCTACTTTCCTGCCCTCATTTATTGAATTTTTACACAAGTCCAATCTCACTCTGCATGAACGAATTTTATCAGTTCACTCTTACTCTGCGTGGTGGGATTTTTAAATCAACAAGTTCAAATTCACATTCAAATTCACAAGTTCATCCTCTTCCATTTATCAGCACACTTTTATCAGTCCAATCTCACAAGTTTAAACTCACTTGGGTCACTTAACTTAAGTTCACTCTGTCAAGAAGTTGAATTTTTCATAAGTTCACTACTCATTTTTATTACAAGCATTTCTCCATTTCAAACCCACCAAACAAATAAACACAGTTAATTACAAGGCATAAGTGGAGCTTCATTCACTCGCAAAATGTGTACATCAGTTTATTACAATACTTCAAAAAAAAAAAAAAAAAAAAAAAAAAAAAAAAAAAAAAAAAACAAAAATGTGTATACCAAAAACACACAATGATTCTTAAGTACATGTCTTCAGTTCACTCTCCCTTTTCACTGGAGATCAGATCCTCCTCTTCCACACCTTCATCCAGAGGGGTCTGGGCCACATCATCTTCTCCAATTGTTACGCCGCTGAAGTCAAGTTCTGGGAACAGCTCCTCTGCCCTCCTTTTGAACATTTTCCACCCACTGTCCCAGTACTCTGACATTTCATGCTTGTAATAGTCCGACTGCTGGAAGCTGGCAATCACTTCAGACTCAGACCTCCCTTCAGCAGCCGTCCTTGATGTGCCAGCCCCCCCAGATTCCTCCCTTGCTAAGCTGCTGGCTACTGCCGCGTCAATCGCCATCTGAAACTCAGGAGACCCTTTGAATTGGGCAACTGCTGCAACACAAAGATCGGGGTAGGCTGCTTTTTCCGAGGCCGCCTTCGCCTTCTCTTCGTCCAGCTCTTTTTGAAGGGTCTCCTTTTCCGCTGCAGCCCTAACCCTCTCAGCCTCCAGCTCCCCCCTCCAGGCCTCTCCCTCAGCAACCAACTTCGCCCTCTCTACCTCAAATTGCTTCTGCAAAGTCTCCCTCTCCACAGTCCCCTTACTTCGCTCTTCCTCCAACTCCTTGCGCAGGCTCTCCCCCTGCTCCACCGCTCTGGCGCGCTCGTCCTCCACCTCCTTCTGCAGAGCTTCAACTTTAGCATCTGCATCATCTCTCTGCCTGACGAGCTCTTCGTTATTGATCATGGCTTCCTCATGCCGTTCGATCGCGATAGCACAGGCCTTCTGGGACTCCTCCAACTTCTTCTGCTCACCAGTCAACTGGAACTCGAGCGACACAACCCTGCGGCATGTGTCCTCCAACTCCGACTTAACCGATGACAGCTCGGTGTGGGCAGTCTTCCATGCAGCACTCTCCTTCTTCAGCTTGGTCAGGTCTGCCTTGGCCTCTTCAGCTCTGATCTTGGCCGCAGCAGTTTTCCTCAGCAGGGCCCCTGCCAGGGTAGTTACCTCCATTTGAGCGGAGCATAGCCCCCTGAACAGGTCCGCCTCATTGAATCCAGCGGCCGAGCGCAGAGTCGACTCCTCCACCATCTTCACTAAGCGGTCTGCCACCGCCTTAGCTGGGCCTCCGTCTCCCTCCAGCCTCCCAGCCACAGCCCGCGTGTGGTAAATCGTGGCACCCAGGCTGACCCCCCCTTCCTGGGGCGCAGGACCCCCCTGGGGTCGTTCTTCCACCCTATGTTCAGGACCCCCCTGGGGTCGTTCCTCCACCCTTTGTTCAGGATCCCTGCTCCCCACCCCTATGCCGATCGCAGCTCTTACTGGCACAACATCTCTAACTTGTGAGGACACGTCCACCACCTCTGGGACGACCACCCTTTCTGCAATCTCCTCAGCAACCGGGGTCTCCTTCATCTTTTTCGGCCTAGACTCCTCTGCAGCCCCCTCTGGGGCACTTCTCCTCTTCTTCTTCTTCAGACCCTCCCCCTCCTTCCTGGCTTTCTCCTTCATAGGATCTACAGGGAGCTTCCGCGGCTCAAAAGTGCTCAGATCCTTCCCTCCCAGAGGCTTGGGACGAGGTCGAATCCTCTCCCTCGCAAGCGGTTGCGGCAGTCGGTCAGCTTGAGCCTCCTTGAACTTCTGAGCCTTTACCATAATGGCCTGATCCTCCGCCTCCTGCGCTCTTCTTCTGGCCTCCAACTCCGATCGGTCTAGGTCCCCCCCGATCGGTTGTGGACCCAACCCCGCCTGAAACAGTGCGGACGGCTGAACAAGCTCGTCCCACTTAACTTTTTCCCTCTCCCTCCACTCCTTCACCTTCTTTACTCTCTCCGCCACCGCCGCACCCACCTTCGGCTCCACAAATTTGGTCGGCACCTTCCACGTCGTGCGCACTCCAGCTCCGCCAGAATTGGACACGAAGAACCACCTGGGCCTCCAACCTTTGATCGAAGTTGGTAGCCCAGCCACCAGACCCTTCCCCGCCACGGCCTGCAGGGTCACCCAAGTCTCTTGCTGCCCTGAAGCTTTGTAGCAGCAAAAGAACTCATCCACTGTCATGGCCTGCCCTTCAGTCGCCTTTGGCCAGACGCTTGCGCAAGATAGCAAAATCTTCCACGCATTGGGCATTAGCTGCCCTGGTGCTACCTCCAAGTGGTTGAGCACATCCACCACGATCTGCGGCAGTGGCAATCTCAACCCACCCTTCAGCGCCTCCTCGTAGAGAGAGAATTCCCCTGGTCTGACGTCAGACGGCCTCTCCGTTGATGTTGGCAGCACCAACTCCACCTCCGCCGGGATCTGGTATCTTTCGCGGATAGCCTCCAATTCCCCCGCCGTAATAATGGACCTGTCAGCCCTTGAATGCCAGTGATCTGGTTCCACCTGGCTGATTGGTTGCGGCGCGGCTATCACTGTGGAACCGTGGGACCGCACCACTAGTCCCTCCACCCTACCTGACCTGTACTGCTGCGCCAACTCCACACCGTCGTCCTCTCCAAGAGGATCCACCCTCACATCCCCAACTCCTTCTTGAGCCATGTCTATGGCGTGTCTGCGTATTGCTTCTGATGCAGGTGCAAGAAAGTTGCAGAAATGTTGCAAAGGGGTATCGTCGGAAACGAAGGAACTAATACTTCGAATATTTTGAGTTTTTGTAAAGAAGTAGGTGAATCGTATGATACCAAAAGCCCACGGTTTACCCGTATTCCAAGGATCCAAATTAATTTTCGCCAGTTTGAAAACTTTTCAAATCATCCGCCAAAACTGCCTCTTCAATGCCCATCATAATGCCCTAACGTTTCGCTAATAATCCAACGCTTGACCTTTCCCCTCCCTCGAACTTCCGCCACGTGTATGGTCCTGATGCGCTGACTTCTGCCCTTACCTTGTCTTTTCCACTTTACCTATCACGTGACATGCCGCCTCTTGAGCCCCGCGCCCTCCCGCTCGGCCGCCCTCACGCTCGGCCTCTCCCGCTCGGTCACCTTCGCGGTCGGCCTCACCACGCTCGGCCTCCCTCACGCTCGGCCGCCCTCACGGTCGGCGTCGGCATCTCCCGCTCGGTCACCCTCAGGGCCGGCCTCTCCCGCTCGGTCCTCTTCGCGGTCGGCCTCACCGCGATCGACCTCCCTCACGCTCGGCCACCCTCACGCTCGGCATCTCCCGCTCGGTCACCCTCACGGTCGGCCTCTCCCGCTCGGTCACCCTCACGGTCGGCCTCTCCCGCTCGGTCACCTTCGCGGTCGGCCTCACCGCGATCGACCTCCCTCACGCTCGGCATCTCCCGCTCGGTCACCCTCACGGTCGGCCTCTCCCGCTCGGTCACCCTCACGGCCGGCCTCCCCCTACCGGTCGGATTCATCTTCCTTACTACTATTCCCTTCGTTGGACTAAAGCTGCACTCGGGAATGGGGGACTACTGACAGGGATAGGCCCACAAGGACCACGGCCCACCATGAGTAAACCCAAGCCCACCATTTAGATCCTATTGCACAACCCGGTCAATAAAACCCGGTACAGCCGGAGGCCAACTGAGCAGGAAAGGCCAATGAGGCTCGGACACGTGGCGGGTGCAGAACAGGCCATGTCAGCAGACAAAGATCTGCAAAGTTATTGCCACAGCACATCACCATTAATGCAACCCATCACAGCATTTATTGCGACAACACCCCTCTGCCGGAAGGGCGCCCCCTCACCCTGAACAAGACGAACCACGACGCAAGCTTTCGGCGGGAAGGTCAGAACGGCTAAGACAGCGAAATGATTACCAAAGGATGTAAGCAAACCCCGAAGACAAGAAGAAGGTTAAGTTTTTCCATCCTCTCTCTCTCGCTCTCTCTACATTTTGTCCATCACCTTTTCTAATTCATACACCGGAGGGTTCGCCGGGGGACTACCCCGTTCCCCGATTGAACTTGCTTGCAGATTATCCAGTGGACTCGAGGAGCTTGGATCGGTCCAGCCCGTTCACCGGGACGAACTGTATTATCATATAGATAGATAGATAGATAGATAAATTCATATATATGAAGATTTCACAAAATCATATAAAATTTATATATAATCAAATATTCATTTATGGGTAAATTACACTGACCTCCTCTGACGTTTGCCTTAATTACAGGTATCTCCCCCTGTGGTTTCAAAAATAACATAGACCTCCCTTACTTTTGAAATTAATATACAAAGACCTCATTCTGTTACTCATTCGTCCAAATTCAAATAGATTATGCTAATGTCATCTATAATTATTCTTCAAATTCCAATACTTCCCTTCAGAGGAGGTAAGTGTAATTTACCCATATATATATAAAGAAACACACATACATATATATATATATAAACACATACATTTCATCTCTCTTCCCTCTCACTCTCTTTGTGCTCTGCCTCTCTTCCTCTTACTATCTCTCTTTCATCTCTCTGTGCTATTTTTCCCCTTTCTCTCTCTCTCTCTCTTCCTCCTTTGGTAGTCCTCGGTAGTTTTCACTGCCGTGTTGGACCCAAAAGGAAATCTTAGTTTTGATCGACGTCTACCGCGAGCGGTGGTACACTCTCTGGCGGGGCTACCTGCAGACTACAAACTAAGACGCGGTGGCTGCTGCCGTTGTCCTCCGTTGCCCGATGCCTCCCCTTCTAAAACCTCCACCTAGTGCTGCCACAAGATGGAGAAGCTCCGCTAGAAGTACCTGACCGAGAAGCAGCGATCTCTCTCTTTCCTTGGCCAATTCTTCTCTTAGCGATTTTAAGGCTTAGGGCGAAGACTTGTAGCAAGATTGATCCGAATTCTAACCCTAATTACAGTTCTACAGTTTTGAATGGGCATTCATCGTATTTGGATGAAGGATCTGATGAAGATGTTGGAGATGATATTGATTTTCAAGGCCCAATTAGAAGCAATAAATTTGAGAAGATTCATGAAAATTTTGGACCTAATTTTGATTTAGATGGTGGGTTTTACATAAAAATCCTAATTGATCAAGATTTGGTACCTCCTGGGTTTAGGGCAAAGAAATCCAATTGACGGATATTCAATTCCTACTGGAATTAGATCAAAGAGTTCAGGCAAGACTGATGGGAATTCTTGCCCTAATCTTGATTCTAGGTTTGTGAATGGGAATGGGTTTTCTTCGGGTGAAATTGTAGAGATGGTTTTTGCTATTAAGGTGTTGGGAGAAGGGTTTGTGAAGATGGAGAAGATGAAGATGGAGAATGGTCAGTTGTATCTTTTCACAATGTGATTTAAGGGCATTATGGTCAATTCGGCTATTAAGTTAACGTTGTTCATGCTCTGTTAACGGGAAGGGGGAATCTGTGTATTATTTTCAAAAGTAGAGGAGGTTAGTGTAATTTTTGAAACTACAGGGGAAGTACCTGTAATTAAAGTAAACCTCAGGGGAGGTCAATGTAATTTTCCCTTTTTTTATCTATTTATTTATTTTGTGAGATTCCTTTTACTTTTTCCAATAACTTAAACTGAGACAGTATTGATACCAGTGTCAATACCAACTGAGACAATGTCAACACCAGTAGTGTTAACACCAATTGAGAAACCAGTGTCGACACCAATAGTTAATAAATTATGTAATT
The DNA here is from genome assembly GCA_036172215.1 of Camellia granthamiana. Taxonomy (NCBI): domain Eukaryota; kingdom Viridiplantae; phylum Streptophyta; class Magnoliopsida; order Ericales; family Theaceae; genus Camellia; species Camellia granthamiana. The sequence continues at coordinate 137,581,660 of CM069910.1, forward strand.
TTTTTATTTTTAATAAATTTTTAAGCTTTAATTCTTTTTTAAATATATTTACTTTTCTGGTGAAGCCTTCATTTTTTCTATTAACGTGATTTTTTTCCTTTTGTTATTAATCTAAAAATAACAGAGCATGATTATGCAACATTTTCAATTGTTCGATGATTTTGTTATTTTTTGAATTTTTGTTGAGAGTAGGAAAGGGGAAGATGAACAGTAAATTTGGACATCACTTTTGTGCTAGTAAGCTTAGTTATTGGTAAAATATTTCAACTTTTTTAGCCAAATATTAAAGCATTTATTTTTTAACTTTATGTTATTTTTTAGCCATAGCACACATTTTATCTCACCATTGAATCTATCGTATTTTATTTAATAAGTGATATGTCACATCATGTAAGAAAATGTTAGAAATTTTAAAAAAATTACTAAAATTTTTATCAAATATCTCGTATGGATAATATGAGATATTTGATAAAAATTTTAATAAATCTTTTGAAGTCTCTAACATTATTCCATCCTATAACAAATAAAATATAATTATTCTAACATTATTGATTTGAGATTACACAACTATAGTCAGTTGGTTGGATCACAAGCTAATAGAATGATAAGAATTCCATCCAAACAAAACACTAAGGGCCTGTTTGGTAACTATTTTGTTTTCAGTTTATATTTATAAAAATTAAAAAATTGTCATAAAAACTTGTATAATAATTTTTTTGGTTTATAAATAGTTGTCCCAGTTTGTAAATTTGAAGAAAAAACGTAAACTCAAAAAATGAGTTTACATTGGTTTTTAAACAGAATTTAAAAATTTGACTAAAAATTTTTTTTTTTCAATTAATTATTTTTTTCAAATATTTTTTTTTCAATTATTATTTTTTTCAATTAATTTTTTTTCCAATTAATTTATTTTAATTAATTTTTTTTTCAATTATAATGTGTATGATCCCATTGTCATAAATAATAAAAAATAAATATAAATATTTTAAGTTTGAACAAATATATTTTTTAATTAATATTTTTAAAATTTTTCAAACATTTTGTTCAAACCAAACGAATTTGTAATTTATATTTTTCTAAGAATATACAAAAATCAATTTATAAAATTTTTGTAAACATAAATAAAAAACATAAACATTACTAAACGCTACCTAAGCCTCTCCAAACAAATTCAAAAGAAGTGATTGGAGAGTTTCTTTCCGGTTCATTGTGTTGTTTTTTTTTTAAGGTTTAACAACAAAAGGAGTAGCCTGTAGTTGTGTTTTTTGACCCCATGGGAACATGTAGAGATGTAATTGTCGAGAAATCTAGTGTGAAAATTCGAGAGATCCAAAGATTCCAAATCCAAAAGTGTTTTCGGTCGGATTCCAAGCATCAGGGACCTCTTCGTGGCCACCCATGCATCTACTGCATATCCATTTTACACATCATCTCCAGGTCTCTGTTTTTTTATTTAGCTGGGCCGTGCTGTTGGACTTTGTTGGATCCATCAAAGAGCTCATCTCCATAATTCAAACTAAATATTCATGAATAGAACTTGATAATTCTGTGTGTCGTCGTGTATGGGCTGGACCGATCCAAGCTCCTCAGGTCCACTGGAAAACCTGCAAGCAAGTTCAATCGGGAGACGGGGTAGTCCCCCGGCGAACCCTCCGGTGTGTGAATTAGAAAGGGTGATAGGCAAAACGTAGAGAGAGAGAGAGAGAGAGAGAGAGAGAGAGAGGTAGAAAACTTAACCTTCTTTTCTCCTTTTTCCTTGCTTATATCCTTTGGTAATCATTTCATTACCTCTGCTATTCTGGGCTTTTCCCCGCCGAAAGCTTGTGTCGTGATTTGCCTTGTTCAGGGTGAGGAGGTGCCGTGCCGGCTGGGAAGTGTTGTCGCAATAAATGTTCTGATGGATTGCATTAATGGTGATGTGCTGTGGCAATAACTCTGCAGATCTTTGTCTGCTGACGTGGCCTGTCCTGCATCCGCCGCGCGTCCGAATGTCATTGGTCTTCCCTGTCCAGTTGGCTTCCAGTGATGCTGGGTTTTACCACCCGGGTTGTGCAATGGGGTTTAATTGGTGGGCTTAGGTTTACTCATGATGGGCCGTGGTCCCTGTGGGCCTATCCCTGTCAGTAGTCCCCCATTCCCGAGTGCAGCTTTAGTCCAACGAAGGGAATAATAACAGGGAAGATGGATCCGATCGGTGGGGGGAGAGCATAGGCCGACCGTGAGGGCGGCCGTGCCGGAGGGGTCGACCGTGAGGCCGACCGGGCGGGCGAGGCCGACCGTGAGGCCGACCGTGAGGGTGGCCGAGCGGGTGAGGCCGACCGTGAGGTCGGCCGAGGCCGACCGAGAGGGTGGCCGAGCAGGTGAGGCCGACCGTGAGGGCGGCCGAGCGGGTGAGGTCGACCGTGAGGGTGGCCGAGCGGGTGAGGCCGACCGTGAGGTCGGCCGAGGCCGGCCGTGAGGGTGGCCGAGCAGGTGAGGCCGACCGAGCGGGCGAGGCCGACCGTGAGGCCGACCGAGCGAGTGGACGAGTGGAAGGGCGTGGGGCTCAAGAGGCGGCGTGTCACGTGATGAGTTGAAGTGGAAAAGACAAGTAAGGGCAGAAGTCAGTGCATCCAGGCCATACACGTGGCAGAAGTTTGAGGGAGGGGAAGGGTCAAGCGTCAGATTAGAAGCGAAACGTCAAGGCATTATTATGGGCATTGAGGAGGCAGTTTTGGCGGATGATTTGAAAACTTTTCAAACTGGCGAAAATTAATTTGGATCCTTGGAATACGGGTAAACCGTGGGCTTTTGGTATTGTTCGCTTCACTTACTTGTTCTCAAGAACCCAAAACGTTCCAAGTGTTACACCGTTTGTTGCTCGCGATACACCATTGGAGCATTTCTTCAACTTCTTAGGGCCTGCGTCAGAAGCGATCAGCAGACACACTGTAGGAATGGCGCAAGAAGAAGACGTGAATGTGAGAGTGGATCCTCTGGGGGACGATGATGCAGAAGAATTAGCTGCCCAATACAGAACGGAGAGGGTGGGGGAACCAGCGAGACGTTTCGGTGGCTCCACCATGATTGCAGCGCCAACGCCAATCAGTCAGGCGGAGCCGGACCATTGGCACACAAAGGCGGACAAATCGACGATAACGGAGGCGGAGATGGGGGCTATCCGCGAGAAGTACCAAATTCCGGCGGAAGTGGAGTTGTTGTTGCCAACGTCAACGGAAAGGCCATCGGACGTTAGGCCAGGAGCATTTTCCCTGTACGAAGAAGCTCTAAAGGGGGGGTTGAGGTTGCCACTGCCTCGAATAGTGGTGGACGTGCTCAACCACCTAGAAGTGGCTCCGGGTCAGCTGATGCCCAATGCTTGGAAAATCGTGCTATCCTGCGCAAGTGCCTGGCCAAAGGCAAGTGAGGGGGGGTCGATGACGGTGGAGGAGTTCTTCGCTTGTTACAAGGCCTCAGGGCAACAAGAGACGTGGGTCACCTTGCAGGCGGTGGCGGGGAAGGGGTTGGTGGCTGGGCTCCCCACATCAATCAAGGGATGGCGGGCGCGGTGGTTCTATGTTTCTGCCAACGGGGGGCCTGGGGTGCGCACCATCTGGAAAGTGCCAATCAAGACGGTAGAGGCAAGACTGGGGGCTGAGGCTGGGGAGAGGGTGAAGAGGGTGAAAGAATGGAGGGAAAAAGAGAAAGCGAGATGGGATGACCTCGTGCAGCCTTCTGCACTGTTTGAGGCAGGGCTGGGTCCTCAGCCGGTCGGTGGGGATCTTGATCGAGCGGAATTGGAGGCAAGGAGAAAAACTCAGGAGGCTGAGGATCAGGCAATCCTTGCCAAGGCCGCCATGTTCGCGAAAGCACAAGACGACCGACCCCCACAGCCGATCGCGAAGGAGAGGATCAGGCCTCGCCCAAAACCGTTGGGGGAGAAGGACTTGAGTAAGTTTGAGCCACGAAAACTCCCTGTGGATCCTGTGAGAGAGAAGGCCAGGGATGATGGGGGGGCTCCGAAGAGGAAAAGGAAGAAGAGAAGTGCCCCTGTGGAGGCCGCAGGGGAGACTGAGCCCAAGAAGGTGAAGGAGGTCCCAGCTGTGGTGGAGACCCCTGTGGTCAGGGATGCTCCAGAAGCGGTAGGGGTCGCCCCCGCAATTCAAGTGGCAGGGGGCTTGGCCAGTTCTGAGCCAAGTGGGGGGCAGCAGATGCCAAGGAGTCCTGCACCTCAGGAGGGAGGGGTTGGCCTGAAGACTTCTCTTTATCATGCGCGCGCGGTGGGTGGACGACTGGAGGGGGAGGAAGGCCCAGCCAGGGCAGGGGCTGAGCGTTTGGTGAGGATCGTGGAGGAGTCAGGCCTGCGCTCAGCTTCAATGTTTAACGAGGCAGACCTCTTCAGGGGGTTGTGTTCTGCACAGATGGAGGTGACGACCTTGGCAGGGGCCCTCTTTAGGAAGGCTGGGGCTGCAAAAATCAAGACAGAGAAGGCAGAGGCACAGCTGGCCAAGCTGAAGGTTGAGAAGACAAGTTGGGAGAAGGCTCAGGCTGAGTTGCAAGCAGTCAAGCTGGATCTGGAGGATGCACGCCGAAAGGTTGTGTCACTCGAGTTCCAACTGGTCGGCGAGCAAAAGAGGTTGGAAGAGTCCCAACAAGCCTGTGCCATCGCCAACGATCGGCACGAAGAAGCCATGAACAGCAACGAAGAGCTGGTGAGGCAAAAAGATGAGGCAGATGCTAAGATTAAGGCTCTGCAAAAGGAGTTGGAAGACGGGCTTGCCAAGGCAGACGAGGAGAGGGGGAGGCTGGTGAGGGAGTTGGAAGCGGAGATGGAGAAGGCAACGGCGGAAAGGGTGAGCCTAAAGAAGGAGATGGAGGAGGAGCGAAGAAGGGCAGTGGCTGAGAGGGAGGCCTTGCAGAAGGAGTTAGAAGCTGAGATGGCCAAAGCTTCTGCTGAGAAGGCGGCCCTTCAGAGGGAACTGGATGAGGAGAGGGCGAAGGCAGCCTCTGAGAGGGCTGCTTACCCCGATCTATACACGGCAGCGATTGAGCAATTCAAAGGGTCGCCTGAGTTTCAGATGGCCATTGATGCTGCAGTGGCGAGCAGCCTGGCGAGGGAGGAGTCCGGGGGGGCTGGCCCATCGCGGACAACGGCTGAAGGAAGGCCTGAGTCTGAAGTCATAGAGAGCTTCCAACGGTCAGACTTTTATAAGCATGAAATGGCAGAGTACTGGGACAGCGGGTGGCAAATGTTCAGGCGCAAGGCTGAAGAGCTGTTCCCAGAGCTTGACTTTAGCAGGGTGACAGTGGGGGAGGATGATGTGGCCCAGACCCCCCTGGACGAGGGTGTAGAAGAAGCGGATCTTATCTCGAGTGAGGAGGAGGAGTGATCGGAAGGATAGGTGTAGTTAGAAGTTTGTATTTTGTGTATACACACACATTTTTTTTTTTTTTTTTTTTTTTTTTTTTTTTTTTTGAAGGGGATGTAAGTGGTTTGTGCACACATTCTTGAATGAATAAAATCGGCACTTATGGTTCTAATTGATGATTCCAGTGTATTTGCCCTTGTGTTGGTTTGGCCTTTGTGTTGTTTTTTTTTTTTTTTTTATTTTATTTTATTTGGTGCACTGATGTTTTCAGCGAATGCTGGTGCCAGGCAGTAGGGCACTAAAGTCATGCCAAAATCCAGGCCAAAATAGGATGAGGAATTTTCTAATACAGAGTGAAATAGCAAATTTGTTTAAGTGTGGGAGGGGATCTGGAAAATAATGTTTCAAGTTGAATGGGCATGAAAGTGCACTGACACATAATGTTGAAGATGTAAAACAAAGTGTCGAATGAAAATAGGAGAGGACGGTTTTAAAATATTGACTAAGTGTCAAATTACCTTGAAAGAATAGACTGAAATGTAATGTTGAAGATGTGATTGGCAAATGAAATATGGGAGGACATCTTTAAAATATGACTAAGTGTCAAATTATCTTGAAATTGTGGTTAAGCGTCGGATCATGACTGAGTGGTTTGCTTTACGAGCTTTTAGATGGTTCTGACTGTGGCTGTTGAGGCTTTCGAAAGTGCTCAGTGCTCGGTCTGGCCGAGGCTTTTGAAAGTGCTCAGGTCGGACTGAGGCTTGTGAAAGTGCTCAGGTCGGACTGAGGCTTTTGAAAGTGCTCAGGTCGGACTGAGGCTTTTGGAAGTGCTCAGGTCGGACTGAGGCTTTTGGAGGTGCTCAGGTCGGACTGAGGCTTTTGGAAGTGCTCAGGTCGGACTGAGGCTTTTGGAGGTGCTCAGGTCGGACTGAGGCTTTTGGAAGTGCTCAGGTCGGACTGAGGCTTTTGAAAGTGCTCAGGTCGGGCTGAGGCTTTTGAAAGTGCTCAGGTCGGACTGAGGCTTTTGGAAGTGCTCAGGTCGGACTGAGGCTTTTGGAAGTGCTCAGGTCGGACTGAGGCTTTTGGAAGTGCTCAGGTCGGACTGAGGCTTTTGAAAGTGCTCAGGTCTGGCTGAGGCTTTTGAAAGTGCTCAGGTCGGACTGAGGCTTTTGGAAGTGCTCAGGTCTGGCTGAGGCTTTTGAAAGTGCTCAGGTCGGACTGAGGCTTTTGGAAGTGCTCAGGTCGGACTGAGGCTTTTGGAAGTGCTCAGGTCGGACTGAGGCTTTTGGAAGTGCTCAGGTCGGACTGAGGCTTTTGAAAGTGCTCAGGTCTGGCTGAGGCTTTTGAAAGTGCTCAGGTCGGACTGAGGCTTTTGGAAGTGCTCAGGTCTGGCTGAGGCTTTTGAAAGTGCTCAGGTCGGACTGAGGCTTTTGGAAGTGCTCAGGTCGGACTGAGGCTTTTGAAAGTGCTCAGGTCTGGCTGAGGCTTTTGGAAGTGCTCAGATCTGACTGAGGCTTTTGGAGGTGCTCAGGTCGGACTGAGGCTTTTGAAAGTGCTCAGATCTGGCTGAGGCTTTTGAAAGTGCTGCTGCAAATAGAAGCTATATTTAGACAATTGAATTATAGAAAATGGGAACTCCAGTCGATATTTATATTATGTATTGAAAAAGGACAATACATCAATTCTATTAATACAAAAGTAAGGATTCATTGATAATAACGCTTCAAATGTTCAGCATTCTAGGGATGGGGAAGGTCTCGGCCATCCATGTCTTGAAGTCGATAAGTGCCTGGCCGCGGGCGGGCCTTCACCACGTAGGGCCCCTCCCATTTGGCTGCCAACTTGCCCTCGGTTGGATTCTTTGTGGCAAGAGTTACTTCTCTCAGGACAAGGTCGCCAGGAAAGAACTCCCGTGGTCGGACTCTGCGGTTATAATGTGTTCTCATTTTCTGCTGGTACGAAGCCAACCTGACGGCGGCAGTCTCTCTGAGCTCCTCGATGAGGTCCAGGTCTGCCCGACGGAGTTCTTCGGCTGAGGCGAGATCCGGGTGTAAGGTCCTGGGGGTGGGCAGACCGACTTCCACAGGAATGACCGCCTCGGCGCCATATGTTAAGCGAAAAGGGGTTTCCCCCGTGGGAGTCCGGGCAGTAGTTCGGTAAGCCCAGAGTACATGTGGTAGTTCCTCAGCCCAGAGGCCTTTAGCAGCTTCGAGTTTAGTTTTGATGATCTTCAGGAGAGAGCGGTTGGTGACCTCCACCTGGCCGTTTGCTTGGGGGTGACCGGGGGAAGAGAAGCATGGTTGAATCTGGAGATCTGCACAAAATTTCCTGTATTTAGCATTGTCGAACTGTTTGCCATTGTCGGAGACGATGGCCTGAGGGATGCCAAATCTGCAGACAATCGATTGCCAGATAAACTTGGTGGTATTCCGCTCGGTGATTGTGGCGAGGGGTTCTGCCTCGACCCACTTGGTGAAGTAATCAATGGCGACAATTGCGAACTTGGTCTGGCCCCGCCCGGTGGGAAGTGGACCAACCAGGTCGATACCCCATTTGGCGAACGGGTAAGGGCTGCAGAGATTGATCAGCTCAGTGGGAGGAGCGTGGGGGATGTTGGCGAAACGCTGACACTTGTCGCATTTCAGCACGAAATCAGAGGCATCTTTGTTGAGGGTCGGCCAGAAGTAGCCTGTGCGGAGTACTTTGTGTGCAAGAGACCTGCTGCCCGAATGATTGCCACAGATTCCTTCATGGATCTCTTGCATTACATAGGTTGCTTGGGCGGGGCTGAGACACCGCAGGTACGGTCGTGAAAAACCGCGCTTGTAAAGGAGGCCGTCGACCAGAATGTAGTTAGCTGACCGGGCTCTGACCTTGGCAGCCTGGTGTTGGTCATCTGGGAGTTCACCAGTGGTCAAGAAGAGGAAGATGTCGGATGCCCAAGGAATGGGTTCCGTCTGGAGAAAGTGCACTTCTTGCAGGTCGGGTGAGATGGCCGGGTGTGTCAGGTATTCGAGGCGAACTCCATGGCTGAGGTCGGATTGATCGGCGGAGGCCAGTTGGGCCATCTCATCTGCTTTGGAGTTCTCCGCCCGAGGTATGTGTCTAATCTGGAAAGTGTTGAAGAGACGGACAAGTGTGAGCGCCATGTCCCTGTAAGTCCGCATTGTGGTGTCCCTGGCATCGAATTCACCCGTGATCTGGCCGACGATAAGTTGGGAGTCACTGAACACGCGAATGTGGCTAACACCAATGTCTTTGGCTAGACGAAGTCCTGCTATCAATGCTTCGTATTCGGCCTCATTGTTGCTGGCCGAAAACAAGAGGCGGAGGGCACATTTGAAGTAACCCCCTTCGGGGGATGTTAGGATGAGGCCAGCTCCGCTTCCTTCCCTGCGAGACGAGCCGTCGACATTGAGTGTCCAACAATGAGGGTCTTCGGGCTCGGGCGGGGTTGGTGGGGTTGGAGGGTTAGTGGTTGGGGCCGGATTGGTGAATTCCAAGATGAAGTCGGCTACGGCTTGCCCCTTGATTGCTGTCCGGGGGCGATAAGAGATGTCGTACTGGCTTAGTTCTACTGACCACTGCATAAGTCTTCCTGAGAGCTCTGGTTGCTGCATGACCTTCTTCAGTGGCTGGTCGGTGAGAAGCACTATGGAATGGGCTTGGAAGTAGGGGCGGAGTCGCCTGGAGGCGGTGACCAGGGCCAGGGACAGCTTTTCTAATAAGGGGTAGTTCTGCTCTGCTCCCCTAAGAGCCCGACTGATGTAGTAGACCGGCCGTTGAACTGAGCCGTCCTCTCTGATGAGTGCTGCGCTGATTGCAGTGCTTGATACTGCCAGGTAGAGGAAGAGGGGCTCGCCGGTAATTGCCTGTGAGAGGAGGGGAGGATTGGCCATGCACTGTTTTAACTGTTGAAAGGCTTCTTCTGATTCAGTTGTCCACTCAAAAGTCTGCCGCAGGACTTTGAAAAATGGCAGGCACTTATCCGTTGCGCGGGAGATGAAACGGTTGAGGGCTGCCACTCTGCCGGTGAGTCTTTGGACCTCTTTAACGGTTTTGGGTGACTGCATTTCGATCAAGGCCTTGATCTTCTCTGGGTTGGCCTCGATGCCGCGCTGACTGACCATGAAACCCAGGAATTTGCCAGAGCCTACGCCAAAGGCGCACTTCTCTGGGTTGAGCTTCATTTGATATTTGCGAAGGGTGGCAAAAGTCTCTCGTAGGTCAGTGAGGTGGTCAGTGGAGAGTTTACTCTTGACCAGCATGTCATCCACATACACTTCCATGTTCCGTCCGATCTGATGGTGGAAGACTGTATTGACTAAACGTTGGTAGGTGGCCCCAGCATTCTTTAGTCCGAACGGCATGACACGGTAGTGGTAGGTGCCCCGGTCAGTGATGAAAGATGTGTGTTCCTGGTCGGATGAGTGCATCACGATTTGGTTGTACCCTGAAAAAGCATCCATGAGGCTGAGCATTTGATGACCGGCCGTGGCGTCAACCAGCAGATCAATGCGGGGGAGAGGATAGCTATCTTTGGGACAAGCTCGGTTCAAGTCGGAGTAGTCGACGCAGAGACGCCACTTGCCATTGTGTTTGCGGACCAGGACCACGTTGGACAGCCACTTGGGATAATCCACATTTCGGATAAACTGGGCCTCGAGAAGTTTGTCAACCTCTGCAGCTATGAGGTTGTTGCGCTCTGGATGGAAAATACGCTGCCTTTGTCGGTAAGGTCGGAAATGAGGCTCGATGCTGAGGCGGTGGGTGATGAAAGAGGGGTCGATGCCTGGCATGTCTGCATGAGTCCAAGCGAAGACGTCCCTGTGTTTGGTCAGGAGGGCAGTGAGGTCGGCCTTTGCTTGGGGGGGCAGTTGGCTGCCGATTTTGGCTGTTTTGAGCGGGTTGGTGGGATCGATGTTAACTTCGACGAGTTCCTCCACAGGTTCGCCTCTGATCAGTTCCTCCTCATCTCGGACGTCAAGCCCTTCAATGACCATTGCCTCCTTCAGTTTGATCTCTTTAAGCGAGGCCACATAACATTCTCTAGCGACGGTCTGTTCCCTTCTCACCGTTCCGACCCCGAAATCGGTAGGGAACTTGAGGGCAAGGTGGTAGGTGGATGTGATGGCTTGGAAGGCATTAAGGGCGGTGCGGCCGAGGATGATGTTGTAAGCAGAGGGGCAGTCAACAACAAGGAAAGTGAGCAACTTCGTGGTCTGTCGTGGGTACTCTCCAATGGTAATGGGGAGATCAATGGAGCCGACAGAGGTCACCCGGTCGCCGGTGAAACCGACCAGAGGAGTTTGGAGTGGGGACAGGCTCTCTTCCCCGATCTTCAGCTGGCGGAAGCAGTTGAGAAAAATGATGTCCGAGGAACTGCCATTATCGATGAGGACTCTTCTGACCTTATAATTGGAGAGGACAGTGGAGATGACAAGGGGATCATCGTGGGGATAACGGATGCCTGTGCAGTCGGCGTCCGTGAAGGTAACGGGCTCTGTCCACTGTTTGGGTTGTTTGGGGGGTCGGTCGACCGTGGCCACTGTCTTGTCTGAGCCCTGCCGTATCTTTCTAAGCTCCGCCCTCTGAGCTGAGCGAGACGGTCCACCACAGGCAAGGCCACCTGAAATAACTCTGATTTCACCAACTGGCGGAGGCGGATTACCTTGAGGCCGGGGTTGTTGGCGGGGTCGGTCATGCCCTTGGTCTGGTTGAGCTGGTCGCCGTGGAGGGGTATGCCTGTGATTGTCTCTGCGGGGTTCGGTCCTTTGCCTCTGCTGAGGGCGGGTATCTGTGAATCGGCTCAGGCGCCCCTGGCGAATGAGGGTCTCCACTTGGTCTTTGAGGCTGATGCAGTCGTCGGTGTTATGGCCATGATCCTGGTGGAAACGGCAGTATTTGGACTGGTCTTTACGGTTGGAAGGATTCCGTGGAGGAAGGGGCCATTTGAGGGGGTAGTCGCGTTGAATCTGGTGAAGAACTTGTTCTATGGGAGTATTGAGGGGGGTGTATTGCTCGAACCGACCGGGGGGTCTGGTTGGGGCTGACCGGTCGGCGCGAGGAGGTCGGTCGGCATAGCGGGATGTTTGGTTATGATGCCGGGCATGACTGGGTTCTTGGTCTTTTCTCTTTTCTCTAGGGGCCAGATATTTAGCCGTGGAGTCTTGCCGAGCGGCTAGAGAATCCTCGACGTTCATGTACTTTTGGGCTTTGGAGAGCAAGGCTGCCATGGATGTCGGGGGGTTCTTGGAGAGGGAGAAGAGGAAATCGGATGACCGCAGACCAGCCATGAAGGCCGTGAGGATGACTTTATCGTCATTTTCAGCAACTTGTAAGGCTTCGGTGTTGAAGCGAGTGACAAAGCTGCGCAGTGACTCCCCCTCGGTCTGACGGATGTTGAGGAGTTGGGTCGCCGGACGTCGCTGGCGTTGGGCCCCGATGAAGTGGTTCAGGAAGGAATCACTGAGGTGTTGGAATGTGGAGACAGAATCCGGTGGCAACTGGCTGAACCATAGCCGAGCCGACCCCTTCAGTGTCACTGGAAAGGCTCGGCACATGATCTCGTCAGGGAAAGCATGGAGGATCATGAGAGTACGGTAGGTCTCCAGGTGGTCGACGGGGTCGGTCGTTCCGTCAAAGGGGTCGATGGTAGGCATTTTGAACTTGGCGGGTAGGGGTTTGTCTCGGATGGAGGCGACAAATGGGGAGTTTGCTGTGGTGGAGGGCTTATGTTGGATATTCTGCATAACCCCCTGGAGCTGGAGTTTCATGGCTCGGAGTTCGGCGTCCCAGAGGGGAATGTTGTCGCCGCCAGAGGGAGACAGATGTTGGACACTGCTAGCTTCTCCCTCTGGAGCTGGAGCTATGACTGATGGACGTGGGGGTGGAGGAGGCGGGTGCATATGTGGGTGAGGAGGCTGCAAACCTCCCGAGTTGAGAGGGTCGGGTTGTGGGACAGTATGGCCTGGAACTTGTTTTGGGTGGGGTGGAATATCTGGAGGTGGAGGTATAGGGAGGTTTCTTTGTAGCAGAGCATTGATTAGGGCTTGGTTTTGTTCGGCCATACGGTTGATGCTGTTGGTGAGCTCGGTGAAGTACTGTGGTGGATTGTTTGGGTTGGGAGGGTTGGTTTGGTGGTCGGTAGCATTATGGTGGGAAGCCATGGATCTAGTCGTGACCATACACTTGACGGATGAGGTGAGAAGGTTACTGAACAGGGTCTCCGGCGGCAATGAACACAACTGGCGCACGGACAAACCGGTTTCCCACAGACGGCGCCACTGATAATTCTGTGTGTCATCGTGTATGGGCTGGACCGATCCAAGCTCCTCAGGTCCACTGGAAAACCTGCAAGCAAGTTCAATCGGGAGACGGGGTAGTCCCCCGGCGAACCCTCCGGTGTGTGAATTAGAAAGGGTGATAGGCAAAACGTAGAGAGAGAGAGAGAGAGAGAGAGAGAGAGAGAGAGAGAGAGGTAGAAAACTTAACCTTCTTTTCTCCTTTTTCCTTGCTTATATCCTTTGGTAATCATTTCATTACCTCTGCTATTCTGGGCTTTTCCCCGCCGAAAGCTTGTGTCGTGATTTGCCTTGTTCAGGGTGAGGAGGTGCCGTGCCGGCTGGGAAGTGTTGTCGCAATAAATGTTCTGATGGATTGCATTAATGGTGATGTGCTGTGGCAATAACTCTGCAGATCTTTGTCTGCTGACGTGGCCTGTCCTGCATCCGCCGCGTGTCCGAATGTCATTGGTCTTCCCTGTCCAGTTGGCTTCCAGTGATGCTGGGTTTTACCACCCGGGTTGTGCAATGGGGTTTAATTGGTGGGCTTAGGTTTACTCATGATGGGCCGTGGTCCCTGTGGGCCTATCCCTGTCAGGCCACTGATAATTCTGTGTGTCGTCGTGTATGGGCTGGACCGATCCAAGCTCCTCAGGTCCACTGGAAAACCTGCAAGCAAGTTCAATCGGGAGACGGGGTAGTCCCCCGGCGAACCCTCCGGTGTGTGAATTAGAAAGGGTGATAGGCAAAACGTAGAGAGAGAGAGAGAGAGAGAGAGAGAGAGGTAGAAAACTTAACCTTCTTTTCTCCTTTTTCCTTGCTTATATCCTTTGGTAATCATTTCATTACCTCTGCTATTCTGGGCTTTTCCCCGCCGAAAGCTTGTGTCGTGATTTGCCTTGTTCAGGGTGAGGAGGTGCCGTGCCGGCTGGGAAGTGTTGTCGCAATAAATGTTCTGATGGATTGCATTAATGGTGATGTGCTGTGGCAATAACTCTGCAGATCTTTGTCTGCTGACGTGGCCTGTCCTGCATCCGCCGCGTGTCCGAATGTCATTGGTCTTCCCTGTCCAGTTGGCTTCCAGTGATGCTGGGTTTTACCACCCGGGTTGTGCAATGGGGTTTAATTGGTGGGCTTAGGTTTACTCATGATGGGCCGTGGTCCCTGTGGGCCTATCCCTGTCAGAACTTTTTGAACATATCATCTTTGAAAAAAGCCAGTACAATCCAGTTAGAAGAATTAATTGTAGGGAATCCTGCATCATTAGGAAATTCATCCCTAGATGTTAAATGAATTTTGGGTTTGTACCCATGATGAAATTTATTTAAAAAAATAATAACTATAAAAAGTTTTTTCCTTTATTTTTTCTTTTTTATTTTAATATTTCGAAACTACCTAAAAACAAAAAAAGGTGACCAAGAAACAAAGGGTGCATTTGGTTAAATTTTTTAATCAATTTTTCAAAATCCAAAATCCAAAACTTGTTTGGTTTAGGGTTTTCGAAAACTCATTCCATAACCCAAAACTTGTTTAGTTTAGGGTTTTCACAAAATTGATTTTGTTTAGTATTGGTCAAATAATTTTTTATGTTTCAGATGTATATTATCTAGATGGATTTAAACAGTAAACAAAATGTAAGGAACTCAAAAATAAATTTAATAAATATATAAAATATTAAAATTGTATTAATTTTTAAACTGGCTTCATATTTATTTATTTATTTTTGTATATTTCTCATTATTCAGTAATTTTATAAACAGTTACATTTAAAACATTTAAATGTATGTAGGTTAAGTGGATATAAAACTAGAAAAGAAGTATTAAATTTTTTAAAAAATTCATAAAAAATAAAAAATATTGAGTGAAACTTTACCCTATAGACTAGATTAAATGCATTTAAAAAGTAAATTTAGATTTGGTATACAAAAGAAATAAACAAATTTGACTATAATATTGCACAAATAAATAAATAAATAAATAAAAATAAAAAAATCACTACAAGACAAAAAACACAAGACTCAAAAAAAAACTCAACAATTAGTTTTAAAAACTTATAACCAAACAAGTTTGGAATTTTTAAATTTTTAAATTTCTAAATACTATTTTCAAAATATACAAACTCAAAACTAGTTTAAAAACTCGTAACCAAACATGTTTTGAATTTTCAAAACTCTTTTTACAAAATTGTCTTTCAAAATAGATTTCAAAACTAAACCAGACGCAGCTAAAAGTTGCTAAAAGTATTTAGTGTAGCTTTGTGTTGGGGAGGTTGCACTCATGTCTTTTAAGACAGAGAGCAACATTCCTTGATGTTCTGCCGACTCGAATCAATGATGGCTCTTATATAACTTGTTGGACTGAAATCTCTTTTAAAATCAATTGATATTGTTGGATAAATTCTTTTTGAGTTCTTTAGTTGGTAGTCTTCGAGTCTTCAAAAATTGGCAATCACGCTGCCTATGTAACATAGAAAACGAGTGCTTCAAGTCACGTTACTAAGTCACTTTTTTAAAGACAATATTTGCACCCACCAATATGTGTGCAGGGGATTACAGCAAATTTGCCTTTATGATACAATGAATTTTGATCTAAGGATCAATTCTATCGGCGTTTGCACTGACGACAATAAATAAGAATACTCTTGATGCAATGATAATCAAATCTATAGAAAATGATTATCAATAAAGAAAGCAAAAATTTTCTTAAGAAACTTTTGATCGAAAAATCTAAATCAAGAGTGAGAATTATAGGAATGCTTTAAGGAATTTTGGATCATTGAAATGGCTGAATTTACAGCCTATTTATAGGCCTTGATGCATATGATCGAATAGACATGTCTCTTAATCGCATTCAATCAAATTTTACCATTAGATCGATGATCCATAGTATGGATCAACTACACACTGAATCGATGCATTGACTGATCACACCTGATCACGATGGGGTGCATCTGATCTGTCTGATCACGCGCTTTTCCAATCAACCACTATGATCAAACCGCTCTAGATCGAACATGCAACCGTTCAATCAGTTGGTTGACTCATCGCTAATGCACTCCACATCACTACTACGCAGAGCTAACTGTGTTCCACCTCACCCATGCCACATCAGATCCACTTCATCATTCCAACTTGTCTGAAGCAAATAGAAAAGCATCCTCTTGGCGTCTGTAGACACCCCATTTTTGACCGCCCTTATGACTTGGGCGCCACCGATTGATCACCCAATGATGAATTTATACGCTTGTCCAAATGCTCGATGTCCTCAACAGGAAACCTCAGTTTTGAGCCTCAAAAAAACTACAAACCTTGTATCTTATTTTTGGATCAAAATAGTAGTTTTTCAAGCCTGACCATCCAGAGACCTGCAGACCCACTAATGGCTTGCCGCCCACTATTAGTGGCCTGCTAACTGTGCCAGCTATCTCCACAGATGCATGCATTGCACCAGCTGTGTCTGTATAGATATTTTCGAGATAGTCTCATATATTTCTATATATAGATGACTCTCTCTCAAAAATTAGGGTTAGAAAAATTTGTGGAACAAAGTTTTGGAAAATATTTCTTTCTTTTCATTTCTCTCTCTCCCTTGCGACTTCTATACCCTTTGCCTAGACATTCTAAACCAAACCTTGAGGGTTCTTTGCTGAGGTGTTTAAGCTTGTATTTTAGCTCTTGAGGGTGTGAAATTAGTGGTTTGTAATTCAAAGGATCACTCCTCTTCAAGAGGTATATATTCTAGCTCTTTTGCACTACTTCTTTCTTATATTTTCTTATTATTTTTGAACTGTTTTTCACCTGTGTTTATGGGTTGAAACTTGTGGTGTAAGGCCATTAAAGGTAGAGGGGTTGACCACCATTCTTTGAACCTTGCTTCCTAGGCCTTTACCCTTGTGTTTCGCACCTGTTCGTTACCTCTTTTTGAGATTTTTATCACTAAATTTTAGAGGTTTTTCAGAGGCTAAAATGTGGTTTTGAAGTCCTGAAAATGAAAGAGTTAGCCTCCCCTCCTTTGGCTTGTTTACTAGCTTAACTGCTCTATTATTTTAGCTTGCTTTTATAGGTGTTTTTACCTTAATTTTAGTACTGTTTAGCTTATTTTAGGACTGTTGTAAGTTGTTCATGTCATTTATGCTTTGTATTGCATCCACAAAGAGGTTGAAGTGTATGTGGATAACATGATTATCAAATCCAAAGAGCGAGAAGGCCACTACACCACCTTGGAAAAGTTCTTTCAACTGACCAGGGAATACAAATTGAGGTTAAACCCGCATAAATGCACATTCAGCGTAACAGCAGGGAAAATGCTGGGCTTTTTGATCACTCAGAGGGGAATTGAAGTAGATCCTTCCAAAATCAAGGCCATCTTAGAAATGCCACCACCAATGAATGAAAAGGAGGTGCGCGGTTTTCTGGGTAATGTGTAATTCATAAGACGGTTTATTTCAAAATTAACCTTGACTTGTGAACCACTTTGGTCCCCTGAAGAAAGGAAAGAAGTTCCAATGGGACGATCGATGTTAGTTTGCTTTCGAGTAGGTCAAGCAATACCTACAGAATTCACCTGTGTTGTCGCCACTAGAGCTGGGGAAGCCTTTGATTTTGTATTTGTCGGTAACCGAGTCAACCATGGGGTGCATGCTAGCTCAAGAATCTAAGGATAGAATGGAGAAGGCCATCTATTACTTGAGCAAGAAGATGCTGGACTACGAGACCTGCTACACTCCCTTGGAGAAAGCTTGCTTAGCCTTGGTATGGGCTACCAGGAAGTTGAGGCACAACTTGTTAGCCCACTCTATAATCCTGGTTTTGAGATTAGATCCCATCAAATATCTCTTTGAAAAACTGGCACTTACAGGTAGGCTAGCTCGTTGGTTGCTTCTTCTCTCTGAATTTGATCTCAAGTATGTTACATGCAAGTCAGTTAAAGGAAGAGCTGTAGCAGAATTCCTAGCCGACCATCCAGTAGAGGGCGATGAGGCGGTGGTATATTTTTTCCCAGATGAAGGCATTCTGCAAGTCGAAGAGGAAACTTGGATGATGTACTTTGACTGAGCGTTCAATGTGTTGCTGATAGCACCCGATGATTTCCATATACCTTTAGCCTTCAAACTCCGGTTCAAGGTGTCTAACAACGAAGCAGAATATGAAGTGCGCATTGCTAGTTTGGAAGTTGCCCTAGGACTAGGGGCAATAAGGTTTGATGTCATTGGGGACTCAAACTTGGTTGTTTCTCAAGCAAACGGAGATTGGAAAGTCAAAGAAGAGAAGATGAAGGTTTACCTGGATATGCTGATTCCAAGGTTTGAAACGTTGACATTTACGCATCCACTAAGAGAGAACAACAAGTTTGTTGATGCTTTGGCAACTCTATCTTCTATGGTAGACATCCCGTTGGGAGTGGAGATGTGTCTAATCATTATCAAACAGAAATATACACCGACTTATGAGACCATTGCCACAATAGATGAAGTTCAAGACAAAAACCCCTAGTATGACGATATTTAGAACTTTCTGGAAAAGGAGACGTATCTACTAGAGGCAAATGCCAAGGACAAATGGGGAATACGGTGTCTGGTCATCCAATTTATCATCTGCGGGGGTAAGTTGTATAAAAGAGGTCATCTGGGAATGCACAAACTACGTGTGGAGGAAGAGGAATCGAAGCGTCTTATGGAGGCTATCCACGAAGGAAAGTGTGGGGCGCACATGAATGGTGTGATGCTAGTTCAGAAGATCCTCATACAAGGTTATTACTGGTCAACCATAGAGGAGGATTGCATTGGTTTTGTACGACGATGCCATAAATTCCAAATTCATGTCAATCGTATGAACATACCGCTATCTAAGCTTTACAATATGACTTCACCATGGCCTTTCTCAGTTTGGAGAATCAACGTTATCAGTGCAGTCTCGCCAAAGGGTTCAAATGGACACGAGTTCATCCTGGTGGCAATTGACTAGTTTACAAAGTGGGTAGAAGCTCAGTCCTATGCAGTGCTGAAAGCATCGCATGTAGCCAAATTCATTAGAAATAACATCATCTGCGGGTATGGAGTTCCGAACGAGATCATATTAGATAACAACTCACACTTCAAGAAAGACGTGGTGGATCTACTTGAGAAATATAACGTAGCTTTTCACAAGTCATCGACATATAGACCACAGACTAATGGAGCTGTTGAGGCCGCTAATAAGAATATCTAGAATATCTTGCGGAATATAGTGGAAACATACAGGGACTGGTCGGATAAATTGCCATTCGCGCTCTGGGGCTACAGAACCTCAATTCGAACATCTACAGGGGCAACCCACTATTCTCTCGTCTATGGGATGGAGGCTGTTTTGCCAATTGAAGTTGAAGTGCCGTCGTTGCGAGTTATGGCTGAGTGTCAGATAGCGGAGGTGGACTGGCAATAGAGTAGATTTGAGGAGTTAATGTTGTTTGATGAGAAAAGACTGAGGGCATTGTATCATATGTCCAGGGTTACCAACGCAGAATTGCTCGGGCTTTTAACAAGAAAGTTACGTCCAAGAAGCTCAAGGAGGGAGATTACATGGAAAATTTATTAATAAATCTTATTTTCATAGTTTATGAATCATTTAATCTCATAAATATTCTTATAAATCTATAAGTTCTATTTCACATTAAAATCTCTCAAATGAAGTGTACACACATTTGAAAACGTAATAAGGAAATAGCGCACACATTAGAATGATATCCCATTATTACATTTTAAAATGATGGCACATTTGGAAAAAACAAATTAATAAGACAATAGTGTACTAATATCTCATTGTCCCATTTTGAAAAGAATGACACACATGCACAAATATCCCATTATCACATCTCACATTTGAAGAAAAATTATGCATTTGACAAAAGTTTAATAAGGCAACAGTACACATCAGAATAATGTTACATTATTATATTTTAATAAGAATGACACATTTAACAAAAGTTGAATAAGACAATACTACACATTAGAAGCCTATTCACATTTGGAATCTCCAAAACATATAGTGAAAGGATTTCACAATGTGCATTTTCAAATTCAATCAAACTTAATAATTTACAAGAAAATTCATGAAACTTTGTAAAACTTAATTTTCTAGGATAGGACTTCTGAATAAATTTCACCAATTTTTTTTTATTAACTACACAAAAGGGTGTGCCACACTCTCATGTGGACCACACTATTATATGTTTGAATAATGTTTTAGAGCACTAAATTAGGAGCTCTAGAGCATCACTAATGATGTGGCACAGTGGCCCCCACCAAAGTGATGTGATGTTTTGGCTTGAGTTTATTTTATTTTATTTTTTTTTAGCTCATTAGAGCTATTAGTGGTCCAAAAATTAGTGGGATGAATCACTACTCTATATGTTTGGTAGAAAAATTGGTATTTCAAAATATCTTAATCATTTTTGTAGCCAAATAAGTTTCCATGTGTCTAGCTTTTGTTCATGCAGCATCAACTTCATTAAGAATTACACCTACACCCCATGCAAGAATTCATAGAACACCTCACGAGACAAAGCTCTTAGGCTACGTGATCGTTCTCATTGTCATCCAATGATCTCCCCATTGTCTCATGCGTAAACAAGCGAGTCGTGATCACTCCCACAATGCAGGCTCCTCCAAGTATCACCAATCCAGCTGTTATTCGTTTCGCATTAGAATGATCATTCTCTTCGTTTTGCTGAGAAGCCCAGTAGAACCCAATAGACCCAACAATTGCTCCAATCTTTCCAAAAGCCCCTGAAATTCCATGGCATGTTGATCGAAATCTTGCTGGAAAAAGCTCCGCAGGAACTATAAAAGTAGTCGTGTTTGGTCCAAAATTTGAGAAAAAAAATGTAAAGCCATATAGAAATAGAAATCCTCTATCTGAGTGGTCATACCAGTAAGAAAAGTATGGTATCCCCATGGCAAACAAGGCAATAGCCATAAAGAAGAAGCCCATAATCTGGATTTTGACTCTGCCAATGTGATCGATGAATAAGACAGTGGCAAAATATCCTGGGATTGTTGAGCAAATTGCCAACAGTGCTTGGAATCTTGCAACATTATAGGCATCTTGGTACGCATTCATGTTCTCCTTTTTAGGGAGATATTGGTCATTTAATTGAGACAGAACTAAGGTAGTACTGTAAAAGACAACATCAACCAGAAACCATGAAATGGCAGAGGAGAAGAGATCGCGGCCATGGCGGCGAAAGAATGCTCTGGAAAAAAATGGGTAATCAAGTGGAGGAGGATAAGGTGGTAACTCCTCATTCCTTAGGGGAAGGTCTAGCACATTTCGCACATCGTTGACTGCTTGCAGGACATTATGCTCTACCAAAGCCGTGTATCTGTTAAGAGTAAATAGACAAAATTAAAATGAGACTGAATATAGTTGTAAAGGATTTTGTGTTTATACAAAGGGAAAAAGTCAGGAATTATGAAATTTTTTCATGAAAATAATCATGAAAAATTTATGATCCTTGGATTATCTTGATTAATGTGTGGTGCTTTATTCTAAATATAATCCAAGGGTAACAAAGCTTTCATGATTATTTTTATGAAAGATTTTTCATAATATCTAGTATTGCTGTAAAGAATCAAGAAAGGCATGTATATATATATAGCTATTCTAGGAGCACAAAATTCTATCATAGAACAAGAGACAATCTTCTTATATGAGATGGAGTCTGTCCATTTTATAGGTCCTACCTCATGTGAAAATGTTATGTCTGCTTTTTTATTTTGTACATGTGTATTCAATGAAACAAAACCTTGATAACAGTTGAATCGTTTCCATTAAATAATTGAAAATTTTATTCATGTAATAAAGACGTAGTATAAAGGCTCTGAATTTTATTTGAAAAAAGGTGAAGCCCCTTTCCAATTCGTGATCGGAGAGATAAAATCTAGTCAACTATGTGCCCACCTTAGGCTAGCTTTGACAATTCTAATAGTTTATTTTTGGAGATGAGCATATTATTTATATTAAAAATTATGTTAATCAAATTCAATACTTATTTGATCATACCATTATTTTACGAATAAAAATAGACATCTATTTAATTTAATTTTTTATGTTCATAATGTGTTCGATATGCCTTACAATAAAACTATTCAATTTAATTTTTTATGTTCATAATGTGGTCGATAGGCCCTACAATAAAAACTATATTTGTTATCAAGACGAGTCTGATGTGGGCCTATAGTAGATCAGAGTAGACCTCTCTAATCCTATCACAATTAGAGAATGCCACTTGCATAATTTTAGAACAAAAATTTATATAAAAATTCTGATTTATTTTATATTGTGTAGCAGTCATCTATGTATTTGTCGTGTGGTATAATTAGGGGTATAAAAATGATCCGTAACTTGTGGGCGGCCCTAAATTAGCTCACGGCTCGAGGTAGGTCCGGCTTGGGTAGGTTTGGGCTCGAACTTAGCCCGAGATCCTAAGCTTAGGCCTGGATCATCATTTTAAAACCATGTCCCAATCCGTGACCTGCCTTGACTCGGGTATGCCATTTAAAAAATTAAATTTAAATATAGACATTAGGTGGAATTAAACATATAATATATTAAAAAGAGCTTGTAAACAAAGAAAAAATAATAGATTTATTTTTGCAGCAATATCAATAGGAGTAGTACTGACTCTCACATAGCTTAATTAGCGCTAAGTAACCTTATAGAAAGATTTTCTAAAAGTTTTTGATATTGCAACAAAATTATTTTCTTGTATATACATTCCTGCTTCACCATTTATTTTACATATGTTAGCAGAAATAATGAAAGTTTTCGTAACATATATGGATAATGAATATTATCTAACCATTATTACTGCAATGAAAGAAAATTTTAATAAATATTTTAATCCATTTTCTCATCTTTTAGGTTTAGCCATAATAATTGATCACAGACATAAAAAATTTACAAGAATTTTTATAATTTATTTTCGCTGATCAAAAACAATTTGACCTTGTTATGCAAACATGCAAAACAATATTTGAAAAATATATGGTAGTTGCATCTGTAAAGACACCTATATACACTACACCAGTAGCCTCATCTCGAAGCGGAAGATTAAGTATTTTTTCAGCAATAAAAAGTAGAAGAATGTCTTAATATACATGTGTAAGTAGTTCTGAACTATAACGTTATTTGGAAAGCCCAGTAGTGGATGATTTCGAAAATTTTGACATTTTAAATTGGTGGAAACAAAGTGAAATTATGTGGCCTTTGCTTTCATAGATGATTCATGATATACTATCCGTTCTTATTTCTACAATTGCTTCAGAAATAACTTTTAGTACAGGTAGACGGGTGCTGAGCAATTATCGCAGTAGGCTTTGGTCTCAAATGGTTGAAGTACTGATGATATCCAGAAATTATATGTATGCGCTTACGAGAAAAAAAAAATTATAGTAAAAATTAGATAATTCAAAGTGATTTGGATGACATATCATTGGGCAACGTGAATGAATTGTCTGTTTCCTTCAATAATTGATCAACAATTTATTTTTCACTATTTTATTTCTTTATTTCTTTTTTTTTTTTTTTTGTATTAGATTATTTAGATGAAGTATAATGCAAATGATTGATAGGCTAATAAGTGTCAACCTAGCTGTGATGTACTTAACTTATAGGGATACAATTACTCTACTATCATCAAAATTTTAAGATTTAAATTAATAAATTAAAAAACTTAAGATTTATTTTGTTATAAGACCTAAATTCTAAATTTTTTAAAAATTTCTCAAAAAACAAAAAACAAAAAAAAATCCTAAAAAATCAAAGTCAGAAAATGACCAAACACCCAATATAAAGATGTCAATATTTCAAATACAATCCCGGTTGGTAGCTCGAAAGAGCGTGGGTTGAATGGGTCGAAAGGGCAAAACGACGTCGTTTTGCCCTTTGTGTTTTTTTTTTTTTTTTTTCTGCAGAGGGAAGAAGAAGACGAGGGGAGGAAGAAGGAGGGGGAGAGGAGGGGGAGGGGAGGGGAGGGGAGGGGGCCAACAAACTCGGGGTGAGGCAGGGGCGGAGGCGGGGCGGCGAGACAGGCGGAGCTGCGGCGAGGCAAGGCGGAGCTGCGACGAGGACGGCGAGGCGACGATCGGCGGCGAGGCGACGGCGGAGTCACAGGCGACGAGCTCCTGCAGAGGCGACGAGCTCCTCGCGGTCGTCCTCGTCCTACGCTGTCGTCGGCAGAACCAGACGAGCCTCTCTCCCTCTCTTCTCTTCCTCTCTTCTCTGCTCTCCCTCTCTTCTCTCTCTTTTGAAATTTCGGGCCATTCGACCCTTGGAAATTCGAGCTACCACCTTTTATTCTTTCAAATATTTTGAAAGAGAAAAGTTAGGGATTATGAAAAATTTTTCATGAAAATGATCATAAAAGACTTATGATTCTTGGATTACCTTGATTAGTGTGTAATGCTTTATGCTAAGTGTAATTCAAGGGTCACAAAGTTTTCATAATTATTTTCATAAAAGATTTTTTTATGATACCTAGCATTGATGATTTTGAAAACATAAAAAAATTTACCTTGCAGTTTCAGGCATCTTCATGCGCCAGTAAAAAGTCAAACCGGCCGGAATTGAACCGATCAGGAGAATGAGCCGCCACGCCCAGTCCGCGTCCTTGGGCGTCTTCTCATAAGAAGAATGCGACGCCGCGTCAAATATGGCGCAAATCGCCATGGTCACCGTGGAACTCGCCAAAATCCCGAATCCCTGCATCGAGAAAACGGCAGCTATGAAACCGCCACGCGTCCTCCTATTAGCAAACTCCGACATGATAGTCGCTGACAGAGGATAATCCCCTCCAATTCCCACACCAAGCAAGAACCTAAAAAAACCCAGACTCGTCAACACACAGATGGGGGAAGTGCAGACAGAGAATCCGCAACCAATAGAGCTGAGCACCATGAGCATGAGTGTGATGCCGTATACTCGGCGTCGGCCCATACGATCGCCGAGGTGTCCGAAGACGAGCTGGCCAATCACCGCCCCTAAGAGAGCAATGGCGACCATGGCGGAGGTGATGGCGATGGGGACCTGGTAACGCTTTTTGGGATCGTCAACGTCGCCGTAGTAGACTCGACCAATGAGTCTCATGATGGGAGGGATGCAGAACAGATCGTATGCGTCGGTGAACAATCCCATTCCTGCAATTATGATTGCTTTATAGTGGTAGCACTGGGTTCTCGCTGTGTCGAGGGCATTAAGAACTTGTTCTAACGACATTATTACTGCACAACACCGGTGAGGAGAGAGATATATGACTTTTCTGTCTTGTTGCTGCCTTGAGCTGGGATGGGAAACTTATAAGTATCAAGTATTTATACGAGTGTAACTGACACCGACTTCTTGTGTTTGTAAAATATTTTATTCGTGGTTTGAGTGTTCAATCAGGATCCTCTGGAGTAATTTCTCTGGAGTGATCCCTGGAGTGAGTGATCCAACGGCTCAAATCGTTTTTGTTATTATCTTACCGGTAAGATATATTATCTTACCGGTAAGATATATTAATCAAAACGACGTCGTTTTGATTAAATTATATTATCTTACCGGTAAGATAATAACAAAAACAATTTGAGCCGTTGGATCACTCACTCCAGGGATCACTCCAGAGAAATTACTCCAGAGGATCCTGATTATTGAGTGTTGTCCAGCACGTCGCCATCAAAAATGCTTAGACCCTGTTTTTATTCATGGAACTCTCATGACTCCCGTTTTTATACTTTTGTTTTGTTTTTTTTTTCCTTGGATCATTAACAGGTGAATGGAGTTGTGGAGATTATTTTTTTTTGGAGGCCTGTAACATTGTTGTGTCTCTATTTTCCGAAGAAATATGAGGAACTTATCTTTCATCTTTTACAACACCTTCTATTATTGTGATTGAATTTGATAGTAAGATCTATTATATATTAATGTTGCGTTTGGTTGAGAGATTTGAGGAAGAATTTGGAAAAGGAAAGAGAAAGGAAAAAGGTGTGTAAAACTATGTGAAATATAGGTTTGTTTTATTCACATTTCACCTACCTTTTCTATTTCCCTTTCCAAATCACTCGCTAAATCCCCTAACCAAACACCGCGTAAGTGTTTAAAAAATAATAAGAGACATATATATTTATAATTGATAGAAGATAGTATCATATAATGTCATATTCACAAACAAAAATTTCTCCTAAATATAAACAATATAAAACAGATAGAAGAAAAAGGGCATAGAATAAAATAGATATAAATGACAGGGTACTACAAAATTTTCTATAAATTTCCGGGGCAAATTACATTCTACCCCTAAATTATTATCTCATATCATCTTACGTATTGAACTAAAAATTATAACACTTAGGCCTATTTTGGAACTAAAATTATCTCAATATCACTCTACTTCCTCAACTAAAATTATCTCAATATCACTCATATCATTTTAAAATACAATTTTTAAGTTTTTTTTAAACAATTTTTTTTATTTTTTAGTAATTTTTTTTCATATTTTAGTCAAAAAAATTAATTTTTAGATACACCTAAAATTTAAATATTTGTGAAGAATTTTTTTAGGAAATCATTAAAGACGGAAAAAAAAAAAAAAAACTGATATATTTTTATATTTCTTGTCTTTTGCAAACATATTTTAGATTTTCCGATAAATATTTTCATTGTTTGGTTTTCAAATTTTTCTAACAAAATAAAAATTAATTTAGTGATAAAATAAAATAAAAAAGAAAGTCCAAATTGAAAGTGATATTAGGTGATACTTCAAGGGGGTAAAGTGATTTGAAGTGATAGTTCAAGGGGGTAAAGTGTAATTTACCTAATTGATTAAAAGGTATTTTAGTCATAAGATTCAAATTGAAAAAAAATAATAATAATTAGTAAATGAGGGGGATTAATTGTTAAAATTTTTAGTTGAGGGAGGTAAAGTGATATAGAACAGTAGTTGAAGGGGTAAAATATAATTTACCCAATTTTCTACTAAACTGCTAAACTATTACATGGATATGGAACTCATACTCATGTGATTGTTTGATAAAAAATTTGAGATTTATAACATTTTTTAATGTCATAATTAAATATTTTCCAATGATAAACAAAAATAATAAAGAGTCATAACCAAATACTATATAAGATATAATTAAACACTTTTTGAATCATAACAAAAATAATAAGCATAATATATCAATCAATATCACAAAAAGTTATAACTAATACCACAATGACTCATAACGAGTCATAATACCATAATAGGTTATAATCAAATGTCACAAATCATGATATATGGTACACCCTAAAATGGGGTGTGTTTTACAAAATTTCCAAAAGCAAAATGTTATCTATCATGGAATTGTGTTTCGAATTTGATCTTAAAAATAAGTTGCATAGTATAGATTTAAAATTAGTAAGGTGTGAATCACATTTAGAACGCATTATTTGGTGGTCTTGTAATATTATTTTACACTATTCAACATATAACACCCGTCATAGTGTCTCCCATAAACTCAAAAATAAATAAAAAAAATACTGAATCCCACTATATTGAATTATAAAAATTAATTTGGGGTGCCACGAGGATTTACTCCAGGAGATACACGTCTCGAATCCACATCATGTTTGTACGAGCAAGAAATATTCTTTCTCGTATAATCCTGTTGATCAAGTCTGCACTCTTCCGTACGACGTCGCTTTACTCCCTGAAAATACAAACGTGAGCTAGCTGGCGGGTGTGTGCCAGATACCTCTCCGATGCCTAAGTCAGCAAAATAGACAAATAGACAAAAGCTCTATGTATTCGGGAATCAAAGTTGTGTTACCTCTCTATAGGTGATGTTGTGAGCTTTTATAGGTTCCGTGTGGCACAATCCTAGTAGGACTCTTACTCCTCCATGTAGAGTCCTCCTAGGAATTACATTCCTGAAAGATAATGCTTATCTTTCAACACCTCCCTCACTGCTTAAACCAAGTGAGATGGTTTTACCATGGTCGGATTCCAATATAACCGAGGTAAGCATGGCTATGCTAAGCCGCATAGTAGACCGAACTAAAGCCAGTTCCGTTTCTTCCATTCACTACTCTTACCTCGACTTCTCCTGTACAAACCATGGTGTGTTTAGACCCAGCTAAAAAATAACAAGGTTTTGACCGAGCTAACCGCAACATGCCACGACCAGGCTAACTCTGAGTGTGGTGACCGGGCTGTCTGTAACGCTCTCTTGGACCGGGATAACAACAAGGCCTTCTGGGGACCGGGCTAATGCCAAGGCCCTTTTACTCCGCCCTTCTTACTGTGGCTCACAACGGCCCATTACCCAGCTCGGCCCAATTTATATATATAAATTACCATCTCAATTGCCCCTTAATTCCATTTGCACAGCATGATAGGGATTACCTGTTACCAGCCGAGCTAAAAAGTTTTAGCTTTCCAACCGAGCTACAAAACTGTCCGGTCAAAAACGTCTCTTCAATCGCAGCATCTGAATTGCTTCTCATTCCAAGGATACGTGGCACACTGACTGGCCTAATGCAGCTGTCACGCCGTCTTCATATCTCGTGAATTTTGAACAGTCCCGCTCTTTTTGTCCTTCCTTCTACACAAAACCACCCCTTGTTTTGAATCACTCACTTCACTATTCATCTCCCTCTCTTTCTTTTGCTTAAGAACTTTCACTGTTCTTGGATCTGCAACTAAAAAAAGCTTCGTGCCTCCTTCTAGTGCCATTTCCATTTTCCAGTTCCCTCCTCACGTCCTGGTAAGCTACACTGATCTATTCTCTTTTTGTTGTTTTCGCCTTTGTTTAATCCATAGCATATTGACTGTGTTTTTGCAAAACACATTATTTCCATTTTTTGCTTCGCCTTGTGTTTTCTGGGAAAAAACCTTATAAGAACCACTTGTATTTCACGAAACAATTTGTAGAACGCTGTATTTGATCCAAAATCATAATGTAACCGAACTAAAAAGTTGTTTGTAGTTAATGTCAATCTAGCCAGACTAACCAACCGAACTAACACTTCATGCTATACCGGTAGTTTCAACAAGTAAAACCCCCTTTTGATTCAATTAGCCGAGCTATCGAACCGTACTAGGTCTGTGCAGTAGCACGCTTGAAAGCCTCAACCACGACCGAGCTATAGCTTGGGGCTAAACCAGCCCTCTTAGTTCAAACCAAACTTAGAACGCTGCCCCTAGAGGCTCAACCGAGCTAACAAACCCCTTGCTCAAACCGAGCTAAGACCCGCAGCATCTCACATAGCCGAGCTAGGACTTCATTTATCTTGCCTTTATTTCTTTTAGCACGGTCCAACGATCTGTGCTTAACACCTTTGTTTTTTACTTTGCAGACTTAGGTTGCCCAGGCACTTCTTTGAGCGCTCAACCGAGCTACTCAGCACCATTCTTCGACCGAGCTAATACTCAGTTTAATTTATTCACAACTTAAACCACAAATGGGAAAGTATAGATTTTTAGTAAACTCACTAGGGGCCATAGCTGAATTTCGTAAGGACTACCAAATTCCGGATGATGTCCACCTCTCACTGGCCGAACCAGAAACCGTTCCCTGGGGAAAACAAGGTTTTGTCCCTTTTAACATTATTTCCATTGTAGAGTGCGGTCTGCGATTCCCTGTACAGCCCCTTCTATGTGAATTTCTTAGGCAAACCAAGCTTTGCCCCACCTAACTTTCCACCAATTCTTACCGTATAATAAACGGCATAGCCGAGCTAAACCGTCGGGCTAGCCTTAACCTCGGCCTGGCCGAGCTTTTTCACCAATACTCCATAGGATCAGCTGAAGATGGCTGGGTTTACTACTTACGAATAAGGCGCCGGCGTGAAAAAATAATAAAGGATACTCCGGATAAAGACGTGAACGACGATGATTTCTTCTGGGTATCTGGGAATTTTGAGGACCAACAAGCCCAGATCCCTAGCCACAGAATAAATTGGAACAAGGGTGTAGTCGGTAGGATTACCTCGGCTTAATTCCATGCTTTTCTTTCACTTCGGTTTTCTGATCTTGAACCGTACTGACTGTTGTCTTCCTTTTTGCAGATTTGAACTTTCTTAAGTCCCAATACAGCTACCCCGACTTGAATGTTCTTCGCGCCGCGCTGCGATATCCAAATCGGAGTTGGACCGAGCTACTGAATTTTGAGCCGACTTACCGATACAGTGGTAAACGAAAGACCAAGGTAACTGACTTCTTGTTGGAAGCCTCTCCTGAACCAGACCCATCCTTGCCTCAAATCAATCTCATCCTATTAACCGCCGAACAAGAAATGGCCAAGAAACGAGCTGTAAGGGCCCTTTTGACCGAAACAAACCAACTCGAGGCACCACCAGTCGGTCAGACTCAGGAGACCGTAGTGGCCCTTCCATCCCATCAACCCTCATCATCTCATCCAAACAAGCGTGCTCGGATTTCCACGACCGAGCCACGCCTTGTTGATGAAGAAGATATCATCCTTCTGCCAAGCCCTCCACCGAGCCCACAACTGGAGCGCTCTAACCGAGCTAGCTCTTCCAAGTGGGCTCCAAAGATCATTTTTCAGAACCATGCTATCACGGATTCTGACTCAGTGGTCGTAGAAAAAGACCACCTGATGGCATTCAACCTGGCTAAAAGTGTTTGCCTTCCAACCGACATGAGGCACCATGACCACCTAACCGAGCTGAAGGCCCTTCGCTCGTCCACAAAATCAATGGTGTTGGTAAGTTGCTTCTTTGCTTATTTTTTCAACATTTTTACAACTTTCGGCTCGGTTTTGTTGAAAAGTGTCTTACCTTCCTCTTGTAGGCCATACAGAAAAACCATATCGCTCATAAGCTAGTGTTGGAATTGCAAAAAACCACAAGGCAGGCCATGGCCGAGGCTAACGAAAAGGCGGCCGAGCTAAAAGAGTCCCAACAAAAGGTGGCCGAGCTAGAGACCGAGGTGGCTCAACTCACCGGGCTAGTTACCTCGGCTGATGCTGATAAACAGAAGGCCCTGGCCGTGATGAAAGACAAATACTTGCGCGAGCTGGCCAAGCTCGATGGCAAAAAGAGCGCGGAGATCGTCGAGCTGAAGAAGAAGGCAGAGGACGCAGAGGACCGGGGTTACAAGGAGGGGGAGGCCACTTACATTAAGCAGTGCGAGGCGGCCAAAGACCTTTTCTTCAAATGTGGATGGAGGGCGGCCGTGGCATAGCTCGGTCACGGCCCTGAGACCGAGGTCTTCAACCCTCCTTCATATTTCATATCAAGCTCAATAATAGAGTACGCTGCTACCATTCAGCAACAATTTCTGGAAGAGGAGGATGAAGATGAAGCTTTAGAAGACAACACTCAGCCCGGTCGCCAGTCTACCTCCCCAACTCCAGAGGTCTCTGTCCCGCCTTTGCCTGCTGATGCATATCTTTCAACCGAGCTTAACCAAGAGGTGCCTGCCATAACCGAGCTACCCCTGGGTGAAGACCGTATTGTTCTTGATGCTGATTTGGATGACCTTTTTGCTTAATCTCTGTAATTTCTTCTTTTTACTTTTGGAAAGATATTGTAACCGAGCTAAGGTCCCACCTTTTGTGCTTGATTTGAGTTTCCAATGAAATCTTCTTTTGTTCCATCTTTTATCCTGGTTTAATCTATGCTTGCTTTACCTTTCCAACTGTAATCTGAATGATGTGTAACATTCTCCAGCCGGGATACCTATCCCGGTTTTAACCTTGAAATCTCTAGTTTTACCTGCCAACCTCTTCAGTCTAGGTCATTTACCTCGGCTGAAGATCACAACAAGTGGTATTCCAGCCAACCACTCTTCAGCCTTGATCTTTATCTCGGTTGAAGAGTATTAAGTGTTGGTTTTTCCAGCCAACCATTCTTCAGCCTGAGTTCTTATCTCGGTTGAAGAGTACTAAGTGTTGGTTTTTCCAGCCAACCACTCTTCAGCCTTGAGTTCTTATCTCGGTTGAAGAGTACTAAGTGTTGGTTTTTCCAGCCAACCTCTAAGTTGGTTTTTCCTGCCAACCTAGAGTAAAGTGTTTGGCTTATTCTGGCCAAACATCCTGCAGCCTGGATCCTTATCCTGGGCTTAGGAGGGGTGTTGGTTTTTCCAGCCAATCTCTAAGTTGGTTTTTCCTGCCAACCTAGAGTAAAGTGTTTGGCTTATTCCGGCCAAACGTCCTGCAGCCTGGATCCTTATCCTGGGCTTAGGAGGGGTGTTGGTTTTTCCAGCCAATCTCTAAGTTGGTTTTTCCTGCCAACCTAGAGTAAGGTATTTGGTTTTTCCTGCCAAACTTCCTGCAGCCTGGATCCTTATCCTGGGCTTAGGAGGGGTGTTGGTTTTTCCAGCCAACCTCTAAGTTGGTTTTTCCTGCCAACCTAGAGTAAAGTGTTTGGTTTTTGCGACCAAACATCTTGTAGCCTGGATCCTTATCCTGGGCTTTAGGAGAGGACAAAGTTGGTTATTCCGGCCAACTCTGTTTTTGTTGCCCCTAGCTCACTAAAACAACTTTTACAGAATAAAACAATTATGCTGAAAAGAAAACTACTTGTTTTATTGAGAAAAAGAAAAATTACAAGTACTGAAAAGCTAAAAATAAAGTAGTTTGAGATTGGCAGTGTTCCATGGCCTGGGAATGGCTTTGCTGTCCTTGTCCCCCAATTGGTATGCCCCTTTTCCGGCTGACCCAACCGCTTTGTAAGGTCCTTCCCAATTGGGCCCTAACTTGCCATCTCCGGGTACCAAGGTATTTCCCATCACTTTGCGCAGTACGCAATCTCCGATTTTGAATTGTCTTGGATGTACTGTTTTGTTATACTTTATAGACAGCTCTTGCTGGTACGAGGCAATGTGAACCAGTGCTCTTTCTCTTCTTTCTTCCGCAAGATCGAACTCCAATTCTATGGCTTCTCTATTTAAGTCTTGGTCAAAATTTTCATTTTTAATTGTGGGGAGACCAACTTCTAGTGGGATTACTGCTTCCATGCCATAGACCAAGGAAAAGGGTGTTTCGCCAGTAGACCGCCGAGGTGTGGTACAGTAAGCCCATAAAACGTGGGGAAGTTCCTCAGCCCACTTGCCCTTTGCTTTCTCTAATCTTTTCTTCAATCCGTCCAAGACCACTTTGTTTTATACTTCTGCTTGGCCATTTGCTTGTGGATATGGCGGTGTAGAGTTGTAGAATTCTATCTTGTATTCTGCATAAAAGCCTCTAAAGATTCTGCCATCGAACTAAGTGCCGTTGTCCGATATTAGAGCTTTTGGTATGCCGAACCGAGTGATGATATTCTGCCAGACGAACTTTTTCACATCCTTCTCCTTTATTGATCCCAATGCTTCTGCTTCCACCCATTTTGTGAAGTAGTCTGTTGCTACAAGGAAGAACTTTCTGTTGCCGGGTGCTGTTGGAAGTGGTCCTACTATGCCCAAGTCCCACATTGCAAAGGGCCATGGGCTTGTCAATGGTAGGAGTTCTTTGGCTGGCTGATGTATTTGGTGTGCGAACTTCTGACATTTCTTGCACTTTTTGACATACTTCTCTAAATCTGCTTGCATGTATGGCCACCAATATCCTTGTGAAATTGCCCTGTAGGCCAATGATCTTCCTCCTTGATGGCTTCCGCATACGCCTTCGTG
This sequence comes from Camellia granthamiana, assembly GCA_036172215.1. Taxonomy (NCBI): domain Eukaryota; kingdom Viridiplantae; phylum Streptophyta; class Magnoliopsida; order Ericales; family Theaceae; genus Camellia; species Camellia granthamiana. The sequence continues at coordinate 137,614,919 of CM069910.1, forward strand.
TATTTCGAACAAGAATGCTTCCACTTTGCTGGGGTGGACACACTTTAGGTAAGGTCCTGTGAATGACTTCTTGTACAAGGCCATTGATGGGGAGAGCCAAAATCGCTGTGACTTGGCTCTTATTTTGTTGGCCTCTTTCTTTTCTTCCGGTAAGACGCCGTCTTTTAGGAATAGTATGATGGGATCCATCTACGAAGGGCCCAGTTTGGCACAACATACCTCTTCTACTTCGGGTTCTTCAATGCTTGGTCTTGGTAGGTAGTCAATCAGCAATGGATGGGGGATGGAGGTATCTGCCATTGAAGCAAAGCCTGCTAGTTCATCCGCTCTACTGTTTTCTTCCCTGCCGATCTGCTCTATCCGCACTACTTCAAATTTCTTGGTCTCTCTTCTGACTAACTCTTGATACTTAGCCATCCTGTTATCCTTTGCCTCATAGTCACCTGAAATTTGGTTTACCACCAGCTGTGAGTCACTGTAAACCATTAGCTCGGTGGCCTTCATGTAGGATGCTGATTTTAAGCCTGCCAGAAGTGCTTCATATTCCGCTTCGTTGTTTGATGCTGGGAAGCCAAGGTTGACTGCTTGCTCCACCACTAAGCCGTCTGGTGAGATGAGGACTATGCCGAGTCCTGCACCGTGCCTGTTGGATGCTTCATCCACGAAGAGCTTCCACATCTCTCCAACGAACAATTTCCAGCAAGTGGAGGGATCAGATGATGCCTTGGGATCAAAAGTGTTGCTGGTGTTTTCTTCAATGTTCATGCTTACTGTTTGCCCTTCGCTATCTGATTGTACCAAGTCTTTATTTGCTAGTGAGTCTTGACTTGGTGTAGCATGGTTTGCTTCTTCCTCCCTTACTTTACTCTAGTCTGCCTTAGGGTCTGACTGGGTATCCTGCACCGGGGGTTGCGCTATTTCGGCGTCAATTTCCAACCCTAGTTCGGTTGTATCAGTCAGGTCGACTGGGCAGATATGATGACTTCTTGGGGTGAATTCTGCGACAAAGTCTGCCAAGGCTTGGGCTTTTATCGCGGTTCTGGGTTGGAACTTGATGTCAAACTGTCCCAACTCTACTGCCCACTTTAGGATCTGCCCAGAAAAGTTTGCCCTCTCAAACAAAGCTTTTAATGGAAAGGCTGTGAGGACGACTATGGTGTTGGCGTGAAAGTAATGCGACAACTTTCTTGAGGCCATCATCAGGGCTAGGGCCAGTTTTTCCAGTGGTAAGTACCTTGTTTCTGCGCCTAGTAATGTCTTACTGACATAAAAGATGGGCAGGTGTTAGATTCCTTCCGCTCGGACTAACACTGCGCTAATTGCGTGCTGTGAAACTGCCAGGTACAGAAAGAGTTCTTCTCCAGGTATTGGGGTTACAAGCAGTGGTAGAGAAGACATATATTCTTTCAAGTTTTCTAGAGCGCGGTCGCAGTCTTTGTCCCACTCGAACTTGGCTTTTAATGCTTGAAAAAATGGTCGACATCTGTTTGATGATCGACTTATGAATCGGTTGAGTGCAGCTGCCATGCCGATGAGAAGTTGCACTTCTTTCACTGAGTTGGGCCTCTCCAGATCCTGAATTGCTTTGATCTGAGAGGGGTCTGCCTCAATACCTCGGTTGGTCACCAAGAAGCCCAGGAACTTGCCAGATCCTACACCGAACGCATATTTGGACGCATTGAGGCGTAGCTTGTGCTTCTTCAGGATCTGAAACATCTCACCTAGGTCCTTGAGATGGTCATTCTCATCCTTGCTCTTGACAACCATGTCATCGATGTAAGCCTCCATTGTTCTGCCTAACAATGGTTCAAACATCTTGGTGACCATCCGTTGGAATGTTGCCCCTGCGTTCTTTAGGCCAAAGGGCATGACCTTGTAGCAGTACAGTCCTCTTGGCGTTGTAAAAGATGTGACCTCCTGGTCTGGTTCATACATAGCAATCTGATGGTAGCCCCTGTACGCATCAAGAAAGCTAAGTCGGTTGTGCCCCGCCGTCAGGTCCACCAGTTAGTCTATCCGGGGTAGAGGAAAGCTGTCCTTTGGGCATGCCTTGTTGACTGTTTTATAGTCCACGCAGACACGCCATTTTTCATTCTTTTTTGGCACCACTACTGTATTGGAGATCCATCTGGGGTAGTGCACCTCTCTGATAGCTCCTGCTTCTAGCAGGTTTTTTACTTCTTCCGCCACTATCTCGGTGTGGTGGAGTGTCGATCTGCGAGTGCGCTGAATGATTGGTCTGGCGGTTGGGTGGACGTTCAATTGGCGACAGATGAAGCTTGGGTCAATGCCAGGCATGCCATACGGTGTCCAGGCAAACACTTCGATGTTAGAGGTCAAGAATTCCATGACCTCTATTCTCTCAGTGCTGGACATAGATGAGCCAAGCAAAAAGAACTTATCCGGGTTCTTTTCATCTATTCTTACCTGTACCAAGTCTTCCACTGCCTTCTGTTCAGCAGTTTTGCCAACATCCGCGAACAATTCATTGCTCTCTGGTTCTTCCACCATCTGAACAAACCCCTTGGCAGCTCGGCTGCCATTTACTGTGACGAAGCATTGCTTGGACATAATTTGGTCTCCAAAGACCTCTTCAATTACTCCGGTTTCGTTGGGGAACCACATTACTTGATGGTAGGATGATGCTACTAATCTCATGGCATGCAGCCATGTTCTTCCCAAGATTATGTTGTAAGTGGAAGAGATTTTCAATACCCCAGAATTCCACTTGTTTCGTCACGCTTCCCGCTCTGATTGGGAGGATTATCTTGCCAACTGGCCATTCTGGCATTGAGTTGAATCCGATCAGGGGAGATACCGCAGGTGCCAAGTCTTTGTCTTCTAGTTTCAATTGTTTGAATGTTTCGTAGTACATTATCTCACATGAGCTCTCTTGGTCAATCAAAATCCGCTTGACGTCAAAATCCTTAACTCGGAGAGTGACGACCAGTGCATCATTGTGAGGGCAGTATATCCTTGCCAAGTCTCTATCTGAAAAAGATATGACGTTCGTGGCTTCTGTTCTCCCCTTTTTGATGGTAGGTTCGGAGCTTAGTACCTCCCTTAAGTGCTCAGCCTTCTTGATCATGCCCCTGAGCTCGCATACGTGCTTAGGTTCGAATACTCCATGGATTACATTAATCACGCCTTGAGGTGGGGCGTCAATTGGCGTTCCGTTTAGGTTGTTGTGGTCCTAGGGGGCTGGCTGCGTCCCTCCTTCTATGTACTTGTCCAGATGATCGGCTGCCACCAACTCCTTCAGATGCTGCCTCAATGGTGTGCAATTTTCAGTGCGGTGCCCCTTTTCCTTATGGAAGCTATACCGGGATCTTTCGTCGTAATCCTTTTGCGCTTTTCTCAGCTTAGCTGGTCATTTGACGAAAGGTTCATTGCGTATCTCGCTTAGAATCCGATAGATCGATTTTTTGAATACCGTGGTAATGGCAGTGCGGACTTTCAGCCATCTTTTATCTTGGTCCTCTTCGTTGTCCCGCCTGCCTCGTCCGTTTCTGCTTGGACGTTCTATCGTACTGACTTTTGCCGAAGTCTTTTTATCTGGTATTACAGTTGTACCAGACTTCGTTTTAGCATGGGCGCCATCCTCCTCCACCCGAATATGCTGGTGTACCCTCTCCATTAAGGCCTCCATTTTGAGGGGTGGCGTCATGGTGATTGAGTCCCTCAGCCTGTTCCCGACTGGAAGACCTCTTTTGTACTGCGCGATGGCGAGATTGGTAGGGCAATCCCCAATCTGGTTGAAGGTCTCCCAATAGCGACTATTGTAGGATCTTAATGTCTCCTTGTCGCCCATGTCAATGGAGAGAAGCTGGTCGATCTCCACTGGCGTTTTGGTGTTCGTCCTAAACCTTGTCACGAACGCCTCTGCTGATTGTGCCCAAGAGGCGATGCTGCCTTCTGGTAGCCTTTCGAACCAAGTTAATCCTAGGTTGCCAAGGCTGGATGGGAATAGGATGTACATTAAAGCCTCGTTTCGTCTGTATACAGCCATAACCTGGCGAAAGTGGCTCAAGTGCGAGTAGGGGTCCATTTTCCCCTCATATGTGGTGAATTTGGGCTGCAGGAAGCCGGAAGGTAAGGGCGCGTTCTCAATTATCGGAACGAACGGCGAGGTCTGCAGCCTCGTTAATGCTTTGTCCGTAGGTTCATAAGCAGGGTGCGGTATTGGTATTCCTACCTCGACGCTTCCATGCGATCGAGGAGCCAACCGCTGAAGGGCAGAAACTCTGTGTGGGTCGCGCGCCCTGGCATTCTCCTTCCATCGTGCCCTTTCTTCTAGCACAGTTCGTAAGTCGAACGATCTAGGTAACTTCGTCTACCTGGATGTTGTCTGGTGCGTGTGCGAGGGCCGATAGGTGCTTCCATCTGTGTATGACCTCTCAGATCTCGTTCTCTCAGACCTGGAGTGACGAGTTCTAAAAGTCCTGGATTGAGTGTCGCCTGTTCTGAGGCTCCTATTCTCTGCTTGTGATGGCGTGGTATGCCTGCTGCGATCTTCTGAGTGGCGAGGGGGCGTGTTGTCTTTACGCCCCTCTCTTTTCGTCACCCCTTTTCCCTTGATCTGGCGCTTTACGGCCTCCATATCCGCCGCCATCTTCCTTATTAGTTCATTCTGCTCTTTCACGCGATCCTCAAGAGCTTGATGGTCGATTCTTCGCCTCTGCCTTTCAGGACTTTGTGAGCGAGAGCAATGGGGGCTGTTGTTCCGCCTCCCCCTCGCATCCCTTCGGGGGTTCTATCGCTGTGGCTCCAAATCCGCCATAGGAGGGATAGAGGGCAAACCTTCGCGCCTCCCACCTCCCTCTGGGGTTTGCCCATCGATGGCGGACTGTGGCAAATCTTCGTTGTGCGCCATTGCTTCTAACCAGTGAGGTTAACTTGATCAAGAGGTTTTGTTCTTTCTGTTATTCCCACAGACGGCGCCAATTGTATGAGCAAGAAATATTCTTTCTCGTATAATCCTGTTGATCAAGTCTGCGCTCCTCCGTACGACGTCGCTTTACTCCCTGAAAACACAAACGTGAGCTAGCCGGCGGGTGTGTGCCGGATACCTCTCCGATGCCTAAGTCAGCAAAATAGACAAATAGACAAAAGCTCTATGTATTCGGGAATCAAAGTGCTGTTACCTCTCCATAGGTGATGTTGTGAGCTTTTGTAGGTTCCGTGTGGCACAATCCTAGTAGGACTCTTACTCCTCCATGTAGAGTCCTCCTAGGAATCACATTCCTGAAAAATAATGCTTATCCTTCAACACCCCCTCATTGCTTAAACCAAGTGAGATGGTTTTACCATGGTCGGATTCCAATATAACCGAGGTAAGCATGGCTATGCTAAGCCGCAGAGTAGACTGAACTAAAGCCAGTTCGGTTTCTTCCATTCACTGCTCTTACCTCGGCTTCTCCTGTACAAACCGTGGTGTGTTTAGACCGAGCTAAGAAATAACAAGGTTTTGACCGAGCTAACCGCAACATGCCACGACCGGGCTAACTCTGAGTGTGGTGACCGGGCTGTCTGTAACGCTCTCTTGGACCGGGATAACAACAAGGCTTTCTGGGGATCGGGCTAACGCCAAGGCCCTTTTGCTCCGCCCTTCTTACTGTGGCTCACAACGGCCCATTACCCAGCTCGGCCCAATTTACATATATAAATTACCCTCTCAATGTTTAACATTTTTTTTCTTTTTTTTTTTTGTCCAACTATCATCCAACTCTTGATCCAAAAGCCACAAATGTGTTAGATAATGGCCAGTTGAAGAAGTGCCAGAGATGATCATCCTCCTCCGCAATTTTTTAAGTCATTTTCTAAATATTTTTCCCAAGTTCCTTATATTGTTGCAAATAAAATCAATAGAAACATTTATAATTTGAAAATGAACAATTTAATGCATATAATTAGATAAAGTGAGGCTAGGAATTCCAAAAAAAAAAAAAATCCAAATATTTTATACAAGACTCAAACCAGACCCACACTTATATGAATACTGTGTATAATATTTAATAATTCTTCATTTATGCTCTCTAACATTTTGAAATTTAATAGACATATAATCTAGTGTTACCGAAGTACCTAATAATTTTAAAAAATTTTATGGTACACACTCCTCAAAAGGTCATATGCACCTATTATCTAAAATGCGTAATATTATCACAAAATGTGTAACTTTATTTGCAAATGAATTACATAACATTTATCATAAAAATACATAATATATATTACAATAATAAATAATAATGGTAAATATAATAGAAACATGTTGAGAGGTGTGTACTATACTATTATCCAATATTTATGCTATTGTGCAGTAACATAAGAACAATATTGTCTATATAATATCTTTCATACTTATCATTGATTTAGGTAAGAAAGTCATCACAATTATATTGATGTTTTAATTAATACTACAAAAAATAATAATTGATAGTTGGTGTAGAATACTAAATAAACATAGTACTATTATTTTTAAATTTGATATATGATATAGGGTTACCAATCTACTTAATAATTTTATGAAATTTAATGGTATACATCTTTCAAAAGGTGTGGATTACATGTATCTGCTATTTAAAATGTGTAGTATTATCGCAAATTGTATAACTTTATTAACAAAAAAATGATGAAATATTAATTACAAAATACATAATATATATCATAAAAATAGATAATAATGACACATATGATGCATACTTTTTTAGGACTATATACCATAGCATTATCCAATAATATATGCCATTGTGCACTAACATAAGAGCAATATTGTCTATATAATATCTTTCTTACTTGCCATTGATTTGATGATAAAGTCATCACAATTATATTAATGTTTTAATTAATAATACGAGGAATAACAAATATTACTTGTCATTGATTTGATGATAAAGTCATCACAATTATATTACTGTTTTATACCTAATGATACGAGGAATAACAAAGCTATTGCTTGTCATTGATTTGATGATAAAGTCATCACAATTATATTAATGTTTTAATTAATAATACAAGAAATAACAATTGGTAATACGTGTAAATACCACATAATATTATGGGTACTTAATATTTTTTTTCTTAAACAGTAGTCTTATCATTTTTAATATAATAATAATGATTTATTAGATGTTAGGGTAAATTACACTCATCCCTTAATATTTAAAAAAATACAATTAACTTTATATTTTTGACATATTTACACTGATATCTCTCAAATTATGTAATATTACCCGTATAATGTATATTTAAAATTAGGATAAGTTACAAATACACCATCTAAGATTTGTTTAAAATATAAATTGATCCCTATAGTTTGAAAAATTACAAATACCCCTTGTCATAATTTTTAATTTAACAAAATTAACTGAAAAAATAAAATTCTTAACTGTTCTCTTATATAATATTGAAATTACGTGAATTATCAATTAAAATAAAATTTTAACATTATTAAAAACTATTAATTAATTTAATAATTTATTAATAAAAGTTGTTATTTATTATGAAATTATAAATCTTATGAGGCGTGATGTAATTTACTAAATTTAAGAAACAATTTATATTTTAAACAAATTTCAGAAAATATATTTATAATTAATCTTTAAAATTATTATTATTATTATGAGATCATGATTCCAAAGAAAATGCGAATCAAACCGTTTGACTTTATATTATTTTGCATTAACAAAAGTATTAAAGGGGCGATGATTGTCTAAAGTCTATTAAAATAGACTGGGTGTCCGCTTAATTTGGGCCCGTTGACAACTTAAATGTAGTTCATTCGTGAATGAATTTAATTTGATAATTATTATTATATAATTTTATCATATTTATTTTAAAAAAATTGAATGGTAAACATAATTTTAAGAATATATCATCGAATTCTTTCAAAAAAAATATATATGATGAAATTATTTGACTATAAAATCAATTTATTTTTGAGAAAATTGTTAAAAAGTCCAATTTAAGGAGAGTAAGTCATTAGGTCCAACCGATATTTTTTGTTGTTGAGAGGTCCACTTTTTGTGAAATAGTTTGGTGAGAAATCCTTTCTATTATTTTGGAGGACATTTTATTTTCAATTTTATCCCTTAATTTATCTATTGACTTTTTTTATCTGTTAACTTTTTTAACTATCTGTTCAAATTTACATCTATCTATTCAAATTATTTTCTATCTGTTCAAATTTTGTAACTATTTGTACAATTTTTTTACTAACTGTTCAAATATTTTTTATCTGTTTAATTTTTTTGATTATCTGTTAAAATTTTTCCTTTTATCTATTCAAATATCTGTCCAAATTTTATATCTATTCAAGTTTTTTCCCTAAATTCTATCTGTCAAAATTCTATATGTTCAATTTTATTTTATTTTTTTTACAACTATTGAAATACCAAGCCAACTCAAATCCTATCTGTTGAAATAAAAAGCCAAACCAACCCCTATCTGTTGCAATAGCAAGCTAAACCAAACCCTATCTGTTCTAAATTATTTGTTTCTATCTGTTCAAATCACACACACACACACACACATGTTTATCTATTCAACACAAAAACAAAAACAAAATTTTATTTGTTTTATCATCATCAACAACAACAACAACAACAACAACACACCAGATCAACAACTACAACTACCAAAAAAAGAAAAAGAAAAAAAAGATTGGTTCAACAAAATGAAGCAGAGCCATGGTCAAGAACATGAAGTTTGATCTCTTTATGTCTTCAATACAAATGGTGTTCTTGACCATTTTTTGATCTCTTTTATGAAGCTTCATGTTTTCTAATACAAAAATAGGGGTCTTCATGTTTTCTAATTCAATAAAAAAATAAAGATCTCTTTATTTTTGGGTGAAGACTTAAATTCTTCAACGATTGCAATTAGAAACACAATAGCAAATAGATGATGGAGGTAAAAGATTGGGTGAAGAAAAGGACAAAATAATTAAAGAGAGAATAATAGTAAGACTCTCCTATAGATCTCCTACTTTCACTCTCAAGGTAGATAATAGAGAAGGGAAATTAGTTCTCTCCCAAAAAATTGTCTCTCCAAAATCCACTCATTTATAAAACTATGGATGGGTACTATTTATAGGCACCTCTTGATGTAAGATGGAGTCCATATGCAAGGCATATGGGGAATATTCCCTCTAATCACTTTTTCCGAGAAGATGACCTCTCCAAGGATGAGAAAAATCCCGAAGAAGAAATCAATCTCTCAGCGAACCCTTCTTCCTAGCCACGTGTAACCAATGATCCCTAATCATCCCAAAGGGTTAGGGTAGTCAAGAGGACGCCTTGCTTGTAACAATCCCGACCTGTGATTAGCTAATAAACCGTACTTAAGAATGCTTAATCAATAATAAAGACGAAAGCCTAAGTTAATTGCATGTGCCATGTGTTATTTGTGAATATATGTCTGTCATAGAAAGATCTGTCTATGTTTTTGTTTCAGTATGCAAATTGAAGGCCCTATCAACATCTGAACATGAAATTGATTAGGTATATGTGTTATTAGAATTTTTGGAATGTTATGGTAGGTTTAATTGAAATTCGATTCGAACCCAATTAATTAGAATAAAATAATCCTAATTGACTACCTTTAACTCAAGTTAATTAATGCAACCTACTTAAGCCTATATAAGGCCACTTGTAACCTAACCTACAACATTCTACACATCTTCTTCATCATCTTTGAGCACACAACCGTAGGGGAGAGAGAGAGAAGGGGGGGGGGGAGAGAAAGAGAGAGAGAGAGAGTGAGTGAAGAAAAGAGTAAAATCTAAGGGAGAAAGGAAGAATTTGGAAGCATAGTTAGAGAATTGGCTTGCTAACTCAAAAACATAGCAATCTAGAGCCTAATTGAAGAGTTTAGGTAAGGATTCAAGCTTTTAGTACAGTCATTGAGACATTTAACACATGAATTCCAAAAGAATTAAGTTGATCAATGCAAGAATTGAGTTAATGAAGTAGGAAAGAAGACCATATCATGCATGCATGCATTTTTATCTCATTTTAAGTTTGAATTCAACCAATTCTCACATGCATGTACTAATTCTAGCTGGGTTTTGAAAGTTCATCACATTTCATGACATTTTATCTTAATTGATCATGTTTTGGAAGAAATGAAATCATGTTAATTCATTCATGTTGATTCATGTGAGTTCTAAGTTGGTTCTAAAAGAATTGGCATACTTTTGGGCTTGATTTTGCGAAATGATCTTTAATTTATAATGTTTTACAAGTTTACAAGTGATTTCTTCAATTTTGGCCCAAAAGAATGTGTTTTGGTGCTTTGGAATTGAAGTTTGGAGCTTAGAGAGCAATCTAGAAATTCCAGAATTTGTACTTTCACTCCAGCGGTGGAATCTGTGCTCGAGCGAAGAATGCAAGCTCTCAATAGTTTTACAGAGTTTGGGGGTTGGCTTAAGCAGAACAAGTTGCGCTCGAGTGACCACCTTTATTTTTGAATCTCAGCTCGAGCGTAGGAAGTTGAGCTCGAGCGTAAAATTCGAGCTCCCAGAAGTTTTGCAAACAATTACAGGGTGGCTCGAGCTACAAAGTGTGCGCTTGAGCGAACCCATGTTTACTCAATCTTTGGCTTGAGCCACTGTCGAGTGTAAAAATCAAGCAACCAATACTTTTGCAGAGTTTTGCAGATCGCTCGAGTGACTAAAGTTGCACTCGAGCGAAGACCTATTTTCAACAAATTTAACTAAGTGTTTCAAATTACATTTTGGCATCCTTATTGCATCTTAGGTGTTCCTAAGCCTTAATTGAAACATAATAATGAGGATAAGGATTAGAAACACACCAAGATAGAAAAGAAATGAGATAGTGTTTTCCGAGCGTGTGTTTCAATGTGTATCCATTACGTATTTGTGTAGGTCATGTGTTGTTGCCTGCCTGATCAATCTGTTCTGTTTATGTGACTTGTTCTGCTACTGGAGCTGTCTGTGAGTAACAACTCTATAAAGTTATGTTTGATTATAAGTATTTTTAGAATGATAAGATATGATCTGTTTTATGAAATGTTATTTTATGAATTATGAATGAATGTCCATTTTTCTGAAATGTATTTATGGCATCCTTAGTTCGCGTGGCCCTCACTCGGGGGAAAACAATACTGTAGCCAATATGCATGTGGCTCTCACTTGAGGGAAACAATACCGTGACTTATGATCATGTGGCCCTTGCTTGGGGAAAACAATATCGCGGCCTATGTTCACATGGCCCTTGCTTGGGGGATAAAATACCATGGCTACTTGTACACAAGTTATTGACCTTTATAGTTGTCGGTACCGATTATGCCTGTGGGGTCTTATGACCAATTTGATCTGATAGCTAATAGATGTACCACATATGACTACTTATGAATTCTAGATAAGTATGTGAATCTGAATCTGTTTCTGATATGAACTCTGATTTCTGAATCTGTTTTGGACTTCATTCGTAAACCCTTTACGCTGTTGTTATTCACAAGGCTCCAGCTCACTGTATTATTTATGTATGTATGTGATTAAGCATGGGCAGGCTCAGTGAGGATTTTCTAGAGATCTGTTTGAGTCAGCCAACCAGTGTGTCTTCCAAGGAGGTTCTGAAATGTCATGTGGTCGAGTTTTGTGGACATGATGTAAGTTTAAGTTTAAATTATTTTCTTTTGTTTGTTTGGACAAGCCTTTGGTTTATCCGCATCTATGATGACGTAAGGCTGACATTGTGATGACATCATAGATATGTAAAGATAATTTCTTAAATTTTCGGTCACATGTATGTCTGCACAGCTCTATGGACTTGTTATTTTATATATGTGCTTCCGCTAGCCCCTAATTATTTGATTTTTGTTAAGAGGCCTTCAGTAATCTACGGATTACTAGCCAATTACGATGCTAAACCTATAGGGGCAGGTTTGGGCTGTGACATTACAGTAGAAGGATTAGGGGTAGTTCAAGAGAACACCCTGTCGCAAATATTGCCAAATCGCAAGGATCTCCTAGATTGTGCTACCTCGACCCAGGTATGGGGTAGTTTAACCTAAGAGTTAATTTATCTCCACTCACCGTCCTCGGGATCAGGTCATTTGTTCAGACTGCGTCATGCCCATGGTTCTGGTGCGTCGATCCCGGAAAGCTCCAGGCCTGCAAGTGTTCTGAAACTCATTAACGGAGCGACTTCTAGATTGTGTTCGAATCCATTCAAAGCCAAGCACTTCGGATTTCTAGGTCCATGGATTCGAACCCTTTCGAGTCTGAGCTCAAATAGGTCTCTATGTTCGTGGTTCCGAGCCCTTTCGAGACAAAGCAAATACCTCAAGGATTTCATATCTTTTAAAAGCAACGGTTAATGTTTCTCGAACGCTCATATGACCTAGGCCTCCTCGGATGGGCTTGTTGGACTTTTCTTGCAAATATAATCTTGTTGGGCCTCTCTAGCCCAGTTGGTTGGTTTTCTCGTCAGTCCACTCAATAGAATTCATTTGAGGCCACTTGGCGATAATTTCTCTGGACCTATCAATTTTTTTGGGACTTTCCGATTGAGCTCCGATTGGAGTCAATTAATTTAATGGGTTCAAGCTAAACCCATCTTACATTTTGTCCCTTGTGTGTATAAGAAATTTTAATTTTCTAGGGCATACACATTATCCAATATTCTCGGACTTGCTTGCTAGCTTTATCTCCTCGAACATTTCTTATCCCACTTCCTTGGATGTATTTTATCTTCATGTGACTTATGAATAAGATTGACAACTCATAATAATAAAAAGAATCTTTTTCATCCCTTTACCCATTTTTTTTCACCTCTACCACGTTTGGGACCATATTTATGTACCTTTATTTTTTGATTTTGATTTTCAAAGCAAATCAAACCTTTTAACAACTAGAATAATTCCAAAAATCATTTTTGATATTGATTTTCAAAGAAAATCAAGGCTTAGCATTTAATTCTTCAACAACTAGAATAATTCCAAAAATCATTTCTTTCTTCTAGAATATTTGAAAAAAACATTTCTTTGTTCAGAACAATACACCAGAGCTCTACCTTACTTCTGCAACCACTGAGGGCCACCACTGTTTGTACGCCACCTGCTGCCGCAGTCTTGGGCATTGCCGCCGCCGTGACCTATGCCACCAATTTGCTTAACCTCTGCTATGTCAACCCAGCTCGTGCCTACATGCATCTCTTGGTCTGTGCTACCCCTATTTGTGTCGTTCTCGACCTACACCGCTTGTGATTACTAGCTCTGCTCCTCACTTCACCACCCCCAAATATGCGAGTAAATACTCGTTGAAACCCGTCTTTGAACTCTTCATTTTGATGAGCTTTGGTCTTCAGTCAACAAACTTCATTATCTTCATTGCTTCGGATTTGTAAGTATATGCTTGAAACCCTCTTCCTCTTATTGTATTTTTCAGTTTCAAGTCAGAAGTTTGATTTAGGCTCTGAGGTGAACACTTGTGGCTTTGATTTAAGATATATATATATCCTAATGGTAAATATACATGAGTTTCTGTTGCTGGGCTTCTCGTATAGAACATCTGAGCTCTTGGATTTTGAACTTGTATTGGTGAACCTGATATAAATAGAATAATTGATATTTGTACTGGTCTATCAATGTTGAAAGAAGAAATGAGACTCATGTAATCCCCTGTGGATTTTGTTGTTGGTACTCTTTTACTGCTCTATATTATTTGTCTTGAGAATAATAAGCTAGAAATGTCTGAATTTTGCTTGATTATATAAGGTCTGGATTAAAGCTTGAAATTTGAACCTCCATTAATGAGTTTGACTTGAATACAGCTTTCATGTTATAATACCCCATTGGTGCTGAGATTTGTCAAAATTTAGAATCATGGGATTTTGCTATTTTAACTTGATTGAGGAAATGACTCACCGATTCTAAATTTTGCTAGGCTTGTTGAAATTTGCTATGAATAATGGAATCACTCTCTTGAAGGGAATAGAACAAATTTTTGTTGATGTTGTAGAATAAGTGGGCAATAATATTGTGCACTTGTTGTTGCTTGAAACTTGAAACCCCTATGATTTTTGTTTTGACTACGACCAGCTAGAACAAAACGTTGTTATTGATGAAAAACTGTTAAGCTTAGCTCTTTAGTTTACACTTTTCCCAAGACCTCACATTAGCTGATCTACGACCACCCTCGCTACCAAAAATAAGAAAGTCTAGACTGGTTGTTGAATAATTGATTGTTGTGGCTCTGAGAATAATGAAAACCTGTAATGACCCTCACTACTGTTTACCGATTAATTACTGTTTACCGCTAAACTGAGACTGATTATGAGAAGTAATTGAACTGATTAAAATACTAGACTGACTGACTGAAGTCTGAAACTGATTGATTGACTGTATCTGTTTAAATGCATTCTCTATCTGTTGATTGTTAATTGATCTGTTCATGTTTTTGCGTTCAAACTGCAAATTAAAGGCCTTATCGGCGGCCGAACCAGGAATTGATTGATGTCTTGAGATCATCGGAATTTATATGATTTTATGGTATATTTATTTGAAAAGTGATTTGGTATGATTAAATTAGATTAAAATAAGTTAAATTGCATTGTTGCATATAATTACCATTTTGCCACTTTAGTGGCCCACTACTTGAACCATCTTTGAGCCTTATCATACATTCAACAAAACATTTCATCAGCTCATTCCCTTGCTTTAGCCAACCTAGAGAGAGAGAGGGAGAGAAATTGAGTCCCTTCTTGTGTTGTGCTTGGAGACTTGAAGAAATTGTAGGAGCATTGTCTAATTACGCTTCTAGTCTTGTGATTGAAGACTTAGGTAAGAAATTCAACCTCTCATTGTTGTGTTTAAGCTTGTTCTTGCTTGATTCTTGCCAAATTGAAGAGCTAAGTCATGATTTAGTTCTAGCATGTTGAATTGGAGCTCATTCCATGCATGCATGTGTGAATTGTTGAGTTGTGGGTTGATTTCATGGTAAATGTTACATGCATGTCCATGGTTATGTTTAAGTCCACGATTTCATCTTGTTTTGGAAAGAATTGGCTCATTAGAGCATGTTTTGAAGCTTGAAAATTGTTTGAAGTTCATGCATGTTCATTTGGGATCATGTTCATGAAATTTGGTTTGAAGTTGGATTTAATTGAAATACCCTTGAGCTTTGATTTATCGAATTGATCTTTGAAACATGTAATATTATGGGTTTTGAAGTGTTTTCCAGAAATTTGGCCCAAGAGAATCGAATTTGATGCATTTAAACTTGTTTTGAGCTTGGAAGTTCGAATCTGGAAATTCCAGATTTTGGACTCCCGCTCGAGCGGGGGAAAGTGGCACTCGAGCGGGAATTTTGTGCTCCCAGTACTTTGCACTGTTTTACAGTCCGCTCGAACGGGGTATTTGGCGCTCGAGCGGGACCTTGTGTCTTGCGCTCGAGCGTCTATCGAGCGCCCATCGAGCGTGATTTTCGAGCATCCAGTACTTTTGACTGTTTTGCAGACCGCTCGAGCGGGGAAAGTGACGCTCGAGCGGGAACCTTTGTCTGCATGTCCGCTTGAGCGGGGTAAAATGCGTTCGAGCGGGACTCTGTTTTTCTGAAAATTTTGAAAAATGTTTTAAAGTGCATCTTTGCATCCTCTTTCCATCCTAGGCATTCCTAGGGCATATTTAAGGCATCTTAAAGAGGATATAGATGTAGAACCACACCGAGGCAAATTAGGGATTAAGTTATTGTCTTTTCCAACTGTGTAGCTTAGTGTGTGTTCAATCTGTAAACTGTGTAGGGTTGGCTTTCCGAGGAGACGCTCTAGCTTACTGTAGCCCAGAACTCTGTGAGTAACAATTGTGTAAAGATACGTTCAATAATGACTATCTTCTGAACAACTGAATTGTACTGCTTTCTGAACTGATACTGTTAATTGAATGAATGTATGTCTTATATCCTGAACTGTATTGTGGCATCCTTAGCATTTACTATTTACTGTTACTGTTACAGAGATCTCTGTCGGTTCCCTTGTTGGAACCACTGCTGTTTACTGATTGATGGCCATCATTTACTGTTTGGTCTTTTAAGACCTACTGGTTACTGTACTGCTATGCTAATGGATGTACCACATATGACTGTTTGACTGAATGACTGAATTACTGATATACTGATTTAATGAACTGTTTTCATTACTGTAAGGACATTCATTCTTAACCTCTTTACGCATTATGTTATTCACTGGGCTTTAGCTCACTACTCATATATATATGTGGGTGTACAGGTACCAGACCGCAGCTAGAAGCGTCGGGGTGAACTCTAGTTTTGTCAAGCCAACCACTGTGCCTCACTGCGAGGTTCCGAGCCTGCCAAGCTATGGCGTAGGGGTGTTTTTATTTTCCCCCTGTCTGACTCTGTGTCTATTTTGTATAACTGTATAGACTGTTAACACTGTACTGTACTGTTTTATAGGGATTTGGTCCCTGTGCTGACTGGTTGTATATATATTGTGTATACTGTTCTGTACTGTGTATATATATACGTATGAAAAGTCTTTTTGTATACAGACTGTCACAGCTCATTGGACATTGTTTATTTACTGTATTGGCTTCCGCCAGCCCCTGTACTCTGTTTTACTGTCTTACTGTTAAGCAGGCCTTCGGTAATCTCGGATTATTGGCCGGTTACGGTGCTAAACCCATAGGGGCGGGTTTGGGTCGTGACAGAGTGGTATCGGAGCGATACTTACCACGAGTTATACCGCACACACGTGTCCAAATGAGCTATAGGGTGTCCTAGAAAAGCGATTAGGGCATTACATGAGCATGATAAGTGTGTGGTTATGACATAACTGAATATGTGCTAATGTGATAAACTGTTAAGTATGCAACTGCTTATGTTTATAATTGCTATAACTGCTTATAGTGAAATGGATAATGCAAGAACTGCAAATGAATCTGAATCCTTATCCACCAAGGCAAGAATGGCAAGAATGGAAAGAATGATGGAACTGATAACTGAAAGACTGGATCAACAACAGAATCAATAGCCCCCACCTCCTCTTCTGGTACTGTCGGAACAGAATGTGAATGTTAATGATGGGGACATAATTGCTCTTACCCAGAAGTTCAGCAAAATGAAACCGCCATCCTTTCAGGGAGGCCTTGAACCGTTAAAAGCTGAAGCATGGGTTCTTGAGACTGAAAAATTGTTTGAAGTTTTTCCATGTTCTGAGGCACACAAGGTGCTGTTGGCTACCTTTACTCTACAAGAGGAAGCCAGAAGGTGGTGGATGTTAGTCCGTGACACCAACACTGTAGTGACTTGGGCTCAGTTCAAAGGAGCCTTCTTCGAGAAGTATTTCCCACAATGTGTCAGGGACAGAAAAGTAACCGAATTTGAACAGCTAAGACAGGGCACAATGTCCGTTGCTGAATATAAAACAAAGTTTACCGAGCTTGCTAGATATGCACCACACATGGTGGATACTGAATACAAGAAGGCCAGAAAGTTTGAAGGCGGCCTTAATGTTGCAATACTCGACAGGATAAGTGTTTTAAAGCTACCGACCTATGTAGGTGTTCTTGACCGAGCATTGATGGCTGAGTCGAACATCGAAGCAGTGAAACAATCTGAAACCCCAGCATCCGAATGGCATGGTAAAAGGCAGGGTTTTAAGTTCAAGAAAGGCAAGAACAACCCGCTGAACAAAAAGCAAAATACAGGGTCAACGACTACTTCTAGTCAAGGGAATCGTTCCATTCCGCCCTGCTCCGAATGTGGTAAGATCCATAAGGGAGTTTGTTATAAAATTTCTGGTGCTTGTTACAGGTGTGGCAAGGTGGGCCACATGGTTAAAGATTGCCCTTCCACTACTCCGGGCAATAGTAAAGCTGCACCAAGCGCAGCAGCGTCAACTGTAGCACCAAAACTGAACCCCAAAGCTACCGGGAAAGAGCCTATGAGGCAGGGCCGAGTGTTCGCCCTAGTACCGGGAGACGTACAAAATACTGAGACCGTTGTGTCAGGTATCCTCTCTATTTGTACTCAAAATACATATGTACTGATTGATTCGGGGTCTACACACTCATATGTATCACATGTTTTTTCACGGAAATTGAATAGACCCTTAGAACCCATGAACTACCTGTTAGCTGTATCATCACCTGTTGGGGGATCCATGACATGTGCTTATATGTACCCTGCATATGGAATCATTGTTGGGGATATGCATCTGTTTATTGATTTACTGCCGTTGAACATTGATCATTTTGATGTAATATTGGGGATGGACTGGTTACAAAAATACCATGCTACCATTGACTGTGTAACGAAACAAGTAGTTTTCCGTCCACCGGGTTTACCTGAATATGTGTTTAATGGGGTTGGAGTAGTACCTCCTCCATATTTGATTTCATCTGTGAAGGCTGTTAAATTGATTAGAAAGGGGTGTAAAGGGTAACTGTGTTCTGTATTGACTGTATCTACTGATGATAATGCTAATGTGAACAGTATTCCCATAGTCAGAGAGTTCCCAGATGTTTTTCCAGATAATCTGCCAGGGGATTTGATTGACAGGGAGATTAAATTCACCGTTGATGTGATACCGGGAACACAGCCAGTATCTAAAGCTCCTTACCGAATGGCTCCAACTGAACTGAAAGTGCAACTATAAGAACTGTTAGACAAAAGGTTCATTAGGCCTAGTATGTCACCGTGGGGCGCACCCGTTTTATTTGTGAAAAAGAAAGACGGCTCACTGAGACTTTGTATTGACTACCGTGAACTGAACAAGGTAACTGTGAAAAATAAATACCCATTGCCTCGTATTGATGACTTATTTGATCAGTTACAGGGTGCTCAAGTGTTTTCTAAGATTGATCTCAGATCCGAATATCACCAACTGAAAGTTAAAACCAGAAGACATTGATAAAACTGTTTTTCGAACGAGGTATGGACACTACGAATTTATAGTTATGCCTTTTGGAGTTACCAATGCACCTGCTGCATTTATGGACCTCATGAACAAAATCTTTAAACGATACCTTGATGACTTTATTGTTGTATTCATTGATGACATTCTGATTTATTCCAAAAGTAGAGAAGAACATGAACATCATCTAAGACTTGCCCTACAGACCTTAAGAGAACAGAAACTTTATGCTAAATTGTCCAAGTGTGAGTTTTGGCTTGATCATGTTATGTTTTTGGGTCATGTTATTAGCAAAGATGGAATTTTAGTTGATCCGCAGAAAATCGAAGCTGTAGTAAACTGGCCTAGACCAACAAATGTGACAGAAGTCCAAAGCTTTTTAGGACTAGTTGGATATTACAGAAGATTTGTCAAAGATTTCTCCAAAATTGCCTTACCGTTAACACAGTTGACTCAGAAGGGGATATCATTTGACTGGACTGACCAAAGGGAATCAGCATTCCAAGAGTTGAAAACTCGACTTGTGACTGCACCTGTTCTTACCCTACCTTCAGGTACGGATGGTTATACTATATTTAGTGATGCTTCTCATAAGGGTTTGGGATGTGTTTTAATGCAGAATAGGAGAGTAATTGTTTATGCTTCCCGACAACTGAGACCGCGTAAAAGAACTACCCAACCCATGATCTGGAACTTGCTGCAGTAGTATTTGCACTGAAAATCTGGCGTCACTATCTGTATGGGGCGACATGTGAAGTATACACCGACCACAAGAGTCTGAAGTACTTCTTCACACAGAAAGAACTGAATATGAGGCAGCGGAGATGGCTAAAACTGATTAAAGATTATGACCTACAGATTTTGTACCATCCGGGAAAAGCCAATACCGTTGCCGATGCATTGAGTCGGAAATCGATTGGAAATCTAGCATGTCTGCTTACCGGACAGAAAGAGTTGCTTTGTGACCTTGAAAAATCTGGAATTGAAATTGTTTTGCGAGAACAAGGTGGGACACTAGCTGCTATTTCTGCTCAACCGGCATTGATTGAAGAGGTTAAAGAGAAACAGCAACAGGATGACTTCTTGAAGAAGATCATCGAAGAAAGGGAATCTAAACCAAGACCGGGTTTCAAGGTTGAAAATAATGTACTGAAATTTCAAGAAAGACTGTGTGTACCGAATGATTCTGAATTGAAAAGGAGAGTTCTGCAAGAGGGCCACAATTCAAAATTTTCTATCCATCCGGGGAATACAAAAATGTACCAAGATCTGAAATTGAATTTCTGGTGGCCGGGAATGAAGAAAGAAATTGCTGATTTTGTATCAAAATGTCTTCATTGCCAACAAGTCAAAGCTGAACATCAACGACCCGCGGGCTTATTACGGCCCTTACCGATACCAGAGTGGAAATGGGAACATATTACCATGGATTTTATTGTGGGATTGCCTCGCTCCAATAAAGGTATGGACTCAATTTGGGTTATTGTTGATAGACTGACTAAATCTGCTCACTTCTTGCCTGTCAAAACAATTTATAATGCGGACAGATTGGCTGTAATTTATATTGATGAAATTGTTAGACTGCATGGAGTGCCTGTGTCCATTGTTTCTGACAGGGATTCGAAGTTTACATTGAGATTTTGGCAAAGCTTACAGACTGCATTGGGTACTGAACTGAGACTGAGTAGTGCCTATCATCCTCAGACAGATGGCCAGTCAGAAAGGACCATCCAAACTCTGGAGGATTTATTGAGAATGTGTGTCCTTGATTTTCAGGGAAATTGGGAAAGCCATTTGCCATTGGCTGAATTCGCCTACAACAACAGTTATCATTCAAGCATTGGTATGGCGCCTTTTGAGGCATTGTATGGCAGAAAATGTAGATTTCCAATCTGTTGGGCAGAAGTTGGAGATGGACCTTTGCTTGGGCCCGAGATTGTATATGAAACGACTAAGAAAGTAAAACTGATACAGCAGAGACTGAAAACTGCACAGAGCCGACAGAAAAGTTATGCAGATATCAGAAGGCGAGACAGAGAATATGAAGTGGGTGATCACGTTTTTGTGAAAGTGACACCAATGAAAGGCCAGACTCGTTTTGGAGTTAAAGGCAAGTTAGCGCCGAGGTATGTCGGACCGTATGAAATTATTGAGAAAATAAATCCGGTGGCGTATCAAGTTGCGCTTCCTCCTGAAATGAAGCATATGCACAACGTCTTCCATATTTCTATGTTGAGGGATTACCTTCGGGATCCTTTTCATGTGATAGAGCCGACCCGTGTAATGCTAAGTGATGACTACACTTACGAGGAACGGCCCATCCAGATTGTGAACAGACGGATCAAGAAGTTGATAAATAAAGAGATTCCGTTAGTGAAAGTCGACTGGCAAAACCATGGTGGCATGTATGCCACTTGGGAAAGGGAAGATGACATGGCCAAGAGATATCCTGAACTGTTTCCACTGAACCTTGTTTTCTTCCAGAATGAAGGTAACTCGAGTTTAGAGGACTAAACTCTTTTTAAGGAGGGGAGACTGTAACGACCCTCACTACTGCTTACCGATTAATTACTGTTTACCGATAAACTGAGACTGATTATGAGAAGTAATTGAACTGATTAAAATACTAGACTGACTGACTGAAGTCTGAAACTGATTGATTGACTGTATCTGTTTAAATGCATTCTTTATCTGTTGATTGTTAATTGATCTGTTCATGTTTTTGCGTTCAAACTGCAAATTAAAGGCCTTATCGGCGGCCGAACCAGGAATTGATTGATGTCTTGAGATCATCGGAATTTATATGATTTTATGGTATATTTATTTGAAAAGTGATTTGGTATGATTAAATTAGATTAAAATAAGTTAAATTGCATTGTTGCATATAATTACCATTTTGCCACTTTAGTGGCCCACTACTTGAACCATCTTTGAGCCTTATCATACATTCAACAAAACATTTCATCAGCTCATTCCCTTGCTTTAGCCAACCTAGAGAGAGAGAGGGAGAGAAATTGAGTCCCTTCTTGTGTTGTGCTTGGAGACTTGAAGAAATTGTAGGAGCATTGTCTAATTATGCTTCTAGTCTTGTGATTGAAGACTTAGGTAAGAAATTCAACCTCTCATTGTTGTGTTTAAGCTTGTTCTTGCTTGATTCTTGCCAAATTGAAGAGCTAAGTCATGATTTAGTTCTAGCATGTTGAATTGGAGCTCATTCCATGCATGCATGTGTGAATTGTTGAGTTGTGGGTTGATTTCATGGTAAATGTTACATGCATGTCCATGGTTATGTTTAAGTCCACGATTTCATCTTGTTTTGGAAAGAATTGGCTCATTAGAGCATGTTTTGAAGCTTGAAAATTGTTTGAAGTTCATGCATGTTCATTTGGGATCATGTTCATGAAATTTGGTTTGAAGTTGGATTTAATTGAAACACCCTTGGGCTTTGATTTATCAAATTGATCTTTGAAACATATAATATTATGGGTTTTGAAGTGTTTTCCAAAAATTTGGCCCAAGAGGATCGAATTTGATGCATTTAAACTTGTTTTGAGCTTGGAAGTTCGAATCTGGAAATTCCAGATTTTGGACTCCCGCTCGAGCGGGGGAAAGTGGCGCTCGAGCGGGAAATTTGTGCTCCCAGTACTTTGCACTGTTTTACAGTCCGCTCGAGCGGGGTATTTGGAGCTCGAGCGGGACCTTGTGTCTTGCGCTCGAGCGTCTATCGAGCGTGATTTTCGAGCATCTAGTACTTTTGACTGTTTTGCAGACCGCTCGAGCGGGGAAAGTGACGCTCGAGCGGGAACCTTTGTCTGCATGTCCGCTCGAGCGGGGTAAAATGCGCTCGAGCGGGACTCTATTTTTCTGGAAATTTTGAAAAATGTTTTAAAGTGCATCTTTGCATCCTCTTTCCATCCTAGGCATTCCTAGGGCATATTTAAGGCATCTTAAAGAGGATATAGATGTAGAACCACACCGAGGCAAATTATGGATTAAGTTATTGTCTTTCCCAACTGTGTAGCTTAGTGTGTGTTCAATCTGTAAACTGTGTAGGGTTGGCTTTCCGAGGAGACGCTCTAGCTTACTGTAGCCCAGAACTCTGTGAGTAACAATTGTGTAAAGATACGTTCAATAATGACTATCTTCTGAACAACTGAACTGTACTGCTTTCTGAACTGATACTGTTAATTGAATGAATGTATGTCCTATATCCTGAATTGTATTGTGGCATCCTTAGCATCTACTATTTACTGTTACTGTTATACAGATCTCTGTCGGTTCCCTTGTTGGAACCACTGCTGTTTACTGATTGATGGCCATCATTTACTGTTCGGTCTTTTAAGACCTACTGGTTACTGTACTGCTATGCTGATGGATGTACCACATATGACTGTTTGACTGAATGACTGAATTACTGATATACTGATTTAATGAACTGTTTTCATTACTGTAAGGACATTCATTCTTAACCTCTTTACGCATTATGTTATTCACTGGGCTTTAGCTCACTACTCATATATATATGTAGGTGTACAGGCACCAGACTGCAGCTAGAAGCGTCGGGGTGAACTCTAGTTTTGTCAAGCCAACCACTGTGCCTCACTGCGAGGTTCTGAGCCTGCCAAGCTATGGCGTAGGGGTGTTTTTATTTTCCCCCTGTCTTACTCTGTGTCTGTTTTGTATAACTGTATAGACTGTTAACACTGTACTGTACTTTTTATAGGGATTTGGTCCCTGTGCTGACTGGTTGTATATATATTGTACATACTGTTCTGTACTGTGTATATATATACGTATGAAAAGTCTTTTTGTATACAGACTGTCACAGCTCATTGGACATTGTTTATTTACTGTATTGGCTTCCGCCAGCCCCTGTACTCTGTTTTACTGTCTTACTGTTAAGCAGGCCTTCGGTAATCTCGGATTACTGGCCGGTTACGGTGCTAAACCCATAGGGGCGGGTTTGGGTCTTGACAAAACCAGATATCCAAATTTAGTGAATGCTTCGCTTGGAAGAATAAACTAATGTAATAGGAATAAGATAATTTATTGTTGTTTTATTGATCTTGTGGATGCTCGGAAAATAAGTAGTTGATGCCGAAATTCTGTTTGAACTCTTGTTACTATTATGTCGACTTGTGAGAGACAAACTCGGAAAGACCAATCCTTGCTTGTTGTTAATTATGAATTGGGTTGGAGAAATCAAACTGTAGTAGTATAAATAAATCGTTACCGCTTGTTTGATGTCGAATCAACTCCGATAATCTAAATTTGATATTGTCCTCATTGCTTGTTGGTTTTATTATTTCAGCTAAATGGCTTTTGTAGACACCCCATTTTTGATAGCCCATAATACTTGGGCGCCTCAGGCTAATTGTTCGAAGACGAAGGTAGGACGAAGGCTATGTTGTGCAAAGGTTCAATTTCTTCGGGAAGAGTAGTTTCAAATCCCAATCTTACAACCTCTTTCTGGACCAAAGCCTTTTGACCAAAATGATTTTTAGACCTTAAAACCCTCTCTTTCAAAATATTTTTCAAAAATTTTCTACGATGTTCCGAGACTCGCATTTCGTTAAATGTTGCGCTTTTCAGTAAACTGAGCAAGGACAAAGTGGAAATAAATGAAAGAGATGTGAACTCTTTGAAAAAATCTTTAGAACATTTTTTTTAGAGGTTTGGAGTTGAAGAAAAGAGGAGGGGAGAGAATAAAACTAGTTTGGGAGAAGTTAGGCATGAATCCAATTAAGCCAAAACTAAGCTGCAGACGCGCTCTCGGGAACTCTCCAATATTCGCGCTTCTTGCGAAGGCACGAATCTCGTTTTGTTCTAAGCTACTACAGTTCAGACTCAATGTCACGGTTCTGAATCTGATCTTGCAAAGTGCAATGCAAGACCGATAAATCACCAAAGAGTCCAAATCCGGTAAATCGTTTTGGAAAATTGATTTTTAAGAAAGAAGTGCCAAACATGGACTGCTTTGCCAGATATAGAGTCGCCACCTAAATATTTTATTTTTTGAGAAATTTAGGAAACCTTGACTCGTTGCCTAAGGCCACGCGTCCGTCATCACCAAAGTTGCCTCGGCTCGGGAACTTGGATACGATTGGGAAAGGTCATCTATGAGCACCCCTGCTCGCCCGATCAAAGATCGGCTACTACTAAACATGATATCTTGTTTTTGAAAACACATGTGTTCTTATTCCGGTTAATTAGCTAGAATTACTATGTGATGCGCACAGCAAACAAGTATAGACTAGATCGCCTAATTTGGAACAAAGTATTGCATATCCGTTTGTTTGAAAATGGTTTGAAGTTTGCTACTTGCAAGTAAGCTAAAACACGGATTTCAATGAATTGTCCCAATTCAAGTAATCCAACCTTCACCCACAGGCATTCAGACAGTTAATCAACTAAGCAGTTAGCCTCATGGCAAGCATGCTTTCATGGCAATCGATAACACATATGCAGTATGCTAAAGCATAAACACTCACAGTATACTCCGAGCCAAAACAGAAACTAGTTAGTAATCAATGCATGATCCTAGTTCATGTTAAGATGGCTAATGCAACACATGCAAAATGCAACTAGAAATAGGCTCGGCTATTCTAAAATGGCATGTGAGATGCAGCAATTGATAATCATGTATTCAAATCGAAATATGATGCAGTTAGTATGATGCGCCGAACCCGGTGCATGCAATATAGATGAATGGATGCACGCATGCAAAGCATAAGGATGCTAATTGAAAATATGCCCTAGAACTAACCATTGTAAGCGGTTAAGTAAAAGAGAGAAAGACGTGGGGTTGGAAAACATGCACACACTCACGCACACTTATTACAAAATTCGCCCTCTCGACAGAGGGTCCGAATAAATAATACATGCCAACTAATTAACTAACTAACAAGCTAATTAATTATTACATAACCAAATAAATAACTAGCTACAACTAATTATTACAAAACTTAATTAATTAACAAATTAACTAATTAAATTACAAAACCAAATGATAACTAACAAGTAAGGAAAACAGTAAATAATGTTGTTCCAGCTCTGGTTGGGGGAGAAGGGGATGCATGCTCGGTTCTTGTCCCGAAAGCTCTCCGGATGCCCTTTTGAGGCTCTGTCTGTAGGGTGTCCTCAAGGAATTCCTGCTAAACCTTACCAAAACCAGTTTGGAGAATACATCAGTGGCCTGCCAGCCATGGGGATCCACTGCCGACCATCCTGCCGACCAAGAGTGGGCATTGCCGGCCAAGAATGAAGGACTGCCGGCCATCTGCAAGGCACTACCGGCCACTGATGTGCTGGGACACCAAGCTGCAGCAGAGCACAAAATAGAGAAAAAGGAGGGTCTCCCAAGGGTATGTACGCACTATGCTACCCCATATCACCTCGAAACATCAAGGGGGAGGCATAATTGGATCCACGACCATCAATCACGCATCCCGATGCATGATGGCCAAAGATCCAACATGTGCAAATCAATGTGAAATGAATGTACAAATAAACACATAAAGCCTAAAACTCTATCATGGATCATCAAGAGTATCGGCGACCGAGAATTGAGACACGTTTCATCACTTGAAGTATGAAACGCCCCTCGTTCCTCGTGCTTGGATTAACACTTAACCCAAGTAACAATGCAATACAAGCATGGCATACACAAAGTGACTCAAGCATGCAAACATGCAATATGAACAACCTAACAAGGCTAATGGCATACACAATGCCAATGCATGCACAATGCGAATGATGGCATACTCAATGCAATGCAACCTAAACGTGTAAACAACATGGCATGTAACAAGTATGCAACAATGTACCAAGCATGCAACAACATGCAAAATGGATAAGCATGTAACAACATGCAAGCATGCAAGCATGCAACAACATGCAAGGTGACAAGCATGCTACAACATGCAAAGATGGACTTAAACCAAAATGGGTAGGCCTCAGCTATGCCCAAATCAACAGCCAAACACTAAAACAAAGGCACCAAAAGACAAGGCCTGCATGCACAATGCATTGGCCAATCAACTAGGCAACAATGCACAACACTCAAAGACACTTAAAGTATGAATGAAGTGGGAATATGGCAATGCTATAATCTCTGAAATAGAGTACTAAATGATGCCAAATCATCTAAATTGCTCATGGATAGCATGCAATGTTGCTCAAAGCTTAAGGCAAGTAAAAGCATTTATACTTCAAGTATACAAAACATGAGGCATGTGGCTAAGACAACCCAAAACAGTCCTAGAACATGTCAATATGATACTAAAACATGTATGGAAGGAAGCCAAAATGTGCTAGCATAGAAGGCATAAGACATGGAATATGCAAGGCAAATAGGGTGGATTGCACTACACCTATTAAGGCCAAGCATGGAATGACTTGGACAGCATAAAACAGAGTTACATCATGGTATAACAAGACCAAAAATGCATTGATATGATGACCCAAAGGCCTAGGCTTAATGGCATGCACAATGATCCATTCATGAGGCATAAAACACAAACTCTTCAAGGCATTTAAAGCATGTCGAATGCAGGTATATGACCAAATTTCATGGACTGAAATAACATTCGAAATGATGGCAAAGCATGCAAACATCACATGTATGGCATGGTAGGGGCCTCAAAACCCAAGGCTAGCCAAAGCATTTACACTATAGCTATACAAAACATGAGTGATATGACCATGGAAGCCCAAAATAGTCCTAGAACAGCCCAAAATAAGGATAAAATCGTGCTGGAGCAAAGCCAAAATATGCTGGAATGATGAGTCAAATCAACATGCACATAAGGCTAGTAAGTAAGATTTGTTCTACAAGTATATGGAGCATGCAAAAGATGACCAAACCAACTTTAGATAGAGTTATGTCATGGTAAAACCTCACCAAAAACATGTTGAAATGGACTCAACATAAGCTAGGCAAACATGCTACTTTGATGAGCCACAAAAGGGATTACACTACACATATAAGAAGCATGCAAAATATGACCAAACCAGCCATGGACAGAGTCAAGGCAGGTCCCAAAAGTCACAAAAAAGGGCCTAAACAAAGCCATAAAGAGGTAAAAACACATGCTTATTTGGTTGGCCATCAACACTAGCAAGCAAGACAAGAGGAAGGGGGGACCACCCCCTCCTATTTTGAGCCTCAAAACAGGTTTTCCACCACTGAAATTCCTCTGAAATTCAATGGTTTTAAGGCCAAAAAGAAGTTGTTTGAAAAGTTTGAAAGTTAGCTCATAAGGCCTTACAAGCCAAGGAGCAAAAGGAAGGACAACCCCCTAGCCAACCAAGGCACAAACCAAGACTTTTAGGACTGAAAAACAGAGAAAAAACAGAGGTTTTTGTAGTTCAACACCACCCCAAAAAACAACCCCAAAGTAGTGTGCAAAGATGGTGAAGTAAGTGTGCAAAACAAATACAAAAGATGAGAGGTGCTTACCCTTGTAGCACAGCAGCAAAAGGGCCTCTTTCTTGGCTCAAATGACCTTCTATCAGCCCAAAAATCAGTTTCAAGAGACCTCAGCCCATGGATATGCAACTTTGATGAAGGATGCCTAGGCAAACTAGGTATATTTCTCTACTTCTATGCACTTCTATGCACAAAAGGGGAAGAGAGAGTGAACTATAGAGAGAGAGGCAGAGATTTTTGTTCTGAAAATTATAGAGAGAGAGGATTTTTTAGAGAGAGAGGCTCCCAAACTTGGTCAAGAAGTTCTCCTCCTTGAATATGAGATATTTTGCTTCATATATAGCAATTCAAAGCTTTTGGTCGAAATATCTGAGCTGGGGGCTTGTGCATAACAGCTGGAGGTAAAAGATCTGCAAAAAATCTGATTTTGACATTGTTGGCCGGCCGGCCATCACTGGTGGCCGGCATTGCATCATCCATGGCCGGCACCCTTCACTAGTGGCTGGCAGAGAAAATCTGCTCTGTAAGTCCAACTTCAAACGGGCATATCTCCTTCATATGGACTCCTTTTTAGGCCATTCTTGTGTCCAAATTGAAGCCCCGAAAGTAAGCTTTCCAATGGTGGTAGCCTTGCATCAAAATTCCAACTATGCAAAAAGCTAGGCCTATTTTGGTGAAGCCACTCAGTTTCGATCCTACCCGGATCCATGCTGAACTTCTCCCAAGCTTGGTTTCTTCCCTCTTCTCTTCTTTTCCCCAACTCCAAACCCCTAAACAAGGTGTTTTGAAAGATTTTTCAAAAGAGTTCATCTCTCCTTCATTCATTTCCACTTTGTCCTTACTCGGTTTACCGAAAGGCGCGACATTTAACAAAATGCAAGCGTCGGGACATCGTAGGAACCTATTTTCAAAAATGTTTTGAAAGAGAGGGTTTTAAGGTCTAAAAACTATTCAAAATAGTTTTGGTCCAAAAAGGGGTGTGAAGTTGGGATTTGACTCTCTCCTTGCCGAAGAAATCGACCATTTGCCCTGCACATCTTTCATCACCAAGTAAACCATTAGTAGTGCCCAAGTCTTAAGGGTGATCAAAAATGGGGTGTCTACATGAGTAGTCTTCACTAAAAGAGGCATATCATTTTTCACACTTGGAATTTTGATGTGAGGCCGCCACCATTGGAAAGAAGACTTCCAGGGCTTCAATTTAGACACAAGAATGACCTGCAAAGGAGTCCGGATGAAGGAGATATGCCTATTTGAAGTTGGACCTGGAAAATAGATTTTTGTGGTTGGCCACGGACCTACCGGCCAGGAGTGAGGTTTTTTGGCCATCAATGGTGGCCGTCAGCCACCAGTGATGGCTGGTCGGCCACTGGTGCAAAAAAGTCAATTTTTGTGCAAATATTTTCCTCCAGCTGTTTCACACTGCTCCAGTTGTCTCTAATTCAGATATTTTCGACCTAAGCTCTCTTTTTTCTATATATATATAGGACCTTCTCTATTGTTTTCAAGGTTGGAAATTTTGGGAGCCTTTCTCTCTACAATTCTCTCTCTCTCTAGATTTCTCTCTCTGGATTTCTCTCTCTCTTACCCTTTTGTGCATACAAGTAGAGATACACTTCTAGTTTGCCTATTAACTCTTCACCAAAGTTGTTTATCTTTGGGCTGAGGTTACTTGAGACCCTTTTTGAGCTCTAAAAGGTGTTTGTGGCTTGGATTGTTGCCTAAATTGTGTCTTCCCTTCAAGAGGTAGAAACTTCCCTTTGCTAGCTTAATTTCCGTACTTGTT
Organism: Camellia granthamiana; assembly: GCA_036172215.1. Taxonomy (NCBI): domain Eukaryota; kingdom Viridiplantae; phylum Streptophyta; class Magnoliopsida; order Ericales; family Theaceae; genus Camellia; species Camellia granthamiana. The sequence goes on from CM069910.1 coordinate 137,645,031, forward strand.
TTGCCATCTTTTACACTGTTTTTGAGCTGGTTTTGAACTCCAAAAAACTCTGTTTTTATGGTTTAAAAATGATGGTTTAAGGTCTTTTTGAGTTAGGGGTTGGTTCACCTTTTTGTTTCTTTGTTGATAAAGCTTTTACACTTTTGTTCAACACTTTCAAATCAACTTTTTTTTGGCCTTTTAACCACTGAATTTCAGAGGTTTTTCAGTGGTCAAAACCTTATTTTGAAGTCCAAAATTGGAGGGGTTAGCCTTCCCTCCTTTTGTCTTGCTTGCATGCCTAGTTAGCTCTATGTGTTAGCATGTTTTTTTAGCTTAACTTAGCTTAATTCCAGCATGTTTTTGCCTCTGATTTGGACTATTTTAGCTCTATTTTGGGCTGGTTAGATCATATGAGTTTTGTTTTGCATGGTTGTAGTGTAAAGGGCTTCACTAGTTTGGTGTTTTAGACCTTTAAACATCATTTCCTTGAGTTGATTGCATGTTTTAGTATTATTTTGCATGAAATTTCAGCACCTTAATCTCTGTAATCTCCCTCATTTCTTCATTTTTTCATTTGTTTTGAGGGTTGTTTCAACCTTAGAGTTGTTTAAGCTTGAGGTTGAGGTTCATGCTTAATGGTTTAATCCTCTTTTGAGGGTTCATTACCAACGACATGAAGCTTCCCTCATGCCTTGATCTACCCCTTGGTTGACACTTCTTTCACTTTAGAAGACAATCAGCAATAGACTAATTGACTAAAGAATGGTTTGCTAACTAAAATGAGTAAACAAAATTTGATAAGTAAAAGTGTGCAAGATAAGCATTCTTTATGTTGCATTACATGCGTTCGAATCTGACGTTAATTCGAACATAAGGAAAATGGAACATTTCATACTCAAAAGTGATGAAATGTACCACTTTCCTTGGTCACCATCACCCTTGATCATGCGTGATAGGGGGGTGGTTTTGTTGAGTCTTGTTTTGCATTCATTAAACTTGTACAAGCTTGGTTCATTAGCCATCATGCATGGAAAATGCTTGGTTGATGGTTTGAGAGCTGAGAGTTACACTCCTTTGAACTTGTGTGATGATAAGGAGCGTAACAGTACAAACACTCCTTGAGAATACACTAATTTGCCTCTGTTTGCTCTCTGTTGCAGCAAAAAAAAGTTCGGGGCAGGGGTAGCCGACTGGCCACCAGCAGTAGCCGACCAGCCATCAATGAAAATTTTGCACAAGTGTGTTCCTGAGTTGAAGTAGAGGCATTCTGGGAGTTGGCAACACTGTTGGTGTTCAAATAAATGCAAACAGAGGTGTTCAATGGCAAGGCTGTGGCTTTTCGGGTGGAGAAATCGAGCATGCATGCATCCCTCGCTTCCCGAGGCCATTTAATTGCTTTGTTTAGTTAATTAGTGATAGCTAATTTACTTGCTTTGTAATTAGTTAGTGAAAGTGTTTAGCTAATTAATTCGTTTTGTAATATTTAATTAGTTTAGAATAAGTTAGTTAAGTAGTTTCGTTTTGTAATAGTTAGCTTAATTAGCGTGGCTAGTTAGCTTATTCATTCAGACCCTCCTTCGCGAGGGCATAATGTTGTAATAAGTTGCGTGCGTGTGTGCATGTCTTCCAACCCCACATATTTCTCCCTTTTATTTAATCGCTTTTGATGGTTAGATTAAGGACATTTTCAATTAACATATCTTATGCTTGCATGATTGCATCCATTCATTCGTATTGCATGCACCAAGGCTCGGCACATCATTCAAACAACATTGCCATTTCAATAGCTTCTTTGAATACGTGTTTTATTGCATGTTGTTCAAATTAATTCATATGCCATATAGTAGCCGAGCCTATTAATTGCATATTGCATGTGTTGCATTAGACACTTAACATAGTTAGGATCATGCATCTTTTTAACTAGTTTTTGTTTTGGCTTGGAGTACTCGGTAAGTTTTATGTTTTAGCATACTTGCATAAGTGTGATTGCCATATTGCCGTGATTCGCATGCTTGCCATGAGGCTATATACTTAAATGCTAAACTGCATGAATGCCTATGGATAAAGGCTTGTTGTTTGAATTGAAACGATTCAACGAATGTAAGTTTTAAGCCCACTTTGTTGTGGCAAATTTATGTTTAAGCCCACAATGTTTGGTGCCAAATCCGTATCTTTTAAGCCCACTTAAAGGTGGCAAATTCAAGCCATTTTCAAAAACAAACATGAGTTGAATTGTTCCAAGTCTTACGACTAGTCTATACTTTCTTGTGTGCGCCACATAGTAAAGCTAGTCTAAATAACCGGAATAAGAACACATGAGGGTTATAAAATGACATATCATGGTTAGTAGAGGCCGATCTTTGATCGGGCGAGCAAGGGTGCTCAATTCATGACCTTCCCCCCTCGTACCCAAGTTCCCGAGTCGAGGCAACTTTAGTGATGACGGACACGTGGCCTTTGGCACGAGTCAGGGCTTCCTAAATTTTTCCAAAAATAAAATATTTAGGTGGTGACTCTATAATCTGGCAAAGCAGTCCAATTTTGGCATTATTTGATTTAAAATCGATTTTCCAAAAAGATTTACCGGATTTGGACTCTTTGGTGTTTATTAGCTTCACATTGCACTTGTGAGACTAGATTCAGAACCGCGAAAGTCCGAACTGTGAGGCCTTTTTTTCAAACCCTTTCCAAAAGGCGGGACGCAAGGAAAAGGCGAGTCCACAGCTTCCCGTAAGAAGTCCACTACCTTAGGGCCCTCGAAACTCGCTTCCTATAAAAAATCCACCACCTTGGGGCCTTCGAAACTCGCACTAATGGAGGCAAGGGCTATCCCTCGGAAGTCCGAGTGGAAGCACACACTCTATTTCAGCAAAAAAGATCCTCGAAACTCGTACTAATAGAGGCAAGAGCTGTCCCTCAAAAGTTCAAATGGGAGCACACACTCTATTTTGGCAAAAAAGATCCTCGAAACTCGCATTAATGGAAGCAAGGACTGTCCTTTGGAAGTTCGAGTGGGAGCATACACTCTACCTTGGCAAGAAAGATCTTCGAAACTCGCATTAATGGAAGTAAAGGTTATCTCTTAGAAGTCTAAGTGGGAGCACACACTCTACTTCGACAAGAAAGATCCCTTTGGCAAACAATTGAGTCTATTACTCCTCTTTCTTCTTCCGGGGGGGGGGGGGGGACAAAAATGAAAACTATCTCAAGCAATAAAACACAATGGAGATACATAATATAAAAGAAATAAATTTCTTCATAACATAAGAAAGATAAAGCTTCTTGGACAATGTAGTGAAATAAAAACTGTAAATATCAAAGATATGCTTCTTCTACAGGATGCCGACCCTTGCCCCTAGTGTTGTGAGGGTATTCAGAAAGCTTTCACCAATCGCTCATGTTGTAGTTTCGGTCCATCTTGCATACATTCTAGAGCCACTCCGGGCTTTATCACTATGCCCTCATCGAGAGGTTCTTTCTTTAACTCGGGGCCAGCTATGAGAGAAACTGACCCCCCACACCTTCATAAGTAGTACACCGTCTTGTCTCCATCTCGGATCTTCATCACATTTTGAGGGACAGGAGAGCTTTTGGGCAAGGAGGAAAACTGGGACAACAACCGTTTGTTTGACTCGGCCTTTGGTTTGGCATCCGAATAATAAGGTTCAGACGTATCAAAGGGTCTTTCTGAAGCCTCTATAGTCACTGTCTCATTTTCCCACTTGGCTTTGACATATTGATGATAACTTGAAGGCACGACACCATACTTGTGTGTCCAAGTCCTCCCCAAGATAATGTGGTAGTTTGTCTTGCAGTTAATGATATGAAATCTGGTGGTTGAGCGAATCAACCCCACGGCCAAATCAACTATCACATACCCCAGAGTAACTCTTTCTTTTCCTTTGAAACCTGTGATGACTACTAGTTGTTTCACGATGTGGTCTTCGAAAATCCTGGCCTTCTCTAGAGTTTCCCTAGTCATGATCCTAATGAAAGCTCCACTATCTAGTAAGGCCCTCTTGAACTCAATCTCATTGATGTAAGCGATTGCATAGAGTGGTCGGTTGTGTGAAAATGGGTACTTCCGGTCTGCCTTGGAAAATATTATGGCACTAGCTTGCTTTCTTACTTTCCTCAGAATAAATCCCTCAACTTTCATGGCCTCCTCATGATGTGCCTCAGTAATGTTGATAATGGAGTTGGTAATTTCAATTCTTACTTCCCTAGAAAGCCCGAGCTGATCGAAGAATTGTTTGAACTTGATGTTATCCTGGAGAATCTTTGCATAATGATCCGGATCTTTCTCTACCCTCGACGGTTCATAGTTGACCAACTCATCAATTTCATTGAAGTAGGATGGCATACAAACATGATGTTTTCTTCTTGGATTGAAGGGTGCTTTGTACCCAACTCTTCTTTCCGGATCTAAGGGTTCACCATAAAAAACTTCCTTGCCTTCTGGCTCGAGGGCATCTTCGAGGAAGTGCTCCTCATCCTCTGGCTCCAAGGTATCTTCGAGGAAATGCTCTCCACCCTCTAGCTTGAGGGCGTCTTCAAGGAAGTGCTCCTTACCTTTTAGCTCGAGAGTGTCTTTGAGGGAGTGTTTTTTATCCTCTAGCTCAAGGGCGTCTTCAAGGAAGTGCTCCTCATCCTCCGGCTTGAGGGCGTCTTCAAGGGAGTGCTCCTCATCCTCCGAATTTTCAATTGTTTCAATCATTGGCTCATCTTATACCATGTTTTCTAGGATATATTGGGGCCCCTGTTCTTTGAACCTTAGCTCATTTACTTCAACTTTATTTCTAAAGATCTTTTTAAGCATCTAAAACTTTTTTGTAGGATGCCTTAGTGATCGGTGGAAAACACAATAATTAGGACTTTCACGATCCTTCTTCAGCAAAAACTCTTCAATATAAGGCAACTTCAGTTCATCGTTTGCCACCCATTCTTTGACTAAGGCCTTCACCTCTTCAATACCACATGAAAAAAGAGTGTCATCTTCGTAGCTTTTCCTCTTCTGAGCTCTGAGTCCCTCCCCTTGTGGCTTTCAGGTAGAGGACATAGAAGTCACAATGACAGAAGGTCCTTGGGTTGACTTAAAGCTGGTTTAATGACTAGTCTTGAACCCAATCTCTTGAGATTGAGGTATTTTAATGTTCCGAGTTGCTTCACTTAGTGCCAAGAAGTTTGGTAGCTTGTGATTAACAAGAAACATCTTGTACTCATTCAATGCTCCTTCAACACAGATTTGAACCAAGTAGCTTTCCTCTACGGCTTCGTAACAGTCCACGGCTTTACCTTGGAACCACTTCACATATTTGAGAATGTCTTCACCCTCCTGTTGTTTTTCCTTATAAAGAGTGAAAGTGGTGACATTTTCGGCTACTTAAAAGAATTTAGCATGAAATTTGTTGACCATCCCCTCCCAACTCTTGATAGAATTCAGGGCCAAGTTGACGTACAGCTGTACGCCCGCTTGGTGAGAAACTTAGAGAATTCTCTCAGTTGGAGGACGTGATTCGAACCATGGATGCCCAAAGTCTCGATGAACTGAACAACATGTTCCTGAGTATTTCTTTGTTTATCGTCAAACTTGGTGAACTTTGGAACGATGTACCCCTCTAAGTGTGGGCAATTCCACACTTCGATAGGGTATGGAGGTTGGATGTTCAGGTCAAGCAAAGAAGGTAGAGTTCTCTTGCTTCGTTCTAAATCGAACATGGCTTGCATATCTACAAGGGTGAGAAATTGTTGAGGGAGAGAACTTGAAGGTGGTACTTGAGGACTTGACCTATAGACCCATAGATCGAACCCGAAGCAACTTGGCCATTTGGGTGTAGAGAATTTATCACTGACGTAGGAACATGGTGATGCTAATCGTTAGCATTTATGGATACACCATTTGGTGAAGGGACGTAAACTTAGGGTCCATAAATGCCGTTTTACGTAGTTGGTACTCCGTGTTGGGCTTGGAAAGCCATTGTCGAAGGCAAAGGAGACCCACTTGGTACATGGGTAGAATTTACAATTGGTGAAACAAAATTAAGTATGGGTAGAGAACCATTTTGTAGAGAAATTCTCGTGGGCCTTGCTTGAACACCCACCACCGCCGGAACATTATTCATTGCGCCGAAGACTCCTCCAACCACCGATGGGCTGTGGCTCGATCCCCTGAGTACGTCATTTTGTGCTTTATAGGCCACATGTTGGCCATGGCTTGTTCCTCTTAGCACTTGTACCTCCTAGCGCTTGTTCCACCATTTTGCACACCGCATTATTCATTGATTTTGCAAAACCATCAAGACCCACAAACCATCAACTTCATGGTGATATTTGGGCTATGGGTCTTAATGGTTTTGACCATTCCAAATATCACCATGAAGTTGTTGATGCTTGCCGGCGCTGATTTAACCTTTATTTGTTGATGGTGATACGAAATTCGAACCCATCTCCAACATGGTATGGGTGAGATTTTGAAGGGTCAGAAGAATATCTTGTTGAGTATGTTGGAGTCCTTGAATGGCTTCAAAGATAAGAGGTCTTGAGCATGAGTCCTCTCATCACCACCATTGGAAGAGCCTCGTTAGTGGGCCTTGTTATTCGTCATTTTTTGTCAGTGTAGTATGTGTTTTGGATCCTATTGCCACCAATAACCATCTGCCTCCCCAGCAAAGTCACCAAAAATGTATGAGAGGGTCCGGGCATGTCGCCAGAAAGTTCGAAGGTTGCCGAAATCTTCAAATGTTTGCCGAAAAATGCAAATGTCACTGAAAACTTCGAATCTTCTAAAAATAATGAGAGGCTTAGATTCTTCAACGATTGCAACTAGAAACGCAATAGCAAAGAGATGAGGGGATAAGAAATTGGGTGAAGAAAAAGGCAAAATAGTTAGAGAGAAAATAATGGCAAGGCTCTCCCGTTGATCTCTCACTTTCATTCTCAAGGTAGATAATGGAGAAAGGAAATTAGTTCTCCCCCCAAAAAAATCTCTACTAAAATCCACTCCTTTGTAAAGCTATGGATTGGTGTTATTTATAGACACCTTTTGATGTAAGATGGAACCCCTGTGCAAGGTACATGGGGAATATTCCCTCTAACCACTTTTTCCGAGGAGGCGACCTCTCCGAGGATGAGAAAAATCCAGAAGAGAAGATCAACCTCTTAGCGAACCATTCTTCCTAGCCACACCTAACCAATGATCTCCAATCATCCCAAAGGATCAGAGATAGTTCCAAAGGACGCCCTACCGCAAAAGGGTCAAGGGTAGTTCAAGAGAACACCCTAACACAAATATTGCTCAGTTTGATAGTGCCATATCGACCTGGGTATTATTGTATAAATTGTGTACTTATATAAAATAAATAGATTCATATATTTAACAATCTAAATTTCATACTGAAATTTCTAAATAGATAGAATAGAAATACATAACAAAATAAAATGGCAAAAGGAAAGCAAATCGAAGCCTGCACTAGACAGTGTCCTTAAAACAGATTCGCTGGCTCACCGGTTAGGTGTTGGAGGTTGTTCAACATCTGTCTCCCAAGATACGACGGTTGGACCAGCTACAGCAATGCACTGACTGAATAGCTTCGGCAAACAGAACTATGACATCAGTCTCTCACTAGGAAAAATATAAACTAGAGAAAACTATTAAAGACAAGAAAAACAAAATTCTGGTGCATGAAAAGGAAGAAAAGGGCCTCCTTTTATACATATGGAGAGAGAAAGGAAAAGTCATTTGCCATCAAGGCCCATCACAAATGCAGAAATGAATTATGTATTAAACCTGTAAAACTGCTAGAATAATTCATCATCATTATGGAGGAGTTACACACATTTTATACACATGTGTAATGTGTATAATTTTGTAGCCCACAACACTGGCTTGGCCAAAAAAGATTAAGATAGGTGGGCCAAGCCCAACCCCACACTCAATCTTAGCCTCAAGCCAAGTCCCTAGTCCTACGACCCACAAACCACGGACCAGTACCTGACCCGGTCGGGTTTGGTTGGGCAGGCGGCGCGTGCATATGGAAATTTTTGCATAACCAACTTGGACCAGAGTCTAGTCCAAGTCCATCCTTGAAACACCCATAACTCCCTTCCTTTGAAAAATTTGGATGCCCCAAAGGGCTTACACCCTTAGGCAAAAAATGGGATTTCAATACCCATCAATGTTCTCCTCTACAATCAATGTGGGATACAAGGTTTTACACCTTTCCCAACACCTCTTTCATGAGGCCAACTTAATGAGTCAATTTCTCATTCAATTCTTAATGGTTTTTTATCATTCTTTTTATGGTGTAAAGATCTCGTTACAAAGAAACTAAACCCACTTTACTCCACCTCAATTGAGGATTAACACCCACTTTTATATTGCATTAAAGTTACCAAAAAACCATTATTTTTCCAACAATCCCCCACATGAATAAAAATTGACCGAATAACAACAAATGGACAATGCTGAACAATAAAGACTTAGAGAAAGTGCAACAGAATAACTCCTGTATCGGAAAAGGTAGCTTTTGGCTTTGAACCCCTCCTAGTGACATCTATCAGATTTACTGGCTGCCTAGTGAACACGAAGTCTTAAACTGTTCTGCCATTTATGTAAACCAAGACAATAGACTTCACACAGGTATTACTGCAACCATCGTTCTGTTCTCACTGTTGTGTCCAATTTGGCCCTAGAACACTAGCCTGGTTCAGTGAGTGATTTAAAGAATTCGACCTTGTCAATTCTTATAGAAGCGGCCCCACTTCACACTCACATAGGTGACTCTACTTGAGTATCCTGCTATACTCAGCTCAACAGCTTAACACACCAGAGTCATTAAAAATTTTGCTTAACCTTTACACTCGAGTGACATGCCACCGTTACACGCAATTAGGTTGTCCCATTGAACCTAGATCTTGGGATCTCTAATCAACTAGGTTGGGTTTCCATTCCAGTAAGACCTTATACTAAAGGCCTTAACCACATTCCTTCTGACGACTTCTCTACTAACACTCGATTTAACCCTTTGGTTAGCGAATCCGCAATGTTGTCCTTAGACTTTCAATAGTCTAAAGTGACAACTACATTCGAGAGAGTAATTGTCGTATGGAATTATGTCTACGACGGATATGTCTAGACTTTCCATTATATATATTACTTTGTGCCCGTCCAATAGCCGATTAGCTGTCACAATGAATACAGATGGCTGGTACAGGTTTCGACCAACGTGAAATATCCTCAATGAACTGGCGAAGCCATTCAACTTCTTCAGTTGCTTTATCCAAAGCAATAAACTCAAATTCTATCGTTGATCTCGATATACACGTTTGCTTGGAAGATTTTCAAGACACGGCTGCCACTCCGAGGGTAAACACATAACCACTAGTGGATTTGGAGTCTTTTATATCAGATATCCAATAAGTGTCACTATGCCCTTCTAGTACCGCTGGGTATCTGGTATAATGTTGCCCATAAACCCGGGTGTAGTGTAAATAACCTAGCACCCGTATAATGCCCTTCCAATGAGTAGCATTCGGATTACTCATGTATCTACTAAGCTTGCTAATAGAGTAGGCTATATCCAGCCTTGTACAACTCATCAGATACTTCAAACTTCCAATGACCCGGGAATATTTCAATATTCCGGGAATATTTCAATATTCTTGGTCAAACAGAGACTAAAGTCTACCAAAGTCTTTAACACACTTGTATCTGACTTATACTTCTCAAGACTCTTATCAAAATAATGAGACTGAAAAAGTACACTACCAGAGGAAATCTTAATTCTCAGAGGCCCATGTCAAACTTAGAGTTCAACATCAACTTGGTAGTAAGCACCAACAATGAGCATGTCACCTACACACAGACACAAAATAACATATTGTTAGTGTCTTTGACATAAACACATTTGTCAATACCCACTTGACAACATAGTGTAGTTAAATTTCTTATGCCATTGTTTCAGTGCTTATTTTAAATCATAAAATGATTCTCAAGCTTACAGTCTTTCCTCGTCCTGGAACCAACAAACCCTTCGGGTTGTTCCATAAAGATTTGTTCAACTAAATCTTTATATAGGAAAACTATTTGAGCATCCATCTTGATGTATCTCCAAACTTCGCACAATTGCGATCACACTCACCATAACAGATGATCACGTATCAAAGTAATCCATGCATTCTCTTTGTCGGTATCCTTTGATAACAAGCCTATCTCATTGACTTTCATTCACTTGCATCCCAAGGCTTATTACCTATGCAAGATAAAGCTAAATTTTCTAGAGAAATCACAGTTTCAAAGAAGTTTTTACCCTCACTAGCCACCGCATAGGTTTAAGAAGATTTAGATAGAATAACTTTAAAGTCCTAGCCTTTTAACATCTTCTAGGCTCATCTTTTTTCTTATGAAAACCATTTCCTCAATTTCATATAATATTGTTGTGTAAATCTGAATATCAGATTTGTCCACAAAAAAAATCGATATGCACTACTATATTGTACATAACCGTTGAATACAAAGTCAACGGATTTTTAGGCTTATCCTAACCCTCTTGGGTTTAGGTATTGCTACATTCTGCTTGACACCCCCACATTTGCCTCTTTTTGCATGACACCCCCACATTTGTAGAATTTATACGAAGGCTTTCGGCCTTTCCAAAATTCATACAGGGTCTTTAAACAATTCCTTATGTCACAATAATTATGAGACTCTCATAATCATATCGCAGAAAACACATTCTCAGACTATCATCAACCGAATTAGGTCTTTTCAGAATTCAAAGAACCAAACAAATTTGGTCCAACTTGTCACTCTAAAGCCAATAGCCTTACTATTAGGAAACATAGATTCAGTGTTCAAAAGTCTACTATTCGGAACTTCATAGCATGAGCAGTAGTCTTATCACTAGAAATCACTAATTTCTTATCATGTGGTCAATAGACTCTCCACTGCTAGGAACCACAATGTTTTAAATGTGATTAGTAGTCACTTTCATTACTAGGAATCATCATGTCTTGACATATGACCAGTAGCCTCTCCACTACTAGGAACCATTATATGTTAACATGTAATTATAATCTGTTTACTACTAGAAACCACAATCTCATAACTGCGTAGCCAGTGGTTTAACACCTCCTAGGAACCACCAGTTTTTTATCTCTATGATCAGTGATCTTATACTCACTAGGAGCCACCAATTTAAAAATATATTTGGAATTTAAAAAATTCAAAAATATATTCACCTACCCTAACGGGTTGTCTCATCTTTGCTTTCAAACAAAGTCACATAGCAATCATATATGCTATAATTGACACAAGGATAACATACTAATTGCCTCTGATTAATTCAGAGATATTTTCATGCAATCTTGTGATTTCCTTTAATCGCACTTGATCTCTCTAGATCTTCCTTTAAGAACCTCATAAGGCTTAAGGTTGTCAGGTAAAACAACATTTCTGTTGTCACCTCTTGAAGCCATTTCTGAAAAATCACAATAGAATTTCACTATTCTGTTTTTTCAGAAACTAAACTTAACACCAGAAAATCCAAAGTTTGAAATTTAATTCAAAACTGATCTCACCACTTACCCTAGAATTGAACATAATTAGAAAAGTTTTCAAGAAGACTGAAGGAGTCACACCGGTCCCACTTAAGACCCAATTAACCTTAGATAAAACTTTCAAGAGCATGTTGACTCCTAATCCATGGGAAACAAATTTAGAATTAAGTTTTCCAAGGGATAAACTAGGTTAAAACAAACCAATTCCCAAGCAAATAAAATTTGTTACCAAACTTACACCACTCATAAAAGTTAACCGATACTCCTGGAACTGAGCCCATTATTTCTGAATAAAAATAAAAAATATTTTAGCTAATGCTAAAATTTGGTTTCTTTTCTCAACACCAAAATACTTTGGAAATAATCAGATTATAACCAAAGACTTTCTCCAAACTTGGTTTTCCAACACTTTAGGAATAAAATGATTAAACCCAATCAAAAGTTTGAAACCAAATCCATCTTAGTTGTCGTTTCTGAACAAATACGAGCTACCTTTAGCCAAGCCTAAACACTTTGATTTCTATTATAGAAAACCAAACCAAGTTCCAAACTTACAAGCAATTTAAAATTTTCTAATCAAATTACAAGCAATGTAAAAAATTGCTATAACAATGATTAAGCAAATAAAATGCTTCTGATAATACAAGCAAATAAAACTTGCTTTTACACAATTGATAAAAACCAACTAAACCCAAGTAAAAAATTACTTCACTAAACAAATGTAAACCAATCCAAATAGGATTATCCATCTTCTAAACTCCTTTCCTCGCTTAGGTATTTCTGTTCAAAAAAGGTTTGTAGTCCATAATTTTGTTTTACAGTCCCAAATCCTATTCATTTGGATTTGTAGTTTTGTTTCCATTCCCTTTTGTATAGGTATTCATGTAAAAAGGGTTAGCAAAAAAACACAACATACAAAACAAATAATCTAAAGAAACTGTAAAATAATAAATTAATTTAATAGCAAAATTAAGTAAAATTAAAATGCTAAACAAGTTATACAATTAAACTTATAACTCCCAACTAAATTGCAAATCTTATAACTATAAAAATTAAATAAAATTAATCGACAAGAGTTATATGAAATTATAACACAATAATCATGTAAATAAATATACAATTAACACTTTTAATTGGCAAGAGTTACAAAATAAAACTATAACTCCAAGAATTAAATTAAAAAAAAATAATAGCCATGAGTTATATATATAATTATTACATAATAAACATGCAAATAAATTTAGAGAAGTTACAAAACTCTATAACTCCAAAGACTTCAGTTAACAATTTAATAGGCAAGAATTATATGTGAAATTATTACACAATAATAATTTAGCAATTAACAAGCAAATAATTCTAGAGTAATTAACATGTAACTAATTCTATTAAACTAAAAATTTATAAAACAATTAGCATGCGAATTACCCTAAAAATCTAGAAATAAAATCATGCAAACAATTTTAAAATTCTAGAAAATAATTAGCATGTCAAAAATTGCAATATCTATGAACATGCAAATTTTAGAAAATTATTAAATTAAAAGACATGCATGAATATGCTGACCACCATATATTATCCTATTTAATTAAATAAATATCAATGGATCCACAAACTAAATGAAACAGTGGCTTGTGCAAACATGGAAACAATTTCGGTTTTTTTTTTTTTTTTTTTTTCATTTATTTTATTTTTATTAAAAAAAAAAACAAATCCTAATCATGAGTTCCATGTACGCGAAAAAGTAAATAACATTGCATATATTAATCTACAATCATGTATTATAAAAGGCAGTGGATCACTCCAATCCAGAAAAAGGTTTCAATTTGATTTGAACAGGCAGTGCTATATTTGTATGAGGAAAAACCAAATCAAGCATGAGAAGGACCATAAAATTAAATACACGGGTAAAACCATGAACTGTTCATAAAGAATGAGCAACAGTAGCCTACTGCTATGATGGTAACAAAATTATAAAATAACTAATATATAACACACAAACCCAATCAAGAATCTAATTCTTACAAATTTCATGTGAATCTAATTATCTAATTCCATGATAAACACAATTAATCTGTTTTAAGCTTGTTGTATAAATTGTGTACTTAAATAAAATAAATAGATTCATATATTTAACGATATGAATTTCATGCTGAAAATTATAAATAGATAGAACAGAAATGCATAACAAAATAAAATGGCAAAAGGAAAGCAAACCGAAACCTGCACTAGACAGTGTCCTTAAAACAGATTTGTCATCTCACCAGTTGGGTGTTGGAGGTTGCTCGACTTCTGTCTCCCAAGATACGACGGTTTGACCAACTATAACAATGCACCAACTAAGTAGCTTTGGCGAACAAAACTATGACAACAGTCTCTCACTGGGAAAAATATAAAACTGGAGAAAACTATTGAAGACAAGAAGAACAAAATTCTAGTGCATGAAAATGAAGGAGATGGCTTCCTTTTATACACATAGAAGGAGAGAGGAAAAGTCACCTGCCATCAAGGCCCATCATAAATGCATAAATGAATTTTGTATTAAACTTGTAAAACTACTAGAATAATTCATCATCATTATAGAGGAGTTACACACATTTTATACACGTGTAATGTGTATAATTCTGTAGTCCACAACACTAACTTGGCCCAAAAAGATTAAGATGGGTGGGTCAAGCCCATCCCCCACACTTAATCCAAGCCTCAAGCCTCAACCAAAGTCTCAAGTCCCACGACCCACGGACCACAGACTACGACCCGGCCCGGTCCGGTCTGGTTGGGCCGGTGGCGCGCACGTGTGACAATTTTTCCATAGCCAACTTGGACCATAGTCTTAGTCCAAGTCCATTCTTGAAGCATCTATAACTCTCTTCCTTCGAAAAATTTTGATGCCCCAAAGGGCTCACACCCTTAGGCAAAAAATGAGATTTCAATACCCATCAATGCTCTCCTCTACAATCAATGTGGGATACAAGGTTTTACACCTTTCCCAACACCTCTTTTATAAGGTCAACTTAATGAGTCAATTTCTCATTTAATTCTTAATGATTTTTTGTCATTCTTTTTGTGATGTAAAGATCTCATTACAAAGAATCTAAATCCACTTTTCTCCACCACAATTGAAGATTGGCACTCACTTTAATATTGCATTAAAGTCACAAAAAAACTATTATTTTTTCAACAGGTATAGGCTAGTTTAACCAAAGAGTAAATTTATCTCCACTTACCGTTCTCTAGATCGAGTCCTTTGTTCAGACTCCATCATACCCATGGTTTTGGTGCGTCGATCTCGGAAAGCTCCAATCTCGCAAATGTTCTGAGATTCATTAACGGAGCGACTTCTAGATTGCGTTCAAATATGTTCGAAGCCAATCACTTTGGATCTTTAGGTTTGTGGATCTAAACCCTTTCAAATCCAAGCTCAATAGGTATCTAGGTTCGTGGTTCCGAGCCCTTTCAAGACTAAGCAAATACCTCGGAGAATGGATCTCCTTTGAGGATTTCATCTCTTCTAAAAGTAACGGTTAAGCTTTCTCGAACGCTCGTATGATCTGGATCTCCTCAGATAGGCTTGTTGGATTTTTCTTAGAGATATAATCTTGTTGAGCCTCTCCAGCTTAGTTGGTTGGCTTTCTTGCAGGTCCACTCAGTGGAATTCATTTGAGGCCGCTTAGTGATAATTTCTCTAGACCCATCAATTTTTTTTGGACTGTTCGATTGAGCTCCGATTGGACCCAATTAATTTAATGGGTTCAAGCTAAATTCCTTTTACACAAACTATACAATAAAAGGAAAAAAACAAACAACAAAAAAACAACATTATTGGAGAAGTTGTTATGGTGTGTCATAAGAATAGTGTGTTATTCTTTCGGTCAAATTACAACATTATCAAATTCTGTATCAAATTTAATACATGATTGAGTAATTGTCAAAATTTATCAAAAAATTTTATTTCTCCCTCTCTTGTAATGGGAACTACAGATAACATTTTTATTTGGTATTTTGTCAAAATAAGAATACTAGAATGACAATCTCCTTATATTGCATTTTAGTCTAAAAGGCTCATATTTGTTTAATATAAAAACATTTACAGCATATTCAGTGGTTAATAGCTAAAAGCAATAGATACAGTTATACTTTAGTAATGAACTGTGTAAAAATACTATTTTTTAGCAATGGTGCTCTACTGGTGACTAGCTAAACCAATACTTTTTTTTTTCTTTTTTTTTCTAAACCAACTTTTCTTTCATTTTATTTCTAAATTTCAAGTACCAATCTCCCAATCACTTTTATTTAAGAAGAAATATCATTTTGCCCCTCAAACTTTTGCTCATTTTTCAATTTGACCCCCAAACTTCAATTAATATCAATTTTACATCTAAATTTTTAAATTTTTGATCAATTTGGCCCATGTTGTCACATTCTGTCTACAATTGGACGGAATGTGCTGATGTGGCAACAAAATTCATTTAAAATTTCATTTTACCCCCCAAATTATACCTTAAAAATCAATTTGCCCCCCAAATATAAAAATATTAAATTTAAAATTTTAATAAATAATTTTTTATCTCAATAATGAAAAAAATTAAATTTTAAATAATATATACTATGCAAAAAATAATAAAAAATATAAAAACCATCATTTAGAATTATCTTAAGACTATGAAACATGGGTATTTTGATAAACATGTCGTATCCGTACTGGATAATTACCGAATTTTGAAAAAAAATTTCCACCCAATTTTAAAATTACTATTAGTCGATCAATTCTATTGAAATTAATTTAGATAATAAACTAGTTACAATTGTGTACGTACACACACATAGAGTAATCAAGAAATTTTTGGCTCAACAAGTTTCTCCAAGATTGACTTGAGATAATTTGAGACCTATGAAGCACAGGTACATGTATGAATACTAGTATTGGTACGATACAGTACGTTGACACGGTAAAATCCAAAAAAAAGATAGAGTATAGGTATGAATTAATACGTTTGTAAAAAAATATTTGTTTTAATTTAGAATAATACAAAAATTGATTTAAGTAGTTTAATTTGTTAAATTCAACATACAATTGACATTGAATGTCAAAAGTATATGTATGAGATAAACTAAAATTAAATATCATTATATTAAATAACTTACAAACCATAGCCTAATTTTAAAGCCATGCTAAGTACAAAACTAAAAATAAAAAAGAAATCTAATAAAAAGAATTTTATCTTTGTAGTAGAAGAAAATATTATTTCAACTAAGATACAGCACGACTTGAGTAACTACTAAATATGTCTAGGTACGCCAAAAATTAAAAAGGAAAAATTTTAGTACGTGTTTTGTGTACTCGGTACGTATGCAGAAATACCATACATCAGTAAGTGCCCAATACAGGTACAACATATGTGTCGAATATCCATGCTTCATAGTTTCAAAATAATTCTAAATGAGGATTTTTATATTTTTTATTATTTTTTTGCAAAGTACATATTATTAAAATTTTAATTTTTTCATTGTTGAGATAAAAAAATTATTTATTAAATATTTAAATTTAAATGTTTTATATTTGGGGGCAGATTGATTTTTAAAGTATAGTTTGGAGAGCAAAATGAAATTCAAAATAAATTTTGGTATCACGTCAGCATATTCCGTCCAATTGTAGATAGAATGTGATAACATGGGCCAAATTGATCAAAATTTCAATAGTTTGAGTGTAAAATTGATATTAATCAAAGTTTGGAGATCAATTTAAAAAACGTGTAAAAGTTTGGGAGGTAAAATAATATTTTCTCATTATTTAATTTAACAATCTATTTACTGGATTAGTTGTTCCGCTTGGATGTAAATTTTTTATCCGAGTTAGGAATACAAGAAATTTTGTTACAACTTTGCAGGATCAAATCTCAACGAGAAGAATAAAAACTTGAGTACGGGCATCATCATCCATGTTGTCAACCTAATTTTGAAAAATTCAATTCCTAAAATTTGATTGCAATTGTGAATTACCTATGACACGAAATTGTGAATTACCTATTACACTATCTAGGGTAAAAGACAACCAACGTTTACAGATTGCAATATCTTACTCAGGTGTAAATGATTTCCCCCCGTCTTCCTTTCTGACGAGACTTTGCCATAACTTGTTCTGTAAATATAGAAAGCAAGAACACTAATGTTGGATGTTGCAGTTGGTATGTGAACTAATTTATAGAAATTGTTTTTATGTTTGAGTTTGATAACCTTTTGTGTAACCAGGCTTAAGCCTTGGAAGTTGTAGCATTTTGGTTTATGTTTTGTAATTATTCCTCATTATTATTGTTGCACATGCTATAGATTCACCTTTTTAGGAGATTGTATATATATTCCATGTGAACACTTTTGTATACTTCTTCTATGAAATGAAATACTAATTGAGGAAGTTGGTTGGTTGAGGAAGGATCATGTATTGGGTATCTTTATCATGTCTAATTTATTGCTTAAAATTTTGGGGGTGTTACACTATGCATAAGGAAAGAAAACCATGCTATTAAGGAAAAAGAAGATCGTGCTATTCATACCGGCTGATCCCTTCTTTACGGTTTATGTACCATCTCAGTACCGGAGTCTCAACATCTTCATAGTTGCCAAAGACCCATAAGAAGTCGTCACCATGCAAGTCTTTGTTCGGCGTTCTTTTGACGATCTTCTTACGGCCTTTTTTCACTTTTAGGTAATAGCACCAGTCGTCGTTTGTCTGACCGAGTGAATATTGGTGGAATAGCTCAGCTAGACCTAAATTGAGGCCTAGGCAACGGTTAAGCTCGGCTATGCCATTTATTATTCAGTATGTATTTGTGGAGAGTTATGTGGGGCAAAGTCTTGTCTGCCTAAGGAATTCACATAAAAGGGGTTGGATCGAGAAACATAGTCCGCCCTCGTCTACGGATAGCACGATGAAAGAGCAAAATCCTGTTTGGTCCCAAGGCAGTGTGTCTGGCTTGGCCAGTTTGAAACGAATGTCGTTTGGGACATCGTAGTCCTTACGGAATTCGGTTATGGCACCTAGGGAGCTAACCATAAAGCGGTACTTCTCCATGGAAATTGTTCTTAAATTAATAACTTAAAGGTTTGTTCGGCTTCTTAGCGCGGCCACAAGTTGGTGTGTGTTTGCTCAATCGAATGGCTTCACCAAGGGGCAATTGCAAAGGTGTGCCTGACAAGTCCTAGTTGAATCTGCACGGTCGAAAATGAATTGTGTTATGCCCAACTGATTGACCAAGCTAAAACAACAGTGTAAATTAAGTATATAGTGTAATGAAGCTCTAAGCAGGCTGCTCGATTGAGAGAGCACCCGAATATTAATCTTAGCTCGATCATTGAGTTGGGGGTGTTGAGCTATGGTAGCTTGGCCTCCTAAACGTGCAGCGTTTTAGCTCAATCCCAAAATAGAGCAAGGTTTTAGCTCAGCGGAAATAAGCGAGCAAGGTGTTAGCTCGGCTAGATTAAGGAGCAAAGTTTTAGCTCGGCTAAAAATTCGAGCAAGGGTTTAGCTCGATTTAAAGTCTAAGCAATGCCTTAGCTCAATTACATATTGTACCTAGGCTACAGCTCTATTGCGAATCTATAGCTCGGTTGGTTTCTCTAAGAAACCATAAACAGGAGGTTTGTTCAGTTCCATAGGGGTTTTGGATCGAAACCGCAACCCTTAGTCAGCTCTTACCCAAGTTATATGGTGTTCATCTCAGAATATGGAATATTAAAGGTCATCTAAAGTCCTAATTCCGTTCCAAGCCTAATTTTATACAGATTTCAGTGATTGTAAGTGTTATAATGTTATTCGTGGACATGGATAATGGTATGACAACATGAAAATGCAAGGAACATGAAGAACAATGCGAAGATTATGGAAAATGCAGAAGAGGGTTCGAGAAACTTACGAATTGGGACTTAAAAGCGTATTCCAATCGATGGAAAAGTGTCATCGTGCAATTGCGAGTTGATTGTAGCAATGCATATGCTCTGATCTGGGGTTGAAATGGTGGAATCTGAAGGGTTTGGACTCTGATTTAGGGTTCGTAGTTGGAGAAGATGAAAAGTGGAAGCCAAGAGTTGTGTGTATCAATTATATATATAATGGAGGCAAAAGGAGCAATGATTTCAAATTTAGAAGCCAGTGCATAACGGTTGGTGAAGTGCACAGGTTCAATCATCATGAGCCACGTGTCCCAGAAAAGATGCGTTGTTAGAATAGTGGGAGAATGTGTTGTACGGAGGAAAAGACCACTTTGAACCAAGCTGGAGTCTTGACCAAGCAACCTTGATTAGCTCGGCGGGAATGAGTATTGTAGCTCAACTCTAGAGAGTAATCCCAATCATGTGCTGCAGATGGAATTAAGGGGCAAATTGAGAGGGTAATTTGTGTAACTAAATTGGGCCGAGCTAGTTAGAAGCAACTTTAAGGTTTGGGCCACATGATGGGCCAAGCTATGTTTTGGAGATAGCTTGGTTTGGGCCGAGCTATGTTTTGGAGATAATTTGGTTTGGGCCGAGCAAAGGCTAGGCCAGTCAAAGAGGTTTGACCGGACTAGTAAATGCCTATATTCTTGGACCTAGCTACCTCCTAGAGATAGTCAACGCTTTGACTGAGCTACAAGAAAAGATGGTCAAACCCAACCAAAAGTGAAGGTTTGACCGAGCTAGGAGAATAGCCGAGCAATGTCTGCATGGTGGTGCACCGTGCAAACCCTGCACGGAGCTATGTGTTATACGGTTAAGTCAGTGGCAGACAGAGTAAAGTAGTTCGGCTACTCGGCAGGAAGCTGTGCTAAGAGTCGTGCCATCTCACTTGGCTTGCAGTGAGGAGGGTGTTAAAGGATAAGTATTATCCCTTAGGAATGTGATTCCTAGGATGACTCTACAAAGGAGAGTTAAGAGTCCCACTAGGATGGTGCCATGCAGAATCTACAAAAGTTCAAACCAAACCCTAATATCAGGTATTGTGATGATTACTCCTAAATTCACAAAGTTTTTATCTCCTTAGTCTACTTGCTGACTTAGGCATCGGAGAAGTTTCCGGTACACACCCGCCGGCCAACTCACGTTTGTAATTTTACATGTCATGACGATGTTTGGAGGAGCGCAAGTTTGATCAATAAGATTATACGAGTGAAGATCATTTCGTGCTTGTACAAAAATAATAATAATAAAATAATTAATATTATAATATATTTATTGTTTAAGTAATAAGAACTTTTTTTACCAGACTCAGGTCCTGGTTTCGAGTCCTATTCACTTCTCTTTTTATAACTTTTTATTTTCAAATAATGAAATGAAAAATTCACGGATGCCATTCTATATATAACCTTCTATTTTTAAATTGGAAAATGACTCACATAGCAGTGACATGCCGTCTTTTATTTTTATAGTGTAAATAAATAGATATATTTTACGGTTCTTTTAATAATAATGATATAAAAGTCAGATTTTATTTTGAATCTTGGGTCTGGTTTCTTTGTAGTTTATAATCAGATTGAAGGGTGCTAGTAAGTCATAGTGGGCTCAAATTCGACCCTATCTCGATACTTCAAGTCATTTAATGTATAGAGATTATTGAGTATATTATTTTTACAAAAAATAAATTTAATCGGATATCAATAGCTTCTTAATCATATCACATTTCTAGCAACAATATATTTTGACTAAAATATGATTCGATTAAATATCTATCGATATCTGACCAATGTAATTTTTTGCAGGAATGATACAATCAACAAGATTTATATATTGAACAATTTAGATCATCGATATGAGCCCACATTTGGACTTACTATGGCCCAACAGTACCCTCTAGTCTAATTGCAAACTAGAGAGGTGCCAGATACTTGAATCCTATATGACACTTTTAACAATCTTGCAATAATTTTTCTCTTTTTCACTAATCTAATCTAGTCATATCATTTTCATTCCTTGACATCGTGTATATACATACAAAAATTAAATTTTTTGTGCTCCAAAAGCCCTGGTATCCTCTATAAATGCAAATATTTTTTCTCACATTAGTGATTTTAGTGATATATTTTTTTTAAAAAAGTAATCATAGCAGTTCACAGGACAAATTGGTCAGTAGTCCATCCTTAGGAGGATACTAGTCCCACAAATATAACGGGAAGAACCCTTATAATGACACACTAATTTTCTCCTTATAATGAATGACACTAATTTTGAAATAGTAGATGCTTTAGAAAATAAAATTAAAAATGGATTACACTTGTTCTGTTGGCTCATACAAGTGACAGCATACTAAGATGTCACGCGATCAAACTATTTAAAAATCACCCTGTTTAGTTGGAAAAAATTACAACTTTCCTAAAATATTTGAGTTTCTTTAAAAATAAAAATAAAAATAAAAAAGTCTCTTATATTAAGATTTTATAGCATAAAGGACATGAAATATTTTTATAGGAGTTGGAATCCCTCAAATTTTTACAGAGAAATTTCAATCCAAAGAAATTTCAAACCAAAGAAATTTCTATGTTTTCAAATTTGCTATGTGTTTTCAAATTTATCTGTGTTTTGACCAATTTTGTCTAAATTGCTCATAATTTTCTCTGTGTTTGAACAAACCAGAGAAAATTGAGCTACTCATAAACCAAAACCAGAAAGAATAGAGAAAATTGAGCTACTTGTTGTACCAATTGTGTAATTAAATAAAATAGACAAACCGATTCATATGAAATGAAATTGATTTATAGTAAATGAAATCATGGGATTATAACATACAATTTAACGGACAAAAAAACATATAAGAAAAATAAGGACAAAAACGCAAACCGAAACCTGTGTGATACGAGTCTCTTTAAAATAGATTAGCCACCTCAGGAAATAAGAAAGAGTGATTATTTTTTATTCTTCAATTATCATCAATGTAAAAAATAAGGAGATGAGTTTTTTTTTTTTTTAATTATTATTTATGATAAGAAGGGAGACAATTTATTTATATTTATGTAGGACTCTTGAAAGTAGATATATCTGCTACTCCAAAAACAAAGAGATGGTATATATAAAACTCTTCATGACTTTTAAAAAATATAATAGATTTGAGAGGATAAAATTAAGATTTAAAAAAAATAAAAAGTATGACAAACTATTCAGACTTTGAAAATAGTAATAGATAGATATAGTATTTCAAAATTCAAATGATAAATTGACCCTTTTTTTTTTCTTTTTTTGAGAAAAAAAATGATAAATTGACTGGAATCAGAGAAATAAATTATACTATTTAATTGTTTAACCCATAAATCATTTTCATATCGTCCTTAAAAAAAATCATTTTCATATGGGTCTAGCAAAGTGGTTTTTCTAATGTCAATATTACTTTGTTTCCACATCATCTGGATTTCAATGGTTGGTTGGAAATTTTGGAAAATGTGAGCTGAAAAAAATAAAATTCATGATCCATATACCATGTAAAATTTTAGCCGACTCAAACTGACTTTTTTATCTCATCAAATAAATTAATTTGTATAGATAGAAAGAGGGTGGGCATTGTTGCTGAAATTTCTTTCAGCAACTAAACATCATAAGAAATGCTATCGAGACATTTCCTGTCAAATTAATGGAAGTTGAATCACGAAATTTGTATACAATAAACCTCCAAAATTCAGCATCCATGCATGTTACAATGCACAGATCATCTGCGTAAAATATGAACACCATTCATACCAGACCAAGCAGCATACACAATATGTACACATCTCAGATGTTTTCTGAAATGGGCTGTCAAGACAGCAACCCCATTGTAGTTCACCCAGATCACAGAGAGAGAGAGAGAGAGAGAGAGACGAATGCCATAGTGTTCAACTAGGTTATGCTCTAACAACATCGAGCTATAGACTCAACCAACAGATAACTGAACATGATGTATTACTCATATTTCATGATGATAGCTTCAAGAATTCCATCAGATTTGAAGATGGGTGAAAAAAGCCTTGGATCAACAGGTCCTGGCAGACTGAAAGAAAGTGTGAATGGTCCGGGTGGGCATTGTTGCTGGAATTTCATTTCATAAACACAAGAATGTCTGAAAACAGTTCTTCCACCAGTCGTTGTCACACCTCGTAAGTGGACCTTTCCATCACGTTCAATTGCACAGCTGAACTGACCTGCAGCAACAAACGTTATCAGTCAGATGAAAAAGAATTAAACCATCCCAAATGTAAGATGCGTTCTGTTTTTAACTCAAAAAGAATACAAATAGAAAATCATATGTTCACAGGTTTCTTGAAGCAAAACAATAGTCACTGTTATTAACTACATGTATTGACTCCAAATACAAACGCCATAACTCGACACTTCTATTCAATATCTGAAAATTATTGATGGGATCTACCAATAACATTATTTGAACCAATTATGTTCTGAGCAAATTATTTCAAGCTATCTTATTTATAGTTTCCATTTAAATATTTTAGGAAGCTAGCTGACCACAACAAGCTCTCATGATTATCTTTTATAAAGGTTATCTAGATATTGCCCACCATCCAAAAAATACCTATATAACTAATTGGTAATCACCATAATTTCCAACAATGCAGATCCATTAAAAGACCATCATTTTTTACTTAATATTTGCCCATGTGGTGCAGCATAGTGTTCTTACCACCCTCTTCAAAGAACAAAACAAACCAAAACAAAAGGGTAAATTACACTTTGTACCAAATCTCACTTTGGCCCCTACACATGAAATTATGACAATCAATCCCCCGCACTTCTAGTCAAATCCCACTTTAGTCCCTACACATGAAATTGTTACCGTCAATCCCCTATAAATCTCAATTTGGTCCCTATACAAGTGTCAATGTCCCCTTTCTATTATTCAATTGTTTAAATCTTTAGCATAATCTAGTCATGTGATAAGAATGTGATTACGACATGAGGGTAAGAAAGGAAATCATCTACATTTTCCACCAATACACACTTTATCCCAAAATTTACATCAAAATATGATTGTATTAGGCTAAAACAAAATGCAGGTTGTGAACAATTAAGAAGATGAACTAGGATTTTGTATAAATTAGATTCACGAAGCTCTATTTTTCACGGTAACACAATCTTCTGTCTATTCATCTTTCTTTCTCTTTGATTTCTTTGTTACATTTTTCTATTTATTTCAAAAGCTCTACTTTCTTACCTTTTTGTCCCATTTTTTACCATACGAACATATATATATATAATATATTGTATTATATAACTCTTATGTGCTTATCACGTAGGACAAAGTGTATTGGTGAGAAATATAAATGTTTTTCGTCTCTTACCTTTATTTCGTAGTCACATTTTTGTCACATTACTGAATTTTGTTAAAGATTTAAAAATGAAGTTACAGAAGAGAGACATTTAGGCCAAGTTTGGCATCCTCCAAAAAATCCAAAAAGTCACTATCCTATTTAAGTCACATCATCTTATTTAAATCACATCATCTCTCTAACACATCACTTCAAACCCAACCTAAATCCAACCCATATTTCATAAAAAGTCAAAAAGTGCACTTATTTAGTCTTCCCAAACTTGACCTTACACTTGTGTAGGGATCAAAATGAGATTTGAGTAAAAGTGCAGAGAGTTGACTATCGTGATTTCATGTGTAAGGACTAAAGTGAGATTTGACTAAAAGTGCAGGGAGTTAACTGTCATGATTTCATGTGTAGGGACTACAATGAGATTTGGTACAAAATGCAGGGGTGCAAAGTATAATTTACCCAAAACAAAAACAAAGCAATGTTCAATAGGGTCAACCAAGTTCCTTTCATAAGCATGCTCTAGACTTAAGAAGCATAGACACGGACATGGACCCAGGACACGGAAAAATTGAAAGGAAAACAAAAAAAGAAAGTATATAGAGACGGCAAAGTATAACAAAAAAAATAATTTTTTTATATATTTTTATTTCCTATGCATATGAATTTAAATTTAGGGCACAAAGAAACAAGAAGCATCAATGTATACGTGGGTGTATTCTTATTTTTCCACTTTCATTCCTCTTAATTTTCATATATTTTACCTTAGTCAAATCATCTTTTTAAATTAAATAATAATAATAAATAAAAAAAAAACCCTCCCAAAGGTGTTCTGAGACGTGTTCAAACACTAGACACGTTCGTGAAGTGTCCCCCAAAGTGTTACACAAAAAAAAAAAAAAAATTAGTAATTTAAAAAATTGACAAGCCACATGGCATGTCCAACATGTGGACAAGCGTGTTCCATACATGTCCGACACTGACATGGCACCCATGTTGAAGTGTCAGTGCTTCATATCTCTCTAGACCCACCTTCTATTATATGATATGTTTGACAAACATGTAATTTTGTGAATTGTAAGATCCTTTACAAGATGTATAGGTGTTCTCTATAACATGCAGTTGCACACCACATAAAATAATGTGTATATGGTCCTTTAAGTGCATAGGTATGCTCAGGCCCAGATTTGGTTTGCCTGGACAACTTGTTCAGCACGTGTAGGTTTATGTTGCATGAGAGGTCTTGCATGCCTCATAGGCAATCAATCTTAAGTTTTCAAAACTTCTAGGACTGGGAAATTATTTAAAGAAAGGGAAACACATTATCTGAGATAAAAACTCTTGTAAGAATTATATTGCTACAGCCAACATGCATTGGTTGCAATAGCTTTACATTGAATTGGTCCAAGTGTAAGAGTACATGGTCTCTTGGTGTCAAACAAATGCCAAAATCCCCAGACATGCACCCATTTCCTCCAAGAATGGATCTAGGGGACCCCTAAAAATTTGAAAAATATCATATATTATACTAGAAAATTTAAAATAATTTTAAATTATAAGGTTTTACACCCCCAAACATACTTTGCACCCCTATAGTGATAATCTTGGATCCGTCCCTAATTTCCTCCATCTATAATCTTGGTTAAAATGAAAAGCATCTGTAACATAATGCATACCGTAGTAAAACAGCGGTTTGAATTATTACGAAAAAAATAAAAATAAAAATAACTAATATAAATTAGATGAAATCCTATAGATAATTGTAATAATTGAACTATGAAGAATTACAAAAAAAAAAAACTTATTGGTAAAGGCATGTGTATTCATTGTCGTTAAGAGTAGATCACACCTCTTTGAATACGTGACTTTGTGCAACAAGTTATGGTGGCTTACACCTAGGATTCAACTGCCCATTATTTGCAAAGCTTGCAGTTGCAAATGCAGAGGTCTTAGGAATAGCTTCTTGTTTGTCCCAAGATCAAATAAAAATCATTTACATATTTTATTTTAAGAATTTAAGACATCGAGAATAAAACGAGTTCAATATGTGAGTGGACCATGTATAGAAGACAATTCTGTCGTTTCATTAAAAAAAAACTACATACTATTGTGTGAATGCATATGTAGTAAGGTATTCCCAAAATCTCATTGAGGAGAGAGAGATAAATATCATAAACTGATACACGAGCAGTATTCCAAAGAACTTCAGCAAAATTGTTGCTTATCAATATTTACATATAACAAGAGTGAGTAAAAGTCATATGATGGAAAAAACATATGGCCACACCATCTTGAATACACACATCAGTTTACAACATGAACACAAATTCCTAGCCTTCTGATGGCTATTTGAATGCATTTTAGTACCCCACTCATGTGTCATATAGGTAACTCTAGGCTAATGATATATCTCTATAATATATTATTTAGTACTTCTTAAAACTCATGGAGTTACTCAAGGGTGTTAAAATATAACCAAAAACAATTATATAATATCAATGAAACATGTATACTTCAGTGACACAAATACTTCTGCAAGAAAATACAAAAACACAAAGTGCAACCCAATGTTTTGGAATCCTTAAATTGGATTCTCATCCTTAGCTTGAATTGAACGTCTCTAACACAGTTCTATTATAGTATGCAACACAGAGAAATTTGGGTTTTTAATCCTATGTAACTTAAGGAGTTGCCTTTTGGTAAGAAATAGTACAAACATTTATATAGCAAAATCATTAAACGGGGGGAGAGCAACAAACCTGGATCCTTCCTGACCCCAGGCAGAGCAACCCGAAAAAAATATGCAGATTTGCCGACTCCAATGTCCACAGCTCCAACAGCTGGCCCAGTTC
Source organism: Camellia granthamiana (assembly GCA_036172215.1). Classification (NCBI taxonomy): domain Eukaryota; kingdom Viridiplantae; phylum Streptophyta; class Magnoliopsida; order Ericales; family Theaceae; genus Camellia; species Camellia granthamiana. The sequence goes on from CM069910.1 coordinate 137,672,686, forward strand.
CCCCTCTTGTAGCTGTTCCAGTCAAGACAACAGATGCCTTTGAATTAAACCGATCCACATTTGGAGCTGGTAAAAGGGGCATCATGAAAGGCCCATCCAAACCGTCTGTCCTCAGGACCTGTGACATTTCAAAAGATTCACAGTGCTGCCTTCTTTCCAATTCACCTTCAAACTCCGCTGACAAGTTGCCATTTGCCTGGGAATCATTTCCTTCCATTTTCTGATGAAAATCATGGAAAGAAAAAAAAGAGCAAATCTGAAATTTCACATGAAGTACAATTTAGGGCATCAAGAATTGAAGATTTGGAATAATTTTGAGTCTCTATATCATTATAGTAGGTTTTAGTAGTTAAGGGTATTATGGTAATTTCAACATTGCCGGACATAGGTTGTAGGGTTGCCCATGGATTTTATTTCGGGCCAAGTTATTAAATTGGGTCATTATATGTGTTTTATTATATCTAGAATAATCTTAGATGTCAAAAAATCAAAATTCCTATTTTGATATTGAAGTAGAATTATAAGTCATTAAAGTTTCCTATTATGATTGAGGTAGAATTGGAAGTCATAGTTGGTCTACAATATTAGTAGTTGCCAACTATTTTTAGTTTCTAAATTTGAGTTTTAGTCCTTATAGAATTAGGAGAGTCTTTAGCCTATAAATATATGTATAATCCCAATGATTCAATAGAATAGTTGATGTTATGAGAATTTGAGATTGTGCTTGTGTTTGTGTTTGTGTTTGTGTGTGATTGGCCTAACCCTTGTGAGGGTGAAACACCTCTTTCTCTATCTTCTTCTTCCAATACTTCTCTTTCTTCTCACATCATTGTTCACAGTACTGAGAACAGCCACCCAACAGCCACGAAACATTTGTGTTTTCGTTCCCAAAACCCTACCTTTTTACAAGCCCTTAAACTCCTATATTTTTATTACTTTTGCAGCCACAAAATCCCACTAAATCCAGCCCTATAAATCTATTGTTGTTGCTGCCAGTGTATTTATCCCGTGCTCATTACTTGAGGGAAAGTAATCCCTATTCGTCCCACATCATTGTCTCTCCTCCACACAACCTTTTTATATAATCCGTTTCACCACCTCTAAATCTCTGGACTAGAGTTATGGAATGGATTGAATTTCAACTTCAAATTTTTTTGGCCAGCTGACAACATAAGTTGATCATGAATAATAACAATTGCCATAAATCTTGGGCCAACATACAAACACTGAAATACAGATAAAGAAATAAAATAATAAATGAACTCAGGTCCCTACAACGTTGTATGTCAAGGCAATTTTTAATTTTGAACAAGTGAAACTCATCTTCAGCAGAAAAATATTTAAACCACATAGAGAAGAGCATGTGAGTTTAGTTGAGGGGAATTGGAGACAAACAACATATGTTGCCCAATCCCCACCTCGGGCCACTTGACCACTAGGGTGTATACATGCATACACAGATGCACATATAAAGGAAGACATAACGAAGGTGTAAAGACTCAGAGCATGTAGGTTAAATTCACTATATGCAAATAGATAAGTAGTTTGAAACAAAATCAAATTTTCCAAAGATTTTAACATTCAACCACGTCTTACTATGACAGCATACCATATAATAATAAAATCATACACCAATAAAGAATTCATTTTTAACAAATGCATTATTACTTTTGGAAAGGCTTATTCGAAAGGGATATATATATATATACATCTAGGTTATACGATGTACATCATAGGATATTGCATCTTTTTTTCAAGTACAAATATATGTGAGATATAAAATGTTACAAGCCATCATAGTTCTCATATAAAGCAACATATGACCACGACCAGGTACTAGGATTTTTTAATTTTTCTAATTCAATAAAGGGATAACCAAAAATCACATGATCATCTAGCCAATTACAAGTGTTCTTTAATATGGAGATGACTGTCCATATCAACATGGTTTAGAACTTCTGAATTTTTTCAGTCTAATATGGAGATGACAGTCCATTACTCAAAAGAGGATATATTTTCAACAGTCTTATTTATGCAATACCTTGCATTGTGTTTGTGTGTTTATTAAACTTTTCTTTACTTTAGAGCCATGCAAATTGCTTCCCTTTATTAGAGGAGAGAGACCGTTGTCTTGAGAGTGAAAAGCAAGCGCAAGCGCAAGCGATAGAAAGCATAGGAACGTGCGAACTACCAGAAAATGGTGAAATCATGTCATTCCTTTACGCTGTGTTTGGATCATAGATTTGTATAAGAGTTTGGAAAGGGAAATGGAGAAAAAAATTGACTTACATTTCATTTACATTTGCCTCACATTTTTCCTTTCCCTTTTCAAATCTCTACTCAAATTCATGATCCAAACACAACCTTAAAGAGAAACATGAATGACCCATCTAACTCAATGTCATTTAAAATAAACAAACACACTAAGGACATTATGAAATCAAGAACCATGGACATTATCAAATCCTTACTCATAACACTCTTCTATACTCTCTTTTCTGATGTCACCAAAATTTCCACCCATCCCAGCCACCCAATATACAATTAATGGAGTTAATTCACAAAAAAATAAAAAGAGTGCAATATGTCACCTTCTACATCAATCTATAAACAATCAAATGAATAATCGAGCTGATTATGTATTAATAAATTTTAGTTTAAATTTCGAAATTAAGGTAGTTCTGATATTATAACAAAATAATATTTGGTTGGTTTCATTTCTCTCCTAGAGATTGAAAATAAGAGTGATGAGAGAATTGTATATCTTTCCATTTCTCTCCTACTTGATAAACCAAACAAGTGATTGAAATCTATTTCTCTCCATTTCATTTCTTTTCTCTCCAAATCACTCAAACCAAAAGAAGTTTGTATAATTGGTTGGTTTTTTTTTTTACTTCAACTGTTATCTGGTTCATTGTCAACAGAAAAAGCCCTAATCCATGGCGACGTGTAGCGAACAATTGAAGTATGATGAGACCGTCAACGAGGGTTGAAGAAACAATTAATTCTACTAAAATAAAAACTATATGGCAGGCAGAGAGTGAGAATGGAAACGAGAAAAGATTACAGTAATTACCAAAACGTAAGTCTCTGAAAGCCAAGGAAGAATCGATTTGTTTGTGCCTGTGCTGCACTGTCTTTGCTTTGGGCACGTACACATTATTGTGGAGCAAGGCTTTAAATTTTATTTTTGGGGCAATTAGAAATCAACGAGAATTATGACAATAATTTTTAGATTAATGATTCATTCCCTTAACCTGAATTTGTGAGTGACTCTTCCCAAGAAGATATTTATTTAGATGAATTTGGATTAAATAAATTTGGTGAATGTAGCAGTGTTGTAATTGTTATAAAAATATACTTGTCATTAGGAGCATGCGTGGTGCAATTTAAGCGGTTTTAAAGTAAAATTATAAATTAAAATCATAGATTGACATATTGACAAATAATCAAATCATGGTTTGGGCCGCTTCGGGTAGATTGAAGAATATTTTTAAGTAATTATCAAGTATTTATATAATATATAACACTATTTTACATAATATTTTATATATATAAATAACAAAAACTAATTTTACATAATATTATATATATATATATAACTATTAATTTGTAACAAATTTCATTTTTTTAATTTCTCTCACACTCATTTTTACTTTGATATTTCATTCGAGGTCGAAAAATATATATGCATTAACTATAATAGAGCGGAACAGTTTCGAAGATGGATTATAAATTTTAAAGTTTAATTCACGGTTATTGGATAGAATAGTACGGATTGGTGCAATTTTAACGGATTGGGTGAATTTTACGCAGCCCTACCTATGGTTATTCGATAAGCATTGTGACCCTCTCCGTTGTATATTTATAATGGTAAATTTTCATTACATTATTCAATAGTGGGTGTAACAATCTTTTTTAATTTAAAATAATTATAAATTTACATTTTTAAAATTATCATATGGGTGCGAAATAACCACGTGACCGACCGTGTGTGTCTAATCAATTTGTGATTTGTCTACCATGTAAGTATATAATCTTACGTTATTTGGGCAGATGCATAATTAATATGGTGTTCCCAATAGACGAGAGTAAGTTTTAGAGATTAAAATCTAAGGGAGTTCACATCGTTAGGTATATTGGTTTGAATTACTGCAGAAAGTCTACTTGTAGCATATCCCTCTTTATCTTCAAATTTCTTGCCCAGCAATTCTTTATAAAACTTTATGATCATCTCTTCTTCTTTTCTTTTTTTTCACTTGGTTGCACGATTCAAGCTTCTTCTCCTAATCATTATTGTCATATAAGCTAGAGATTTTATTTCTCATTTTGTGGTTACTGCCCTTTGTGTAGAAAAAAATTTGTGTACTAATCTCCACCTTCTTCATGGTTAGATTAGAACTTCTGATTCAAACTTATGAAAACTTAAGAAAACTTTGCTCTGATACCACTTATTGGTTTAAGTTTTACCATATTTCCTAAAACTTGATATTAGGGAGATACAATTAGGGACGGTTTCACTCATCTCTTCTATGAAATTCAATATCACACCTACAAGTCAATTTCTTAAGCAATCGTAGAGAGCAAATATTGTGTAGCCAACAAGTTGGTTCAATGATGGTTTCAATATTTTAAGCTTCAAACTCTGTTTCAACGTTGGAGATCCTTCAACCCCTTGTTGCCATGAGTTTTGAAGAAATTCGTATAATTTTTTGGGCAGCTTGGGATAGATTGAAGAATATTTTTAAGTAATTATCAAGTATTTGTATAATATATAATACTATTTTACATAATATTTTATATATATAACAAAAACTAATTTTACATAATATTTTATATATATATAACTATTAATTTGTAACAAATTTCATTTCTTAAATTTCTCTCACATTCATTTTTACTTTGATATTTCATTAGAGGTCGACAAATATATATGTATTAACTATAATAGAGCGGAACAGTTTCGAAGATGGATTATAAATTTTAAAGTTTAATTCGCGATTAGTGGATAGAATAGTACGGATTTGTGCAATTTTAACGGATTGAGTGAATTTTACGCATCCCTACCTATGGTTATTCGGTAAGCATTGTGACCCTCTCCGTTGTATATTTATAATGGTAAAATTTCATTACATTATTCAATAGTGGTTGTAATAATCTTTTTTAATTTAAAATAATTATAAATTTTTATTTTTATTTCATATTTATTAGATATGTAATAAAAATTCTCCATTACATATATGGAATGGAGATTATCAAAATCAATTGATGTTGGCTTTTTTGGCTTTCGTGGATTAATAATGTAAATTTAAGCATGCCAGTAAGGATCAATTAGTCCTTAAAGAATTTATAATTGCCAACCAATTATCAAGCGATTGTGTTGAAGTTCTGTCAGCCTCAATGAAGAGAACTTTTACTAGTGGCTTGTTAGGAGAAAATTATAAATAGTAACAAGTAAATATAATTCAGAAATCGAATTTTATTAAGCAAATGAAAACTTACAATGAAGTTACAATGACCTAGCCTCGGCGAGGTTCACAACAACAACCTATTGAAAAATTACTCCTAGAAAATGAAGTGCAATACAGGAATTGAAGTGCTGGAAATATAAAGAACTGGAAATGTAAAACTGGAAAGAAAATGAAGTAAATAAACTGATTTCTAGATCTGAGTTTGGGTCCTTCATTCTAGGGCCTTCTCTACTATTTATACTCTTCAATGATAACCGTCAAAGTGGGCTTCCAACCGTCGAATAGTCCTCCCATGATTGCTGAACATGTTCTCTCACAGTCAGTCCCACTACGTCACTCTTTGCAAATAGGCTTCCCTCCTGATTTTGAATTTAAATTTATGAGTAACCGTTAGGCCACATCATCTTGTATCTCTCGACTGTTCCAGTGCTACGCAGATCCGATACTACCAATACGAACTGCCACGTGTCCGTCTTTGATTGGAGACTTGCATTAATTCCCTTCATTGCCTTTTACGTGCCACGTGTCACTCTACGATTGGTTTTTACAAATTATACAGCCAACGTTACCCCCCGCACTAATGTACCCAATACTTGGTGATATTAGTGGACTAGTGTATTTTACCCACGTTCTAGGATGTGCATGGACTCTGTATATTCTAGAAGTATAACTGCTTTTTGAATAATGAAGCAGTGAACTTCATTAAATCCTGGTGCTTTGCACTTCCATTCTTTGAGTAAACGAAAAGACTAGTACTTCCCCAATGGCCAATCACACCTTTTCTTACATTGATCGAGCATACGAGGAGCCTTTGGAAGATGATTGCAAGCCTTGAAAGAACCTTAATGCGTTTATTGGCTATACCTATCCACCTCCATTTATACAAGTCATGGAAGCTTTTGAAAATTACCAACCTTTAGGCTAAGAATCTGCCAACTACAAACCTTAGGACCAAGCATTTGCAGGAATGGATCTTGGAAGCTCCTCTTCTGCCCCACCACTCTCCATATGGGACAAAGTTGCTTTCCTCCCAGACCACTGGTTGGGAAAGTTGGTCAAAACCTGATGAACCCTAATTAAGGGAGCAGATTCATTATTGATTTGTTGAATTCAATGATCCCCTTTCTATTCCTCCTTCTGCTCAGAGCTCAGTGGTTGACCCCTATGTACCCATTGATCACCAACGCAGTCTGAAGGACAACTTGCTTGTGGCGTGGAACACGTCTTCCATGCTAGCAAAGATAGTGCGAGAAACTCCTCATCTAGATGAAGCACAGGGATATAATATGTCATTCTTGGCTAAGAAGGCAAAACTTTGCTTTTCTGACTGGCTCAAATGCATGAATGACCCCCAGTTCCCCTTCTTCCTTCGGGATGGATCCCTCTGCACCTCCTCTCCCTCAGAATCCTCATTGGATGGAGGAATTGAAACTTACTCTTTTCGAGAATTAGTTTTTTCCTTCCTACCAACCTCCAGCTCTTCTAACTGCATTTAAGCGATACAAAGCTCAACTTTTGCTTGCTGCCTTCTCTCACTTGCCTTTTAATGTTCTTGGAGACGAGATTTCTTTCAAGAATTTCCAATGGGCCTGTGATGTTATGACTCAGGGTCATGTTCTCAACCCCATTACCCAGACAGAGCTTCAAGCTTTCACGGATCAACTTCCACTCCTTCTTTATTGGTACAAAATTTCTTTGACTACCAGTGACTCTTTGGACGAAATCATAGCCAATCGAATTCAGACTTAGTACGAAACAGAGAACCTTATTGAAGAATATGATGACTTTAAGAATAAGGATTCAGCGTACTGGGATGATTTAAATATGGACGAAATGGAGCAAGGCTTGAAAGAGACAGAGTTCGAGGTGAAAGCTGAATAGCTTTTTCACCAAATAAGAGCATACCAGCTGCAACAACCTAGCTTTGATAGGATAGAAGATAGAATAAAGAAAGAACATAAGTTCATTGAACACTGCTGGATTAAATTTATTGAACTTGTTACTTTTTCTATTCCCTATTATTATGAAATTGAATTCGTAGCCAAGTAGGCTTTTCTATTGTAATTACTTACATATCAATAAAACTAGGGTTCTCCTGCCCCTATGTGGCATGATCTGGTTTTATGTTCCAATTGCATGCTTGTGACCATTTTATTCGCATAATTCAAATAAAATTAGAGCTTCGAATTAACCAATTTTTGCTTCGAAGCCTGATTTGAACATCTCCAAAGTATGGAATACTTGAAGCCTGATTTGAATATCTCCAAAGTATGGAATACAATTGACAATTTTTGCCTTAGGTCTTCTCATTCCAATCGCATGTTCAACATAATTTAACAGCTTTGAATTAACCAACCTTTGTATCAAAGTTACTTTTAAGTGCTTCGAAGTATAGAACTACTTTTAAAAGTAACAATACTGCTTTCCAAAAAAGGGTTTATTTTGACAGAAAATCCCAAGAGGAATTTTTCATGTTCAGGCAAGTTTTTTAGATTTTGATCCTTTACTTGACTTGGTATTGGCTTTGTAACTTTGAAGTCTAAAACATTAAATAGAAATCAAATTCCAGCTACAGAATACTTCAAAGTTCACTTCAAAGGATTTTATCTTTTACAAGAAACCTAAGAGCAAGTCCCCAATCCCTTCGAAGCAAACCAAATCTAAACATTCTTACATTCTTAGGCATAAAATGTGCTTCGAAATCAATTACTTGCTCTCGAAGCCTTAGCCGGATGTTTGACATCTGGCTTTGGAGCCAAATCCTGGCTTCGAAACCAAATATTTATTTTCGAAGTTAATCTGAGTGTTTGAGATACGTTTCCCTCCCAAACAGTCACCCTTAAGAGAAACTTTTCATGTTATACTTTCAGGACTCCTTTAAATTTTAAGACAAAGGCTTAAACTCATATGGGTTCCAAAATCAGTCAAACAATTATCTCGGGTTTTTTTACCCATTTAGACTGATTGGGCATCTTTCAGACAGAAAGATTTAAAAATCCTTTCCCTTCGCGCTTTTAACTTACTTGCTTGCCCAAAACACAAACCCTTCATTTCTATTGCTCTCTCTTCCTCTTTACTCTTTTTCTCAGCTTCGTCCTCTGAAAACTTCTGCTAATGGCTTCTTCCTCCTTGAAAGTACCAGTTATGGAGCGTGTGAGCCCATCCGTAGCTTTGAAGAGGGTTATTATTGAAGAATGTGAGAAGTGAGAAGTACAAAGCTGGCGAACAAAGTGCTATTGATGGGCACATTTTCATTCCCCGTCGTCATGAGCAACATGAATATGTGCTTAGGCCCATTTTTAAGGAGGCCCCTGCTCAGCTTCCTGCTTTAGACTCGCATTTGGAGAATCACTACCTCCTCTATGAAGGTGGTCTGGATTGGGAAAGCTGGAGGATGAACCGACCCCATCGTTGCTAGCCCACAATAAGGCCAGAATATGAGGAATGGTACGATCGAGTTATTCCCGCCAAGTTATTGGATCTCCAGGAACTTTGTCTCTTCGACGCCCTTCAACTATCTAGGTTCACTATTTTGGAGGACCCATATTTAATACCTGCTGCTCTTTGTTTTTGGAACTCTGCTTTTAATTTCTTCCAATTTAAATGTGGTATGATGGCCCTTACTGTCCTTGACATCTGCCATCTTTTAGGGTTATCTCCTACTGGCACTTCCTTTGGTCCAGACTATCCTGACCTTAACATTTCTTTTTCTAACCCTCCTCTGAACTCATCCTATAGTGACTTTGTCAAATTTGAGAACAAAAGGGAAGGTCCTGTAACTAATAGGGAACTCTTTTCTTTTTTATTATATTGGCTTTGTAAATTTCTCTTCTGTGCCTCTTCTCAGAGGATTATGACTGAGTTTGCCCCCTCGCCAAAGCTTTTTTTTTGCATAAAAAGGTAGCTTTAGCTCCATACGTCTTGGGTCATGTCTATAGAACTTGCTCCCAATTTTGCGAAAAACCCATGGATACCAATCAAGGAGGCCCATTTTGGATACTCCAACTCTAGCTTTTTGCATACTTCACTGACTTGCACTCTAAATGTCTAAGATTTCTATCACTAGACCCTACCTCTTACAACATGAAGCTTGCCAGGGTCTCTCTTTACCCTTCTAATTTTACCTTCTACTTTTCTTTTTTCTATCAACTTCCAGCTTCCCCTTCTAGCCTCTTTTTCTGTCCCTTCGAAACCAACATTGGACCAACCTAGCTGAGGGCCTTTTTAGGTGACAAGTCCTACTCTAGGCCTCAACACATAATATGTAGGCTTCCATTCTGATTCCGAGGGAGTTTTTCATTAGCACTATAAATCCTAGAGCTTATAAGTGTATTTCTGAGCCTTACTGTCTTGCCCAATTTGCTAGGCAATTTGGATTTACTCAGGGGATTCCTATCCCTCTTTGCAGCCAATCCAACTCGAATCTTGTAAGCAGAGAACTAAAAGTTCCAAGGTCCAGATTGGAGGAAACAACCTCCAAGTTGATCCAAGACTTAATTGATTTTGAATACTTACCATTCATTCCTCAAGGAAATACATTGAAAAGATACCAGAATTGGTGGACGGCCAATATGGAGGTGCACTTGGCCATCCCTTCTCAAGATTTGTTAGTGGGATTAGATGTGCCTCAGGCCAAGCCCAAAGGGACTGGGCTCATCACTCCTTCTACTACTCGTGCTGCCACAGAGACTACTGCTGCTGCCACAAAGACTACTCCTGCTGCCTCTCCTCCTCCTCCTAGAGTCACCAGGGCTGCTTCGAAGAGAGGCATGCACTTCCATTTTTCCTTTCTCTTCTATTTATAATGCCTTGCTCATCTACTTATAGCTTTCTTTTTTATGTAGGAGCTTCACAAGTAGACTCTCCTCAGAGGACTCAAGCTTTAAGCATTCTTAAAGACAAGCAACAACAGCAAAAGAAGATAAAACTCCTGCTTGATTCTGAGGAAGAAGAAGTATCTGCAGTTCATACGGACCAAGAGGAGGCAGAAAAGGAGAAATAAGTGCCATTAAAAAGGAAAAGGAAAAAGGTGACAGTCTCATTTTCTGATTTTACTGAGGACCCTACTCACAATTTAGCTGCTAAGGCAGTGGAGAGAGAACAATCCAAAGAAATAATTGTCTTCTAGAGATCTGAGAGAAGGACATAGTAGCAGATACTAAGGGATGAACTGCTACTGCTGATGCACTCCAAAGGGAAACTGCAAGGAAGTAACAAACTACCGAGCACTATACTCTTCATAGTTCTCCAACTATTACCACCACCACTTTCGAGGCCCGTAATTTCCTTTAGTTTCTCTGGTAATTTCCTTTCCCAAGTTTTCAGCAATAAAACTTACCATTACTTCTTATTTTCTGTCTTGCAGCAACAGTTACCCCCACATCCTCCTTCGACAATGGCTTCTTCTGTCTTGTCTGAAGTTAAAAGGCCATTAAAGGCAGCCTCAAAAAGGAGGAAGAAGATCAACACTGAAGTGCCCTTAAGTGTAGAGCCTATCCAGACAATACTTCTACTTCCCAACTCTACACTTTACATACCTTTTTTGAGGCAAGGCATCCCTATTTCTTTATACCTAGGCTTAACTCCATATCTACCTCATCTAACCTTCTCAGCCCAATTTACTCCCCCTACAGTCCTGGCTACTCCTTCATCACCTAAGAAGGCCCCAATTGTCACCTCATCAGTGATAGCTGGTGCTCCTAGAGAAGATACTAGTAGCTTACCAATTTCTTGTCCACCACCACCATCTAGCTCCAGTCCATCTTCCCTTGATCTACTGGTGGCCAAGACTATAGACACTGCCAGGGACACTTCAAACCCTTCTCCTACCCCTATGCAACCATCTCTTCCAGACCTTTCTGCACCTTCAACGTCAGTGGAAGAGATGGACATTTTTGAAGCCCGGCTGGCTAGCCTTTTTGACACACCTTTAACCACTCCAGCAGCCAGCAGTGAAGCTAAGCCATTGGCCCTTGCTGACTCTCTCTTGGAAATTTTTGAGAGCTCTTCAACCAATAGCAAAGTTTCTTTGCCTCCATTAGACTTAGGTACCTGTTTGGAATTGCTGACATCATTTTCAAGGATCCTATTCAAAGCCTTACAAAGACCCATACTTAAGAATGGTTTCCTCCAATGCTACAAAGTCATTGAGCAATCCAATATGGCCATTTCAAGCCACTTATCTCAGGCAGTAACTACCATAGATTTCTATGTCAACATCTGCCACATTGCTAAAGCTGTAGAAGAGAAGCTATTGAAAGACAAGGAAATTGTTTCCCATATACATACTGAGATATCTGAATTGAAAAGACAACATTTCTCTGCTTCTTAGTTTCGCATTCAGCTCTTGGAGAAAAAGGCCCAATTAGAAGAGGAGTTAGCAGCAGTTAACCTAGCCTTGGATCGAACTACTACAAAGCTACAGATTACTAATCAAGGGCTAGCTGACCGTCGGCAAGACATAACTGCAGCCATTCAATTGTTCACATCCCTTAGGAAAAGAGAATCAATTATAAGGGAACAACTAAAGCATTGTATTGATTTTTGGGCCAATCTATGGTTGCATGTACTTAACTCTTTATGAAATGAGATCCTTATTTATTATTTGAGTATGCTTCTTTTGTTTAACATTTCTCACACTTCTTGTGTTTCCCACACTGTTGGATAATAAGGCTTCAAATACCTGCCATTGATTTTCTTGGGATGTACATAACCATTTAGATTTTTCAGATGGTATGCTCCCCCAGGCAAAATTCTATGGACTTGATATGGTCCTTCCCAATTAGGTGACCACTTACCAAATTTATGGCTTTTAATTCCTATTGGGAGTATTGTTTTCCACACCAAATCACCTTCATCGAAGCTAATATGCTTAACCTTCTTATTATAGCTTTTCGCTGCCTTTGTCTTTTGGAATAGAATATTATTTAATACCAGAATTCTAGCTTCATCTATATTCTCTAATTCCAATAACATATTTTAATGGTATTGCTCAGAAGTTAACTGGTCCTGGCATTTCACCCTCAATGACCTAATGTTAATATCCACAGGCAACACTGTGTCATGCCCATATACTAAAGCATAAGGAGTGATTCCTGTACTTGATCTTGGAGAAATCCTATAACCCCACAATACATCCAACAACAAGTTATGCAAATCCCTAGGATTGTCTTCCACAACTCTCTATATTCCTTTTTTCAAGGACTTATTGGACGATTCTGCCTGACCATTTGTTTGTGCATAATAAGGGGTGGAATTAATAAGACTAATTTCAAATTCTGCTGTAAAAGATTTTACCATATTTCCATCAAATACAGTCCCATTATCTATAGTTGTGGTTTGTGGGATGCCAAACCTGTGAATCAGATCTTTAATAAATCCAATAACTTCAGTTTGATCCACAGCCTTATATGGTTTAGCTTCGACCCACTTAGTGAAGTAATCTGTGACCACTAGGATGAAACAGTGGTGCTTCGAAGAGGATGGATGTATTTTCCCTATCATATCCATAGCCCAACCTCTAAATGGCCAAGGCTTCACAACTGCATGCAAATTAGTTATTGGTACATGTCTTATCATGCCATGCTTTTGGCATACCTGACAATCTCTAGCATACTCTATACAATCTTTAAGGACGGTTGGCCAATAATAGGAATGTATTCGAAGCAACCATCTCATCTTCACACTAGGTTGATAGGCACCACAAATGCCTTCATGTACTTCAACCATGGCTGTCAATGCCTCCTTCGACCTTAGACATTCCAATAATAACCCATCTGCTCCCCTTTTATAAAGAACATTACCATACGCTATGTATTGCATAGATTGTAATTTAATCTTCCTGCTGGCCTTCGAAGATAGGCCAGTTAAGTACTGCATGATTGGATGGCTCCAATCTTGATCTTGTAAGTCATTATAATTGACTTCCAACACAACATCCCTTTTAGCTAAAGGTGGTATTAATTTTTGATATGTTGCTTGACTTATGTTCAATTGAGTGTCATCCCTCATTCTGAAATTCAATGCCTTCTGAGCTACATCATTGCCTTTGTTATTCACGAACCTTGGGATGTTAGTCACATTTGCTATCTGAAACTGAGAAAGTAAATCTAATGCAACAATATAATATGGTAACATGCTTGCACTTTGACATTTAAAAATTCCTTCACTTGGTTGACTACCAATTGAGAATCACCAAATATATCAACTACATAAGCTTATAATCCAATAAGCATTTCGAGTCCCATTATTAAAGCTTCATATTCAGCTTGATTATTGGAACAAGTGGTTTCATCAACCCTGAAACCATGTGTGGTTTCTACCCCCTGTGGTGACTTAATTACAACATCAATTCCAATCAGACCATTGGCCTTTGATCCATCAAACCACATTGCCATGGCTCGACATTGACCATACCAAGATCCATTATCTCTTGACTTTTTGTTTGACATGGATGATCTGCCAAGAAGTTAGCCAAAACTTGTCCTTTTACTGCCTTTTGGGGGACCTATTCTAGATAAAATTCTGATAAAGCTAATATCCATTTGCCAATTTTTCCTTTCAACATAGGTCTAGATAACATATACTTAACCAAGTCTGTGGTTGCAATTACCAAGACAACAGTAGGCAAAAGATAATATCTTAATTTCATTACTGCAAAGTATAATACAAGGCACAACTTTTCTACAGTTGAGTATTTACATTCACAAGAATTTAAAAACCTACTAAGGTAATAAACTGCTTGCTCCTTGCCTTCTTCATTGTCCTGGGCTAGGAAACTCCCAATAAATTTTCTGCTGTAGCAATGTATAACTTCAAGGGCTTGTTGCTCCTTGGCGGCATCAACACTGGAGGCTTGGCCAAGTAAGCTTTAATTCCTTCGAAAGCAGCTTGATGCTCTGATGTCCACACAAACTCCTCTTCATCTTTCAACTTTAACAAAGAAGAAAATACTTTAGTTTTCCCTGCAGTGTTAGAAATAAATCTTCAAAGAAAATTAACCTGACCAAGGAACTTTTGTACTTCTTTCTTACTTGATGGAGGTTTGGCATCAATGATGGCTTTGGCTTTATTCTGATCAATCTGTATTCCCTTATTGTGTACAACATACCGCAAGAAGTTTCCAGCTTATACACTATAGCGATTCCAGTTTTCCCTTTCTGTATTTGTTGTGTTCCAGACTTTGGTTCCATGAAGTTGGCGGTTGTATACCTTGTTGTCATCCTTTAATTCCATATGTTTGAGTTTTAGGATGTGTTGGGCGTGTTTCGAACAGGTGGGTTAAGCCTTAGTTCAAATTCTTGTTGCCCAGTTTTTGAGTGGTCCACTCAAGTGGGTCCTTGTGCGCTCGAGCAGAGATTTCATACTTCTAGTACTTCGTGCCTCTACAAAACTTCTGCAAGTGTGTTTTTCACGCTCGAGCAGGTTTCTTTATGCTCGAGCGGTCGCGCTCGAGCGGGTTTGTTCGCGCTCGAGCGGGTAGTACTTTGTCTGTGAAAGTTCTGGGAGATGAAAATCTACACTCGAGCGGACTGGTTCTTCGCGCCCAAGCAGATGTGTTTTGTTTTTGTTTCTTGGCGCTCGAGCGTGACTTCTTGCGCTTGAGCTGGTCCAGATTTGTGTGCTTGACGCTCGAGCGTTCTATTCTCCGTTCGAGCGGGTCATGTGTATATGAGTTATCTGCTGGGTGATTTTAAATCACTTTTTACTTTTCTTTCTCTCTCTTACTTTTTCAAAAAGCCATTTTTGAGAGCTCCTCTCTCTAGAGTCTCCCTTCTCTCTAGGGTTTGATCTAGTTAAAGTGTTTTCCTTCCCTTTGGCCTTTACAAAAAGTGTGTTGATCGTCGAGGGTTACATTTTGATCCGAGAATATTGGGTTTTGGAGTACATTGAATTTCTTCATCTTCCTCCTTTGAGCTCCGAATTGAGGTAGGGATTCCTACTCACTCTTATGGGTTTTGACCTAGATATTGAGTATTTTGTATAAATGGTTTTGGGTGTTGGAAACTAGGGTTTCAAATGCATAATTTTGAAAAGAGGGTTTTGTTTATTTTGGACCATAAATATGTATTTGGGTTTCGAAATGAGTATATTGATGTTATTGGTAACATATGGATTCTTGGAGTCAATATTGAGAATAAGAGGAATTATGCCATGTTTGGGTATATTTGGGTCACTAATGTAGTTAATGACATTTGTTGAGAAAATATGGAATTGAGTTGAATATAATGAAATTGGCTCATTATGAGATGGATTAGTGAAGTTGGATTTATTAATCGCTCACTGTTGGAAATATGGATATTTTATCTGTTGGTGCTTTTATTATCTGTTTAGAAATAATTGCTTTGGGCTACCGGTGGAGGGTAGTTATGATTGTTGTAGATAATGCATGATGATTAGGCAAACTAAAACTAATCAATTGGATGTGTCATAGAGTATGACGGTTGACAGAATACATTAACTGTATGTATTGATTGATTATGTATATGACCTATGTGTATATACGTTGTGTGTGTGGGAGGAGATAGGGGATGTACTCCACAGTTTAGGGGAAGATAGGGGATGGACCTCTAAACCGGATATTGTTTGGGAGGAGATAGGGGATGGACTCCGTTGATACAGCTCATATGCTTATCAGTTAATGTGCTGATATAGCTCATATGCTTATCCGTTGAAGTGTGGATACAGCTTGTATGCTTATCTGTTGAGATGTTGATATAGCTCATATGCTTATCTATGGAAGTGTTGATATTGCTAGTATGCTTATTTATTGTGAAATGGGAAATGTTTAATATGAGTCACTATCTCATGTAAATTGTTGGCTAGGTTATGAGCCGTTGTTGTGAATTATGAATTTGATAAGGAATGGAAAATGAAATGAAACATGGACACTGTGGTCATGTAATGAAAGTGGTATATGAATTGGTTTATGTGAGTCAAACATTTATCAATTGCTAATGTCTTAGTTACTGCTCATATTGTGTTTAGCATATCTCTACTGGGCATTGGCTCACCCTATATGGGACATCATTTTCAGGTACAGATAGCATGCCACCTCCAAGGACATAGCTTGGATGGTTATGGAAATTGAAGACTCTTTTTGATTATTTTGTTTGTATTACATGTATATCAAGCCAATGGCTTGTTTTGTATAGAGTTAGTACTCTTCTTTTTGTAACCAAGTGTTGACTTGGAAAGCTGTAAGCCCATAGGGCATTTGCTTTTGTTGTTAACATGTAATATTGTTGTAAGAACTACTATGATGAATAGAAAGGTGTCGATTTCTCTTATATCATTGCATGTCTAAAATGATGGGTTTTATGTATTATTTTGAGGGCGTTACATACACCAAAAGCACATTTGAGATGATTAAGCTTTAACTTGAACTTTCTCATTCTTTCGAAAGCTGTTACCAAGTAAACTAAGTGTTCCTCCATAGACTGAGACTTTACAACAATATTATTAATGTAACACTCTAGGTATCCTCCAATAGATCATGAAAGATAGTATTCATCGCCCTTTGATATGTTGTCCCAACATTCTTTAGACGAAATGAAATTTTTACCCATTCGAAGGTGCTAATATTCCCAGAACACCTGAATGTTGTCTTGTGGACATCCTCCTCTGCAATGTAGATCTGGTTGTAACCAGAATGCCTATTCATCATAGACAAAATCCTGTGCCCTTCTGAACTGTCTACCAATAGATCCACTATAGGCATGGGGTATTCATCTTTTGGAGTTACCAAATTCAGATTTCTAAAATCGATACATACCCTCATCTTGCATTCTTTTTAACCACAAGCACAATGTTAGACAACCATTCAACATACTTGGTTGTTCTAATGAAGCCTGCTTTAAGGAGTTTGAGAATTTCCTCTTTCACTTTCTGAACCACTTCAAGGCTCATCCGTCTTGGTTTTTGTTTGTGTGTTTTGAAGTTAGGCTTCATAGAGAGCCTATGTTTCACTAATGACCTATCCAATCCTGGCAGTTCATTATAAGACCACGCAAAACAATCCTTATCTTTTTTTAAGACTACCAACAATTGGTTCCTATCAAGAGAACTTAACCAAGCACTGATCTAAGTGGGTCCTATGCTGTGTAGAACCTTTCCCTAAATTGACTTCTTCCAAGGGATCTTGTACTTGAGCACTTACTAATGCTTCTCATTTGACTTCTTCTGCCTTCGAAGCAACTTCTTCGTTTTATTCTGCTCTCACCTTCTCTAGTTTAACATCTTTGCCTTCTTCCTCATAGACAAAATTTGTTCATAAGGCTTCTTCTTTCTGTATTTCCTAGACTTTTGTTTCAACGTCCAATGCATAGTACTTATTAAAGGCCAAAGGCCTGGCCTTTTGTTGATCCTGATTATAGCCAACCAACATGGGTTCCCTCTATTGTTTCTGAACCTTTTGGACTATTGATTTTATGTCCAATACTGAAAACTTGACTAAGGCCGAGGGTCTGGCTTCTTGGGTCTCATCTTCTTGCCTACAACCAGGCATCATTGTCATCCTTGGTGATGAACTCTTCATCAGCACTCTCCTGCACTAAGTGCTTCAGGTGTGCTACTTCCTTATCAACTGTCACTTCGGCTGTTCCATCAGGTTTCCTCAATATACTGAGTGGTGTCACTCCTTCAGTATATAACTTGGTCTCTGCAAAGTCAGCACAAGCGATAAAGGGTTGAGGGTCTGTGTTGATCTCCTCTGTCTCTCCATTACATAGGGCCATCATTAATTTATGATGTAGAGAGGAAGGCACACATTTATTGGTATGGATCCAATCCCTACCAGGTTCATTACTACCCTGTTATCCACTAACACCCTGTTCATTTGTATCCCATCGAAATAAGCTTTGATATACAAGGGCTTAACGTGCTACGTCATAGATGTTGTAGGGTATTCGAAGGGATACGAGAGATTAGTACTCACCTCCTCACTTTCATTTTCAGTTTCCATTGGTGTGGCCACTTCAGACTCATCTTGAATTATGCTAACCTGTGAATCTTCACTAGAAACTGGAATATGGTCATCTTCCTGACCTTCTTGGTTTCCATCTTCAGCCTGGAACTCCTGTGGCAATATATATATACCGTGTTTGCTGACACTGGAGGAAATGAGCCAAACTGAACTGTTGGTTGCACTTGTTTCTCTTCCAAACTAACTTGTTCAGTTGTTTCGGAAGCATCTTCCATGCTGCACTTTGGTATCTCAGTCCTGGTGACTTCCTTCGAATCAACTCGTTTGTGGTCTGCTCCTGTTGGCTTTTCGACCAAAAAGGTCTGTTCAACCATGAAGGCTTCAAACATCTCATCTTCAGCCATTTATTTCCTTTGGCCTAGTTTAACTTCTCCTTCTGTCTCACTGTCGCTTTCCATCAAGACCTTTTCAAGACCTGCTAAGCTGGATCTTTTCTTGGTTTTTAGTTCAATGTGAACCTTAGCCAGCTGCTCTCTGTTGACACTTCTTTTGTTCTGAGGAGCCAATTTTGGACTTTCTTTTTCCTCTATCTGGCCTTTTGACTGGGCCAATGAAGAACTCTCTCCACTTTCCTTCAGATCATTTTGGTACTGGGTGTACCTTTGCTAGATCTTCCTCCTTTGAAACCTTGAGATTACTGGAACCATATCTGGTTCCTTTGTTTTTTGGTGCTTGAGTAATACCCAATTATTTGGAGCTACCAAGGGAGGGTTAATCATTTTGCCCTTGTCTCCAAAAACATTTCTCTGTGCAGGTATTTTCTTAGGCTTGTTCTGCATGACAAACCAGCCTGGCACCCCAGGTACCCATGAACTCACTAGTTCAGTTGCTTGCTTTCCCAACCTTTGAAGCCACCTTCGAAGCTAACTGTTGAAGCCAATCACTGGCTCTGGCACCCTATCTTAAGCCTAATTCAGGCCTTCTTTCAGGGTAATTGTCTTGTATCTTGTTTGAAGTTGACTTTGGAGGCCAATTATTGGCTCTAATTCCCTAACTTGAGCCCAATTCAGGCCTTCTCTCAGGATAATTGTCTTCCATCCTATAGTAATTGGGTGGTCTGAACTCATGTAGAGGTCTCTTACCCTTAGATTAATTGCATTCTAGTGGCTGGTGGTCCAGCCAAGAATGGCTGATGTCTGGGACCAATTAGGTATGGCCTCTTGTTGTAGGTATTGGTTGGTTTAGTGCACCTCTGTACAACCTTGTAATACTGCTTCCCATCAATTGGGAGCCCTTTCAGCCATTTGTAACTTAACCTGCATCTGGGACACATTCTTTACATGACAGTTGCCTCAAGAGAGTCATCATCCAGTGCTTCCTCACTAGAGTCATCCTTTTGGTCCGCAAAGCTCTGTCCATTTGCTAGTGAACTTCTAGTATCCTTCTTGAAAGCAATCTGGCTGGCAACATGCATCTGCACATTAACCTCCTCCAATTCCTTCAAGGATAGGTTTTGGAAATTTGGTATGCCAACATTGGCTGTAGCCTCCCTAATCCTTGGAAATGGGTTGGTGTCAATCCCCATAACTTTCTTTTCTTTGGCTGGAAACTTTAAGCTCCCCTTTCGAATATGTTCTTGGATCCTATTCCTAAAAACAATACAATTTTTAGTTGAATGAGACCAAGAATTGTGCCATTTATAGTACATTTTCCCTTTAAGTTCTTCTGGGGTAAGGATCTTAACTCCCTTTGGTAACTTTAGGAAATTTGCTGCAAGCAAATAATCAAAAATGTCTTCTACTTTTGTTAAATCAAAAGAACACTTCCTATGGAGGTCTTTCTTTTTAAACTGCTGGTCTATTGTACTGTCCTTCTGAATTAACGTCTCACATGTCATAGGCTCTTTCCCTACGATTTCTGTTGCATCAATTTCATAATTAGGGTCCCTATAATAGGTCTTATATGATTCATTATTTCGATCATGTTCTTCCTCAAGTAAAGATTCATATCCAGACACCTTATAGATTAATTCTACTAAGTCTCAAAACTCAGTTGAATCGAACTTCTTTCGAAGCCTAAACTCTAAACTATTTTGAGCCAATCTCACAAATTTAGGCTTAGGTAGAATGACCCTACACTTGTTTCGTGCTCTTTTAAATCTGGAAACAAATTGAGAAGCCTTCTTATCAGGCCCTTGGTTCAACCTTGCCAAATCTGCCATGGAAACTTCAGGCTCTGTTTGGAAGAATTGCGCATGAAATGTTTCCTCCATTTGCTGCCAAGTTTGGATAGAGCCAGGTGTAAGGTTAATATACCATACAAAAGCTACCCCAGTTAAAGAATTTGGAAAGAGTCTCAACTTCATGTAATCATTATTGATAAATTCACCACATTGGCCTACGAACCTGGCAATGTGTTCTACTGTTGATTGGTTTCCATTTCCATAAAAGAGAGCAAAGTCTGGTATTATAAACCCCCTTGGGTATTCATGCACCCTATCCACCCATTCTGGGTATGGCTTTCTATATACAAGAGTCTGGACCCCCCGAGCCATAGGTCCACACATTTCTCTGACAATATTAGCAATTTGGTCCCTAGGAACCATATTCTGTGCTTGTTGGGCTACTACTAAAGGAACAAACACAGGGTTTGGTGGAATCCCATGTGCTTGAGGTCCTCTTGGTCCATAGGGAGGTATATTTAGGACTGGCTATCCCTGTGGTACTGGTTGCTGTTGAGGGTATGGTTGACCTCTCTGGGTTTGTCCTGCGAAAGGTGCTGCAAGAGGAGGAATAGGTGTTGTTTCTCTCCCAGCTGGTGGAAACCCTTCCAACCCCCCGGGTGTGAATTCAAACAGAGGGTTAGTGAACCCCTTCGTGCCAGGCATGGTTTCGAACATGGGATTTGGAAACATTCTCATGTCATTTTCTTGTGTTGGCCCAGATCCACCAATTTGTATGGTTTCGCTGTTAGGTAATGAGATATTTTGATTTATCAAAGGCCTCGAAGGAGGCTCATACCATGATGGAGGTACAGGTGATGGTCTTTCATAATTTTGATTACTAGTTTGACCATTGGTATGTCCATTAATTTGTATAGGCTGTTTATCTCTAGCCAATCTTTGCTAAAGAACATTTGAATTTTCCTCCATATGCCTTATGATAGTTGGTTGATGGGAATTCATTCAATCTATGAAGGATGTTATCCATCTTTCCATTGTATACATTAACTACTGTCCCATGGCATCTACCAAGCCTCCCCACGGATTTATTGGTTGGGTAGACGGAATAGTGGATGGTTCAATTCCATGGCCTCGTCTGATATTTTGAACATATGGTGCATGTTTCGAGGTGCTGGTCTGTTTGACCATAGGTTCTGATAAGATAGATGCTTCCATAGGATGTGTTATCACATTATCCTCTGGATCAGGTACTTCTACCTCTCCCTCCACACCTTCTTCCAGGTGTTCATTTTCTCCTTGTTTTCTACGTCTAGCCATTTTAGAGTCCCACTGGGTGTGCCAAAAATATATGTTGGTTTTTTTGGCTTTCGAGGGTTAATAATGTAAGTTT
Organism: Camellia granthamiana; assembly: GCA_036172215.1. Lineage (NCBI taxonomy): Eukaryota > Viridiplantae > Streptophyta > Magnoliopsida > Ericales > Theaceae > Camellia > Camellia granthamiana. Next base: position 137,694,651 of record CM069910.1, read on the forward strand.
AAGCGTGCTAGCAAGGATTTACAAAATTTATAATTGCCAACCAATTATCAAGCGATTGTGTTGAATTTCTTTCAGTCTCAATGAAGAGGACTTTTATTGGTGGTTTGTTTAGGAGAAAATTATGAATAGTAACAAGTAAATATAATTCAGAAATCTAATTTCATTAAACAAATGAAAACTTACACTGAAGTTACAATGACCCAGCCTCGACGAGGTTCACAGTAACAAACTATTGAAAAATTACTCCTAGAAAATGAAGTGCAGTACAGGAATTGAAATGCTGGAAATATAAAGAACTGGAAATGTAAAACTGGAAAGAAAATGAAGTAAATAAACTGGTTTCTGGATCTGAGTCTGGGTCCTTCATTCTGGGGCCTTCTTTGCTATTTATACTCTTCAATGATAATCGTCGAAGTGGGCTTCCAACCGTCAAATAGTCCTCCCATGATTGTTGAACATGTTCTCTCATAATCAGTCCCACTACGCCACTCTTTGCAAATAGGCTTCTCTCTTGATTTTGAATTTAAATTTATGAGTAACCGTTAGGCCACATCATTTTGTATCTCTCGACTGTTCTAGTGCTACCCAGATCCGATACTACCAATACGAACTGCCACGTGTCTGTCTTTGATTGGAGACTTGTATTAATTCCCCCCCATTGCCCTTACATGCCACGTGCCACTCTACGATTGGCTTTTGCAAATTATACAGCCAACAATTGAGAATACCCACAACTAATATAATATGTAATGGAATGGAGATGATCAAAGTCAATTGACAAGACCCACAACTACTATAATTTTATGTGAAGACAGCATAATTACTTTTTTGAGTATAAATTATCATATGGGTGCGAAACAACCACGTGACCGACCGTGTGTGTCTAATCAATTTGTGATTTGTCTACCATGTAAGTATATAATCTTACGTTATTTGGGCAGATGCATAATTAATATGGTGTTCCAAAAAGACTGGAGTAAGTTTTGGAGATTAAAATCTAAGGGAGTTCACATCGTTAAGTATTTTGGTTTGAATTACTGCAGAAAGTCTGCTTGTAACATATCCCTCTTTATCTTCAAATTTCTTGCCCAGCAATTCTTTATAAAACTTTATGATCATCTCTTCTTCTTTTTTCTTTTCTTTTTTTTTTTTTTTTTCACTTGGCTGCTCGATTCAAGCTTCTTCCCCTAATCATTGTTGTCATATAAGCTTCTCATTTTGTGGTTACTGACCTTTGTGTGAAAAAAAAAAAAATTTGTGTACTAATCTCCACACTCTTCATGGTTAGACTAGTCTTTTAGAGATGTATAGGCTCCTATGATTCGAACTTATGAAAACTTTGCTCTGATACCACTTATTGGTTTAAGGCCCCGTTTGTTTTCAAAAGTGGAATGGAAGGGATTGATAGTGACGGGATTAATAGTGAGAGGATTGTTAGTGAGGGGATTGATAGTGACGGGATTAAATAAAATTGTGTTTGTTTTGATGATAGTTGTTAGTGTAAGGATTGTTAAATTATTTTTATATAAAATAATAAAACAAATAAAAAAAATACAAAAACATTAAACATTAATGTTTTAAAAAAAATGCTACACATGTAAAAAAGTTTTAAAAAATGAAAATAAAATAAAAAAATTTCAGAAAAAAATAAAACAAATAAAATAATGATTTTTACTTAATAAAAAATACAAAAAATTAAACATTAATGTTAAAAAAAAAATGTCCTCCCCATCTCTCAAAACAAACACAATATTAGTGGGTCCCACCTCACTACCAATCCCAATCCCAATCCCAATCCCCTCTCTAACTCTCCAAACAAACGGGGCCTAAGTTCTACCATATTTCCTAAAATTTGGTATTAGGGAGATACAATTAGGGACGGTTTCACTTATCTCTTCTATGAAATTCGATATCACACCTACAAGTCAATTTCTTAAGCAATCGTAGAGAGGAATATTGTGTAGCCAACAAGTTGTTTCAAAGATGGTTTCAATCTTTTAAGCTTCAAACTCTGTTTCAACGTAGGAGATCCTTCAACCCCTTGTTGCCATGAGTTTTGAAGAAATTCGTATAAATTTTTTTTTTTTTTTCTGTGAATTAATAAAGATATAGAGTTTCAATCTGTTTTTTTTTTTTTTTTTTTTGGTTTGTGAATTCAAGGATTGTAGATTTGATATATTCTATTCTTTCTTATTTTTTACCCTTTGTGTTATAAATACTAATGTACTAGTCTATGGAAAATTTACACCATAATTTTAAAACCACAGTCTACTACATCCTTTAAAATCATATCCTTCAAATTTGTTATAGGGAATAATTGATATTTTAGTTGAAGAAATTGGTATTGATGATGTTATCATTGTTCATATGTTTTTTTTCCCAAGTTCAAAGCAGAAAAAATTGGAACAAAAATGTGACATTCCTAATGTTTGGCCCAATACGAATATCACCAATAGTTGATGTTAAAACACTAACATCAAAATCAAATTTTAACACATTATAGTGCCAAAAATATTGTAAGTTGATAATCATATGCAACTATGGAAATAGCATTTTTTTTTTCCTATTTCTCTCGCAAAATTTGAAATAAAATATTATTTGTGAATCCATCATAAAAAAAAAAAAAAAAAAAAAAAAACTCGTAAAATTTTGGCAAGAGAAATGACACATTATGGGAGATGATTTTTGAAGTCTTGCTAATTTTCCCTTATGTGTGTTTGAGAACACTATTGGAGAAGTTGTTATGGTGTGTCATAAGGGCATCACCAATGGTGTTATTCTTTCAGTCAAATTACAACATTGTCAAATTTTGTGTCAAATTTAATACAAGATTGAGTAATTGTCAAAATTTATCAAAACTTTTTATTTCTACATATCTTGTAATGGGAACTACAAATAAATTTTTTATTTGGTACTTTGTCAAAATAATAATACTAAAATGGCAACCTCTTTATACTATATTTTAGCCTTCGTTTGGAACGTGAGTTGACTTTTTGACTATTAGTCTGGGGCTAAAAAGCCTTATTTGAGATAGATTTTTTGACTTTTTTGACTTTTGTAAAATAAAAAATGAAATAATTATAGTTTGGATATAACATTTTGTCCTATTTGGCTAAAATAGTCAATTTTGTCCTATACAGCTATTTTAGCCCAAATGGGCATGCCAAACATTAGTTAAAGCACTCACATTTATTGAATAATAATAATATGAGGAAATATCATTTTTCCCTCCAAACTTTCACCCGTTTTTCAATTTGACCCCCTGATTTCGATTAATATCAATTTTACACCCAAACTTTTGAAATTTTGATCAATTTGGCCCCTGCCGTCACATTCTACCTACAAGTGGACGGAATGTGCTGACATGGCATCAAAATTCATTTGAAACTTCATTTTACCCCCCAAACTATACATTAAAAATCAATTTGCCCTCCACGTCAGCACATTCCATCCAATTGTAGACGGAATATGACGACAAGGGCCAAATTAATCAAAATTTCAAAAGTTTTGGTGTAAAATTGATATTATCGAAATCTGGGGGTCAAATTGAAAAATGCATGAAAATTTGAGAGGCGAGATGTCATTTTCTCTAATAATATTTACCACATCTCCAGTTATTAATAGCTAAAAGTGTGATGTCCCGAGTTTTAGGCTTGAATAGTATTGTGTAGTAAAGTAGTATGCTTCTTTTTTTTTTGGTGTTTGGTTTATGGTATCGAGTCGTTGAGATTCCCTTTCAACTCCTACTTAACCTTTCTTAACTTTTCTAGGTTGAAAATTTTTGAATTTTGAGCATTGGAACTTGTTTTGGATTGCAAAAAAACTAAACTCTGATTTCTGGGCAAAATTGCTCGAGCAGAATTGGGAGCCGCTCGAGCGGATCTTGTAGCACCCCCAAATTTATTAAAACCCTAATTGTCAAATTTGGAGAAAAGATGAAATTGATTTCAAATCTTTAAATTGATGGATGGATTATGATATTTTGAATATGTATTGCTTAAGATTTATAAATTTAAAAGCCTTTAAGATTTTTTTCCTTAGAAGTAACTTTCAATTCTTTAAATTTATGATTGAATTGTGAGATTGAGATATATTTTGATATGAGACTCTTGAAATTGAAAGCTTTTGAGAATTTTCTTTGAAATATGATGATTATGTATCTATAATAGTGCAATTATTTGCACGGTGATATTTACCTTTGTTCTCATGGATGTATAATACTTGGAATTTGTGGAAACATTGGAAAGGTTGTTTTAAGGGAGTGGTAAATAGCATGTGAGTCTGGGTAGAGAGTCGCTTTTGAAAAGAGTTGTGTCGTGTTGGTACCCGCGTGGGGAGATAAGTACCCAATTGCCCTGTCTAAGCTTATCACTGGACGAAATAGGAAAATATTTTTGAGTGTCCACAGGTGTAGACCACCCGAACTCGCTCCGCGCGCCCCCTCTTTCGGAGAGGGCACGGATTGTGTTCTAGCTACTACTGTTCGGACTCCTATCACGGTTCTGAATCTAATCTCACAAAGTGCAATGTAAGACCGATAAATCACCAAAGAGTCCAAATTTGGAAAATCGTTTTGGAAAATCGTTTTGGAAAATCGATCTTAATCAAAAAGCGCCAAATATGGACTGCTTTGCCAGATTTCAGAGTCACCACCTAAATATTTTATTTTGGGAAATTTAGGAAACTCTGACTCGTGCCTAAGGCCACGTGTTCGTCATCACCAAAGTTGCCTCGGCTCGGGAACTTGGGTACGAGAGGGGAAGGTCCTGAAATGAGCACCCCGCTCGCCCGATCAAAAATCAGCCTCTACTAACTTGATATGTTGTTTTTATAAACACATATGTTCTTATTCCGGTTATTAATCTAGAATTACTATGTAATGCGCACAGCATACAAGTATAGACTAAATCACTCAATTTGGAATAAAACATCTCATGTTTGTTTTTCGAAAATGGTTTGAAGTTGCTACCCTCAAGTAGGCTAAAATGCGGATTTGCCACTCTCAAGTGGGCTTAAAACATGATTTGCCACAAACAAGTGGGCTTAAAACGCACATTTTGATGAATTATTTCAATCCAACTAATGAAACCTTCATCCACAGGCATTCAAGCAGTTATAGTAGTTAAGCACATAGCCTCATGACAAGCATGCTAAACATGGCAACACTTACATGCATGCAAGGATGCTAAAGTATAAACACTTACAGTGTACTCCGAGCCAAAACAGAAACCAATTAGAAATCAATGCATGATCCTAATTATACAAGATGCCTAATGCAACTAAAATAGGCTCGGCTAGCTAAGATGGCATATGAATGCAACACTTGATAACATGCTTTGAAACATGTATTCAAGTAAGTGTATTGGAGTACAATGCAGTTTGAATGATGCGCCAAGCCCGGTGCATGCAATACGAATGAATGATGCACGCATGCAAAGCATAAGTATGCTAATTGAAACATGCCCTAAAACTAACCATCAAAAGCTAGTAAATAAAAGGGAGAAAGACGTGGGGTTGGAAGACATTCACACACACACGCACACTTAGTACAACATTTGCCCTCTCGACAGAGGGTCCAAATAAAATGAAAGCTAACTGGCTACGCTAATTAAGCTAACTATTACAAACCAACTAATTAACTAACTATTCTAGCTAATTAATTATTATAAACCAAATTGAATAACTAGCTAATCTAAGCTAATTAGAATATTACAAAGCACTAAGCTAAATTAATTACAGCATAGGTAATTAACTACAACTAGCTAACAAACGCGAGAAATGGCCTCGCGGGCGAGGAAGATATGCATGCTCGGTTGCGTCCTCCCGAAAATCCACCGCCTTGCCTCAAGACGCCTTTGTTTGCACTCTTTTGAACCTTTGAAAATTACACCAATTTCCAAATTGCTTCTTTCTGATCTCAAGAACACCTTAAGGGCTGAAATTCCTCCTGTTGCTGCAACAGAGCACAGATAGAGGCAAGACAGTGTATTTGCAAGGCAATGCATACACTTCCACACTCCTTATCATATCTCAAGCTCAAAAGAGTATGGCACTTGACTCTCGAGCCAACAACCAAGCATTTTCAATGCATAGTGGCCAAAGGATCAAGCTTGCGCAAAACTCAATGAATGCATACATAAGACTCGAAAGGCCTTCACCCTATCATGCACAATCAAGGGCATCGGCGACCGAGAAATGTGACACGTTTCATCACTATAAGTATAAAACGCCCCACATTTCTTTTGTTTGGATTGACGTCCGATCCAAACACATGCCATACAAACAACATGCTTATCTTGGCCATGTTTTACTTGATTCATTTTGTTTACACATTTTAGATTACCAATTAGTCCCTTAATCGGTTAAGTCCAAAAGTGAGAGTCCTCTAGTTTTGAAAGAGTGAATTAGTGGGATGCAATGGCATATATTTCAGCACTGAAATGACATACTAAAGACGCTAAATCATGCAAGACATGTTAAAGGCCAAAAACACTAAGGCTAGCGAAAAGCATCACACAAGAGGCATGCAATATCAAGCACAAATGGTCAAACCAGTTATGGACAGACCTAAAACATGCCAAAACAGAGGCCAAAACATGCTGAAATGATAGCCCAAAAGCTTAGACAAACATGCATGCAGGTTGGCTCACAAGCGAAGCATAAGGCCCAAACCTCAAACACAACAAAAGGGCGATAAATGTAAGAATATGGCAAAGGTATATGGTCTGAAATAACATGCCAAATGATGCTATGCCATGCAAAAAGCTCAAATATGACATGCTAAAGGTCTCAAAGTGCAAGGCTAGCAAAGCCAAATACGCTATAGCTATGCAAAGCCAAGCAAGCATGATCAAAACCACTCAAATCAGTCCTAAAGCATGCTAAAACATAGCCAAAAATGTGCTGGAGTAGAGCATACACATGCTAGATCAATAGGCTAAAACACTAAATACACTAGGCTAGTGAACAAAATTGCACTACAAGTGCAAGGAGCATGCAAGAGGAAACCAAACCAACCCAAAACAAAGTTATGAAATGGCAAATAATGGCTAAAAACATGTTGAAATGGAGCCAATTCAAAGCACAAAGACATGCTACTTTGCAAGGCTACAAGTAGGATTACACTACAAGTATAAGAAGCATGCAAGAGGCAACCAAACCAGCCCAAAACAGAGTTATGACATGGCAAATAATGGCTAAAACATGCTTGAACTAAGCAAATTCAAAGCACAAAGACATGCTACTTTGCAAGGCTACAAGTAGGATTACACTGCAAGTACAAGAAGCATGCAAGAGGCAACCAAACCAACCTAAAATAGAGTTATGACATGGCAAATAATGACTAAAAACATTCTTGAACTAAGCAAATTCAAAGCATAAAGAGATGCTACTTTGCAAGGCCACAAGTAGGATTACACTACAAGTACAAGAAGCATGCAAGAGGTGACCAAGACAGCCAAAAACAGAGTTATGGCAGGTCTAAAAAGTCACAAAAATGAGCCTAAACAAAGCCACTAAGAAGTAAAAACACATGCTCTTTTGATGGGCCATCAACACATGCAAACAAGAGAAGAGGAGGGAGGACCACCCCCACCCATTTGGGACCTCAAAACCACCTTTCCACCACTGAAATTCCTCTGAGTTTCAGTGGTAAGAAGGCCTAAAAGAGATGGTCCCCAAAGCCTTAAGAGATGGCACAAAGCAAAGCAAAACAAGCCACCCAAGGGGGTAAACCACCCCTAACTCAAACTAGGCCTTAAACAACCATTTTAAACACTTAAAAATAGAACCTTTTTCAGTTGAAAGCTAAGCCTAAAATAGCATGCAAAGGTGGCTAAGAGAGTAACCAAAACAAAGCTTAAAAGAGGAAATTACTCACCCTTGAAGCACAACTACAAAACCAGCAACTTCTTAGGCAAAATCAGCCCTTAAGAGCTCAAATAAGACTTCCAAGCACCTTAGCCCCAAGGTAGAGGTGTTTGATCAAGAGTCCTTTTGCAAATGCACCAAGAATTCCAAGCTTAAGGCTCAAAACAAAAAGAGAGAAAGGTTCAGATTTTGCTCACAAAACCTTGTAGAGAGAGAGGGATTTTAGAGAGAGAGAGGGTCCCAAACTTGCTAACCTCTTTTCAAAATGAGAGAAAGCTTCCATATATAGCAATTCAAGAGCTTTGGGTCGGAAATATTTGAGTTTGGAAATATCTGGAGCAATGCACAACAGCTGGAGCAAAATATCTGCAAAATCTGGGCTTTCTAGGCACAAGTGGTCGACCGACCACCTCTGGTGGTCGACCAGCTACTTTTTCTGGTCGGCAAGAATGCCTTCTAGTCGACAAAGGCCATTTATGGTCGACACACTTCCCCAGTGGCCGACAGCAAAAATTGGTCCCAGTTCCCGACTTCAAACAAGCATAAATCCTTCATCTGGACTCCTTTGCAGGTCATTCTTGTGTGCAAATTGAATCCCCGGAAGTAAGATTTCTAATGGTGGCCCTTGCATCAAAATTCCATGTGTGTTAAGAGACATCCCTCTTTTAGTGAAGACTGCTCAGTTTCGGTCCAACCGAATTGATGTCCAACTTCAACCAGCCATATCTCCCCTATCCGGACTCGGCTTTAGGAGATTCTTGAGTGAAAAATGAAACCCCGGAAGTCTTTTTCCAATAGTGATGGCTTCATAGCTGAAATTCAAGTGTACAAATGGATAGGCCCGATTTAGTGAGGGCCGCTCGACTCTCTCTTAACAGTTCATGCCCAACTTCTTCCCCAACTAGGTTTATTCCCCCTCCTCTTCTTTTTCTTCAACTCCAAACCTCTAAACAAGGTGTTTTGAAAGATTTTTCAAAGATTTCATCTTTCTTTCATTCAATTCCACTTTGTCCTTACTCGGTTTACCGAAAAGCGCAACATTTAACAAAATGCGAACGTCGGAATATCGTAGGAACTTATTTTCAAAAATATTTTGAAAGAGAGGGTTTTAAGGGCTAAAAACTATTCAAAATAGTTTTGGTCCAAAAAGGGGTGTGAGGTTGGGATTTGACTCTCCTCTTGCCGAAGAAATCGAACCTTTGCATTGCGCAACTTTCATCACCAAGTAAGCAATTAGTGACGTCCAAGTCTTAAGGGTAGTCAAAAATGGGGTGTCTACAACAGGTCCTACCGTATTGTAGTTGGCAAAAATGGAAAAACAGATGATTTTGGGTGCCCACATCCTATCGTATAACAATCGGTAAATGTGGGGGTATTTTGGATATAAAACTATATGTGTGTGTGTGTGTGTGTATGTGTGTACTAGGGCTCTCTTTAGGGACTTCATGTCTCATTTACCTCCCGGTTTTGAAATGTGATTTCTTATGAAATTGATAATATTTTATTTTTGATACTTAAACATTTATCATGTGTTTAAAAAGGAAAATGTTTTGGTTATGATAATGCCACATGGATTTTCAAATAATTAGATACTTTGTTAAAAGTATTTCTACTGGGCATCTAACTCATTCCTATCTAACATTTCAGGAATTGTTGGTGTGATTCCACCCAAGTTACAAGGCAGTGAAGATTTTTGAGCAGAGCACATGGGCTCATTGATTGTTAATTGTTAAAGCTTTGGGGCTAATATGTATTGGGACCATGTGTCCATTTTGTTGTACCAAGGCTATGCTTTGCTATTTTTATGCCATTAAGGCATTATTATTTTTATTTTCTAGTTTCTTGGATTATGTAAATGCTATTATTACAAGGACAAGAAAATTAAAATTGTAATATTGGATATGTAGATCAATTGCAAGGAGGACTTTTGAGATTATTATTATTATTGGTTTAGAAAGATATCAGATTAATTAGATTAGGAGTGATGTTTTAGTTTAATAAATTTGGGGGCATTACAAGTTGGTAACAGAGCTAACCAGGTTTGAATACCTTGGGCTCATGGGAAGTGACGTTTGTCACAATAGGTTTACTAGGCTAGGATGAGGCGCTTATGTTCTTCGTATGCTTTGTGTGTTTATGTGGTTATGTGGGTATGGAGTTAAGCATCTAGGATATGACTAGTGTCCATTGCATTCATCGAAATCCTTTTGGAAAGGCACCTAATCAATGCTTTTTCCACTTGGAGGCCCTTGGGCACCGTGGGACTAGTTGGTATCTTAGGAGAGTAACTCGTATGTGCTCTATGTGATTATGTGCTTATGTGGTTTGCCTTATGTGGAAGTAGATACATGTATAGGCACATGTGTAACTCACGTATGACTTGTGAGATCTCGTGTGGAGTATTTAAGCGTGGATTAAACCTTATCTCTTATATATATATATATAGGATAGAAGGATGTGAGTGACCCTAAATGGGAAAAAACTTTTGGGACTTAAGTCTTTGGCATCACTTTTATTGGTAGGATACATCATTTTGGGATCACGTAAGAACGCGATTATGAGATTGGTGTGGAACCTTAGTTTATCAGTTTTGTAAGTTCATGAAAAGCAATTGTGATTTTATGATGGTAAAGTTTTTTTTTATTGTATGGTGAATGGTTTGTGGTTATAAAAAGTTGAAATTATCTCATAGACTCACGTTGAAATTTTGGAAAATAAGCTAGAAGGGAGGTCTTGGAAGTGGAGTGAGATAAGGATTAAACCTTATGGTAATGTACATTGATTGAGACCTTAACGACAATTAGAGTGACCTAAGGGTAAGCGTTTTGGCTTGTTAACATCGGAATACATGAACTAGTTTTAAAACTTCCTCTACTAGGTGAAGTTAGTTATATCTAACTAAGTTGGCCGAGTAGTATAAGGAAGAGGCTATGTGATGGGTGTCTTAAGGGTTGGCCTCATAAACATTGATACTGTGAGTTAAGCGTGGAGTTGTTATGAATAAATAGAAACTTATGATAAGCATTTTGAAATAACTGATGTGATTAGGATAGGAAGATCTTCATAAGAGGTGGTATTTGACTTGTGGAGACAAATAGGTGTGCCCATCATGTTCCATCCTTGTCATAAGGTAGGAGTTATGGATACGAGTAATGTAAACAATTGTCTGGAGTCGTTTTTGATACATACCATGACGGAGCGAATATACCTATGTTCTTGACATATCGGATTATAGTACCCTTGAGTTTAGCCCAGACCTTCAATTTAGAATGGTTGATAGTTGTTAAATTATAACTGTTTCGGATTATGAATTCAAGTTATATAAGAGTTATATATATGAAAGAGTTATGAAAGGAAATGGTGTAAATTGTGGCGATACAGATTATATGGTTAGAGCTGAGGTTAACTTTTTCACTGTTTTTGATAGACTATGATATTATTTAAATTACATTGAGTTGTTGTCAATAGTAATGTCAATTATCTAGTGGTCTCACCGTAAATTTGTTTTATCGTTAAAGGTGAAGAAATTTTGTGTAGTAAGGGATGTGTTTCTTAGAGAATTTTTTTTATTTGGAATTTTTGTTATAAATCATAAGTGAACGAATTAGGTAAAGAATTTTGGAATAAATTGGGATGATATTAAATTTAATTGGGATTGCACCATTTGGTGAAATTACTAGTAGTGAATATGGTGGTTTGTGAGTAGACATTTTGGATTGTTAGTCATGTTTTGAACGTTTTTGGGTTTGGCTAAGTCAATTCTCTCAGAGTTGGTTGTTCATGCACTCAAGTGTAATATACGAATGTTTAGAGATATGATGTGATTGGTATCTCGGGGAATTGTATTAGCAAACAAATGACTTTAGAGAAAAATTTTGAAAAGATCTTGTGGAAATGTTGTGATTTTATGGAGACTATGATTAGGTGCTTAGAGATGGTTGATATGACTATGATTTGAATATTTTCATGGAAATTTGTGCTTGGTCCACTACTAGTGCTTGGTGTTAATTCTTAGGGTTACTCTTACTTAAGGGTTAGAAATTGTGAATATGAGAAGTATACGTAAGCATTTTGGGTTAAGTTTGGCATGTGTGGTGACGGTGTTCTTCATGCAATTGAAGTGGAGGTTATTTTGTATCCATTGTCCTTTAGTTATAAAATTGTTTTGTGTCTTTGTAGTAAGAGTTGTGAACCCCTTATATTGATATTTCATTTTGTTATAAAGATGGTGAGAATTTATGTTGTTGGTAGGTTGATCTAATATTATTATTGGGCTTAATTTGGGTGTATTTGATCTTGAGTGGTAAGCGGTTTTCCTAATTAAAGGATATTTAGTTTTGCCTAATAGACGGTGACTCCTTGTTTCAATTTTATTCCATGATGTTTTGTGATGGTATCATCTTATATGAAGTTATTTGGTGGACACTTCGTCAAGAAAATCAATTTGGTGCGAAGTACCTTTGTTTCGTGGTCGGAGATTGTTTTGGAATGATCATTGTTGATAAAGAGAATCTCTTCGAGTGAATAAGTGAAATTATAACCTGTGGTAGTATCTTTAGAATTTGAGTAGTAGTGAACTGATCAGAGACTTCGGATGAGATTTCAAAGTAAGTATAACTATGGACATTTGTTGGTGTAACCAGATGTCTTGAGTTGTGTAGGCTTTTGTGGTGGGTTTAAGATGGTAGTTGGTGTCGTGTCTTGTGATTTGAGCAGCTTAAGTAGTAATTGGATTGAAGAATTGAAAATGTGATTTTGTTAGAATTTTGTAATAGAAGCATAGCACTATTTTGGTGAGAGAGGTATCTTGAAGTTCGTTAGGAGAGATTTTACTATAATCGGAGATTAATTTACTAATGGTCTGACAATTTGTCATTGAGTAAGTTTGCGTTATAGAAGGTATTGAATTCAGATGTGATCTCGTAGGGCATCATAATATGGGTGTGGTGTGGGGCCATGTTTTAGCTTTGGAGTTAATATTGTGGCATTGACTTTAGGGAGTGTGGTGTGTTGTGCAAGTATAGGCTAATGATTTTTCCTTACGTGTTGTTAGTGATTGTTGTGGCATCAAGAGAGGTCGACTAGGAGTCATCTCAGAACTTGTCTTAGGTCTAGAAATGAGGTCGGTGAATGGGAATTAATTGTTTGATGAGCGTGTGTCTCACTCAGGGGAGTGACAAGTCGTGTAAATTGCTTGGTAATTGTTTTTAGTTGATTGTGTATGATCCCCCAAAATGGCGTTAATTGTTAAAATTGTGATGCAAACATAAGATAAATAATGAGTAGTTGGTAGATTATCGTAGTAGTCGTGAATGGGATGTGACTTACCAAACTTGTGTTATTTAGTCTGTTCGTGTTGTTATTGTTTGAATAACTATAAAAGGATTGTGGCATCACTATAGTGATAGGATCATTGGTGGGGTGACATTTGAGAGTCATCGGTTGGAAAATGTTTGAGAAAATAGATGAGAACGGAGTTCTCCCGTTGAGCGTGACCTTGTTTTTACTGAAATCGGGAATGTAATGTTATGGATAGACCAGTTAGTAAATGAGAAATAATTATGAACGAGGCATATTGAGTCTTGTGATGTGTATGATTCATAACAATTTCAAAATAAATGGATAAATATATCTTTTCTTAAAACCTACTACTTTTACAAATCATTAGTATATATCTAAAACATTTTCATATAAAGTCTTCTACCAAGAATGATCTCTTTTAAAATTCAAAAGTTAGAAAATATATTTTCGGATGTTCTTTTTTTGGTTCTTAAGTATTTTAAAATCGCAAGTGAGTAATGTGAAGGCATGGAATACTAGTTGTGTTACAAGCACGAAGTTTGTGGTGCTTAGTTTCGTTGAGTTGCGTTTTGTTGAGGGCCATGATTGTCGGATGAAACTTTTATTAGAATCTTTTCTTCTCATGAAAAAGGGGTTGAGGACTTGTGTAGTAATGTGAGAAAATTGTTTAGAAATTTGGTTATTGAGAGACTGGTAGTTGTTTCTTGGGGTGTGAATGTGAAGTGGAAGCTTATTTTTCTAAGGTTCTAGATTGTTAGACAACCGAAGGTTATTTCCTTGAGGTGGAGTCTGCTTGAGACACAAGCATGGTTGGATACGTTAGTGAGATCTTTTGTTTGACTTTTGTTTCGTTGGATCGATGGGTTCTTATGGCTCATAGAGGTAATTCTTGTGAATGGGTTGAAAAGGAGGTTCACCACTTTGAAATTATTGTCATATCATTTGAGTGCTATCAGAATATCAATGTGGAATTATTGTCATAACATTTGGGTGCTATCAGAATATCAATGTGGGACTGAAAGCATAATGACATGTGGAACCCTTGCATCTCTTGAATAAATGTCATGAATATACATGTATGAGAATATTGATTAGAAATTATATGGTTCTTTAATTGTAAAGGATTCATAATTAATGAGGATTGAGGATTATTGATTTGGGAGCGTTACAAAAAGCAACAGCTAAAATTATATTTTAGTAATGAATAGTGTAAAAAGACAATTTTTTAGAATGGTGCTCCAGTGGTGAATAGCTAAACCAATACTACCTTTTTTTCTTAACCAACTTTCCCTCCATTTCATTTCTTAATTTCAACTACCAATCTCTCAATCACTATTATTTAATTCAACAATTTGTTTACTTGATCAATCGTTTCACTTGAATGTAAATTTTTTATTTGAGTTAGAAATACAAGAAATTTGTTACAATGTTACAAGATCAAACCCCATCGAGATTGAATAGAAACTTGAGTTCGGATATCATCATCCATGTTGTCAACATAATTTTGAAAAATTCAGTTCCTAAAATTTGATTGTAATTATGAATTACCTATAACACGATTTAGGGTAAAAGACAACCAAGCTTTACAGACATCTTGCTCAGGTGTAAATGATTTCCCCCTTCTTCCTTTCTGATGAGACTCTGCCATAACTTGTTCTATAAATATAGAAACAAGAACACTAGTGTTGGATGCTGCAGTTGGTATGTGATCTAATTTATAGTAATTGTAATATATAGCCATTGAATGTGCTGTTGTGCACAGTGTCCATAAAAAATAAAAAATAAAAAAAGGTTACTGTTTTCTCATAGAGCAATGCTAAGGAATCCAAATATTTTACCAAATGTCTCACATAGGTGTGAGATCCACATGAGACCGACATAATGTGGATCTCACACCCATGTGAGACATTTGGTGGAACATTTGATGAAAACATTTGAGATCCCTAACATTATTCTTCCTCATAATATGACTTCTGTCGCCAGAAAAGCTCTCTAATAGTTTCCCTTTAACCAATACAACAAACTTCAATAGATGCATATACATATATATATATATAGATATATTCATACATATGAAGATTTCACAAAATCATATAAAATTTATATATAATCAAATATTTGTTTATTTATTATTTTTTTTGTGAGATTCTTTCTACTTTTTTCAACAACTCAAACTGAGATAGTATCAATACCAGTGTCATACCAACTGAGACAGTGTCAACACTGATGTCGACATCAGTAATGTTAACACCAATTGAGACACTAGTGTCAACACCAATAGTTAATAAATTATGTAATTTTTTATTTTTAATAAATTTTTTAAAAATATATTTAATTTTTTGGTGAAGCCTATTTACTTCATTTTTTTTTATTAATGTGATTTTTTCTTTTTGTTATTAATCTAAAAATAACAAAGCATGATTGTGCAACATTTTTCAACTGTTTGATGATTTCGTGATTTTTTGAATTTTTGTTGAGGGATAGGAAAGGCCCTTTTGTGCTAGTAAATTTAGCTATTGGTAAAATATTCAACTTTTTTAGCCAAATATTTTTTAACTTTATGTTATTTTTTAGTCATAGCACACATTTTATCTCACCACTAAATCTCTTGTATTTAATTTGTGAATGTGTGACATATAACAAATAAAATATAATTAGTCTAACATTATTGATTTAAGATTACAAAACTATAGTCACTTGGTTGGATCACAAGCTAATAGAATGATTAGAAGTCCATCCAACCAAAACACTAAACCTCTCAAAACAAATTCAAAAGAAGTGAATGAATAGTTTCTTTCTGGTTTTTTGTGTTGTTTTTTTTAAGGTTCTAACAACAAAAGGAGTAGCGAGTAGTTGTTTTTTTGACCCCATGGGAAGATGTAGAGATGGGATTCTCGAGAAATGTCGTGTGAAAATTCGAGAGATCCAAATGTTCCAAATCCGTAAGTGTTTTGGGATTCCAAGCATCAGGGACCGAATCTTCGTGGCCCCCTATGCATCTACTACATATCCATTTACACATCATCTCTATTTATTTTTTTATTTTTTTTAATAATGTTAGGAATTTTAAATATTTTATTAATATTTTTATTAAATATCTTGCATGGGTGAATTTCACACTTATAAAAGACATTTAATAAAAATGTTGATAAAATATTTAGGTGGGCCGTGCTGCTGGACTTTGTTGGATCCATCAAAGAGTTCATCTCCATAATTCAAACTATAACTATTCATGAATATAACTTTTTGAACATATCATCATCTTTGAAAAAAGCCAGTGCAATCGAGTTAGAGAATCCTGTATCATTAGGAAATTCTTCCCTAGCTAATGTTAAATGAATTTTGGGTTTGTACCCACGACGAAATTTATTTAAAAAAATAATAACAATAAAAAGTTTTTTTTTTCTTTTTTTTGCATAATATTTTGGGCGCATTTGGTTAAATTTTTGAATCAATTTTTCAAGAAAAATGATATACAAATCCATTTTCTAAACCTAATGTTGTGTAAGTGATATGATTGGTTAATAATTAAGAAGATATGAGAGAGATGTTACCTTAGAAATTCTAATTAATTGCCATATCATTAGGTTTGAAAATTGAGTCTAATTTTTGGTTTGGGATTTTTGAAAATTCATTCCAAAACCCAAAACTCAAAACCTATTTTGCTTAGGGTTTTTGAAGACTCATTCCAAAACCCAAAACCAGATTGGTTTAGGGTTTTCACAAAATTGATTTTGTTTGGTTTTCAAGTATTAGCCAAATAAATTTTTATGTTTTAGATGTGTTAGAATAGTAGAGAGAAGATAGAGAAAAATATATGAACTGTATTATTGAATGAATACAATACAATATGAGAAGCCTGTATATACAGGCCAAGAAACCTAAGTGTACAAGAAACCTAGGTGTACAAGAATCCTAAGTTTATAAGAAACCTAGGTGTACAAGAATCCCAAGCATAGATAAGTATATAGCTAACACTTCCCCTCTCTCTCTCTCTCTCTCTCTCTCTCTCTCTCTCCAAAGCTCAAGGTGGTAAGGCATCAACTTGAGCTTAGAAAGGAGATCAGAGAAGTATCTTGGAGGATGAGCTTTGGTGAAGAGGTCGGCAGTCTGATCAGCAGAGGTAATAAAGAGAAGATGAACAATGCCTCTAGTAACATGTTGTGTCATTTTCAGTAATAATCATATCATCCACATAGAGGAAAAGGAGAATAGTACCACACTCCGTCTTACATATAAACAAGGCAGAATCATGGGCACTGGAGGAAAAGCCAAAGTCATGAATGGTAAAGCTGAACTTGGCAAACCAAACACGCGAAGCTTGTTTCAAACCATACAAAGCACGACGGAGTTTGCAGACTTTGTTTGATGGAACAGAAGAACCAAGAGGAGGTTGCATATAAACTTCCTCAGTGAGATCACCATTGAGGAATGTATTTTTGACATCCATCTGATAGAGACTCCAGTGGCAAGTAGCAGCTACTGCAAGTAAGCTGCGAACGGAAGTAAGACGAGCAACAGGAGCAAATATTTCTTCATAGTCAATGCCATACTCTTGAGTAAACCCTCAGGGCTACAAGGCGAGCTTTGTAACACCCAATCAAACCGTCAGAATGAGTTTTGGTCTTGTAAACCCATTTGTAACTAACAGTACTCTTGCCAAGAGGAAGATCAACCATATCCCAGGTATAAGTTTTATTGAAAGCCTGTAGTTCATCAGTCATAGCCTGTTGCCAAAGAGGGTTAGAACAAGCTTCTTGATTGGAAGTAGGTTCATGAGAAGAAAAGGCAGTGAAATCAACAATATAATCATGGAGAATAACAGAAGGTTGCCTTACCCGTGTGAAGGAGGAACCTCCACAAGAGTTGGAAAAGGCGTAAGGCCATCAGCAGACACAGGATCCTCAAGATGGACAACAAGCGTAGGCGACTGTGGAAGCATGAAGTCAGGATCTGCATCAAATGCATCGGAGAATAGGTTTATAGAAATATCAGTAAAGTCGGTGAGTGGGTAGACTGAGGTAGGTGAAACTTGGAAAGATGTGAAAACATTTTATGTTCCCAGAAGACCAGAGACGGGAAATACGAAGGCGCTTGGAGATAGGATCCCAATAACGGTACTCTTTATGTTTTATACCATACCCCAAAAAATAGCAAAGACGAGAACGAGGTTCGAGTTTAGTGAGTAGAACAAGACAAGCAGAACCAATAACTTTAAGAGTGGTGTAGTCAAGAGGAGAACCATACAAGCGCTCGTAAGGAGAAGTATTAGCTATGACAAGGGTAAGGACACGATTTACGGTATGGATGGCAATGAGAGCAGTTTCCCCTAAAAACTATTCAGGATAAGAAGATGAAACGAGAAGGGCCTGGGTAGTGTCTAAAATATGACAGTGCTTCCTTTCGACTCGTCCATTTTGTTGGGACGTTCCTGCACAAGATTGATGAGATAGTGTACCATTAGCCCGAAGAAAAGAAAGAAATTCAAAATCCAAGTACTCTTTAGTATTATCATAACGAAAGATTTTAATAGTACGAGAAAACTGAATGCGGACCATGGCAGAAAAATCATAATAAATCTATTTAAGTTCAAATCGATTTTTGAGAAGAAAAATCCAAGTATAACGAGAAAAATCATCAACAAAAAGCACAAAATATCTTGACCCTCCCCCCCTATGGTCGGTGTGGGGGAAGGTCCCCAAATATCGAAATGCACAAGATCAAAAGGAGCAGTAAACATAGAATTACTTTTATTAAAAGATAAGGCAGCTTGTTTAGCAATTTGACACTATAAACAATCGACATCTTCAAGATGGACACAACCTAACTGACCACTAGAAACCAAAGTTTTCAAACGACTAAAAGAGACATGTCCTAAACGACAATTCCAAAGGTGAAAAGTAGACATGGCAGAAGTAGATGCAGTAAAGGAAGCAGTGGGAGCAACAGTAGATGATTTGTGTGGAGCAGTAGTAAATGATTTGTGGGGAATGTGAAGATGGGTAAGCTCGAACAGACGTCCATACTTACGGCCTATCCCAAGGATCTGTCTCGTTTGAGGGTCCTGCACTAAACAACCATTAGCAGAAAAGGAAGCGATTAGACCAAGTTCACATAACTAACCAACAGCGATAAGGTTCAATTGAAGAGCAGGAATGTGATAAGTATCAAAAAGAGACATAGTGGAAGTAGAAATTTAACCAATGTGACGAACAGTCAGATGAGAACCATCAGCAGTGTGTATGGTGGGGACAGAAGAGGATAATGATATAGAAGAAAACATAGTGGAGTCAGAAGTCATATGATTACAGCATGCAAAATCAAAATACCATGGAGAGTTACCTGAGGTCACTGAAAGAGCAGTAGAGAGAGGAGTACAAGATTTGGCAAGCACTTGTTGGATGATGGACTCAACATCATCCATAGAGAATGAAGGAGTAGTGGAATCAGTGGAGTTGTGAGTAGAAGAACCCTTAGAGGCAACAGCAGTAGAGTGAGAACCTTGGCCAGATTTGGATTGATACCTAGAACGAGAAAACCATTTCCTGGATGAAATATTGGAGTGGGCTCGAGGACAATGGCATTGGAGATGACCTAGAGCAATCTTGTGGCAAGTAAAGCATTCGCAAACCTGACACTGAACAAAAGAATAAGTGGCAGGCAGGCCACGGTTGTAATAATAATTGCATAAACTAACGAGCTGTGAAGATGAGGAACTCCGTGATGATGGTGTAACAAGAATAGAATCCACATTCTAAGATTTGAGTCCCAAAACGAGTCTCCTCTGATAATAGTTCAGTCTAAAGTGGGCAAGGGCAAACGATGAAGCAAAGAAGCACGCACAGGCTCAAAGTGCTATGAAGAGCCATAAGGAACTGTAATAGTCGCTGATGATTTCGATAAATAATAAACAGCTGTACATCCTCAGAATATGCCCATGTAGGTTCAGAAAGAGCTAGCTAGTCCCAAATAGAAAACATCTGGGATAAGAATTCATTAATAGACTGACTGGGTGCCTGGCGCATGTGATAAAGAGTCTGCAACAGTTGATATTGATGAGCATGGCCAGTAGTTTGATAATGTTCCTTCAAGAAATCCCAAATTGCTTTGGCAAGGGAAGCAATGTGATCATCATCCTGGAACTGGCCAAATTGGAGATTAATGGAGGGAATTGAGGTAGCCCGGAACCATGTGATGATTTGATAATTCTTACTTTCCCATTCGTCAATACGGTCATCGAATGCGGAGTCAGGCTCATCCTCCTTCAAGGTGGGTTTGGGAAAAGCACCAGTAAGGATCCGCCAAAGTCCTTTTCCTTTGATGAAACTAGAGAGAACTTGGGCCCAGCTAACATAATTTGACCCATCAAGTATAACAAAAACTGAATGGATGTTGTCAGAACGATCCATGATGCTCAAATAGGGCCAAAAAAAAAGGAAGAAGGTGTCTTGTAGAGGCTAATTTTTGCCAAAACAGAACGCACCAGCAGATTCATGAGACCAAAAACAGGTGAGATATAGTCTGAATGAGCCAAAAACACGACCAGAAAGGCGGCAAATTGGCTGGTCAAAGTTGTTTGACCAACCAGGTCAACCAAAAACTAGGGCTGACGTCACAGCAAAAGGGGGTTGACGTAAAAAATGTGTGGTGCATGTTAGCAGAGGTGCGCGCAGCGCACAATAGCAAGAAGGCAGCAGCGGTGCACAGTGAACCAAGGCTGACGTCATCAATGACGTCAAAACACACAGCTCACGTTAGCAAATGAGGCTGTGGCATAAGATAGCGCAAGACAGGAGCAGAGGTGTATGGAGGCGCGTAGGAAACGACATAGTGTGTGTTTGACCTTCTGGCGGCGCGTGACGGCGCATGTGGTGGCGGACGGAAATGATTCGGATGGCATTGGCTTCGTCTTGAAGAGACAAAGAAGCTAATATAGTCCAATTGTTGAAATAGGGAAGGACAACATACGCAGAAACCAACGTAAGAAGGAATCAATCTGCCAGACATGAGAGCAAAAAAAAAAAAAAAAGATGTGATGAAGAAGAAAATGAGGCTAGGAGAAAACCCTAAGCTCTGATACCATGTTAGAATATTAGATAGAGAAAAGTATATGAACTGTATTATTGAATGAATACAATATAATATGAGAAGCCTATATGTATAGGCCAAGAAACCTAAGTGTACAAGAATCCTAAGTGTATAAGAAACTTAGGTGTACAAGAATCCTAAGCATAGATAAGTATACAACTAACAAGATGTATATATTCTAGATAGACTTAAACAGTAAACAAAATGTGAAGAATTCAAAAATAAATTTAATAAATACATAAAACATTAAAATTGTATTAATTTTTAAACTGGGTCAATTTTTATTTTTTATTTTTTTTATATTTCTCATTATTCAGTAATTTTATAAAAAAAATTACATTTAAATGTTGAATGTTTTAAATGTTTGTAGATTGAGTGGATATAAAATAAAATAAAAAAGTGTTAAAATTTTTAAAACGTTCATAAAAAATAAAAAATATTGAGTGAAACTTTACCATATAGATTAGATTAGATGCATCTAAAAAGTAAATTTAGATTAGGTATATGAAAAAAGTAAACAAATTTGACTATAATATTGTACAAAAAAATGACTACAAGACAAAAATACACAAGACCCAAAAAAACTCAAAAATTAGTTTTGAAAACTCATAACCAAACAAGTTTTGAATTTTCAAATTTCTAAATACTATTTTCAAATTATACAACTCAAAACTAGTTTGAAAACTCAAAACCAAACAAGTTTTGAATTTTCAAAACTCTTTTTCACAAAATTATCTTTCAAAACTAAATCAAACGTAGCTAAAGGTTGCTAAAAGTATTTAGTGTAGCTTCATGTTAGGGAAGTTTCACTTATGTCTTTTAAGACAGAGAGCAATATTGTGTACTAACAACATTCCTTCTCTCACAATGATGCTTCCCTGACTCGAATTAATGATGGTTCTTATACCACTTGTTGAACTGAAATCTCTCTTAAAATTAATTGATATTGTTGGATAAATTCTTCTTTAATTCTTCAGTTGGTGGTCTTCGAGTCTTCAAAAATTAGCGATCACTCTATCTATGTCACACATAAAATGGGTGCTTCAAGTCGCGTTACTAAGTCATTTTCCTAAAAACAATATTTGCATCTACCAATAGGTGTGCAAGGGGTTACAACAAATTTGTATCTAAAATACAATGAAGCCTGATCTAAGGATCAAGTCTACCAGCTTCTGCACCAACGACAGTAGATCACAACAATCTTGATATAATCAAGAGAATTAAGACACTAATAATCAAATCTGCAGAAATGATTATCAGCAAGGAAAACAGAAATTTGCTTAAGAAACTCTTA
Source organism: Camellia granthamiana (assembly GCA_036172215.1). Taxonomy (NCBI): domain Eukaryota; kingdom Viridiplantae; phylum Streptophyta; class Magnoliopsida; order Ericales; family Theaceae; genus Camellia; species Camellia granthamiana. The sequence goes on from CM069910.1 coordinate 137,717,203, forward strand.
ATCGAAAAATTTAATCAAAAAGGAAAATTGCATGAATGCTTTCAGGAATTTTGGATCATTGAAATGGCTAAATCCGCAGCCTATTTACAGGGGCCTTGATGCATCTGATCAAATGGATATGTCCCTTGATTGCATCCAATCAAATTTGACCGTTATATCGATGATCTATAGTGCGGATCAATTACACACCGAACCAATGCATTGACTGATTACACCTAATCACGATCGGGTCCCATTTGATCCGTCCAATCGCGCGCTTCTCCAATCAACGGCTATGATCAAATCGCTCCATATCGGACACACAACCGTTCGATTGGTTGGTTGACTCATCGCCAACGCCACATCCCTGCCATGCAGAGCTGATTGTGTTCCACGTCATCTATGCCATGTTGGATCCACATTATTGCTTCAACATGTCCGAAGCAAATAGAAAAGCGCCCTCATGGCGTCTTGCACTGATGCGCCATCAAAGCACCACACAGTCCACGCGATGCACGCGTGTGTGGATGGTGCCATCCTTGTGGTGTGAGTGCATGCACACTAACATCCATTCCACAATTCCATATTCAAAGGAATCTTTCATGTAGCATTTTATTAAGTGTTCCATATTTTTCTCTCTTTCCAATGTAGGACAAAGTGCTCGATGCGTAAGCGCCACACAGCCCATGCCACACATGCATGTGCGGATGGTGCCATCCTTGTGGTGTGAGTGCATGCAAACTAACATCCATTCCACAATTTCATATTCAAAGGAATATTCCATGTAACACTTTATTTAGTGCTCCATGTTTTCTTCTATTTATAATGTGGGATAAACCCCCAAACTTGTTTCTAACTTTCTAAAGAAAAACAAAAAAGGTTTTAAAAACACTCAAAAACTAAATTATTATTTTTTAAAACTCTTTTGAAAATTCCCCATCAAATATTAGAGAGGATTTCACTTATGTTTTTTATAGCATTCGATATCGTGTCCCACAACCCTGTGTTTAGAGCAATAACTTAGAGCGGCATTGTGTACATAACATATAACTTATCTATTGAGGATTTGGCTAAGAGTATGAGATCATTGTGTAATGTCAAAGCAATCCCCTTCGGCATACAAAAATGCAATGGACATGAAAATGAACTCCAAATTTTATAGTGAAGAGTGAGTATATGGTAAGTTAGTAGAATTAGGGCTACACACACCCACAATGAATGTAGTTTATTGATTCACTTCTTTAGATAATTTTCTGAATAAATTTTTTGATTTGTAGTATTGTTGTTCGGCAAATGTGCTCCAAGCAGATTTGGCACTCCTCCTCATCCACACAGTCACTCCCTCCTCAAAAGCAGTACATAATTGCCACATCATATCAGTTATATATATACATATATATATATAAGATCATGTATATACGTGTGTTGGAGTTAAGAAGCAAACTATGATACTACCCAAAAATACCAAACTTGCTGCCTAGTTTATTTCATGTTGATTATTGTCGAAGTAGTTTTTATTCTCATTCTCTCTTTCTTTTGTACTTTCTAGATCTGTTTTTTTTTTTTTTTTTTTTTTTTGATTGGCAATGCCACCCAACGAAATTAACAATTACAAGGGTCAATGACTCAATACAACCATATAATAAAGCATCGAATGATCGCTCTTTATCAAAGCAAAAAACACATTACATCTGCCAGATGTCCAATCTCCTCTAGTTTGATAAACAAGTACTAGATTCTAGATTCTAGAGAGAGAGAGAGAGAGAGAGAGAGAGATGAAAGAGACTTCCAAAGAAAAGTTAAGTTGGACCCGTCAAAGCCAATCATTTGAATTGCTTCAGACTCACATTGCTTTGGGCAGAAGAGAGCCTGCCTTGAAGTTTGAGCTCAAAGCACAACAATTCATTTAAATAAAATTTAACCCAATATATATATATATATGACTCCATATAACAGTTTTTCTTGTTTTCTGGTTTTCGTATTCCTTGTTTGTTTGTTGTTTTTCCTCCTTTGGAAAAAGCAAAGCAAATCAAAGCAAAAACAAAGCAGATGTTTTCGATCTAGCAAGTTTTAGCAGCAGACCCAATACACAACCCTAGTCGCTTTATTGTTTATTCCATCTTTCCTTTTCTGTCCCCTCAAATTCGATCTGCTATATATACTACTAATATGTATCCTTACATTCATTCCCAATCTGTTCACTCTCATTCGCTCTTCCTTGATATCTCCCATTCCCATCCTTTTTTTTTAATCATTATTATCCTTGTTTCTCTTTATCACTCCATCTCTGTTCCTTCTATTTAATTAGTCATCAAGTTCATCAGTCCTTCATGGAGGTACAATTTTTTTTTTTTTTTTTTTTTCTATGATTTGTTATTTACATATATAGCAGATGAAGTTAGTAATTCTTTGCTATCATTTTCGATCAGACTTATTTTCCATTAGTTGAGAAAACAGCAATAGAATTTCTAAAGCATGATTCGAATTTCATCAATTGGCAATTCTCTTCTTCTTCTTGTTTTTGGGAACCATTTGTAGCTACCAACTTTATTCTTCTTAATGAGTTCCCTCCAAATGATGAATATACCTTGAAACTCTAATGGAAATCAATTAAAGCACGATGGTTCCATTTTAATTAATTAGTCCTGCCAATTCCTGTTTCTGACAATTAACTCGGTTTTGCTCAGTTGGTCACTCCTGCAGACTCTCAACTGAGAGGTCAAGGGTCAAGATTAATTGTTTCTTCCCTATTATGGCATCTTTTTTGGTTGTTTAATTCTTACCCATTATAAGGCTCTTTCTTGTATTGATGTAGTGGTCGTGAGTATGTGTTTTGGACTTCCTTACGTAGTTGATTGTCCAGATTGATATAATTCTCTTGATATTTGTAAATTATCTCCTACCAATTGTCAAAATAAAAAACAACAATTCATGTTTCTGACAAATTTTTGGATCCATCTTATTTGAGGTTAACTATCATTTTGTTGTCAAAAGGAGGATAGATACAAGTCTTTGTTAGAACAGAAACAGATATACGTACTATTTCATAATGCAAACTCTCAATCCTGTTTGGCAATGCTTTTTTGCAGACTGTGGAATTGAAGGTAGAGATGGTTGGCATACATGAGAAAAGACTAAGGAAATGCCTCTCCAAATTGAAGGGTATTTCCTCTCTCTCTCCCTCTCTCTCTCTCTCTCTCACACACACACACACACACACACACTGGAAATTTGGAATTCAAATTGCAAAATCACATCTTTGACAGGAAGATCAAACTATGATTGTTTGCAGGGATAGAGAAAGTGGAAGTGGATGCAAATAGCCAGAAGGTAGTGGTGACTGGTTATGCCCATCGGAACAAGATACTGAAAGCAGTGAGAAGAGGCGGTTTGAAAGCTGACTTCTGGTCTCCACAAAATGAGCTCCTTCAAGCATATGCTACCGCTTCTACTGCCACTTATGGAAGCTTGAGATTCAACAACTTCAACTTCCTCTAAATTTTATTTTATTTATTTCCTCTTTTTTTCTTTCTTTTTCCTTCCTAATTTTCCTGTTTGGGAGGATATACGTACCTCAATCAAAGGTTGTTTGTGTTTTCATATTTGATTTGATTTTGTTTTTGTTTTGATTCTCTTCGCTCTCTTTACTTTTTCTTTTTACAAAGGAACTGTCACATGTTCATTGAGATTGAGATATACATAGAAGAGTGAAATGGAAGTCTCTTCCAAGTTTTGCAGCTTTGCCAAGATTTTTGTTGACTCCAGACTGTGTATTATCATTGCATAAGTTTTTATGACTAGATTGTGTATTGGGTAATCTTTTTAGTTTTGTTTCTCAAGTTTCAAATAGATTCATAACAAAGTGGTAGACTAGATGGCCGTTCATGCAATCAAAGATGCAACTGCAAGCAGATGAACTACTCTATGAAGAATATCTAATGAGTAAATACACCTACCAAATAATATGATGGCCAAATTACACTCACAATTCTTATAATTTACTTCTCGTATCGATTTGGCCCTCATAATTCTTAGTGGGTGTTTGGGAAGTAGCTATTTTAGAGACTTTTTGGCTTTTTGACTATTTTAATAGGCTATTTTAGTTTTTGTGTTTGGGAAGATGGGATGGATTTTTATTTGAGTTGTTGTATTGAAAAATGTGTTGAAATGATGTTTGAAGTTAAAATGACAAATTTGTCCCTAAAATCACATTTTTCAAAATTCATGTAAAGGGGCAAAATCGTAATTTACCAAGTGATGGAACAACTTGTCAATGTGACAGTGTAGGCTGTGCCAACACTGTCCCACGGCTGCAGCTCCCATTTTTTTTTTTTTTTTTTTCTAATAAAAAGGGTTGGTTTAGGGGCTTTTTGGCTTTTTTTAGTTTGAGGCTATTTTAGCCTCAAATCCATCTTCCCAAACACCCCCTTAATTGCATCAATTTTATCCTTGGATCTTTCATATGCTGTCAATTTCGTTCAATCTCTTTAGAAATTGAATTGAAATCAAGAAACAAAGTAGTCTATTCACTCTCTCTAAAGTAATTGATTAGTTGACCTCTAATTCGAAACGTTTCATTCGTGTTTGAATGGACAATTTTGTCCTTGATTTTTGTCTAATTTCTTAATATATGTTGACAATGAGACTAAATTGATCGGATTTTTTTTTTAAAAAAAATTAAGGGGCAAAAATGATACAGTTGAAACTACATTAATTAAATTGACGCAAGATACAAAATAACGGGATCAACTTGCATCATTTATCAATAATTCATCTTATCTAGGAAAGTATAGCCACTTACCATTTTGAACACCATAAGGCTCTGATGTTGATGGAAGCCTGGGGGATTCCTCTACTTGCTCATCAATCATCATTTGTTCTCTCTTTCCTCCTCCAAAAAAAAAACAAAGGAGGGCTGCTAGCACCTTTTGCACCGCCACCAGGGGTGAGCGCCGGTGGAGCAGATATGGGTTCCATTTGGATTACTGGTTTTGATTCCTTGCTACCATCTGCGATGAAACTCCCCACAATTACCTTCAATGAAGGAAGAAGCCCACCATTAATGGTGCCATTAGATAGAAAGGAAAGCCTATTATAACCCCACAATGCTAGCTTTGAAAGTGACTCTGAATTGAAATTTCTCATTATTCCAACTGTGCTACACTTCTGATTTGGAAAACACAGCTTTGGGTTGATGGATATTAGACTGCCCAAGGCAACCTATTGCTACTGTGGAGATTTTTCTTCTACATATTACCATTATCTCTGATGACACATCCTAAATACACAAATCACTTAAAAATTAGTAACAAATTTCTTCGTCAACTCAATTCGACATAAATGGTGAAGCTTTTTATAGGATCACAAGCACAATAAATACTAATTATGAAGACTAGAATTCTAATATAAATGAATATGATATCACAGATTAGAGCATGCATACTCTGGTGAGAACACTAGAATATATATATCACACTGGAGACGGGTAGTACTTCCAAATCATCATCCCTCGTATTAATTGATTTTTTTTTTTCTTTTTTTCTTTTTTGTCAATTGCTAAGTATGTGTATGCAATTAAGTTTTCACAAGCATTAACATAGATGACATGTGATATAATTAACCAATTATTCTCAGATACAATTAAGTTGAACCCAAATAATGCTGGTATAAAGGTTTAGATATACTAGTATTCCTTGCAGTTGAAATAGTTGAAAACACTAGGAGCTCATATACTTGGGAAAGTTCCTAACATAGCGAACTTAATATTGACAAAAAGATGTAAGATGGACTCATGTTCTGGGGAGACATTATAAGTAGAACCAGAGAATAAATGAACCTAATATTTTTTTTCATTACATAAGAAATTATCTTTAGTTAATAATGTACCAAAACTAAATATTTGTTACGCACACACCTCGGCCCCCCCTTAGCATAATTTCTGGTTATGCCCCTGCCTCCATGGTATGCCCAAGATGCCTTGAGGGTTACTGTTGTTGCAAGCTCCTGTGCTCTGGTTGAGGGGACTCCCAGGCCCATCAGACGATTCACCAAGTGTCCCGTGTGATGGATGGCTGCTAGCACCTGTTGCACCGCCACCCGGGGTGAGATTTGGTGGAGCAGATAGGGGTTCTGTTTGGAGTACTGGCTTTGATTCCTTGCTACCATCTGTGATGAAACTACCCACAATTACCTTCAACTACAACAAATAAATGGCCTTGAAATTCAGTTATGTCCATCGATGATATTATACAATAATAATTTAATAATTCTGATCAATAAACATGAATTCATAACAAAAATCTAGGAATTCTGCAAAAATAAAACACTCTAGAGACGTGTTTACATTACCACAGTATTAACACAATTGAACATATTTAACTACCACTTCACTACAGACTAAAAACAAACAAAAAAACAAAAAAGAAGAAAAACAACAATTACAGCAGAAATTCACAGGAAATAATTTTCTTGCATAAAACCAAGCGAATAAGCAAATAACTTTTAATAGTTCATACACATGCACAGCTGCTAGTTACATGGCATGAATACAATAAGCAAATAGCTATAGAACTCCTGCCATAGATACAGGCCTGGTTGACCCTTCTAATACATATTATACAACTCATAGGTTACAAGAAGAAATAACACTGGTCAGCAAAATCTAGCTCAGAGGCACAAGAAAATCATCATAGACAACAAAAATTCAAATTGATGTCTAATTGCATTAATCAAGAAGAACCGAAAAGAGAGAGACAAACCTCTCCAGCTTTCACGGAGATAATATGTGGTGTAAAACCAACCCCCGCTGATCCTGCAAGCAGAAATTGTAAGTTTAGAGAAGAGAAAGAGTTAGGGAATAGGTTAGACCTCATCCCCTTTTATATTGATAATAATGAGTAATTACAGGAGTGCCATAAGGCATAAATTATGGGTCAGCCCATTACATCAATCAAGGAAAATAAAATAAAATAAGAATAAAATATAACAATTATTTTTTCCTATTCTAACACTCCCCCTCAAGCTGATGCGAAGATATCTCCCATGCCCAGGTTGTTGAGAATGCCATGAAATAGTTTGCTTCCTATACCCTTGGTGAGAACATCTGCTAGTTGGTCCCCAATCTTCACAAATGGAAAACATATGGTGCCACTAGTGAGTTTTTCCTTGATGAAGTGCCTATCAATCTCCACATGCTTAGTTTTGTCATGTTGAACTGGATTATAAGCTATGTTGATTGCGACTTTGTTGTCACAGTACAATCTCATGGAATCAATTTGATGGATCCCCAAGTCTCCTAATAATAGTCTAATCCATAGCAACTCACATACACCCTGAGTCATAGCGCTGAATTCTGCCTCAGCACTAGATCTAGTAACCACATTCTGTTTCTTACTTCGTCACGTGACGAGGTTGCCTCTAACAAATGTGCAATATCCAAAAATTGGCCGTGTGTCAGTGACTGATCCAGCCCAATCCGCATCAGTGAATGCCTCCATACTGAGATGTCCATGTTTTCAGAAATAGAGACCTTTTCCAGGTGAAGCCTTCAGGATTTTTAGGATTCTCATAACTGCCTCTAAGTGGAAATTTCTCAGAGCATATATAAACTAACCATGCTCACTGCAATTGCAATGTTTGGACGTGAGTAGGATAAGTATATGAGCTTACACACTAGCCTCTGATATCTCCCCCAGTCCACAGGATCTCCCCCTTGATCCTTACTTAGTTTCTGTCCTGGTTCTAGAGGTGTATCATATGGTCTACCTCCAAGCATTCCAATTTCTTTGAGCAAGTCAAGTACATACTTCCTCTGGCATATGAAGATGCAATCCTTGGACCGAGCTACCTCAATGCTCAAAAAATACTTCAAATTGCCCAAGTCTTTGATTTCAAACTCCTTGGCTAAGTATTCCTTTAACCAAGGAATCTCCTCAAACATCATCTCCTGTCAGAACAATATCATCAATATAGACAATAAGAGTTGTGGTTTTACCAAGTGAGGAGTGTTTCACAACTAAGGTGTGACAAGCTTGACTTTGCTTAAACCCATATCTCAGCATAGCTTGAGCAAACCTTTCAAACCAAGCCCTAGGGGATTGCTTTAGCCCATAAAGTGACTTCTGGAGCCTGCACACTTTACCTTTGAACCTAGCATCCTCAAAACCAGGGGGAATATCCATATAGACCTCTTCTTCTAGGTCTCCATGAAAGAAGGCATTCTTCACATCAAACTGAAGAAGTGGCCAATCCAGATTTGCGACAAGAGAGAGTAGTATTCTCATAGAGTTCATCTTAACAACCGGTGCAAATGTCTCCTGGTAATCTACTCCATAAGTCTGAATAAAACCCTTAACAACCAATCTTGCTTTGTACCGTTCTATGGAACCATCTGCTTTGTGTTTTACAGTGTACACCCACTTACACCGAACTGGATTTTTGCCTCTAGATAACTCCACTAACTCCCGAGTGCCATTCTTGCTGAGAGCTCTCATCTTCTCCATCATGGCATGTTTCCATTCAAGAATAGTGAGAGCCTCCTGAAAATTGTTAGGCAAACTCATAGAAGAAATCTTAGACAAAAAGGCTTTATATTAGGGAGACAAATTAGAATAAGAGATATAATTCGTAATAGGATGCTGAGTACATGACCTAACCTCCTTTCTAGTAGCAATGGAAACATCAAGATCTGAAAACTCAGGAATGGGAGCACTAGGATCATAATTACCTGACTCTCAAACGAGGGGGTGACTCTGGACACTTATCTGAGGAAGCAGTTGGCAGTAGAGGAGGGAAAGTAGTCTCCTGCATCCAGGTGACTTTCTGTCTGTCCTTGTCTCTAACATACACTTTGCCTATTTCAACAACTGCTGGCTCATCATCCTCTATATGTTTAACCACTAGCTGAAGTGAAACATGAATCTCATCACACCAAGGCTCTCCCTGAAAAGGATGACTGGGACACTGGAGAGGGTAGAAAGTAGACTGAGACTCGAAAAAAGTGACATCCATGGAGACAAACCATTTGCAAGTGAGAGGATGATAACACTTCTAACCCTTTTGGGTGGCAGAATAACCCAGGAAAACACACTTAAGTGACCTAGGATCTAATTTACCACGAGTGGGTGAATAATTATGGACAAAACAAACACAACCAAAGGTCTTAGGGGAAAAAGAGAACCCATAAGAGGTGGACTCGAACGGAACTTGAAGAGGTGTTTGCTTATGAAGGACATGGGTAGGAAGATAATTAATCAAACAAGCAGCAATGAGAACCGCTTCCCCCCAATAGGATCTAGGAACACACATTTCAAAGGATAGACAACGGGCCACATCAAGGAGATGACAATTTTTCCTTTTGGCAACACTATTTTGTTGAGGGGTATTAGTGCAGGAAGTTTGATGAATAATGCCATGAGTGACGAAATAACTGGCAAGACCAGAGTCAAGATATTCCCCCCATTATCAGAACGCAAAATTTTGACAATCGCTTCAAACTGAGTGCAAATCATTTTGTGAAAGGTTTGAAACACAGAAAACACCTCACTTTTATTTTTCATCAGATAGACCCAAGTGGCCCTAGAAAAATAATCTATAAAAGTAACAAACCATTTTTGACCTTTTAAAGACACAAAACGTGAGGGACCCAAAACATCAAAATGAATCAAAGTAAATAGAACTGAACTTTTATTAATAGAAGGAGCAAAAGAAGCTCAATGTTGTTTCCCAAGTTGACAAGACTCACATTGAAAATTAGACACTATTATTCTCAAAAACAAAAGAAAATAAATGCTTAAGTAGTAAAAAAAAGGGATGTCCTAAACGACAGTGCCACAACCAAAGGTCTTCCTTGGTAGATGGTAACTGAATAGATGAGTGAGCCAGCCTATCTGCCTGATCAAGAATGTAGAGACTGAAGCGTGAATAATCAGCTTAGGGTATGATATAAAATCATCCCTCATTTATAGATGAAATTAGGGATACAACAGAGAGACAAGAAGGGCCCTGAGGGCATAAAATAATACAACCACTATCGTAATGCTACTTTCGGTGATTAAAGAAAATGAACTTTCGGCTGCTAATCTATTACATGCTAACACTCCCCCTCAAGCTGGTGCGAAGATATCTCTCATGCCCAGCTTGCCTAATATGTCATGAAATGGTTTATTCCCAACCCCCTTGGTGAGAATGTCAGCAAGTTGTTCACCAGACTGGACAAAAGGAGTACAAATGGTACCACTAGTGAGTTTTTCCTTAATGAAGTGGCGATCAATCTCAACATGTTTTGTCCTGTCATGTTGAACTGGATTGTGAGCGATGTTGATGGCGGCCTTATTATCACAGTATAACCGCATGGAGTCCTTCTGATCGATACCTAGATCACTCAACAATAACTTGATCCATAAAAGTTCACACACACCTTGTGCCATAGCTCTAAACTCAGCTTCTGCGCTTGACCTGGCAACCACATTCTGTTTCTTACTCCTCCAAGTAACTAGGTTGCCTCCAACAAATGTGCAATACCCTGAAGTCGATCTCCTATCAGTTACTGATCCAGCCCAGTCAGCATCTGTATAGGCTTCCACACGAAGATGATCATACTTTGAAAAATAAAGACCCTTACCAGGGGCAGACTTCAAGTACCTTAAGATTCTCATGATAGCCTCAAGGTGAATCTGACGAGGAGCATGCATAAACTGACTGACCACACTGACAGCAACAGCAATATCAGGACGAGAGTGAGATAGGTAAATGAGTTTTCCCACTAATCGCTGATAGCTCCCCCTATCAACAACTTCTCCTCCTTCATCATCCCCCAATTTCTGATTAGGTTCCAGTGGAGTGACACATGCCTTGCAGCCAAGCATCCCAGTTTCCTTCAACAGGTCAAGCACATATTTTCTCTGTGAGATAAATATCCCATCCTTAGAGCGAGCAACTTCAATTCCCAGAAAATACTTCAAGCTTCCCAAGTCTTTGATTTCAAACTCATTTGCTAAATATTTCTTCAACAGAGGTATTTCCTCACTATCATTGCCTGTAAGAACTATGTCATCTACATAAACAATAAGTGCTGTAGTCTTACCACGTGAGGAATGTTTCACAAACAATGTGTGATCTGCCTGACTTTGTTTGAAGCCATATTTAAACATAGCCTGAGTGAATCTCTCAAACCAAGCCCTTGGAGACTGTTTGAGACCATATAATGACTTCCGAAGCTTGCATACTTTGCCTTCTGTCTGATGATTCTCAAAACCAGGAGGAATGTCCATATATACTTCTTCTTCGAGGTCACCATGGAGAAAGGCATTATTGACATCAAACTGATAGAGCGGCCAATCAAGATTAGCTGCTAGAGAGAGAAGTACTCTGACTGAATTCATCTTAGCCACGGGTGCGAAGGTCTCCTGATAATCAATGCCATATGTCTGAGTAAACCCTTTTGCCACAAGTCTTGCCTTGTAACGCTCAATAGACCCGTCTGCTTTGTGTTTCACAGTGTATACCCATTTACATCCCACAGGTCGTTTGCCCGTAGGTAACTCAGTCAATCCCCAGGTGCCATTCTTCCTAAGTGCTTTCATTTCCTCAATCATGGCTAGTTTCCACTCAGAGGTAGCAAGAGCATCCTGAAAATGGTTAGGAATGCTAACAGAGAAAATATTGGACACAAACGCTCTATATGAGGATGACAAATGAGAGTATGACACAAACTGTGAGATAGGATGTTGAGTACAAGATCTCACACCCTTTCTCTTGGCAATAGGAACATCAAGATCAATGGATTCAAGAGATTCAAAGTTACCTGGACTCTCATCAGAAGCAGGAGATGGCAGTGGAGTAGCAGAAGTGGTCCCTTGTATCCAGTGTTGTCTGTCTATGTCCCGGACATAAACATGCTCGACCTTATCCTTGGTGGCAGCAGGTTGAGTAGAAGAGGGTGGTGCAAGAATAACTGGTTCCACCATAGGTAGCATAGGAAGCACAGGACTCACTTCACACCAAGGCTCCCCCGGAAATGAGGACGGTGATACCGGAGAGGACAAAAAATAGGACTGGGACTCAAAGAAAGTAACATCCATGGATACAAACCACTTGCGAGAAGAAGGGTGGTAACATTTATACCCCTTTTGAGTAGGAGAGTAACCAAGGAAAACACACTTGAGGGAGCGAGGGTCCAACTTACCACGAGAGGGAGAGTGATTATGAACAAAACAGACACAACCAAAAATTTTGGGGGGAATAGAAAACAAGGACTGAGAACCAAGGAGGACGTGAAGAGGAGCCTGTTTGTGCAAGACCTGGGTAGGGAGACGATTAATAAGATGGGCAGCGGTGAGAACAGCGTCGCCCCAATAGGGCCGAGGCACATTCATAGAAAAACACATACACCGAGCCATGTCAAGAAGATGCCGATTCTTGCGTTCCGCCACCCCATTTTGTTGAGGGGTGTTGGTGCAAGAGGTCTGATGGATAATGCCATGAGTAGAGAAATATTGTCCTAACCCAGAATCTATGTATTCCCCGCCATTATCAGAACGAACGAGTTTGACAGTGGCCCCAAACTGAGTACAAACCATCTTATGAAAGGTGCGAAACACAGAGAAAACTTCACTCTTATCTTTCATGAGATACACCCAAGTAGTACGAGAAAAATCATCAATAAATGTAACAAACCATCGATGACCTTTCACAGACATGACACGAGAGGGACCCCAAACATCAGAATGTATTAAGGAAAAAGGAACTAAACTTTTATTCAAACTGGGAGCAAAAGAAGCTCTGTGCTGTTTTCCGAGTTGACAAGACTCACAAAGAAAGTCAGACACATGATGATTGACAAAACCAGAAGGAAATAAATGCTTAAGTAAATGGAAAGAAGGATGCCCAAGACGCCGATGCCACAGCCATAAATCAACGGAGGTAGTAGAAGATGTGGTGGAAGAATAAGCGAGTGTGTCCGGTTGATCGAGGAAGTAGAGACCATTTTCTGCACTACCACTGCCAATCGTCCTCCTCGTGACAAGGTCCTGAAAAAGACAATGATCAGGAAAAAACGTCACACTACAATTCAAATCCTGGGTGAGACGACTCAAGGATAACAGATTAACAGAAAAATTGGGAACATGGAGAACAGAAGACAGATGAATGGTAGGAGTGACGTGAACTAAACCTTTTCCAGAAATGGAAGAAACAGTACCATCGGCAATCCTAACTTTGTCTTGACCTGAAGAGGGCTTATAGACAGAAAAAAGATCAGAGGAGCCAGACATATGATCTGAGGCACCAGAATCAATGATCCAAGGCAAAGACTTATGACACAGGAAAGCACAAGGAGAAGAGGCTAAGTTACCTGAGCGGGCAAAGGACGAGGAAGCTGTACTGGGAGCAGAAGAAGACCGGCGGTCCAACAATTGGCGCAAAGCATCCTCCAGCTCAGTATCAGAAGTTGGGCCAACAGCAGCAGAAGTAGAATCAAGTGGATCAACAGCACTAGTCTGATGAGCCCGGAAATAGGAACCACGTCCTCTAGATTGGCCTGACCGACCGCCTCGAGAACCAGACCGATCACCTCGACCCCCGGATGGAGTCCCATGAAGCTTCCAACACGTCTCACGAGTGTGCCGCGGCTTCTTGCAGTAATCACAGACTACAGACTCCTTAGCAGCAGACGGAGGGATGGGAGTCAGGCTGAGGCCATCTCGAGGAGTAGACAGTAATGCTGAGCGGTCAGTAGAGACAGGGGACATCATAGCAGACCGGCGACTCTCCTCATTCTGTACATAGGCAAATGCCTCCTGAAGTGAAGGAAGAGTGTCCATACCCAGAACTCGACCCCTAACTGGATCATACTCCACATTTAGGCCGGCCAGAAATTTAAAGACCCGTTCCCGTCCGAGGAACTTCTTGTACCCGACAGAATCCGCAGGGCACACGGGCTTATAGTCTTCCAGGTGGTCAAGGCGTTTCCAGCCGTTAGTGAGGAAGGTGAAATATTGCAGGACAGTCTGCTCCCCCTGCAGTGAGCTATCAATAGAGCGGCGCAACTCAAAGGCCTGTGAGAAATTCCCTTTGCGGGCATAGGTGGCAGCCACAGCATCCCAAACATCCTGGGCAGTGTCCATAGACAAGTAGCCCTCACCAAGTTCAGGAACCATCGAATGAATAAGCCAACCCATAATCAAAGAGTTGGCAATCTCCCATTGGGCATAACCCGAGTCAGTGGTACTAGGTGCCTGTATCCTGCCATCAACATACCCCATCTTCCCTCTGCTCTTCAAAAATAGGGTCAAACTTTGAGACCATGCGAGGTAGTTCTGACCATTAAATAGAGAGGTGGTGATTTTTAAACTAGGGTTGAGGTTCTCAGTCATGGTAGTAGGTATAATAAGATTCTCACTCTTCGGTGTTTCAGAAGTAGGGGACACACTGGTGGAATCTTCCATGGATACGATACTACAGAACCCTCAACAAAACTAGTGACGATCACAAACCCGGAAGATGGTGGCACAATGACCACTATGAGGGCATAACAAATTTAAGAAACCATAAAGTTTTTTTTTTTTTTTTTTTTTTTTTTTTTAGATAAAGATATTTAATGTTTTAGGTATTCATTTATATATATGTATTATACAGAATCTGTTGAGGTAAATTATATATATATATATATGTATTAGGACTGTGTATAGAGGACGAGGGGTACCAACCGAGATGAGAGAGCGCGACGAGGGCTGACGAAGGCGCGACCGAGGCTGGAGGAGCTCCGACGAAGACTGACGAGGCAGACGAAGGCTCGACGGAGGCTGAAGGAGCTCCGACGAAGACTGACGAGGCAGACGAAGGCTCGACGGAGGCTGGAGGAAGATGAAGGAGCTGCGACAAAGGCTGGAGGAGGCAGACGAAGGTGGCGGAAGGTCGATTCAGAGACGATGGCGACTGAGGAAGGGCAACGAAGGCTGAGGAGGATGAAGCAGAGGTAATTTCGAACCCTAGAGGCTCTGATACCATGAAGCGTGAATAATCAGCTTAGGGTATGATATAAAATCATCCCTCATTTATAGATGAAATTAGGGATACAACAGAGAGACAAGAAGGGCCCTGAGGGCATAAAATAATACAACCACTATCGTAATGCTACTTTCGGTGATTAAAGAAAATGAACTTTCGGCTGCTAATCTATTACATGCTAACAGAGACCATGTTCCTCTCTACCACTGCCAATCTCCTTCCTCGTGATAAGGTTCTGGAAAAGACAATGATCATGAAAAAACGTCACGCTACAATTCAAATCACAAGTAATACGACTCAAAGGTAAAAGATTAACACTAAAATTAGGAACATAGAGGACAGAGGATAAAGGAAGAGAAGAGGTAACATGAATTAAACTTTTTCCGAATACAAACGACATAGTACCATCAGCAATACGCATTTTTTCTTGACCTGAAGAGGGAGATATACTCTGACAATAAATGAGAGAAACCAGACATATTGTCGGAAGCACCAGAATCAATAATCCATGGCACAGTGGTATGAGACAACAATGCATATGGGGAGGAAGCCAAGTTACTTGAATTGGCAAAGGAAGAAAAGGGTGCACCTGTGGCAGAAGTGGAGGTGCAATGGTCTAGCAAGTGGCGAAGAGCAATCTCAAAATCCGATGCAAATAACCTCGAAACATTAGCAGCCAGGGAGACAACGGGAGATGAAGGTGGTGGCTCAACCGTGTCTGAAAGATAAGTCCGAGCATTGGCCCCTCGGCCTCGAAACAGGCCAGATCTACCCCCACGAGTACCAGGACGATCTCCACGACCACCGAAAGGAGTCCCATCCAGCTTCTAACAAGTCTTTCGTATGTGTCGAGGTCTACGGCAGTAGTCACAGAAAAGATTATCCTTCTCAGATGAAGGACAAAAACCATGAGACACGCTCGCTAGCTCAGGAAGGTGCAGAAACCAAAGCAGAACGATCAGTGGTGGTAGAAGAAAGCATCGCAGAGCGGCGACTCTCCTCATTCTGCACAAAAGCAAAGGCTTCCTAGAGAGAAGGAAGCACATCCATGTCAAGTACTCTGCTCCGAACCAGATCATACTCCACATTTAGGCCTTCCAAGAACTTGAAGACCCGCTCTTGCGCCACAAACTTCCGGTAACTAGCAGAATCAGTGGGACAGACAGGCTTACAATCCTGAAGGTGATGAAGCCGCGTCCACCCATTGCTAAGGAAAGTAAAATACTGGAGGATAGTCTGCTCACCTTGTACCAACCTTTCAATGGAGCGACATAACTCGAAAGCCTGTGAGAAGTTTCCCTTCCTAAAGTAAGTAGTTACTACGGCCTCCCAAATATCCTGGGCAGTGTCCATAGACAAGTAGCCCTCTCCAATCTCTAGAACCATAGAATGGATCAACCAACCCATAATCAAAGAATTGGTAATCTCCTACTAGTCATAACAAGGGTCGGTGATACTGGGTTCCTGGACTCGCCAATCAACATATCCCATCTTCTCCGTGCTCTTCAAAAAAATAGTCAGACTCTGCGACCACGCTAGGTAATTCTGGCCATTGAATAGAGAGGTGGTGATTCTAAGGCCAATGTTGAGGTTATCAGTCATAGTGGAAGGGATAACAGAACTCTCGCCCTGAGATAGCTGAGAGGTAGTAGATTCACTAGTTAAATCTGCCATGGAGACTTTACTAACTATTCTCAAACATGATGCCAATCACAAACCTGGAAGATGAGAGTGGAGTAACAAACACAACAGTAATTATAAAAGCATAAATAATTAAGAATCCAGAGTTTTTTTTTTTTTGTTTTTTTTTTGTTTTGCTTCGGGTATGTGTTTACCTTACCAGAAGACTGTGTATAACATCACCAGACCACTGCGTAAGACACGTGACTTCGTTTCACATCAGTAGAATACTTCGAAGAGCAGCGACCACCCCAGGCAACCCTAGAGGAACTGGCGACTTCGACCAGACCAGCAAGAAGGCTGGTCGGCCCCTTGGGAACCCTCGATAGTGACTGGAGAGGCCTGCCAAAAGAGAGGGAAGACTAGGTGATGGCTTTCGAAAGGAGAAAAGAGACTGGGAGAGGCTATCGGGGTTAGACGAGGCTGGGAAAGGCTATCATCTGGCTATTTGGGGCTGTCGTCTAGTCTATAGGAGAGAGAAGGTCACCTGTAGTGATGAGTAACAAAGAAGGAGAGTTTGCTAGAACCTGGCTTTGATACCATGTAAGTTTAGAAAAGAGAAAGAGTTAGGGAATAGGTTAGACCTCATCCCCTTTTATATTGATAATAATGAGTAATTACAGGAGTGCCATATGGCATAAATTATGGGCCAACCCATTACATCAATTAAGGGAAAATAAAATAAAATAAGAATAAAATATAACAATTATTCTTTCATATTCTAACAGAAATCTTTGTCAGAAATTCACAGTTAAATATGTATCTGTATGTGTGTTGCAAAAGTGTAGTACAAAATTGTAAATGTCAAACCGTCAAAATAGGAAGGAAAGGAATAAAAGTCATGTATATGCTAAAGTATATGCATAAATGCACAAGAGCTTTGTAATAAACCAAATTAAATCCAAATTCATTGTCCTCATAATAAAATATTAAAAATTAGAGAAAATTTGCATATTTTGTATTTCAACATGTTATGAAAGTAGAGAGAGAAAAGAAAAGAAAAACTCTATATTGAATTGAATAATAAAATTCAAGAAGCCTGTATATATAGGCTGAGAAAACACCTAGATATGTATAGAAAAGGAGATAGATATATTAGAGATAAGTATAGAAAAGGAAATGAGATACATCTACAATACAAATAGATAAGTATAAAATAATAATATACATCTAACACCCCCCCTTAAGCTCAAGGTAGTAAGTCAGAGATCAACTTGAGCTTGGAGAGGAGATCAAAGAAGCGTCCTGGAAGATGAGCTTTGGTGAAGAGGTCGGCGGTCTGATCAGCAGAGGTAACAAAGAGAAAACGAACATGGCAACTAGTAACATGCTGTCGTATGAAGTGGCAATCAATCTCAATATGCTTGGTGCGATCATGGAAGACATCATTATGTGCAATCTGAATAACACTCTGATTGTCACAATAAAGATTGGTGGCAGCAGAATGACAAACGCCCATGTCAGAAAGAAGCCAACGAAGCCACACAAGCTCCTGAGTAATGTCAGCAACAGCACGATACTCAGCCTCGGTACTAGAACGAATAACAAGGGTTTGCTTCTTGCTACGCCAAGAAATGAGAGAGTTGCCTAAGAAGAAGCAAAACCCAGTAGTGGAACGACGGTCAGTAAGATCCCTTGTCCAATCGGCATTAGAAAATGCATGCAGCTGTAGAGAAGAGTGAGGGGAGTAATGAAGACCATGAAACAAAATCCCTTTGAGATAGCGCAAAATTCGAACCAGAGCATCATAGTGTGGAGAGCGAGGAGTAGCCATAAACTAATTGAAAATGTGAACAACATAAGCAATATATGGACGAGTAACCATGAGATAGACAAAACTGCTAACTAGCTGACGATATAAAGTGGCAACAGACAATAGGGGACCGTCAAGGGGTGTAAGATGAGTCTAAGGATCAACTGGAGTAGTGGCAGTCTTGCAATCGGTAAGGCTAGCACGAGCCAAAAGATCAGAAGTATACTTGTCCTGGGTAAGAAAATAACCAGAGGAATCTTGGGAAATTTCAAAGCCAAGGAAGTAGCTAAGAGAACCCAAATCTTTCATCTCAAATTGGCGATTGAGAAACAATTTGAGACTAGAAATACCCACGGTGTCATCTCCAGTGATAATCATATCTTCCATATAGAGGAGAAGGAGAATAGTATCACGCTCTGTCTTACGTATAAACAAGGCAGAATCATGGGCACTAAAAGAAAAACCAAAGGCACGAATGGTAGAGCTGAACTTGGCAAACTAGGCACGCGGAGCTTGTTTCAAACCATACAAAGCATGGCAAAGTTTGCAAACTTTGTTTGATGGAAAAGAAGAACTAGGAGGTGGTTGCATATAAACTTTCTCAATGAGATCACCATTGAGAAATGCATTTTTGACATCCATCTGATAAAGACTCTAGTGGCGAGCAGGGCAACAGGAGCAAATGTTTCCTTATAGTCAATCTCATACTCTTGAGTAAATCCCCGGGCGACAAGGCAAGCTTTGTAACGCTCAATGGAACCATCAGAATGAGTTTTGATCTTGTAAACCCATTTCCAACTAACAGTACTCTTTCTAGGAGGAAGATCAACCACATCCTAGGCATGAGTTTTATCGAAAGCTTGTAGTTCATCAATCATAGCTTGTTGCCAAAGCGGGTTAGAACAAGCTTCTCGATAGGAAGTAGGTTCATGAGAGCAAAAGGCAGTGGAACCAACAATATAATCACATAGAAGAACAGAAGGTTGCCTTACCCGTATAGAATGACACTCAGGTGGAGGAGGAACCTCAATGGGAGGTGGAGATGGAGGAACCTCCACAGGAGCTGGAGAAAGTGTAAGGCCATCAGCAGACACAGGATCCTCAATATGGACGATAGGCGTAGACAGCTGTGAAAGCATGGGGCCAGAATGTACATCAAATTCATCAGAAAACAGGTCTATGGAAATATCAGTAAAGACCGGTGAGTGGGTGGACTGTGGTAGGTGAAACTTGGAAAGAGTGAACATTTTGTGTTCCTAGAAGACCACATCACGAGAAATACAAAGGCGCTTGGAGATAGGATCCCAACAACGATACTCTTTATGTTCTATACATACCCCAAAAAACAACAAAGACGAGAACGAAGTTCTAGTTTAGTGTATTCATAAGGTTGAAGTAGAATAAAACAAGCAGAACCAAAAACTAAGAGTGGTATAGTCAGTATAGGGGCTAATTGAGCCAAAAAATGACTAGAAAGGCAGTGAATCAGCTGGGCAAAGTGGTTGGATTAAGTTGGTCAACTAGAATTAGGGCTGACGTCACAGCAAGGGAGATGACGTCACAAAACATGCGGCGTACGTTAGCAAGCAGGGGCAGTGGCATACTAAAGGCCAGGGCTGACATCAGCGATGATGGCAGAACACGCGGCTCACGTTAGCAGGTGAGGCCGCGGCGCAAGATAGCATAAGGCATGAGCAAAAATGCGTGTGGGGCACGTAGGAAGTGTCACAGCGCATGAACAAAATCCATGTTTGAGATTTGTGAATCCCAAAACGAGTCTCCTCTGATAGGAGTTCAGTAATGGCTTGCTCGAAAGTGGGCAAGGGCAAACAATGGAGCAAAGAAGCACGCACAAGCTCAAACATGCTATGAAGAGCCATAAGAAACTATTATAGTCGCTGATGATTCCGATAAATAATAAACAGTTGTGCGTCCTCGGAATGGGCCCAAGGAGGTTCAGAAAGAGCGAGCTGGTCCCAAACAGACGACATCTGGGATAAAAAATCATTGAGAGATTGACTCAGTGCCTAGCGCATATGATGAAGAGTCTGCTACAGTTGATATTAATGAGCATGTCCAGTGGTCTGACAACGTTCCTTTAAGAAATTCCAAATTACTTTGGCAGGAGATGCAAGGGAATCATCATCTTGAAAGCATCCAAACTGAAGGCTGATGGAAGGAACAGAAGTGGCTCGAAACCATGTGATAATTTGGTAGTTCTTCCCTTCCCATTCATCAAGACGGTCATCAAAAGCAGAGGCAGTCTTGGTTTCTTCCTGGATAGGTTTAGAAAGAGCACCAGTGATAAGACGCCAAAGCCGCTTCCCTTTGATGAATCCAGAGAGAGCTTGGGCCCAAAGAACATAGTTAGACCCATCAAGTGTAATGGAGATTGAATGGATGTTGTCAGAACGATCCATGATGCTCAAAAAAGGCAAAAAAAGAGAAGAAGGGGCTGTGTAGAGTCTGAATTTGCCAACACAGAACACACCAGCAGATTCAGGAGGCCGAAAATAGTCAAAAAGGCACATGGGGCGCGTAGGAAGCGTCACAGTGCGTGACCGATGTTTGGCCGGCACGTGGGGGCACGTGCGGGGTTGTATGGAGGTGATTCTGGTGGCGTTGGCTTCGTCTTGAAGAGACGAAGAGGCTGGGATAGTCCAAACGTTGAATCAGGGATGGACTGGATATGCAGAAACCAGCAAAAAACAACGTGAGACAGAAGCAAGCTGTCAGACAGAACAAAAATGTGATGAAGAAGAAGGAAGGGCTAGGAGAGAACCTAGGCTCTGATACATGTTATGAAA
Organism: Camellia granthamiana; assembly: GCA_036172215.1. Classification (NCBI taxonomy): domain Eukaryota; kingdom Viridiplantae; phylum Streptophyta; class Magnoliopsida; order Ericales; family Theaceae; genus Camellia; species Camellia granthamiana. The sequence continues at coordinate 137,738,428 of CM069910.1, forward strand.
GTAGAGAGAGAAGAGAAAAGAGAAACTCTATATTGAATTGAATAATGAAATACAAGAAGCCTGTGTATATAGGTTGAGAAGACACTTGATAAGTATAGAAAAGAAGATAGAGATACATCTATATAGATAAGAATAGAAAATGAAATGAGATATATCTACAACAGAGATAGATAAGTATAAAAAAAATAATATACATCTAACACAACAGATATTTAATACTTGTCATAGTGAACCACTTGCAAGAATGAAAATAATCTTATACTGCTCCAAATTACGAGAACATCAAAAATATATTTACATAGTCAAGAAAAAATCTTAATTTTGAAACTATTTAAAGCAATTTCCCCCAAACTATAATCCTTCAAATAATAAAAGCGAAGAATGTAGAGTAAAGCATCTGTTTAATCTAGTAATGAAAGCATCTGTTTAATCTAGTAACATTTCAATGAATAGTAGTACCTCATCAACCAACTCTCCGAAACCCTGACGAATAAAAAATGACTTGTTCATCAACAGTCAACTGAGAGGTATACATTTTTTACAACTACACAACTTCACTCGCTCGGGAACTTCACTAGAATCAGAAAAACAGAGCCACCGAAATAACTGGAGATTAAAACCCAAAACTAAGCCCTCTCTGTTCTCTCAAAATTAAGCTTCAATGCCAAATTTTGCCTCAAATCTTGTGGTAACATGTGAACAAAAACCTTAACTAGCTCTCAGACCACCTTCATTTAGAACCCACCCAAAAATATATATATATATATATATCCATTTGTCAGTGATTTTTTTTTTATTAAAATTTTTTTTTATCTCATTGGGATGTAGTTTTCTTTTTTTCCAAAAAGGAAATTACACTGAAACTATGGAAAATATTTATAAACAAATGAAAAATATTATAAATATTAATAATTACAATTATAAAATTTTTAATTTTTTTATAAATAAATTTTGCTGTCACTACTAATGATTTATTCTATTTTTTTCAAAAGTTTAATTTTACACATTAATGTTTATAAAGAATTTGAATTTTTTTTAACCCATACTAACAAGTAATTTTCTCCCAAAAAAACAAATTTGCAGATAGTCATAAAAATTGCATCAGACAATGACGATCAGGTTCGAGTTTTTTAAAAAAACCAAAAAAGAAGATTAGGTTTACAAAAAAAATATTTTCATGAGTATATAAGAAAATACACCCCCAGAAAAAAAGGACAATTACTTGACTGACAGTTGAATTTGTGGAAAAAAAAATTACAAATCAATAAAAAAATTATAAAATTAATTTTTTATAATATTTTTTACTTTTTGATAAATAAATTTCATTGACACAATGTCAATGTAATTCTTCTAAAAAAACAAAAAAAAATAGAAAAATTACATAAAAAATCAGAAATGTCATTACATAAGTATCCTTTTCAAGTTCAAAACATAATGAATTGTACCATACCAATCTAATATTATTTTGTTTTCAAGTATTATATATATATATATATTTTGGGTACATCGGAATAGAGTCAAGTACTATTCCCATAAGCAAAAAAAAGCAAACGTTTTTTATAGGTAAAAAGTACAAAGAGAAATTATCCGTTGTCCCAAAGACAAATTAATTTAAGTTATTGGAGAAATAACATTGGAAATCACAAATGTAACCCTATTTTATTATTGAGTTTTGTAATTTCATACTTATTAAAACAAAATCAACCACAATAAATAATGATAATCATGAGATCCACTCCTGAAGAGGCCAAAACACCCTAAATTATTCAAAAGAGAAACAAAATATAGTAGACTCTCATTTTATATTAGGTTTTGGTTATATCTAATAAATACTTGAATCAACACCGATACAGCAACAATAAGTCTCACCAAGTGAATTAGGGACGCACAGAGATGCAACTAGAGACGAGATTTGATTGCTGCATGGTTTGACGCAATCTACATTCCTCTTGCAACTACTTTCGGCCAAAATGCAATCACTACATTATCCATCAATGATTTCCAACACAAGAAAAAAAAAAAAAAAAAAAAAATTGTGACATCTCATTAGAAAACCTAAAAATGCTAGTAACTAAAAATTACAAAGAACTTTATAGTTGGTTCTGTAACTTATTATTAACTTTTAATAATAAAACTAGAGAGAGAGAGAGGTGTTACAAATGGATTGAGCAATGAGGACAAGAGAGAGAATGAGAATAGAAGCCAATTGAAGCCCTATTGAAGCAATTATTGTCTTAGCTATGAGACTATGAAATTATGAACAAAATGATCCACATTTGCTTATTTATAGTGAGAACAATGCAGAATTTTTGTTGCTTTAAATCCCATAAAATCTTCCACCTTTTGATATAGGTATGAAATCATGAAAATTCAAAAATTACTATAATGGATTTGCATTTTTTTTTTTTTTTGTGCCTTTGATTGCTATCATAATTTTGAGATATATTGAATCTTGGCAAATTAAAATTATAATTGGTTTGCAATTTTTGCTCCTTTGAATGTTTCTATACGTTGTTGGGGATGTGAAATTGATTATCTTCCAAAAGTAATTTTTGTTTATTAATATGAGTAGAACACACATGTTATACAAGGTTAAAATATATATATATATATACACTAGCATAAAACTCGTGTCATGCACGAGAGATTTAAAATTTTATTTAGAAATTAAATACTAACAAAAAATTTTGGATTGGGAGGGTAGTTGGATTTCTAAAAATTCTTATCTCTATTTCTTTTTATTTTTTATATTTTTAAAATATTTGAATTTGTTAAAGATTTAAAATTTTAGTTGGATATTCAATTAGTTAATAAAAATATTAAATAACTGATACAATTATTTTAAATTTTACCTAATATTTTTAATTTTCATTTGAATTCTATTTAATTTAAGTACAATCAATTGATATCAATCTATCTAAAAAAATAAAATCAATCAATTGATTGAAGGTTTTTTTTTTTTTTTTTTTTTTTTTTTTTTTAAGTGAAAAAGCTATAAGTAACTCAAAGAAGCTACACCAAACAACTCCATAATTTTTTTTATTTTTTTTTATGCTGAGAGTCTATGAAAGATTGTTTAATACAACTTTTATTTACAGCTCATTAGAGTATAAATACCTTAAATAAACTGAAAAACAAACAAACAAATTTCTAAAAACTGGGTAAATGTGCATTTGACTTCTACTTTTGAATTATCAACTTTTTTGAATTATCAACTTTTTATTTACAACAAACTGCACCAAATAGCACTATTCTGCACCAAACAACACTATTAGTTGGTTAGAACTAAATCAATGAAATTACATAAAAGCTTTTGTTATATAAAAAGTGACTTTGTTACTTTTGTAAATTGGGACACAATAGTTCTATGGACAGGCTATATTCTTTGGGCAGGCTATTGATGGAGCAAGAAATAGTTCCATGAACAAAAGTGAAGACTTTAACTTTAAAGTTTACAGTCAGAAACAATCACATTGCTTGCTGAGTGATGCCGGTTGTTTTTCATAAAAGAAGGCGGGCAGCCTTTGAAGACCGGAAATCGACCAGTAATATGCATCCTTTTTCACTGGTTGGGATAATCCTCGGGAGAAAGAAAATTGATGGCAAAAATAACATTTACTTTTTGAATGAAATCAATTAAACAAAAATGAGAGTAAGAATCACGAAACAGAATCATTCTGTTTTAACGTTCTGCTGTATGCTCTCTGCAATCTTCGGTGCAGCACTTTGATGAAAATGAAGAGTGAGCTGATCAACAAACAGCAGGTTCTTCATTTGCTGCAGTTGCTGCCACTCCCTATCCATTTGTAATTCAAACTCCTCGAAATATGAAATTTTGTCTTGGATCTCCTTCATCTGCAAAACACATTTGACAATCAGAGGGGTTCATTCTTATTCTTTCCAAGACAGATCATTAAATCTACAGCATCTTGCGCACCTGCACATCAGCAATGCGAGAGATTGCTTTCTCCAAGTCCTGCTCCTCTTTCTCAACATGGGATTGCGCATCTACATGAGCTCCTGATGTTTTTAAAGTGGTGTCACCATTAGATGTAGCATCAGGCTCTGCATGCGAAAGAAAAAATAATATTATTATCATAGAAAGAACGTGTATAATTAATTAAACAGGAGTCCACATCAACTCCTTTTTTGTTAATTTATCCATAGTCTGCACACAAAAAAGTTGGCCCCTTCTCCTGAGTGAAGAGACCTACTTGTTCCAACACATTTATACCCAAAACGAGCCCATGAACTATCAGGCTTCCAGTAGTCACAAAACTTAAAAGAGCAATTTCAGAATTTGGAAAGAGAATACTCTTCCTACCCCATTCTCCCTTCTTTCCCTTTTGATAGCAGCCACAAATCACAGTAATGAGATTTTTGAAAATTTTGTTTTATTATGGGAAGATAGCTATTGAGGTTTCGACTTATCAAGAAAGTCATTTCCCTGTATTGTATTGTTATGCTGATGAAGGGTTTCCATTGTTTCACCGAAAAAGCAACCAGTTTTGGGCTGTCATCATTCCATTTAAATGTAGTTTGTGCCTAATTGGTTACATGATAATAGTGTCCCAAAAAAGTCAACATAATTTGCAACACTCTAGTTGATGACCAGGTATGCAGTTGAAATAATTCTAGAAGAGCATGCCTTAGCTTTCAACGGTAAGAAGTGGTTGTGTGCAAGTCCCATAGTTCAAATCAACTGGCTGCAGATGATCTTAGGACTACAAGAGTTCCTATTATATTTTTGAGGCGTCAACTGAGAACAATATCAAGGTGAAGTAAACAAGACCCACAAACCAAATGTGTACCTCTGAAAAGGCACAAATTGAAAAATACAAACTAACATTGAATTACAATCACTTGCAAGCAACAGCATCCTAACTTCTGTTTGTATCAGATAGTGTTCATTTTTAACAAAATCCAGATGAGGTAGACAAAATCTTTAAAACTCAACATAATGCCATTTTCTGTTGGTGAATTATAACCAATAATGACCAAACATCATCTAACTGCCAATGGTATCTTACTAGGATTCTGTTAATGAACAAAAAAAATTTAACAACCAGGACTGCTATGTGCAGTAAGAAAATACTAAATGCTCTAGAGAACTCTTAACAAGAACTCATTCATACCTTGCTGTCTTCCATGATCAGAGAGAGATTCTGGACTATCTTTAAATGTTCTATATCTGAACTCAGAGAGAGCTCTCACAGCAGCACGTGCAGCTGTTTCTGCAACCTCTACGCCCCCCAGAGCTGACAAAAAAGCAGCCTGTGAAAAAATTCAAACACAAAAGTTAAAGATAAATTATCCTTGAATGGGACACAACAACAATACAAAAATTGCCAAAATAAACTAGTTGCCAAGTCAAAAGAAAACAATCATCATTTGCCATGTCAATCTAGGTTGACTAGCCAAGGATAAACTAGTTATTCACCATGACAATATGCAAGGATTAGCCAATGTCTCAATTTACTCTCATCTAAGGACTTGAATTATATGTAGTCTACAGCATCCAATAAGAAATATGGTGGAGTTGTAAATAACGAGAGCAGTAATAAGAAAAATATATGTAGTCACAGCATCCAATAAGAAAACAAGAGGAGTCATACTTAACCATAGCCTGGTGTTATCATAGAATTGGGGGATCACATACTCCTATGAACTAGAAATGTATGAGAAATTTCAGCTATTGGTTAAAATCTATCAGAAATTCTTCCTATTTCACCCAAATTGTTGCAAAAACCGAAAAAAATATTATTTTTATCTTTCTTTCAATAATTAAAATATGTGCAGCTGCTTGATGCATTTCACATGATTGGTATTCAGATAACCGAACGCCCATTGTGGTGGCCTTCAGTACCCAACATACCTACCCCATATCTGTAATGCAATGCTGATATCAGTTGCTGATATCAGACCATCTTTTTTTTCTATTCTATTCCTTCTCCTTCATTTAAATTATTTCAAAAGCAACCAAAAGACAGTAATTGTTGGGACCGAATACCCAGAACCCAGTGATATCACGAACAAATTAGACCCAAAAAAAAAAAACCAATGATCTATAAAACCCTACAAGGCGGAATTAGGGTTTATACCTTTGAGATCTATCTTGTTTGATCTCGTTTAAATCATGAACAGAAGATTGTAGTTGATGAACTCCGAATTCGGTTGCACCTTATGATCTTCTACCATATTCCTTCCTTATGCCTGATCACAAACTAAGTGTGGACTCAAAAATGTGAACTACCTCGCTCTCTCTCTAAACCCAAAAAATAGTTTATATTTTTAGAGAGCTACAAGGACGTATATATAGGCTACGACAGGGAACATTAGGAGTAGATTAGAATAGGACTCTATGGAATTAGGAAAATTTAATTCAACCTGAATTATGATTTCTAATTTCATAAATTATAATTCATACCACAAAAGAATTATAATTGCACTTCCATCTTAATCTCTAAATTATATTTTGAGCTCCACATTATTAAATGCTTATTTATCTCCCCATATTAAGATTACTAATATCCATCAATTAAATAAATTACTGACAATTAATTGACTTCCTAATATTTCCTGAAGACCTTCCACTTAACTTATTTGATATGTCGGATACAAAATTCACCTGCAGGGTTTGACATAATCAAAACTTATAAGCTTCAAGGGAGTATTATCAATCCTTACCCAAGACATGGATTCTATCAATAATCAATATCCACCATACACATAAAGTGATCACCTAACTCACCAAGCTTATTGACCCATAAAGGATCTCACTCTTCTAAGAATCAAAATGACCAACACTAAATGCACGTGATTATTACTTATTTTCACATAAAATGATCACCTAACTCACCGAGCTTATTGACCCATAACGGAGCTCACTCTTCTAAGAATCAAAATGACCAACACTAAATGCACGTGATTATTAATTATTTTCAGATTAAGAGCATAAGCACTCATAATAACTATGGGATGTAAATCATCTCATCTAATTAGTAAATGAACAATTATCCCAATGGTCTTGTTCAATACACACAAAGTGTACTAGCACAATGAGTTGAAACTTTACCTTTCCTGTAGTCAAGACAGACCTACTCAAACACCATGCTACAATCATACCGATGGTGTGTCCAAATCCATCTTAGATTGTGAATCACTTATATTCTACAGGAACTAATGATCTGATCTTCCGTATGTAAGCCGAACTCTACACACCAGATCACATACTCCGTAGAATAAAAGACACACATGTAAAACATTAGACAAATAATATAATGCAAATATTACTCATAATGATTCTCATTAAAACTGGAATAACTGATACCATTAAAAACAAATACTAAATCCCATTACACAAAAAAAAATGGCTTTTAGTATATTTTTCTGACAAGTAAGTCTTTACCTGAGCCATAATTGGGTTGCTTGCATCAGCAAGTGGGCTGAGACGCATTTTTTTGTTTGGGAATGCTGTTCCAAAACTTTGCGATCCAATTTCAGTATCATTCTGGCCATTCGTTTGACAAAACTTGTTGTCAGCCTTAGTAAACTCCGGATCTTCTACAAATTGCTCTGCAAAAGGAAGCTTGATAAAGCAAGTTACACATTCTCTCTCACTTCTACCACCAACATACTCTGCAACCTTCTTCCAGTCATCACCAAAATGCATAACAGCTTCTAAAAGTTGCAAAGTTTCTTTGTCAGTCCAATCTGTCTTTATCTCTTCATTGATCTCAACTCGTCTGAAATCAGAAGAACTGACACCAACCCTATAATTTCCGCGAACATAGCACCTTGCGCAAAGAGTCAAATCATACTGCACAAAAATGGAAATTATATAAGGATCAATTGTAACAACTGTGTTACTGTACTATCTTGTACCAATGCAAGGTTCCTGCTGCAGTAAGAAACGCATATTTCAGAAGAAATTAGATAGACATTAATCAGTACTTTACACCGGAACACTTGAGGAAAAAAAAAACGTTCTTACAGGCTAATAACTTCCTCATGTTAGTTTTGGAACTTATGGTTTTGGATTTACCATAAGAATGAGTCATGCTAAGGAAAATGTAGGAAGTAGGAAAAGGAAAATAGATCATTGCAATTCCAGAGATGCAAACTTCTAAACAAGACTAAGTGGAACATAAAAACTAGAAGAGGCATGCAATCTTGCTACCACTAGAAATAAAAATAACAGGTCCAAAAGAAAACAAACAAAATTAACTAAAAAGGACCAATTTTAATACATATGAATGCCTCTACAAAATCAGTAGAAGCAAAGGCTAGCACAATATCATCTGTCCAACATAATGCAAAGAAAAATCAATGTTACGAGTTGGATAAATTTAGACATGTCCATCAGGAATGACCAATGTAATATAGCTAAGAACCAACCATTATTGTCTATACACATGCTTATATGTTTATGAAGATACTTTTGTCTTCAATTTTTTAGATGTTTTCGAGTTTAATAAAATTGCTCCCCCCCACCACAAAAAAGAATAAAATAAAATAAAATAAAAAATTAAATCCAGTAAAGAATAAGAACCAGAAAAATCTATTATCTAACTAGTTAGGACATTGTTTTATTAGCATCTACACCTATGAAGCACATATACTTCTAAAAGGGAGACGTATTCATCAGATACAGATACTCCTTGAATACTCGCGGATACATATTGGATACTTAGATACTAGTTAATTATTATTTTTTATTTATTTATTTTATTTTATTGATAAATTACTTGTTAATTAATTTTTCATTAATAGTGAAGTATCATATACTTAATTTAGAATCCAATTCACGAATTACTTCTTTTATGAAATTATAATTATAATATTTCTTGCATAGCATTATAGTAATATAATTGTGAAGATAAATACAATAATACTTTTTTAATACTTTGTTTAGTTCTTTGATCAAAAGAACATAATGAATTAAAGTAATAAAATTTGTCAAATTAGTGTATCCTTATTGTATCATGCATGTGCTCTATAACTACATAGAAAGTAAGGATTTAGAAGAGAATATAACAATAGTAAAATTAAATATCAATAAAGTAAACTTGCATACAATATTTTTGACTAGTGCAAAAAGGAAAAACACCGACAGCTTTGTAAATTGTTTTATTATTGTAATTTGTTATATAAACAAATTAGACTTGATATGGAAATGAAATATTTGCAAGACCTAATTAAACTAGCCACTAGCTTAAATGAATATCTACCCTACCAAACCAAACCACGCCTTAAGTCCCATCAAATGAGGCGGCTCCATGAATCTTTCCCCTCCACTCAACTCTATCAAAGGCCATTTGATTAGTCAAATTAAAGAGATTCATATCTCTATTTACTACACTAGCCCACGTCAATCTAGGTCTGCCCCTTCTCCTAACACTTCTCTCTACCGTCACTATCGCATCTTTTCACTATTATCTCTGTTAGTGTCCGTTGTATATGACCAAACCATCTCAATCTATTCTCTTAACTTATCTTCTATCGGTACTACTCCTACCTATTCACGAATATACTCATTCCTAATTCTGTCTTTTCTGGTCTTGCCACACATTTATCTTCGCATCCTCATCTCAGCAACCCTCATCTTATTTATATGCTACGCTACACGAACTCTTTGAAATTTAGGAGGTACCCGAAACGACATGACACGACACGGGTACGGGTGCGAGATACAAAAGGGATACGGCCCTTTACAAATGGATTCGGCTCTATTTTTTCCTAAATGCAAAAGAAACAAAAGAGAGGGCAAGGAGAGAACCTAGTCGCTGGCTTCGATCCTCTATTTGACGACTTTGATCTTGCGCCTTTCGACTTCCCCTTCGAATTCAACGAGCGTGGCGTGGCCCCTTCAACTTTGACTTCGACTTTGTCTTCGACGAGCACTACTGTAGACAAGCTTCGATCTATCGTCACTGGCTTCGTCTTCGATGATCTTCGATCTTTCTTCTCTCTCTATCGCACTCTCTCTCTCCTCTCTGTTTTCTTTTCTCTCCTCTTCTCTCTGATTTATAATTTGTTCTCTCTCAAAAGATATTTAATTAATATATATGTCAATTATAATATATATATATATGTCATATAGCAATAAATAAAAAAATTTATAAATCATATTTATTTATAATATATATGTCAATTAAAAATAAAAAATATATATAAACAAATTAAAAATATTATCAATAAAAATAATATATAAGATAAAAAATAAAAAATATATTTTCATATAATAAATATATTTAAAAAATAATTATTTAATGTATCCGCATATCCGTATTCAAATTTGGATCCATATCCATGTATCCTCAATTTTTAGTTTTGAAGTGTCCAACCCCCAAATACACACCCGCATTCGATACCCGCACCAAGTCCATGTAACGTAGTCTATATGTTATTTCTTAGTTGCCCAACATTCCGTCCCATACAACATCGCTATAGAACTTTTCTTTTAATCTAATGGGTTCGCGTTTATTGCACAGTACCCTAAACGCACTCTTTCACTTAAGCCACTCCACCTTAATCCTATAGACCATATCTGCACCAATTTCCTCAGCCGTTGTGATAATCGATCCTAAATAACGAAAAAATTCACTCTTAGGTAGTTCTTAGTCTTCAATCTTCACTTCTCTATTTCCATTGTTACTATTACTAAAATTACACTCCATGTATTCTATCTTAGTTCTACTTATCCTAAATCCTTTAAATTCAAATGCTTCTCTCTAAATCTCCAACTTAGTGTTAATTCATTCTCTAGTCTCATCTACTAACACGATATCATCCACAAAAAGCATACACCATAACACATCATCCTAAATATTTCTCGTTAACTCATCCATAACTAAAGCAAAAGGATAAGGACTTAAAGTTGATCCTTGGTGTAACCCCACAGTAATTGAAAATTCACTCGTCTCTCCAGCCAACGATCTAATAGTGGTCACCACACCTTCATACATGTCCCTAATCACATCAATGTAGCTTTTTGTCACTCGTTTTTTTTTTAATACCCACCAGATTATATCCCGAAACACTCGATGCCTTCTCAAGATTTATAAAAACCATATAAATGTCTCTTTTCTTCTCTCTATACTTTTCTATTACTCTCCTCAAAAGATAAATTGCTTCCATTATTAACCTATCGCGCATAAATCCAAATTGATTCTCTAACACCTTTATTATATCTCGCAATCAACGTTTCATCACGCTCTTCCATACTTTCATTATATGACACATCAGCTTGATTCCTCTATAGTTGTTGTAATTTTGGACATCTCCTTCATTCTTATAGATTGACATTTTTCTAGTCAACAAAATCTTGCTAAATAACTTAGTCAACCAAGCCACCATCTCTTACCCAAACATTTTCAAGCTTCAATAGGGATATCATCAGATCCTGAAACCTTATTCGATTTCATCTTCTCAAGTGCAATCTCCACTTCAAAATTCTTAATACTAAGATAGAGCCTGTAGTCTTAGTTTTCCTTATTACTAACTACTTCCTCCCCTTTTGACCTTCCTCTATGCTCCTCATTTAACAACTTCTCAAAATAATTCTTCCACATCTCCTTAATCTCTTCATCCTTCACCAACACCTTAGAGTCTTCACTCTTGATGCACTTAACCTGATAAAATCTCTTATTTTCCTCTCTCTTATCTTATCAAGTTTATATATTCTCTTCTCTCCCTCCTTACTATATAGTCTAGTGTATAGGTTATCATAGGCTTTCAACTTAGCCTCACTACTTTTTTGACCTCCTTATTAGCCAATATGTAGCTCTTAAAGTTTTCCTTAGTTCTATTATTCTGTCACTTTTTAATATACTATTTTTTCATTTTAACTACTGTTTGAACCTCATCCCTCCACCACCAAATTTCCTTAGAGTTAGGTTCCTTTCCTTTCGACTCTCCAAGGACTTTCCTTGAAATTCTCCTCATACAATTGGCTATTGAGTTCCACATAATGTTAGCATCATCTTTCAAATACCTTCTTCATCTATTATATTCTTAAATATTTCTAATTTATCCCCTTTAAGGTCCCACCATCTCGTCCTACGGCACCCACTACCCTTCCAAATTTGGTGTTGCCCTTAAAATATAAATCTAGTACCAAAATCCTATGTTGAGATGTCAGATTCTCTCCAGAAATCACCTTACAGTCGTTGCATTTTAGACGGTTCACCATTCTTACTAGAAAGTAATCTATTTGGCTCCTAAATTATCCACTCTTAAAGGTTATCAAATGTTCATCTCTCTTCTTAAATATTAGTATTTTGCATTATAAAATTACAATATATGATTTCTCAATATTTTTAAGCTTGAGTAATTCACTACTAATAATTTTAAAAATTATGCCTTTTTACAAATGTATCGTAACCTTACCCGTATCCTATTTTTTCAAGTTTTGTCGTATCGCCATATCCGTATCATATTGTATCATATCCATATCTGATATCCGTATCCATGTTTCCTAGATCTATACTAATATATAATGGCAACATCCATTTTGGTATGAACACATTTTGTCACGCTTTTTTAATTCCAAAAATGCCCAGCAGAAACAAACATTTTACAACATATTTGACTTTGTCTCCATTAACTATATGGGAGGAAAATTTGGGGGGGGGGGGGGGGTTGTTGAAACCACTATACACACCCACTCCACATCCAAAAGTGGCAGTTCCCTATTATATCACGACGCACGAGGCAGTTACTCAATAGAAACTTAAAGAAGTTATCTCCAATATCATCACCTAACTCCAATTTTAGGCTCATTCCAGAAACTTGCTCACAAAATCAAAATGGTTTCCTAAGTTGATGATGAAAAACAAGGAGGCTACAAAGAGGACATTATATTCTCACAAAATCAAAATGGTTTCCTAAGTTGAGAGGGTAATTTGTGAACAAATTAGACCGAACTAGGACGAGCCTTCTTTGGAGGATGGGCCGCACTATAAGGCCAAGAAGACATTTCGTATTTCAGATTTGGGCCGAAGTAAATTACTTATGTAGCACGGTCCTAGATCATCTGCGTCAAGCCAGTCAGAGATGGGCTACCAGCGACATGACCTGGCTATCCTGGACCGAGGTATCAATGGAAAGAGGGCCGAGCTAAAGGATAGCTCCGCAGGGCGTCATCTCAAAGTCAAGACTGACAGTGTTGCCTAAAGTAGCACCGAGCTATGTGAGCACGGTGAAGTCTTGTGTCAGCCGATGTAAGAGTTGCAACTATCTCACTTGGTTAGCAGTGAGTAAGGAGTTATCAGGATGGGCATTATCCTTGAGAGAGTGATTCCTAAGAGGACTCTTATAAGGAGAGTTGGAGTCCTACTAGGATGGTGCCAGGCGAAATCTACAAAAGCTCATGACAGGACCTATGTACAGGTATTACAATTCTTTACTCTCAAATACACAGAGCTTTTGTATCTATTGTCTAAGTTGCTGACTTAGGCATCAGAGAGGTTTTCCGGTACACACCCACCGACCAGCTCACGTTTGTGTTTTCAGGTAGTAAAGCGACGACGTTTGGAGGAGTGCAAACTTGATCAGCAAGATTATACGAGAAGATTATTCCGTACTCGTACAATTGACACCATCTGTGAGAAACCACAAAGAGAACAAACCTTTTGATTGAGTTTCCTCTATTAGTTGGAATCCATGGCACACAATGAAGACTTACCACATTCTGCTATTGATGGACAAATCCCGGAAGGAGGTGGGAGATGCAAAGATTTACCTTTTATCCCACCTATGACAAAATTAGATCCCCAGCGACGGAACCCACGGAGAGACACACGAGAAAGACGGGGATCAAGCCCTCGTCGCTCTCAGAGCCCTGACAGACAAAGGCAGAGGATAGATCCTCAGGTTCTGGAGGATCGCGTAAGGGAGCAAGACGAATTGATACGGAAGATGGCGGCAGACATGGAGACAATGAAGCGCCAGATAAAAGGCAAAGGGATGGCAACAGAAGAAGGGCGCAAAGGCAACACGCACTCTAGCCACTCAGAAGAACGTAACAGGCAAGTCACACCGTCGCAAGCTGAAAGTAGAAGCTTTCGGACAGGCGACACACAGTCAAGGACTTCCAGGACTCGTTACTCCAGGTCTGAGAGAACGAGGACTGAAAGGTCTTATACGGAGGGAAGCAGTTATCGTCTCTTGCATTCACACCAAACATCTAGGCACACAGAGCTGCCTAGGTCGGCAGACTTGCGTACAATGCTACAGGAAAGGGCTTGAAGGAGAGAAGATACTCAGGCTCACAACCCCCGTAGAGTCTCAGCGCTGCAACGGTTGGCTCCTAGAACACATGAGAGTGTCGAGGTTGGGATGCCACAACCACGCCTTGCCGACGAACCAACAAACAAAGCGTTAGCGAGGTTGCAGAGCTCGCCGTTCGTTCCAGCGATAGAGAACGCACCATTACCCTCAGGCTTCCACTAGCCCAAATTCACTACTTATGAGGGAAAGTCAGACCCCTACATGCACTTGAGCCACTTCCGCTAGGTTATGGCCGTGTATCGGCGAAACGAGGCTCTAATGTGTATCCTGTTTCCTTCCAGCCTTGGCAACCTGGGTCTAACATGGTTTGAGAGGTTGCCAGAAGGTAGTATAGCTTCACGGGCGCAACTAGCGAAGGCATTTGTGACCAGATTCAGAATGAACACCAAGACGCCAGTGGAAATTGACCAGCTTCTCTCCATAGACATGGGCGAGAAGGAAACATTGAGGTCTTACAATAACCGATATTGGGAGACTTTTTGTAATGACCCGGAACTGTATGATTTAATTATTGGTAATTAATGATGGGTTAGTATAATTTAATTGAAGAATATCTGTTTGATTTAGAAAATTATCTGTTAAGACCATGACTTCGGGATTGAAATTGAAGACCGTAATGGGTTCAGGAAATGAAATTGAATATGTCTAAGTGATACCGGGAATTTTTAGAACCATCTGAGAAATTTAATTGAGGACTGAATTTCGTCTGAATCGTTAAGTCCCGTTTGGCTTATGTTTTGGCTTAATTAGCTTAATTGAGTTTATATGATATATATGGATAAAGATGAGGCTTTGACCTCATTTGACTCAACAAAAGGAAAGAGAGAAATATCTGGGAGAGAGAAGAGAGAAAATCGTAAGAAGAGAGGAGCAAGGGAAAGGAAGAGGAAGAAAGGGAGAACCAAAGGAGAAGAAGGAAAACTTAAGCTTAACTCCTCCAAATTAAGTGATTAAGGTAAGATTTTTATGAAATTGATTGTTAATCCTTGGTATTTAGCATGTTGATCTCAAGATTATGGCATGAATCATCATATTTGAGAAAGAACCTCCATGGATGTTAAGAAATGAAGCTTCATGTGCATGATTATGGTTTTTTCATCTTAGTTCATGGGTTTGATCTTGTTTATGATCCATGTGAGTTTTGAATTGAAGATATAATGGTTAATTCAAACTGTTTTTCAAGGGTTTTGGGACTTGGTTTTATGTATTGGGAATGGATTGTTCAAGGGAAGAAGAAAGCTTAGGGTTCAAACTTGAAGGAATTCCAGAATTTCAGAGTTTCGCAGTGTCCGCTCGAGCGGAGGTAAGCCCGCTCGAGCGCAGAAAACACCCTCCCAGCAGTTTTGGACAGTTTCTTCAGTCCGCTCGAGCGGCCAAAGTGGCGCTCGAGCGGGAAGGCCTTTTTCAGGAACTTTTCGGGGAAGTTGTATCATTGATTCTAGTATGTTAATTGCATCATTTAGCATCTCATGAGCATGAAATGAATATGAAATGAAGTAAAGAATGAATGAATGAAATGACATGAATTAAAGTAAAGGAAAGAAAAGAGAGGCATGAATGGTTTAGTGTATGATAATAATGAATGTTAAGGAGTGTTTCATAATGTTAATTGCAGGACAAGCCTCGAAGACCGTGCAACCGGTATTGGAAACCCGCTGTAAGTAACATTTCTGTAAATGATATGTTCTTATGAAAGTATGTTCAAAATGATAAGTTATGATATGTTTTTGAAATGATAATGCTTTTTTGTGAACGAATGGCCTGATTGCGAATCTAGTATGGCATCCATAGATAGTTAGGTCATGGGTGCGACATGAACATGCAGGCTCATGATCTGATCAGTCATGGGTTAGGGCATGAAGATGAAGGCCCATGGCCAGTCACGAGATCTCGTAGACCGTTGACTGTTAAAGGATTGACTGTTATGAAAGGTTATGAAAGGTTCTGTGGACTATGCCATTATGACTGTTGACTGTTTATGACTGTATATATGAATGTTGGTATTCGTTCACTAACCCTTTACTTTAATGTTACTTGCTGAGCTTTAGCTCATTGTTTGTATTTATGTATTATAGGTGAGCATTCAGGTAGCCAAGCCTAGGCGGAATCTCGAGCCGAGCCGCCGTTTTGAAGCCTAACCAGGAGTTTTGAGTGCCTCTGAGCTGGGGTTAGGCCTGGAAGGCCGTGAGAGGGTTTTGTCTCTTTGTTGTTATGTAGCTTGTACTTGTGTGATGTCAAGGATCTTGTTATGTAACATAGTGTGTGTAATTATCATTTTTGGGCATGTATATACACTTGTTCATATAAATGCACAGCTCTTGGACTATAGTTTTTGCATGTGCTTCCGCAAGCCCCATTTTACTTATGTTATGTATAGAAAGGCCTGTGGTAATCTAGAATTACTGGCCGGTCTCGTCACCAAACCTCTAGGGGCGAGTTTGGGGCGTGACACTTTTAATCAGATTGGAGATTGCCCCACAAATTTAGCTGTCGCATAGTACAAACGAGGTTTGCCGGCTAGCAATAAATTGAGAGATTCAATGACGATGACACCGCCCCTCACAATGGAAAGCCTAATGGAAAGAGTGCATCAACACATCCGAATAAAGGAAGATGTCGCACACACCAAAGCAAAAGTTGGCACAACAGCGATGTCAGATAAAAAACCTGCGACAAAAGTTAACACGATCGGGTGGAAAGAACAACCGAGCAAAAATGGGCGAGGCAGACAAGCCAACAAAGAGGACCCCCAAGCAAGGAAGTTGAGAGTCCGCACTGCCATCACCACGGTATTCAATAAACCTATCTACCGGATTCTTAGCGAGATACGCGATGAACCCTTCGTTCGGCGGCCAGCCAAGTTGGGAGAAGCGCAAAGGGGCTACGATGATAGGTACCATTGCACCTTCCTTGATGAAAAGGGGCACTGAACTGAAAACTGTACGCCATTAAGGCAACATCTAGAGGAGTTAGTGGCCGCGGGCCACCTGGACCAATATATTGAAGAGGGAACGCAGCCAGCCCCCCAGGACCGCAACAGGCCGGATGGGATGCCGGTCGACGGTCCGGCCCAAGGCATAATCAATGTAATATATGGGATCATCAAACCTGAACGAGTATGTGAACTCAAAGGGATGATCAAAAAGGCTGAGCACGAGAGAGGTACTAAGTGCACAACCTACCGTGAAAAAGGAAAAAACGGAAGCAACGAACGTCATTACCTTTTCTAACAAAGACTTAGTAAGGTTACAAAGCCCTCACAACGACGCACTAGTGGTTACTCTACGCGTTAAGAATTTTGACATCAAGCAGATTCTAATTGACCAAGGGAGCTCATGCGAGATAATGTACTACGAGACCTTCAAGCAACTAAAATTGGAGGACAAAGACTTGGCACTCGCAACATCTCCCCTAGTTGGCTTCAACTTAATGCCAGAATAGCCGGTTGGCAAGATAATTCTGTCAGTCAAGGCAGGAACGATGACAAAACAAGTGAAATTTTGGGTATTGAAAGTCCCTTCCACTTACAATATAATCTTGGGAAGATCATGGTTACACGCCATACGAGCGGTGGCATCAACCTACCATCAGGTGTTATGGTTCCCCAACGAAATCGAAATCATTGAAGAAGTCTTAGGAGACCAAATCATGTCCAAACAGTGCTTCATTACAGTAAATGGCAGTCGGACTACAAAAGGGTTTGTGCAAATGGTAGAAGAGCCAGAAAACAACGAGCTATTCGCAGACGTCGGCATAGCAGCCGAACAAAAGGCAGTGGAAGACTTGGTAAAGGTAAAGATAGATGAGAAAAACCCAGAGAAGTTCTTTTTGCTTGTCTCGTCTCTATCCAACACCGAGAGAATAGAGATCATGAAATTTTTGACTTCTAACATCGAAGTGTTCGCTTGGACGCCGTATGACATGCCTAGCATTGACCCTAATTTCATCTGCCATCAACTCAATGTCCACCTAACCGCCAGACCAATTATACAGCGAACTCGCCGATCGGCACTCCACCATGTAGAGATAATGGCAGAAGAAGTGGGAAACTTGCTGAAAGCAGGAGCAATTAGAGAAGTACACTATCGCAGGTAGATTTCCAACACGGTAGTGGTACCAAAAAAGAATAGCAAATGGCGCGTTTGCGTGGACTACAAAACAGTCAACAAAGCATGCCCAAAAGATAGCTTTCCTCTACCATGAATAGATCAACTGGAGGACCTAACTACAGGGCATAACCGACTTAGCTTTCTTAATGCGTATCGCGGTTGCCATCAGATCGCTATGTATAAACCGGACCAGGAGGTCACATCATTTACAACTCCCAGGGGATTATACTGTCACAAAGTCATGCCCTTTGGCCTAAAAAACGCAGGGGCAACATTCCAACGGATGATCATCAAAATGTTTGAGCAATTGTTAGGCAGAACAATGAAAGCTTACATAGATTATATGGTGGTCAAAAATAAGAATGAGGGGTACCATCTCAAGGACCTAGATGAGATGTTTCAAATTTTGAAATCCCACAAGCTACGACTGAACGCATCCAAGTGCGCATTCAGCGTAGGGTCTGGAAAATTCTTGGGGTTTCTAGTTACTAACCGGGGTATAAAAGCTAATCCATCTCAGATCAAAGCCATCCAAGATCTTGAGAGGCCCAACACAGTTAAGGAGGTGCAGCATTTCACTGGCCTTGCAGCTACGCTAAACCGATTCATAAGCCGGTCGTCAGATAGGTGTCAACCGTTCTTCCAAGCACTGAAGGCCAAGTTTGAGTGGGATGACGAGTGCGACCGCGCTCTGGAAAGCCTGAAAGAATACATGGCCTCCCCACCGTTGTTGGTAACCCCAGTACCAGGGGAGGAACTGTTTTTTATCCTTAGCAGTTTCCCAACATGCAGTTAGCACAGTATTGGTACGGGCTAAGGGAATACAACACCTGCCTATCTTCTATGTTAGCAAGACATTAATGGGCACCGAAACAAGGTACCTGAAATTGGAAAAGTTGGCCTTAGCTTAAATGATGGCTTCCAGAAAATTGTCGCACTACTTCCATGCCCACACTGTGATTATTTTGACAGCTTTCCCATTAAAAGCCTTGTTTGAAAGGGCGGATTTTTCTAGACGAATTTTGAAGTGGGCAGTGGAGTTAGGGCAGTTCGACATTAAGTTTCAGCCAAGAACCGCCATAAAAGCACAGGCGTTAGCAAACTTCGTGGTCGAATTTGCCCCAGGAAGCCATCAGGTTTGCCCGATCGACTTAACTGGGGAGATGGGGGAAAGTGCCGCAGAGATAGCGCAGCCCCCACAGCAGGGCACTAAACTACATAACAAACTGTTTAGCCTTTCAAAATGGGAAGAAGGAGCAACCCGCAGTACAACAAGCAAACACCCGACTGAAGGTCCAATCCTAAACAATGAGGACCAGGTCATAACGACGACCATCAACTTTGAAGAAAATAGTGTCTACGGCGAACCCCCAATCCTAAGGCGTCATCAGATCCCTCCATTTGCTGGAAGTTATTTGTAGAAGAGATGTGGAAGCTCTTCGTTGATGGAGCCTCCAACAGATACGGTGCAGGACTCGGCATAGTTCTCATCTCACCAGAAGGCCTGACCATTGAACAGGCAATCAACCTTGGCTTTCCAGCATCCAACAACGAAACTGAGTATGAAGCATTATTAGCAAGTTTGAAGTCGGCATTTCGCATGAAGGCAACCGAGCTGATGGTATACAGTGACTCCCAATTGGTAGTCAACCAAATTTCGGGCGACTACGAAGCAAAGGATGATAGAATGGCCAAGTACCAAGAGTTGGTCAGAAGGGAGATCATGAACTTTGAAGTGGTTCGGATAGAGCAAATCGGTCGAGAGGAAAATGGTAAAACAGATGAGCTGGCCGGTTTCGCGTCGATGGCGGATATGTCTATCCCACACCCAATGTTAATTGACTTCTTACCCAAACCAAGTATTGAAGAGCCGGAAGCAGCCGAAGCATGTTGCGCCGATCTAGGCCCTTCCTGGATGGATTCCATCATAGTGTTTTTAAAAGATGACATCTTATCTGAAGAAAATAAAGAAGCCAACAAAATTAGAACAAAGTCATAGCGATTTTGGCTCTCCCCATCACTAGTATTATACAAAAAATCCTTCACAAGACCTTACTTGGAGTGTGTCCATCCCAGCAAGGTCGAGCCATTTTTGTTCGAAATACACGAAGGCGTTTGTGGAAGCCACCAAGGGGGAAGATCGCTGGCCTACCGGGCAATTTCACAAGGGTACTGGTGGCCGTACATGCAAGCAGACGCAAAAAAATATGTCAAGAAGTGTGAGAAATGTCAGAAGTTCGCATATCAAATACATCAACCAGCCAGAGAACTCCTACCTTTGACCAGTCCGTGGCCCTTTACAATATGGGGCCTGGATATAGTGGGACCACTCCCAACCGCACCAAGCAATAAGAAGTTCTTTCTCGCAGCAACGGACTACTTCACAAAGTGGGTGGAGGCAGAAGCACTCGCATCCATAAAAGAAAAAAACGTCAAGAAGTTCGTCTGACAGAATATCATAATTCGGTTCGGCATACCCAAGGCATTAATATCCGACATCAGCACTCAGTTTGATGGCAAAATCTTTAAGGGCTTTTGCGAAGAATACAAGATAGAATTCTACAACTCTACACCAGCATACCCCCAAGCTAATGGCCAGGCTGAGGCTTCCAACAAAGTAGTCTCAGACGGTCTGAAGAAGAGGCTGGAAAGAGCAAAAGGCAAGTGGACTGAGGAGTTTCCCCATGTTTTATGGGCCTACAGTACCACACCTCGGCGGTCAACTGACAAAACACCTTTTTCATTGGCCTATGGCATGGAGGCAGTAATCCCACTGAAAGTGGGCCTCCCCACTATTAGAAGTGAAAATTTTGATCCAAACTTGAATGGTGAGACTATAGCTCTAGACCTCGACCTTGCAGAAGAAAGAAGAGAAAGGGCATTGGTGCGCATTGCCTCATATCAGCAAGAGTTGTCCAGGAAATATAACAAAACAGTGCACCCAAGGCAATTCAAGATTGGAGAATGGGTACTGCGCAAAGTAATGGGCAACACTTTAGTACCTGGATATGGCAAATTAGGACCTAACTGGGAAAGCCCATACAAAGTGATTGGTTTAGTAGGAAAAGAGGCATATCACTTAGAAGACATGGACAGCAAAGCTATTCCCAGGCCATGGAACACGGCCAATCTCAAAGTATTTTATTCTTAACTTTTTCTTAAAACACTTGTAATTTTTTCTTTTTCAATAAAACAAGTAGACTTTTTTTTTCGATAAAATTCTTTCCTCTGTTTGTAAAAGTTGTTCATATTTATTGCCAACTTGGGGCAATCAAGAAAGTTGACAGGTTTGACCAACACTATTCTTCTTCAGCCGAGATAAAGATCTAGGCTCAAATACGTTGGCAAGTTTGACCAACAGTATTCTTCTTCAGCCGAGATAAGGATCTAAGCTCAAAAAAGTTGGCAGGTTTGATCAACACTATTCTTCTTCAACCGAGATAAGGATCTAGACTCAAGAAAGTTGGCTGGTTTGACCAACACTATTCTTTTTCAGCCGAGATAAGGATCTAAGCTCAAGTAAGTTGGCAGGTTTGACCAACACTATTCTTCTTCAGCCAAGATAAGGATCTAAGCTCAAGAAAGTTGGCAGGTTTGACCAACACTATTCTTCTTCAGCCGAGATAAGGATCTAGACTCAAGAAAGTTGACAGGTTTGACTAACACTTTTTTCTTCTTCAGCCGAGATAAGAATCTAGGCTCAAGAAGGTCGGTAGGATTTGACCAACACTTAGTTCGTTCTTCAGCCGAGATAAGGATCTAGGCTCAAGTAAGTCGGCAGGTTTGCTCAACACCTTTTAGCCGAGATAAGGATCGAGGCAAAAATCTCGGCTGCAAATGTTTTGCAGTATCCCAAAGTTGTTTTCAGCCGAGATAAGTATTTCAGCCGAAAAAGGTGGGCAGGATAAGGGAAGGCCGAGCTAACTAGGCCGGCTAGGCTTGTAAGAAAGATGATACACTAAAGCAAAGAAGTACTGTGACCGAACAAAAAGATGGCAAAAAGGAAAACTAAAGATACTTTCATTCATTAGAAATTAAGTACAAGAGGATGGGCTTGTAGCCCGGTTACATTTTCATTGAGGAAAAAAAACCAGAAAGAAAAAGAAATCAGGCAAAGAGGTCATCTAACTTGGCATCCAAATCAACCCGGACTTCTCCAATTTCGCCTTCTCGCTTTTGGTCGGTCTTGGTCGCTTCATCAAGATTCAGCACGGCTTAGTTGGGTACTTCCAACCAAGCTGGCAATGAAGGTTGGCGATCGAAGTCAATGTTGGCGGGGGGGAACGTCGACTGGATTTGGGACCTCTTCCTCCTCCTCAGCTTCCACCTGAAGGAATTTTTTCTGGACGGCATGTGCGTAGTCCGTCATATAGACCGAAATGAAGTGTGCAGGAGGATTCAGGAACACCTTGGAGTCGTGCGACTAACCGAGTTTTTCGGCCGCAACCTTCCAGCAGCACTTGAAGAATGTCTTTTGCAGCTTCGCATTGCTGGACATAGGTTTCTTCACCCCTTTTGAAACCATGGTCCTTCGCATCCTCCATTTTCTTCTGCAACTCCTTTATTTCGGGGTCCTTTTTCTCTATCTTGCCAAGTTCGCGCAAATACCGATCTTTTTTCTTGGCTAAGGCTTTTTGCTTATCAGCCTCAGTCACGCTAACCTGCTCGGTGAGTTTTTCATTCGCGGCGTTCAGCTCGGCCAAAGAAGCCTTCAGGACTTTTAACTCGGCTTCTTTTGTCTTGACCCCGACGACGGCCGCCTTGGCCGTTTTTCCCAATTCGATCACACGCTGGTGGGCAGTGTGATTTTTCTGGATGGCCTGCACAGTGTCCGAAAAGATAAGTTTAAACCGCACTAAGAGATTGCGAAAAGTAGCAGTTTTGTTAAGAAGTCCAAAGCTTACCAGACTTTGCAGCGGAACGAATCGCCTTCAGCTCGGTCAGGTTCTCGTGCCTTTCCGCATCGGCTGGAAAGCACAAACTTATGGATAAACCAAACGCCAGCAGGTGATCTTTTTCAGCGATAACAGAGTTGGCCGTGGTCACTGCATGGCCTTTGAAAGTTACAGCAGGCGCCCACGCCGAAGAAGAACTAGCACGGCCAGGGGCACCCCCCCTTGCCGCGGTTGGCTTACGGGTGGCTCGGTCTTTGGCAGCTCAATGTCTTCTTCATCCAACAGCCGCTGCGGTTAAGAGGCCGAGGTGCGCGGCCTCTTGCTGGGCCGAGATGAAGTAGCCCGGGAGGAGGGCAAGGCAACAACGGTTTCCACGGTCTAACCCGTTGCAGTTTGTTCGGTCTGGACCTCGGCGTTCGAGTTAGATGCATGTTCGGTGATCAAAGCCCGAACGGCTCACGTCTTGGCCATCTCTTGCTCTTCAGTAAGTGGGATAAGGTTGATCTGGGGCAAGTTGGGGTCCAATTCGGGTGATAATTCAAGAAGGAAGTCAGTAACCTTTGTTTTTCTCTTTCCACTATACCAGTAGGTCGGCTCAAAGTTTAGGAGCTCGGTCCAATCTCTGTGGTGGTATCGAAGCGCGGCTCGAAGTGCTGCCTAATTGGCGTAGGCGTAGTTGGATTTAAGCTGGATCAAATCTGCACAGAGGACAATCACAAGGGTTAGCACGGTGGTTCTTGAAATAACAAAGGAAATTAAACCGGTTGGTTCTTACCAGCTGTTCCTTTATTCTAGTTTATGTTATAACTCGGTATTTGGGCTTCTTGGTCTTCAAAATTGCCCAACACCCAAAGAAAGTCATCGTCGTTCAAGTCTTTGTCCAATGTTCTTTTGACAATTTTCTCTTGGCCTCTCTTGACTCTAAGGTAATAAACCCAGCCATCGTCATTCTGGCCGAGCGAGTATTGATGGAACAGCTCGGCCAAACCGAGATTGAGACCTAGGCGGCGATTTAGCTTGGTAAAGCCGTTGATAATCCTATAGGTGTTGGTTGATAATTGAGTGGGGCATAACCTAGTCTGCCTAAGGAATTCACAGATCAAGGGTTGGACAAGGAACCGAAGTCCATCCTCTACAATGGACACCACGGTGAAGGGAACAAAGCTTGATTTGTCCCATGGTGTGGTGTCTAGCTCGGCTAAGGAAAGGTAAACGTCGTCTAGAATGTGGTAGTCTCCTCGAAATTCGACCATGGCTCCAGAGGAGTCCACCAGAAATCGGTATTTACCCATTAAAGTTAAAAAATTGCTAAGTTAAAATTGTACACGACGGCCTAGCTCGGCGCTGATGTGACCTTGGTTGGCTCGGTTGAGCAAAAACCGCCTGGAGGAGGCGAAGTGCAAGGGTGTGCCTAGCCAACCTAATCAAAGTCTACAAAGTGAAAATAAAAAGTGTCATGCCCAGCTAATGGACCAGGCTAAGTAAATAGTCAATGCAAAATAAGCGTAGCTCGGCTACAGGTGGGCCACAAGCTATTCCTAGTCCGGCACAAGAATAGGACCGGCTCAAGGATTATAGCTCAGTTGTTGGTCAAAGCATTTTTAGTTCGGTCAGGTGCAAGCCTAAAGGTCGCAAACAGGTTCCTATTTCGGTCACAGAACAATTTTTGGATCTAAAATCATGTTCTAGACTGGTTTAAAATCCAGCCAATATGTTTTTGGGTTTGAGCATGTGGTTTTGGGTTTATGATATTTGTTCAAACTCTAGTAAATCTAACAAGCATATATGGTGTTGAAGTGCTGGTATTTAGAGGTAAATAAACAAAGAACATCAGCAAAAAGGAGAAAGCGGCGTGAGGGACTTACGAATTTAGAGCGTGAAGACGAAATCCAATCAAACAAGAGCACCAGCAATGAGGCGAGCGGAGCAGGTGATGTAGTTACTTGAGTTAGGACTGTAGCACAGAAGTTACAAGTGTGGAACTCAGAAAGCAGAGGGAAGATGAACAGTAGTGGCCTTTCGAAAAAGTGAGGCTTTATAATCTAAAGCAAAATGGGCAAGACTGTTCAAATTTCAAACAGTACAAGACGGCTGTAACAGGGGTACTTGACCAATGAGGGCATGTCACGTGTCCAAAGGAATAAATGACGTTTCAGACGTGCTAAAGTAGTGGAGCGACGTGCAGAGCAACTGACAAGACGTTTCCGGACTGAACAAATCGTAAAGCCGGGCAATATTGAGCTCGGTTGAATTTTAGACATTTAGCTCGGCTTTGAAATAGTAATCCCAATCATGCTACGCAGATGGAATTAAGGGGCAATTGAGAGGATAATTTGTGAACAAATTGGGCCGAGCTAGGACGAGTCTTCTTTGGAGGATAGGCCGCACTATAAGGCCAAGAAGACATTTCGTATTTCAGATTTGGGCTGAACTACGGGCCCAAGTAAATTACTTATGTAGCACGGTCCTAGATCACCTGCGTCAAGCCGGTCAGCGATGGGCTACCAACGGCATGACCTGGCTATCCTGGACCGAGGTATCAATGGAAAGAGGGCCGAGCTAAAGGATAGCTCTCCAGGGTGTCATCTCAAAGTCAAGACTGACAATGTTGCCTAAAGTAGCACCGAGCTGTGTGAGCACAGTTAAGTCTTGTGCCAGTCAAGGTAAGAGTTGCAACTATCTCACTTAGTTAGCAGTAAGTAAGGAGTTATCAAGATGGGCATTATCCTTGGGAGTGTGATTCCTAAGAGGACTCTTATAAGGAGAGTTGGAGTCCTACTAGGATGGTGCCAGGCGAAATCTACAAAAGCTCATGACAGGACATTTATACAAATATCACAATTCTTTACTCTCAAATACACAGAACTTTTGTGTCTATTGTCTAAGTTACTGACTTAGGCATTAGTGAGGTTTCCAGCACACGCCCGCTGGCCAGCTCACGTTTGTGTTTTCAGGTAGTAAAGCTACGACGTTTAGAGGAGTGCAAACTTGATCAACAGAATTATACGAGAAGATTATTCTGTACTCGTACAGAAGTTATCTCCAATATCATCACGTAACTCCAATTTTAGGCTCAATCCAGAAACTTGCTCACAAAATCAAAATGGTTTCCTAAGTTGATGATGAAAAACAAAGAGGCTACAAAGAGGACATTATATTCTCATGGGAACTGACCTTAAGGCCCTTGACTCTCGTCCTCTGCCGCCACCTCCACATTCGTCGCTAATACAACCATTTATAGAGTTGTTCCTAATGGGTTATTTTGAATTGTTGATAAATCCTTATTGTTAATTTGAGTTTAGTGATTTGGTATATATTTGTTTGATTGAATTTGAACCTGTTCTTTGAGTTTGTTGTTAAATTGATGATGCAATGATATATATGTTGATGTTAATGTTCAATTGATCAACTTTTCCCAGGTTAAAATTAAAATTCCAAAGTTTGTTCAATTGATTGACTTTTCCCAGGTTAAAATTAAAATTCCAAAGTTTGCATTGCCTAGAAAATTGAGGAGATAAAAGCTAGACAAGCCTCAAACTTTCAACTGATTTTCTTTGCCGAAATTGTGTCAAGAGCAGTTACATAGGTACTAAATTATGGAGAAATTCAGCTGTCTTTCCTCCAAAATCAAGCACAAGCTTCAAATTTTTCAATGAAAAATTTGAATTGTTTCTTACAATATAAAATTAGAATTTAGAAAATTAAAGTTAATTTCATACATCTTATCATTCTACACTTATTTAATAAATGATGAACATGCATTGTGTCTCGCATGAGTTCTAGTTTTGTCATGTCTTCTTTTGGAAGCAAAAAATTGTGTTGGTTTCAAATCTTCCAAGTGACAAAACTTAAGTTACATTACTAATTTACTGATATAGGGATAGAACAGCCCATACACATCACACATAAAATTGCATATAAGAGAATCTTTTCATCCATACAACTTCCTAATGCAAGAATGACTAATGAGAGATTGATTACCTTATCAGAAGCAAAGCAAGCAATGCTGCAAACTGATTTGCAACCACTGCACAATCTCTTCTTCGGAACCATATAATCAGCCGCATTACCTGCAGGCTCAGCAGTGCTCTGCAACGAAGCTGTGATAGACTTGCTCTCCTTATCTTCCCACTTCAAGGGCAGTTTGGATGTGGCAGGCGGAGAGTAATTAATCAAACCCCAAGCCTCCAAGAAATCAAAGACCCTCCGAACAGATCCAACGTCTCCGATGATAGTCTTCCGGGCCTCCGTGAATGTGATTTTCCTCGTTGGGTTTTCTCTGAACCTCCTAACAATGGAGTTCCTGTAGTACTTGTAAACCCTAGGGTTCTTCGAAGGCGACCTCCCATCGAAGAACTCCGGGAGGAACCGAGCCTCACATTCATGAATGTTGTTCCACGAAAACCACCCTGAAAAGAAAAGTTTCAAGAGCGAGAAAATGCATAATTGTTTCTTTGCTTCTCTTCTTCTCTCTCTGTCTTTCCCAAAGAAAAACGAGGCCTTAGGGCTATTTTTAACTAAAGGGGAAAAAGATGAATTAAAGAAAGAAATGAACTTACTGGAATAGCCCGGGATGTATATGAAGTCAGCATCAGAGGAAGGTGGTTCCTGCGGCTTGGAAGTGATGGTGACTGGGGTTTCTTTTGAATCGTTGGAAGCTATGGTGGGGATGATGGTGGGGGTGGGGATGGGAGTGGTCGGATTTGTTGGGGAGGAGTCCGGCTTTAGAGTGGTGGGTTCCGAAGAGGGTTTTGGGACCTCTTGGACCTGGACAGGTGGTTGTGGCGGCGGTGGCGGTGGCGGTGAGTTTGTGCCCATTTATTTGGTAGTTACAGGGAGAACAAAAATCAGCAGCACTAGGGAGGAAGAGAGGGATGAGGGGGATATCATCAAAATTCATACAGAAGCAGCAATTCACAAATTTAAACAACAGCAGTAGCGGTCAAAGAAAATTTGCAGCATCGTTTCCCTTAAAATCAAAATTCAACAGATTGATTAACAAACTCCCAAATTTGATACTCTAAGAATCAAGTTTTGTGAATGAAATCATCTCAATTACAAACACATGGACAAACATCAAAAAGCCACTCAACGAATCCAAAATTTTAGAAAATATATATATATATATATAAAGTAGACAAAAAGGGGGCACACACAGAATCTACCTTTCTCAAGATGAAAAGACAAATCATCAATTTAGGGATGGAGGGTTTTGTTTAGGATGAGCGCTTTGAGTGTTAAGAGGTGAGGTTAGGGTTTCGCAGAGAGAGGGAGATGTTGAGAGGAGTGTGTGTGTGTGTGCTGAGTTGCAGAGAGAGAGGTAGAGAAAGAGAGAAAGAAAGAAAGAGAGTTTCCGTACGTACATACCTGTCTGTTTGTGAGCCTGTCTGTTGCTGTTAGCGACTTACGGGCCGGTATAGATGTAATCGGTTTGATACAGGTGATATTTATGTAAAATTTTAGATAGAATTAATAATGCCGGTTTTATCACATTAAAAATTGATGTAGATTGAAATTTTTATCAAATTATATTGATTCAACCAGTTTGACTTTAAATTTATAGTATAATAAATAATTTATAAAAAAATATTAAATTAGTCATTTATACACAATTTTAATTATATCCAATCCAACCATTTATAAAAATATAAACAAAAAATTAATAAATACTAATACTTAAAGCTTTTCTTGAATTAGAATTAAAAACAAAATATAATTTAGGAATCAAAATCTTAACATCAAAACAAAACCAAAACTTAAAACAATAATTTTATTATATGTAAACATTTTTGGTCGATTTCGGTGGAAATTGGTGTACAATATTTTTAAATTGGTACCAAACCGAAAATCAAAAAGGAAATAATTTTCAAAACCGAACAGACCAAATCGTATTAAAAAACCGACCAAATATGACTGGTTCGATCCAGTTTGATCCAGTTCAATCAATTTAGTCAATGTTTTTTATTTTTCTTACATCTCTAACTGGTACTCTACTCAGGTCGTAGTTACTGGCCAATTCTATTTCAATTTTTAATTTTTAATTTTTATTATATTTTAATGTAAATTTACCAATAAATATAATATATTAAATTTTAAAATAAAATATTTTTTTTTCTTATGGTACACTCTAATCAGTTATATGTATTCTTCTTATTCAAATCTCTTCATCTTCTTCTTTGAATTTCAATTTTTTTTTCTTCTTCTTTTTTTCTCACTCCAAAACTCTAATCTACTCGACCAAAACTCACAATTATAATCAATATCATTATTTTTTATTATATTGTCACTTATAAATAGAAGAAAATTTGAATAAAATCAAAGAATAGATAAGAGTAATAATCGAAATAATTTTTTGAAACAACCCATCAAAAAGTGATTAACTATTCACATAAATATCAAAATACAATTATTAATTTCTGTGCTTTTTTACATAAAAATGAGTATTCAGCCTATTTTTTGTCATTATTGTTCAGATTTTCATAACCTACCAAATTTACTTTGTTCGGCAGTGTATAATTAAACAAAGTAAATTTGTTTGGTTCTGAAAGTCTAAACATAAAATTCACCCTCTCCTTCGCCGATGTCGCCTTTGCCAGTGCTGAATTTCTTAGTCGTGTTTCCTATATATACGTGAACAAAAGAAAGTTTTTTTTAAAGAGTTTTGTAAATGTAATTTGAATTTTTTAATTTGTTTTGTTTGAGTGTACCTCAAAAAGGTAATTTGATAAAGAAAAAAAAATTGTACCGAAAATAAATTATAACTCTAAATAATTTGATAGGACATATTGAAAAATTGCACGGACTTAAATAATTTTTGGGTGTAAATAGAATTTCCCGTAATTACTGCTTTAAGCCAACTTGTTGGATTGGAGCCCAACATTTGAATCATTATTGTTTTTATTTTAATTAATTTTTTAATTTTGTACCGAAATAATCATAGAAAAATAGAATAATGAATTGATTGTTTAGTAATAATTTTTTAATTTTTTTTATTATTTTAAGTGTTTGTTAAAACACCCAAATTGTTAAAATCATTAATGGTCTCAAATTTTTTATTTTATTTTTTCATATTATAATGAAATTTAATAAATTATAATTATAATAATGAAAATCAAATATAACATATAATTTAGTATAAAAAAATTCTAAAATAACAAAGAAAGTCTTAATAAATACATGAAAAATAAGACCATTCAAACTCGTCTCATCTGTTACTACAGTTGTATTTAGTTAGGGGATTTGAGAAGGGATTTGGAAAGGGAAATAAAAGATAGGTAAAATATACTTATATTTCACATAGTTCACACATCTTTTTTTTTTCTTTTTTCAAATCTCTTCCCAAATTTCTCAACTAAACACAGTGTAAGGGTCTCAATTTAAAAAGCATTTTGGAGTAACTTTTTAATAATTGAAAGAAAAGAAGTGTGATAAAATTATACTAATGTACTTTATTTAAATTTCGAAGTAAACATATTTCATTTCACAAATTTAATATAATTAAATTAATATTTTTTTTAAAAATCAATTCATATAACTCTTATATGTGTTTAGAAATGACTTTTTTTAGTAATTTTTTAATTAAATTTTTTTCTCATTAGTAAACTTTTTTGAAAAATAAAAAACATAAATTTATACTTTTAAGATCTACCCAATTAGACGGACTGGAAAATATCATATTAAAGATGATATTAAACTCTCTTCTTTTTTTTTTCTCATTTCACCAGAGAAAAAAAAAAAAAAAAAGGACTCTGTCCATAAGTCCAAAGTTGAATTTTGTTTGGCCAAAGATCCAAGTCCTGAAATATATTGGCCACAGAGACAAGCTCTTACAAAATGATCAAAATATCCCGATATATGTATATATATATATTGAATACACTCCTCAAACCCTCATTTTCTCATCTATCTCTCTGATTCCTCTCTCATCGCCGACTCTCTCTCCTCATCTTTCTCTTCAAACCCTAACTCTCTCTCTCTCTGTCTTTCTTTTTTCTCCATCGTCGCTACTCCCTAGCCGACAATCCATCGTCGTTTCTAGATCCGAGACCAATTAGACCGCTGCTTCCTCACCACCAACGCCATCCAACCACCATCAACGCCATCGGTTGTAGATCTGTTACCGAGGACTTCTGGAGGTTCTTACTCGGCACTGCTTCTCATGGTGGAGGTGCTCTGAGGGATTGCAAGTGTGGGACTCGCATGAAGGTCTTGTACTTCCAGTAGATATTCATCAACAAGAAGAGGCTCTTATATATATATATATATATATCTGTTGAATTACTTTATTTAATTATTTATTATTTGTTGGTTCGAGATATATATATTCGTTAGCAAGAAGATCTTGTATTTATTTATTATTTCTTATTGTATATATGTTTATATTAAAAACATGATCGCTTTACAACACTCATATATATATATATATTAGAAGGTTTTTTTTTAAAAAAATTTATTATAAATAAATAGTTTTGATTTGATAAATATTTGATTTTGAAATTTGTTTGTGTTTGATTCTAAAATCAGTGGAGTTGATCTGTTTGTATCTGTATTTGTGTTTACGTTTGATTTAAACAAATAAAAAAAAAATGAGTTGATCTATTGAGTGAGGTGAGATTTGTATTTTCATCTATAGATCAGTATTTTCATCTGTAGATCTGTATTTTCTTCTGTATATTAGAAATTTTGAAAGGTTCCTCTTCTTCTTTTCTTTTTTTTTTTTTTTTTTTTTTTTTTCTCTTCTTCTTCTTGGCTCAAGTCTGTTTTTTTTTTTTCTTGGCTCAAATCTGTTGTTGTTGTTGTTGATGATATTGTTAATAGCGATTTTAGTTTTGATCCGACTCTTGTTGCATTCCAAAATCGGGTTTCATGGTTTAATATTGTTGTTTATCTTCTTTTTTTTCCTTTTTTGTTCCTTGGATTGGTTATCTGGAATGTAGTTATGTGTTTGAAACAGGTTGGTTGCTTGTTTTTCCAAACCTTTGTTGCCTAGATTTTTGTATCTTCACTCGAGCAGCCATTCTTGCGCTCGAGCGGGCTTTGCAATTTTGCTCCTCCGCTCGAGATGTCATTCGGAATTTGCAAACTCTCAGTATTTTTGTAGACCTGCAAATACTGAAAGAGTGTAATCTATGCTCGAGCGTCCAATCTTGCGCTCGAGCGATGTCCTTCGTCTACAAAACTTCTGGATGTGTGTATTCTACGCTCGGGCGTCATTTCTTGCGTTCGAGCGGAATATTGGCCCTGTTTGGTAGAGCTGTGGGAAAGTGCTTATAGCTTATACCTAAACAGCTTATAGCTTATAACTATGAACATAAGCTGATTTCTGACTTATAAATTAAGCATCTCCTACCCCACTCAAAGAATAAGCTGATATCTGACTTCCAAAAAGCTATAAGCTATAAGTTATATGCTAAACCAAACACATCAAAATAACTTAAATTAAGCTGAAAGCTGAAATAAGCAGCTTTTAAGCTGCACCAAACAGACACATTGTATCTGATGCTCGAGCGTCACTTTTCACGGTCAAGCGGATTGCGTGTATAATAGTCTGTGAAGACGACATTTTATATCACTTTTTCATTCCTCTCTCTCTAAAACTTTCCAAAAACCTTGATCTTGAGTTTCTCTTTCTAAAATTGACATTGTCTCTACTTTTTTACCTAGATCCATTGGGATCTTCACCCTAGTTCCTTTGAGAAAAAGGTAGTGCATTTCAAGATCTTCATTTTGATCCGAACAAAGTTGGGTTTGAGCATCTTTGGAGTTTCATCCTTGCCTTGCTCATCTTCTCTGTTGGAGGTAGGGATTTTCTATACCTTCATATGGCCATTAACTTAGTTATTTAACGATTGTGTAACAATGGTGGGTTTCGGGTGTATTATGGACAAACCTAGGGTTTGGGTTGTAAAATCAAAAGAGGGGTTTCTAAGTGTAGGTTATGGAAATGGTTATAGAGTTAAATATAAGATGATATGGTTACAAAATAGTTGATTTTGGTCTTGGGTTGATGCTTAGAAAAAGGGGAGTTTGCCCTAAAATGATTTAATTATTTATTTTGTATAAATAAATAAGATTGGTGTTGTAAATGTGAAATTAGGCGAACATTGAACTAAATGGTGGAGTTGGATATGTAATACCTCTCACCTTTGGAAAAATTTGAATAAATTATCTGTCTTGAGATTGAATATCTATTTAGAAATATCTGTATTAGGCTATCAGTGGAGGATAACTATGATTGTTGTAGAAATTGCATGAGGATTAGGTGAATTGAAACTAATCTCTTGTTGATTGTCATTGAATATGACTATGCTCTTAAATACATTGTATATGTATGATATTTGTGAGGAGAAAGGGGATGTGCTCTACGTTTGAGAGGAGATAGGAGATGAATTCCATTGAAATTAAGTTGGCCGGAATGTCCTGGGTGAAAGCCTCGAAACCGCGCGTATACATGGGTGCCGATCTCGCGGACGAAATTTTCGTAAAATGGCATATTTAAGTATTTGTGTGGTTAATGTGTTGATTAGATAACCACTAAGTTATAGTCTCAGTTGGGTTGTTGAAAGATAATGAAATTAGTTCATGAATTGAAATGAATTGAAGGAAAATGAAATGAGATGTGAACTCAGTTTTTTATGATTATATAAAATGTGAATGTTTTGTCATGGGCATTATATATGCACATTGTACTTATATCTTCGCTAAATCTCATATATTGTGTTAGATTATTCCTACTGGGTTTTGGCTCACCCTATTTGGGAAAAATATTTTTCAGGTGTTGATGATATGTCTCCACCAAAGCAGTAGATTGGAGGGACATTTGGGAGCAAGGGCTTTTTTCTTTTGTGTATTTATTTTGTATAGCCAAGGGTTTTAACTGTATAAGCTAGGCTCATTTTGTTGTAACCAAATGATGACTTGGAAAGATGTAAGCCTATAAGGCATATGATTACTTGTTTAGTTTTTAATTCTCTTATTGTTGTAACACATGTTGTAGATTCAGGATGAACATTTGTGAATCTATATTGCATGTGTTATCTTTTGTATAAAAACTTGATGAATGAAAGCATATTATTCTTATTATTTTTCTGCTTACGGGTTATGTTTATTGTATAATTTCAGGGTGTTATAACTTGGTATCAAAGCGTACCAAGTTTGAATACTTTGAGTACGCGGGAAGTAATTATTACCACAATGGATTTGTCTCGCTTAGTTGAGACGTTAGTATGTATTGTATGCTTATGTGATAACATGCTTATGTGATTATATGGGTATGAGATTTAATTTCTAGGATGTTGATTGGGTCCACGGGTTTCAGGGAGTCTTGTTGGAAATGCACTTGATCACTGTCGTTTCTAATTGGAACTCCTAGCAACGCCGCGGGATGATCATTATCCGAAAATGAAATTCGTATGTATTTATGTGACTATGTGCTTATATGGACTGAATTACTGTTGTCCAACACATTAGGACGCGAGTGAGTTAGCTTCGACACATTTGTAAATGTGATAATCTCTTTGTTACCTTCATTAGGATGTCAGGACATGGTGGTGGTAGGCGTGGTAAACCTAGAAGGCACGAGGTGCCCATACCGGATGATATTCCGGCACAAGAAGAAAGGGTTGGCCAAGCCAATGTGGCTGAACCAGTGAGTCAACAGGCCATGGGCACCTTAGCCCGCGAAATGGCTGGAGCTTTGTGGGAATCTATAGACATTCTCAAGACTGAGAATCAAGTCCAGGCCCAAGTATTTGAGACAGGGCCATCTTTTCTGAAGAGAGTTTTTCTGGTCAAATCTGAACGAGTTTGTGGGTGATCCCAAGGAGTCATTGAAGGCGGACGAGTGGCTAGAGCAAATAGTGAAGACGTTCGAGATGCTTGGCATCAAGGACGACCAGTTGAGGGTGACCTTGGCGTCTTTCCAGCTGAAGGGGGATGCGGGTCAGTGATGGAAGTATGCACCTGGGCGCATTGGGGTGACTTTGGAGGCTTTTGTCAACACTTTCCAGGACAAGTTTCTACTTCCCACGGTTAGGGAGAAGTTGAGAGATCAGTTTTCCAAGCTGGTGCAGTTGAACACCCCAGTGGCTGAGTTTGAGGCCACATTCACTAGCCTCTATAGATTTGCACCTAAGTTAGTGGCGACTGAAGAGCGTCGTTATTTGGAGTTCAAGAAGCGGTTAAGGACCGGGCTCATGTTTCGAGTGGCGGGGTCCATGATTAGAGATTATGGGTACCTTGTGAAGGCGGCGGCCCATCTTGAAACTATTATGCAGGCAGAAGAAAAGAGGATAAGGGGCTCCAGAAGGAGTCAAGAGGCAGAGGAGTTCTAACCTCCAAGCGTCCCAAGGAGCTCATTCGAGGTCACATTTCCAGTACCGAGTTTGGGTTCTGGGAGGGGTGGTCAGGAAGACATTACTTGTTTTAAGTATGGTTAGTTGGGCCACAAGTCTCCAGCTTACCCGCAGAGGGGAGGAGGGCAACAGTCTGCATCGTCTTCGGCTCGTTCTCAGGGCCAA